>CM057451.1:105977500-107227500 GCA_016271365.2 Neoceratodus forsteri
TGTTTTTATTGGGCTCACCACAACCCAACCTAGATAGATCAACTTAGGGTAGCTGGTTCATTCCATTGGGGTGTCATACAGATGAGACACAATGATGAGCCCTGGTAGGACGAAACACGTGTCTGTGTCTTCTGTTGGCACCCTTTGTAGACTGTGTGAGAGGCCTTTCAGCACCATGCATTTCTGCTTAAAGTTGAACCAGCATAATATTTTGTGGTGATTTGCATATACAGCCCATGATGCTTTGCATTATGGGGGTATGTGTGATTTTGTATTTCTTTGAAACCTGGCTTGCCGGCCAATGCCCAATGGGGTAACCCTTGCCTCAGTGCTTGCGCACTAAGGTTCTTTGTCTATATAACTATGTGTATATAAATATATTCTTTGAAAAAACTCTGTCAAGGCAGCATTTAGGGTTCAGGCTAAAGTGACAAAAGTAGGGAAATGTCCTTTTAGGGTTTTCAACCCTAAAACCTCTCCCCTTCCCTCCCCTTAAAACAAATCTGGGGTGCAGTCCTCCTTGTCATTGTCAGCCCTAAAGCTCACCCCATTCTATACCCCTTACGGCACTCTGAGCACCGGCATTACAGCACCGGGTCATTACAATACAAAATGCTGGATTCACCACCCCTCCCTGAGGTCTACCCCCCCCCAGAGTTGATATCATTAGAAAGGTGATGTGTGGGGAGCATGGAGAGCACAGGCCCTGCTAAAAGAGATGCTGGTGACCTGTGCACTTGGAGCTGTAATGACCGCGTGCACTGCTGCCAGCACTCTACATAGGTGGAACCACACTCCAGAAATATACATACATAATGGGGTGAGCTTTAGGGCTGACAATGCCGAGGAAAGATTGAACACCTGATTTGTTTTAGGGGTTGGGGTGGGGTTTTAGGTTTTGAAACCCTAAAGTCACATTTCCCTACTTTTGTCACTTTAGCCTTAATGCTAAGCATTGCATTATCAGAGCTTTTTGCAAAGAATGTCCTTCCTTTTTGAGATAGTATAATCATATCCTTATTTGTCTGTGGGAAAGCAAGGCCCTTAGGGCCTGTGCTCCCATCCATCTATACTTTTTCAGATACTGTAATCGTATCCTTATTTGCCTGTGGGAGCGCAGGGCCCTTCATAGATGCTTATATGTATGTTGATGTCGAAGCGCAAGGACTAGGACAACAGCAACCAAATTGTCAGCATAGCCTTCTTATTACACCACCTCATGAACCTGGTACTAAAAATTGTGAAATCCCCACCAAAATGTCATTTGGCACTCCTGCCATTAACAAACTATTAATCTAACCCCTGGTCATGCTTCATTGCCTAAGTAGTTGGTCTTTAATGCAAATTTTGGTGTGCAGTTGAAACATTAGAGCCATAGGCATATTTCTTTTTTTTTATTTTCTGTTCTTTATCTCTCTTCTTTGCTCCAGTCAGCCCTACAATATCTTAGAATGACCCCACCCAGCACTGTCACCCACCATCCATTGCACTTACTTCCATTGACAGGTCCTTCCTGGCTTGCCTGCAGTATGTGGGACAGGTTCCCCTCAACACAGTTGAAGTACAGTGGAAAGTAGGTGCCTTGGTCAGCATCATGTGGGCCTGTGATACCAGGGGGATGGCTTTATGCTGCTGTGTCTGTGGAGGGGTTTCTGATTGTCTGACCTTTCTTCTAGGATGCTGACAGTAAGCTCAGGTATGTGCATGCATACAGATGGGTAGCAGTGCATCAAAGCCCACTGACATCCTCCCCCTCATTCTCCAGCTCCTGCTTGCACTGCCAGCTGTGGTCACCCAGGTGGTGGTAGTGCAGTGGACTTTATCATCCCTCCCACCCCAAGGAGGCAAGCATCCTCTGGTATGCTCAAGCCTTCCTTGTTGGCCAGCCCTACAACAACTTAGGTTCATTCCTAGACACAGGTCACCGGCATCACAAGAAGTAATCCTTCCACTGCACCCATGCAGTAGACATATTTCTAAATACAAAATGTGGCTTTTGAGTCCCAGGGTCCTTAATTCCCTAAACTAACACAAATATCCAAATGCAACACACACACACATGCTTTAAACTGTTGTATGTCATTTAAACACACACTCCAAACTGTGGTGTGGCATGTTAGCAGGATTACTGTACAGGGTATCCATTCATTAAACCGAAACGCACTTCCCCAACACCCAACATCCTGATGCCAAAATCCTGACACTCATTTGCCCAACAGTTCCATTTTGCCTGTGATGGAGTTTGTAATCTTAAATACAAGGAGCACAGGGGGGAAGCCCCCCCCAAAAGTGAAAAAACTCTGCCGTGGGAAAAATTGAACTGTCGGGTGAACAGGTGTCAGGATTGTGATGTCAGGATGTTGGCTATTAGGCAAACACCTGTCGGGATACAGTAGTAAATCTCTGTACAGTTTCTAGGATAACTGATAGAGTGGGCTTGGCTATAGATAAGTTGCAGGGTGTTTGCTGGGGTAATAAACTAAGAAAGTGCAGCTGGAAAGATTTAAGAATAGCAGCAGAACCCCAAGACTGAAATAAAACTGGCACAATTCACTCGCTATCTCTTGTTAACAGTACATAGTAAACACATATCAGGACAGGGGTATCACTTTCTTTAGCGTTACTGAAATCATACAGAATTTAGCAGTGCGCAAAGAAGGGGATTTCTGTCTTGGCTGGATATTCAAAAGTGCTGGAGCTTGTTGTGGAAATGATACAAGCTCCATGACACGTTAAGCAGTATCTTTATGCTCTAGAGTGATGTTTTATGTATTTATTTATTTTTATTTATTTATTAAAATCTCAGGATTACATACATTTGAGTCAGAGACTCATTTACAAAGGCGCCATGTCAAAAAGAAGTTAACAAAAAACAGTGCAAGACAACAAGGTAGTGTAAATACAGTTGTGTACAAAGGGAGGCATAAAACAGAGTATGCAGGGATAAGACATACATTAACAGTGTAGCAATTGAGCAATACAGTACAAGGCAATGAAAGTGCAATCAACAGTAGTTTCCATGAGGAAACAAAGTGACAAGCAAGGAAGAGTAAGAGGCAAGGAATAAAGTAGAATAGGTGAGGTATAATATCGGTAATACTGGAGCTGATATTAAGAGTGGATTACAAAGATCACCGGGGGGGGGGGTTAGGGGTATAAACTAAGAGGCAAGAGAAGGGACAAGAGTGCCCAGACATCAGTGGATTGGTAGTCCGGGGACATTGTTGAACAATTAGCAGGGAGGAAAGAAAAAGTGGGGAAGAGGGAGAGCTATAGTAAACAAGGAGAAGGGAGGGGATGAGCGGGTGGGGAACAAAGGTAGAGGAGAGTGGAAGGGGGAAAGGAGAAATGAAGGGGGCATGAGAAGGCAGGGTGAGCAAGACAGAAGAAGGTACAGTTAGAGAAGTATTAATGAAGCAGAGTGGGCGAAAGGATGGTACGCTAGGGACTGTCTAGTGTAAGAAGGTGCTGCTGGAGTTTAAGTTTAAAGGGGCCTATCTTAATTTCAAAAAGAACCACAGATGGAAAACTATTTAGCCAGACAGGGGCCCTAAACATGAAGACCCTCTGCCCCTGTACAGCCCTGCAGAAAAGGACAAGGAAGGATACCTTAGAGGAGCTATGTGTAGCCCAGGGAGTAGGGGCAGCAGTTAGTGGTGGTCGAAGTGAGAAAACGTCACTACATGGAGTAATCCACAAATTTCACCCATTTCGCGGAGTGAAACATGAAATTTCACCCAAAGGAATGGCAAACTTTCACCGTCGGAATGGTGAAATTTCTCCCTTGGGTGAAATTCCACCATGGAAGGTGAAATTTCACCCATGGGAGGTGAAATTCCACCTAACACATGAAAATTTTGTGGATTACTCCGTCTGACAAATTTGGCTACTTCACCGGCCCTTCGCGGGCAGAATTTAAAATTGCTGCATCTCTAGCAGCATTAAGAAACTGTTGGAAGAGTACCTGATCATGATCAAGGGTTAATTTCTGAGCTAGCAGACAGGTATGGTATTGCACTCTCCCCTTAAGACGCAGCCAGTTTGCTTGATTGTAGATATCACAGGTGTGGGTGAACCTATGCCTACCTACTACAAGGTGACAAGCTTTGTTAAGTGCGATCTTGATCCTGTTTAGTGTGGTTTTGGTTGCAGTGCTATAAATAACTAAACCATAGTCCACAATGGAAAGGACTGTGCTTATAACGACAAGCTGGAGAGCATCAGGTGTCAGTCAAGACCTGTGTCTATAGAGTATGCCAATTCTGGTATTCTCTGCTTTATAGACCAGATTAACATGCTTTAGGTTGGAGAGGGATGAGTCCAGGGTGATACCAAGGTATTTAAAGCTACTGACTTGCTCAAGAGGCAGCTGGTGGCTATTAAGAATACTTAGTTGCAGAGCTCATTATTTATTTTGGGGTTAGCAAACTGCATTACTTTAGTCTGTTTTGTAATTAATGATGAGTTTGTGGAGGGAGAACCACATTCTAATTTCCTCAAAGTACTTTTGCAGATTATATTCCAAATGGAGGGGATCAGAATGACTAGTGAAGATAACAGCACCATCTGCATAAAGAAGCATGTTACCAGAGCAAGCAAGAGGAAGTGTATTGAGGAATAAACTGAACAGTAGCGGTTCAAGTATGGAGCCTTGTGGGACCCCAGCATGAACAGATTGACTGGAGGAGAGGGTGTCAAGGATTATGACTTGCTGAGATCTCCCACTAAGATAATTGTAGAACCAGGTGGTGGCCTCTTGAGAGAGGCCTAGAGCTGAGAGTGATGTAATAAGGAGAGTATGATTGACCATGTCAAATGCTTTTATCAGGTCCATGTACACAGACCCAACTAAATGACCATGGTCCAGAGCTTTGTGAATAAAGTCTGTAAACTCTATGTCCCTTTCTAAAACCATGCTGTTGATCACATAGAAGTTTGTACTTGGAGAGGTAGTCAGATAATTGATCTGACACTATCCGTTCAAGGGCTTTGAAGATAGGGGGGAGGATTGCTATGGGACAGTAGTTACTCTGAATGGTTAAGTCACCACTTGTGTACAGGAGTTACCACCGCAGCCTTCCCTTGTGATGGAAATTGGCCAAGACAGAGGGAGAGATTCAAGATTTTGATTAGTAGGGGTAGAATAGCGTCAAGGGCCAGATGGAGTAGCTTTAGGTCCAGCAAGTCTTCACTAAATATAGATTTCCCTAGTGCATGGACAAGGTAGGAGTTTGATTCTCTTACTGAGATAGTCCTGAAGTGGTAAGGGTATGTGTGTAGGTAGGGAGACAGAATTTAGTGGAATGCAAGGTTTTTTGTTGAAGAAATCTTGGGGAGTACCCCACTAAGATCAGTAAACGAGGAGTTAACAGTATCAGCAGTGAGCTGAGGGTCCTGGGTTGTGACCTCATTATTTTTTAACATGGTTGGGGGGAGGTGTTAGGTTTTCCAGTAAGATCCTTTAGGTTATTCCAAAATTTCCTCCCATCACCCCAAGAAAAGGAGAAGCTAGATTTAAAGTAAGCAGCTTTAGCCAGGTGAATTTCTCTAGTACAAGCATTTCTGCTGGACCTGTACCATTGCCTGTCCATAGGGAGACCAATTGCAAGGGCCTTGTGCCAGAAGTTGTTGCAGATGGCCATAAGATTTAAGAGTGCAGGAGTGATCCAAGGGTTGCCAGTGCCTTTGACAAAATGCTTGGAGAAAGGAGCAAAGATGTCGCAGGATGAGTTGAAGATGGAGATGAAGTAAACAAAGGCAGTGTCAACACAGACAGCTGAGTCAATAGGGGACCAGTCACAAGCAAGGAAGCAGTTCTGAAATTGCCTGAGAGCACCTTTTTTGAGTATACTCTGACAGGAGGACTTGGCAGGGAGTTTAGATGAGTGATTAGACCAACCGCAGAGAATAGGAAAATGGTCACTCAGAGAGTTAGGCAGGACCACAAAGTTGGAGAGTAGTTCAGGGTGATTGAAGAGGATGAGATCAATCAGGGTACTTGTCCCTGTCCTATATTTAATCCTAGTAGGAGAGGGAACAACCTGGGAGAGGTCCACAGCTGCAGCCGCATCCCTAAATGGTGCTGAATCATGAGCAAAACAGTTGATATTTAAATCACCCAGAAGGATCACCTCAGAGTGGCTGGGAAGTTTAAAGACATATTCCAGGATGGAGTTAAAGCCAGTTTTTGTATCACATGGCAGGATGTAGATGGACAGCACTGTAAGTGACTTGACCTGATTCCCTATGGAGATTTTGATAGCTAGGACCTGAGCAGCATTGCATGAGACAACTTTAGGGAGAACCAGTCCTTTGAGAGACAGTCATAGACATAGATGCTCCCCCCTTTTCCCCAAAGTATCATCCCTAATGAGTGTGTAGCAATTCAGGGAGACAGCAGAGTCAGGTATTTTGGGGGAGAGCCAGGTTTCAACTACCACAAGGACATCAGGCTTATGATGAACAACCCAGGCTTCGAGAAGATCAATTTTCTGCAGGAGGCTACAGATGTTGATAGAGGCAAGACTGAGACCTGCCTGGTGACAAGTATAGAGAGGGAACAGGGCCACAGGTCCCAGGTTGGGGTGAATGTTTCCTGAGAGAAGCAGAAGTAGGAATACATGGCGGAGTAGCACATGCGTAATGAATTTGAGACTTGGTTGAGATACCCTATGAAAGGGTTTACTACAGTAGGTGGGAAATGGCAGGGAGTGGAAGAGGGGGAAAAAAGCACAAGTAGGGGTAATCCAGGTAATTTACAGTGGAGGTGAGATGTACGTGGAATGGCAGCAAAAAATAAGGGGCAGAGCTTGAGGTGAGTGAGGCCTGTGAGGAGGTAACATTGCATGAAGGGACTGTGTATACCAGGAGCTTGTTGCCAAAGGAGGTCAGTGGGAAGGCACTGACCATAAATAACAGAGGCAGGAATGTCCTGGAGGGGATACCCATGGTAGTGACAGGTATTAGATTAAGGTATAGCAGGAGGTAACTGAAAGAATAGCCAAGGGCCTGGATATTCAGACTGTGCCAGCCTGTGGCACAAGCCTGGGTGCAGCGCAACTTAGCTGTGCAGGGGCGTTGACAGAGTGATATTCCATGGAGCTGCGCCATGGCACAGCAACATTGAATATCACACCCTGGCCACCTGCAGTGTACATGGCTCAGTGGCACTGCCCCATTGTAAGTGGCCAGAGTGGATCGGGGGATGCGCTAGCGCAAGTTCCGTTGTACTAGGCACAAAATTGTGATATTCAAAAGTGCACATGCAAATGGAGCCATAATGCATGCAAGGCACAAATGGGTCCATTTGCATGTCACTATATCCCCATTTGCATGCAGGTGCGCTGATCCCCGGTGACGTATGCCTGGCGCCCTGCCAGGCTGCAGACGTCGGGGACCGACGGCTCCTGCACAGTGCAGCAATGTGCCCCACTGCCTGATCACGGGCAACTGTTAAAATAATAATCATCCTATATCCCTGGTGGTCCAGTGGACTGCTTGCTGCCCAATCGTGGGCTTAAGTGTATAATACAACACGTCCTATATCCCTGGTGGTCCAGTGGACCGGTCGCAGCCTGATCGTGGGCTTTAGTGTAAAATACAACATGTCCTATATCACTGGTGGTCCAGTGGACTGCTTGTAGCCCGATCGTGGGCTTAAGTATAAAACTGATTCATCCTATATCCCTGGTGGTCCAGTGGACTGCTTCATGCCTGATCACAGGCTTAAGTATACAAATGAAATGCCTAATATCCCTGGTGGTCCAGTGGACCGCTTCTCGCCCAATCACAGGCATAAGTTGAATAAAGTCAACGTCCAATATCCCTGGTGGTCCAGTGGACCGCTCACAGCCTGATTGCAGGCATAAGTTGAATAAAAGCAATGTCCTATATCCCTGGTGGTCCAGTGGTACCCCCTCCCCACCCAGCCATTAAGCCCCACCTCCTCGCTCCCCCCATTCAGCAGCAGGTGGCAGCACCCCACCCGTCTGCCGCCCCCCCTGCCCACTGACTGACAGTGTACGGTGGGGCTGTCCGCCCATTGGTCCACAGCTTGAGCCAATGGGCATGCAGCCCGTGCGTCACACAGTCCAGATATATGAATGGATCCATTAACATATCTGGACTGTGTAGTGGTATAGGCTGCATGCCCTGGCTCATGCTGTGGACCAATGGGCATACAGCCCACCTCGACACTGTCAGTTGGGCGGGCGGGCTGCAGGTGGGTTGGGTGCTTCCGCCCACCACTGACTGGGGGGGAGCGGGGAGGTGGGGCTCAGTGGGCGGGTGAGGGGGTACCGCTGGACCACCAGAGATATAGGACATTGCTTTTATTCAACTTATGCTCACGATCGGGCTGCGAGCGGTCCACTGGACCACCAGAGATATTGGATGTTGAATTTATTCAACTTATGCCCGCGATCTGGTGTGAAGCGGTCCACTGGACCACCAGGGATATTGGAATTTGACTTTATTCAACTTATGCCCGTGATTGGGCATGAAGCGGTCCACTGGACCACCAGGGATATTGGACGTTTCATTTGTATACTTAAGCCCGTGTTCGGGCGTGAAGCGGTCCACTGGACTACCAGGATATAGGACGTTATTTATTTACTCATATGCCCACAATCAGGCTGCGAGCAGTCCACTGGACCACCAGGGATATAGGACATTATTTATTTACACATGTGCCCACGATCAGGCATGGGGGGGCGCTGCCACAGAGATGCAGCCTGAGCTCGGGTGGCCATCCACAGGTGGCAGCTGCTGTGTTGCGCCCTGCAATGCGGCAGCTCACCTGTGGGTGGCCAGCTGTTGTTCCTTTTTTTTTGGCTCACTTGTGTGCAGCACAAGTAGGGGTTGCACATGCGTGGGCTCAGCACATCCCGGGTTGAATATCAGGATGTGTGGATTATGCATGGGCAGGCCCCTCCACCTGTGCCGCATACATTACTGATGCGCTCCAGCGCATCGGGATTTGTGTCAGGCACAATCCCCATTTGAATATCGCACCGGGACGCACCAGTGTTGCACCATGTGCAACCCTTCTGAATATCTGGGCCAAAGTGTATAAGCGTGCCAAAAGACACCAATAAATTAAGCAGGACGAGAATAGCACAGAGGAAAGTTTACTGCCTACTGAGTTAAAAGTGAGGGGTTCAAAGCAGAGCAAGGGAAAAAAGAAGAGATAGAGCGAGGGGGTGAAAGTGTAGGAAGAGAGTGAGGGGCAGAGAAAGAAGTAGGAGGAGAGCAGAGTTAAGTGGCACCCAGGAGAACAGCAGATACGAAAAGAGGAGGCTCTAAACTGACCTCTATTGGTCAGATGACATAAGCTGCAAATGGAAAAATGAGGACAACAAACTTTAAAGAAATAGTGAATTGGATCTTTTTTCTTTCACAGTTGCAGAGCTGTTGACCACTTAAGGCATAATTGTGCTAAAAGGCATTGAAACTGCCACAATTAGGGCTACTGTCACTATTTGTAATTTTACAGATTTACAGTAATACATAGATACTGTATGTAGATGGCAGAGGACAGAAAAATACTAAAAGTCTGTCAAGTCTGCCCTGGTGCTTTTACTAAGAATTCCTCAATCCTTTTGGAGCTTTCAGAACTAATCTGCCCTGGCTGTTACTTCTAATTACCCTGTTGTATATGTACCATTGGGTTCTGAACCCTGAGGCAGATCTATATTCCACCTATCCACTACCCTCTCTGTAAAGAAGTATTTCCTCTTCTCCTTCATGAAGTCCCTCTCCCCCATTTGTTTGAGATACTATAGAACCATTTACACAGTGACCAAGCTGCTAAACACCAAAGCACTTTACACCAATGTCAGTCTGCACCTGGTCTTTTTGAAGCCAGTGGTGTACGCTGTGATGCTTGGCCAGCTGGTTATGATTGCTCTATGATTTGTAATATAGAATGTGGTGTGTGACCTGTCTCACAAGAGACATCCTGTGCCCCTGGGATAACATCTCCCGCATCCCCCAGGTTTCAGTTAAAAGGAGAAGATATATGTTAAACTGCAGAGCTCTGTAATGTGATTAACTTCCAAGAAGTTGCATTTTATGGCCTTGTTGGTGAGCTGTGCTTCTTTGAAGCTAGGAACTTAAAATATACATTTTATGATGTCTTAGAAGAAGAACAGTTAATATTAACTGGTGTTAAGAAGCTAAATGACATCTAGGTGAGAAAACTGCAGACTTGTAAAGGTCTTTGGATATGGGCTAGGAACAGGAACTGCTCAGAGATCAAAGAGGGAATGTAAATCAAAGAGTCATATTGGGAAATGAGTTTTTGCTGATGTCACCTTAATTAATATACCTCCCGATAGGACATCCTGTGTGTATTTTTTTTTGTATTTAACAGGGAGGAGCTGGGTGACATCATGGAAGAGGTGTGTTTGAGACTAAGTTTAAACTATTCTGTGGTTAATCATTTAACACACTTTTCTTGGTAGGCTCTTAGAAACAACATCTACTATAAACACTGTAAGAAGGACATACATTAGATAGGAAAGTCTAATTGTATTGTGGTAGGAGTTTATGTTTGTACTTTTTCCATGTTTTCTTTTAAGTGATTGTATGCTTTGTGATATATTGTTCTGTGTTTACATTTTATATATTTTTATCTTTTTAAGTAAACCTCTTATTTTGAAGAGAATGCCTGGTGTGCCTTCGAAGTTCTTTCATTTGCATGTGAAGTATAGATGGTTAAAGTTGACAACTGTTCATAAGCTTAATGGTGTTACTGAACTGGAAAAAGGTAAGAATACCTAAGGTCTTTACATAGAGTTTTAAGGGTTCATTTTTGATATCTGGTTAGGTGACCTTAGACGAAAGATATGTGGCATTCCCCAAAGAGCAGAATTATCTGAGCCTGTACATTTGGATATGTTAATATAAGGTTCACAGTTTGAATCCCCCCAGAACTTGAGACCAAAGGTGATTCAGACCCACAAACAGACAGGAGGGCTACCCTGTTCTGTTACCTGTTCACCATACTGCGCTCGGAGGTTGGCACTGTGGGAGCAGAGGGCCTGACCTGCTGAGTGGGGTTGTGACGTAAGCCACTTAAGGACACTGTTTTCCACACCAGTGTCACACTGGAGTCTTGCAAATTGCACTGTGGGACCCATCCTGCAAGGAGTGCCTTGAGTGTTGTGATGTTAAATTACCCTCCGGCACTGATGTGTGAAGTGGCCACTGTTTACCCTACACTTGAAAACACCCACACGAGTTCAGCTGTTCTGTCTGGGAGGAGAACAGAAGAGCCACACCAATTTAATGTCTGCACAGTTTACACATGCAAATGTACACCAGTGTGGCTCTCCAAACCAATTACACCTGTTTAGAAATGGTCAGTGTAAACAGTAGGAGTAGGCAAGTGCTGTATTTTGAATATTTGTCTGAATATCCATACATGGGACCCAAGATATCCAGAAATTTGGTGTTCATTACTCATGTACCTATGGGGGGGGGAGCGAAAAAAAAAAAACTCACACTCCTCCCCAGCCCAGTCATGTTACAAACAAACCTCCATCTCCCCTCCTTTTGTAACAAGCCCACTCCCACCCTTCTTCCTCCAGCACCCATAATTGAAGCGTTAATTAAAAAGAAACCTCCCATGGTGGGCAACTGGCACAACCGCCATGCTTCCACGGCCAGCCACCAGCTCCTATACTGATTTTATGATTGTAAAAAAATCATTCCACCACCCCAGCAGCAGCACCCAAGTCCCACTTTCCTTCTCCCCAGCACCCACATTTCATAACATTAATGTCCTCGCAAGGTATGGGGAGGTTGCCAACACAACCTGCCCTGCTCCACGGCCAGCTGCCTTCTTGTGAATGGGGAAAACACTCCCACACTTGCTTGTATAGTAAAACAGATTATCTGTTTTACTATGCAAGTAGGCATGGGAGCACTTTTTCACAAGAAGGCAGCCAGCTGTGGAGGAGAGTGGGTTGTGTCAGTCACCTTCCTGCAACTGGGGGGGAGGCTTTAATGTTCTGAAATTTGGGTATTGGGTGGAGGAGGGTCGGAATTGGGTACTGCTGCCAGTGTGGGGTGGGAGTTGGATGTTGATTTTTTACAATTACAAAACATAACAGGAAATGGCAGCCAGTTGCGGAGGTGGGTAAGTTGTTCCGGTCGTCCATTGAGGGAGTTTTTTTATTAACATTTCAATTGTGGGTGCTTGGAGGGAGTGGGCTTGAGGTGGGGGGGGACAATATTTTTTTACTCACCTTTTTTTGAAAGCACATGTAGTGAGAGTAATGATCTACCATACAGCATTTGTTTCCAAGGGTTATACAATTCATAGGCAGCTTATGCATTAAGTACAACCATCTCACAATGAATACAGTATAATACAGAAGGTGCTTGCATATCCGTTATTTCCAACTGATTAGTTTCTCAGTTCTTATTATATCTTATAAGTCCTGCAAATTAATATGACATGGCATGCAATAAAAAAAAGAAGAAAAGAAGACTTTCTTCCTGTTCTCTTATCCTCATGTGTTTTATAGAAAAAACTTTTATATTACATTTATTGTAACAACCAGAACAGAGCATAAACTGTGCAGTGTGATTGTTGTGCCAGTTAAGTCTGTCTGTTTCTATATTCTAAGTTAGTTTCAGGGGTATCTATTAAGATCTAGATATGTTCTTTTTTCCCCTCCTTTTCCTTCGGGGGGGCGCAGGGCAATATTTGATCAGGGGGTCACATCTCAAAGTGTCCCTGTGGCTGGAGCCAAAGCAGTTAGACAATAGGTTTCTCAATTAGCCCATAAGGAGGTATATTTTCCTACAGTCATGTTTAGATCTACTTTTATGCGATTCCATTGCTTGCACCTCTAACACTTTAGTTTGCCATTCCCCCACTGTTGGGGGGAGGGGTTACTGAGAGCCAATGGAAAATAATTCATTTACAGGCTGCCATACACAATAGGATATATAACTGCTTATGTTTGTGGGGATCTGCTTCACTCATTGGGCACCCTAATATCATGGACTTACAATGATGGGGCAATTGCTTGCCCCAGATTAAGTCCAGGTCTGGCCCAACCCCTTTCCAAAAAGTACTCCACTTTGGGCATTGCCAAAGGATATGGAAATATGTTCTCACCTGATCACAGTTCCTTCATTAGAATACAATTGAAGGCTGAGGTAGGAGTTCCTCTAGTGGTGTAGGAAAGGGACGATCTGGGAAAGAAAGCTGGAAATGATCAGCCTCCCACAGTTGGAGGGAGTTCAGGTGGAAAATCTGTACTAGATTTTTTTCATGTCCCCACCTTCACACAATGCTTTCATGGCCAAAAATTCCTCTTTGTGTTGGAGGGGGTTGTTTTTAACATGACTTGGATGTGGAAGAGGGTGTGGGGCTGTTTTTTGTTTTACTTTTTTTTGTAGTATTTCCATGGAGGTATTTGTGCATCTCTATCATGTTGCCCTCTCCTTTCTTGTTTTCAGAGGCCCAGATATTCAAACTGCACCATTTTGTGGGGCAAGCCCCTGCACCACTCAAAATAGTTGGGCAGGGGTGTGGCCAGGGTGATAGTCAACGGAGTTGCGCTATGGTGCAACTTCTTTGAATATCGCCCCCTGGCAACACCCACTGTGCATGGCGCAGTGGAACTGCACCAGCGCAAGTGGTCAGAGTGGAGCATTGAGATGCAGTGGCGCAAGTTCCATTGCGCCATGCACAGCACCTGTGATATTCAAAGGTTGACATGCAAATGGGGCCGTAATTTATGCAAGGCGCATGGGGGACCATTTGCATCTGATTATGGACCCATTTGTCTGCCAATAGCATGCAGGTGCACCGATCCCTGATGACTTGCTCCTGGCGCCCTGCCAGGCAGCAACCATCAGGGAACAACGCCCCCTGAAGCCCGATTGCAGGCAGAACAGTAGTGTTCCCCCCATTAGCCTGATCGCAGGCAGAACTGAAAAGTCTTCCCCCCATTAGCCCGATCACAGGCATAACTGAAAAGTTCCCACCGCCGAGCAGCCCGATCGCGTGCATAACCAAAAAGTCCCCCCACAGCAGCCCAACCACAGGCATAACTGAAAAGTCCCCCCCCCCCCAAGTAGGCCGATCATGGGCATCAGACCTTCCCTCCCCAAAGTCCAATATCCCTGGTGGTCCAGTGGACGCGAGTAGCCTGATTGCGGCGGCATCCTCACCCCCATCCGACATCCCTGGTGATCTAGTGGCCCCCACCCACCCACCCATGAAGCCCCACTACCCCGATCCCCTGTCAGCTCAGTGGGCGGCAGCACCCCACCTGCCCACCGCCTCTGCCCATCGACTGACAGCTCGGTAGGGCTGCACACCCATTGGTTCAGAGCATGCGCCAATGGGCATGCAGCCCATACCGTACAAGTCAGTCCAGATATGTGAATGAATTCATTGGTTTTTGTACAGCCTCTAGTCCCCAGAATCTAATAGATGCCCCTGTGTGTCCCAGTTCAACAAAATGTTCCGCCACTGGTGTCTTTAATTTATTCCTAATATTTGACTTATGTTCCTGAATTCTTTGTTTAAGTTGTCATGTAGTCATACCTATATATATTTTGTCACATGGACATTGTAATAAATATATTACACCTTTGGTTTCACATGTAATAAATTGTTTAATCATATATTCTTGATTAGTCCATGGATGTTTATAAATAGATTTTTTGATAGTGTGTCCACACACTGAACAATGTCCACATTGTGCCATACCTGGACTTAATGGTCCTAACAATAATTGTCCACTTGTGTCTTGTTTCCCCTTGTACATGATCCGTTTGTACTAATCTATCTTTGATGGTTTTTACCTTTCTTTCAGCAATCAAAGGAAGTTGTGGGAATGCATTATTGCCCAATGAAGAGTTCTGTAATATTGTCCAGTGTTTATTTATTATTTGTCTAATTTGCTTAGTTTTATGATTATGTTTAAAACTGAATACTATCCTTTGTTGTTTCCTTGTATTTTTTTTGACCTTTTAGTGCTCCTTCTTGTGTTATAGTTTCTATCCATTTCTCTGCTTTTACTAATGTTCTTTTCTCATAACCCCTATGTGTAAACCTAACATTTGTCTCTTGCATTTCTTTCTCAAAATTTTCATCTAATCCACAGTTTCTTCGTATCCTTAATAACTGAGAATATGGTATACTTTTAATTAGATCTTCCGAGTGGAAACTTTTGGCATGCAATATTGTATTTCGAGCTGTTTCTTTTCTATACAAACTAGTGTATAGGCCATATTGTCCCTTGATTACATTTACATCCAGGTATGAAATATTTCAATCACTGTACTCCATTGTGAATTTTATATACTATGAACAAGTATTCATATATAAATATAAAATTCATCTAGTTTTTCTCTCTTGTGCCAGACCAAATCAGAAACAAATCATCTATGTATCTTTTATACACAATAATCCATTCATAGTAGGGATTTCTATTTGGATCAGTGACATATCGTTTTTCAAACATGTGCATGAATGCATTAGCATATGCTGGAGCCATGGTAGATCCCATAGCAGTCCCCTTTCTTTGTTGATAAAACTCATTTTCAAATCTTAAATAATTTTTTGTTAATATAAATTCCCCCCAACAGCTGTAATGTCCTAGTGTTAGGATGTTGTCCATGATGTCTTTGATCCAATAAAAATCCCATAGCTACAATTCCCTCATCATGTGGTATACTTGTGTATAAATCAGAAACATCCATGGTAACCAATAATGTTTCTTCCTTCATTATTTGTGTACATTCAATGTCCTTTAGCATTTCTATAAAATGTGTTGTATCTCTCACATATGTAGGTATCAATTCTATTAGAGGTTGCAAATGAAAATTTATGTAATTTGAAACAGTTTCAAAAAGGCTACCAATGCCTGATATAATAGGACGCCCAGGGGGATCGGTGGAGTTTTTATGTATTTTTGGAACTGTGTAAAAACTGGTATACGTGGATGTTTCTGTAACAATAGGGATCCTTCCCAGTCTTCTAACTGACGCATTAATACAAGTTCTTCTATTATAATTGACAATTCTTCTCACAATCTTTCAGTTGGGTCCAGTGTTAACTTTACATAGTTATTTTCATTTGATAACAAATCCATACACTTTCTTTTATAGTGATTATAATCCATTACCACTGTCCCCCCTGCTTTATCTGCTGGTTTGATTGTAATGGACTTGTCCCTTTCCAGGGGAATTTAAAGCTGTTCTCTCCATTACACTCAAATTGTCTCTAATGGGTTTCTTATCATGTTCTGTTACAAATAATTCATGTATTTCCTTTTTTTTACGATGTCTGCATAAACTTCTACTGCTGGAAACATTCCTATTGGTAGATTATAATTTGATTTTACCTTTAGATCCCTTGTTAGTTCTTTCTTATAACTCTCAACATGAACTTGGTTGCCATATTGGGCTTGTAATCTTAATTTTCTAAAGAAAATCTGTAGATCACATTCTAGTTCAAAATCATTTACTGATACAGAAGGTGCAAAAGATAACCCTTTAGATAATGTTGTAATTTCTATCGCTGTCAAATTTCTATGACTCAAATTAAAGATGGGTATTATCGCTGGTAATATCTCTGTTTAGGCCTGGTGTCTCCCTTGCCTCTGCCTGCTTCTATTCCTATACCTGCCCTTCCCTGCTCTGTGGCCTCTTCTGTTATGCCTCTGGCTCGAGTATTGTACCTGTTCTCTATCTGCTCTGATTTGGATTCCATTCTGCTTTGCCCTGGGGGCTCTTTGTTGTAATCTTCCTGTCGGGAAAAATCTTCTCTTATAACCTGTTCTTGTTCTTCCCTCCCCAGATTCTGAATTCTTGATACCATTCTATTATTCCTGTTCCCTCCTACTGTATCTGTTCTCTCTCCTCTCAGTGATTTGGAACTATTTCTGCTATAGCTACCATCACTGTCTGATGCACTTTCCTCAAATCTAGACATAAATGTCTAATTTTGTTGAAATGTTTTTTTAGAATGAGTATATATTTTCTTTTCCTTGTAGTCATTCACATCCCTGTTAATTTTTTTATTTTTTGTTGTTTCAAATTCTTTTCATAACTCTCTAATTTCTTTTTAATTTGTTCCAATGCCGAATTGAAATCTTCCAATTGCATTTTAAGTTTCAGGGCTTCTTTTTCTTGATTTGTTTGTTCAGCTAATTTGCCTCTTTCTTCTATTATTGCCTCAATCAGGGCATACATAAAGTCCACAGAGCACCTTGTTCTTATCCCATCCCATTTGTTGTCTAACTTAGCAGATTTTATTCCAATGTTGTGTTCCACATATATCCTCAAACCTCGTGGTATCAAATTATGCCCCAAATATTGGCCCAAGGTAATTGCATGCCAGTCCAATCTGCAATCTCTAAATTGTTGATTTTCTATTTTATGCATTAATTGCTTTGTATTGTCCAATGTTGTGAAAGTTAAATTTCTCTCACCCATTATTTGTCCCAGTAGTCTATCTTTTTCTGCTTCTGTAAAAGTAGCAAAATGATATTTGGCTTTCATACCAGCCCCTATTTCACTAAATGCATCCATTATTTCTAAATGTAATTAAACCTAATATCTACTGAAATTTACTTGAAGATCATGACCATATAACAACTACAAAAAAAGGTTTTTCTCTTTTTATAATTAAGATATATATCACACTACTCATCATTAAAAATGAGCCTTTTATCTCTTTCTATCTTACATAAACTGTAATGACCTTTATTCATACCTTTCAGTGAACATTTAAACTGCACAACTTTTTGGTTATGCCTTCGATTGACTCCATTGATGACAAGATGAAAGACATTTATCTTGCTTGTAACCCCCCTTTGGGGACTTACCTTAACTGCCCCTCATTCTCCTGGTTGCCTTCTGGTGTTCTTGCTCTCCACTGGCACTTCTCCACCACAGCCCAGGTCCCAGTGTGCGTCATGTTCATTTTTGGCCCATTCCAGGCTTTGGGAGTGAGATCAAGAGCTGTCAGCATCTTCCTCAGCTGTCTTTGCACTTGCACATGGCCAGAAGCATGTCCAATTTTCCAAACATGATAGTGGTCAATCAAAAGGCAATCCAGTGGTCCCGGTGCACCTGTTCACCTGTTTGGGGACCAGTAACTAGAACAAGGCCAGTTAGAGGCCTCAGTGGAGTCTGGAAATTGAGTTTGAATAGGGCATGTTTAAGAGGGCTCATGCATATTAATGAGCCCTCATGACTATTAATGAATGAGCTACCCGTCACCTGGAGGACTGTATTTCATTGACAGGAAAAGTGCTGCATATAAATGTTTAATAATGAGCTTGTTTGAAAGGGCACTACAGTGCATACAAAACTATGGGGTTTGTGTAAATAAAAAAAGTATTTCTACTGGCTGAACCAGAACTTTATTGTGGGGGACTGTATGAACTGCTTGAGGGACTGTGTTAATAGCAGCCATTTTGCCTAGCCTCCAATTGCAAGCCAGGATTTGTCATAGAGACTCATGGAACTGTGCCAGAGATATTGCGGGGAAAAGAAGGGACTATTCTAGGCATCCAAATTAATTTAACCAATGAGGATATCTAGACTGTGACTAACAGCTTGGGCAGCCAATTGTTTTTTTTTTTTTTTAGTTGTTTAACATGGAGTAGCGCACTAAGCTGAAAGCTTTTTTACAGATGTGACCTGGGAGCACAGAGAAGTTAAGTGACTTGCTTAGGGTCACACAGTATCTCAATGGAAGCTGTGGGATTCAAACCCAGGTCTGGTCTGCTAGATGTCACCAGATTTGCAGCTCAGAGCCTTAACCTATTGCACTATACTGCCTTCCATTGCATTGGATTGGATTGGATTGCAGGAATCTTTCTCTTTAGTTTGAGAGGGACTACTTGAAGAGTCATTCTGGCTTGAGTTTCTGTGCTATGAGGAGGCTCCCTGCTGCTCAGGGAATTTGGGGAGAGGCCTTCTAAACCTCTCCTTGTGCTAAATGCTGGTCTAGTTTGGGACTGCCAAGTTCTGCAGATCAACTTGCAACTTTCCAAGAAAGGGAGAAAGAAGAGATTTTCCCTAGAGCTAAATTTCCATACTGAAGGAGGGTCAGTTTGCTGGAAAGACCCTGAATCTGTGTGAGATTGAGAAACTGTTTTTTTTGCCTCAGAGACTATGACTTAAATCGCAAGCCTGGGGCCACTGGAATTGTTTCCACGTGGTTTGTCAAAAGGGGGAGACCAGCATTTTGACTGTGCCAGCTTACATACCAAGGACTGTGACCTTCAAGTGGGTAAGCTGTGCAACCCTTTCCAAAGCTGTACCAAAGCTGAACCTATGAAGCAAAATAATTTGCTTGAGATACTGTAGCTGCTGGCTATTCCAATGCTGCCAGAAGACCAGAGAAGGGAGTCAGCTCCTGCAGAGAAGATCATTGCCAGTTGCGGCCACCCTTGGGGACTAGGCCTTGAAGTGGGGCTGAGTCGTGTCAGCCCTGGTCCCTATATCCTGGTCCTTGCCAGAAAGGACTAAGTTCTGCAGCCTGCAGCTAAACATTAGAGAGCTGAATCCTGCCTTGAGGGGAGTCATCCTGGAAATCAGCCCAGATCCTGAGGTTCAAGATTCAGTGAGGACAATGGGGTTTTACCCTGCGACTCTAATTAAAAGTATTTTACCAACTGATTTGTTTTTCAAGTTCTCATTGTAGTTTAGACTGTTTTTGCAGGCCATCGGGCCTAAGAATTACAATTGCTTTGTGTTTAAAGTGTTTTTGAATGCTGCAAAAATCAAAGATAACAGAGATAATAATGAATATTTTATTTAAAGGCCCCAACCAGCAGCAATGCTGGTGAACTCACCGAAGTGCTTCAGACCTGCAACACAGCATATCCTGGGTACCCAGTGTAGTTAACTGGAAAGTCCAGGGGGTGAATTTATTGTGATTAAATGCTGTACAAAGCCAAGATTATTGCCAGAACCAAATTACTGATTAATCTAGCTTTAATTTGCATCCCCTACCCCTTGACCAATACCGTAAATAAATCTGTTTATTGTTTAAATGTTAACACGGTCCATAAGCATATTATTATCAAGTGCCAATTTATTGTGGGGGTCTGAGAGTACATTGTCATTGCTGGTAACCATTTCTTTGCAGGGGCCCAGGGTTAATACAAGAGTTCCAAATCCTGTTGGTAAGTGTGGTGTCTGAGCATATTATTAACGCTCACCCTTAAATGTGTTACTGTATGCAAAGTAAAGTGTTTATTGCCATTTTAGGTGTGAGGTCACTAACTAGGTCTGTGGGTAGGTATAACTTCCCAGAGGGTTGTGCCAGCTTAACATCAAACCCACTTAAAAGTCACTCTGGTGGAGGCACCATAATTGTAGTTCTACTATTTGTATTGACTCCCAAGTAACTGTTAGAACTGAACCCAGACCCCTCAACCTGCATCTAGGGCAGCGGGCAGGGGTAGTAGCCTGTGGGAGGTGGCACCTGGGTTATATGTTCTTTTATAGGGACTGGGGGGATGCTTAAATGGTGAGCAAGCTATTTTAATCAAATTGTATAAACAATGCTGACCTCCCTGTCCCATTTTGTCTTTCTTTTCAGGCAGTGACAATAACCAAAAACTCCACTATTACTGTTCATTTCATTACAGTTTCTTGGGAAATAAACACCCTTAAGTATTTAATAACTTTATTAACAAATTCAAAATAACATAGCTGGCCTAACGGTAACAAATATGAGCTGCAATGTGTACCTTACATTCGTAAGAGGCTCCTAAAGTCCATCACTGCATCTGTCACTGGTAGGGAAAAATTCATTTCAGTAGTCTACTGTGGGTCATCAAAAGTCTTCAAGTAAATCCTCTAGCCAGTCAGAACACAGTTACTGTTGGTTTATCATATCACCTATAGATCTAAGGAAAAACAGATAAATAATAGGATGAATGAATGAATGAATGAATGAATGAATGAATGAATGAATGAATGAATGCTTATGGAAGGTTGCCAGAGCAAATGGGAGCAGTAACCTTTAAGAGTTGTGAATCAGCCTCCTACCATTCAAACTGCCAAAAAATACTGTTTTCCATGAAAAAAAATCTTTTTATTTCTGTATTGTTTCATTTGCATAGCCTTGCCCCTTTGTTTTCTCAGTGCAGTGACCCACAACCATGACATCATGCAAGGAAACAAATTTTTTAAAAGGACACTTTTGTTTTTTAGCTGACTCTTCACATTGTTTGCAAGAATCTGTATCTAGCATAACATGTAGAAAAAGTCTAGTGATCTGACTGGCTGAAAGCAGCTCAGAGCCGTGTAATTATAGTTACCTTCCTGAACTACTTACAGCCACTCAAGCCCTATAACATAAACATAGAAAGGTATTATTACATTCCCACATTCTGACAGGAGCTGTCACTTCAGACCTGTCACTTCACCAGCAGGCAGTAAAAGTGAAACAACATCTACACAGAATGGCAAATTATCTATTTTGCCTACCTGCATCACCAAAACATTTTCCAGACATTTTTCTACAGACAGCACTGCTGTAAACACTACTGAAATAGTAGACTGCACTTTGATGAGGGAGATAGAAAAATCAGCTATTTACTGTACCCACAGTGCCTCCCTATCTACATTAGCATACATACTATTATATTTATGTGCTCCTTACAGAAATAAGAGAATATATCTCTCAGTAAAACAGTCTTGTCAGATAGATACTGTATACACAATCCCTTGTTTTGAAAATAAACATATGAGACCTGATATTGTTGAAGCCACAACAGCAATAGGAGACTGCACCCCACAGTATGGAAATTGGAAAACAATTTCTTGTTGTACCCACAGGGTGGCAAATGCAGAAGGGCTGCGCTTGGCGCAACACAATTGCGCCATACACTAACCACTAATCTTGACGCGATATTCAAGGAAAGTGCATGGCACAGATCCCCGTCTGCTTGGGGTGCATCAGTAATGTATGCAGTGCAAGTGGGGGGGGGGATGCCCATGCATACTCTGCACATCCTGATATTCAGCCCGGGATGTGCTGAGCAGATGCAGGTGCAGCCCCTACCTGCGCTGCACACAGTTGAGCCAAAAAAAACCAGGAGCAATGGCTGGCCACCCACAGGTGAGCTGCCATATTGCAGGGAGCAACATGGCAGCTACCAGCTGTGGGTGGCCACCCGAGCTCTGGCTGCACCATCCGCCATTATAGCACACCCCCATGCCCGATTGTGGGCATAAGTATAAAAATAAAATGTCCTATATCCCTGGTGGTCAGTGGACTGCTTCCAGCTTCATCTGGGCATATATAAAAAGTAAACATCCAAACCATCCTTGTGGTCCGGGGTTACCCCTCCTCCTCCACCATGGAGCCCCACCACCCTGCTTCTCCCCGGTCAGTGGTGGGCGACATTCATCTCCAGCCACTGTGTCGCCTTACTGATTTGCATATAGTATGGTTGCATGTCGATTCTGTCCACATCGCACAATAGGCATGCAGATAGTGCAGTTGTACAGTCCAGATATGTGGAATGGATTCTTTCACATATCTGGACTGTGTAGCATTTGGTACAGTTCGCATGCTCCATTGGCCCACGCTGTGGATTCACGGGCATACAGCCATACTGTATGCAGTCAGTTGGCGGCAGGCCAGGTGGTTTATGGTGGGGAGCTGCTGCCCGCCGCTGATTGTGGGGGGAGTGGGGTGGTGGGGCTCAGTGGGCAGGTGGGGAGGGGGGTACCACTCGACCACCAGGGATGGTTTGGACATTTTCTTTTTATACATATGCCCGCGATCAGGCTGGAAGCGGTCCACTGGACCACCAGGGATATTGGACATTTAAATATTATACTTATGCCCACGATGAAGCTGGAAGCGGTCCACTGGAACACCAGGGATATTGGACATTTAAATATTATACTTATGCCCACAATCGGGCTGGAAGCAGTCCACTGGACCACCAGGGATATTGAACATTTAAATATTATACTTATGCCCACGTCGGGCTGGAAGCAGTCCACTGGACCACCAGGGATATTGGACATTTAAATTGTATACCTATGCCAGTGATCGGGCGTCAGAGCACGTTGCCGGTGGGGGCAGGGGGCGTCGGTCCCTGACAGCTGCTGCCTGGCAGGGTGCCAGGCACAAGTCACCGGGCATCAGCGCACGTGCATGCAGATGGGGCCATAATGACATGCTAATGGCCCCATTTGAGCCTTGCATGCGTTATGGCCCCATTTGCATGTCCACTGCTGAATATCATGGTTGATGCACCTAGCGTAACGGCACTTGCGCTACTGCATCCCCCTGCTCCTCTCTGGCCACTTGCGCTGGCACAGTGCCACTGCGCCATGCGGAATGCGGGTGGCCACAGTGCCATATTCAATGGTGCTGAGCCATAGTGCAGCACCATTGAATATCACCCAGTCCACGCCATGGCGCATCCCAGTTGCACTGCGCCCGGCTTGAGCCCCTGCCAGACGCAGTTCTGAATATCCCACCCACAATGTCTTGCTATGTACATCTACATATTAGGTCCTATACTGCTGTCACCACTACCAAAATAAGAGACTGCACCTCTAAGTAAGTAACATTAATGTCAACTTTATAATTTACCCATAATTCCTTGTTGCTGTATTTAAAACATTGGGAGCTCCCTTGCATGATGTCATTTTGTGGGAGTGGCCACACAGTGAAAACTGGAAGACATCCAGAAACAAAGCACTGATAAAACATAAAAAATGACTATGACAGATGTTTTGACAAATCCGATCGCAGCTTCAACATCTGAAGCATGGCTGGCAATGTCATACTATGTGAAAAAGATATTTGGAAAACTTCCATAAATCACTTTAAGGTGCTTTACATCTATAAAACCAAAACATATAAAAAACAAATAATATATAGAATCATGTATGGACAACAATACACAAGGCTACGTTTTCACCGAGGTGTTCTGTTGACATCATAAACCTTGAGAGTGAAGCTCAAGAGGTCCTTGATGTTATCACAGCACCAAGATGGAAACACATGCTGTGCTTGTGTATAGCTGTTTATAGAATATTGTATGTTTTTTTTTATTTTATGCTCTGTCTCCCCCACAATTAGAAACGTGCTGTTTTTTTTTATTTAAAGAATAATACCCACCCTGCACCCAACAACTTAGTACCCATCCAGTGCCAAAAATAGTATCTCTTGTTTTATAATAAAAGTATCCTCAGCTGGGATTGCTTGTAAGAAGTCACCTCTCATTTTCACAGGTATTCCAGGGTATCAGCAAGCTGAGAAAATGCATACAATTACACAATTAATATTTTGACTCCGAACAATCTGCAGACAATGAGGAGACAGTTGTCATTTGGAGTAATAATGCTGTGAACTTAGAGTATAGGAGGCAGGTAATAGCTTCACACCCTGTCCTGATCTCACCAAAAACACTAGCTCAGTGTGTGTGTCTGTGAACAAGTCATCAGAGTAACATACAGTAGCAATTTAAGGCCAGAAGACACTCTAGGTTTCCCCCGCTTCATAAGTGCAGGCCTTCCCAGGAAACTGGTGAGAAATCAGAGTCCAGATGTAAATTTGGATCTTCTAGGTGGTAGCACAGAGTGTTGACCCCATGCCCCAAGGCCATAGCATAATATATTTTCTAACTTATCCAAAGCTGTTTTAGTTATTCACATGAGTAAGAACATGCTACCTTGTTCTTTGCACTGAATTTAATTTCTTGCTAAGAAGATGGGCAGACAGGAACAAAATGGTTGGAGGATTCCCCCTCACTCTGTGTACACCATGCACCACATGCCTGCTGCAAAGAGCATAGACCCCAGAGTCATTCCTTGCTATCCCTACTACTTGAAATGTATAGTGCAATTCAGATTTTTCTTTTCATGCTGATGGCAAAGCACACACACACACCCCTTGTGAAAGAGGGAATCCAAGTCAAGGTCATGCAGTGTGAGACTGTTGTCAGCTCTTCAAGTGCAAGGAAGCTATAAGCCATGAGCTATCATCAGAAAGCACCTCAATTTCAGTGCCTTTGGGAATAACATGGAATAGAGTCTGACTCCTAAACAGAATCAGCACTTCTCATTCAGCTGTCCAAAGAAAATCTTTCTTTATATAAGTAAAATTTGTTTTTCCTTTTCAAGTCGGAAAGCCCATTATCTGTGAAACACGTAATCCATATTCAGTCCCATTTTCCATGTGTGGGGATGCATGGTGGGAGATGGATGATAGTAATTTTCATGCCTTAAGGCACTACTTTATCACCAGGAAGCAAACAGAAACCTTTAAATCATGGAGCTTTGTGATTTACGTGTCAGCACAGAAATGTGTTCTTCATGTAGTATTCTGCTGTAGTTAGAGCCCATCAAATCTCCTTTATGGCTGCTTACATCTTGGACTCTATTTATGTTGGTCTCAGTGCGTAATTCACCAGTTCCTGTTTGCAAGAAGCTTCACCTCAACACTTGGGCCGTCTGCTGGCTGCCAACACGGAGAGCATTTTCTGTGCTTGTACAGATCTGGGCTATGGAAAGGTCCATTTCATTTCATTACTTCAGCGAGGCTTTGAACAACATGATGCAAGCAAGAAAGGGCAGCTTCCTTCTGGGTACTGTGAAAAACCTGTATGACATTAAGATCATTAAGATATGTTGTCACCTTACATGCGTTTTTTTATTTTTTGTTTTGTTTTTAACAAATCAGTTTCAGAAAGTGGATTTAGAAACAGAAGCCCTATCCTTGGGAAGCATTTTGGGAATTTTGTTCATGTACATATTAAAATGTTGAAAAACTCTAATAAAATTATTCTTCTGACAGGAATGTGATATTTAACATTTGAATCTGAGTATGTGTTTTGTTTGTTTTTTTCTCCACCACCAGGTTGGGCTTCTCCTTCCACAACTCCCCCCAGCCCTGTCACCCAGTGTCCCAGGGACTTACCTCAATCCTGGTCTTCCCCCATGGCTTGCCCCCCTGTGACAGGGGTCAGCAGTGCCTGCCTGCTGACAGACCAGATCTGATTTCCAGGAGAGGGTCCTGTAAGCCTGGGTACAGAACCTGTGAGGGGTTGGTATCATCCTGCCCCACCAGCAGCCATTTTTCACTTTTTCTTCCATCAGAGGAGTGGACATGCAATGTCATCCAGACATACCTATACATGCCCCCGTGCATAGGACATTGATGGCCACCGCTACTCTGTTCCCCATGTTGTGGTCCTGGCTGCCTGTACCCCCAGCCACCACTAGTGGTCAGGCGAATGCCTGGGCAGGTGTCCCACCACCAGAGAAGGAAAGCTGTTCAGGTTTATGTGATAAGTGTGATTCCATAATATTGCTGACCACAAACTGTGAAACAAGGAGTGCCCAACGTCAAAAGGGTCAGCAGGATAACAGTGACCGCCGCAAACAATGACGGTCACTTATCTTTCCTCCCGGTGCAAAAACAAAATGCTTCTCATGCAGGGGGCAAGCCCTTCCCCTCCCACACTAACCAATATATAGATTATTAACTCCAGGGGAGCGGACTTAGGGGAATGATGAAAAAAAAGACAAAAATATCTCCAGCAGCCAGACCCAAACCCATGTCCACCAGCTCAAGTGGCGATGGCTCTAGTCACTTTAACAAATGGACAGTTTGGCACAGCTTGGCCAAACAAATGCCCATATCCTATTCCAGCGGGTGCAGCTCAATGCTACACTCACTGTAACCTCCTGATCAGTGTTCTTTCCTACTTGCTCTCAGTACAAGCAGTATTATTAAGTCACTCAAATTGAGTCAGTAATACTCGCTCACATCATTGTACACCAAGCTGTTCTCCAGATGCTTGACCCTCCTCCTCTCCTCAGCCAACCCCGATGCCCATAGATCACTCTCGACTCCAGGTCACCGGCATGGCAACAGCTGAGGCTTGGTGCCTCACTCCTCTTTGTAACCAGGCTGACCAGAGTCTGTGTGTGTGTGTGTGTATGTGTTTTAACTTTAAACTCTTTATTGAAATCTCATAATAAAAAAAAGCATTTCATTCCAGTGAATTAACAGTAATACTGTGTCAGTACAAAACAAACATTACAGCCTGAAAAAGGAAAATAAACATCATTCTAAATGGTAACACACCTCCAACAATAGGGATCAACAACATTAACTGCATCAGACAACAGGCACATGCAATTAACTCATTAGAAGGGCTATGCAAACCTTTAAAAGTTCTACCATGTAAACTTTCTCAGAAGAGCCCAAACACGTTCTACTGGGTTCTACCAGACACAACCGGGTTCTACCAAATACAACCAGGTACTAACAGGTACAGCCAGATTCTACCATATATAACCCGGTTCTACAATATATAATCTATAACCAAGTTCTGCCTGGTTCTACATGATTAAAAACAAGAAAAGTGTTTTCAGTGTTTGGGAAAGAACCATATGGTACTAAGTAAGGTATTCTTCACAAAAGTTTATAAAATGGCAGGGTAAAATCCAATAATCTGTTTAGCTCATATTTTTGTGTAAAATATGGTTTACACATGGTTGAAAAAAAGGACTGCTCAGCAGTGAAGAGTCTGGAACCTAGATCAATAGGCATTTGGAACACAGGCATTTCAGTTATCCCCCTACAGCCAGAACTGATCTTCCACCACAAACATGGCTGCTACCGTTACACTGTGAAAAAAAACTTCAGCTGGGCCCTAAGAAGAAAACTACCTTAAATAAAAAATAAAACAAATTAGTTAAATGTTGTTTCCCTGATTATCACACTCTCCTTACATACATAAAAAAATTAGAAACAATAAGTATTGTTTACAGTTTTCACTACAACTGTTTCTTTGCTAACAGTGAAAAATCTCCCTTCTATCTTTATCTGCTCATCATGGAACTCTCTTCTTCTTGCCCTGACAGTGAGATAATTGAGTCTCAGGCTATAATAAAGGCCTTTGTTGTCTGTGTGTAGTGTGTTAGGAGAGAAACTTTCTGCCAGTGGAACATAGCAGAATTTTGAATCCATGTATTTTGTGGTAAACATTCCATGATAAACATTCCATATCTTGAATGTGGAGAAAAACAGAGAAAAAAAGGAAAAAACAGGAAGAAGAAAGTAGTCAATAATACAATGACATCATCAATGGCATCTCTTACAGTGGGGGGAAGGGCTATTTTATCACAAATGTGCACAAGTAAATCTATTGTTTCTACATATAAACATGCCTTTCCCAACAGTAAAAAGTTAAATAAAGGAAACAATTTTATAAACGCAATAAGGCACTCAGGGATGTGTGTAAAACATATTTTACAGCACGTCCCATGGCTGAAGTCACTCAGCCTTTGGCCTTGTGCCTTACTACACCACTGGCCATGCTGTAAAATATGTTTTACACACACCCCTTCATGCCTTATTGCTTACTTGGTGCATAGACATGCTGTAAAATATAGCAGTGGGGTCACATCATTCCTGTCAACCAGTACATTCCCAGGGAGGTCAGTAACGCATGATAAGGTGCACTGAGTACTGAAATCACAGGGGTAGTTATTCTCATATAGGTCAGTAAAGTACTAGTGGGTGGGTTGAGTACTGAATGCACAGCGCAATTCATTCCCAAACAGGTCAGTGAAGCACAAGAGGGTATGCTGAGTACTGAAAACATGGAAATTTATTCCAAACAGATCAGTGAAGCATGATAAGGGTTCATTGAGTACTGAATACACAGGGACATTTTTTCTAAACAAGTCAGTAAGGCACTAATGGGTGCGTTGAGTACTTTAAACACAGAGAAATGTATTCCCAAACAGGTCAGTAAAGCTTGAGTAAGTGTGCTGACTACTGGAAAAAGCAGTTAAATGTTTTCCCAAACAGGTCAGTAAAGCTCCAGTGGGTATGCTGAGTACTGAAAACAAAGGGAAATTAAAAAAAATGTTTTTTTTTTGTGTTGTAGAGTACAAAGATACAATTATTCAGTCTCTTCAGTGACAACACCCCACTCCACAATTCCACAGTGACCCCAATGCTCTTTTTCCCTTGAGTCAGATTCTTAAAGAGTACCTAAACAAGCATTGTTTTTAAACTGCAAACTCCAAAAGCTGACTTCACAGTGAGGTAAAGTAAAGGCTGCTGCTTACATATATGCTAAAACTGCATTTATGTAAGTAACATAAATGCAGTTGCATAGCTTTTGAAAAATGTAAACATCAGCCTTTCACTTTCAAAAAACAGCCTTTGTTTCTCCCTAAGATGTCTGCCATGTGTGTTAAGTAATGAGTCATGATGACATAATTGGAGCCAGAGGCAGAGACCCACATCACTCCTTATAGTGCTAACTAGTTCTTCTTTCCCCCTTTGTTTTGAATTGTTTCACCAGAATGATCAACACCATGTGTTAACACAAGGATTATTTTGATCAGTACATATGTTAGGCTATGATGTTGTTCATTTTGTTTACTTTAACTTGCTGAAAATGTTTTGTAATCCAGCCACTTTCTCTTTGGCAAACCGCAGAAAACTACAACACTTCAAATACCTGATGATCTGGTGGTTATGTGATGCCTTGATTTTTTTTTTTGCTAACCAGGAGAGACACATTAAGCTAAAAGCTTGTTTACAAGTGTGGCCTGGGAGCACAAGGAAGTTAAGTATCATAGTATCATAGAAAAAGCCAGCAGAATAGGCCCCATGGTCTATCGTGTCTGCTCGGAAGCTAGCTCACTCCTCCACCCCCCCAGCCCCAGAAGTGGCCCTCCCAGGCCTTAGCTTCCCCCTGTACCTGTCCCAACCCTTCTTGAATCCTTTCACTGTGGTCTCTTCCACCAGACTCCTGGGCAGTACATTCCATGGTTCCACCACCCTCTCTGTGAAGAAGTGTCTCCTGCGCCCCCCCCTGTTCTTCCCCATTCCAGCTTACACTCATGCCCCCTGGTAGTTCCCCCCTTCTTAAGCCTGAACACTTCCATGGCTCAGCCCTTATTTATCCCCTTTACATACTTGAAAGTCTCTGTCATGTCCCCTCTGTTCCTCCTCTCCTCCAATGCGTAAAGACTGAGTTCATCCAGTCTCTCCTCATAAGTCCTACCCTCCATGTCCTGAATCATCCCGGTCACCCTCCTCTGGACCCTCTCCAGCAGTGCTCTGTCCCTCTTAAGATTGGGTCTCTAGAACTGCACACAGTACTCAAGATGCCACCTAACCAAGGTATTATACAGAGGGAGGATCACCTCCCTCCTCCTGGAGGTAATCCCCCTGGTTATGCAGCCCAGTATCCTGTTTGCTTTTGCTGCAGATCTTCAACAATTCTCTGTGTTATTCATTTTGCTGTCCACCACTATCCCTAAGTCCCTCTCGCCTGATGTGACTTGCAGTGTGGTCCCCCCCCAGGGTGTATGCATGTCCCGGGTTTCTGACCCCCAGATGCAGCACCCTACATTTCCCTGCATTGAACTTCAACCCCCACTTCCTTGCCCATCCCCCCCAGGGTATACAGATCCCCCTGCAGGGCCTCTCTCCCCCCCTTCTGCCTGTCTGTCAATGCTCCCAGTTTTGAGTCATCCGAAAAGGCACTCAACCTACTCCTAACACCCCACCCTTATGTCTGAGACATAGGAATTGAACAGGAGTGGCCCCAGGAACGAACCCTGGGGGACCCCACTGATGATCCTCCTGGGTTAGGAGACTATCCGTCCAACCACCACTTGCTGTATTTGTCCCGTAAGTCAGTTTTCCACCCACCTGAGCAACTGTCCCCCACCCCTATCCCCCAGCTTTGTTAGTAGGCTGTTGTGGGTACTGAATCGAACATCTTACTGAAATCCAGATAGAGGACGTCCACCAGCCTATGTTGGTCCAGGGCACCCGTCACCCAGTCATTCAACTCCACCAGGTTAGTCTGGCATGACCTCCCCAGAACAAAACCATATTGCCTGTCATCCAGGTACCCCAACCTTTTCAGCTGCCCCCCCCCAGCCTGTCCTTGATAATGCCCTCCATAACCTTGCCTATCACAGACGTTAGGCTAATGGGTCTATAATTCCCCATCTCCTCTCTGGATCCCCCCCTTGTGGATAGGCACCACATGAGCCACCTTCCAATCTTGAGGCACCCACCCTGTCTTCAGGGAGATGTTGAAGAGTGAGGCCAGTAGAGCTGCCAGCACATCCGCCAGTTCTTTCAGCACCCTTGGATGCAGCCCATCTGGCCTCAGTGCCTTCTCAGTCTTTAGCAACTGGAGGGCCTCTCTCATCCTATCCACTGTGATTTCACCCTCCCATCCCCCCTCCTCAAGCATCCTCTCCTCACCTTCTAGATACAACCCATCCCCTGCCCTAGTCTCATCCAGTGCTTCAGTCTTCAACTGACCTTCTGGTTCAGTGGGTTCCTCTACCCTCCCATCAGGTTGGAAAGATCCCCCACCTGCCCCATTAAAGACAGAGGCAAAGTACCCATTTAGCACCTCTGCTTGTTCCCCAGCTTCCTGCACCCATCCCCCCATTCTTATCCTGCTGATCTGTGCCTTCACTTTTCTTTTCTCCCCTATGTATCTACAGAACCCCTTCCCCCCCCATGTATATCCCTGGCCAGGTTAAGCCCCTTCTTCACCTTGGCCCCTCTTACCACCCTCCAACCCTCTTAACCAGAAAATCATACTCTCCCCTCTCCCTAGCCCCCCTTGAATGCTTTAAGCGCACATAGGCAGCCTTTTTCTCCCTCACCGCCTCCTGCACCTCCCAGGTCCACCAACATGGCTTACTGGCCCTATATTGCTTATGCCTTACCTTTGTGCAGGCCATCGAAGCCTCCTGCACCCCCTTCTTAATGGTCTCCCACAAGCTACCAGCATCCATGTCTGGCCTTATCTCGTCCAAGCACCCTTTAGGAATCCTTCCCATGCCCTCAAAGTCCACCCCCCTGAAATCTATTACTTCTGTGTTAGTGCAAATTTCCTCTCCCCCTAGGAATATAAGAAACTAGGCCGTGGCATGGTCACTGCCTGCCAACAGGCTGCTCACCTCCAGGCCCCTTATCTGGTCACTATCTGCTAGGACAATGTCCAGGATCTGATCCTGCCTAGTAGGCTCCCCCACATGCTGGACTATGAAGGCATCCTGGAAGACATCCATCAATCTCTGCTCTCTGGCCAACGAGGATGTCATAGTGCCCCTGTCTGCCCCCGGCATGTTCAGGTTGCCCATGATCACCACCCTGTGCTTTCCAAGGCCACAGTGACCCCTGATGGTCTCAGCCAGATCATCTTCCAGTTCTGCTTCCATTGTGGGGGGTCTGTACACCACTCCTATTGTTAATCTTGTACCCCCCTCGTTTGTAGGGTTACCCAAATTGCCTCCACATCTCCTTCTGCCTCCTCGATTCCACCAACTACTATGTCATTTTTGACTATCAATGCCACAACAAATCTTTCCAGTAAGTCAGGCTGATCACAGCAGGGAACAAGGGGAATGATGGGCTTTCCTATCCTTGAAAGATCTAGGCTACCTTTGATTAGACATTATTAAATGACAGGTGTGCGCATTATTATGCACGTCATTTGATAGTGCCTAATCATAGGTGGCTTAGATCTTATATGGGTAGGAAAGCCTGTTTTTCCACTTGTGCCCTGCTGCTATCAGCCTGGCTTACCAGAAGAACATGTTTGTTATTAATATGTAAAAATAACACAGGAGACTGTACTGACAACATTCATGATACAGCAGGGTAGTGAGCTCACCAGTTTTTGGTGTGTGGTGCAGGTGAGAAGAATGAATGACATAGAGGGACTGAAGAGGTCATTCCAGCAGGGTACAGCTATATTCAGGTTAGAGGAAGACAGGAAGGAAGACGTTGAGCAGATCATTGTGAGATCTGAAATGTGTGGCTGCTAGCACTGTGATCACTACTTGACTGTGGATGAAAGCAGCCAGCGATGACAAATACTCAGAGTGGTAGGGCTGCACTTAAACTGTTACTTGAATTCAGTGTAGGGAGATTACCCTTGAATGGGGGGGTATGTTGATGTTTGTTAGGACAGTATTGAGGAGCTGTCTGTAGCTCATTCAAGATTTGGAAGGGTGGTAGCCAGCCAACTCACATTGTGGAGTAGGGCACAGAAAAGTACTGGAGAAGAATTTCTGGGAACTGTCATCACATCACACTAAGGGCTCGATTCTCAAAGCCCCCGGTGCAGTACAAGGTGCTTGAATCACAAAGAATGGCACAAATTGCCCCTTGCTCCAAACGATGTGCCGGGATGTGTCCAGTGTTTTCCAGCCCCTAAGTAGGAGGTGTTTGGCCACTATTGTAACTGTAATGGCCCATCATAGAGCTGGGTGCAGTGTAGAGGTCTTGGGTTGAGTGATGCCCAGCAAGACCAAGTGGTCCTCAAAATTAAAATCTCTGGGGCAAACATTTTTGTAGACTCACAATACTGCAGACTAAACACCTCTAATCAACGGACAAAACCACAGTATATGAGACAGGAATCTCTCATGCCTATTACAGTGCACACCCTTGTCTGCCTAGCACAGACCCATACTTTTAAGGGTCTGTGGGGTTCTGTACCACCAATGTATACTTTTCAGTAGGATAAGCAACGCTTTTGTATCCATACAACATATATGGGCCCAGTACCATGCTGTGTGCTATGGATGCTCAGAAATGACCATTTGGAGTTCTTTTTGCCATTTATTTTTAACAGAGACTATAGTGGAGTGGTGCTTCAACCCAGAGGGATTTGTAGTTGTCACCAGCAATGCCCTTGGGCATCTCCAGTCATTTCTCCAGAGGGTGAGTGTCCCCCTTTCCATTGTGGATCTTGAGGAAGTAAAACAACAGGGATTTTAATTGCAGACATTTCCAGAAGTCCTGTCTGGGAAGTTGGTAGTGGGACCTAAGGTCTTCGAAGGATTGTAAGTACAACTACCCTGTAGGACAGAGGTCCTGCATGCACAGTATACCTGCCTATTTCCAGGCACCACCAGGTATGGGTTTATTACTTATTAGTAGCTCATCATTGTCCCATGATGCCGCATAGAGTATTGGGGTCTCACGGAGCTGTAGGTAAGTGGTCATATGCATTCAGTACCTGTAGGAGATGCCAATGGTTGGGTGGGAAGGTATATCCCTTCACATCTTATCATATTCATTTCATTTTATTTCATTTTATTAAATGGGTTAGACCATTGAGAAAAACTCGTTTAAAATGGTGACCCTTGGTTGTACAAAAATAAATTTACAGCAATTACAATAAATACAGACATACACTATTCAACACACCAAATACATACATTAACATACATTTCTAATAATTATAACCAGTTAACCACAGCAAGCCTTTTTTTGTGCAAAAAGTGATTCCAAAAACCTGGTTTTAACAACTTTTCATGATGGAATTTTTCTATTGTACGTACGAAATTTCAAGGGCATCATATTCCAAAATTTAGGAACTAGCTGGCTAAAGAAAATTCAGAATGTTTAGTTTTTGATCTAGGTATTATCAACTATCAATAGGCCGCATTCTTTAAAGAGGGCTTAACATCCCTAAATTCTAACCTTTCGGCCAGATATTCTGGGATCACTGCTGTGATGCTTTTAAATGCCAAAAGGTATTTATGTAACTGTCTTCTATCTGACAGAGAAATCCATCCTAATCTATGATACATTAGGCAATGATGGGTATCCCTAGAACACTGTAAGATCAATCTCACTAGATGATTATGCAGTATGCCTAATCTATATAATTTTCCAGAATGAGAATAATTATAAAGTGTATCTCCATAATCAAAAAGAGGAAAAATCTGTGATTTAACGATCTTCTTTATCATATATCCACGCAAACAATTTTTATTTTGATATAGTAAACCCACCCTTTTTCCCACTAATCTAACCAACTCATCAGCATGCAAATTTCCAGTAGCTGAGGGGTCCAACCAAAAACCCAGGTACTTATAAGTCATCACTTGATCTAATTTTATTCCCTCATGATCAAACACTAATAATTTAGTGCAAGTTCTGAGTTTCACAGTGGAACCAAATATCATACATTTTGTCTTACTCACTTTCATTTTAAGTTTCCGTTGTGTCAAGTACCCATATAATCTATCAAAACTTAACTGTAATTTTACTTGGATCTTGTCCACAGAAGAAGCAGAGGTATATAATATAGTATCATCTGCATACAATTGATAAGCCATATTATTCACATGGCATCCAAGCTCTTTCAGACAAATCAGAAAGAGTAAGGGTGCAGGCACAAATCCTTGAGGGACCCCTCGAACCACTGGCAGAGGTGTTGAAACAGTCTTATTAAGAACAGTTGACTGCATCCTACCTTCTAAATAAGAAGAAAACTACTTAAGGGCACTACCCGATAGTCCAATATCCTTCAAACTGGAGAGAAGGATTTGGAGGTCCACCGTGTTGAAGACCTTGGAGAGATCAACAAAGATGCCACCCGTCAAAAGGCCCTTATCCATAGCTTTGTTGATATCGTCCAAGACCCTCGACACGGCAGAAATTGTGTTATGTGATTTACGAAATCCTGACTGATATTTATCAAATAAATCATTCTGATTCAAAAAAATCAGTCAATTGTCTAGCCACAAATCCTTCCAACAACTTTGAAACCTGGGACAAAAGTGAAATTGGTCGATAATTATTAAACTGATCCCGACTCCCTCCATTAAAGATCGGAACAACCCTAGCTATTTTCCAATCAGAGGGCATTACTCCCTCATTAATGGACCAATTAAACAAATAAGTGAGGGGAACAGCTATCTTTAAAGCTGAGCTTTTAATAAATAAGGGGTCAGTCTATCAGGGCCACCACTCTTTGTTGTCTTTAAGCCCAACAAAGCCTCAATAACCTCATACTCCTCCAACTTTTTAAATGAAAACAAATTAGATGAACTTAAATGCAACAGGGAGTAATCATTAATATTACAAGGGTCAGGGCTACCAAAAAAATTCCCTGAGTTCACAAAATAGTTATTGAATCCATCTGCAAGGGACTCCTCCCCCCAAAAACCTAAGATCTCTATTTTACAGTTCCCACCCTGTTTGTGGTGACCATTAATCTCTTTAATTATATCCCCAAAAATGTTAACATTCCCAGCAGAATTTTCTAATTTAGAGTTGTAGTATGATCTTTTACTTTCTCTAACAGCAGTTACATAAGAATTCCTAAGACTCCTATAATATTGCCAATCCCTCAAAGAATTTGAACTACGTGCCTTTGCCCAAGCTTGGCCCTTTTTCTTTTTAACTTTCTCAGAGTGGATGAATACCATGGAGCAGAAGATTGTTTTATTTTCCTTAATTTCATTGGCATATGATAATTTATAATCTGCATTAGCTCTGATAGAAAATAGCTCCAAGCCAGATCAATTTCAGGAATCATAAACATTCTGTCCCAATTAATTCTGTCTAAATCTTCTATAAAAGTAAAATAGTCAAACTTTCCAGTAGTGCGATAAGAAATAAGCATAGGTTGCTTTGGCAAAAAAGCTTTACCTCTAACACAGAATATAACATTATGATCACTGTTTGAGTCTTCTATTACCCCTACATTAACATATTGAAAGGGGGCATTTGTCAGAATTAAATCTAACAAGATTGATTCAGCTGGATTTTAAATATTAACACGAGTGGGTTCTTTTATTAGTTGTTCCAGACCCAATGACAGTGCCATATTTTTCAATACTCCTACATCAGCTGAATGCAACCAATTATCATTGAGATCTCCCATAAGAAGAATTTTATGGATATCGATGAAGGAAAAAAGTACATCAGTAAGTTGCTGCATTCTACTCTTTACCTTCTGTGGGGGGCAATAAAATCCAATAAGTAATATTGGTTTTCCCACTGGAAATTTAATTTCAAATGCTAAGTGCTCACAGATGTCTACAATTACTCCCGGGTGAATTTGGTTTAAAGAATATTTATGCAAAGCATAAATTAAAACCCCACCTTCCCTTTTATTCCTATCTGCCCTAAACACATTGTAACCACTAATCACAATATCCCCATCTACTACCTTATCACTTAACCATGTTTCTGTATATATCATAAAATCAGGATGATTTTCATTAACAAAGTCCCTAACCAAATCAATTTTAGGTACAAAACTCCTGATATTAGAGTGGGTAAAAAGAATACCCATGCCTAAATTATGTCTGATGTCAGGGCCTGGATTGGGATTAATATCTCCACACTATAGTAAACACAAAAGCAGAAAAACTGACTTAACCATTCTCCCTTTTAGCCCAGTCTTTCCAAAATCACAAAACCTTAGAAAAAGCAAATCCAGATTAGTACATTTTCTTAAACATAGATATATCTGTTTTCTAACCAAATCTAAAAGTACATTTAAAAATAAATAATAAACAGATTTAAATCCCCTTGAAAGTGGAGCTGTTTTGTAACCATAATCCAAGGGATAAGGCAAAGAGTCATGGTAGTAATTAACTACAGGGGAGGTCAAGCAAATATCATTCATACCCCCTCCTCCACACCCAAATAAGGCAGATTCAAAACACCAAACAAACCTATGATACAAAATATCTGTGCGCAAACAATAATTGTTTGTTTACTACTCAAATACATTATATCACCTAATTTAAAAGGTCTAACCCTTAAACACAGTATAAAATCGATTAGCAAGTACCTACCTAGTTAACTTCAGTATATTTACTATATATTACTTTAGCTCTAATCAATTTCTTTTCTTAACTAAATCTTGAAACTTAAGTGAATAAATTTCTCTACCGAGTGGTGCAGCCACTCACACTCACACCACATGCTCGCGCTGTGTGGCAAGCGGTTAAATTTAAAGGGAGAGTTGTCCTTGCCTCTTGAGGCAACCCTGAACTTGATTGGCTTGCCACCGAGCCCCCTCCACTGCGGTATAGTCAAATGCCTCGGGCACAGTTTATTTCATCAGGCAGCAGACTCCTAGTTTAATGGCAAACACTGATTCAGATACTGAAGAATACACACAAGTCCACACAAGGAAAGCTTAAAAGTACTTGTTAGCATTTCAGCCACAGCATCAGGCAGTTCAGCAGATGGTCAGATTCAGAAGGGCTGATAGGGACTGCAATTGGCATACAGTTTAGATCTTCACTCCTCCAGCACGCCACACTCAAAACAGATGGAAATAAAATGCTCGCTTAAAGGACTTGACATGGAAAAGGTAGAAATACTGAATAACTATTTCTGTTCAGTATTCGCAGAAGAGGGGATGGGAGAGGGGCCACAGCAGTACAGCAGTTTTATTTATGTATTTGTTTGCTTTTGTTTACAAGGTAAGCACACTAGACAGCCAAGTACCTATTTTCAGGTGCAACCCAGGAGATTACAAGGTACATTCAAGAACATCAGGCATAGCAGGGTCCATACTAGAACATCAGATGTATACATTACAAGCAGAAGGTAGATAACAGCATGGTACAAGCATGGAAGGCAGTAATTAACATAACAGGGCAGCAATGCCCTAAAGGATGTGTGTAGCAGGCTAAACAAGTAGTCACAATATGTGTTAAAGAGACCTAGGAAAAACATGTAGATAGAACAGTACACATACTCAATTCATGAACAGCTGGGCGAAAAATGGACCCAACACAATTAATACATCTAATAGCAGTGAGCTCGCCAGTGGAGTGGATAGGGTGCATACAGTAACAGAAGACCCATCACCAAGGGGGTGAAGAGGAGGACAGTAGTCCATTCACAGGGGAAAGAGTCCTGCAGGAGCTCACTCAGTTGAAGGTGGACAAAGTGATGGGACCAGATGCATACACCCAAGGATATTAAGAGAACTGCAAAAGGAGATAGCAGAACCTCTGGAAGCCATGTTCACTGAGTCATTCAACACAGGGGTGGTACCAGAGGATTGGAGAAGGGTACACGTTGTCCCTCTACACAAATCCAGCAGCAGGGAGGAGGTGGGGAACTATAGGCTAGTCAACATCAGGGAGACATTGCTTAAAGAAAGGATAGTGGGGCATCTAGAAGCCATCGGAGCCCAGGACCATTGGCGACACTGATTCACAGTGGGGAGGTCATGTCAGACTAATCTGGTTGATTTCCTCAACTGGGTGATAAAGGAAGTAAATCAGGGTGGGGCAGTGGACATCGCTTACCTTGATTTCAGCAAAGCCTTTGACACTATCCCACATAGGAGGCTGATAAACAAGCTGGGTAGGCTGAGCATGGGGACAGGGTGGTAAACTGAGTTAGAAACTGGTTAACAGACAGGAGGCATAGGGTGGTAGTAAATGGGGTGCAGTCAGGGGAGAGGGGGTGACCAGTGGTGTGCCTCAGGGATCGTTCCTGGGGCCAGTACTGTTCAATGTCTTCATTAGTGACATTGTAGAAGGGTTAGAGCTAAAAATCTGCCTGTTTGCAGATGACACCAAGATCTGTAAGACGGCAGATACCCCAGAGGGGGTGGAGAAAATGAGGAGGAACAGAGGGAAGCTTGAAAAATGGTCTGATGACTGGCAACTGAAGTTTAATTCAAAAAAGTGCAAAATTATGCCCCTGAGACACAAAAACCCTAGGGAAAGCCATAGGATAGGTGGTGGGGGAACTGCTGACAGTCACAAAGGAGGAAAGGGACCTGGGTGTTATTATTTCAGATGACCCAAAAATGTCAAAGCTGAGTGCTCAGGCAGCAGGGAGGGCCAGTGGCATGCTGGGGTGCATTGGCAGAGGTATCACTAGCAGAAGGAGGGAGATAATGATGCCATTATATAAAATCATGGTCAGGCCTCACATGGAGTACTTTGTGCAGTTCTGGAGGCTGCACCTTTATAAGGACATTAACAGGCTGCAGACAGTCCAGAGAATGGTGACTAAGATGATACAAGGCTTGCAACACACGACTTATGAGGAGAAATTAAGGGACCTCAATATACACTCGCTGAAAGAGAGGAGGGAAAGAGGGGACATGATAGAAACTTTCAAGTTACCTCAAGGGTATAAACAAGGTGCAGGGGGAGACATTTTCCAATACAGGAGGAGAACAAGAACAAGGGACATGACATGACATTGGAAGGTGGGAGGTTAAGAGGGAATATGAGGAAGTTGTCTTCAGAGATAGGGTGGTGGACGCATGGAATGGTATGCCTCAGGAGGTGGTGGAAGTAAGCACTGTGGATGACTTCAAGCATGCTTGGGACTGGCATAGTGGAACCATAGAGGTACAGCAGTGGGTGGGCCTGAAGGATGTACTGACACAAAAGCAAATCCCCAACCCCGAAATCCCTCACAGTGACAATTTCAAAAAGTTTAAAAATTGTTGCTATGTGGGAACCACAGGTGAAATTTCATCCTTTCAGTTACTTTTGCCCCCCCCCCCTTCAAGTTAACTCTAGCTGGAGTTAACAATCTGTAGAAGGGTGGGGGCACAGGGGTACAGCCCCCCGTATGGGGGAGTTCAGGGGATGCAGCCCCTGACAGAAAACAGACCGATGTCTGACAGGTGAAATTTTACTTGTCCACATTGGGGATGTCTCTATGCTGAACATCGACAACAATGTTGTCACGTTGACATAGGTAAACCGGTCAGAAGCAGTAATCCAGTACAAGGGCTTAGGGGCAGACTAGATGGGCCAGCCAGTTTTTATCTGCTGACAATTTCTATTTTTCTACATTTCTATAACTCAATTTTAAAAATGAGTGGCATAATATAGTGTAATCACAGTTTGAAACTAAAGTCATGACTCCAAGCATGCATAGCAGACATTTCATTGGGCAACTGGGAAAATGGGTGGGATGACCATAATACTTACATATAAAAAACTCAATAAATCAATATTTTCTGCTATTCTGTGACTATATGTGCCAAAACAAGGCATATTGATGGCTTCTTTAGGTATAGGGCTAAATAATGCACCCCAAAACTGACAGTATCCCTTTAAGTTGTACCCTAACTAGTGCATTAACACAGTTTTTGCAATGATTTCCTTTATTATTGAGAAAGTTGATAAACTCAAATTACAGCAGTACTTCTGGTTGCAGACAATACTTCTGGCTTCAGAAGAGCAGAGACACACACACACACACACACACACACACTCACACTCACACAAACACACACACACACACACACCGCAAGGCATACTGTACACAGCCACATCTTGCTGCAGATAGAAATCCATGATACCCAAAGTACAACCCACTTCTGGGTGCAGAAGCACAGCTATGCTCATGTGTTACATTGGTGTGTGATTTGCTTAGGACCCCCTACACAAATACAATACAAAAGCCATACGTATGTAAGCTTAATGAAAGTATGGGCCATTCCACACATACACAATTTGCATAGTGCACTTTGGTTCCCATGCAAATCCCTTACCATGTTGTTATGTGTTTAATACATTTGTGCCCTCAGCAGAGAGTCTCAGACATGGCATGTCTGTTCAGTAGCCGTCTTTATTCAGCTCTGAGATAGTAGTCATACTGCTGGACACAAAGAAAAACCTACTGGACATAACAGAACAGTACATACATAGGACTATAATTATTCTATATCCATAACATACAGCCCTAATTGTGTTCCCTATACTTCCTACCATCCTACCATACATATCCAAGTATATACAGTACTACTATAAATATCCATGTATGTACTGCACTCTTCCCCCTTAGACAGAAACCAGTCTAAAATACTTTGACAGTAACATTTCCTAACATCTTGGCTTAAGCAGACTATTTGGTGCCCAGAAACAAATTCAGGAAATTATTCTGCCCCTTGGGTAGAACTTGTCACTAACTAAACAACAGTACAAGTAAGAGTCTAGTTGTACAGAGGTACAGCTTCAGAAAAAGACTTAAAAGGGCAAGTCTTTGTGGTGGTATTCAGTGCCTCATAGGATATATGTGGGCTGGATCAACCGCTGTTGGTGAAACAGGTGCTTTGTTATTATTTGGCACCAGCCCCAGTGGAACTTCATGGGCAGGAGCAAAGTCCTCTGTGTCACTGTCCTCATCTGGAGTACCTTCTTCTGCCACGTTTGCTGGAACTTCAGAATGCAGCAGGTGATCTACTTGTATGTGAACAAGTCGATGTCCCACACAAACTGCACAGGTCAAAGGCCCATGTGTTTCGATCACCACCCCAAGAATCCAAAAAACCTTGGTATGTCTACAGTCATGAACCACCACCCTCTCCCCATGATGGAAAATTCGTACAGGCTTGGTTGACTTGTCATGACCTGCTTTCTGTTGTAGCTGATGCTTTGCGACAGTATCAGCTTAGTCTGGCTTGAGCAATAACAAACGGGCATGAGGTTGATGTTTGAGGAACAGTTCAGCCAGTGTTCACTCTATAAATGTGGGAGGAGTGTTTCTGTAAGTGAACAGAAAACAAGCCAACCTTTGAGGTGTAGGTTCTTGCTGTAAATCTGGTTTATCCCAAGCTTTTTTGAATGTCTGTACAAGTTGTTTGGCGGCACCATTAGATGCTGAATGGTAAGGTGGGTTCAAAATATATCAGACACCATTCTGCTTTAAAATTGTTTAAAGTTATGGGAAGAAAGCCGCCCCAGCGGCACAGATGGCTGAGGCGCTGGATGCGTTATTTCTCACCACGCCAGCGACCCATGTTCAGGAGTGAGGTTGGAACTGGTTATCTTGATGTCTCGGTGTATATTGATGCCATACACCCTAAGCTCCACCCCAAGCTTGGTGCACTGTACAGGAACAAAACAAGTATCCCTCTTACTGCCCACTGTGACATTGTTTTAAAGATAATTCTCCCTAGTTTTGACTAGAGTGACATAGTTTACAGAGAAGCCTCCAAATTATCTCAGGCCAGACTTGCTGAAGGTTGTCCCCCCCTCATACACATCACTGCTCACTCTACTCTGCCCTCTCCCTTCCCTCTCTCTCTTAATCTTAGGTGCCTTTCCCACTGTGCCTCTTGTATATCCAAATTCTAGTTTGGTTCCATTCTTTCCTACCTTACCTCCCTCCTATCATCTCCCCTCCTTCCTCCTACCCTCTACACAGCAATGTTTCCCATTCCTTTCTATTACATTCAGGAAATGTACTGTTGGTCAAGTTGCCTTCTCATATTGCTTTTTTAAATTCTAGTCTACCCTTCCACTGTTACTCCACTCTGCCTCTTCTCCCTTCTCTCTTATATATTTTCTTCCTGACTTTACCACTGCCACCTGTAGCTATCCATGACCCATTACATTACCTTATCTGATCTCCTTCCCCCGTACTTCATTTCCCCAGGCCATTTTCCTCTCCCAAAATGGAATCCAGAACCTCCCACTGGGAAAATTATAAAAATAAATAATGAAGCAATCTGTTCCTATCGTGGTCATGAAGCTCTGGGTTAAAGGAACAAATGCATCACTCACCCAGTTTTCAATGTAGCAATATATGGTTTTATTACTGGCAACTGCAAGACAGACAATTATAAAGGTCTCTTACTCCACCAACATCTTAGGGATTGAGACCCATTCCTCAGGGTGGGGCAGGTTATCTTTAAACAAGTAAAACATGTTCATTCATCCTATTCCTACCAGTCCTTTAAATTGGGCTCTTAACTATTTATCTGAACATATAGTAGGTGTGTTCCCTTTAAGAAGTTGTTAAAAATCACATTCCTAAATTTCTGTGTCAAACAACTTAATTTCTTGTGCTTTGCACTTTGTTTTAAATTGTAAATACATATGTTTTTATCCTATTTTATATACTGTCTTACTTCTTATACTATTTTATTAAAGCAAAACTCAAAAAATAAAGACATAATAATGAAATGTTATGTTCACTACATCTGTTTGAAGTAAATACAATAATCCCTCTGCCTGAAACAAAAAAAAACATTTTAGTGGGCATCAATACATGTTTACAGTGAGTCTCAGCTTACCAGTTAAACAGCTTCAAGCAAAACTTTCACAAGTGCTTTGTTTACCTTACCATGTTGTATAGTTTCTCTTTCCTGGATCCTTTCTTTGCTTCAATGAGGGAATAACCAGCTAGACTGGCCTAAGGGTTTACATACCCATCATGCCCCTCTAAGCCCTTGCATGTGATGTCATTGCATTATAGCATCAGGACATCATGCATCTATTCAAAATCCCCATTTCTGCACTTATTCTCATTTTAATTGAACCACTGAAGTTTAAATATAATAAACAAATGCTGATTTATGGATGCTGCTGTCCCACTATCCTCAAGAGGTGTAACCCTATTGTTCTCATGAGTTCAATTATTTCTGGCTGGCTGTGCTGCAGTCCAGTTACACATTCTGCTGCTTGTTTATTTAAGAGTCCTTCAATTCTATGTACCAAATAGCTTCTCTAGACATGCTTTTCTTCTAAATTACTGTTCTGCTTCTCTCTATATTTGTGCATGTGAAATCATTCATTGTGACCAAGTGTGGTCACATGCAGTGTCTGACTGTGACTGAATGCCAATTGGCTCTGCTTGCCTTTATTCTCATGCATATTATTTTATTTTGTGTGAGCGTGATATGATAGGGTATTGGCTAGGATGGGGGAGCAGCTGGAGGAGGGAGGAATACTGTTCTCCTGTCCCTCAAGTCTTAGGCCACTATTCTTAGACGGTGGTGTAAACTGCCACATGTACTTAGTTTTGCCAATGTACCTAAGTTGTGGGCAGCATACCTCTCAACCTTTCAATCCCCAGATGTGGAACACTATACTTCAAAATGTGGAACAAATAGGCAAAATGTGGAACACCTCCTCAAATCATAAAGAGAGAAGTTAAGAACCATATGTAAATGTGTATTTTTGCCCCCTTTACCAGTACCTGCTCCAAAAGACATAATGCCGCCTGGATTTCGCCTTTTCTTATTCAACAACTGAAGCAGCAAGACAACCTCTGGCATGTCGTGGTTGAGTCAGGGAGGACAGTGGACAGACATGCCTATAATGCCACTTGTAACCAATGCACCTGGGCCATAAGGCAAGCCAAGTCCAAATACTACCAAGCCACCCTGGCTGCCTCCTGGGGCTCTGCCGTGCGTTCTGGGATAATATTAAGGAGCTCAATGGAAGAACTCACCCCCCCATCTCAGACATCTGTCAATGGCGGTTTTACCACTGACCCCTCACATAGAAACATAGAAACATAGACTTTGACGGCAGATAAGGACCGCTTGGCCCATCTAGTCTGCCCATTTCCCTACCTACAGAATAGACCGCAGATCCTATTTAACCAACAGCCTATTTCTTCCTACCCCCCACAAGAATTGCCTTATGTCTGTCCCATGCATTCTTGAATTCTCCCACAGTTTTAGACCCCACAACCTCCTCAGGAAGGCTGTTCCATGCATCCACAACCCTCTCTGTGAAATAATACTTCCTCACATTGTCCCTGAACCGCCCCCTCTATCTTTAAATTGTGTCCCCTTGTTCTTGCATGTCTCTTTTTCTGAAAGACGCTACCCTCTTGGACTTTGTTGATTCCACTGAGGTACTTAAAAGTTTCTATCATGTCCCCTCTCCCTTCTTTCCTCAATGGTATACATATTAGCTCCTTTAGTCTCTCCTCATCGACTTCTCTTGCAGACCCTGCACCATTTTAGTTGCCCTCCTCTGGACTGCCTCTATCCTGTCTATGTCCTTGTGGGAGATGGGGTCTCAGAACTGGACACAGTACTCCAGATGGGGTCTCACCAACTGTCTGTACAGAGGGATAACAACTTCTTGTTTCTGCTGCTGATGCCTCTCCCTATGCATCCCAGTATACCCCAGCCCCTCTACTGCCTTCTCACATTGCTTGCTAACCTTAAGGTCATCTGATATGATTATCCCCAGGTCTCTTTCCTTTTTTGTTGTTACTACCTCCCCCCATTGTGTATTTTCCTGGTTCTTGTTTCCCAGGTGCATTATTTGCACTTCTTTGCATTGAATCCTAGCTGCCATATTTCTGACCATTCCTCCAACCTTGCCAAGTCCCTTCTCATCCTTTCCACACCTCCTTGTATCAACCCTGTTGCAGATCTTTGTGTCATCTGCAAAGATGCATACTTTTCCTTCAGTCCCTCTGCAATGTCACTTATGAAGACATTAAAGGACTGGACCCAACACTGAACCTGCGGTGCCCACTAGTAATCCCTCTTTCTTCAGAGTGGACTGCATTTACAATTACCTTCTGTGTCCTGTTGTCCAGCCAATGTTTTACAGGCTTCCACCTGGGACCCACTCCCAGGCTGGTTAATTGACTATTAATCTTTTGTGTGGGACTGTGTCAAATGCCTTTGCAAAGTCTAGGTAGGCCATGTCACAGCCCTCCCTGGTCTACTACTTTGGTCACCCAGTCAAAGAAATCTATTAGATTCATTTGACATGACCTTCCCACTGTGAACCCATGCTGCCTTGGGTCCTGTGCCCTACTGGCCTCTAGGTACTCAGCTATTCTTTCCTTCAGAAGTGACTCCATCACTTTCCCTACCACAGAGCTCAGACTGACAGGTCTGTAGTTTCCAGCCTCTGTCTTGTTCCACTTTTGTGAAGGGGAATCACATCCGCCTTCTTCCAGTCCTTGGGTACCACACCATCCTCCCATGATTTATTAAAAAGAGTAGCCAGTGGTTTCACTAGTTCTCCCCTTAATTCTTTTAGAATTCTGGGGTGAATTCCATCAGGCCTCATTGCTTTGTCCACCTTCAGTTTTAGGAGTTCTTGCAGAACCCTTTCTTCTGTGAAAGGACTGGGATCGACTCCCCTATCAAGAGTGCTTCTGTTAATTGGATTAAGCACTTCCTCCTCCTTCTCCTCTTTTGTGAATACTGAGCAGAAATATTCATTCAGTATCCCTGCTTTTTCACTGTCCCCCTCTGCCCACCCACCGTTCATTCTATTCAGCCTCACTATCCCTCCCTTTGACTTTCTACGCTCACTGATGTACCTATAAAAGGTTTTATCCCCCTTCTTAACTGAGTTGGCTATCCTTTCCTCAGTTTGGGCCTTTGCTATTCTGACTTCCCTCCCTGCTTCCTTCTGCCTTAACTGGCACAGCTCTCTGTCCTGCTCCTTCTGTGTTTCCTTATACTTCCGGAATGCTATCTTCTTCTTCCTGACTTTCACAGCCACCTCTTTTGAGAATCATAGTGGCTTTTTATTTCATTTTGATTTGTTTATTTGCTTTACACAAAGGCTTGTTGCCTCTGTGATGGCAGTTTTGATGATTCTCCATTGTTGCTCCACACCTCCTTCTAGCTTGTTTACTAGTGCTTGTCTGAGGCACCCTCCCATCTTGCCAAAGTCAGCCCTCCTGAAGTCCAGTACCCTCACTTTTGTATGGCTTGACTCTGTAGCTGAGTTTAATGTGAACCACACTGTATGATGGTCACTTGTTCCCAGATGGAAACCCACTTCTAGATCTGAGATCCTCTCATTGCCCCCATTTGAGAGTATGAGGTCTAAGATTGCTCCCTCATGAGTGGGTTCCGAAACTAGCTGTCTGAGGCCTGCCACCTGTAGGGCATCAAGAATGGCCCTGCTCTTGGATGTCGCTGCAGCAAATGTGCTCAGTTAACATCTGGCATATTCAGGTCTCCCATCAACAGTATCTCCCTTTCTCTGCCATTCTAAGAATGCCTTCTATCATATCCTTGTCCATTCCTCCATGACATGGGGTCTGTACACAACCCTGTGCGGATTGTAGTGCCCTTTCCAGTCTCAAGGTGACCCACAGTGCCGCCTCTCCTCCCTATTTACTCTTTTGTTCAGTTGCTTTGATCCCTTCCTTTACATAGAGAGCTACTCCTCCCCCCTTCTCCCCTGCCTGTCTCTCCTCTAGGTTATGTACCCTGGTATGTTAACATCCCAGTCATGGTTCTCTGTGTACCATGTTTCTGTGACTGCTACAATATTCAGGCATCCCTCTTCCATCAAGGCCACCAGCTCAGGGAGCTTGTTACCCAGACTACGGGCATTGGTACTCATTACCCTCCATTTCCTGATGACCCTACTCCTTTTTGCCCCATCCCTGTCCTTCTTGCCTTTGTCACTTTCTCCATTTACCCCTGCCCTTCTCCCTATCGACACCTCTATGTTGGTGTTTACCGCACTTACTACCGTGATTTTTTGGGGCTAGGATTTCCCTGCTCCTTTCCAGTGCCTCCCCTTGGCTAGTTTAAATGCTTGCCAATGAAGCATTTAAACCTATCACCTAGGATCCTGGTTCCCCTCCTGGACAGATGCAGCCCATCATGCCAGTATAGGCTTGCATCACTCCAGGTGGACCCCCAGTCCCCAATGGAGGCAAGTCCTGAGCTCCACCCAGTTTTTCAACCACTGATTGAATCCCATGGTGCAGAACACCCTAGCCTCTCCTACGCCATAGATGGGCAGTGCCTCCGAGAAGGTTACCGTACGTGCTACTTGTCTAAGGCCCCTCCCCAATTCCTCAAACTCTTCCTACACTTCTCTAATCCTTTTATTAGCCAGGTCATTTGTCCCTAAGTGGACAATGACATCCAGCTCCCTTCCCTGTGCAGCTGCTCTGGCAATCCTGAGGATTCGCTCCCTGTCCCTTCAAGCCATGGCACCAGGCAGGCACCTTACCTCCCTCGCCCCTTCCTCCCCCAGTTCTACCTTCCTAACAATGGAGTCCCCTACCAGGAGTTGTTTCCTTCCCCTGTGGTTTCCCCTGCCACCCTCCTGTGGGTCTCCTTTTTGGAGGTTCCCAGCATCCTCCTTAGTCTCCACTGTGAGTGCCTCCATAGAGGAACCACAATTTTCCAGAATGGCAAAGGAATTGTGGAGAGGTACAACTGGAGGGATGCACCTCTGTTCCACCACCCTCCCTCCCGAGGCCACTGTGGTCCAACTGCTCCTCTTTCTTGGCAACCTCGAGGCAACAGCAGTGCTCTGGTGGTCCCTGGATGGAAGGAGGTCCCTAAATCCTGTGCCCTCAGCGCGAGATGAGCAACCTCAGCCCTCAGCCCAGAGAGGTGCCTGCAGATGGGACAACCGCATCCTCCAGAATGCCTCCTGGAAGACTGCTGCTCCACAGCCACTGCACTGCACCACTCCCATCATGTCTTATTTCTGGCCCCTTAACTGTTTGCAATCCTTACTCTTTCTTCTGTTTTTTTTCTCTCTCCTTGCTTTCTGCCTTTGTGCCCATTAAGCTTCTGATTGTCCTGTTCTGAGACAAGAATATCCTATATTTCTCAGTAGACCTCTTACTTGCTCAGAGGCAGACCTCCAGCAGCTAGAGGGGGCCGGAGAGCTACTCTTGCCCTTCTAGGATGGTGGGTCTTTGGTGGCTCTGTGATCACTCACTTCCTGCTCCCAACCAGGAAGTTCCTATTGTCAGTCAAATTCTGTGCCTATAAAAGTAGAACTAGCTTTGGGTGGAAGGGTGGAGGGGAAGGAAGGAGGGCAATATAGTCCCAGTAGAGAAGTCCAGTCACACAGCAGTCCTTTCTCCTGGTGTCTTCTGCCAAGCTACTAGCAAAATCTTTCTAAGGCAGTCTTTAAATGTAGCTTCCTTCTATCTAAACCACTCTCCCTACTTACTAGATCTTTCTACAAGTAATGTAACCCTCTCAGCTATCAATTCCTTTCAATCACCTGAGATTTACACCTAGATAACTGTTCAGATAACCATTCAGTTCAGTTAACTCAGACAAACACACACTTTTTTTGTTTTGTTTGTTAGTTTTTTTTTACCCTAAATTAAAGTTCCAAGTAGAAGAGTTCTACTTCTTTAGTCCCAGCAAAGAAGTCCAGTCACACAGCAGTCCTTTCTCCTGGTGTCTTCTGCCAAGCTACTACAAGCTCACATATTGCTGACTGACTCAGCACGGCTTTCTCTGACCTAAGCACAGTCCTTCCTGTCCACTTTTTTGACCCTATCTCTACCTCAACCCCCCCACCCTGAATCACCCCCCATTTCTCCTCCATACCATATTCCCCATGAAGCCAAACCACTCTTACTAAAAGCCCTCTCTAGCCACAACCCCAGCTGTAACCCCATTGACTCCAAGATTTTTTGTCTAACTCTAGATGTCATGCTAGCCCCTCTCACCAACCTGTTAAACCGGTCTCTGTGCCTCGATCAATTCCAGAGCACCTGGAAATCATCTGAAATTACTCCAATTCATAAGAATGGAGATTGCATATTATGAAAAAACTACAGACCAATCTCCATCCTCCCTCCCTCCCCCCCAGTCTCTAAAGCCCTGGAAAAAATAGTATCCACCCAACTCATGGAATATCTAACCAAATACAGCATACTATGTCCAAAACAGCATGGCTTCCACCCTGGACACAGCACCACCACAGCCCTCCTAGAGTTCTCACAGCAAATACACTCTGCACTTGACTCTGGGGATGTTGCTGGGGCAGTGTTCATTGACCTATCTAAGGCCTTTGACACTGTGTGTCATGTCCTATTGCTTGACTCCCTTCATCAACTAGGCTTCTCATCTGGCCCTCTTGCCTGGTTCTCCAGTTACCTCCATGCCAGATCCCAATGGGTCAAGATAAACGGTACCCTATCAGCTTCCCTACCTGTTTGCCCAGGTGTCCCCCAGGGTTCCATCTTGGGCCCCACATTGTTCATTCTCTTTCTAAACACCCTTCCTAGCTCCTGCTCAGGCAGTATGCTCCTACATGCCGATGATGTGGTTCTTGTCGCCTCCCATCCCAGCCCCATCACCCTCCAGAACTCTCTGCAACTCACCTTCAGCCAAGCTGAAAAATGGTTCCTTGACCATCGTCTAGTTCTGAATCTCAAGAAGACAAAAATCTATGCTTTTTGCCCACCACCAGAGTAACTCCAGAAATGCCCCCCTTCTCATCCTCCCCAGTACCCTACACCCCCTTGAACAGGTGTCTGCATACAAATATCTGGGCATCACGTTCAACTCGGCTCTCTCTTTCCACTCTCATCTTAATTCCCTGTCCACTGCCATAAACACCTGGATTGGACTCCTCTACTGCCACAAAGACTGCCTCCCTCAGAATGCCCTCTGGCTGGCTATCACCTCCTCCATCCTGTCATTGGTTGACTATGGGCTCCCTATCTATGCAGCTACTGACCCCACCACCCTCACTAAAGTTCAGACCTCAATAAACAAGGCTTGCAGGCTCCTCACTGGTGCCCCCAGCAGAACTCACACATGCCATCTCTACTCCTTCTTGAACTTACTCACTTTTGATGAGCGCCTGTGCTACCACACCTGTATACTGGCAAAAAAAATCACTACTTGGGCTCTCCCCCTCGGGGGTTGCTGCATCCCTAAAATTGGCGTCCCACTTTGTCATCACTTGAAGTGCAACCAAAGCCACCTTCCATGTCCTAAGAGCTAGAACCTCTCTCGCCCAAAGATAATTCCACCACAGAGCCCCCTCTTGGTACAACTCCCTCCCCACTCATATCACAATCATCCCCAAAATTGGCCCCTTCAAAATTGCCCTCCAAAACCAATTCACTGACACTCAAAGCTGTAAATGCCCCTGACTGGCCCATACCTAGAGCTCTGCCTAGCCCAATTTACAGACAACGTCCTTCCGGACTGCCTTCTCCCCCAGCAACCACCCCTTCCCCCCAGGTATCACTCCCTAGAGCTCCTAATGGTACCTTATTATTTATATACTAGACTAATTGTAACTAATTGAAGCCTTTGTACTCCTTTGTATTACTGGAATTGCTTTGTGTGTTCTTTTATTGTATCTCACCTGTAATGTTCTCCATTGTTGTACTCCACCACCAATTGTTGTCTACCCTCCCTGCAACAAGGTGCCTTTGTAAATGAGTCTTTGACTCAAAGGTTGTAAATCCGAATTATGAATTAAATAAATAAAAAAAAATGTCCATGTTCACAAAACTTTCTGTTTATTGACCACCACATTTTTTCACATTTATTGTTTGGATTTCTGCTTTAAAATTTCATTGTAAAATGTGGGATTATACCACTCAATGTGGAACAGAGGGCTTTTCTGGGGTGAAATGAGGAACTGTTCCTCATAATGTGGGACAATTGAGAGGTATGGCGGGCAGGTTCATCTTTGACTCCCATACTGGGCAACATGATAGGGCTTTTTTATAGCATTTTACCCCTATCACAAGAACCTAAGCAATAATGAGGAAAGCTGAAAGTCTTCATACTTGTCTGGTCTCCTATTGCTGTTGAACCCTTAATGGGTATCCCCTAGGACCAGGGTGAGGTTGTCATGCATGTCCCTTGTTTGCATTGGAAAGGCATGCCTCTGTAACCATAGAGCAGTAGAAGGTAACCACACTGTTTGCACAGTGTATGTCCTACCTTTTTCTTACTGTAACAAATGAGGAAGTAAATTTACCCCCATTATGGCCTTTCTGAGACCTGTAAGAGAATGCAATAGAATGCAGTTGGTTAGATTATATTATTGGTAACCAATCAATATTCTCATTTAAACCATATCTTTTGTCTGTTGCTCTGAAGGCATCTATGAAAAAAAAGCCTCCCTAGTGAGTAGCTCCTTTTCCAGATCACCCCCCCCCCTTTCTATCCATGTGTTATGTTTTCTAACCCCAAAAATGCTAAACTTAGGTTATTGTGTTTTTTCTCCAGAAATGTCTGGCCAAGAGAGAAGTTATTTTAACCATGCAGATGTCACTTTTATTTCCCCCTACTGTTACTTTCAGAGCCCTACTGGTCTTCCCTCTGTATATCAGATCACATAAGTATTTCAAAAGCATAAACTATCCCTGTGGTCTGATATGTAATGAACTCTTCAATTTTGATAGTTTCTCCTGAAGTTGCCTTGATTACAGTTTTTAACCTACTGTATGTGCGTTAGATCAGTGCACAGATCGGCCACATGGGCAGTTGCCTTTCAGACCTATATTGGTTAGGAAATGGCCCACTGTGTATTACGGTATTCTATGATAAGGTTTTATCATTTTGTCTCTAAGATTTCTAACTCTCTTAGACACCACCAGTGGTAGTTCTTTAAATACCTGTTGGCATTTCCTAGTCACTCTAAACCCCCTCCAGTGTTTCATTATCACATTCTTGATATTTCCACAACTGTTACTGAAGTGATGACAAACACAATGCATTGTCCTAATTCTGTCTCTTGGCATCTAATAGTCCCCATTAATATGTGTTGTCTTGGCACATTGTCCACTTTTTCTCTTGCCTCCTTCACTATGGCTTCCAGACAGTTCCTGGATAAAAAAAGCTTTATTTCTATTGCTGCTTTTTCATACTCCATATGTGTAGAGCAACTCCATTCATTCCTTTCAGTGTATCTGTGAAGGGCACAGGGGATATTATCCACTTGATAAATGAATTTAATGAAGAACAACTTAACACAGAAAATAGCATCCTTGTAACATGGGACATAAAAGACCTATACACATCAGTCCCACATGGGGAATGTTTAGGAGCAATGGCGGAGGCATTGGACAGAAATAGTGAGGAAAATAATCCACCAAATTCTTATTTAGTGGATAGGTTGGAAATTTTCTTGGCACAAAATCATTTTTGGAATTTGAGACAGGATTTTATAGGCAAGTGAAGGGCACAGCCATGTGATTCTCCATGGCCCCTTCATATGCCAATCTGTTTATGGATTCCTTTAAAAGAAACGTTGTGTATGTAGAGCATGCAAATACTTTCACCCGGCATGTAGTCACATGGAAATGCTTTATTGATGATGTTTTAGTCATCTGGAAAGGGGATGAGCAAGAGTTGTTAGAATTTTATGAATATCCGGCCTGAATATCTTTCTTTAGTAATGAACTGGGGGAGAGAAAAAAATAACATTTCTAGATATTAAGATTTATAAAGACAATAACATGTTGTGCACCAGATTATATAGGAAAAGCACAGACAAAAATGCATCACTACATGCTGAGCCTTTTCATCCAAAAGGACTTAAAAACAATACTTTGTATGAACAGATATTGAGAGCGGAAAATAATTGCTCAATACAGGGGAAGTATGAAAAAGCAGCAGTAGAAATGGAGGAGAGCTTTTTTTATCCAGGAACTATCTTGAAGCCATAGTGAAGGAGGCAAGAGAAAAAGTGGACAATATGCTATGACAACAAATATTAATGGGGTCAGTGAGACAGCAACAGACAGAATCAGAACAATGCATTGTGTTTTCCATCACTTTCAGTGACAGTTGTAGAAGTATCAAGAATGTGATAATGAAACACTGGAAGGCGTTAAGAGCAAATAGGGAATGTCAACAGGTATTTAAGGAAACATCACTGGTGGTGTCTTAGACAGCCAGAAATCTTAGAGACAGGATAGTACAAACTGATTATAGAATACCAAAAGACACTGAGGACCATTTCCTAACCAACATAGGTCTGAAAGGCAACTACTCATGTGGCCAATGTGTGCATTGTTCTAACACACATAGGTTAAAAACTGTAATCAATGCAGCATCAAGGGAAACTATTAAAACTGAAGAGTCCATTACTTGTCCGACCTCAGGGGTAGTTTATGCCTTGGAATGCCCATTAGCGATGTTGCAAAGTTTAAAATCGCCTGCAAAGTTTAGGCGAATTTGTCAAATTCACTTTCTTATAACAAGCCACAAATTTGTCCCATTTACTTTAGAATTCCCCCTACGATGACTTCACCTGTCAATTTCACCTATAACTTCACCTTTGTGGTGCATTGGGTGACTTTTGCTAAAAATTAAGGCTTTTTGATAAACAAGTATCTGTAGATCATGTGGCAACTGCTCCTGCAGGTGACATGCTACTGCTCTGTGCACAGAGTGATCCTTATTTTCATTTTTGCAGTCTGAGTGAGTTGGTTGGAGAGGTCAGATCTGATGCTTTTACAGACTACAAAATCCACAACAAAACAAAAGTATAGCTTTTTGGGGTTTGTTTGTCTTCTTAGTTGTAGTTAGCAGTCTGAGGCGATTTAATAACTTGGGGCTGGATATTCAAAAGGATGGCGCAATGCGCAATAGGGTTGCACCAGCGCAAGTCAGAAAATGCGCCATTCTGCGATATTCAGCAGGAGGCAGTTGAGCCACTGAAAACATGCTGAGCAACAGCGCAATGATAATGAAGGCATGCGCAACCAAAGGGGGTGGAACCATGCATAAAGGGCGCAGTGCGATGTTCAAAGACTTGCGCAATGCGCAACAGTGGAGCAGGTGGAAGTTGCGCCATAGTGGAAATGAGCCAAAATTAAAAGGAGTAAGGAAGATGCGCAAGAATGCTACAGGGAAGCTACATGAGACAGAGGCAGAGACAGGCACAGGGTAACAGGGAGAAAGAGGGCAGGCCAGGGAAACCACACCACACAAGAGGGGCAGGGAAGGTGGCAGGGCCTGAGAGCAGAGGCCAGTAGGTTGTGCCAGTTGCAGGGAGGTAGCAGTCAGGACAGCGGGGAACAAAGCAACAGCTGCTGGGGGGGAACACAAGCCAGGGAAATGGACAGTACCACCTTCCACATGGATGCCATAATGAGGGGGATGAGAAGGCATGCTGCAGGGGGACGTGGCCGTGGAAGGGCCCATCAGCGGTATGACCCCAACAGGCAGTACCGAGCCTGCACCAGCTTTGAGCTGTACACAGATGTGGAGATTGTGGGCCAGTACCACCTGAACAGGGCAATACTGAGGTGGCTCTGTGAGTTGTGCAGTGATGTGATGCAGGCACCCACACGATGGAGTCATGCTCTGTCAGTGGAGACAAAGGTAACAGCCTGCATGTGCTTGCTCGCCACGGGTACCTTCCAGAGACCAACAGGGGATACCACAGGCATAACACAGTTGGCCACGTCACGCATCCTCACCCAATTCCTCAGCGCACTGCTGCCACATGCTGTGGAGCACATCCATTTCCCCAGCACTGTGGCAGAGCACACAGCAAACATACAGGAGTTCCACAGGGTAGCACATATGCCTGGAGTGCTAGGGGCCAAAGACTGCACCCATGTGGCCATACACACACCACCTGGCCCCGATGGGGCCACCTACATGAATCGTAAGGGATATGCCAGTGTCAACTGCCAGGTGGTGTGTGATGTCAGTGGGCGCATCATCAATGTCTGTGCCACGCAGCCTGGGGGAGCACATGATTCCTTCATCTGGCACCAGTCGGTACTGTGCCACCGATTCGAGAGTGGGGACATCCCCACAGGTCATCTAGTGGGTGAGTATGTATGTAGAACTGACATCGTGGGCAAGGGGTATGGCCAGAGGTGCCATGGGTGTGGCCCACAGGGCTTGGGGCAGTCTGAGCCTGAACAAGACACTAACCTCCACTATTTCCACACAGGTGACAGTGGATACCCACTCCGACCCTGGCTGCTCACACCCTACCAGTGGCCCACGACCCCATCGCAGCAACACTTCAATGAGGCACATGCCACCACACGCAACATCAATGAGCAGGTGTTTGGGATGCTGAAGGCGTGTTTCCATTGCCTGGACACCTCTGGCGGTGCCCTACAGTATAGCCCCTCAAAGGCCTGTGGGATATTCCTGGCCTGTTGCATCCTGCACAACATGGCCAAAGACTGTGGGATAGCCGCACAGGTCGAAGAGGGGGACAGCGATGGGGACGAGGGTGATGCCGGTGATGATGGGGATGGGCTGCCCCCCCTTGGCCGACGGGACCCCCGACTGATCCGGTTGGCACAGCTGCACCAGGACACCATCACAGAGGAGCACTTCAGCCAACACAGGTAAGTCATGGGGCCATGTGCAACCACCAGTGGCTAGGGCACAACCCACATACATGCATGGAAACACACCAGGGGTGCATGCTGGCAAGGGATGTGGCAGGGCACAGAAGCACACACATACAACCAGGGAGGGTTGAACAGTAACATGCCACATGGACGGACACACGCACACGCACATACAATAGGCACAAAGTGCACAGGGGTCAGGTGCAAAATAGAGCCGGAATGCAAACACTAGCAACACACATGTCCATAGGCCACCACATCCACTGACTGTCTATGTGCATGTGTCAGATGCTGGGCACCATCGCACTTTGGTGTACAGCGCAATGCAGGCATCATCATGCACACGTACCTGTGAACGGCAGTCAGGAGGGTGTGCAGGTGGACCGTGTGTCTGCATGCAGGGCCAGGCACCCACCCATGCACTGACCACTGAAACACACAATGCACACAGGGCAGCACCAGACAGTGCCCACGCTGGGAGACAGGTCAGTCTTGCGGCACAGTGCCACATCTGCCTCGGATGTGTGGGTGGCCCCACCGAGACCCAGCAGCACTGGAAGGCTGACCACGGGCCTCATGGGGTGGCACCGATGGTCCACCAGGGGTTCCACTGCGCGAACGCGACTGTGCCCGCACAGGGGTCTGCAGCACACCGAACATACCTGCACCAGGAGTGCTCGGGATGCCCACAGCTGAACCCGGCGTCGACAGGGTGGGTGTTGCATGACGCCGGGAATGGGGAGTGGATAGCGAACTGCGCGGTGTGAGCGACGCATGGGCAGCTGACTGTGTGCCCATTGTGGCCATGACAGTGATGAACGTCTGTGTTTGCCTGTCAATGGCAGCGGTCACATCCTCCCGCAAATGGTCAATCCGTGACAGGATCCTATCGGTGTCCCTGCTGTGTCACTCCTCGACCCGCTCCAGAGCCACACACAGTGCCTCCATAGATATTGCAAGCCACATCTGCTGCTGTACTGATGCCTGCAGTAGGCGGGTGTGCTCATCAAAGAAGTCGTCTGCCACCTCGGCATCCCATCCCTCAGGGTATGCAAGGGCCTGATGTTCAGCACCCCTTGAGGGTGGGCGCTGCTCACCAGGACCAGATATGGGCAAGTCCACAGGTGGTGCACAGACGCCACCACTGAAAACTGAACCCCCAGTCCCATTGGGCGACTGCTGCCCCTCCGCCTACTGTGCCCAAGGGATCAGCTGTTCTGCCACTGTGGCCGCAACAGTCCCACTGTCCTGACCAGCCACCGGTGCTGCCCCACTGGTGCTGACAGGCACAGCCTGGGACTGTGCTGACATGCTGGCACACACGTCGGAACCAGCCAGGTCCATGGGTGTGAGCTGGCCTGCTGTGTGTCCATTCCATGGCACACACATGTCACTGCCCATGATGGTCGTGTCTTCATCATTGGTGCAGGTCTCTGCCACAGCCACAGCCACAGCCACAGCCACAGCCACAGCATGCTGGCATCCTTGGATGCCAGAATACTGAGACACAGGAAGGGCCTCCCCCACACCTGTCTCAACGATATCAGTATGAACAGCCAGGCGGACCCACTGTTGCAATGCTCGACGGATACCTGTGGAGGTGGATGGTCCCTCCTCCAACTCCAGATGACTGTCCACAGTGGACAGGCCCTCCACCGCTGACCCCTGCAGATGCACAGGATCTGTAACAGAAAGTAAGGTCACGTTAGTGCATGTGATCTACCCTGCCCCCCTGACAGACCATGACTTACCATGCAGTGATGGGCTACCACCTGTCTGGAAGCCACCTCCTGGAACGCCCTCTATGGCACTGCACTGCATGCTTGCAGCAAGCCTGTCCTCTGCCGGTGTCAGCTGCACCACCTCCGGCTGGCCCCCACCTGTTGCAGCACGTGCCGCCCTGTTGGCAGCCACCTTCTCCTTCACCCTCCTCCTGTTAGTACCCATCTTCTTCTTACACTCCTGCATGGAGCACTGGTGGCTGCCGTGCAGGTTGACAGCACATGCCACCCCCTCCCATGCAGCAGCATGGGCCTGAGGGGTGCCCCACCATCCTCTGAACAGTGGCTCCTGATTGAGGTAGGCCTCGAAGAGTGCCTCCGTCTCAGCCTTGGTGAAATTGGGCCTCCTCTTCCACCGACCATCATAGTCCTCCTCACCCAGACCTCGCTTGGTCATAATTCAGCCTGTAAGGAAGACAGTGGTTACCTGTGACTGTGCAGTACAAAGTAAGTCCCTGATACCACAGTCCAGAACCCCACACAGCATGCAACTCACCAATAAACTGCAGTAACCGAATATGGCCACTGCAGAACAGTGTCGCATTTTTATAGCGCAATCCATGCAAATTAGGTGAGGAGCAACTTTAATGAGATGCAAATCATGCTGCTGTGCCATTGCATGGCTGATCGGATGGTTAGCATATGACGGCTGAATATCACGCTTTTGTGCTTTGCGCAATTGTGTTGAATGTGCTGAGCCAATGGCACAGTTCTGTGGCATGCGTAGTACACCTCACTGCGCATGCCCTGGTAGCTTACTCAGGCATCTGCTGTGCTGATGATGTGCTGTGCACGGTAGGCAATGCAGGGCACGGCCACCATTGTGCCAGTGGCGCTATGGCGAGGGTCACTACATGGCTCTGTGGCACAACTGTGAGATAGTTCGCTGTGGCGCTGGCACACAGGCAACCAATCACGCTAGACTCATAGACATCCAAAGGCACTGTGCGTGGCTTTGCACCAGAGACCCATGACCCTGTGCCCGACCTTTGCCCCCTTGGCGCCATACATCCGGCATGGCTGTGCCTCTATCACGCTGTTCGGTAACAGCGCGATAGGGAATGGCAGTGCTGTACCATGCAGCAGTTCCATGTGGGGTGCCGCACTGCAGAGTGCCATATTGCCTACTATAGTGGTTGAGATGGCACGCAGGAGAGCCCCTCAATGGAGTGCCCTTGAGCTGGCCAACCTTGTGGCCACTGTGGAGCCACACTATGGCCCACTCTTTGGAGAAGAGGCACTGGACAGGGCCAGGACCCAGGTCTGGCAGGAGGTGGCCACTGACCTGGAGGCGGCCACTGGATGCAGGAAGACAGCGGAGCAGTGCAGGCACCATTACGGGGACCTTAGGAGGAGGGAGCTGGAGCAACTTGCCCATCTGTGGTCGCATGCCAGGAGGGGCATGGTGCCTCGTCCAGGTGGGTGATACGTCTACACACTTGTATCATCCATATGGGTAACACTGTCTTATGTGTCCAGCACATAGGGGAGGGATAGTCTAGGGTTGGCTGTGGCGGTGTTTACAGGGTATGGGGTGGGTGGATCTGGCTGGGTGGGTGGGCACACACATTGGGGCAGGGGACTTTGCTTGGGTTTGTACTGATGTTTTCTCTCTTTTTTCTCCCACAGGCGTGGAGCAGCGGCGGCGGATGGTGGAGCGGCAGCAGAGGGAGGAGGACGCAGCACACAGGCGTGTCGGGGACCAACACCACCGACAACAATGGCCCGTTGAGGGTGAGTGCCATGACACCATGATTACTATTGCATGCTGTGTAACAGAGTGGAGAGCAGGGCATGGCCACCATCCATGGACACCACTGCCATGCACGCGACTTGTGACAGTCAGCACTGTCCAGTGGCACTGCATGTCTGGGAGTGTGTCAATGGTGGTCCATGCATTCACTGGGCACATGGCTGTGGCACTGCCTGCACACCGCATAGCCACGTTACTGTACGGCCTTGGTTGTGCTGTGCTGGACATAGGTGGTGGGTGTTTGCAGTGGCACACATAGCTGTTGCTGCCTGGTTGGGCATGTCTTGTGGACACGGTCACTGTGGGTGGGTGCACACCATCACAGGAGCGTGGCACATGGCTGTATGCCATGCATAATGGGTGGACTGCAGGGGGATGGACAGTCACACCTATTGACTCTGATCCCTCATCCTAGGTGAACGGATACTCCTGCGGATCCAGCAGGCTGTGCAGGAGCTGCTGCAGGTGGCACGGGAGTCCCTGACCATACTGAGGGACATACACTAGCAAGGGGTCAGGAGGAGGAGACGGGACAGGTGACAGCCCCAGGCGGAGGAGGACCAGGCTGGCCGCTAATGTCTGCAAGAACCTGCCTACAACTTCCCCCCCGACCAACCATCACACCCCGCCTTCCCTCTCTCATATGTTCACCCCTGCCCCTTACCCACCCCCACCTTGTTTCTGTCCCTCCCCCCATTTGTACATAGTTTACTGTATATAATTGTGTTTTATATTTTACAATAGATATATTTTGATATGAATACTGTGGTGGTCTCTGATTTGCAGCTGGCTATGGTGCTCAGCTGCAGTGGTGTGCATGGCATCTGGGGTGGTTCAGTCATGGGTATGTGTGTGTGTGTGGGGAAGTTTCTATGGTGTGGGAGTTGCTATCAGTCGGTGTCTGTGGTGTGTGTGTTGTTCCCTGTGCATTGCATTACTGTGTGCAGTGGTCCATGGTGCATGCTCTGTGTCCATTGTGCCCCTGTCAACCCGTCCTTGGCCTGTGCAGCTGACACTCTTGCATGTCTGTGGCCAGCAAGATCTGCTGCCTTGTCAGTGGTGGTTGTCCCTGCAGGTCATCCACTGTGACCGTCACAATGCTGGGTCGCCTCCTGTCACTGGTGTGGTGCATGTTTGCTCAGGTGACACTGTGGCCTCCGCAGTTGATGTCCCACCTCCATGCTGTGGCTTGTGTGTGTTGCAGGGGCTGTGCACCACTGTCTGTGACTTGTGCTCCAAGCATATGATGGTGGCATACGGGACCACAGTGCATGCACAGGGTGGGTGTCACCCCTGTGCCATGGAGGACTGCAGGCTGTGTGTGCTCAGTTTTCATGGGCCCACACTGGGGGCCTGGTTGCCACACTACTGCGTCCCTGTGTTATTGTCTCTGTGGGTATGGGTGTGTGTTTGCCCCTGCACTGTGTTGCATCCGGTGTGATGCATGCTTCCATGCACCACTGTGGGTGTCTGTGCTGGCTGCTGTGGCTAGTGGTGGGTCAGGAAGTGACACTTGTCTACTGTGCAGGGTGCTGTCTCAATGGTGGTGGTGTTAGGGGCACGCCCTTTCCCATATGGGGTACCTCTTGTGCCGACACATGGTCAGTCTCTCAGCTGTGCCTTAGGGGATTGTGTGTGTTGGCACTGTGCCTGCTGTTGTTGCATTGCCGTGTACTGCCACCCACTGCTGGGTGCTCATGGTGGGGCTGGCTTGTATGGTTCTGTGGTACACGAGGTTGAGTGTGACAGTGGGGGTGGTGGTATGCATGGGGTTTCCTGCAGTGGTGGTCACTGCTCATGGGGGGTGTCTGGGGGTCACAGTGCAGGGTGTGCTGTGCACTGGGAGGGCTGGTGTGGCAGGGTGGTCCGCCTCCTTGTGTGGCAGTCTCAGCTTGCGGTGGGTGTGCTGGGGCACCATGGCCCAGCTGTGCTTTGTTTGCTTGTCCCCATGGGCTGGTGGATATTCCAGCCCTTCCCCAGTTGTGCTGTGCTTAGGGTGTGGGGGCGCATTGTCAGTTCTGCTGTGTGTTCCTGTGCCCATCTGTGGCATGGGTGGTGGGCCCCTACCTACCTCCCTGGTTGTGCAGTTACATTGCTCTGCTGCTGGGGGGCTCCCTGCTTGTGCTATGGTGCCTCTGGGCTGCTCAGCTGGGCAGCCCTAGTGCATCGTATCTGCTCAGCTTCCCCTTCCTAGTTGCGCTATGGCACAGGTTGTGCGATATTCAGACGTTAGCTGTTGGTGCAATTTGGCTTGCTCCTTTTTTGAATATCGCTTCTATTGCACATGGGTGCAATGGACTTGTGCTTGTTCTTGCTATTGCGCACTTTTTGGGTGCAGTTTGAATATCCAGCCCTTGGTGTTTAGGTGTATTTCTGTTTTGATTACCCACTTCTATTTGTTGTGTTCTTCTTTATTTTACTAATTTTTTTTTCTTACTTAAAATGAGTGGGACCGGTATGGAGGACACTGGGAGGACTGGGGCCGGGAGCAGTCCCAGCAAGCAGCATGGGATGGAGTCAATGGATGGGACATGCTGTCCCATCTATCTGAGCAGGCCATTATCTATGCCAGAAGGAGCACCATGCATCGGACCCCACACACACACACACACACACAGGGTGCAGCAGCAGCAGCAGCATGCACTACACTAGTTAAGGTTTGAAGTGACAAAGGTACTGAAATATGGCATTAGGTTTTTCAACCCTAACACCCCACCCCCACCCTGCAGGCAGCAACAGGTGTGGAGTGTGCCTTGGAGCTGTCAACCCTAATGTTCACCCTAATCTCATACACTGTACCCATCTCAGCTTATTTACTCATGGAATGGGGTGATCATTAGAGATGACAACTGCAAGGCACACTTCATGCCTGTTGTTGTCTGCAGGGTGGGGGTGGGGTGTTAGGGTTGGAAACCCTAATGCCAAATTTCCTTACTTTTGTCACTTCAGCCCTAACTAGTGCATTATCAAAGCTTTTTGCAAACTATATATAATTACCATTCTAAACTGCACATGAAGTACTTACTGTATTGACAGCCACTCAAGTGACAGTTGGGGCTACATGTAAAAAATATTATTGCAATGAAATATTTCTCCTAAAACAAGTATTAAGTTACAAACAGACTGCTTAAACATTGACAGGACAGTACCCAGTTCCCAGTAGTGCTATATATGTTTGGAGTTTCCTTCCTTGTAAGGACAGAATTATCCCCTTAAGACCCTTAAACATGCATATATATATATATATATATATATATATATACACACACACACACACACACACACACACACACACACACACACACCCCAATAATACAGTTCAGTCTTATCTTTATAGAACCTTATAAAGAACTATTTCTTCTCCTCCTCTCAACTTCTCAACTCTGGTATTTGTAATTGGAAAATGCACACAGTGCACATCGAGGCAGTGGGCACCCAGCAAAGCTGTGTCATTACTTTCTATCTTTAGTCTCTTCAGACATTTATTTCATACACCCACTTACTAGGTGGACAAGCAGAGCTTCTTGTCTTTTCCTAGTTCACATGTTAGTACTTAGTAAGTACTGTACCTAGCAGTGCTACCAAGCGGGTAAGACTTGTGTCACACTATAAGAAGCATCAAACCTTGGCTCCCCTGTGCTTAATTATGTTCAAGGTCATTTCTTGCTAAATCTGGCCAAACTGAAAAATGTCAAGTGGCTAGGGACTGTAGAAGACGCTACTCTATTTTGTCTTTGTGCTATTTATTTCTCTCCTCTATAACTACAGTTTATTTAATCTGTATCTTTGCTATTATCAGTCTTCAGTATCCATATATATGTTCCTTTTACAGCAAAAAAAAAAAAAAAAAAATACCAGCACGTAAAATATACTAACTTTCTATATTCCTATACAAATGGAAACAAATATCCAAATTCCCTTTGTCCCCAGAGCCCAGCCAATAAATAAAGACACAGACTCGTAGTGTGAGGTTGCTCAGTCTTGGCAATAATTTTACTGACTTGATATGATTTGATAATTCACCATTTTCCACTTTTTACATTTTCTTAATATTCCTAATCATCTGTACATAACTTACATTTCCACTTAGGTGCATACATTACATCATTTTCTTATTGTTCTTTTTAATTTAATAGCCAGCTGTCTCACTCTTCACCCCTGCCGACATACATCATGGGGGGTATCCTGGCCTCTTATTCTTATGTCCTGCACCGGGGGCACTGGTGTACACACCATGCCCCTGCTTCTTCTTTCCTTTCACTTGCCGTCCACCTTCGGCAATCTCCATAGTCATCACTGAGATCCCCTTCCCAGTGTCGCACTGTGCTCCACCTTCCACAGTGCCCTGCTCTCTTATTTTTTTGGGTGGGAGGATGGGAAATTCCTCATGGAGCAAATTGTGACCTCTCTTTGGCATGCAGCCCCTTTTTACTGCTCCTTTCCATACCCCTTTTTCTTTTGTCCAATCCTATGTTGCCACCTCCTTGCCCCTTTGTCCTATTGCCAGTCCCCTTTTGTGATGTCACCGTACCTCCCCCTTTTCTTCCTAGCCTCACCCCCCTTTCTCACCCCCCCTCCTTTACTGAGCCTCACAATTTTTGGCATAGGCCGTGGGACAATGTGTCCTGCCCCTTTTAAATTGGGCAAACCTCTTTGTCCCCAGAGCCCAGCCAATAAATAAAGACACGGACTAGTAGTGTGAGGTTGCTCAGTCTTGGCAATAATTTTACTGATTTGATATGATTTGATAATTCACCATTTTCCACTTTTTAAATTTTCTTAATATACCCAATCATCTGTACATAACTTACATTTCCACTTAGGTGCATACATTACATCATTTTCTTATTGTTCTTTTTAATTTAATAGCCAGCTCTCTCACTCTTCCCCCCCCCTGCTGACGTACATCATGGGGGGTATCCTGGCCTTTTATTCTTATGTCCTGCACTGGGGGCACAGGCGTACACACCGTGCCATTGCTTCTTCTTTCCACTAGTCCACCTCCCACTTGCGATGGACGGTGGTCTTCCCCCCCCTTTTTTTTTTGTTGTCGTACCACCCATGCTTCAATTGCGTTTGACATCTTTGGTGTTGAACATGGCAAGGCCGAGCCCCGACAAATGCACTCCGTCCCCTCTGTAATACTCATCTACCTCCTTCATGATCCCATGTTTTATCACCATTCCCCCAATACTCTAGAATAATCTCCCCTACTCTTGCATTTATATGTTTTCTGGCCCTGTTTATGCTCTTGTGTTTCTCTGCCTGCCTCCATACCCTCCTAGGAGTGATTTCTGACCATGCTAATGTAACCTCAGGCCACCATGTTTTGATTATTTTAACGTCATGCTGTATCTGATAAAAAATGTCCAACCAAGGCCTTGTTCCCAAGTCGTTGCCCCCGAGGTGTACCACAATCAGGTCCGGTTGCTTATGGTCCTTCCTGATTTCCCTCACTTCTGGCAACAGCTGCGCCCATTTCATGCCCCGTAGACCTTTCCACACCAGCCTTATTGTGTCAATGTCCAGGTACAATTGTTTTCCCCCCTTGCCTCTGGGCTGCCCATTTTTCTGCACAGTGCACAAAAGAGTGCCCACAAATCCATGCCTCGAGCTTCTTGGTTGTACCTGGTTGATCAAAGCATAAGAATGAGTCTTTGTCCAATCTCCCTCACTCTCTCTTCCCCCTCTCCCCCCTTTCTCTTCTTTATACACCTGCTTATGGGAAAGAAAACAGACATTTTAGTATTGTACTTCTCTTATGTATTTTTTATAGCATCCTGATGACCATCTTCCTCTCTCTTTAATCTCTTCAGCCCCCCTGCCCTGTGCAGACATCATTGAAGCTGCCCCGATTCTAAATGAATGTGAGGAATATCCCGCTGTTGACTCCCCAATAAACCGGAGTACCTTGCTCAACACCGCAGTCACCTGGTACCCCGACACTGGCCTGCCATCCCCGTGTAAAAATATTCTTCCATTACCTTGGCCTTTTCGGTCTGCCGCGTATACATGTAGAGCCATCACTGGACAAATGGCTTTATTTTGGTGTGCCCATAACCACACCTTCCTCCCCTGTTTTGTCTGGTCAGTTTTGGACTCCCACAAATTGACTGTTATGACTTCCTTCTGCCACTCCATGTCTTCCCAGCGTAAACCCCCGGCTTCCGTCTTCTTGCTGTGCCCCACTATTTCACTCAACCTGAAGGCCCCACTGTACATGGTGGTGCATAACACCTGAAATAACACCGCCTCCCTCATAGACATGCAGATATGCTGAAAAAGGCCCCAATAGCCGCACCATCAGCCCTTCTGATATCGGCTTCCTGCTATATTGTCTCCTACCTGTCCCCCTCATCCAAGCCTGCATCATTCTCCTAATAAGGTTAGTTTTTGTGGGGTCCTCCCAACCCCTTAATGTGCAGATTTTTCCTATGGCTGCCAAGTGCAATCCCATGGTTGAGTGTGCTATGCTCTGGTTCCAACCCTTGACTATAAATTGCACCACTTGTTCCCCTGTTACTGGACCACTTACCTGCCCACAGTACTCGTCTCAGAACTTTTGAAAGGCCCTCCAGGAGGTTTCATATGCTCTCAGGGTCCCAGGGGTCCAGGAGTTGTGGAACAATGCCTCAGCTCCCCCAATCCAATCTCCCATACGTGATCCGGAATGGCAGTCTGTTTTGTCTCTGCTCCAGGTGCAAAGGTCCTGAATTTGTCCATCTGCAATCGGGAGAGGTAATCAGCTATCACGTTTTCCACTCCATTGACATGTTTTGCCCTGAAAGACATATTCAAGGACAAACCCTCTCACACCATTCTGCTCAAAACCCTCATGACCCTCTCAGACTTCGTCCTCTTTTTGTTCAATACTTCCACGACTGCTTTGTTATCACTCCAAAATGTGACTTGCCTGTTCCTGAGTTCCTCCCCCCATACTACCATCGCCACCCATATGGGAAATATTTCCAAAAAGGTGATGTCTTTTGTCACCCCCTCCCCCCATTTCCAACCCGGTGGCCACGGTTCGGTGAACCATTTTCCCTGGAGGTACCCTCCTATCCCTATACCCCCTGCCGCATCTGTATATAACTGTAAGTCTGTGTTATAGACCCAGTCCTCCTGCCAGAATGTGTGCCCATTATATTCTTGCAGAAATTGCTCCCATGCTGCCATGTCCCCCCTAGTCATCTTGTTAATGTCTACCCAGTGGTGCGGCCTTGTGGCCCCTCTCGTAGCCCATGCCAGATGCTGTGTAAACATACGTCCTGGAGCGATTGCTCTACATGCAAAGTTTAAATGGCTCAGCAACTGCTGGGCCTGCTGCAGTCTCACCCTCCTGCATTTCCTTACTGCCTTCAGTAGCTCTTTCAGCTTCTTAACCTTCTGCTCGGGCAGGCAAAACAATTCCTTTGTTGTGTCCAGTTCTAATCCCCAAAACTCAATTATGCGACTCGGCCCTTCCGTCTTGTCTTCAGCTAGTGGAACCCCCCAACTCTTGGCATAATCTCTGGAATTTCTTGTGCATGTTCTAGGTCTCTACCTTACCTTCCCCAATGAACAGGAAATCATCCAGATAGTGCACCACTGCCCGGTACCCAAATCTGTCCTGAAAAAACCCATTGTAACCAAGTACTAAACATCTCGAATGTTGCACAAGTTATTGAACACCCCATTGGCATGGCTTTATCAAAATAATACTTTCCTTCCACCCGGAAACCCAGTAAGTCCCAGTCTTCCGGCCTAACCGGTAAAAGGCGAAAAGCTGACTCTATGTCTGTTTTCACCACCCATGCTTCCTGTTTTGTTCTAATCAGTTTTACTGCATCTTCCAGTGTGGCGTAAGTGACTCTGCTGTCCTCCTTCCCTATGGCATCGACTGAATCTCCCTCTGGGTAAGACAGATGGTGTATTACCCTATATTCCCCTTCTTGTTTTTTAGGGACCAGACCCAGGGGCGAAACACTCAAGCTGGCAAGTGGCAGGGTCATGAAGGGGCCTTCGACCCTCCCTGCCCTTACTTCCTCCCTAATTTTCTTAGTCAACACCCCTTCTTTCCCCTGTACCGATTTTAAGTTATTTGCCACCATCTTTTTCTTCAAACCTTTGAACTGTAAGCTAAAACCATATTTAAAAAACCTCTATCAACATTTTTGCCGCTCCCTTGTCCGGGTATCCCCCAACCATTTTTCCATCCTTCCTATGTTTATGGGAGTCTGTGCCAGCTGGAAACCACCCCCCATCCCCTTATGTGTCCTGATGTTGAGGTTGATAGCCTTGCCATTTTCCTCCTGTTCCCCTACCCCTGTTCCCCCTCCCCCACTGATGCCCCCGAAATGGACTCTGCCCATTCCGAAAGGCTGTCTGGGGGGCGCTGTCCTGATTGCTTGTCCCTTTTTCCCAACTGTACCTATATCATGCCGCTGGGTGATGCCCCCCACACTTGGAGCATACATGCTGAAAGTGGCAATTTCGGCCAAGAACAGGCTGCCCTATTGTATCCCCAACATGCCTTCGTTGCCACTGTCGCTCTTTTGCCACCATCCATTTGTTTGTCTGATGGGCCTATGTAAATCTCCAGCCACAAATCTATCTGCCTGGCATCCCATTGCACATCCCCGAAATTCACCATTCTCTTCCTAAACTTTTCATCATGCCATAACCAACTATGCCCTCCCTTTTTGTATGCATTTTTTATGATGAGGGAATAGGTGAGAAGGGGTATGGCTAATTCCACCCTCTTCTCAATTACCATGGCTGTGAAATACGTAAAGCCCGTATCCCAGTTGTCCCACGTTTTTCCTTTCCATGTTTTGTCCTCATCTTCTTTCTTGAGCAGAACTACTGCCGCTGCCATGTCTTTTTTCTCAAAGCTATCTTTCTCCTCATATTTCTCCATGCTATCCACATTCGCTAATTCAAAGATATTTACATATTCCCCTTTCCAAATCTTCTCTTTCACCACAGTAGGCAAATGGTCAGCTAGTCGTACACCAGGAGCCCCTACCTCCTTTTGTGCCCCTTGATTACCCCCTGTTGCCCCTCCCCTCGTCCCTACCCCCTTTTAACTCCCCCAATGCCTTTTCTAGCTGACCAATCCCATTTTCCCCCATACTTTTTAACATTTGTACAATATATTATTTTATACTGCTCTCCACTGACACCCCTTGATTACCTGGTATGGTTGTCTACGAAGGGCCTAGCCCCAGCATCGGTATTCCCAGTACTTGGGGACAGCTCGACTGCGGCGGTGTTGGCACTACCACTGGTATTGGTGGAATGGCTTGGCATTTCAATACTGGTGGATCTGCTCCTGTCCCTGGCCCCGGGGTGCTGTCCAGGCATGGCTCAGGTCTTGGGCTCTCCGGGGAAGGTGCCCGTGTTTCCACCACTTGTATCACCATACTAGGCTCCCTAGCGGTGACCCGTGGTGGCACCCTTTTGTTGGCCTGCTTGCCTTCCCCATCCTCCCTTTTCTTTTTGTACCCTTCTCCACACCCTCTGGCTCTGCCACCTCCAGCAACCGATTTGCCTTCTCCACCAAATCCATCACCGCCTTGAAACACTCCTCCTTGTTGGGCTTTGTTTTTCTTGGCGCCATTCTCTGTTCGTATCTATAATGACAAACATCTGTTAACACAATCATCCGCTGCTTTCCACATATCCCCTTTTCACATCGTTAACATATCTGTGTCCCCCCTTTTTTTAAACCCCCCACCTCTTCTCCTCCTTCTTACACTTTTTCGCATTATCAGCCCCTCCCCCTCACTCCCCTACTATCATCGTGCTTCTTTCTTTATGTACACTTCCCAACCGCTTGCTTATTCCCCCCCTTCTTTTTTTTTTTTTTGGCGCTTCCCGCCCGGGCCTGCTCCCTGATGCATAGCAGCCTGTCCTCGACTCTGTCCTGCTGCTACATCTAAGCGGGCACTTGCACAACGGAACTGGGGAAGAGTGGCTCTAATCTTCAATATCCCCCCTTTCGTTGCCATTACCATACGCTCCCTTGCTTATTCTGAGGCCCCCCGCAAAATGGATTGTCAAACTGGTGGGATTTACCATCCAGTACAGTGCTGCTGTTAACCACATGCTTTGCTTCCTGTGCCCATTTTTCTTGCTCATGTTCTTCCCCCCTCCTTCGTGTGGCATCCTCCCCACTTGCCTTCCATTTTTACTTCCTCCCCCCCACGTGGTGATGACATCACACGCCATCCCACGCGGTCAGGGCTCCATGCTGTTACACACTCCTTCTTCCTCTTGCTTCCCACGCAGCGTTTCCTCCCCTCAAAGCACCCTTCTGGTGCTACTATTTTATTTTTGCTCCATTGCTTCCCCTGTCCTCCCTTTTGCTGGCGTTTTTAAGAACAGGCTGCCCTATTCCATTGCCACCCAGGCATCCTCCCTGCTCGCCTTCCATTTTTACTTCCGCCCCCCCATGTGGTGATGATGTCACATGCCATCACCATGCGGTCAGGGCCCAGTACTGTTACTCGCTCTTCTGCCTCTCGCTCCCCACGCAGCACTCCCTCTCCCACAAGGCCACCAGGGCTCTCTTGCTTAGCTCTCAATGCCCCACCAACTTTCTTTCTTTCCTTCCATCTTCACAAGCTGAGACTTCCCATGCAGCTCCTCTGTCCCTCTTTAGCCCTTCTTTTCTTTCTCCCACTGCTACTCAAGTACCCTCTGCCTCTGACTCCCCTGCTTCATTCCTCTCACAGTCTTCTTGCGCCCTGTGCCCCATAACGCTACCTCCGCAGTGCTTGTCTGCTACTGCCCCGTAGCTTCTTGTTCATACCTTAGCGCATCCCTCACTGCTACACTTTTTACCTAAAACCTACTCCCTTCCCCCATGAGGTCGTGGCGATGTCTGCAGGCTCCCAGCTGGATTCCCCATGCTCCTGCCTTCAGTCTGGCGACCGCCCACGCCGCTCCTCACTTGCGACTTCAGGGCTGCGTGCACCATGGTCACCCCACATCTTTCTCACTTCCTCTGCATCTTTTTTCCTCCACTTTACCTTGGACAAGACATAGTTGCTCTGATCTCTGTGGCCATAAAACTGCGCCTCTAAATTACCACCATATAAAGGGCCTCATGGCCCCACACCACGCATTCTCTTTCTGTTGCCAGGGCTCTCACCCACTTTGATATCTCTTACCTCAAATCTTCTTGCTGTCCTTCAGTAGCTGTCTACCAGCCCGCTCACCATCCTTTCTGCTTAGCTCTTTAACCTTCATTTCACCTCTATTAACTTCCAAATACAAATCAAATGCCCAATGGCTTTTACCATAAACTGAAACGTGCTTCCACAAGATGAAATTCCTTATGGAGCAAATTGTGACCTCTCTTTGGCATGCAGCCCCTTTTTACTGCTCCTTTCCACACCCCTTTTTCTCTTGTCCAATCCTGTGTTGCCACCTCTTTGCCCCTTTGTTCTATTGCCAGTCCCCTTTTGTGATGTCACCGTACCTCCCCGATTTCTTCCTAGCCTCACCCCCCTTTTCTCGCCCCTCCCCTTCCTTTACTGAGCCTCACAATTTTTGGCATAGGCTGTGGGACAATGGGTCCTGCCCCTTTTAAATTGGGCAAACCTCTTTGTGTGAGGCAGTCTTTAATTTGTATATCAAATACAACTTTTTCTCCTCTTCTAAGAGATTAGACAGTGATGGATGGCCATGCTAGATCTGTAGATTTTATATTGTTCTTTTTTTTTGCTTTACAATCACTGATTTTTAAAATAGCAGAAAGTAATAAAAGACAAAATAAAACCTTTATGACAAATTTAAAGTCAAAACATTTTATACAAAAAAACTCACATGAACTGCATATGATGTCCTCTAAAAATTATTAGGTTTCCACCATGCTTATTGCATTGGATTTCACTGTGTGCAGTTCATGTGAGTTTTTTTGTATAAAATGTTTTGTTGGTAAATTTGTAATAACATTTATATAAAATCTGATATTAGGCTGGGTTAGGTATATCTAACACAGGGTATATCCCCTCCATTGAGGTTGATGGTATGCCGTACACTGTTTGGGACTTGAATTAAATTGAGTTAGTAAAGAACACGACACAGACCTAGGATCTGCCTGTTTTTTTTTCAATAAAACCATTGTTATCAATGATTCAAGGTACATTACTATGCTAATATACCATGCACATTAACAAGGAACAAGCAAGAAATTTGACCATAGAAATGCACTGTGCCACAGGCTAAGTTCCATCAGCCCATGGTAGTGCATGAATCTAAGCACTGTGCACTCCCCAGTGTGTGTAACTGCACCTAGAAAATGAGTTTCTGTAATAAACAAATTCTGGCAGAGCCTCTATGGCTGCAAATGCCTCTAACTTGATAAAGGTGTTTCATGGGCTTAAACATAAACATGAATTGCATTTAGCAAGGCCTATGATACCATTCCATGTATGAATTGCAAACAAGCTGGGCAGCCTGGGAGTGGGTCTCAAGGTGGTAAACTGGTTTAGGAACTGGCTGAATGATAGAAGATGGAGAGTCATGGTAAATGATGCTCAGTCAAAGGAAAGGAGTGTGACCACCAGGGTGCCACAGGGATCAGTCCTGGGCCCATGTCCTATTTTATGTCTTCACAAATGAAATTGCAGAGGGGCTGGAGGGGAAAGTGTGCCTGTTTGTGAATGACACTAAGATCTGCAACAGGATGGACACTCTGGAAAGAGTGGAAAAAATGAGGAGGGACCTAAGTAAACTGGAGGAATGGTCCAGAATGTTGCAGCTGAGATTTGATGCAAAAAAGTGCAAAATCATGCATCTGGGTTGCAGGAACCCAGGGAAGGATTACGGGGGTTGGGGGCTGATTATCATCAAAATGGAAAGGGATTTTGGGGTAATTATATTGAATGACCTAAAGGTGGCTAAACAATGTACCAAAGCTTTGAGGAGAGCCTGTGGATTGCTGTGGTGCATAGGGAGAGGTATTACCAGTAGAAGGAAGGAGGTGGTGATGTCACTGCGTAGATCACTGGTGAGGCCTCATTTGGACTATGGTGTCCAGTTCTGGAAGCCATATTTCCGTCATGCAACTTTAAATCACAAATTGGTTAAACCATTCTATTTTAGATTTCTATCCCTTTTCCCTACTGCTCCCACTGGTTAGCCTTATGGAACACAACCAGAACATATCTGGGCTAGCATGATGATTCACCTACACAAGCTGCTTCTCAGTCTACAGCACCATCTTTTTAAAATGTTAACTTATTTTTGAAAATATGGCATAATCTTTCCATCCATGTTATTGCTAGACATACTGTAGCTAGCTTGGCTTGAGGAAGGGTGAACATGGTCAGGACCCCTTAGCAATTGAGATGCATATGCAGCAAATAAGTCCAGATGCACTAACTTACCCTACAACTGTTCAGTGTCACAGTCTGCATAATACAGAAGACTTACAGTGATGAATCTTCATATGGTTTGGCTGGTTTGGGTTCTGATGTCACTGCACAATTGCTTGCTTTTGCTTTTGTCTGCAGTTCCATTTTCTTCTTGAAATGGTTACTTTTGCATTTATGTTTATTTTAAAATGTTTAATATTCTGACCATGTAGTTATGTCATGGACCATAACTGATCTCCAGCCTTAACCCCCCCCCATGCTCTAGCCCTGTTAGCAAGGTTCTCCTATGTATATCCCATGCATGTTTAAAATCTGTAACCATTTTGGTACCCATTACCTCTGCTGGCAGGCTGTTCCATGTGTTCCTCCACCCTACCTCTAAAGAAGTATTTCCTTGTATCCCCTCTAAGTCTTCCCCCTTCTAGCTACATATCATGGCCCCTTGTCCTTGAACATCTCTTTCTCAGCAAAATTGAACCTTCCTGTACTTTATTGATACCTTTGAAGTATTTGAATGCATCTATCATGTTTCTCCTTTCCCTCATTTCCTCTAGAAAGTACATACTTAACTTCCTAAGTCTTTACCCCATAGACAACAGTTCCATCTGTTGCTGCTAGATTTGTGTTTTTTTGTTTATTTTTCACTGATTATTTACTATAAAGTAGTGGTTTCTGTTTTGTCAGTCTGTGAAGCAGTAGTGTGGGGAAGGGTATGTATACTGTAAAGCAATGCAGCCCAGAAAGATCCACAGCTTTTTTTATCTAAGCAGAAGACCTGTGCTATATTTTGGTTTTCTCACTCTTTCTTGTTCATAATTTTTGATCTGTAGTAAGTAATTTCTCATTTTTATGTTTGCTTGCGTGCATGCACAAGAAACATTATGTGACAGCTTAGGAGTGAAGCGGGTTGTGGAGGTGTGGCACTGTGGGGGCTAATGCCACCACTGCATTTCTGGGCTTGGCCATCTGTAAAGAATGCAGTGGCACACTGCTGCTGACACTAGTTCAGCAAGCGTGCCACCAACTTGAAAGGATTTTGCCACAGCAATCAGGGAGCACCTCGTCATTACAGCATCAGCCATCCACCTTCCTTTGGATCTCAATAGTGCAGATGACAAGCTGATGCTGCAATGCCGGGCAGTCCCTGATTGTTGCAGCCGCCTGGTGTCCTAGTCTTGTTTAATCACTCTCTCTATTCCACCCCCTCTTTCCTCTGTACTGCATTTTTTTGGTACCATTAATGTCAGAGGATCATGTATGGAACTAGAAGGGGGACAGGATCATATCTACAGTACAGTAGCTTCTTCTTGTTGTTTTTACATTGTTTCTTGTGGATTCTACTTGGTAGAAGGTTATTTCTTTCCTTTCTTACTACTAAGGGGCTAGCAGGGTATTGTTTGGGGCTGTTGAAATTTTGAAACCTGTTTTGGTAGCTATAAGTGGGCTCATTTGTTTGATGATTCACTGTGTGGCAGGCTGCATTTGTGGAGCCTATTTCTTCTGTTTTAAAATATAATTGGTGTGATTTAACTGGATCTGTTTCTTTGAATTGGAGACCTATATCTTCTAATTCCAAGCCTATTTTGATGTGTTGTTGGTGAAGCTGTTTGAATTGGAGTCCTGTTTCTTTGGGTAGCAAACCTATTTGGGGGGCTTTGAGTAGAATTGTGATTCATTGTTGCTGGCTTCACTAGCTGCAAAGTTTTAGTGCAGAGTGGGGGAAGGGTGCTAATGGTCTGACCAGATGCCTCAGCTAGCTGATTGTTTCTGGAAGACTTGGGCTGGTCCCACCCCCCCACACTTGTCACCCCACCCACCCCTGGTCCATGATTTCCTTTATACCAGGGGTTCTGACATCACTTCCTCAAACGGGCAAAGGATATGCACCTGTCATAGCAGAAGCAGACATCCAGGAAAGGAACAGCAGCAAGTGAAGAGGTGACTGCTATCTCAGTGGAAGGGAAGTAAATGCAAATCTAGAAGCTTTCATTATTAGTTCTTTGCATTGACATTGCATTGGGGAAAGGAGGAGTAGGAGTTTGAAGAAGGTTGTGCAATGGCTACTTAAAGTCTCTTTTTGAGTGTGGATAGGAAGGATAGGAATATAAAAAGCAGTTGCTCAATCTATCTAAACGTGTACAACAAAGGAGGTAAGGGAAATAAAGAAAAGAATGTTTTGCACTGATAGAGGGGGGAGAGGGGAGACTTGGGGGAGTGTTTGGTATCCTGCATCTGGAAGGGTGGGGGGTCGTTGGTGGGCAATGATAGCAATGGGTAGGGTAGTAGGCTGCAACAACTGTGGTCCACCAATCTTTCTCAAAATTGCCTGGAGTGTGGGAGGATGTTTAGTGTACAACCACATAGAAACACTTAGAAAGGAGATTGAGGGTCTGCAGGAGGAACTAAGACAGGCAAGGCAGATTGGGGGTGGGTTTAGCCCAATACTGGAGGGAGGAAGAAGGGAAGATGAGGGAGGGCGATTTAAGCCAACAGTGGTGAGGAGAGGTTCAGAAGAAGGGAAGCAGAGACAAAGGGGCCCAGGCCAGGAAGAACGATTGCCGGGGAAACCAGGTCAGGAGACAAAAGACAAATGGAAGGAGGAGATAGGGACTTATGAGGGGAGGTGAAAAAGTGGTAAAAGTCATGGAGCGGAAAGGAGAGAACAGGTTACTATGAAGAGAGAGGGAGCGGGCATTTGTGAAGGGTCTTCAGAAAATAGTTTTGCACTGCTAGAGAGGAAGAAGGTGGAGGAGAGAAATGATGAAATTAGAGGAGTAATTGATAAATGCCTGGACCAAACTGGAGCAGGGGAAATTCTGCTCAGAAGAGATTGCAACAGGGGTAAAAGGGGGAAATAATGTGCAGGAGGAAGAAGAGGAGCTGGAAATGAGAGAGGGAGATGAATGGAAGCAAGCAGGGAGTAAGAGGGGTGGAATCTTAGTGCTGGGGGACTCAATACTAAGATGAGTAAGGTGGGGTAGCAAGGGGGAGTGGCATAGTCGCATTTGGGTGGAGGCCATGCCAGGAATGACAGTGGAAAGGGTGGGACAATCTGTTCTGAAACATGCTAGAAGGGGTAGGGACAAGCCTCATTTAATTATACATCTTGGGACAAATGACCTGGCTGACAAGACAGTAGATATAGTCCAGAGGAGGTTTGAGGAACTAGCACAATTATGTGAGGGGGCAGGAAGATCAGTAACTTTTCAGAGATACTTCGGTGCCAAAGGCAAGCACAACAAGAAAGCTGAGAATAGAGGAATTTAAAGGATGGCTAAGAACCTGGTGTTGTGCTAAAGGGTATGGGCTGTTGGGGGAGTGGGGAGGGACCTGGGAGGACAGTAGTCTCTATGTCAAGGACAGACTACACTTGAGTGAGGAGGGAAAGAAAGTCTTAAAACAGAGGATGGAGGAGTACATAGAGGAAGTTGGGAATTTAAACTAGGAGTAGGGGGTGGCAACTGGGGAAGAGATATGCAGAGACCACAGGTTGGGAAACCATATGAGCTACCCCCATAACAGTGACAAAGGACAAATGGCAAGTACTATTGGTGATGCTAGGAAGGGGACAGGATGGGAGGGAAAAGGTGAAGGTGGTTACCCTTAATGCTAGGAGCCTTGTGAGGAAAACTGCAGAGTTACAGGTTCTCATGGCAGAGGGAGAGGTGGACATTGCAGCCATCACAGAAACATGGGCCACCCAATACAATGACTGGGACCTGTCTGTACCAGGGTACAGGTTATTTCGTAGGGACAGGGTGATTGGAAAAGGAGGGGGGGGTGGCACTATATGTGAAGGAAGGACTGAAGTGTGTAAGGAAGGAAGGGGAGGAGAGTATTACGGAGTCACTTTGGATGCAAATCCAGGATTCCAAGAATAGGATTCTCAGAATGGGAGTGGTGTACAGGCCACCCTCTCAGGCGGAGGAGTTAGACAGGGAACTTGCGGGACAGATCAGCAGGACCTGCAAGAAGGGTAGTGTGGTGATTTTGGGAGACATCAACATGCCAGGAGTGGACTGGCGTACCCCAACAACCAGGAATAGAAAGGAGCAGGTACTGCTGGATGCCTTCCAGGACAGCTTCCTGCTGCAAATGGTCAGTGAACCAACCAGGTTAGGGAATACCCTTGACCTTGTGCTGGCAAATGGGGACTTTGTCAGAGAACTTACAGTGGAGGAACCGCTGTCAGGGAGTGACCATCACTCAGTATGGCTCACATTGGATATGGGCAAGGAAGGAGTGGAATCTGGCACAAGAGTGCTGGACTTCAGGATGGCCGACTTTCAGAGGATGGGGGAAGTGGTAAAAGGGTACCCGGCCAGAATTCAATCTAGTATGGACACTAACCAGAGGTGGGAGCTCATAAAGCTGGGGATAGTGGAGGCAACCAAAACCTGCCGCAAAGCCCAGAGCAAGAAGGCTAGGGCTAAGAAACCAAGCTGGTTGAGCAAGAAGGTCATGGAAAAGGTAAGGAAGAAAAGAGCTGCCTTTAGGAAGTACAAGAAAACAGGGAGGGGGGAGGACAGGGAGGAGTATTTGACAGAATTAAAGGAGGTGACAAGGGCAGTAAGGGGAGCCAAAGCATCTACGGAACTCAGGCTGGCACAAGGCATTAAGAAGGGGGAGAAGGACTTCTTTAAGTACATCAGGGAGAAATGGAGCTGTAAGGACCACATAGTAAGGATTAGGAAGGAGGGGGGTTGGGTGGAAGCAGGGTGCGATAAGGCAGAAGCACTAAATGAGTACTTCTGATCAGTATTTACTAAAGAGAAGAGGGGGGTGACACCCAAGGTGGGAGAAATGGCAGAAATGGGGAGGAAGGTGTGACAGATGGGGAAATCATGGAGGACAGAGTTCGAGAGGGTTTGAAGGCACTGAGGGTGGACAAGGCACCAGGCCCAGATGGCATCCACCCCAGGGTACTGAAGGAGCTGGCAGAGGTCCTTGCAGGACCTTTGGCAGACCTATTTAATGCCTCACTACATTCGGGGTGTGTACCTCTGGACTGGAGGATGGCTCATGTGGTGCCCCTCCACAAGAGTGGCCCCAAGGATGAACTGGAAACTACAGACCAGTGAGCCTCACATCCATCGTGGGTAAGCTAATGGAGACTATCCTGAAGGAGAGGCTGGTGGCCTTCCTAGAGGCCAAAGGGCTACAGGACAGCAGACAGTATGGCTTCATATGTGGCAGATCCTGCCAAACCAACCTGGTGGAGTTCTATGACTGGGTAACTAGGCAACTGGACAGGGGCCATGCAGTGGATGTCCTGTATCTGGACTTCAGTAAGGCATTTGACTCTGTGCCACATGGAAGGCTGGGAAGGAAGTTAGTAGGCACAGGGGCGGGTGCAAAGCTGGTGAGATGGGTAGGAAACTGGCTTCTGGGAAGGCAACAGAGGGTGGTGGTGGGTGGGGAGCTCTTACACCCAAGGACAGTGACAAGCGGTATTCCATAGGGCTCGGTGTTGGGACCAGTGTTGTTTGGGATATTCATTGCAGACATATCATGGGACATCAAGAGCAAGATCAGTCTGTTTGCTGATGATACCAAGGTAGGCGCGGTGGTGGATGACCTAGGGGGATGGCAGGGGTTGCAGGATGATCTGGCAAAGCTTGAAACCTGGTCAGACACCTGGCAACTGGGGTTTAATGCCAAAAAGTGCAAGGTGCTGCATTTTGGGATGAAGAACCCAAGGAGGAGTTGCCAGCTGGGGGGAGTGCAGCTAGCCCAGACAGAGGAGGAGAAGGATCTGGGTGTGCTCTTTACAGGGTCAATGAACAACTCGGCACAATGTAGGAAGGCAGCTGAAAAGGCCAACAAAATGCTGGGTTGTAGTGCAAGGGGTATATCCTCGAGGAGGGAGGAGGTGATTCTGCCACTGTATAGGTCATTAGTTAGACCACACCTGGAGTACTGCGTGCAGTACTAGCACCCGTATCTGAAAAGGGACATTAAGTTACTGGAGGGGGTGCAGTGCAGGGTGACAAAGATGATCAAGGGGCTGGGGGACTTATCATACTAGAGGAGGTTGAAGGAGTTGAACATGTACTCACTGGAGGAGAGGAGGGACAGAGGTGACATGATTGAAATCTTTAAATACATGAAAGAAATAAACAAGACTGGTACAGAGGGGCTGTTCAAAGTAAGGGAGGGGAGGGCCACCAGGGGCCATGATATGAGACTGGAGGGAGGAAGGTTCAGGAGGGAGATGAGGAGACACTTTTTTACAGAGAGGGTGGTGGCTGGGTGGAATGCGTTACCTGCAGAAGTTGTATCTAGTAGAACAGTGGACTGCTTCAAAAGGGGATGAGACAGGACAAGGGGGAGGGTTAATAAAGGGGAAGGGTGGAAGGGAGGGGCAGCTGCAGAATAAGGGGTGCTAGCTGCACATTTGAGCAGACTTGATAGACCTCTAGGCCTTTATCTGCTGGCAAATTTCGTATGTTCGTATGTATCCTCCTCTCTCCGGCTGTCACCACGCTTCTCAGCTGCCGACCGGACAGGTGGACCGAGCTCTCATCTCCCCTCCTACGTCCCTTCCCCAGTTCCAAGGCTCTGTCCTGTGCACCCAGACCTGTAGGCGGTCATTTCATCAGAACTGAGACCCATCTCAGAGGGGAAACTCCCTATCAGCCCAGAGAATGAGAGAGTGAGACCGGGACCAGGCAGAGAAAGATCAGAATCTAGTGACCCTATTATAGAGTCGGTGCTTCGACTCAGTGTTTGTTCAACTTACCTGCATTGTAGCAGCACTTTTCAGGATCTGGCAACCAGGCAACAGGACTCTGTGCAGGCAGGCAGTCAAGGAAACAGGTGGAATGCAGCACTACCAGTAGTGGATTCATGCATTTGCACGCGCGCGCGCTACCTCCTTTGATGTGCGGGGGCCTTTAATTAGCCGCAAATGCTTTCCTTGCAAAATGAAGCTGTTATGTCTTGTAATCTTCCCCCCTATAATTCAAATCAAAGATAAGCAACAGACACTTTAAGGCAGGGGAAAACATATACCAGCTCACTGACATGCTGTAAAAGTAGCACCCTACTAGCAGCAGGGGTCAGCACCGGTGATAGTCGGTCTCAGCTCCATCTGACAGAGCCCAAAATTTACAGTGCAGTGTATACTTGGATTGGTCCAGCATTCCACTCATGTGTGGAATACTGGAGGGAGGCTGGACCAATTCTTATCAATCAGGAGTGTTTTATTTTGTAATTCCCACCAGCAGTCGTCCTGAGATGTATGATTGCTCGGGGACTGCTCCGGTCCATAGTAGCTGCTGTTTAAACCCCTGTTCCACTCTGTGTGAAGTCACAGTGCCACATTCGACCCATTTCCCTGACTGCCTGCCTGCACCGAGTCCTGTTGCCTGGTTGCCAGATCCTGAAAAATGCTGCTACAACTGCAGGTAAGTTGGACAATTCAGTCCCACTCTGTTCTTTAAAGGTTCAGTCTGCCGAGCCCGACTGTGTCCGATCTCTTGTTTTTAATTTTCTGTAATTTTCTCTAACTAAAACCTGCTTTGCGCACCTTATGGCTAGAAAACCTTGTCTGAAGAAGCAAAAGTGGGCCAGCAGTGCACAGAGCCAAACCAGTCGGCATGCCGCTCGCTTTCTGTGGCTAGGTAATGAATGGTGAGCCTGTGTCCTCTAGCTGATCCAGCACAATTTAAATCCCAAATAAATGAGCTGACAACATGATTCCTGTGGGACTGCCAGCGTCACTGGTTATTTTGCTTCTTGGTTTTTGCAGTAGCTGTATTCATTTATTTGTGACTTTAAATCTAAATAAATGAATACAGCTTTGGTAATAGCAAACCAGTAAATAACCTTGCACATCTGGACAGCACCAGTTTAGGGGAATCGCCAAGCTTCCAAGGGTTTCCTGAAGGAACCCAGCAGAAGCAAAGTTGTTACAAAATGAGTCACAAATGTAACTGCATATGAATGGCTACATAACTGTAGATTGTACATCACATTTTGTTAAATGCTTGATCATTAACTCTATAATGTAAGTTACACTACAGTTACTGATCAAGCATTTATTAAAATATGATGCACAATATACATGTGTGACCCTTGTGCAGTAGTAACAGAGGTAGTTTAAGAAAGAAGGGTTGCATGAGAAAGGATTGGTAGCTTGGATAAATAAGGTAGAGGTTTGAGGGGGATAGAGAAGGGGAGGCAGGATGCAAAAGTGTGGAGAGGTTCAAGAGGTGAAATGAGGATGGATTTGTGACAATAGCATTGTTTCTTGAGATGGGAGAACACATGGCCCATTTGATTGAAGGTCAGCAGATCTCTCGACTTGCATTGTCAGGCATATAAGTATCCCTCATTATGAGGGGTATCTATAATTTTAACCCTCAAAATGTTTGAGGGGTAAAATGAGGGATGTCTCTCATAATGAGGGACACTTGAATTTTTTTCTGTCCCTCATTTGCCCTTCATAGAAAAGGTGCTGCACACCCATAGAATGTGCTATAAATTAGGACTTTTAAGCAGAAATGAATACTATTCTAAGATGCTAAATAAACAGCAGCTTTGTACAAATAAAGGTAATGGTTTCAATAGTTTCTGAGCTAATATCTCCATGTTTGCAGATGTGTCCCTCATTATGAGAGTCAGTGCCCCTCGTCCCTCATTTTGAGTGTCAGAGTCCCTTATTTCAGAGACAAAATGTTGAGAGGTATGTTGTCAGGAAGTGATTCACAGTTAACTGGGGCAGCACCAGCAGCAAATGCTTTTCTACCTAGAGTATGTGTTTAAAGGTTCTGGGGACGTGCAGTATATGTTTGACCTGTGACGTAAGCATGTGAATTACCATGGTAATTAGGCCTTGTTACTGTATAAATGTTTAAAGTTTCTAGACTGGCTACCTTTGCAGCCCCCTCACTTAATGTTTTAGTGAGATGGCTGCAAATTAGGTAGTCAGACTAGAAACTTAAAACATTTTTACAGTAACAAGATCTTACTGAGTTTGCAGTGAGTGTCCAGGGATAGTAGTCAAATGTCTGAATACTGGCCTTCCCGGTGGTGCTGAGGACTGAGGCGCTGGATGCCACACCTCATGCTATGCTGGCAACCCGGGTTCAGGAATGGACTCAGGGTTGTCGGGGACCAGCGGGGGGATGGAGGATTGTGCATCCCAACGGATGCTTTCCTCCTCCAGGGGTGGGGTACTGGGGGGTGTCTCTCACCCCCCCCACATTCCTGGGGGCTGGTGGAAGCATGGGCTCACAGGGGCAATGGTGGCTCTCCAGAGCCAGGGAGAGGAGGACACTCTGGGCACTTGGTGATGACGTGTGTCAGCACATCATCTGCCTGGACGTACATCCTTCACGCCGGCATCCTCAGGGGTTAAGGGGGAGAACATGGGGAGAAATCACATACACCCCCAGTCCCCAAGCATAATGAAGCCGGGGTAGGGGCGGCCATGAATAGCCCAGGCGGATGGAGTAGGAGGGGGCACGAGGCCTCCTCCAAAAGCCGTGGGAGCCATGCAAGTGCAAAAAAAAAAAATTAAAATGTCTGAATACTGATGGCAATGGTGGATGCTGCTGTCACAGCAAGGGCAAACCTGCACATCCTGTAGACTTTCTGCAGGGATGTATGCTTTGCTGCCTTGTGTGCTTTTACTTATTCCAAGGCTGGGAAGAGATAGCTTCCTCTTGGAGATAACTTCCTCTTGGGAGGAGATAACTGCCTCTTGTGAAAGCCCAGGCAGCCACAGTGTCAGAATAGCCAGCCAACTTTCTGAAGAGAGCTCTAAACTGCACATGCATTTCTTTTGAGACTGTCATCTCCCATTTTCCATCTCTATGTCCCCTTGCCAAGGGGGAGTAGTGACAGAGAAGGGGAGATGACAGTCTCAAAAGAAATGTATGTGCACTTTAGAGCTCTATTCAGAAACTGGTGAACAAGATGTATGACGCAGCATTATTGGCCACAAGACCCCCTCTTTTTTTATTTTCTTCACATCCACTGGAGACTCAATTCCAGGGTCAACTGCATTCTTCACAGTCCTTCCAGCTGTGCAGCTACTTTGGCCTAGCAGTATACAGTCATACAGCAAGAGACAAAGCCCTTCCTCCCTGGATGAGAAGAAAATCCTCAGTGATGCTTGATCTTCCTCCCACTAGTATATAATGGTAATTTGACTCAAACCTCCATTACTGGCATAGCAAGCAGCACTTTTATTTATTTTTTAATTGGTCTTTGTTAACCGGGTAAGGTCCGCTAGGCACAAGTAGCTGTTTTCAGAGGCCCCCTGGGAACTTGCCACTGTTACACTTCTGAGAAGGCCCAGGAGAGGAGATGGATTGCATGGATGCTCAGTCCTCTCTCCCCAACCAACCAGAGCTGTCTCCTGAATGCCGATCGTCACTGTGGCATGGGGTAGTGTTATCACTGTACCACTAGGAAAGTTTATATCTGTTAATTTTTAAGCAACAGTCCCTGTAGTAACAGGCTTCACCATCTAGCCACAATACTCATGGCGACTTGGCCTCAGTGGTATTGTGACTCCTGAATGTCACAATATCAATGAGAAAAAGTGACAACCCATATACAATATTACAGAAAGTTTTCCCAACTTTACTTTACTTCCCATGTATCCCCTGCATGTCAAACATGCAAAGCAATGTGCCAACTGTTATTCAGGTGTAAGTAAAAATTCTAATGAAGTTGATGAGCTTGCAAGTCCTTTGGCATTGCTGACAATCTGTAATTTCAATCAGTATGCACATCCCCTATTAGCAGCTCTCCAGTTCATGCTGCTTTGTGATGGAAAGGGAACGAGGGGATTTTTTGAAGGGGATAGTCAACACTTTGCTCCTGAAACTGGACCTAAAATGACCATGATGCACCATTTCACACCTTGCATTTTCAAAATTTCCTGGAAAACCATGCCCCCAGACCCCTAGAGGGGTTTGGTTTTCATAGCTAAATGCACCTCTTCCCCATCAATTCCTGGATCTGCCACTGGGTACTGATGCTGCAGGTTCACCGTCACCACCGATTCCAACAATAGGACTTGCTCTAGCTATCCTCTTGTCAATTGAACTTGCACATCAGTAGCACAGTGCTGCTGTATCACTCCTGGACTTTTGCTGCCCCATGCTCTGAGACAGATCTTCAGACTTATTATGTATGTGTTTGCACACTTACATTCTGCAACATTCAGTTTGATTCCCTGGTGTGTTTTCTATGCCATTTAAAATCTGACTTCCCAACATCCCTCCTCCCTCCTCCCTCCTCCCTCCTTCCTTCCTTCCTTCCTTCCTTCCTTCCTTCCTTCCTTCCTTCCTTCCTCTATCTTTTTTCTACATCTCCCTTTCCTTGGTTGTGAGCAGTTTGCCTCCTTTAACCCTAGCTATACTGTTCTTGGCCATGGCCAAAACTGGACATTCTTCTCTGTAAAAAGGGCTACCCAACATCTGATCTACATGGCACACAACAGCCCCACTGCATCGCAGCTGCAGGGTATACAAGGGCACCCCAGTATCCGAGCTGCACAGCAGCACACCCAGCATCCAAACCTTTCTTTGCCACTCCCTCTGCAAAAGATGTGGGTGTCCTTTCTCCCCACTGCTTTTGAATACTAGCTTCCTGAGTATGACGAAGTTCTTGTCTGTTCATTTGAGGGGGGGTTGGGGGAGTATAGCATGCTGTAGGCTGCCCCTCCAACACTAATGTCAACACAGGCACTCAGATACCACAGATTTACTTCTTTTCTTATACCTAGCCTGGAAGCCAGTTGCAGCTGTGCTGGGTAGAAGTAGAGTGAAACTGAACTTTTTGTATTCTCCAACTGAAGGCACATCCTCCTAGTGCCCAGCATCTTGAGTTCCACATAGTCCTCATGGCAGGTAGATGCATCAGAGTCCAGAAGCAGTGCTACTGTAGGGTATATTATAGTACTGCTATAGGGTGAGGAAAATGGGTTATATAAGGCATCAGGTACTTTTCTGTTCTGTTTCACAATGCAAAAGTCTTTAAACTCCAGACCCCATTTTGCATTGGAAATACTCTTGAACATGTATGTGTCTGTTCGGGGCAGGTTTTGAAAGACCACTTGGAAGAAGCCATTCAACTTTTTATGTGTGTGTATAAAGGGGGGGTTCCACTCCCTCATCCTATCAAACCATATGGTTCTGTCACCTATGTACATGATTACCCAGTGGAGTGCCCAATACCCACTGAGCTCTCTGTTAGAGGACTGTGGGAGCTCTGTGATTAGGTGGTTACACCCTGGATGCTATTTTCATGAAGCTCACTACAGGTGCCGAGGAGGGTATCGTAATAAAAGGGTCCTATAAACAAACAGGATGATGAGCTGGATAGTAAAGCTTAACATAAGCGCTCTCACTGCAGCCTGCACCTGTCAACAGCACTCAATATGCACCCACAGCAGGCAATATGCAATAAGCGCTGGCAGTGTCCAGCCACAGCATGCAGTATGCTCCTGCACCAACATGCAGTATGCACCCCACTGCACACAATATGCAAGCATATCTTCCAGGAACAGAATGAGTCTGCAGAACAAGTACAATGCACCAAAATGCTGGGGGAAAAAAGACCTCTGTGCAAACTGGAAGGATTCAATTCATTTTATTTAATTCTCACCAAAAGAGCATAAAAGACAAAAGCAGCACTTGCTAGGACTCTTTTGGGAGGTAAGCACTTCCCTTCAGTTGCACCAGGACCAGCAACATTGAACATGACCATCTTAGTGATTTGGAACAGAATGAGTCTGCTATTAACCAACACCCAGGGATGTACCACTGTTTTTGATGCTGTGTACTAAGGGTAGGCTTTTGTATACTGCACAAGACCCTTTCCCCAGAAATGTCATAAGAGCTCTCAAAAACCTGCAAGCACCCAGAAATGCCACAGGCATTATTACAGTTTCTGATTTTACATCAAAGAACCCCAAATGCTGACTGACCTGCTGGCACAGTAGTAGCACTACAGCTCATCGTGCCAAGAACTTTGGTTCAGAAGTGAACCCAGGGCATTGGAGGGTTGACCGGGGGGGTGAGAATCGAACATGTGAGGATATGGAGCCCAGCATGCCCCTGACCCATAGCAGAGGCTAGTGAGAAGGCAGTCTGAAGCTGCTAGAAGTGTGTGGAGGTGTGGTGGTCGTCAGTGAACTTCATGTAGAAGTATGCATGCAGTGTGCACCAGGACAACACTGCACATTTCTGCATCTTTTGGGAAGAAAAGAACTCTTCCAGCTGGTGGGATGACAGCTGTCACCCGCAGGTCCCACACCTGGCTATCCAGACCCTGTCCAATGCACAGGATTGTGCTCAATGGCAGGGGTTGGGGAACCTTGCCGGGGGGGGGGGGCCGCAAGCCCTAGGAGAAGACATGGATGAGTAAGTCTTAGAAGACACCTGGGTCATCAATTAATCAATTTTTTTTTTTAAAAGTGCTTTCCCCAAAGACCAAAGCACTTGGACACATCTAATAAAAAACAGACTCAAATTATCACATCTAAAACATATTAAATTACATAACAGCAAGCTAAAACTTATCAAGACTCAGGAAAAGCAAGTTTAAATAGATGGGTCTTTAGTACAGATTTTAAACTCTCCACGGTCAAGCACTCTCTTACCCGACGAGGTAGAGAGTTTCATAGAGTTGGGGCCACAAATGCAAATGCCCGAGCACCCGAGGCTTCAATCAAACCCTGACAACCTCTAGCAATCCCTCATCGGTGGAGCCGAGTGGACGGTAAGGGTGAAGAAGATCTTGTAGATAATGTGGACCCTGTTAGTGTTGGGCCTTATAGGTCAGTAGACTGACCTTGAAGATGATCTGCCACTGAACAGGCAGCCAGTGCAGGCCACAGAGCACAGGCATGATGTTGCAGGATCTAGATAGACCAGGCAACAGCCTGACAGCTGCATTCTTCACCAGCTGCAAGCAGCAGATATCACCCCCCCAGTAGCCTTAGCTACAGGGCCTTACTATAGTCAAAGTGGGAGGTCACAAAGGCATGGATCAATGTCGGAAGGTCATCAGGCAGGACTAGGTGTTTAAACTGGATGATATTCCTCAGATAGTAAAATGAGGTCTAGATGACGGGTGACACCTGAGATTTAAGTGTCAACCCATTATCAAACATAACACCCAGATTTCGCAGCCAGTCAGAGGTCACCAACTGGCTGCCTCTGAGCCAAAGCCCAGAAGGCTGATCAATGGAGAGCCTCTCTACCTGATGACCAGGGTCCACAACCAACACACCTGAGTCTTGTCAGGGTTTAACCTCAGGCACACATCCAGTCTTCAATCTCGGAGAGGCAGTTGTTAAAAGTCGAGCCAGCTCCACACTGTTCAGGCACAAAGGACATATATAGTTGAGTATCATCTGCATAACAGTGAAAACTCATACCATACCACCTTATAATGTCTCCCAATGGCAGCATATACACCGAGAACAACATGAGTGACAAAACAGAGCCCTGTGGCACCCCACAAGACAGGGGGACTGGAACTGAGGAATAAATTCCCAGTGCCACACTCTGAGTCCTACCCATGAGGAAAGGATAGAACCACCTGAGGACTGTTTCCAACACTCCACAGATCAACCACAGGCATTCCAATCACACCATGGACCATGTTGTCAAATGCCGCAGAAAGATCAAGGGAACCAAGATGGAATGGCTCTTCCAATCTCTCGCTATCAGGGGATCATTATATACCCAAACCAGTGCTATCTCAGTACTATGCCTCTTCCTAAATCCAGACTGGAGAGGATCATGGACGTCATGGATGGTGAGATGATCCTCCAGTTGCAGTACGACAACCTTCTCAATAACCTTACCCACAAAGGGAAGGTCTGAGACAGGTCTGTAGCTGGCAAGACAGTCAGGGTCAAGAGAAGATTTCTTAAGGAGAGGTATCACCACCACCGCTTGAGTGACTGGTAGAAGGGGGCCAGTCAGACGAGGCAGAAATAGATAAACTACAAAAAAAAATGATGTATTTTTTTGCCATGGTTGTGCTGTGTTCCAAGTTGCAGATATAAATGTAACACATCTAAAAACTGATCACTTGTAAGGAATGTTCTAGCATCCGTAAAGCAGAAAAATTGCCTTTGTAAAATCTTTGAGACAATGACACCACCTCTGACTCTAACAGAATCTAGAGCCCTATGTTACAGATTACTTAGGAACCCAATGCCCTATGTCAGTTTTTTTAATAATTGGCCATATGGTGAAGAAACTTGCTTCCAAATCTGGAGCTCTGTGTTGAAGCATGCATCAAAATCTGAAGCCTTATATCAAAAGCTGCAATGGAAGCCAGTACTCTATGGTAAAGTGTGCATCTGAATCTTGAGCCCTGTGTCGGTTTTGTAATATTTTGCTACATAGTGTTAGAACTTTAGTCAGAACCCACAGTCCTGTATCAGTTGTGTGATAGTGAGTGCCATGATGTAAATCTTGAGTTGGATTCTGGAGCCCTGTGTCAGTATCTTGTGCCATTCTGACAAAGCTGGAATCAGAATCCAAAGCCCTGTGTCATTCTTGTGATATCTAGTACCATGGTGCCGAAACTTGTGTCATAATTTGAAGCCCTACATCAGTTTTGTGATATTCTATTCCTCAGTGTTAAATTGTGAGTCAGAATCTGGAGCCATGCCAGTTTTGCACTATCTGGTGCTATGTTGTCAAAGCTTGAGCATCTGTAGTCATGCATCCATTTTGTAATATCTGGAGCCATGCTGTGAAAGCTGGAGTTGGAATCTGGAGTTATGCATCAGTTCTGTAATATTTGGTGCAGTGCTGTCATACTTCAGTTGGAATCTACAGCTGAGCATCTGTTTTGTAATATCTGGAGCCATGGTGTGAACTCTGGAGTTGGAATCTGGAGTTATGCATCAGTTCTGTAATATTTGGTGCTGTGCTGTTAAGCTTCAGTTGGAATGTACAGCTGGGAATCAGTTTTGTAATATCTGGAGCCTGATGTCAAAGCTTGAGTTGAAATATGGAGTTGTGCAACAGTTTTGTCATATCTGGAACCATGGTGTCAATACTGAAGTTGGAATCTACAACTGTAAAGCAGGTTTGTAGTATCTGGCACCATGGTGTATTGCACTGTACTGCCACTTGAAATAAGTGCCACTCCAGATTCTTACAAAACAGTTTCCATAGTATGTGTTGATACTATATGACTCAATACTATATGAAGCAGCTTTGTGACTATATTATCAATGCATGTTAAATTACAACACAGCTAAAAAACGTCAAACACATATTATCGGATATATATACAGTGTATGTATATATATATATATATATATATATATATATATCTCCTCTCCAACTCCCGTCTCCTAGCTTAACCTTCCTACTACCTGCCTTATACAGACTGCTCACCAGAGGCCATGTGTAACCCCTGAATAAACTATATGCAAATTACTACCAATTGCTTACATGTCATGATGATAACCATGCCTGTACCCATGCCTGCATCCACTGTTTTTCTTTTACCGTGCCTGTAAGCCATGCCTGTATTCACTGCTTTTCTTTTACCATGCCTGTAACCATGCCTGTATCCACTATTTTTTTTTGCTGTAACCACCTCATGAAGTAACTCACAATGCCTCAAATGTTCCTTATGTCCTTGTTCAATCTTATAACTTGTATTGTTATCCTGGGTCGCCCCTGAAAAAGGGACCTTCGGGGCTCAGTGGGCCTACCCAGTCACCAAAATTTAATAAATAAATAATAAATAAATATATGTATAGTATATTGACAGACTGTATCCTAAAATTACTTGATAGTTTTAGACTATAACAATTATTAAATTATTTCTACTTTTCCCAGATTTTGGTACCACTACATATTATTTAAGTAGAAACTGTAGTTTGTAACTGAAGTTTCCTTTATTCAATGCTCTTAATCATGTTGCAAGCATTTCACTCTCTCCGATAGCAACCCATACACTTCCTTGCTTTGCCTGCAAAAGAGCTGGAAGATGTTAATGTTAAGATTTACCACAAGTTTAAGACCACAGCTCTAAGCATTTTTTTGGTTCTGTTGCTCAAAGTTTTCCCAGTACCTCTTTACTTTGTTTCCTTAACTACACTGTACTTGCAGCATAACTACACTGTAACTGCATTGCAACTACAATTTACTTAATGCAACAGACATGTAACTACAGTGTAATTACCCCTGTTGCATGTGATTAATGATTACCTACCCCGTGATTACAGTACATTGAAACAGACACTTAAAATGTGACTGTTTTCCCTTATTTTACTTAATTTTGTGACTGCTAAAACTGACAAACATGGGAGTGTTACTTCATGAAAATGGAATTTTACCTCTCAAAAATGGAAAGCATCATTGTCACGACAAACAAATTATGAAAAACGACAGAAAAAAATTAGCTGCACATGTGTCAAAATGGAAAACATTTTTATTAATTAAAAATCTTCAGAGTTGTCAGTTAAGCCTCATACAGTAGCAAAGAATGATCTTTGGGCCAAACTCTAGCTACCCAGAAAATTTCACATTTGTGAATACATTTAATGTTTATGTAATGGCATAATAAATCTTTACAACTGATCATGAAATGGGATTATGCTCATCTGTGCAAATAGAGCCATTATCTGGTTAATTTAAACTCACACTGCACCAGATATAGAGAAGCATCCTTCCCTAGCAAATTCTCTCTTATGAAGCTACTGTGCACGCCACGGTGCCACACCTGGACTACACACCATAGTAAACCTATTTTAGAAGAAATCTGATTATAAGTCACAGAATACTAATGCTAGAGAATGCAGGGCCCCAGATTGGCTTCATATATGTGTGTGTGTGTGTGTGTGTGTGTCTACATTAAAATTATGAGACAAGCCCAAAATAAGTACTGCCATAGAAACATAGAAACATAGAATTTGACGGCAGATAAGGACCGCTTGGCCCACCTAGTCTGCCCATTTTCCTACCTAACAGATAGGCTGCAGATCCTAGTTAACCAACAGCTTACTTCCTCCTACCCCCCACTAGGACTGCCTTATACCTGTCCCATGCATTCTTGAATTCCCCCACTGTTCTTGACTCCATGACCTCCTCAGGGAGGCTGTTCCATGCATCCACAACCCTCTCTGTGAAAAAATACTTCCTCACATTACCTCTGAGCCGTCCCCCCTCTATCTTCAAATTGTGCCCCCTTGTTCTTGCACATCTCTTTTTCTGGAAGATGCTACCCTCTTGGACTTTGTTGATTCCCTTGAGGTACTTGAAAGTTTCTATCATGTCCCCTCTCTCCCTTCTTTCCTCAAGGGTATACATATTAAGCTCCTTTAGTCTTTCTTCGTATGTCTTCTAGTGCAGACCCTTCACCATTTTGGTTGCCCTTCTCTGGACAGCCTCCACTCTGTCTATGTCTTTGTGGAGATGGGGTCTCTAGAACTGCACACAGTACTCCAGATGAGGTCTCACCAACTGTCTGTACAGAGGGATAACAGCTTCCTGGTTTCTACTGTTGATGCCTCTTCCTATGCATCCTAGTATCCCCCCAGCCTTCCTTACTGCCTTCTCACATTGCTTGCCCACCTTTAGGTCATCTAATATAATTACCCCCAGGTCTCTTTCTATTTTTACTGTTGTCAGTATCTCACCCCCATTGTGTACACTTCCCTGGGTTTTGTTTCCCAGGTGCATTACCTGCACTTCTTTGCACTGAATCTGAGCTGCCATACATTTGACCATTCCTCCAACCTTGCCAAGTCCCTTCTCATCCTTTCCACTCCATCTTGTGTATCAACCCTGTTGCAGATCTTTGTGTCATCTGCAAAGAGACATACTTTTCCTTCCAGTTCCTCTGCAATGTCACTTATAAAGACATTAAAAAGGACCGGTCCCAGTACTGAACCCTGCGGTACCCCGCTAGTAACCCTCCTTTCTTCACTGTGTACTCCATTTGCTACTACCCTTTGCGTCCTGTTGTCTAGCCAATTTTTTATCCAGGCTACCACCTTGGGACCCACCCAAGGCTGGCTATCTTGTGTATTAATCTTTTGTGTGGGACTGTATCAAATGCCTTGCTAAAATCTAGGTAGGCCATGTCCACAGCCCCTCCCTGGTCTACTACTTTGGTCACCCAGTCAAAGAAATCTATTAGATTCGTCTGACATGACCTTCCCATTGTGAACCCATGCTGCCTTGGGTCCTGTGCCCCACTGGCCTCTAGGTACTCAACAATTCTTTCCTTCAGAAGTGATTCCATCATTTTCCCTACCACTGAGGTCAAACTAACTGGTCTGTAGTTTCCTGCCTCTGTCCTGCTCCCACTTTTGTGAAGAGGAATCACATCTGCCCTCCTCCAGTACTCGGGTACCACCCCATCCTCCCATGATTTGTTAAAGAGAGTAGTCAGCGGTGTCACTAGTTCTACCCTTAGTTCTTTTAGCATTCTTGGGTGAATCCCATCAGGCCCCATTGCTTTGTCCACCTTCAATTTTATTAGTTCTTTCAGAACCCTTTCTTCTGTAAATGGACTGGTATCGACCCCCATCTTCAGAGTGTTTCTCTTGTATGGTTTAGGTAACTCCCCCTCCTCTTCCTTTGTGAATACTGAGCAGAAATATTTGTTCAGTATCCCTGCTTTTTCACTGTCACCCTCTACCCACATTCCCTCCCCTTTATTAAGCTTCAGTATCCCTCCTTTGGTCTTTCTTCACTCTCTAATGTACCTATAAAAGGTCTTATCCCCCTTCTTAACAGAATTGGCTATCCTTTCCTCGGTTTGGGCCTTTGCTATTCTGACTGCCTTCCCAGCCTTTTTCTGCTTTAACTGATAAAGTTCTCTGTCCTGCTCCTTCTGTGTTTCCTTATATTTCCTGAATGCTGTCCTTTTCTCCTTAACCTTCCCTGCCACCTCTTTTGAGAACCATAGTGTTTTTTCCTTTGTTGTGTTTTATTGATTTGCTTTACACAAAGGCTTGTTGCCTCTGTGATGGCTGTTTTGATCACTCCCTATTGTTCCTCCACCCCTCCTTCTTGCCTGTTTGCTAGTGCTTTTCTGAGGCACTCTCTCATTTTCCCAAAGTCAGCCCTCCTAAAGTCCAGTACCCTTGCTTTTGTATGGCTTGATTGTATGGCTGTGTTTATCGTGAACCACACTGTTTGGTGGTCGCTTGTTCCCAGATGGCTACCCACTTCTAAATCTGAGATTCTTTCTCCCTCCCCATTTGAGAGTACCAGGTCTAAGATTGCTCCCTCCCGAGTGGGTTCCAATACTAGCTGTCTGAGGCATGCCCCCTGTAGGGCATCAAGAATGACCCTGCTCTTGGATGTGCCTGCAGCAAAGGTGCTCAGTTAACATCTGCATATTCAGGTCCCCATCAACAATATCTCCTTTTTCTGCCATTCTAAGAAGCCTTCTATCATTTCCTTGTCCATTCCCTCCCTCTGAGATGGGGTCTGTATACAACCCCCATGCGGATTGTGGTGCCATTTCCTGTCTCAGGGTGACCCAAAGTACCTCATCTGCTCCTGTTTACTCTTTAGTTCTGTTGCTTTGATCCCTTCCTTTACATAGAGCTACTCTTCCTCCTCTTTTACCCTCCTGTCCCTCCTGTAGATTGTGTATCCTGGTATGTTGACATCCCAGTCATGGTTCTCTGTGTACCATGTTTCTGTGACTGCCACAATATCCAGGCAACCCTCTTCCATCAAGGCCACTAGTTCAGGGAGCTTGTTACACAGACTATGGGCATTAGTACTCATCACCCTCCACTTTTGATAGCCTTACCCTTTTAGCCCCATTTCTGTTCTTACTGCCTTTGTCTTTTTACATTTAAATCTGTTCTGCTCCTAATAACTTCTGTACCTTGGTGTTTACCTCACTAATCACCATGTTTTGTGGGGGGAGGCTGGGATTTCCCTGCTCCTTTTCAGTGCCTCCCCTTGGCTAGTTTAAATGCTTGCCAATGAAGCATTTAAACCTATCACCTAGGATCCTGGTTCCCCCTAGACAGATGCAGACCATCACACCAGTATAGGTCTGCATCCCCCAAATGGTCCCAGTCCTCAATGAAGCCAAAACCCTGTGCTCCACACAGTTTTCAACCACTCATTGAATTCCCTGGTGAGGAGTGCCCTGACATCTCCCTTGCCATAGACAGGCAGCACCTCCAAGAAGGTTACCATATGCGCTACTTGTCTAAGGCCCTTTCCCAACTCTAACGACTCCTCTTGCACTGCTCTGATCCCATTCCTAGCCAGGTCATTTGTCCCTAGGTGGACAATGACATCCAGCTCCCTCCCTCGTGCAGCTCCTCCCACGGTCCTGAGGATTCGCTTCCTGTCCCTCCAAGCCATGGCGCCAGGAAGGCACCTTACCTCCCTCTCCCCTTCCTCCCCCATTTCTACCCCTTAATGATTGAGTCCCCCACCAGGAGTTGTTTCCTTCCCCTGTGGGGTCCTATGCCACCCTCCTGTGGGTCTCCTTTGTGAAGGTTCCCAGCATCCTCCTTGGTCTCCACTGCAGGTGCCTCCATAGAGGAACCACTATCCACCAGAAGAGCGAATGAATTGTGGAGAGGTACAGCTGGAGGGATGCAACTCTGTTCCATCACCCTCTCCCCCTCTGAGCCCACCCTGGTCCAGACTCTCCTCTTTCTTGGCAACCTCTGAGGTAGTGGCATTGGCCCTGGTAGTCCCTGGGTGGGGAGGAGGTTTCACGAATCCTAGCCAGGTCAGCCTGGAGGCAGGCAACCTCCTCTCTCAGACCAGAGGTGCCTGCAAATAGGGCAGCATCATAGCCTCCAGAATGTCTCCGAACACTGCCGCCCACAGCCATTGCACTGCACCACTCCTAACATGTCTTATTTTGTTCCCTCTACTGTTTCTCTGTATGCTTACTCTCTCTCTCCTTACAACTCTCACCTTCCTGTTCTGGGACAGCAACTTCCTATCTTCTTCAGTGGCCTCCTTCTTCCTTGCTCAATATCAGACCACCAGCAGCTGGGGGGGGGGGAGAGTGAGCTACTTTTTTCCTTTAGGGTTGAAAAAAAACAATGTTTCTCTATGATCCTTTCCTTCCTACTGCCAAATAGGAAGTTCCTGTTGACAGTCAAATCCAGTGGCTATAAAAGTAGAACTGGCTTTGGGTGGCTGGGATGGAGGGCAATTAGTAAGAAAAAAGGCTAGCAACAGGAAGTTGTAATTTGACTCACCTGCTTTTATAGTGTCTAAACCACACCCCAATTAAGCTCTCTTTCCTCCTACTGGTTTAGCAAAGTCAGCTGATACAGAACCCTTCCCAGCACAGAACACACACTGACTTTCTTTCTTTTCTTTCTTTTTTTTAACCCCTAAATAAGACCCCTTCTACTTCTAATAAAGTTATCTGTCTACTTAATCTTAACAGACAATGACTCCTGCTGAGATATAAGTTTTAAATTAATAAGAAAATGTAGCTTCTTTCAGTTAGCTGCTTTCTGCTCTACAAGCAAGGCTAGCAACAGCCATGCTGTGTAGGGTCATAGTTGTTGAGATTCTCTGTTGCATAAGATCACAGGATTTCAATCTCTCTCTATGTTTTACACCCATTTCTTCCTGAGCAGGCCAGGTGAGATGCATCTGGAAATGGCTAAAGAATTGCCTGGTCAATTAACTTGCCCAGGTTCACACAGTGCATCACTGGCTATGGTTGGATTCAGATCTAGGGAAATCATGATTCACAGCTTTGTGCTCTGACCACGGGACCACCCAAACTTCCCAATTTTCCTATAAAGCTACATTACCATCATGCACACCAGGCTGCAACATCTGGTGTCTGCACTGCATTAAATCCATTTTATGTAAAGTCTGACCACAGGTTACAGAATGCAGGAGAATGCATGCCCTGCAGAATCACTCCATTTCCTGTGTACATTTCTCGTGTGAGTACGTGTGTGTGTGTGTGTGTGTGTGTGTGTGTGTGTGTGTGTGTTTCTGTTTGTGTATATGTGTGTGTGTTTGTGTATTTGTGTTAAGTTTCAGACAAGCTGAAAATATGTGCTGTAGAGCTGTAAAGGGTCACAGTTGTTAGAATTCTCCATTGAATAAGATCACAAGATTTCAGTCTCCCTCTATATTTTTACTTTCATTCCCCCCCCCCGGTAGACCAGCTGAAACACAACATTATTTTTCTTATCACAGTGGTGCGTAGCTTGTTCAGACTCAGCCTCTGTGTACAGCAGCAAAGTTTTTAATGTTTCACCAAACCCTTGGCTTTTACGAAGATTTTGCCATCTGGTGCATAGTTCCCTTAAGTAGCCCCGATGGGCTTAGGTCACATGTTTAAATTTAAAGTGCTAGTAGTGCATATCAAAATATCTACATTTAACACCCAAAATACAGTTAAAACATCATTTAAGTGCTAACAGGATGTAAATACCTAGACGAACACATTAAAAGTTCCCTTACTTTTCTATAATTCTTTCTTCTTGCATTTCATTTTAAATTCCCCTAAAGGAAGCATTAATTAACATTGTAGTGTGTTAACACTACACTCGAAAAAAAACTTTTCCTTACATTCTAGCTCATGTAATGTACTTAGAAAGGGCATTATCATGGAAGAAGAAAAAGTGAAGGAACTGAGAAGCATAAAACATTTCCTTTTTTCATAGACTTGTTTTTTGTGTATCATCAGAAGTGTTTAACTTTGTGTACGCTCTTAAAAAGATGGACCTGGGATTTAAATATATTTATCTAGGGGGTGCAATGGGATCACTAACAGGAGGGAGAGGCAGCAGAGGCTTCTTAGACATTTGCATATATTCTTCCCTAGGTGTATGCCTGAAACTTTAATAAGGGTCTAAAAGGATTTTTTTGAAGGACATTTTTTTCCATATAGGGCTTACAGAAAGATAAAGAATGATATTTATAAGTGGCCTCAATGTTTATTCCTTTATTTCCTACTTTATGAGGGGTATCACATGTTTATAAAACCAGCACTTTCAAAAAGGAAAGAAAGAACCTAGCATGGTTTGTGTCTATTATGAAAGTGAAGGAAAGAATGAAGAGTGTAGGAGTGACTGATGCCACTTCATGTACATTCTGTTCTTCCTTCTATTAACTCTTCTCTCACCTAAAACAGAGAACACATAACAGACACAACTACTCCACCCAACACCATTTGCCAGGGAGCACAGTACCACTGGAGATGTTATTTGAACTTTTAGCAGACATGACAGCACTATATGATGGAAACATTACACTGTGACAAGGCATCCTATCGCTACAGCATGAGGTCTGATGGTAAGCCGTATTAAGGGAGTCAATGGGGGGGGTTCAACTTTGGATGATATCTCAGCCATTTTTAAGAATTTTGGCCCCACATTTCAACATGGGGTTCTTGGGACCCCACTTCATGAACATTGTCACAGTCATTTGATTATTTGGTTCCAAAAGGTAATTTTGCAGTTGCTGCGGACTCACCTTCGGGATCGATTAATGAAATGACAGTGCCACTATTCATGGTGGAAATCAAAACCATGTTGCTAAATTAAAAACATTTACAAAAATGACTGGATTATGAGTGTGCATTCGCAGTTTCTACACACGCTCGTAGCTTAGCCAATTTTTAATATTTTCACTCCAGATTTCCAACATTGCCATTTTTTCACACCACCTTATGAACAGTACAGCTATAATTTTTTACATCCTGCCCAAAACATTTTTTCGCACCTATGGCACAGAATGGTGAGGTCGCTGTGGGAAATCAACTTTCGGGACAGATTAACAAAATCACAGTGGCACTGTTCATGAGGGGAGGTCCCAAATTGCCCATTTTGAAAATCTGGTGAAAAAATTCCAAAACATGACTGCGTTACAGGTGTGCAGTTTGCAGTTTCTATGCATGCTCGTAACTTTGCCAATTTTTCATATTTTCACTCCAGATTTTCAACATTGCCATTTTTTCACACCTTCTCATGAATAGTACAGCCATCATTTTTCACATCCTACCCAAAATGTGTTTTCCCACCTGTGTCACCAAATGCCACAGTTGCTGTGCAAAATCATCTTTTGGGATTGAGTAATGAAATGACACTGCCACTGTTCATGAGGTGGGGTCCCAAAAAGCCCATGTTGAAGATTTGGAGCAAAAATATACCAACAAACACCTGGGGTGTTAGGGTTTCCAACCATAATGCCCCACCCTGTAGACACTGATAGGTGTCAGGGTGTGATTTGAGGTTGTCAGCTGTAATACTCATGCCATTCCACCCCCACCCTGCAGCCACTGACAGGCATTGAGATGTGCCTTGAGGTCTTCGGCCCTAACGTTCAGCCTATTCTCCTCTACTGCACCCATCTGGGCTTATTTCCTTATGCAATGGGGTGCACATAAGGGCTGAAGACCCCAAGCCACACCACAATACCTCTCAGTGTCTGCAAGGTGGAGTGAGGTTGAATGGCATGAGTGTTATGGCAGATGACTCAAAGGCAACCCCCAAATGCCCATCAGTTTCTGCAGGGTGGGGGTGGAGGTTGGCATTACTTTAATACTTCACTGCCATTCCTATTATGCATCTCTCTAACTCCTGCACTACCAATGCCAATACCAGCAAGCAAACATTCGACATTGACAAATGCTTGTTATTTCTGAGGTTCAGTCTGGTGTGTTTAAGGAAAGTATTTTGTCAGTGTCTTTCTGTAGCAGTTTTAGTTATTTTTTTAGTTATATTTTTCTTAAAGTGACAGTGTTCTCTTACTTTTTGTTATACTTAATATTAATTTACCCCATTACCCCTGTCATTTTAATCCCTGCTCTGTTTTTTTTTTAAAGAACTTTTTGGGTTGCTTTTAGTAGTCGTTTTTCAGATCACGCTGTTGATCCCTGATTCTGTAGGGGGAGGAGCTGTCTGCTGTTGGTAGTTAATAACTTGTTTAATGCTATTATCCTTGTTGTGTGTGTTGTGTTAATTCCTGTGGTGTTTTATTTATTCAGATCACACTGCTGATCCCTGATTCCCTAGAGAGAGGTGTTGTCAGCTCCTGCTACTTATTTGTACTGCAAGCTTTATTTACAGTTTGTAATTTTTCATTTGAGATCAAGTTACACCTAGCATATAAAAATGACCAGGAAGACATGCTCTATTAAAGGAAGAGGTGCCGGGGAGGCAGCAAGGAAGTGTTCAAAATCTGTGGGGCAAAACAGTGCTGCAGTTTACAAACTACTGTATGTCTGCAGCAGTGTGTTCAATGGGCTCCTGGACTGGTAGCAGCAAAGGAGTAATTGGTGAAAGTGGCATTAATGTAGCCACATTTTTCTCTGCCACATCTGTGGCATCCATACTGGTGAGGTTTGTGGCAGGTGACAAGAGAAGCAGCAGTAAACAATCCGGGTTACTTGTTTATTGGGTATGCCCTCTGTACCACGACATTATTACTGCAAAAATGTCACTGCCAACAACATCGATGTTTTCAGTGTAATAGTCCACCCAAGATCCAGGCACTCTGTCTCCCAGTGCTGTACCCCCTTCCCTATCCAACTCTGACTCAGAGTTAGAATCCTAGAGATTGGAGAAATCAGGGAGCAGAGCCCCCACATGGGGGTTGGTGGGGTGAAGCCCCCTGATGAAAAAAACGCTGGGGTCTCCAGTTGGATTTATGACATAAATCCATCACTGTGATGGTGGGTGACAACTTAGTTGTCAAACCAGCATCATAGGCTGTTTATTGCATAGGTTGCAAGTGACCACACTAACCCTAACCCTAACCTTAACCCTAACCCTAATGTCCCATAGGATAACACTGCCACTTTAACAAGCCATAACGACACCAGACTTTGGAGTTAAGGGACACTCTATACATCGAAACAAGGGTCTCAATGTGTAATACAATAGTAACATATAATACCCCTAGAAAAATTCATGGGGTGTGCAAAACACCACAAAATCAACTCCTATTTTCACCATGGTGCCAACTCCACAATTCAAGTCTGCTAATCATCAAAAATGCAACAAATACAGTATGCACCTCCTCTTGAACTACAACCATACCAAATGTCAGACAAATTTTACAAAATTTGAGCTAGTTATGCCTAAAGAGCCCCAAAGGAGTATTTGGTGAAAGTCATTTTGACCCAACTTCGCCTTTGTGTACCCTAAGAAGAAGTTACAGGTGAAGTTTCAAGACAAAGTTGCCAATGGTGAATTTCCCAATAAATAGGAAACCTTCTCAAAATGATCCACTGAGGCAAATTTGGAGACTTTGACTTGAGTTCGCATGCAAATAAAACTTCACAACATCTCTAGTCATGTGTAGATATGCAGCCAAAGCTAATAATGTCCAAGGAACAGCAATCTTGTTTTCATCTCACTTCCCTCAGTAATAAAGAAAAAGGGGTAAGAATTGCAAAAATATAGTTTTAGCTGAATGTTACAGAGGACAATAGCACAGATTTGTAAAACAGTGGGTCACAGGTTCAGCCCACCTCAGTGAAACATAGAAATATAGAAACATAGACTTTGATGGCAGATAAGGACCACTTGGCCCACCCTGTGTGCCCATTTCCCCACCTATTTGATAAGCTACAGATCCTAGTTAACCAACAGCCTACTTCTCCCTATCCCCCACCAGAATTACTTTATGTCTGTCCCATGCATTCTTGAATTGCCCCACTGTTTCTGACCCCACGACCTCCTCAGGAAGACTGTACCATGTGTCCACCACCCTCTCCATGAAAAAATACTTTGTCACACTGCCTCTGAGCCATCCCCCTCTATCTTCATATTGTGCCCCCTTGTTCTTGCACATCTCTTTTTCTGAAAGGTGCTACTCTCTTGGACTTTGTTGATTACCTTGAGGTACTTGAAAGTTTCTATCATGCCCCCCACTCGTTTCCTCGAGGGTATACATATTAAGCTGTTTTAGTCTCTATCCATATGGCTACAGGTGGAGACCCTACACCATTTTAGTTGCCCTTCTCTGGACTACCTCCATCCTGTCTATGTCCTGGTGGAGATGGGGTCTCCAGAACTTCATGCAGTACTCCAGATGGGGTTTCGCCAACTGTCTGTACAGAGAGATAACAACTTCCTGTTTTCTACTGGGGATGCCTTTCCCTATGCATCCCAGTATCCCACCCAGCCCTCCTTACTGCCTTTTCACATTGCTTGCTTATCTTTAGGTCATCTGATATGACTACCCCCAGGTTCCTTTCCATATTTGTTGTTGCTAGTACCCCCCCAATTGTGTACTCTTCCTCTGGGTTTTTGTTTCCCAGGTGCATTACTTTGCACTTCTTTGCATTGAATCTAAGCTGCCATACTTTTGACCATTCCTCCAACCTAGCCAAGTCCCTTCTCATCCTTTCCACCCCCACTTGTGTATCAACCCTGTTGCAGATCTTTGTGTCATCTGCAAAGAGGTATAGTTTTCCTTCCAGTCCCTCTGCAAAGTCACTTATAAAGACATTAAAAAGGACCGGTCCCAGTACTGAACCCTGCAGTACCCTGCTAGTAATGCCCCTTTCTTCAGAGTGGATTCCATTTACTATTACCCTCTGTGTCCTGTTGTCCAGCTAATTTGTTACCCAAGATACCACCCTGGGATGCACTCCCAGGCTAGCTAACTTGTTTATTAATCTTTTGTGTGGGACTGTGTCAATGCCTTGCTAAAGTCTAGGTAGGCCATGTCCCCAGCTCCTCCCTGGTCTACTACTTTGGTCACCCAGTCAAAGAAATCTATTAGATTCATTTCACATGATCTTCCCACTGTGAATCCATGCTGCCTTGGGCCCTGTGCCCTGCTGGTCTCTAGGTACTCAACAATTCTTTCTTTTTGAAGTGATTCCATCATTTTGTCTACCACTGAGGTCAAACTAAGAGGTCTGTAGTTTCCTGCCTCTGCTTTACTCTCACTTTTGTGAAGGGGAATCACATCTGCCCTCCTCCAGCCCTCAGGTACCACACCATCCTCCCATGATCTGTTAAAAAGGGTAGTCAGTGGTGTCACTAGTTCTCCCCTTAGTTCTATTAGAATTCTGGGGTGAATCCCATTAGGCCCCATTGCTTTGTCCACTTTCAGTTTTAGGAGTTCTTTCAGGACCCTTTCTTCTGAGAATGGATTGGTATCGACCCCCCTATCCAGAGTGCTTCTATTGATTGGATTAGGTTCCTCCCCCTCCTCTTCTTTTGTGAATACTGAGCAGAAGTATTTGTTCAGTATCCCTGCTTTTTCACTGTCACCCTCTGCCCACCCACCCTCCCCTTTATTAAGCCTCACTATCCCTTCCTTGGTCTTTCTTCACTCCCTAATGTACCTATAAACATACCTCTCAACTGTACCACATTACGAGGAACGTTCCTCATTTTACTTCACAAAAGCTCTAGTAAATGATGCACAAAATATATTATTCAATTAATAATAGACTTTCTGAACATAAATGCAAACATTTTAATAGTGTTCTGAGCTTCCTAGGTAAAGATTTTATTAAGTGTTCCACATTTTGCTCATTTGTTCCACATTTTGAGAGGCAATGTTCCACATTTGACATAGACATAGACATAGAAGTTGATGGCAGATAAGGACCGCAAGGCCCATCCAGTCATCCAGTACCAGGTTTAAGATTTGGGGGACAAAAGGTTGAGAGGTATGCCTATGAAAGGTTTTATCCCCCTTCTTAACTGAGTTGGCTATCTTTTTCTCGGTTTGGGCCTTTGCTATTCTGACTGCCTTCCCTGATTCCTTCTGCTTTAACTAGTAAAGTTCTCTGTCCTGCTCCTTCTGTGTTTCCTTATATTTCCTGAATGCTGTCTTTTTCTTCCTAACTTTCCCCACCACCTCTTTTGAGAACCATAATGTTTTTTTTACTTCTTTTTGCTTTGTTTATTTGCTTCACACAATGGCTTGTTGTCCCTGTGATGGAAGTTCTGATATTTTCCCAGTGTTCCTCCACCCCTCCTTCTTGCCTGTTTGCTAGTGCTGTTCTGAGGCACTCTCCCATTTTGCCAAAGTCAGCCCTCCTAAAGTCCAGTACCCTCGCTTTTGTATGGCTTGACTCTATGGCTGTGTTTATCATGAACCATACTGTTTGGTGTTCACTTCTTCCCAGATGGCTACCCACTTTTAAATCTGGGATCCTCTATCCATCCCCATTTGAGAGTACCAGGTTTAAGATTGCTCCCTCCCAAGTGGGTTTCAACACTAGCTGTCTGAGGTATGCCCCCTGTAGGGCATCATGAATGACCCTGCTCTTGGATGTGGCTGCAGCAAAGGTGCTCCAGTTAACATCTGGCATATACAGGTTCCCCATCAACAATATCTCCCCTTTTCCTGCCATCCTAAGGATGCCTCCTATTATTTCCTTGTGCATTTCCTCACCCTGAGACAAGGATCTGTATACAATCCCGTGCCTGTAATGCCACAGTGCCTGTAATACCCCACATAGGTCTGCTGTGGAGCACCTTGCACACTCCTGCAGCTCCTTATTAATTGTTTCTGGTATTGTACCACTTTTAGGCATTTACGTGATCCCATTATTAGATCTCTTCAACCTGAAGTGGCCCAGCCTTCCAGTACATTTGCCTTCCACTACCCTTGTTGTGTATTGGTTGGCATTATTCTACCCTGTTTTATTTCAAGTTGCAGTTAATCAGTGGTTGGCTCACCCCAGACATCCACCCAATCATCCTTTTTGACCCCTCCCCCACTTAAGGGGACTTTAAGATCTTTTTGACAAGCTCTATGTTTCTTTATGCTTTGTGGGTTAGTACAGCATTATAAGTACTCATCTCATGGCTGGTTACACATTCACTTTTTGTGCATATGCAACTTTTCTGGTGATCACCACTCAGCAGATCCCACTAGCCATTTTATGTGCATACTAGACATTTTTTGCAGTTTGACATATGTGTGGTGTTTTAGCTTAGCCATTTGACTTGTCTTAGTAACCAGAAATTGGTTCTAAATGTATTTCTTATGAATTTGCCTTTGATATATAATTTACACTGTTTTGTATTAATAAAGTAGTGTCAATTAAAGTGCAAATTTGTTTAAAAAGGGAGATGTGGGATTGCTGACTCCACCCCGTGGTGAAGAGGCAGTGAGCCCTCCAAGCACCAGGGAACACTCCTGCTGAAGGTCTTGTTGTTTGTGCAAGAATAAAGCACTTTCTGAATGTTCATAACTTTGAAGTGTGTTGATCATTTTTGTGACCGATGATGTCTGCTAGCTGGCTACCAGGCAGAAACCCAATGTGATTGGTGAGGTTGTTATCCTTTGAACTACAAGAAGTTTACACCCATCAGTCAGCTGAATGCTGTCCTTGTCAGTCTTGTCAGCATTGGTTTCTGAGAGACAAGCCTCCTGCATTTCTACATCCATTGGCTTATGCAGTATACACCTACACAGCCTCATATACTACAGTACCAATATGTTCATTTTGCACATGTGAGCAAGCAAACATAAAAAAGAGTTGAGTCTAGGTGAGCCAACAATGATCCTCACAATGTCTGGTCATCAGAGGGACTATGAGAAATTGAGTAACATGACCAGAGCAATGGTCAACATTTGGGGGTACCTGAAGGCAGTCATTGAAGAGGGGATCTCAGTTATTAATTGACCCTATATGGGGATCCTTACACTTTTAGACTGTGGCACAAATAAGGGTTACAAAACTAGGAAGTTCTACAAGATCCAGCATACTGTATATAGCACTTTAGACCATCCACCAAGTACATGAACAATTCAATATTCCCTCTGCACAATTTTTCAGATAGCTACACACCAGAGAATACCTAATTAGAGCTAAGAAAATTGTAGAGGGCAGGTGGGCTGTATCTCCCATGGAGAAAATTCTAAGCAGGCAATAATACTCAACAGGGTGGGCAGTATTGGGCAATACTGGACTGCCCAGGAGCGTAATGAGGCCTGGCATCACAGACAGATGGCTTATAAACCCCAGAAGGTTCTCTGAATTGCCCATACCACCCACCCTGGAGGGTATTATTGTGCTTAGAAAATGGGTTAGTGGTGAAGTTGTAATAAAATAGTACAAAATGTCAAAACAAAAAGCCTTAACAAATGAGTAAAAATTGATAGAAAATTACATTTCTTGTAAGGTAGTCCCTCTACTGGTATATTTGTGAGTAAAGGGGTTTGCTGTGTTTCAGAGACTTTTTATTTGCTTTTTACCTTTATTTGTGGTATCTGTATGTTGGCTGTTTTCCACCCGCAAAGTAGCAGCGCCCCCCCAAGCAGTCTTCACTACGGGAAGGTAGCATGTGTACTGCCACAACTCGGGGGTGAGAGTGCAGTTGAGGGATTAGAGGAGTACATTAGTAGTATTTTGAATGCTGCTCCCATAGAAGGAGATAGACTGCTGGATAGCAGCAGCATAAAGAGCAGGTGAGCATTTGGAGTACAGAAATGCAAATGAAGTGCTGTCTGGAGGTGCAGAGCAAGGGAGGTGGAGTGAGCTGGCAGTAAAAGTAACATTTAACCTGTTAGAAAGGTAAATATTGCATTTGTCAGTGTCTCCAATGTGTAGTTAGGAGCAGGGGTACAGAGGCGAATCTCACTAAGTGAGAGAAAAATGGTGGCCAAAAGATTTTTGATTGGGCAGTGATGTTTTCTGGAAGGGCAGGCTAGCACTACTTATTTCCCAGTCTGTATTGGTACGTAATGTACCGCCTTGCCAGGCATCTCAGACAATCACAGACTGAGAAAAATGTTACCCAATTTCTAACTGGGTTTATGCCACCCCCCAACTACACTTGATATAGCAGATACACCATAGGGTCTTAAAGGGCAACAGTCAGCCCCAAGGACCTCACACTTAAGTGTGGGGCTGGTCCCAGCGTGCACTTTGTGTACAAAAACATTTTGGTTTACTTAATATTTATTGTAATATAATATATTGTATCAGACTAATTTTGCTGAGTTCTAGGCTGACATCTTCTGTTGCTATTAATCCCAGAATCCCTATAGCTGCCATCAGAGCAGCAGGCAGCAGTGGGAGATTCAATAGCCTGCAGTGCATGTTGGCGTTAATATAAGCTCTGATCTTTTGTGTGCTGGTCCCGATGGCCATCTTGGGTTAAGTACAGTTAAAGAGGACTGTACTTAGAGCCTTAAGAAAAGCAGACCTGGAAAACATCTCATCAGAGATTATAAAATCTGTAACATGCACTGCAGGCTATTGAATCTCCCACTGCTGTCTACTTTCCCATTGTCATCTGCAGGGGATGCTGGGATTTATAGGAACAGAAGATGTCAGCCTCCAACTAAGCAAAATTAACGTGGTGCTATCTACTATACTAAATGGCAAGTAAACCAAAATGTTTTTGCATACAAAGTGCACATTGGAACCAGCCCCACACTTGAGCGTGGGACACTTTGAGCTGACTGTTTCCCTATAAAAATAGCTCCATGACACGGGGATCAGGTGGAAGTGGAGCAGGGACTTACAGCAGGAAATATCAAAACAGGACTGAGGACTGATATGTAACTGGAGAAGAAACCACACAGATTCCCAGCTATAGGGAAATGAGTTACAGGGTTCTTTGCAGGCAGGATCATCTGCCAGTAGTGGTCCATAGATGCCTGAAAATGCAAAACAGCTGTAGGTACCTTAATTCACTGCCTAGAGGAATGACTGCACATACAGAGGTTCTTGCTGAACATGCAGACACATCTGACCATACCATTCCCAGAAATGACAGATTGGGGCCCAAAGACAGGGAGACCACAGTCCAAGAATGGAAGTTACAAAGCATGGGAATATGCTTGCCTGAAAAAAATGTTATCAACCCATGTCTGAAGGGAGCAGGAAATTCAATGAAACCTGTTTCACCTTTTATAATCTTTTTTGACTTAAAAAATAGTGCTCCTGGAAACATTCTAAGCACCTAATCCAAGGTTTATGAGCAGTAATACCCTGTAACTACCACCACAGTACAAACAGAGAATCCCTAGGTAACACCTTTGCCTGGTGAGATTGGCAGCACCTTACAAGGAGATAAACCCACTGTATGTGAATATTTTAACATCACAAGGAATGTATACATCTTTGCTCTTGTTTTTTTTGTCTAAGTTATATATTTTGGGTCTAAATGTATGTTCTTTTGTTGTATTGTTAGGATTTAGATGTCATACTGTCTGCATGTTTTATTATGGAAACTAAAATAAATGAAAAGATGTTTTCTTTTCATATAACTACTGTATGGTCATGCTGTTACTATCGCTTGAACTGAATTCAATGTAATTGTTTATAGCCAGTCCTGGACCACCCAGATCCTGTATCTTATTTAAATTTTCTTAATTATCACCATGGCGGAATATCTCCGCCACTGTTTAGAAGGTTTACTATGTAAATTGCGTGTGTTCCAATCAGCTACCATGACTCTTTCAACTTATAAAAGTCACTAACCATAATTTATATTCTGTTTTTGATGACTTTTCTGTTGACTCAGTACTATAAGCAAAACGCTGGGTCTCTTAAATTACTTTTTTGGGGCACAAAAATCCTGGCACAATATATAAGTTGGGGGGTGAGGATATAGTATGCACCAAGCAGGAAAGGGATCTTGAGATTATCATCTCTGATGACCTCAAGGTAGGGAAACAGTGTGACAAGGCAGCAGGTAAAGCAGATCGGATGCTGGAATGCATAGGCAGAGGCATCACCAGCAGGAAAAGGGAGGTCATAATTCCATTATACAAGACACTAGCAAGGCCCCACCTGGAGTACAGTGTACAGTTCTGGAGACCTTACTTACGTAAGGACATAGACAGGGTAGAGAAGGTTCAGAGGAGGGCAACAAAGATGGTACATGGATTGCATCACAAGTCCTATGAGGACAGGTTGAAGGAATTGAATATGTACTCCCTGGAGGAGAGAAGGGAGGAAGAGAGGGGATATGATAGAGACATACAAGTATCTTTCAGGGAGGAACAGGGTGCAGGAATACACTACTTTTAAGCGAAAAAGATTTTCCAGAACTAGAGGGCATGGGATGAAGTTGGAGGGTAGACGATTCAGAGGAAACATGAGGAAGAATTTCTTCACAGAACAGGTGGTGGACAAGTGGAACACCCTGCCAGAGGAAGTGGTGGGGGCTGAAACAATCAGAGGATTTAAGAACGCATGGGATAGACATAAAGGAATTCTGGAGGTCAGGGTTAAGGGGCAACAGACTTCTAGGAAAACATAAAGTGAATTTACAAGCTCAAATGGGCAGAATGAGTGGGCCGTAGGCCCTTATCTGCTGACACCGTCTGTGTATCTATGTATCTATGTACTGTCACACCTAGTAACTCTGTTACCCTGTAACTGCTGAACTGGCCTACATTGCCATAGTAGATGAAGTAACATCCCACCCCCAACCATACTAGCAGTGACTTGTGGCTCTGGGACCCTCTTGAAATGTACACCACACCCCTTACAAAATGCTACATCCCTCCACCCATCTCAAAATGTTTACCCCTGCACTCCTTCTAAAATGGACTCTGCACTGCTCACAAAAATTATATACAATATCGAGCTTTTCCTTTTTAATTTTGTCACTAAATGCTTTGGAGTTAATGTCAGTGTTTGTTAAAGGTCAAGTCTGACAGCATTGCAGCCTAGGTAAGCAATAACAAAAGGCAGCATGTACATTAAGGTATATCACTGTATGCCCTTGGTGCCAGAGGCAAAGCGCCTTCCACCGCTTGGGAAGTGCAGTGATGTAGCTTAATGCACATATAAAATAGGGATTAAAGAAAAACAAAATATGTAAAGAGCCCAAAATATGTTACCATGCATTAAGCAAAATCACTGTAGGGCCAGTAAGGCTGCTGAAGAAAGATGTGTGTGTGTGTGTGTGTGTGTGTGTGTGTGTGTGTGTGTGTGTGTGTGTGGCTTTGTGTTAAGATATGTAGATGGATGATGGCATTGGGTGATAATTGGTTGATCTATGTATACGTATACGTAGATATATAAATATAGATATAGATGTATATATACAGTGCAGATATAATATATATATATATGTATTTATACAACATGTGTTTTGGCATAAATGTGGAGATAAAGAGTGATATCTCAGCTAGGCAGTGAAGATATCATTGATATCTTCATGTTCCTATATGTCATTTGTTTTCTCCACGTTCCTATTTGTAATTTCAAAACTAATCTGGTTGATCCTGCCATCTGTGCCATCTTTTCAGTACCACTTTCACTTTAGACCCTGTTCCTGCTATTATGTAGTGTAACCGAGCGGTCTGAAAATTGCACTATTATGTGCCGTTATGGCCTTCCACAATGGCATTGTGTCACAAGTCCTGATAACTGCGTACATTTGTACATTTTCACTTGCTTTTGTCAAAATAAGCTCCCGATTCTACGGAGAGAACAGCAAGAGACCCTGCGGCTTCAGAACAGAAGTAAGCATTAGCGAGTGTTGCCATAGCCATTGTGAAGCCTGTAACAGCACATAATAATGCAATTTTCAGACCTCTCGGTCATGCTACATGTTGGCGCAGAAAATGAAAGTACCCTACAGTCAATAAACATCACAGTGGTGGAATCAACCAAACACTATTTTAAATTATTGCTTATTCTAAAATAATGGCAGGATCAACCACATAACCGCCTTTAAATACATTTTAAATAGCAGGATGAACCACAAAATGTATTTAACATGTGGCATCTCTTATGTTTGTGAGCAATATATGGGGTTATTTCTGCGTGTGTGTGTGTGTGGGGGGGGGGAGGTTGTGTTTCAATGGCCCAAAACATGTTGTATAAACAGAACATGACATGGCTACTCGTGAGATATCATGATATCATTGGCATCTCGTGAAGATAAATATGATATCTTCACTCAGGCCAATCATATCCATATATATATATATACATTATATATATACATATATATATATATATATATATATATATATATATATATATATATGATACATGATGGGCACTATTGGAATATGGAAAATATTTTCACTCCTGCAGAATGAGCCTGGATATTTCATGAGTGCTAAAGGCATGAGTGGAATATACAGTGCTCATGAGGCAGGAGTGAAAATATTTTTCATATTCCACGATGTGCCCATCATGTATCCTATTTATACAATGGGGCCTCATTGCAAGATGTACAATTTGCGTGGGTTTAGTGTGGCTTGCACGGGTTTAGCGTGGGTTTAGCATGGCTTGCGCACTGCTTGCACAGGTTTAGTGCGGGTTTAGTGTGAGTGTAATAAATGGCATTTATTTTAACTCTGCTGATGTCATCAGGATTTATTTCACTGGGGTGAAAATAACTTGTTTTATTTCACTGGAATATGTTTCACCCCCATTGTATAACTATATATATATATATATATATATATATATATATATATATATATATATATATATATATATATATATATATATATATATATATATATATATATATATATATATATATATATATATATATATATATATCTACATAGGGTGCCAGTCAAGAATACAACACAGTAATGCTACAGTATATCACAAAATGCTGCAGTATGCTGCAAAGAACAGAGTAATTCAATGGCAATTAAACTCTTTTTCCTGCAGCATGTTGTGACATGTCATTTACTGCAAGTTACTGCTTTGCATTGTGTCTGATTCCACTGCATACATACCTATATCAGTATATATTATGGAAAAAAAAACTATATTAATTGTAATGCTCATTGGGAGTGCTACCACACAAAATGCAAATGGCACAAAGTTTGAAAACAAACTATTAAGGTTGCAAACCCAATTCCTACAAAGTTTTAAAATAAGCTGTTAGGGTTCTTATGTCTAACTCCCACCCATCCTACCATGTCCCATACCCTCATGACCCAAGAACAGTCTATAGATACAGGGCCAAACATTAATGTTACAGTTGCTCATACAGGGTCAACATCTTAAAATTGGTAGATAGCAACCCTTAATCCCCACTCCCTCTCCACCCCTACCCTTGTGAGTATGTTGAGGCAAATCAGTTAGCCAGATGGCCAATGACTAGAAAAACAGTTGGCTTTGCTACCACTTTTTAATACTTGCTAGCCAGCTGGGTACCTACTAGTGCTGTGCGTCATGTAGAATTCCGCTGGCAGAATTAGTGCAGAATGGCCATTCTGCTGGTGGAATTTCCATCAGAATTTCACTGGTTCTTCAGCAGAATTCCACCTACTGTGATCCTTAGAATAATATTCTATGAAAAAGCAATTTTTTTCTGTGGAAAATTATTCCACAACAATTTCTGTGGAAAATATTGAGATCTGCTGAATAATATTCTGCGGAATAGCAGTGATTCCATGGAAAATCATTCTGCAAAAATTTTCTACTGTGGAATTTCACCATTCCATTTCCATCAAAATTTGGTGGAATTTCAGCAGAATTTTGAAAATTCCACTGAATTTCGTTCCACCAGAATTTGAAAATTCCACACAGCACTGGTTCCTACCCATGGAGTGATTTTTGAGACTTAAAAGAATGATGGCCACTACAAATGTATAGAATTGGTTAACACATTTTGAAATCTTCTAGCTGAACTGACTCCCAGCCTGTAAACTGATTTTTCCCACCGTGGTGGTGATACTAGGCCAGACTACAGATCAAGCACTGTCCTACAGGGCTATGCTTTGGGTTTGTTTATGCATCTACAACAATACCCTGCCTAAACTAGTATACATGTCTCAAACATATACAGTAACTTGCTTTAACAATTTCTAAGTACAGTATGTGTCTTAAAGAATGCAGGTCATGACTATACAATGCATATAATAGTTTAAAATTTGTAAAGATTCTACTGTTTTGTGGAGGGTCTACAATACTGTGTGACAAGTAAGGCACAGGCTATAATGGACATAAACCTTCACAGGTATGCCCCCCGAAGTATTTGAATTACAGAGTTACAATGCATATAAAACACCAGACCTGTGGCATGGCTCCAGACATGCACTTCACCCATCATTTACAAGGGTAGGGTAGAGAGAGGGGTGGGGATTTAGGTTGCTCTATACCAGTTTTAAGATGTTGACACTGTATGTGGTACCATACCACTGATGTATGGCTCTGTACCAGTAGAACCCTAATAATGCATTTTCAATCTTAGTAGACATTGGGTTTGCAACCCTCATAGTTTAATTCCAGCCTTTGTGTGGTTTGTTTTTTTCTATGTGGAAGCAACCCTAACTAGCATTAACATAATTTTTTTTGCCATAAATGTTCTTACTTTTTAAGAAATGTGTGTAGTAAATTCATGTACTCATGGCCTTTAAACCCCTACACAAAGCAGGAAGTAGTTTGAAACATATGTTTCACAGGACCCTTTCTGGTCTGTGAAAAGCCAGAACAACTTCTACTGAGGGGAAAACAGTTTTTGAATGGAGTGTTTGTGTCATACTCCCTGCTCCTGTCTGACAGTGTTTTGTCCTTTGAATTGAAAGCCAATAATCCAGCTGAGATCGGGTTCCCCCAGGTGGCACCGCACATTGTGCAGAAGAAGAGAACCACATATCAGTCCAACCAGAGGTAGCAAATCCCAGCCCTGCATGTCCATCTGGTAGTGGGTGCATGGCGTGCACTTTGGCGTGATAGTAAATAACCCTTTGTGCCACATACAGAAGCTGGTGATGTGTAGCACCCACCATGTCTGTATGTGAACCTCTCCATCACAAAGAGTAAAATATCATCCTTAACATTTAAGTATTGAATATTAAAAACCATTTGGAAAGTGCAAAATTCACTGTGAATCATGAATATTTTAATAACTGAAAGCCAACACAAACTACAAAAATTATTTTGAAACAACAGTATTTTAAATACTGAAAACTGTCACAACACATTCAAATGCATTGTAAAACATTTTAAGAAACAATTCATAATGTCAGGAAGATTTTGTTCTTCATGCAGATTTTACAGAAAAAAGAATTTGTGAAGGTCTCCTTTGTGAAGATTTTCATTTTTAATCAGGCATAGGTAATTACTATTCATTTAAAAGCTTTTTGATGACAAATATATTGTGTAAGTCATTCTAACCCTTCTACACAGACAGCAGACCCAGACTATCACCTTTAACTTTTACCAACTTAGAAAGTTATCTGACCATAAAATGTTTGTATGTGTTGAACTTTAACATGAGAAAAGGTCAACGTGTAGTCTGAACTGTTGCAAAGCATGAAAACTGTTGTGAAACACGAATATTTTAAGAAATAATTCCCAACCTCACAGAGACTTTGAAAATCATCACAGAAGATGAAATCCATTGTGCAGCATGAATATTTTCAAAATCTATTTAAAAATATTCATGCTTTGCATAGATTGTATGGAAAAAAAGATAAAATTCATGTAGGATTTTGTTGCGAATATTTTAATTTTTAATTTAACAGAACTAATTGCAATTAATAAATTTCCATATTGTGTAACTCACACTAACTGTCTTTCACTCACACTAAACTGTCACCCTTAACTTTTGTCAAATTAAAAGGTCACCTTACCTTAAAGTTTTTGTTTGTGTGGAACTTTAGCATAAAAAAGTTTATGTGTAGTTTTAGCTATTTTTCTCTGTGTTTTTTAACTCACTTATGTGAGCAATTAATCACAATGAACTTAAGAATGTATTTTTTTTAAGCAAAAAACACAAAAGGATGTATTCCAATATGACACAGTACCTACAAAACCTATAAGTTTCTTACTTCAGCAATTCACCATTCAGCTTGGGTCAAAAATATAGGTAGCAAATTGGACAACAATACATAATTGCAGTCCTTAATAGCTCCAAAATTACAAAACAGATCCTCATGAAATTTGGGAGGGTAAGAGACCCTAAGACTGAAAAGATGCACACCTAATATCCCAGTCCTATTGTTTAAAATGTCTGAGATAAGAACTTCTAAAAATGGCCATTTTAATGAAACACCAATGCAACCCTAGTGTAAAGGCACTACTGCATCTGCATAACATACTGTGTGTATCTGTGGTGCAATAGCAACAGTATAGTTAGGGTTGATATGGGAAATAAATGTTAAACCTGAATTTTTGCACCTTAAGAATGTTGGCAGCATTCCATAAAATTACCCAAAATTTTGCATGTGAGGTCTGGCTTGCAGGGTGTCAAAACATGAAAAGGTTTGTGCCAGCATCTTGTGTGGTGTCTGAGATACGGGATGTCAAAAATAGTGATTTTCCTAACTTTTTTCCTATACTTAACACACATTTATTTGTACCCATGCACAGCCTAGATGGTACAGAACTTTTTCCCAAAACTTTCAGGATAGAAGCAGGCTTCTGCCAAGGAAGTGCCTTTTGAAGGTTTCATGAAACGATATTAATTGGTTAAAGAATTATAAGGGTTTAAAAAGTTTTCAAAATGTGCTCAGTAGGGTTTTTGGTAACCCTCTGATAAGAAAAATAAATTCATCTTTTGCGAACATTTATCTTTTGCAAAATTAGTGTTTTATGTTTTGTGAGAAAAAATATCTTTTGCGATGGCTGCCATCTAGTTTTTGCTTTATGAGAAAACATTGTTTTAAAACCCATATAAATGAGGTACATAATAAAAACAAATGCATGAATCTTGGTAAACAGGACATGCTAAGTAAGATTCTAGTGATGGTTTTAAAAATAAACAGCCCAGAAATACATTTCTGGAACTCTGGCTGTCAGTTTACTGAAATAACTGACTTATCTTTCACAAGATGAGGATCTGTATGTTGCACACTAATCTGCCATAGTTATTTGCAAAAGTTAATTTCAGGCAGTAAAGCAGAGTTTTACAGTCACAGATAATTTGAAGCAGTAGAACTGATTTTTACTGTCATAGATCATTTTAGGCAATAACATGGATTTTTAGGTGCCAACAGCATAGCTGTTAGCACCTGTTGTGGTCACACATAGTCTTTTGTGCATTTAGTCAAGTTTATGGTTATGTTCAGTGTGAGTGATTTGGCTGCATGATGTTACTGATGACGTCAGTGTTAAGGTCTTTAGGACTAGGCGTAGGGTTTCAAACCTTCACAAGCCTGCATTTGATCCCTTGTATTGCACCATTTTTCTTTCTCACCTTAACTTTTGTTGTTTGAGATATTATTAGATATCATTGCTGATGTAGTGAAAGGCTTCAGCAGATTTAAATATTAGATTTTCAGATTACTGAACTTAGTTCTATAGTATGTTCAAGAGTCACAAAAGAGGATCGCACTGGGATGGTGGTGCTAACAGACTAAAAACAAGACAATTATCACTGAAGTTTGGCACACACCACATCCATGAAAGAAAAACTCCAGAACTCAAATGTGCAAATACTTGATTACATTTATTAAAAATAAAAAAAGTCACGTAGGCACCTCAGCCTGATGCATTTCAGAATCCTCTGATTCCTTTATCAAAGGCTGAAATTACATTGACAATTAACCATTTAAAATAGTCAAATGCTATGATTTTAAAAGTCATCAGAGACGGAGAGGAAAAGGTCAGACAAAAATGTTGATTCAGTCACAAAATGTGTTAAAATTCCTTTGTTCTTTAAAGTCCACAAGTGCAGTTGCTTTAAGAGTGGTCAGATGAGAATGTTGAAAATGTTGATTCAGTTGCAGGACCCAGCATCACCAAGTTTGTAAGACTAGTTGTAAGGCATATGCTTCCTTGGGGAGGCTTCAAGAAAGTTGATTTAAAATTAAAAAGCTGATACCTGATGATGGCGATTTGCAGAAATTCAGTCCAGGAGACTTTCACCAATGTTGTGTGCAAGAATGGCACAGGTATTCCCAGCAGAAAAACATGTAAATGAACGAAATATGCCTGTAAATTAAGGTGGTAGGCCGCACCTAGCTTTTGGTGAATTCTCCTTACAGTGAGATTAATACATTCATTCAAAGTAAGGGAGGGATCAAGAGTCACAACCAGATATTTAAAGGAGGGGACAGTTTCGAGGGGGGCCTGCTGGTGTGAGTAAAATAATGGAGGAGTTTGAGTTGGTGACATTGGCAAGGAAAGGCTTTGAGCCAAAGAGCATGGCTTTTGTCTTTCTTTCATTTATGAGGAGTTTGCTGGAGAGGAACCAGTTATGTGCAGTGCCCTAGTTTAGTGTGATGGTGAAAGAGATGGATTCCAGGGCTTTATCACTGTGGAAGAGAACTAGATCATCTGCATAGAGGAGAGCCTTACATTTTAAGCTGTTGGCCAGGAGTGCATTAATGAACTTGGAAAAAAGTACAGGGCCAAGAATGGAACCCTGAACCCCAGTGCGTATGGGTAGGGAAGTAGAGGAAGCTTTGCCAAATATCACAGACTGGGACCTATTGGAGAGATAGCTGTGGAACCAAGCAGCTGTGTCGGGGAACAGCCAAAGTGCAGTAGGGCGGCATGGAGAAGGTGGAGGTCTACTAGGCCGAAGGCCTTTGATAAATCTACAAAAACTGCACCAGTGGCCTTCCCTGTGTCCATGTTTCTCAGGACATGGTCAAAGAAGAGATCCAAAGCAGAGGAGGTACTATGGTATTTGTGGAAATCATACTGAAGGGGATACAGGAGGTTGTATTGTTTAAGATGTCCAGATAGCTGGTAATGCATAATTTTTTCCAGTAATTTATTTAAATGTGGGAGGAGGGAGATGGGTCTGTAGTTCTCAGGGGCGAGGGGATCACCAGCTTTAACAAGCATTTGTCAATGCCAAATGTTTGCTTGCTGGTATTAGCATTTGACATGCAGTAGTTAGACAGATGCAGAATAGGAATGGCAGTGAAGTATTGAACTTCACGCCAACCCCACCTCCATCCTGCAGAGATGGACAGGCATTGGGGTATATGTTTGGGTCATTGCCCATGACATCCATGCCATGTCACCTCACCCTATCCTGCAGACACCGACACGTGTTGAGGTGTGCCTTGGAGTGTTCGACTTTACAGTCACCCCATTCCTTAAGGTCATATGCTGAAATGGGTGCAGTATAGGAGAATGGGGTGAACTCTGGGGCCAAAGAGTCCAAGGTACACCTTGATGCCTGTCACTGGCTGGGGGTTGGGGATGGGATGGCATGAGCATTACAGTCAGCAATCCAAAGGCACACCCCGATGCCTGTCAGTCTGTACAGGATGGGACGTTATGGTTAGAAACCCTAATGCCCTGGGCATTTGTTGGTATTTGCACTACAAATTTTCAACATGGCCTTTTTGTAACCCCAACTCATGAAAGCATTTGGGACCTCTTCTCATGAAGAGTGGCAGTGTAATTTTGTTAATGTGTCCCGAACTTTGAGTTCCAACAGTGACCATGCCATTTTGCGCCAGATGTATGAAAACACAGAGCAGGCAGGATGTGAAGAGTGACAGCTATACCATCCATAGGGAGGTATGAAGAGATGGTAATGTTGAAAATCCGTAGTGGGAATATTAAAAATGCTCGCACTTCCGAGCATACGTGGAAACTGTGCAACGCATGCTTGTAACACAGTCATTTTATGGACTTTCGTCACCAAATTTTCATCATAGGCATTTTAGGACCTCTGCTCATAAACAGTGTCACTGTGATTTTCTTAATGTGTCCTGAACACGGATTTCCCACAGCAACCATGCTATTCTGTGCCAGAAGTTCAAAAACACATTTTGGCCAGAATGTGAAAAATAACAGCTGTACTGTTCATAAGGAGGTGTGGAAAAATGCCAATGTTGAAAATCTGGAGTGAAAATATTAGAAATTCATGAAGTTTTGAGCGTGCTTGGAAACTGTGCAATGCATGCTTGTAACACGGTCATTTTATGGACTTTTGTCAACAAAGTTTTAACACAGGCATTTTAGGACCTCTGCTCATGAACAGTGTCACTGTGATTTTCTTAATGTGTCTCAAACACTGATTTCCCACAGCGACCGTGCTATTCTGCGCCAGAAGTGCGAAAACACATTTTGTTCAGAATGTGAAAAATGACAGCTATACTGTTCATAAGGAGGTATGGAAAAATGGCAATGTTGAAAATCTAGAGTGAAAATATTACAAATTCGCGATTACAAGCGTCGTGGAAACCTACGCACCAATACACAATCGTAAAAACAGTCCTTTTAGATTTTCCACCAATTTGCAACATAGAGGATAATGCCTGATGTACAGGTGATAACCATGGTGTAATCACCTTGAGTGGTTGCTAGGGCATCAGTAAACCTTGAGAATGCAGTTCGAGAGGTTTACAATTGCCCTAGCAACCACGAGAGATGATTTTCCATGGTTATCACCTGTACATCAGGCATTGTCATTTATAATGTATGGGACTCGACATGAGAAGTTACCCCCCCGCCCCGAACACAAGTAATTTAGCCTTACATTATTAATGAATCTGCACTATAGCCACATGATTGTGTAGGAAAACAATTTATTAGGATAGACGGACTGAATGACAGCAGGCCAAAATAGCACCAGAGTTAAAATCTCTATCAGACATAGAGATTGCTAGACTCAGTAACAGTAAACTGAGACAACTGGAATGTTATTTGAATACTATACTGAGGCTAACAATCACATTCTGGGTATGAAGAATACTGAATAACACCGGCATTCCATTTTGTAAACCCACTGCTATGACATAGAAGAGATAGGTTTATAAGGTTCTGACATCACAACAGTGGGATTACATAGAGGATAATGTATGGTCTTCTATCGTTAACCGGTTTGTTAACCATCGAGAGGTTTCCAGGGTGAACATGTAAACCTCGAGACCATGGCAACCTCGAGACGGTTAACAAAACTGGTTAACTATAGATGGACCATACATTATATTTTATAGTGTATGGTCCCCATAAACTGGCAAAACAAACTAATATGGCTTACTTTTAGCCCCACCGCGGACATTCTGGGTCATTTTCTGGCCACTGCACTGGTTTCGGCAAGGCCGTCGGTGCTTGAGATCACAGGTACATGCATGCGCAGATGGGGTCCATTTGTAATCCCATCGCTATGACGTACTCAAGAGAGGTTTATAACCATTTATGTCATAGCGATGGGATTATCAAGAAATAATTTTGCTGCTTTTTAGCGGTAATAAGGGCGCACAATACATTGTAAGGTTGTAATCTGCTTGATTTCAGTGGGTAATAAGGGCTATCCATATATTATAAAGGCTTTTTGACAGCCCACCTCATGAACACTGGCACTGTCGTTTTGTTAATTGGTCCCAAAAGGTGATACCGTGCAGTGACTGCGGAATCATCTTTCTGAACCAAATAATGCCATGATAGTGGCTGAATTCATTAGGAGGGGTTCCAATAACCCCACATTGAAAATGTGGTGCCAGAATTCCCAAAAATGCCTGAGATGTGCACCAAAGTTGAAAAACCCCTATTTATGCCATTATACAGCTTACCGGCATTTCTTCAGTCCGCGGTCAGCTTTGAAGAGTGCAGATGTGTTCCCGGGCCACCGAAGATCATTGCACTGGACTCTGGATGTAAGTATGGAGTGAGGGGTGTGGGGAGGCAGGATGCACAGAGGGTGGGTGTGGGTTTGAGGAGGGGGCAGAAGAGACCTCGAGGGACCATTTTCATGTTTTACAGGGTAAAAAAAAAGACGAGAGTCGGTTTTCTTTTTTTGCAGGTGTTGTTTGGTACACTGGGGTGGGCTCCCAGTGTACCACCTACATTTGAGGGGAGGGGGACTGAAGCTGACAGGGATTGGGCCCCCCATCAACACAGAAACAGGGGAGCATGCATGATGCCTAGGGGGATTGGGCACCCCCTGGCACACAGCAGAAATTGGGGGTAGGGGACATTATGCCGATGGGGAGGGGCCCATTGGCAACTGGAACTGGGAAGGGGAATGAAGCTGATGGGGACTGGGCCCCCATTGGCACAGAAACTTGTGGGGGCACATGATGCCGAGGGGGATTGGGCACCCCCTCGGCAGACAACAAATGGGGGAAGGGGTTACATTATGACAACAGGGAGTGGGATCCCCTGTCAGCAAATGAACTGGGTTGGGGGCATGCCGACAGTGGGATTGGACACCCCAGTCAGTCAGCTTTCATGGGTCTGTGAGACGGCGGCATAAGTCACTGCCATTTTTAGGGGAATGTTACACCAGGCAAGGTACCGCCCTGCAATGACGGGTTGCTCCCTCATTGCAGCGGAATGGCTGATGCTGCAATGACAAGGCATCCCCTGATTGTAATGGCAAAATCGTTTCAACTTGGTGGCACTTTTGGAAACCAATATCATCAGCACAGTGTGCCTGCATTGGTCCACCAGTGCCAAGCCCCCAAATACAGTGCCGCCATTGGCTGCCACAGTGCCGCACCTCCACAACCCGCTTCTCTCCTAAGCTGCCACATAATGTTTCTTGTGCATGTAAGCAAGTAAACATAACAAAAATGTCAAATTAAAAAAAAATCACCAAGCTGCTTCCATGCCCATTTTAATATGGTTATCCCCTGATTTTACCACACAAAAACATTAAGTGGTTTCAACAGTTACTGATGACAAAACAATATTTTGTCCGATAACAGAAATTTCAAACAGTTTAAGTTGCTTTGTGTATTTCAATGTTGCTGAACAGCAATGTCTACCACACAACAGCACAGCGTTGATGAACACTATTTTATGTAACTGCTGGAAAGGACTCCCAAATTGTCGCTTCACATATCACTATGATTCTGAAGGGTATTTTTTGGGAAACAAAAATAGTACACTAAAACACAGGGTGTTTGTTCGGTACTACTGGTGTGTGGATTAGCTAAACCAGCTACCAAGCCAGGCTATGGCTATCCTGATGACTGGCTGGTTAAGCTCCTCTGGACAGGATATTATCTTGGTGCTCAAGGACATAGCAAACTCAATCCTGGTTCATTTACATTGTTCTAATCATATTTCTTATAAAAGTCTTTATTTTGTAGGGTTGCTACTGGTGCATGGCCAATTTCATATGCTTCAGTATATTATCTCTATATCTGCATAATGCTCACTGGCCATCAGAGCTTTTTGTTCTGACTGCTGAAAGACAAAACTGAGGCTGCTGTTTTACAGAAACACAGAAACATGGAATCTGATGGCAGAAGAGGACCACTTGGCCCACCTAATCTGCCCATTTTCCCTGCCTGTTTCATATACCATGGATCTTAAATGACTTGTGGCTTACCCTCTCTTTCCTTTTGCTAGGGTTCCTTTATGCCTGTCCCATACATTTTTTAAATACCCTACCATTTTTGCCCCCACCTCTGCTGGGAGCTGTTCCACACATCCACCACCCTTTCCCTGAATACAAACTCTCACGTTACTCCTGAGTCTACCCCACCCACATCCTCATATCATGGCCACTTGTTCTTGAACATCTTTTTTTTCTGAAAGATGCTACCCTCTTGTACCTTTTTCATACCCTCGAGTTATTAGAAAGTCTCTATCATACCCCCCCCCCCAAATAACCTGCAGAAACCTCTATCATCTGTGTTACATAATGCCAGCTTAACTTTTTGGCAACACCAAATTAGGAGCCACTTCTCTGACCCACAGCTGTCACAGTTAGAACATCAAAATAAGTGACAAGATTGCACTTTCTAACTGTCCCACTTAAGTTATGGAGGCAGTATAGCACAGTGATTTAAGGTTCTGAGCTGCAAACCTGGAGACCTGGGTTTGAATCTCACAGCCCCTACTTGCATACTGTGTGACCCTGACCAAGTCACTTAAACTTCGTTGTGCTCCCAGGTTGCACCTGTAAACAATATTCAGCATAGTGTGTCTTTCCTGGTTAAAAACAAATAAAATAAAGATGTTGATCATCAGGAGGATTATAAGACCAAGATAAAACAATGACACCCATTAAAGTGCATGTCAACTGAGTGAGACCTTTGTTCTAATATAGAGAATACTGGATGGGCAACTATGCACAACCACTGTGTTCTGCTACAGAGGGGTTCTGATTCCCTCTGACCTCAAGAGTGAAGTGTGAGAGGTCCATGGGAATCAGAACCTCGAGGTGGCAGAACACACTATGGATGAAGTTGCTCATCCTGCATTTTTTACAGTGTATAGTATTATGTGAAATGTGTGCATTTTGTATTTTCTCTTTGCAGTGAAACTAGCTTGTGCAGTCTCTACAGGTTCTAGAATGCTGTTCTACCACAGAAGGGTACAATCACATTCCATGACCTTTGATCTGTGGTGCGCAACATCATTTTGAAAATAATGAATTTCTATGTATAGTACAATGCTCTGCTGTACACTATACCTGTGTCTCACTCCAAAAGAGAGACCATACAGCAGTGGTATCTGAAGACCTGGCCTAAGCACTGCTGCTATCCTCCAGTTCTGAAAGAGTTAGAGCTTCAACCTCTACCTGCAGCCCCTTGTGCAATAGTCACCCAGCAGTCAACACCTTCCTGAAACTGCACAGTCTCACTGTCACTGCCCAAGGTCAACTAACTCTTAGTCATACAAACTCAGATCAGTACAAACAATACCTCAATGAATAGGCAAAAAGGTGGGTTAATGATGTGTTTGATAAGCAAGGCATTAGCTTGAGAAAATAAAACAGATTAACAAAATACCCCCAACTGAATGATCAATCCCCACAATGATTGGTCTGATTTACAAGCTGCGATAACTCTGACCTGAAAAAAAAACTGCCACATCGAAGCAGATCCCATGCTTCCCCAATATAGCCATAATGCATCACCTTCAACTTTTTTGCTTTTCCCCAGTGTTTTTCCTGTGTTCCTCCTAGTCTGATGTAAGGACCTCACTCAGTCCCATCAAATGTTGCACTCATTCCAAAAGCAAGTGTAGAGGGTACTTGTGCATCAGATACAAAAACCAGAGGGGAGAGGAGAGAACACTGCTGTAAAAACAGCAGATTAGAAACTAAGTCGGTGTTTGAGGAATTGAACCCAGATCTCCTGGTTCACAGACCTGTGCAAATCAATAGCAGGGGATCATGGAGAATAATATGCGCTTTAAAAAATAAATATTTTCGGCAAAGTTGGACAGGATTACACGGTTTTGGCAACTCCAGAATTAAGGAGTGCTCAGTGTAGTACAGGAGAATTGGGGACAGCAACAGAGGGGTGGGGACAGTACAGCGCACAGTGGGTGGAAGTGGGAGGGGTTCTTTTGTAGTGCGGGGAATCGGGGACAGCAATGGAAGGGAGAGGGCAGTACAGCGCACAGTGGGTGGCAGAGGGAGAATAGGAGCCGGGTTTGTAAAATGTTTGGTGGGGCCCAGGGGTCTGGGGCCAGAGCTCTCAGTGGGGGTCTATGGATGCAGAGTCACCTATATTTAGGGGTCTGGGATATTCTGTGTATGAAAGTTACCATGTAAAACTATATTCTGTTGTGGTTTTAAACCGGTGTTAGCAATACAATAAACTGCACTGTACTTATTTCATGTTGAATGCTGAAGTGAGCTACACTAACCAAGGAAGAATAAGATTGTTGATTCATACGGTAATTCTAGAAGATTAAAAACAAAAACTACTGGTTGAAGAAACAATGTGGAGTAAACACTGATAGACTTTCATTATTTTTGCTATGTATACTGTGCTCCCAGTCTCTGTACTATGTGTAACCCCTAGATGGTGCTATCCCAGGGGCTACTACCCCTGCCTGATTTGTCACTAACAGGTTGAGGGGCCTGGATCCAATGGCGGGTGCCTCCACCCAGAGGTCAGGGCTTGCAATAGTTAAACTAACTTGGTCACAGCCCTCTGGGACACTGCAACCCCTTTCTTCCCACTAGTGGCCCACACAATATATCAGAATTACCTTCACAGTATACTTACCCCCAGGTCTGGTTCCGGCACTGGGACCTCCTGTGAAATGAGATACAGTGCAACAATCACAATACAGTACTTTAACATAGACAAATACCTCAGGCAGTATAACTTTGCTGAAACAAGCAGCTCTGATTTATTTAGGGGATATAACAAGGACAGGGGAAATCAGGTTAATTAGCTTATCACTCTAATAATCTACCTATGGCTCTGTGCAGGCCTATCCCCTATCAGTTACTGTCCCTGGGTACCCAAGCCCTAGTGGCTAGTCCAAACCGTGGCAGCTGGTAGGGGCCCTTTCACAGAAAAGGAGAATTAAACAGTCAGCAGTACAGTAATTCCATTTGGATTTAATGTGGCAATTCAACAGGAGGCGACTCTGAATTAGTACTCACGACCTCCAAATAGATAGGGTCCTTCAATGTCAGCAGGGCTCACTTGAGGTACACAAACCTCTTCACACATCCATATAAAAAGCACTATACCAGGCAGGCTGCATCTGTATCCCGATCGCAATTACTGCACAATACCGGGAGAACACACAGCAGATTTAGTTCCTGACAGACCGAATGCAATTTTCAGCAATTCCTCCAGTCTTCTACAGGGTGAGCCTGGTTTCTACTCTTCAGAGATCCTTTGATTCTTCTTTTCAGGGCCAGTTCAGTCCTAACAAGCTGTTACACAAGCTGCAGACGGAACTCTGGGCCTTACACCGTTTGACTAAAACTGCACACTGAAAAAGCACAGGGCTCCTTCCTTCTTCACTGCCAAAGCTCAACTGAAACTCCAACCGACAAAACCGGGCACTTCCTTTGAGTTCCTCCCAGTTCTTGACTGGATTGGCTGTCACTCACAATAGACTGCTGCTGTTGGTCCAAAAGGCACTGAAGTCTAAACTACATCTCCCAGAGTCACTGCCCATACAATCCTCTTGTGGCTGGCTCAGATTATGAGTCCAAGTTCTGATTCGTCCAAGGCACCATTTTAGAGCTAGCTTACCCCACACTGATTGGTCCAGTTCAGCAGTTCAAAACTAGAATGGGAACTAGCAGACACAGTTCTGACTGCAAAGAAAGCAGGTTAGACAAACTGTAATTTCATTATTACTCTAAATAATTTCTGGCAAACAGTTACATCTTTCAGATAGGTTCCTTTGCACCCTAGTGACTGCAAAATGAAGTGAATTAGCAGCAGCTTGAGTGGTACTCAGAGAAGCACACAGTCCCCCCATACAAACTAATTATGTCTGCAAGCAGACAGCTCTTAAAGAGACAGCACCAGAGGCTCTAAAAACACTCACTGATAAATGGCTTAAATGCCAAACACCATTCAGGCTTGGAGCATTCAAGCAAGCTCCTGGAAGTCTTTTGGGAACCCCCATTTGCAGGGGGGTTACATATGCCTACTGTGCTCCCACCCAGTTGCTCCTTTGATCACTGCCCCTAGGTGAGTATTCCTCTTGGACAGTTACTTGTTCTTGTAGGAAATCCCATCCAGACCAACCACTATGTAGCTGAATTCTAGATGCAGGTGTAGATCCCACAGCTGTGGGCCCTAAACACACCACAACATGCAAAGAGGGTTCATACGCCAAATACTATATAGTAATTAAAGCTGAAGTGGTCTTAAATTGCAAACAGCAAAAAATATATTAAACAGTCTTTGCTAGTAGTGCCCCTGCTGAGGTCACAGGATCATATGATGTGCAAAGGAAAGATCCAACCAAATAAAGGGCCAACACTGCCAAATAAGGTACAAAAAATGGCAAAGAAAAAAAAATGGTATAAAATGGCACACACAGACCTACAGTACCTGTCACCCTAACTGGAAGATTATCAGTTTGTACTTAGCAGTACTATGAAAAAACAATTTGCATTTTTTGGCAGTTTATTCCCCGTACTCTGCTGATCATATACCTGGTACTCTTTCCTGCCAGCATTGTACTATAGAAACATAGAAACATAGAATTTGACGGCAGATAAGGACCGCTTGGCCCACCCAGTCTGCCCATTTCCCTACCTACTGGATAAGCTGCAGATCCTAGTTAACCAGCAGCCTACTTCTTCCTACCCCCACCAATTGCCTTATGACTATCCCATGCATGCTTGAATTCCCCACTGATTTTGACTCCACAATCTCCTCGGAAGGCTGTTCCATGCATCCACAACCCTCTCTGTGAAAAATATTTCCTTAAATTACCTCTGAGCTGCCCCCTCTATCTTCAAATTGTGCCTCTTGTTCTTGCACCCTCTTTTTTGTAAGATGCTACCCTCTTGGACTTTGTTGATTCCCTTAAGGTACTTGAAAGTTTCTATCATGCCCCCCTCCTTTCCTCGAGGCTATACATATTAAGCTCCTTAAGTCTCTCTTCATATGACTTCCGTGCAGACCCTGCACCATTTAGTTGCCCTCCTCTGGACAGCTTCCATCCTGTCTATGTCTTTGCGGAGATTGGGTCTCCAGAACTGCACACAGTACTCCAGATGGGGTCTCACCAGCTGTCTGTACAGAGGGATAATAACTTCCTGTTTTCTGCTGGTGATGCCACTCCCTATGCATCCCAGTATCCCCCAGCCCTCCTTGCTGCCCTCTCACATTGCTTGCCCATCTTTAGGTCATCTGATATGACTACCCCCAGGTCCCTTTCCATTCTTGTTGTTGTTAATATCTCACCCCCCATTGTGTACTCTTCCCCTGGGTTTTTGTTTCCCAGGTGCATTACCTTGCACTTCTTAGCATTGAATCTAAGCTGCCATACATTTGACCATTCCTCTAACCTTGCCAAGTCCCTTCTCATCCTTTCCACCCCACCCTGTGCATCAACTCTGTTGGAGATCTTAGTGTCATCTGCAAAGAGACATACTTTTCCTTCCAGTCCTTCTGCAGTGTCGCTTATAAAGACATTGAAGAGGACCGGTCCTAATACTGAACCCTGTGGTACCCCACTAGTAACCCTCCTTTCTTCTGAGTGGACTCCATTTACTATAACTCTCTGTGTCCTATTCTCCAGCCAATTCTTTACCCAGGCTGTCATCTTGGGACCCACTCCCAGGCTGGCTAACTTGTATATTAATCTTTTGTGTGGGACTGTGTCAAATGCCTTGCTAAAGTCTAGGTAGGCCATGTCCACAGCCCCTCCCTGATCTACTACTTTGGTCACCCAGTCGAAGAAATCTATCAGATTTGTCTGGCATGACCTTCCCGCTGTGAATCCATGCTGCCTAGGGTCCTGTGCCCCTCTGGCCTCTAGATACTTGACAATTCTTTCCTTTAGAAGTGATTCCATCATTTTCCCTATCACTGAGGTTAAACTAACAGGTCTATAGTTTCCTGCTTCTGCCTTGCTCCCACTTTTGTGAAGGGGAATCACATCTGCCCTCCTCCAGTCCTTGGGTACCACCCCATCCTCCCATGATTTGTTAAAAAGCGTAGTCAGTGGTGTCGCTAGTTCTACCCTTAGTTCTTTTAGAATTCTGGGATGAATCCCATCAGGCCCCCTTGCTTTGTCTACCTTCAGTTTTAAGAGTTCTTTCAGAACCCTTTCTTTTGTAAATGGGCCGGTATCAACTTCTGTATCCAGAGTGTTACTACTGTTTGTTTTATGTATCTCCCCCTCTTCCTTCGTAAATACTGAGCAAAAATATTTGTTTAGTATCTCTGCCTTTTCACAGTCTCCTCTGCCCACCCTCCCTCCCTTTATTAAGCCTCACTATCCCTCCCTTGGTCTTCCTTCGCTCCCTGATGTACCTATAAAGGTTTATCCCCTTCTTAACTGAGTTGGCTATCTTTTCCTCGGTTTGGGCCTTTGCTGTTCTGACTGCCTTCCCAGCTTCCTTTTGTTTTAACTGATGCAGTTCTCTGTCCTGCTCCTTCTGTGATTCCTTGTACTTCCTGAATGCTTTCTTTTCCCTTGAACCTTCACTGCCACTTCCTTTGAGAACCATAGTGGTTTCTTACATCGTCTTGTTTTGTTTATTTGCTTCACACAAAGGCTTGTGCCTCTCTGCGATGACAGTTTTATTATTCCACATTGTTCTTCCACCCTCCTTCCTGCCCATTTGCTAGTGCATTCCTTAGGCACTCACCATTATGGCAAAGTCAGCCCTCCTAAAGTCCAGTACTTTTGTCTTTGTATGGCTTGATTCTATTACTGTGTTTATTGTGAACCATACTGTTCGATGGTCACTAGTTTCCAGATGGCTACCCACTTCTACATCTGTGATCCTCTCTCCATCTCCATTTGAGAGTATCAAGTCTAATATTGCTCCCTCTCGAGTGGGCTCCAGTACTAGTTATCTAAGGTATGCCCCCTGTAGGGCATCTAGAATAACTGCACTCTTCGAAGTGGCAGCTGCAACTGCACTCCAGTTAACATCTGGCATATTCAGATCACCCATCAGCAGTATCTCCCCTTTTTCTGCCATTCTAAGTATACTTTCTATCATTTCCTTGTCCATTTCCTCCCCCTGAGAAGGGGGTCTGTATACAACCCCTGTGTGGATTGTGGTGCCATTGCCTGTCTCCAAATTTACCCACAGTGCTTCTTCTCCTCCCTGTTTACCCTTTTGTTCTGTTGCTTTTATTCTTTCCTTTATGTAAAGAACTACTCCTCCTCCTCTTTTACCCTCCCTGTTCCTCCTGTAGATAGTGTATCCTGGTATGTTTACGTCCCAGTCATGGTTTTGTTGTACCATGTTTCTGTGACTGCCACGATATCCAGATGTTCCTCCTCCATCAAGGCCACTAATTCAGGAAGCTTGTTACCTAGACTACGGGCATTGGTACTCATTGCTCTCCATTTTTGATGGCTTTACCTTCTGTTGCAGCATCCCCACTGACTGTTCTACCTCAGTCTTTTCTCATTTAGTACCCTGTTTTGTAGGGAGGCTGGGATTTTTCTGCTGCTTGTCAGTGCCTCCCCTTTGACTAGTTTAAAAAGCTTGCCAATGAAGCATTTAAACCGATTGCTCAAAAGACTTGTTCCCTTCCTGGACAGATGCAGACCATCCTGCCAGTATAGGCTGTTGTCCCTCCAGGTGGAACACCAGTCCCCAATGAAGCCAAACCCCTGTGCTCCACACCATTTTTTCAACCATTCATTAAACTGCATGGTGCCAATTACCCTCGCCTCACCCATGCCTTTGACAGGAAGCACCTCTGAGAAGGATACTGTGTGTGCTACTTGTCTTAGGCCCCTCCCAACTCTGCAATGTCCTCCTGCACTGCTCTAACCTCATGATGAGCCAAGTCATTTGTCCCTAGGTGGACAATTACGTCCAGCTCAGAATCCCTTGCAGCTGTTTCGTGATCCTGAGGATGCGCTTCCTGTCCTCAAGCCATGGCACCACCAGGCAGGCACCTTACTTCAGTTTTCCCAGCTCCTCCCAGTTCTATCCCCTAATAATTGGGTCCCCACCAGGAGCTGCTTCCTTTCCTTGTGGTGTCCTCTGCCTCCTTCCTGTGGGCCTCCCTTGTGACAGCTGTCCTCAGCCTCCTTAGTCTCCTCTGTGGGTGCATCCATAGGGAGCTATGCGCCCAGAATGGTGTATGGATTGTGAGTGGAACAACTGACTGGGTGTGCCTCTGTTCCACCATCCTCACCCTTCCTGAGCCCACTGTGGTCCAACTACTGTGTTTTCTTCCAAATCTCTGAGGTAGTGGTGGTGGCTGTGGTGCTCCCTGGATGGGGGAGGTTCCCTTCCTACTGTCCAGTGTGGCCTGGGGGAAGGTCCCGTACTACTGTCCAGTGTGGCCTGAAGATGGGCAACTTCCTCCCTCAGGGCAGAGAGTTGCCTACAAATAGGGCAGCATCTCAGCCTCCAGAAAGACTCCCAGAAGACTGCTGCCCCACAGCCATTACATTGCACTACTCCCCACATTTTTTTTGTGTGTGTGTGATTGGTTTGTAATATAGAAATATATATTTATAATATACAATGTGTATGCTTATATTGTGAGTGCAGTGTGCTAAAGAGGATATGACAGTGACATGCACCTTGCACTCTTGAGGAAATGATGTCAGAACCCCAGGTATAAAGGAACTATTTCCAGGGGTGGGTGGGGTGATGGGTGGGAAGGGGTTGGGCCTAAACTGTGCCCTCGCAAAACAATCAGCTAAAAGCTCTGACCCACTGCTGCAATGAGTGCCTTCCTGTCAGCAAGATGCCCTACACAACAATTTGATAGAGAAATACCCTGCTAATCAAACAGAGAAAAATTCACACATCCAAGTCAGACCCAGGTAAACCTTCCCAGCCCCAAAACAGGCCTGGTGGTTTGTGTTCCGATAGCTGTCAGCCCCAAAATAAGTCAGCTGTGCTTTAAACTCTTCCTGCACTGAAAATCTTAAGAATTGTAACAAACAAACGTAAACCCAGATCCACCACCCTCTGTTGCTTGAAAGACTGTCTTTTCCTGTTTCACACTGCAGGTTTTTCTGTGACCACTCCTTAACCCCAGTAACTCTGTTAAAAGAGTTTAACTATCACAAACCCTATGCACCAGTAAATTATTTAAAATAGTTTCTGTCCCAAAATCCTAGTAGTCAATCCAGCTACCCCCAAGGGACAACCAGAATGCAGTATTCAAACACTTATGAGGTTACTTCCAAGATAAGCAGAATTTGCAAGTTTCTTTTTCAACTCCTCAGCCAACTGTAATTCATTTAAAAATAGTTTAACTGTCAGCAAATCCTAGTAGACAATCTAGCTACCTCCAAGGACCTACCCAAATGCAGTATTTAAATCCTTCTGAAGTTACTAACAAGATAAACTATCACTGAGTAATTTGCTCAGTTATCCTCTGCTTTTGTTTGCATTTCTGTCACCAAGCATGTTGCACTGGAACCCCCTCTCCTGCCAACTGCACATATGTATGACTTGCAGGGACATTGAGAATGGTCGGCAGAGGGTCCCACTGCTGTAGTCAAAAGATGTGATGCAACCTGAAGGAAAAGCACAGCTGAAAATTAGTCAGCTGGTATATTTATCGTGGCGCCACAACAATTCAAATAAATTGCAAATATCTAAAAAATTAAGATGACTGAAAAAAATATTTACAGGTATGGAAACTGGAACTTTGGGCATGCTTACAGCCAAAAAGCAGAATTTTGATAGATCACTTCCTGATTTGGTAGTACTGCTGCTTTAACATTATTATAATAATATATGAGGCTATTACCCTTGCTAGGGCATTAGCAATGGCTGTTAAACTTTGTGCTGTTTGCAGCTCAACACTGCCTCTGCTTTAAAGAGCTGCTGACACCTCAGAGAAAACTTGGAAAAACATAATATTTGAATACAATTCAGCTTGCATTCCATATGTATTCAATAGACTTCTACTCCCCATTATTTATTACTGAGAAATGTGCATGGAAACATACTCTGTATCCTTTACAGTTCATCTGCCTCTTTTGCTTATTCCCTACTTCATGTCATAGTCTTCTGTTGTGACATCACAATCTGTTGCCATGGGAGTAATTGTGACATCACAAGTAGAGCATTATGACCTCAGGCAGGGAGAAAGCAATAGAAATAGATGAACTTTTCAGGAGCAATGATCCCATTTTCATGCAAATGGACTCAATAATAAGTAATGGGAGATGAGAAATACAGGGCTAATGTGAAATACAAGGTGAGCTGTGTCTAAATAATATGTTTTGTGAAAGTTGTCTTAATTCACTAAAAATACCACCAACAGCTTAATCTGGTTCAACTTCAGTTGCTTACCATCTGTATCCCTCCCTCCCCCCTGTCGCCCCTGAAAAAGGGACTTCTAGTCCCAGTGGGCCTACTGGGTCAACAAAATTCAATAAATAAATAAATAATGGCATCAGCTGCTCTTTAATTACTATGTAGTAGTTGGAGTGTGAAACCTCTTTGCATTCTTTTAGATTTATAACTACACCACCATTCCGCCGTGTATCACCATTCATTTGATGTTTGACAGTAGCAAAACATTAGCATGTTTTGGTATTCAAACCCTGATCCTCCTAGTTACCAGTGCAGTGCAGTGCAGTGCCCAAATCCTTAGGATGGAGCAACTGCTGTGCTGAGTAGCTTAGTTTCAAGATGACTCTTCAGATAAAAGTACTGTTCTGGAAGTAGCAAATGCGTGTACTGTCCCAGGACCATCACACGGGCACACTGTTGAGGTGGGGGGCAGAGCTGGGGGGGGGATTACTCTGTCATGACTGTTTGATGCTTAAGAGCAGTCTCACCTTTAAGGTTTCACATTTATGCATTACAACTACAACAATTATATAAATCCAATATATTTGTGCCCAGCTATGATTAACAGTGCCATGTACTATATCTGCACTGTGTGCAGTAGAAGATTGTAATGGAAATTAAAGCAACAAATAGCTAGCTAGAGCTTTACTGGTCTGTGGTACTAAACTAAAACCCAGTGGCTGCCGTAAGTTTATATGAACCTGAACAAGAACAGCACATGCACATGCAATATACTAATGCTGCCTAAAGTGATAGGCAACCCAGTAGTTGTAATACACTACAGAATGTGCTTGTCTGAACTAAGGCAGCGACTAGCTAAAAACAGAAGAAACAAGTTTATCCATTTCATTCACAGAACTAATGAGAAACAGGGTTCATTTCAGAAATTTGTCTGTGAAGGACACAGACCCACTGGGTATAAAGAGTAAGGGTCAGATGAAAACAATAATGGGTCACATTGTTAAACTGAGCCCAGATTCATAAAACAGCAGTTTAAAGCCTCTATAACAGTGAGCAAGTTGTCCACAAGGGAGAAGAATAGGAGGTTCAAAATTAAAAATGGGGTGCCAGTTGTCCAAATTCCTCACCCAAAAATGAACCTTGGACAAGTTAGAGGTGTTCCAGTGATCTGTTACAATAAATAACACCTGTTCCAACAGAACTGGACTGCATTTCAGCCATTGTACAGCAATGCACAATCATGCTTCACATAAAGTCATTATCACAGAATCTGAAGGATATCACTTAATCATGAAAAGGAGACAATTGGATCTTCCTAACTTGAAAACAAACCAACAAAAGCTTGCTAGTATTTTACAGTAGTCAGTTGTTCGACTAATTAAATCAGAGAACTGCTGAAATAGGTAGCATACAACCTGACAGAGCAAGCGCAACAAACCATTATTCCAGCCTCGGATTTTCTTTTATGATAGACATCCTGCCTGATGCCTGAGCACCTACTGTGTCATAATGTTGCATGCTTAATAGCGTGCGACATTATGGCTAAGCTACAACAGCGCTGTATGTTACAGCGAGTGGTGCAATACTGCGACTACTGCTGTACATGGTATTGCACCACTCAAAACATCCCAGGCAGAGGATAAGACCTCTGCTGGGATGGGGTTCCACTGAGTAGCTGCTGTGGCTCAATGGACTGAGCCACTGCAACGAGGAACCCAGGTGCTGCGTCTGGGACTGGGTTTGATTCCTAATCCCAGAAACTTTAATTTATTTATTTTTTTACACTTTGCACAATCCCCAAGTTGAACCTCCGCCCAGGAGTTGAGAATCTTTATTGGGGGGGTTGGGGTGCAGCACCCCATAACAGGGGGTGCCGTGGCAGGGCCCCTCACAAAAAAAAAGTTAAGCTGCATGGCAGAAATCACACCGTATTGTCAGCGCGCGATTTTGCCATGCAGCATAATGTCTTGCAGCATTATGACCCTGTGCCACCTGAGCAGGGATTAAATTGGGCAGGAGCTCACAGGAACTCAGTTCCACCACATCTTAAAAAGCTGTGAAATGACAGGTCAACCACTTCTGGCATCTTTCACTATTGATCACTACAGAGGAGTTTACTTTCACCTCCTAGAAATGACTGGTTCGCCACTTAGAAATCTAGATGTGAGAGTTCCTCTAACTAAATTTTTCCAATTTAACCACTGAACCTGAGTGTAACACATTTTAGTATTTGCATTCAGTCAAGTAATTGACTGAAACATCGTTACAAAAGAAGTGGTGGGGAAAGTTAAGGACAAAAAGGTAGCATTCAGGAAGTATAAAGAAACAGAGAAGGAGCAGGACAGAGAACGGTACCAGTTAAAGCAGACCAGAAGGAAGCGGAGAAGGCAGTCAGAACAGCAAAAGCCCAAACCGAGGAAAAGATAGCCAACTCAGTTAAGAAGGGGGAAAAAAACTTTTATAGGTACATTAAGGTGCAAAGAAAGACCAAGGGAAGGACAGTGAGACTTTCTAAAGGGAAGAAAGGGTGGGCTGAGGGTGACAGTGAAAAAGCAGTGATACTGAATGCATACTTCTGCTCAGTATTCACAAAAGAAGAGGATTGGGAGGTACCTAATTCAAAGAATAGAAGCACTCTGGATAGGGAGGTTGATACCAGTCCATTCACAGAAGAAAAGGTTCTGAAAAAACTCTTAAAACTGAAGGTGGACAAAGCAATGGGGCCTGATGGGATTTGCCCAAGAATTCTAAACGAACTAAGAGTAGAACTAGTGACACCACTGACTACCCTTTTTAACAAATCATGGGAGGATGGTGTGGTACCCGAGGACTGGAGGAGGGCAGATGTGATTCCCCTTCACGAAAGTGGAGCAAGACAAAGACAGGAAACTACAGGCCTGTTAGTTTTGACCTCAGTGTTAGGGAAAATGATTGAATCACTTCTGAAAGAAAGACATGGCCTACCTAGACTTTAGCAAGGTATCTGACACAGTCCTACACAAAAGATTGATATACAAGTTAGCCAGCCTTACAGTGGGCCCCAAGGTGGTAGCCTAGGTAAAAAACTGGCTGCAAAACAGGACGCAGAGGGTAATAGTAAACAGTCCACTCTGAAGAAAGGGGGGTTACTAACAGGGTACTGCAGGGTTCAAGTACTGGGACCGGTCATCTTTAATGTCTTTATAAATGACATTGCAGATGGACACAAATATCTGCAACAGGGTCGGTACAGAAGTTGGGGTGGAAAGGATGTAAAGGGACTTGGCAAGGTTGGAGAAATGGTCAAATGTATGGCAGCTTAGATTCAACACAAAGAAGTGCAAAGTAACGCACCTGGGAAAGAAAAACGCAGAGGAAGAGTACACAATGGGGGGGGAGACACTAACAACAACAATGGAATGGGACCTGGGGGTAGTTGTATCAGATGACCTTAAGGTGGGCAAACAATGTGAGAAGGCAGTAGGGAGGGCTGGTGGGATACTGGGATGCATAGGGAGAGGCATCACCAGTAGAAACAGGAAGTTGTTATCCCTCTGTACAGACAGTTGGTGAGACCCCATCTGGAGTACTGTATGCAGTTTTGGAGACCCCATCTCTGCAAGAACATAGACAGGATGGAGTGTCCAGAGGAGGGCAACTAAAATGGTGCAGGGTCTACACCAGAAGACACATTAAGAGAAATTAAAGGAGCTTAGTATGTATACCCTTGAGGAGAGGAGGGAGAGGGGGGACGTGATAGAAACTTTCAAGTACCTCAAGGGAATCAACAAAGTCCAAGAGGGTAACATCTTTCAGAAAAAGAGATGTGCAAGAACAAGAGGACATAATTTGAGGATAGAGGGGGATGGCTCAGAGGTAATGTGAGGAAGTATTTTTTCACGGAGAGGGTTGTTGATACATGGAACAGCCTTCCTGAGGGGGTAGTGGAGTCAAAAACAGTGGGGGAATTCAAGAATGAATCGGACAGACATAAGGCAGTTCTAGTGGGGGTAGGAAGAAACAGGCTGTTGGTTAACTAATATCTGCAGCTTATCCATTAGGTAGGGAAATGGGCAGGCTAGGTAGGCCAAGCGGTCCCTATCTGCCATCAGATTCTATGTTTTGATGTTTCTACTGTAACATGTAATCTCTTGTATAAGCCATGTCAGAACAAACTGCTACTAATAGTATTATTCTGTTTTACTTCACATTGTATTTATTATTATGTACTTGTTTACCTACTTGTTGTTTTGTCTTTTGTCGTGGAACCTCTGTAAAAGAGACCCTGGCTCAAAGTTCTATCCGATTACCTCAGATAAATAAATAAATAAATAAATAAAATTATTATTCTTTCTTTCTACACAGATTTTTACAAAAAACAGGTATTGACCTCAAAACCATTTACATCATAGCAACCTGTCGAATAGTTAGTAGCAATCTCGTATATATTTATTTATTTCAAATGTTTTACCAGGAAAGGCATACTGGGCTGGGAATTGGCTTGTTTCTTTTGTATCAGTAGGACATATTTCTGGGCAAGTGACTGGGCAGTAGGATAAAAGTGCTGCAGTGTTTAAGACACTGTTTCATGGACTAACATCGGGATTTTACGAACATACGAATGTACCAGCAGAGACAGACCACCCGGTCTATCTAAGTCTGTTCGAGTGTGCAGCCAACACCCCTAGTTTGCAGCTGCCCCAACCCCCCTCCCTTTTGTCATCCCACTGCCACCCCCCACCCTTACTCTCCCCTGTTCCCTGTCCCATGCCCTTTTGAAGCTGTTCACAGATTTACATGATACCACCCATTCTGGTAGGGCGTTCCATTTTGCTACCACCCTCTCAGTGAAATAGTGTCGCCTCATTTCCTTCCTAAATCTTCCCCCCTCCATTCTTAGCCCATGCCCCCTGGTGACCCTCCCTCTCCTCAACTTAAAGACCCCATCTGCCCCATCCTTATTGATTCCTCTCAGATACTTAAATGTCTCTATCATGTCCCCCCGTCCCTTCTATCCTCCAGATTGTACATATTGATGTCTCTCAGCCTGCTGTCATAGTCTCGCCCCTCCATTCCACATATCATCTTTTTTGCCCTCCTCTGTACCCCCTCCAGTAGCCTGATATCACGCTTTAGGTATGGCCTCCAAAACTGCACACAATACTCTAGGTGCGGCCTTACCAGTGATTAGTAGAGGGGCTAGATCACCTCACTTTGCGTCGATGAAAACCCCCTCGCTGTGCACCCCAGCATTTTGTTCGCTTCTGCAGCTGCTCTCCTGCACTGGGCAGTGTTGTTCATTGTCCCTGTTATCATTACCTCAAGGCCTTTCTCCTCCTCAGTGATCCCCAGCTTAACCCCCCCAGCCAGTATTCTCTCCTTGGGTTCTTCACCCCAAAGTGCATAACCTTACACTTGTTTGCATTGAACCCCCAACTGCCACCTCTCTGACCACTCCTCTAGCTTGCTTAGGTCCCCCTGCAGCTGCTTCCACCCCTCCTCTCCATCCACCACTGCTCCGATTTTGGTGTCATCAGGAAACAGACTTACCTAGCTCAACACCCCATGTCCAATGTCTGATATGAAGAGCCCAAACAATACTAGCTTCCCCAACACAGAGCCCTGTGGCACCCCACTTGTCACCGACCTTGGAGGTGAGAGCTCCCCTCTCACCACCACCTGTTGCAGCCTCCCACTCAGCCAGCTTGTAATCCAGTCCTTCATTTTTGCCCCTACTCCTACACCAGTTAGCTTCCCCCCAAGCCACCCATGAGGCACCGAATCGAAGGCCTTGCTGAAGTCCAAGTAAAGAACATCCACCGCATGACCCTTATCCAGTTCACCTGCCACCCAGTCATAACATTTTCCCTGCCTTGGTAATAAAACAGGTGGTACATCAGTACAGAAGAGATGTTTGCTCTCTTGATAAAATACTTAGCATGTGCACCTCTTGGCATTCAATTCACTTGGGCCACACAGTATCTGACCTTGAAAGAAGTCCCTCACCCATGCTCCTTACAACCAAAGGGTTGTGTTCAGTGGTGCAGGGAAAGTATTTCAGTTTAGTTTTGGGACCACAGATGGGGGAAAAAAACATGAAGCTCCCCAGACAGAGTAAAAAAATAGTGCCCCTTGTTCAACTGCATGGCAAAAAGCTGCATCATATCTGCTGCCAGAAGTCAGCATTTCTGACGATTGAGTAGTGACACTTTGTGTTAAAAATACCACATGTTACAATTGTACTGCTTGTATTACTTCTTTTTTTTTATTTTTTACAGCTGGTTGTCCTTTGCTTGAGCATGCAGGCACAGATTGTGGGTACCACTTTGCTGGATAATACTCACACTGCTTTAAAGACCTTTGAACTTAAAAACCTCTATTCCCAGTACACAAGACTAAAATTTACATTTTGTATTTAGTTTTACTACTGGCCTGAACAATGATGACCTTTTATTTTGGTGGTGGGGTCCTGAAAGGTTTAGTCACAGACCTCCCCACCCACCCATTTAGAGCCATTTCCTCTGAATGGGAGCAGATTTTTTTATATATTTTTTTAATGACACAGTTTTTGGCCAGGACAGGCTCACTGAGACAAAACTCATTTCTGGGCACATCCTGGGAGCAGAGATAGGTTAAGTAACTTTTTGCATATGACACAGTATGCAAGCCAAAGTTGTGAGAATCAACCCCAGGTTCGCTGGATGTACCAAGCTTGTTCACAGCTTGTTTCTCTAACCTCTAGGCTATACTACCAGCCCCCTCATAGCAAGTTGCAACCTAATGGCATTATGGTGGCATTAGAGTAAGGATTTAATTATGCTGTTTTTTTTCCCCCTGATTTGGACCCTTGGACCCAGACCCCATTCACCCATCCATCCTCCACTGTAGTGCTGGGGCGGCAAAGATGGTACTTTTCCCACAGCTAAGAGAGCAGTTGTCTTCACAGTCAATGCCAGTGCCACTACTTGGTTGTCCAGCAAGGCATACAAGGAATGCACATAATGCAGTTTTGCCTGGCCTTTGCAGTTTGAGCACCGAGTGTCTCCCAGGTCTTGAGGGCTGCAGAATCATGGATTCTTCAATCTTGTATTTAACTGGCGGCAGCAAATGGGGTTCCTCAAAGAATGTTCCACTGTCCACAGACTTAAACTTTGACCAAGTGCTTAGCAATTAGCAGTTTTTATCTCTCCCTCTCCCCCAACCATTTATTAAAATGTACCTGTACTGGTCTGGTCCCAGCTTGTACTCTGCACAGTGCAAACTGGCTCTCCTCATCATTGGCGCGATGCAACCACTACACAAGCTTACACCATCCATGCCACTCAAGTCACACCCTGCTTAGGAGCATTCACACTGGTCTGTGACTGTCTGTCACTCAAACTTTCCGGCTCCCATCCCTCATGATTGCTCGCCCCCTTCCCTATGCACTGACCGTGACTGACTGTCTTAACTCTCGCCATCCCCAATCCACCACTCTCACTCACACACTGCTGAGCTAGGGTCAAGGATGCAAATAATGCTGCCAGCCTACCACATTGAGTCCTGTGTCCTGCCCCTTGACAGGTTTTCTGTCCCGGGCTCAAATCCTCGGTACCAATTCACCTACGTGTTTTCTGTGTGCATGTGCGGTACATTCCATCTCAGGAAAAAAAATGCCTCCAATAGGAACGGTGAAGGAATTGGGGACAGCAATGGAGGGGTGGGGGAGGTACAGCGCACAGTGGTGGTGGTAGCGGAGGGGTTCATTTGTAGTAGGGGAATTGGGGACAGCAACAGTGGGGTGGGGCGCATAGCACACAGTGGGTGGTAGCGGGAGGGGCTCCTTTGTAGTACAGGGGAATCGAGGGACAGCAATGGAGGGGTGGGGGTGGAAGAGTGCACAGTGGGTGGTAGCGGGAGGGGTTCCTTTGTAGTATGGGGGAATTGAGGACAGCAACGGAGGGTTGAGGGTGGTACAGTGCACAGTGGGTGGTAGCAGGAGGGTTTCTTTTGTGCTACTTACCACACACTATGGAATTGTATCACTTCCAAGTAGCACAAGGCACTTCTGACTGAAAAAGACAGGGAAGACATACTACCACAAAAGGTACAATTTTCTGGAACCATCAGGGGTGCCCCAGCATTGCATCATCAGGTTCTCTCGCAAAATGCATCCATGAACATCTCCACATCTATCTGCTTGTAGAGTGTTCAGGAGGGAATGGGAATCTGACATTGCCATGACAGGGCACTTCCCTGATTGCAGTGGCCAAATTGTTTCCAGCTGGTGCCACGCTTGCAAACTAGTGTCACTGCCAGCGTGCACTTGCATTGGTGACACACAGCCAAACCCACAAAAGCATTGGCAGCATTGGCAGCAACAGAGTTGCACCTCCACAGCTCACTTCTCTCCTAAGCTGCCACAACATGTTTCTTGCACATGCGCGCAAGCAAACAGAAGAATTGGTACTACATGCGCATGTTTCCAGGAGTCAGGCACAGTGGATGAGGAAAGTGCAAGACTGAATATGTAAGTTAGGGGTCTGACAATAGCTGGGGAGATAAGCTTCAGAAAAGTGGGTAAAGTCCATTGCTGCCAGGGCTTCCTCTGGATGGCAGTGTCTTCAAGAGTTTGAAGGTAATATTCTGACCAATAGCCCTAAAATAGAATGGAGGAGGAGGAAGGGCAGCAGTTGTAGAGAAATGGGCATGTGAAGCATTGTCATTCTGGCCCATGGAAGGCTGGGGTGGAAGTTTACTAAGATAGGAGGTTAGGTCAGTAAGCATTGAGTTTAAAATGTCTGCAATCTTATCAGGGTCATTAATGGGGCCTTAGGGGATGTGAGTTGCATCATTTGTTTATTAGACTTTGAATTAAGGATGGAAGGAAAAGCTCATTACTCAGATAATACCAGCTGCATTGCAGCATGCCACATAGGCTCTACTGAGGGACTAAATTGTGCGAAACTGTGTTTATTTTATTATAACTTACATATTTTATGAAACATTGTGTATTTGACTTGTGAGCTCTGGTTGCTATCCTGGTAACCAGGAAGAGAGACTGCCTATTGCCTGTAAGCTGTAGTGCTCGTTCTGTATATTTTAGTTAGATTAACCTGACAAATGCACTCTAGTAAAGCCAATACTGGTATTTACCAAGGTTGTGTGTATTTGGGACTTTTTGTTTGTTTTAAATCTCTATACTTGATTGCATTACTCGTGACCCTTGTGGTTCACTTCTGGGACAGCTGCCGCTATATCTGAGAGCCTGCTGCGAGCGGGGCAAGCAGTGTGGGGTGCGCAGCACATGGAGATGTGCACAGAGGCACACATGTCTGTGAGTGTCTGCTGTGTCCGCTGGGGCACTGGGGAACTGAGTATACCAATCTCTGTTATATGCAGCAAGTAAGAGTTTATAGTTTAGATAGCATAACCTAGAAAAATGGATGGTCCTACTAAACAGTGTAACATTTGCTTTATGTTTTGTCAGGGAGATCCAGATATTGACTTTTCTTGTGACAAGTGTTTATTAATAAATAGCTTGCAAGATTAGATAGCCAGTCTCCTAGACAGGGTATCAATCAGTACAGACATTGAAAACTTAAAAAACTTTATTGATAATGCTGTTGAACACTATACCTCTCCATACCCCCCAAGATAAAGTTATCCATCCCCCTTTGGAACCAGAAGAAAGTCAGTCTTAATCACCCATAGAAGATTGGGCCATGGTAACTAAAACCAAAATTAAATGCAGAGGGGGTCAAACCCATCACCCCTTCCAGATTCCTTTACAAAACAGATTTGTATCACTAGTCAATCAAGAGATTCAAGCCCTGACTAGTGACACAGATATTTTGACTTCATGTGGTTTGCAGGAATCTGCAAACCTATCTAAGCCAGGCCTTGCTGAGAACATAAGTACTAAATTATCATCAGACTCCCATCTGCTATCTGATTCTAGGCCTCATGAAATGTCTAGTCCTACAAGCTCTTGCACATCAAGCACAAAGCATAACCCCTCTTTTTGTACAGCCAATGAGAGACCACATCAGAAACAGATATTTGTTTTGGGAGACTCAATAATAAAACACGTAGACAGAGCAATCTGTAATCCAAACAAGGTCTATTGTACCTGTTCTAGTTTTAGGAGTGATAAGGTATCTGATATTACTACTACGATTCCTAATATTTTACAAAATCCAGGTTTAAATCCCTTAGTTATTATCCATGCTGGCACAAATGATATACAAAGTACTAGTATTAATAAACTGAAACATGACTATATTGCACTTATCAATTTGCTTACAGAAAAGGGGCGCACAGTCTGTTTCTCTGAGATTTTGCCAGTTCCCAGAGCCACTTAGTTTGCAATTTCAATAATCAAAAGATTAAATGAATGGCTGCAAAAATGGTGCATCACACAAAATATTCCCTGGTTTGCACACTGGGAGAACATTGTCGACAGAACCTCTTGGTATAGTTGGGATGGACTGCATCTCAACAGAATAGGCAGTACCATATTGGGGAAATCCTTATTAAATATCATAAACAATCATTTAAACTGAATTCAAAGGGGGAGAATGGGAAACACCCAAGTCTCATACTTACCATAAAAATCAACCTAAAAAATCATGTAACATCTTGTCACTGAATGCACGATTATTAAATCTTATCAAACTGACGGAACTAGAAGCAAAAAGTAAATTACTAAATCTGGGTATCATAGGAATATCAGAAACCTGGTGGGATTCAAACTTTGTATTGAGTCAACAATTACCAGGCTACAAACTCTATCATAAAAATAGAGTCGATAAAAAAGGTGGAGGGGGTTGTATTCATGTAAGAGAAGATATCCCCTCCTATGAAATCCACTCCCAAAATAATGCCGAAAGTATTTGGATGGTAGTACAATTCAAAGGTCTCTCTCAAATTTTAATAGGAAATTGTTATAATCCCCCTTCATCAGACGCTATTTATAGGGATGCATTGCTAAAAGATATAATACACTTTTCAGAACTTGGGGACATAATAATTATGGGAGACTTTAACATGCCCCTTATAGACTGGTCCTCAAACTCAAGCAGTAACAAACTTGATCTTGATTTCCTGGCTATGTTAACAGAACAGAGCTTGTCACAGCTAATTTACTCCCCTGCTAGAGGCAGTAAAATTCTCAGTCTTCTTATTTCAAATTTAAGCCATAAACTAACCAATATACAGATACTAGACCCATTAGGAAATAACGACCACTATTCAGTCTTGTTCGAATTAATAGGGGAACATCATAGTCTAAAAAAGCAATCAACTTATAGGAATTATGATGCAGCTGACTTCAAGAGTATCATCATGAAGTTAAACAATATCCAGTGGAATAAATCCCTTCAGGGACTGACAGTAAATGAGGCATGGATTAAATTACAAAATATAATAAACCACCTAGAAGACCACTATGTTCCCCAAAAAAAGAAATATAGTAAAAAGGGTAGGATACCTATATGGTTAAATAAAACAATTAAATCACAAATCAAAAAAAGGGGAAGTTGTTTAATAAAACTCAAAAACAGTCATCCAAGCGAAAATAGCATTTTGTTATGTAGATATAAGAAAACTTTACAGAATTTAAAAAACTTGATTAAGAAAGCCAAAATGAAAACAGAAGTCAAGCTGGCCCATACTAAAGAAGGTTACAAATCACTTTTTTCCTACTTAAACAATAAAAAGGGGAATTCTAGAAATATAGGACCACTTACTAACAATGATATCACTGTGCAGTCTGGTATTGACATTGCTAACCTCTTTAATACCTACTTCTGTTCAGTTTTTTCACAAAAAAGAACTTTATTTATATAAGGTGGACCTTGGGACATGCTCTGACTTTACTAAATATCACAGCATTACTGTTTCTGACAGTATTCCATTCTTGAAATATTTAAAGGAAACCACTAGTCCAGGGCCTGACCAAATCAGTGCCAGATTTCTTATTGAAACTGCTGAATTAATATCAATCCCTTTAAAAATAGTATTTAATAAATCCTTACAATCAGCCGAAATCCCTGCTGACTGATTAATGGCATCTGTAACTCCTATACATAAGAAAGGTAGCAGATCAAGTGTCCAAAATTACCACCCTGTAAGTCTTATATCAATCATTTACAAAACTATGGAAAAAATAATAAAAACATTTCTAATAGAAGAAATGAAGGAATTAAATGTAAAGGACAACACTCAACATGGGTTTAGAACTGGTCACTCTTGCACCACTAATCTGTTAGCATTTTATAATAATATTAGTTTGGGCTTAGACAACAAACAGCAAATGGACATCATTCTGCTTGACTATAGTAAAGCCTTTGATAAGGTCCCCCATGGAAATTTAACCAAAAATATGGAAACCTTAGGATTTTCCTATCATCTAATAAACTGGACTAATGCATGGTTAACAAATAGAACCTAGAGAGTCATCATAAATAACTGTGTGTCTAACATTGGTGCAGTTATTAGTAGGGTACCACAGGGCTCAGTTCTTGGCCCCATTTTGTTTAAAATTTACGTAAGTGATATGAAAATAGGCCCCAATAACTGGCTATCCAAGTTTGCTGATGATTCTAAATGGGGGGTATCGTGGATAATTCTTTACACTCTGATTCTCTTAAACTAGATCTCCAACTTATTGAGAAATGTGCTCTAGAAAACAAAATGGAGTTTAACTCTGATAAATGTGTGGTCTTACATTTTGGGTCTCATAACCCACAAAACAATTATTATATAAATAATAAATTATTTAAATCTACAAATAAAGAACGGGATCTGGGAATACTGTAAATTCTAGACTGTCATCTACAGATCATTGTCTGAAAATAGCCAATACATCTAGTAGGTTAATTAGACAAATTCAACATTCATTTCTTACAAAAACTGAACAGTGCCTAATACCATGCTATAGAGCATCAGACCACACATTGATTATGGGTCTCCATTTTGGAACCCTTATTTAAAGGGTGATATAAACCGGCTTGAGAGGATCCAAAGATGGGCTACCAAGATGGTCCCAAGATTACGCCACAGCCCCTATCATACTAGACTTCAGATCACAGGGCTAAATTCTTTATAACACAGAAGAACTAGAGGGAACCTGCTCTTAGTCTATAAATTGATGAACGGTCAAGAACTTATGAACCAATGTGGACTCAATTTAACTGTAAGGCGAACTGTACCTAGACACCATAATAAGCAACTCATTGTTCCAAAAGCTAAAACTAATCAGAGACTAAACTTTTTTTTCAGTTAGGGCACCGAGACAATGGAATAAACTCCAGCAGGATTTGGTCAATGCTCCTAGTGTAGTTATCTTTAAAAGGGGTCTCGATAACTGGTTATCCAAGAATTGTATGCACTAATTTACCCAGTTTGTGTGGGGGAAATCTAGATGGGCCTCGGTCTTCTTTTTTCCCAAAAAACCTAATAAACCTAGTAAACCTAGACCCAATGGAGGTTCAGAAACTGCAGGGGTTGCCAAGGGTGTTTTTTTGTTGGTTGATAAAGAATTTGTGCTTAAGCGATTTAACAGCCTGTTTATATGACTTGCACAGTTGTCTATAGGTGTTCCACAATTGTGGTGAGAGAGATGCTTGGTAGGCTTTCCATTTGCTGTCCTTGTCTTTCATTTGTGCCAGCAGTTCCCTGGATAACCAATGGGTGCAGCCACCTCTAACCATTCTGGTAGTGAGGGGGAAATGTTTGTCCTACAGCTTTTGAAGGGTGTCAGTACATAAATACACTGCGGTAGAGATGTTATCGAGTGAGTAGAGGGAGGCCCAATTTATGTTCTTAGCTTCCTGTAAAACCAAGTTGTGGTCCTGGCTATTAAATTTCCTGGAGGACAGAAGTTTGGGGGGGAGGACAGCTAGATTTGGTGGTCAGAACAATGTAAGTTGGGGTTTGGCCACTAATTGAATTGGACATCGTGCATGCCTGGAGGACTTGATCTGCTCATTAGTGACAATCCAATCTAGGATGGAGTGGTTTAGCAAATGAGGGTTGCACCTGGTAGGGTAGGAGATGACTTGTTCCAGGTTATGGGACTTCAATAGGATCGCATAGTCAGTTTCTGGAGCATGCTACCCAGTTTAGGTTAAAGTCCCCAAGTAAGATAGTATATTTTGATGGTGTGACACATGCAAGCCCATATAGAAAATTGGATAGGCCCTAGATGCCTTCTGATGGGGATTATAACAACAGCCTAGGTAAAGTTTTTTAGATGGACCCAGAGTTAGTTCAGTGAGGATCCACTCACTCGAGGAGGTGTGAGCTGAGCAGCCGCTGATGGTGGTAACGATGTGGTCCTGCACAAACAGTGTAACACCACCACCACCCCTCTTTCTGTCTGGTCTGTCCAGGCAAAGAAGGGAATAACCAAGGAGTTGGTACATGGCATTGTCATGGTAGGAATTTAGCAAGGTCTCAGAGAGCCCTAGCATATGGGGCACATGGATACCCACGCTTCAAGCTCAAGGAACTTTGCTGGGAGGCTGCAGACATTCAGATGTGCCACTCTGAGGTCATCTTGCCTGGCCCAAGTAGTGTTAGTGTGGTCGATTTGTGTGTTTAAGGGGCCTGGCTTGCTTTCCATGTTACCAGCAAGGAGAACGAGGAGAAGGAGGGAGAGTAGAGGACAGGTAGGAGGGAGTCAGAATGGGGACCAAATAGATTCATAGATTCATAGATTGATATGGGCTCAGGAGGCAAAAAAATGTCCTTAGAGAGCTCACCACTAGTATGGTGGAATAATCGCTATTGGAGATACAATGTTTTTTTTTACTTCCCATATAATTATCTAAATGTTTTTTTAAATGATTCCATATTATCACTCTCTACTATCTCCCTTGGCAAAGCATTCCATTGGGTCACCACCTTTTGAGTGAACCATTTACTTCTTTTACAAGTTTCACAATTTACCTCTCTAAGTTTAAAGCTATGTATACATGTATGGGGCTGGGAATTGTTCTTTATCAGACCCAGGGTTTCAAAAAGAAGCAGATCTCCAGTAACTTTATATGTCAAGCATAGATCTCCTAGTAAATGTCTATATTCCAAGGTAAAGAGGCCGAAGGTTTGTAGCCTTGCCTCATATTCTACGGATCTCATTTCACAAATTTTTTTTGTTACGTTTCTTTGGACCCCCTCCACTAGTTTTTTACCTTTTTTTGTGACCAGCACACAGAAAGAGGAGCAATCGTTAAGTTGGGATCTAACCATACTTGTATAGAGTGGGAGAATCACCCTTGGGTCTCTGCTTTTAATATGTTTAAAAATACTTTCAATAGTTTTATGGCATTTTTTGACCTTAGCTGAGGTATGATTATCGAAAGTTAACTTGTTATCCACAAGAACTCCCAGATCTTTTTCATTAGTTGTTACAGAAAGTTGAACATTATTAATTTTATAGATGAAATTATGGTTATTATATCCAAAGTGCATTACTTTACATTTTTGTTCATTAAAACACATTTTGTTATTTATTGCCCTGGTGCACATTTCATTTAAATCCTTCTGGAAATAATTTGAGGCTTGTGTATTATTAACTATGTAGCCCAGTTTGCAGTCTTCTGCATACTTGGTCATCCAAACATTGTTAGATGGTTGCATTGTTGATATTAATAGATTAAACAGAACAGGGCCCAAGGATCCATTCACATATCGGGACTGCGTAGTATGGTACGGTATGGTCTGCACACCCCTTGGCCCACACTGTGGACCAATGTGGACCAATGAGCGTACAGCCGTACTGTACACTGTCAGTTGGCAGGAGGCCGGGCGGCTTGCAGGTGGGGAGCTGCCACCCACTGCTGACCAGAGGGGAGCGGGTGGGGGAATGGGTGGAGGGTTAGGAGGGGGATATGAGTACTACTGACCACCAGGGATTTATTTATTGTCACAGCCCAATCTGGCAGGATAGTCCACTGACCACCAGGGAGTTTATTTAATATTACAGCCCATGATCGGGCAAGGATAGGCCACTGGACCACCAGGGATTCTATTATTTATAACAGCCCAAGATTGGGGGATTGGGGGTTGGGGGGCACGACGCTGATGGATCCTGGCTCTGGAGCTCAGGTGGCTGCCCACAGCTGGTGGCTGCTGTGTTGCACCCTGCAATATGGTGGCTCACCTGTGGGTGGCCAGCTGTTGCTCCTTTTCCTTTCGGCTCAACTGTGTGTGGCACAAGTAGGGGTTGTGCCTGCATCTGCTCAGCACATCCTGGGCTGAATATCGAGATGTGCAGAATATGCAGGGGCATGCCCCCCTTACTTGCACCGCATACATTACCAATGCACCCCAGCACATCTGGATTTGTGTAGCGCATAATCCCCTGTTGAATATCATACCAGTGCTCATCAGTGGGTTGCACATGGCGCAACTCTGTTGCACCATGAGCAACTCCTTTGAATATCCCACCCATTATGTCCATGTTCTGTGGCTTTTGGTAAGCTATCTGCTGATGTAAATACACTTAAAAAATAATCATTAAATTCAGTTGCCATAGCTGAGTCACTGTTAGTGAAACCCTTGCTGGTTTCAATCGGTCCAACTGTAAAGTAGTTACGTCTTAAAGAGCCTATAAGTTGTAGAAAGATTTGCAGTTGTCTGAAGTTTTAGTTGCCAGTTTTAGTTCAGACTCCCTTTTTGCTTTTCTAATATAGTATTTTACCTTTTTTGTTTTTTCCTTATATGCATTCCAGGTGGTTGGGGACAGATGTTTTTTTAAATATTAATAGCCTTCTTTATACTCCTGTTCCACCATAATGGTGTTCTAAGGCCATTAGTATATTTTGGCCTATTAGGAACCCACATAACAAGACAATGATTAATCTTTGTATTTATGCAATCCCAAATCTGATGTAAATCTAGATCATGAAGGTCAGTTTCCCAATCCCAGGTACTTAGATATCTATTTCTCTATAATTAGCCTTATTGAAATCCTTAACAACTGTCACACCGTTTATGATGTCATTACACATATTTAATTTTACTGAAACCATATTATGGTCACTATCTCCCAATGGTATATCAATAATTGGAGTAGACATTCTATCTTCTATATTAGTTAGAATAATATGATGTATGTTATTCTGTCTAGTCCCTTGGGTTACTATTTGGGTTAAGTTTTGGTTAATAGTAAGTTCAATAAATTCAGTTTCTACCAAGCCATGGCCTTTAAGTTTTGGCCAATGAATTCTTGGGAAATTAAAATCCTCATATAGCTAGGGAATGAACAAAGAGTTCAATCAAAAGATGCTTGAAGTTAGAAAATACAGCCAATACGGTAGAGCCCATGGGAATATGCTCATATCTAGCCCTGATAGGCGAGGAGTCAGGTGGTGAGTGTGTTGAGGTACAAGAGTATAGGCTTAGCTGATCAAGGGCAAGTATCATTGCACAAAAGTCTATGGCCAGCAGCAGGCCAGTCATGGTGGACATCACCAGGAGGATCAGATATATGTTCATACGGGGTGTATTCCTGCACCAGGTGGCAGGGTGAGGAAAGCACAGATAGTTGCTATGTCAAAAGATCGAGTGGCACTACTGATTTTGTTTGTTAATGAAGTTGGGGAGGCCCTTTGAAAGGTGGCAGCTTGACTTGGCAAAAAGCAGGAGGTGGCAACTTAAGAGTACATTAGGAATGGGCGGGAATACTGGCGGAGAAAGAGCATTTAAAGAGTGGCGGGGGTGCAGGTGGGTGGGTGGCAAACATTTCGGCTACTAGCTAGCTAAATCACAAATCAAAGAAGGAGCAAAGTGTTACAAAAGTCTAAGAAATAAAAAAAGTGCTTCTGTTTTCAAAAGTGGAGCCTGAGAGGAGCTGATTGGCCAGGACAGCCGAGGTCGGAAGGTACCGGCCAATCAGCCTAGGAGGCACAGAAGCACCAGAGTTTCAGAGCTCAGGCAGGGAATGGCTGCCAGAGCAGCCACAGGATTACCTTAGGGAGCCAGAAGGAGCTATGGCAGAGGAAGAGCGGCAGCTGCGGTGAGGATAGAGAGGCACACCACACCAGCTTCAACAGTGCACTCGGTCAGGGGCGGGTAGCAATCTGGGGAGAGAAAAGAGCAAAGCCAGAAATTAGTACAGCACAGGAACAATAGAAAGAGGGTGGGGGGAGACAAGAATCAGCAGGGGGTAGAGACAGAAAAAGACTGTAGGCTAAAGGAGAGAAAAAGTCAGGGGAGGGTCATTTACAACTGAAAGGATGGCATAGTCAGAGTAGATTAGGAGCTCAGGTGAGAAAGGGCTGCTGAAACAGCTGCAGGATTACCTTTGGGAGCTGGGAGGATATTCAGCAGAGGAGGAGCGGTGGCTGTTGTGAGGAGAGACAGCCACGCTGCACCAGCTCCAGCAGTGTGCAATGTCGGGGTCAGGTAGCAATCTGGGGAGAAAAAAGAGCAAAGCCAGAAATTTGTACAGCACAGGAGGAAATGGTAGAGGATGGGGGGAGACAAGAATCAGCAGGGGGGTAGAGACAGAAAAGGACTGGTAAGCTAGAGGAACATAAGAGTAAGGGATGAGTCATTTACAACTGAAAAGAAGGAGTAGTCAGAGTAGATTAGTAGCTAACCAGCAGGATAGTCTGTGCGGTAATTAACAATTCAGTTAAACAGTCAGTGCAGTTACACTATCTTTGCAGGCTAAAATTACACAGTACACTAAAAATTGACTAACAGCTACAAAATTTCAGCCACTAGCTAGCTAAATCACAAATCACAGAAGGAGCAAAATGTTACAAAAGCGCTCCAGTCTAAAAAATGAAAAAAGTACTCCCATTTTCAAAAGTGGAGCCTGAGAGGAGCAGATTGGCCAAGAGAGCCAAGGTCAGAAAGGGCTGGTCAATCAGCCTAGGAGGTGCAGACACGCCAGAGTTTCAGAGCTCAGGCGGGGAAGGACTGCTGAAACTGCCACAGGATTACCTTAGGAAGCTGAGAGAAGCTTCAGCAGAGGAGAAGAAGTGGCTACAGCTAGGGGAGAGAGAGCAGTGCTGCATCAGTTTAGGCAGTGCACCCATCAGGGGTGGCTAGCAATCTTAGGGAGCTTGGAGAAGCTTCAGCAGAAGAGGACTGGTGGCTGTGGCAAAGAGAGAAAGCCATGCCACTCCAGCTTCAGCAGTGTGCCCGGTCAGGTGCGGGTAGCAATTTGCATCCCTGCATCCCTGCATCTCCCCAATAAATCCCTTCTCCTCATGGATCAGTGCCCTTCCCACCCCTCCGAGGATGCACAAGTCCCAGGATGGTAGAATTAAAACAGTGTTTCTACAAAAAAATACAACTTAATGAATCCAGCCTTTAGATGATGACATCACTGCAACATTTTAGAAACATTACCATAAGAGACTGCTTCGTGATCTGGCTGGAAATGAATGCAGTGTCTGATTTTTTAAAATCACTCACACTGAAAAATGTCCTGCATCTTTCAGATGAAGCCTGGGCTGCTGTGTCTCAGGCTACTGTATGGCATTGCTGACATGAAGCACTTGGTTCTGTACTCGATTTTCAATATACTCCCCTGACACCGCCACAGAGCTTTCTGAGGATGACATCGATGATACACAGGATATTGCCAAACTTGTCAATGATCTCCAGCTCATCAAATGAACTGAAGATGCAGCCAAGATAATAGAAGAGTGGCTGCTAAGCAATGAAACTCTAGCAGCCACAGAACAGCCGAGCAACAAGGCAATCATTGCCACAGTATCAGAATGGTCTCAGGAGAACAGTGGAGACAGTGAGAGTGATCAAGACAGAGAGGGGGATGCTGAAAACAAACCAAGTTCATCTGATGTGATCAAAGTACTTGATACCTGCCTGTCATGGATGGAATGTCAGGAAGATATGGATCCAGTAAAGGTACTGCAGTTATGCCAGTTGCCCTCCTATGCGAGTGATCTTGCTAACAGGGCACTCATTCACAGAAACAACTGATATTTGGGCCTTGAAATGAAATATTTTTTTAGCCCAGTAACTATTTTACTGATAATACAGTAAATAAAGATTAAATTCACTAAATAAAGCTTATATTGCACTGTATTGCCTTTATGTGTTTATCTGTAGGGAAAAAATAGCGTTTCTCACTTTAACAAATGGCGGAGTATAATGAACATGGGACACTACTCTGATTTTGCTCATTCTAGTGAGGAAGCACTGTACTTTGGTTACTGTTGCAGATAATTTGGGAAAGAAAAAAAACAGGTTTTTACTGTTACTGATAATTTAACCCTGTAAAATGGCAGTATCACACATTTTATGTGTTGCCCTTAAATGTGTAACACTAAAATGTGAGACCCTAAAATTCAATTTTTGTGCCTCTCATAGTTTTACTCATCACTCAGCTGTTTTGCAATATTTTTATCTCAACTTTTGAATATATTGTTCACGTGACCCTACCTCATGAATAAGTATGATGGGAATTTCCAAGTATAGGACAAAAGGTGTTTCACAGATGCTCTGCAAAACCACCTTTTGGGCAGGATTTAACACAATCTAGTGACCATGTTCATGATGTAGGATCAAAATTATTTTCATGTTGCACATTTAAGTGCAACTGTAAAATTTGCAACATTACATTTTCTGTGTGCACCAAAAATGGAATTCTTGGGTCACACTTAAATGTGGATGAACTCTTCATTTGGTGCAAGGCTCACAGGGCGCTGCACATCTGTAGTTTTTCATGCAGGTCCCAACAGGACCTGAAAGAATAAGGATATGGTTCCACTATCTCAAAAAGAAAGGAAATTCATTGCAAAAAACTGCATTAATAGGCCAGTTAGACTTCAACGTAACACCACAAAAGGAGAGAAAAGTGGTGTTAGGGTTTCCAACCCTAACTCCCCAACCCCCATTCAGTAAAAGGACAAGAGCACACAAGTAACCACAGACAGCCTTCATTAGGTAAGACAAACAACATATAACTGTTTCCAGATGACAGAAATGCAGCAACACTAATGTGTCACCTTTGTGGAGGAGCCTGTGCTTCTGGAGCCACAAGTGTGTGTTTATGTCTTATAGCATATATGAGTACCTGTGGCTGCAGAAATGCTGGCCCCACAGGTGCCTGCACTTCATCATACAGACGTAATGTTGCAATTTAGGTGTCATAGATTTCTATATGCAGCAGCAAAAGGGCAGGCCCCACAGGGATACCTAGTAGGTATATTTATTTATTTTTTTACTACTATTTTTATCCTCCTTATAGCCACAGCCCTGCTTACCTCCAGCTGCTGCTCCTCCTCACCGCCGACCCCGGAGTTGTTTATGCCCAGTTGGCATATGCAACTGTACTGTTGAAAGGGGCTCCCTATATACCCCCACGCCTGGCCAGGATCCAATACTGGCACATGCCTCTCTATTCAGGCATTTGCCAGCTGGTGAAGCTGTGGCCATCAAGCTGCCACAGACTTGTGTAGCCATTTTCCCCCTTTTTAGTGCCCCTGGAGTGCAAGCATGCAATGACGTCAGGCACTACACGACGTCATCCGCCACACTCTGCCCCTTGCTGGCACCGCTCTGGTAGTGCCCCCGGTCATCACCAGTGGCTGCTACAGAGCAGTGGTTCCCTGGATCCCTCCCCAGGAATGGGAGAGCAGTCCTCCGGATGCTTGATCCCATCCCTTCCCTGCCAACCCCTGGTGACCTGGGCTCACATCTGAACCCGGGTAGCCAGCATGGCGCAAGGTGTGGCATCCAGCACTTCAACTCTCAGAGCCACTGGGCTGGCCACTGCTAGGTTTATTTTGAAGATTTTTATTTACAGCTTTAGCTTTTAGCTTGTCACATCAGCTCAAAAAGAACATGTAGCAGGCATTATTGCAGAGGAACTTACATATTCAAGATGAAGAATAGCTGTAGCTGTTTATGTTAGAGACTTCAGTTTCAATCAAGGACATTAAAGAGCCATATAAGATGAAAAAGCTGATGTTGATTTTGCTAAAATGAAACTTACTGTTGCTTGAATTTCCAAAGGTGCAGAGGCAGTAGGCAATCACCTGGTGCTTCGTGATGTCAGTATCAGAATAGCTGCAGCTGGTCATGAAAGAGACTTCAGTTTCAAACAAGAATATCAAAGAGCCATATTAGGTGAAAAATCTGGCTGGCCCGGTGGCACTGAGGGTTGAGGTGCTGGATGCTGTACCTCACACCACACTGGTGACCCAGGTTTGGTGATGGACTCACGTAGCCGGGGGTAGGCAGGGGAGGGAGGGAGAGAGAGTGCATGGAGCATCTGGAGGACAGCTCTCCTCTCCCTTGGGAGAGATTCAGGGATGCTTGGTGTCCTGAGGACTCCCAATGGAGATCATGGGTATTGCAGGTACACCAACCAATGTAAGGGGCAGACTGTGGCAGACACTAGCAGGGCAGCCATGTGCAGGTGTCATTGCATGCTGCACTCTGAGGGGGAACTGAAACAAGAAAAAAAAAATGGCATCCGGGTGAGGTGATGGTGGGTCTCCTGGGGCAGAAACCCCACACGCTCAGTGCTGGCCACGATCCTGACCCTACCCCTGGGGATCCTTGGCCTCCTCCTCTGTGGGTTGGCAGGAGAGGAGGGGGATCCTGATACCGAAACTTCAGTGGGAGGAATGGTTCAGGCAAGCAGTAGGGGTGGAAGCCAAGCTAGCCTGCCTGAGAGATGACCCAGACTGTCTGGTGAGAAAAAGAGTTAGGAAAGGAAAAAATAAATAAGATGGAAAATCTTGTGTTGATTTTGTTAAAACTAAGCTTACTGTTGCCTGAATTTGTAAAGGTGCAGAAAAAGTAGGCAATCACCTGGTGCTTTGTGATGTCAATAACATTTCATCAAGAGTGACAAATGCATGCACAGGATGATGTTTTATAGCCCCAAATGCTCACACAAATTAGCACAAATTTGATTATGTATTGCACATTCATTTTGATGTAGCATATGGTCCTTTAAAATACTAATGACCATGCGATAGATATTTAATTTTAATGCTTTATTATCATTAATAGTGCTCTGAGTACTTACAAAAAAAAGAAGAGAGAAAAATACCAAAACGTCAGTGTCAAATATTATCAGTAATTCCCCCAAAAGATTATTTTTTGTTTGTTACAGTAATATCAAAAAGACTCATAAAAATGAACATATTCTCCAAGGAAAAGTTTTTTGTTTTATTTAATAGTCAAAGTTTTAACTTTTATGTCTAACAAGTTTGAACCCCACTACTTAGTCCAGATCTGAAAACCATATAGCATCACTAAGTTCAAGTACTAACATAATTTATTTATTTATTTTTTACATTTTGGTAACTGGGTGAGCTCAGTGAGACCAGAGGTCCCTTTTTCGGGGTGACCCGGAATTAGTTACATAAAGCAATGGTTTCACACATTGGACAACATACAATGGTTATGATTGTTACATACATTGGAGTGACAGTAATTACAAATGGCTTTATGAATTAAACATTTGGCATAATACAATGGGGTAAATCAGACACAGCAGATACCATCATAAAAATGATCATGGAACTTCTTGATATGTAACCTTCTTGATGTATACATACATTTGATGTCATGCATCAATACTTGCATTAAAATTTGTTTTATCAATATATTAATAATGTGGCAGAGAAGATTTTCTTTGCATATATAATGATTTGTAACATACAACTTGTGATGAACAACAATTCATATTTGTTTAAAAGTTACAGCAATGACATAAAGTTTGTATAGTGATTAAATCCATTTAGGGCCAAGGTATTGAGAACAAACATACAGTGTGTTTCTGTTTGTTCCAGCTTTTTATCTCTAGCACCACTTCACAGCATGGATGGGGCACCATTGAATACCATATATCTGAATGGAGAAACATCCCCTCTATGTACTTCTTTAAAATGTTGCCCTGTTGCACTGGCGCATCTTGTTAGATATACTGATCTGAGATGCTCGAAGCCTTCCTAACAGTTTTTTCTGATGTATTCTTTTTTTACAATTGCTCCAAGTTGCACAAATAACAAATGTACGCTTACTATTGTAAAAATGTATGTTTCCTGACACAGGGTGGATAAACTGTTTTCCTTTAACCGCATATCTGCATGCCTAGCATGAACCACAGCTATAAAATCCCTTTAGTTTCCCACTTTCATCTGAAAGCATATTTAATAGTAAAATGACTGTTTGTTAATATAGCTGCCAAACTGGATGCTCTGCTGCATGTAGAGGTGTGCCAAAAATAACTTTCTTCCGGTGGAATTTCCACAAAAGTTGGGGTTTCGCTTCCACAAAAGTGCAGAAATCAAATTAGCAACATTTGCAGAAATTCTGACTTAGAACCATGGAATAAATGTATAAATTGTGGATTATTGTATTAAGCTGCAGAGAAAAAAGTCTGCAGAACAGATCACTGAACTACAGAATAATTACATGTACTGCGGAATAATTCACTATACTGCAAAAAAAAATTCCTTAGAACTGTTATTCCGCAGTTCATGTGTATTATCCTGCAGATCAGCAAAAAGAATTCCATGAAACAGGATGAAAATTCACCAAACACATTCAGAAGATTCCGATCTCATCAATGGTGGAAGTTTGGAAAATTCCGCAAAATTTTTGAATTTTTGTGAAAGTTCAGCAAAAGCGGAATTTGCAACTTTCACCCACCTCTAGCTGCATGAAATAATAGGTTTATTTCTGATTATTTGTTTAAGTGCATGGTCTGTTTGTAAAATTGTCCAGTTTGAACAGACAATATCAGTCACGTAATTAGAAATACAATTGCATTCAGTGAGAAATACTGTTTCTTGATCGTGTTTGTCCACTTTTTTCCTTGGGTGTAACAATTCATTTCCATCTGTTTTTTTTTTCTGCCTTTTGATAGGCTTCGATCAAAGTTTTTAGTTTATAGACCCTATTTTGAAAATGAATCATGCGATCCTGTGATTCTTCTTGAAACTTCTCCAGACCTTTGCAATTGCCTGTAAGACAAAAAAAATGTTTAATAGAATATTTTCAATTGTTTTATGTGGCTGAGCTCTGCTAACCAGTAATAGGGTATTTGCAGCAGAAGGTTCATGGAAACCATAAGTTTCAATGTTGTATTGACTAGGCATAAATCCAGAAAATTAATTTTAGTAGGATGTACTGTATATTAAAGGTAAATTGCAACCCCCAGCATTATCACTAAATCAGTTGATGAAGTCAAGTGCCTCTGCATCTGCCCCATCCTATATGACTATCACATCATCCAGTTATTGGTACCAAGTAAAACATTTTTATGGAATGGATTTTTACTGTTCAAAATAAAACCTTGTTCTATCCATTCTAATACAAAATTTGCACAGTATGGTTTGCACTGTCTCCATTACGGTATCTCTGCATTGATAATAGCACTTCCTATCAAAAGTGAAATAATTATGTTTTAGAACAAATTCCAAACTGAGAAGTAGAAATTCTGGATTGACAATGTTCTCTAAGTCAACCCTTAGTAGCATGTGCTCCACTGTACTGAGTCCTAGACCATGATGTATTGAAATGTATAAACTTTCAACATCTACTGTAAGCTATAAGACTGTTTTCTGTCATTTAATGCTGTTTAACTTCCCTGTGATGTTCATGGTGTCCCTGATATAGGTTGGTGACTTACTAGCTATATCTTTTAGGGAAAAAAAATTGGATAGCTTTTCACTCACACAACCTATGCCAGAGACATCTGGACACCCTGGGGGGTTCTCAATGTTTTTATGTACTTTTAGAAGTACATAAAATGTAGGGGTCAAAGGAAATGGGGTAGTCAAATACTTTTTTCATCCAAATTAATCCATCTACTTTGAAAAACTGTACCTAACAAATTGTCCAGCTGTTTATTAAATATTGATGTAGGATCACTATCTAGCCTAGTATAGTATAGTATAGTCAATTTCTAAGATGTCTTCTGACTTCCAACAAATACATTTACTTTTTAAACAAGAAAACATTTCCCCCTTGTCAGAATTTGTCATAGTAACATCAGTCCAGCTTTCCTCAGCTGCTGTTGTTTCTTCCTTTGTTATATTAAGATAGAGTGGTTGTCATCTCTTTTTAAACAGTTCCTTTATTTTTCAAAGATTTCCACTGCTGGACTTTTCCTGTTGTGTCCCTCTAAAGTAGATGGTGGTTTAAATGGTGATCTTCTCTGTGATGCATTAGCAGTTAATTTGATGGCATTTTCTTCAATCTGTATCAGAAGCAATTCCATTATTACATATGTGCATGTTTCTTGCAGTCTGTATGTATCAGCATCATCTTCTGGTAATGTAACAATACTATCATTCAGGTTCATTGATACAGTGATATGCTGGACTCCTAAGTTATCTTCAGAGGCTACATGTTATTGGACGACAGGTATTTGGAAGCAGAAAATTATTTTAATTTTATTTTTCTGAACAATTTGTGTAGTTCAACTTCAAACTTGAATCAATTAACACTGGGTGAAGGGATGAAATTAAGTCCAAATCTGAGGACTAGAAGCTGTGCAGGTGTTAAGTCTTTATCTGTTAAATTAGTTGCATGCTGTTCTTTGTTTACTGCTTGGTGTTGCTTCGCATACATAAGTCTCTTCTCTGCTTTGTGCTGCTTTGCAAATTCCAATCTCTTTTGTTCTTGTTCCTCTATCTATCCCCCTCATCTTGTCTTATATTTTTTTGGATTTTTTCTGTGATCTGATTGTTTTTGGTTTATTTTTAATTTATTTGTTGATGTGTTGATTGACTGGAACTACTTTCTGATACATTCATAGCTTCCACACACTCATCACTATCAGTAGTTTCATTATCCTGCTCTCTTTGTGTTGATTGATTCTGTTTTCATTTTTTGCTTTTAGAACAACCCTGTGATTTACCACAGCTTCTGTGTTTTTGGTCTTTTCTTGGTCAATTAAATAGACAATTATTCATATAATCTGAATCATCCCTGATGAGCTTGTGGGCTTTCCTATCCTTTCCTCATTTTCATTTTCACATATTTTTAGTTTCGTTTACGGTTTTTCATTTAGCTCTTTAAACATCTCACTTTCTTTATCAATCAATCAATCAATCAAAATTTTATTTATCCAGGTGGGCACCATTGAGCAAGGCTCATTTGCAAGGTGGACCTGATCATGAATACATCAAAGTACAGTACAGAAGCAGGTATACAAAAAGCAATAATAAACAAGGAAGAAAAAGTATATACAGTGTATACAGTACAGTACAAGGTTGAAATAAATAAAAAAAAAACAGCATTATTTTACAATTGAGGAAGTCAGCAGATGTACAATCAACCATAGGCATACAGTGATTATAAGCAGAGATATTTTGAGTGAGACAGCCGGCAACTACACATATAGGGGAAAGAGGCCATGTATGGGGTGGCAGGTTAGAGAGGTAAAGAGGAGGAGGGATATATTACTGATGACTGGTGGAAAAATTGAACTAAAACCACAGAAAGTGATGATGGTTGTCGTATACTTGTTTATTATGATAATGACGGAGGAGGGGTAGATAATTGGGACACTGCTATGGATGGGGTAGGACTTTAGTCAGGCTGGAGTGGACAGGGAAGGGTGGATGTAGCAGGAAGAGTTAATAGGGAAAGAGTGAGAGCCAGGGGTAGAAACATGGTGAGCGTCAGGATGGAAAGGGGCAGTTGTGGAATTAGTGGGCTAGAGGTGAGGAAAACATTTGCAAGGTGCTTTCATGTAGCGATTGTAGAGTGCCTTGAAGATATTCAGGCTAACAGGGCAGCTCAGCTTTAAGTTCCTTTGTAAACTGTTCCACAATGTGGGTAAAGAGAAGCTTAGAGCAGCTTTGCCGAAATTAGTTTTAACCCTTGGAACTTGGAGGGTAATTAGGGAATAGCTCCTTAGAGGGTAGGTGCCTAACACACTCAGAGGAATACAATCTGAGACATATGAGGGGAGCTTGTTGGTCACTGCTCTGAAGGCCTATAGGGCGGCATTTCTATTCCTTCTATAGTGAAGGGAAGTCCAACCTAGTGAAGAGTACAGGGAGCAGTGGTGTGTGGAAAGTGGAAGGCCAGTAATGAACCTGATAGCTCTGTGGTAGAGGGTGTCCAACTTAGCCAGTGCAGAGGCAGTGCAGTGGCTGTAGATCAGGTCCGTGAATCTATTAAAGATAGGAAGGTAGCTTGAACCAGTTGAATCTTGGCCTCCTTGTGAGCAGGTGGTTAATTCGCAGAATAGTCCTAATCTTTGCCTTAGTTTCTCTGTAGTTCTTCGAGATGGTCAGTGAAGGAAAGTTTATGATCGAGCCAAACTCCTAGATATTTGAATTTAGCTACATACTCTAGTGTTTCTCCAAGAACAGTGGTAATTTGTGGGATAGCTCCCCCCAGCAGGAATTGCCACATGCAAGGAGGGGGAGAAGATCATGGCTTTTGTCTGTTTTACATTGAGCAAAAGCTTTTTGTTTATGAGCTGGTATTGTAGAAGGTGAAATTCAGCTTGAAGGCCTTCACAGGCTGCTTCCAGCATGGGACGACTTAAGTACAGTACAGTGTCATCCGCGAATAAGTGGATGTTGGCTCTTTTGATCGGGTTATTGATGTTGTTAATGTAGACTGCAAAGAGGAGGGGACCAAGGATAGAGCCCTGGGGCACACCCCTCAGGATAGGTTTTAGTGGAGAAAGATCACCTTCAGCTTTAACCTGCTGTTTTCATTCTCCGAGTAGTCTGCAAACCTGCACATAGATTTATGGTCCAGGCCTAAGGTGCTTAGGGAGGAAAGAAGCAGGCTGTGATTGACTGTGTCGAATGCCTTACTAAGATCCAAGAAAATAATACAGACATGCTTCTTGTTGTCAAGGTCTAGGAGCCAATCATTGGTCACCTTAGCTAGGGCTGTTATGGTGCTGTGCTTTTCTCTGAATCTAGACTGAACCGGGTTTAATAGGCTTCTGGATTCTAAGTATACCCCTAGCTGGCCACACACTATTTTTTCTAGTAATTTAGACAGGATGGGGAGGAGGGAGATCGGTCTGTAATTATTTAGATCGCAGTGGTCATCTGCTTTTAATAGAAGGTTGACATGGGCTATTTTCCATTGAGGGGGGAGGCTACCTTGGGAGAGTGACATGTTGAATAGGTGGGTGATTGGCACCGTAAGCACATGGTAGGCACATTTCAGATAGTATGGCTCTATGAAGTCGGAGCCTGCTCCCTTCCTGGTGTCCATTTGCAGCAGTAGGTCTTCCACCTCTTTTAGAGAGACAGACAGGAGAGAGAAGGCCTCCTCGGTAGAGGGGGACTCGTGGGTTGGTGGGCCCTGAGCTGTGCGGAGGTCATTGGCAGGAGAAGTATCAAATGCTAGCCCTGCCATTGCAAAATGGTTATTGAGGGCTTCCAATATCTCCAATCGGTTAGCGATAACGCTGCCACCGGACTTAATTTTTGCTGGAATGGAATTACCCGGTGCATGTCCAGACATGTCTTTTAATGTTTTCCAGAGCTTTGAAGGATTTCTTGAGGCAGAGGCTAGCTCCAAATAATAGTAGGCGGCCTTGGCTGCTCTGACCAACTTGTTACATGCTCTCTTAAAAAGACACCAATCCAAGTCATTCTTGCTTCTTCTGGCTTTTTTCCATAAAGCATCCCTTTCTAACAGGGAAGCTTTGAGCTCAGATGAGAACCAACGGTAGGTGCTGCTCCTGACCCGCACCTTAACCAAGGGTGCATGCTTATTTAAAGCCTCACTTAAAATATTGTAAAAAATAGTATATGCACTGTTAGCCGTTTTGGCTAGGAAGAATTCCTGCCATTGCGGTGAATGTTTCAAGTCATGGACGTAAGCGAACAAATCAAAGTTGCGTTTGCACCTCTTGATAGAGAACTTTGCCACAAACTGTGGGTTGTGCACAGATCTAATGGTGGTGATCATACAATGATCACTAATGTCTGAGAAAAATGTTCTGACATGAGAGGGCAGGTGTGGCTTGCTAACCAAAATTACATCTAAGAGGGAGCTGTTGTTAAGGTTCTTTTTATTTGGGTGAGTAGGCTTGCCATTGAGTTGCACCAGCCCTAGAGTATCACAAAAGGATTTCAAGGGAGCTGATGCATTTGATAGCCAATCATAGTTTGGGTCACCAAGAATAATGGTTTCCAAGGAACTGAGCCCTAGTAAGGAACTGAGGTGAGACAGGAGATGAGGCCCAGCAGAATGGGGCCTGTAGCAGCCTATTACACAGAGTGCACTGGAAGGAGAAAGTTCGATCTTTAGGGTCAAGCACTCGAACTCTTTGGGGGAGGACAATGCGTCTATGCATGCGGCTGAGTATTTGTCCCTTACATAAATTGCCACCCCACCTCCTCTTGATTGCCTAGCTGCTCAGAAGAGTAAATAATTTGGGATATTGATTTCATTGTATGGGGTGGCTGGCCTAAGCCAGGTCTCAGTGATCACTAGAATGTCAGGTAGGGTTTATACTTTTCAAATTATAATTGCAAGGTGTTGAGCTCTTCGGTCACTTCATAACACAAATTATCCTCCTTAATTGTACATGCTGTGCAGTATCCATAGCCTGCTGGCCAAATTTGACCAGCTCCAGGTATGGGTAAACCAACATAATCCAGATGTCCTTTCCTTAGTAGAGACCTAGCAATTACCCAAGATCGCTGATGCATCTATAGCTTTAAATGGGTACTCCCTTTTCAGGCTTGACAGGGTTGGGAAAAGCTGTGGTGGGTGTGCTATCCATATCAAAGATCATATATGGTGCCACACCCTCCCTCAAATCGACACTGGGACTTCTGCACAGGCCAAAGCTGTTAAACTACTGCTAGGTTCTCAAAACAAGTCACTGACAATAGCCTCAGTTTACTTTCCTCCTAGGGATCAATCAACTGGTTTCCACAAAATCGTTGAGTTCATTAAGGGCCTTAAGCAAAACTGGGAAGTGGTAGTCCTAGGGGAGTTTAATATAAACTGGTCATCCCATGAAGCCGCCCAGTAAAAAGATGCCCTTTCTTGTATTAACCTCTCACAAATGATCGATTCACCCACCAGAATTAACCACCAAACAGGGTCAAGTTACCTACTTGACTGGATCATCACAAACCAGCCTGACAGGATCTCCAACCTCACAGTACTTGCAGTTTTGCTTAGCGATCACTCCACAGTCACTTGCCACTGGACCAACAAGACTCCTAAGTCCCCGCCCAAAATCACGTTGAGTCATATCCTCAAACATGTGCAGCTGAACTCGGTCAAGGCTTGCCTTAGACTCATTGACTGGTCCCCACTATACTCTGTAGTAAACATTGACCAGGCACTGCATTATTTTATTGCTAAGTTTAGTGATATTGTAGAAAACTGGAGAGATTTCTGGTGCAGAGTTAAGGCTGCCAGCCCAAAACAAACATATGTTGCAAGGACGTATTGCACTGATACCAGAAATAAGCATCCAAAAACATTTTAAAGCTTCAAAGGTGCAGCTTTATTGCAGTAAAGGTGCCAGGAAAACATCCTACGTCCCCTAGAACTTTAGCCCAACACAAGGTCTTCCTGTGGGGGGTGGGTCTACCAGATAATGAATGCCTGTGACACCTATGCACTGATTAAAAAGCACAAAATCAAGGGAGTCCACAACTCATGGGTCACCCCCACTCTTCTGAATCCTATGGCCAACAGAGACCATCTTTGGCATACAGCCAAGGCTACTGGCACAAAGGCAGACATGCAGAAATATAGATCTGCCAGAAACATCTGCACCATGAAATCAGACATGTGAAATCTCAATATTTTAAAGACTGCCTCACCCATTCGTGGGGTGATGCAAAAGATTCTGGGAGAACTTGAAGGACCTTACTGGTAAAAATAGCAAAACCTCACCTTCCATGCTGCTGGTGAATGGTGTGATCGCCCAGGACCCTAACACCATTGCCAATACCTTTAATGTTGCTTTTACAGACCTTAGCAGCATACTGCCAACTAATCTCCATGTATCATTTGTCGATAATACACCAGGACCTAAGACCACACACAGCGAGTCTCCCTCATGTCCCCCCCACCTTAAAGCAGTGACCGTACCCAAAGCTAGAAAGTATCTGTCACAGGTGCTAGGCAAAACCAGATATAGTAGTGACTCACTGGACCTTAAGTTACTGGACCTTACCCTTGAAGAAGTGCTCCTACCTTTAACAAAACTTTTGAACCTATCTCTCCAGCTGGGACAATTCCCCCTGCTTTGGAAAGCTGCAGGTGTTACCCCAGTCCACAAAAGTGGTGACAGAGCCATACACAAGAACTACCATCCAATATCAATACTGCCCCTCCTCCCAAGGCATTAGAAAGGATAGTTGCTGATCAACTTGTTGACTATTTAGATAAATATGGAATCCAATGCCCACAGCAACACTGGTTTCGTAAATGACATAATACCTCCAGCGCCCTGCTGGAGTACTCAGGATTTCTGCATGGGGCTTTAGACAGTCATCAAGTAGCCGGGGAAATTTACATCGACCTTACCAAGGCTTTTGACACTGTTAACCATAAAACACTTCTTGCTGAATTCCTCTCTATTGGCATTTCCACTGAAGCTGTAGGGTGGCTCCAGAGCTATCTCAGCAATAGGTCTCAGCAAGTAAAAATTGGTGGGAAACTCTCCAATAGTCAGGAGGTACTCACAGGGGATTCCCCAGGGATCAATTCTTGGCCCACTTTTGTTCAGCCTCTTTATTAACAAACTCCCCTCTGTCTGCAAAGAACATATCTTTCTCTACTCAGATGATGCTGTCATCTTTTTTAAAAACTCTGACCCACACCAAATGGAGTCTCAACTGCAAAGTGATTTCACTGCTGCTGAAGCTTGGTTCACCAAGTACAAGCTTATAATGAACTATAAAAAAACTAAATTAATGATATTTGTCAACCCCCACAATAAGTATAAAGACTTTCAACTGACAATCCACAATAACCTTCTCATCCCAATAGAACAAGTGCAAACCTTTCGCTATCTTGGTGTCACCCTGGACAGCTCTCTCTCCTTTGCACAGCATACAGAACAAATTGTAAAGGTAGTAAATCCTAGAATTGGCCATCTGTACAGGAACTGACATTGCCTAACCCAAGATGCCTTGTCCCTCACCATAAAAAGTTTCATACTGTCCATCATTGAATATAGATTAGTGATCTATGGGGCAGTCCAGGACTCCACTCTGAAAAGAGTTAGTGTTGCTCAAAATAAATTCTGCTGGCTTCTCCTTGGTGGAAACAGGCTAACCCACACCTGTGACCTCTATGCACAATCTAACTGGCTAAACCATCAAGGCAGAGTACAGTACCAAGTGTGTCTACTTGGGGGGAAAAAAAAACTTGCCTTGGCCTATCTCCTCCAGTTGTCCAGAAGCTGCTCATCACAGCCCCCAACCCCTGCTGCACAAGAAGCAATGCCAGACAATCTCTAATTTCCCCTTCTTTCACACCTCTCAGGTGCAAAGGTCATTCACGTATTATGCTGCCCTTTGGGTGAATGAACTCCCCCGGGACTTAACCTGTGAGCCCAAGCTGGGGCCATTTAAAAGAAAACTTCACAAATACCTCACCAATTGAGCAGCTGTGACTGCTGGCCTACCTGAACAGCGGTGACTGCTAACCCTATTTCTTTCCTTTGCTTACTCTCCTCCTGCCTGCATTCACCCTTGCAGTCCCACCCCCTCCCTAGTGACCTCTAAATTACTCCTGCCTAATCTCCTCCTTGACACATCTTCTTATACATAGATACATAGACAGTGTCGGCAGATAAGGGCCTATGGCCCACCCAGTCTGCCCATTTGAGCTTGTAAGTTCAGTTTGTTTTCCTAGAAGTCTGTTGCCCCTTACCCCTGACCTCCAGAATTCCTTTATGTCTATCCCATGCATTCTTAAATCCCGTGATTGTTTCAGCCCCCACCACTTCCTCTGGCAGGGTGTTCCACTTGTCCACCACCCATTCTGTGAAGAAAATCTTTCTCATGTTTCCTCTGAATCGTCCTCCCTCCAACTTCATCCCATGCCCTCTAGTCCTGGAACATCTTTTTCGCTTAAAAATAGTGTTTTCCTGCACCCTGTTCCTCCCTGTAAGATACTTGTATGTCTCTATCATATCCCTCTCCCTCCTCTCTCCAGGGAGTACATGTTCAGTTCCTTCAACCTGTCTTCATAGGACTTGTGATGCAATCCATGCACCATCTTTGTTGCCCTCCTCTGAACCTTCTCACCATGTCTATGTCCTTACGTAGATATGGTCTCAGAACTGTACACTGTACCAGGTGGGCTCACTAGTGTCTTGTATAGCGGAATTATGACCTCCTTTTCCTGCTGGTGATGCCCTGCCTATACATCCCAGCATCCTATTTGCTTTACCTGCTGCCTTGTCACACTGTTTCCCTACCTTGAGGTCATTAGAGATGATATCCCCAAGATCCCTTTCCTGCTTGGTGCATGCTATATCCTCACCCCCCAACTGATATATTGTGCCAGGGTTTTTGTGCCCCATATGCATTATCTTGCACTTCTTTGCATTGAATTTCAACTGCCAAACCCCTGACCATTCTTCAAGTTTCTGCAGGTCGCTTCTCATTCTGTCTACACCATCTGGTGTGTCTAGTCTGTTACAGAGCTTTGTGTCATCAGCGAACAGTGAAATTCTGCCGTCTAGGTCCTGCGCAATATCACTGATGAAGATGTTGAATAGGACCGGTCCCAGCACTGATCCCTGTGGTACCCCACTGGTCACTCTTCCCTCTGTGGAGTGACAGCCATTTATCACCACCCTCTGTGTCCTGCCACCCAGCCAGTTACCTACCCACCACACTACTGTCCTGCCCACACCCATATTCCCCAGTTTGTGTAATAGTCTTCTATGTCTTACATCATCCTTGATTCATTTATTCCCACTACTCCATCTCTATCCCTTCCCTGCCTAGCATGGGTTTACAAAAGGAAGATCCTGTCAAACTAATCTCATAGATTTCTTTGACTGGGTAACCAGAGTGGTGGACCAAGGGGGAGCAGTTGATGCTGTCTACCTTGACTACAGCAAAGCTTTCGATACTGTTCCACATAGAAGATTGATTAATAAGTTGGGTAGGCTCGGGGTGGGTCAGACGGTCAACTGGGTGGCAAACTGGTTGACGCTCAGAAAAAAGAGAGTGGTGGTAAATGATATACAGTCAGAAGAGATGCAAGTCACAAGTGGGATACCTCAAGGATCAGTCCTGGGGCCAGTACTCTTCAATAGCTTCATCAGTGACATTGCAGATGGACTGGAGGGTAAGGTCTGTCTGTTTGCAGATGACACCAAGATCTGCAACAGAGTGATGATCCAGATGGGGTGGACAGAATGAGAAAAGATCTGGATAATCTAGCAAAATGGTCAGAAGAGTGGCAACTGGGGTTTAATGCAAAGAAGTGCAAGATCATGCACATAGGGAAGAGAAACCCTGAAACCACCTATAGGCTGGGAAGGGAGTTGCTGGCAGTCATAAGGAAAGAAAGAGACTTGGGCATCATCATCACCGATGACCTGAAATCATCCAAGCAGACCACTAAAGAAGGACGTAAGGCTAGAGGGATGTTGGGGTGCATTAGTAGCGGTATCACAAGTCAGAAGAGGGAGGTAATAATCCCTCTTTACAAGACACTGGTTAGGCCACATCTGAAATACTGCGTGCAGTACTGGAGGCCACACCTTCACAAGGACATTAACCAAATTGAGGCAGTCCAGAGAAGGGCAACCAAAATGGTGCAGGGACTGCATCAGAAAACATATGGGGACAGATTATCGGAGCTCAATATGTATACCCTAGATCAAAGGAGGGAGAGAGTTGTTATGATTGAAACATTCAAACACCTTAAGGGCATTACAAGGTGAAAGAGTCTAACATGTTTCATTATAAGAAAAATAGCAGGACAAGAGGACACAGCATGAGATTAGAGGGAGGCCAATTAAGGGGTAATGTGAGGAAGTTCTTTTTCACAGAAAGGGTGGTGGATGCATGGAATGGCCTAACGCAGGAAGTGGTGGATATGAATACAGTGCAGGGCTTCAAACAGGCATGGGATAGGCATAAGGGAGCAACAGAAATGAGTATGAATAGATAGGCCATTGACAGAGCAAAGGCCAATGGCACATTCATAAGGTAGAAAAAGAAATGTGCAGACTGGATGGGCCTTGTGGTCCTTATCTGCCATCAGCTTCTATGTTTCTATGTTTCTATGTCCCTCCCTATACCTTGAGAATGAATTGTTATTCTGCTTAATAGGTCAAGTATTACAGCTCTGTTCTTGCATTGTATATAACCTTATATTCACCAGTATTGTTAACTGTTTTGTACTTGACTGCACTTATGGGGTCCAGTTCTAGAAGGTTACGCCTGGCATAACTGTAGTTGTGCCAAGTAGAATGGTGCATGTAGCAACTTACACCAGCAGTTGAGACATGAGCGATTCTACATAGTGGCCTGCGACATGGCGCATGCCGCTTGTAGCAAACAGCAGTTACGCCACAGAAACCCCCTGCGACATGGCACTAGGAGGTTTAAAGCAGCAGTTGCACCCCATTATAGAAGGGCAGCCACAAAGTGCCTACATCAGGATTATACAAGAACCCCAGAGGAGATCCGGCAATGTAAGTTATACCAGCATTTAGCTGGTATAACTTATGGATGCACTTGGTGGTCCTGTAGGCCCATCGGCTGTCCAGCGGACAGTGCAAAGTTTCCCTCCCCCCCATGCCCAGCACACCCCAGTGGGCCCCACAGAGCTACCCATACCCCCAGCCCCCCAAAACAGCCACTGGCAGAAACTACTCAGAAATTAATTTCTGAGCGCGTCTGTGCAGTAGTGTTAATACTGTACTCAGTCTGGCTGGCCATGAAGGTGAGAGGAGGGCTGTGCCAGTCACTGGCTGGGGATGGTTGGGGAGTTCTGGGTGGCTGGCACGGCTGGGTGGGGGCCACTAGACTACCAGGGAAATGGGATCTTTATTTATTTTAATACTGTACAGTTCGGCGGGGGCACTAGACTACCAGGGCAATGGAGATCTTTTTTTATTTTAATACTGTACAGTTCGGGGTGGCACTAGACTACCAGGGAAATGGGGATCTTTATTTTAATACTGTACAGTCTGGGAGGCACTAGACTACCAGGGCAAGTGACATGCCACTTTTGTGGTGGGCGAACCGGGGGTCAGGCATGGGTGGGGGGATGCACTTGTGACCTGCGGCAGTGGGTTGCGACATCTGGCCGGTGCGCCTTCTGTGCGGTGTACCCTTGCCGCATGTCACAGGTCACAGGACTTTTGTTGCAGAGACCCTGCCCCTTCTAGAATAGGGCGAGGGTCATTGTTAGTTAAGGTGGGTGGTAAGTTATGCTCATGGCAACTTGCGCCACCCTTCTAGAATCGGGCCCATATTTTCTACAAGGTCCCATTTTTGAAATTCATGTACTGTTGTCTATTTGTTATTGAAATGCATGTAATTTGTTATCTTCTGCTGATGTGGAACCTTTGTAAACCTTTGAACATATGTTTTGTGGACTGTAGATGGGGGGTGAGTGTCCCGTCCCTCCCAAAGACAAAACATTAAGGACGGTTATAGTCCCATTCCGCTCCTATCTATTTAGTGACTGTCGGATTTTTATTGTTTTTTTTGGGTCGGGTTATTTGTGGGTTGTGGGTTGTGGGGATAAGAATTGTTGTTTTATTTTGGTTGGTTGCTTTGTGTCTTGTGTTTTGTTGCTATTGTGACGATCCTGCACCGGTATGTGGAGGCAGCAAGCTCTCCCAGTCAGGCGTTACTCTCCCTCTGAGCTCCCGGCCTCCGTCCTTTTTGAATGTCCCCTTTGCCCAGTGAGGTATACGGGTGCTTTCGAGTGCTAGGGATTGCTAGGAGGAAGTGTTGGGCTGGGGGTCGCAGACCTGGAGGGGGAGTAGAGCTGGGTGGGTGGATTGGGGTTGTGGGATCTAGATGTAGCCCTGGAGAAAAATAGGTACCAGAGAGGGGTTCTCCCTGCTTGGTTCCCATACCCAAGGGCTCCAGTTTGTGTGGGCAGCTGACACGGCCAGCCTTGGTGGCTTATGCTACTCGAGCAGCGTTATGCAATGCCAGGTCTAACAAAAACAAGATGGCTGTAATCGCTGATCTTATTGAGTCATCTGACCTGCATCACCAAGACCTGGGTAGATGAGAATGCTGGCTCAGTTTTGGAGTCTACTATTCCGGCCTGGTTCTTCGGCATTCACTGCCCGAGGTTGGATCACAGGGGCAGGGGTATAGCCATCTGTTTCAGAATGGAATTGGGCCTTGTAGATGTGCCAGTGGGGGAGACCAAGTCCTTTGAGTGTATCATTGGCACAGGTGTGGGGTGCAGGATCCTTCTCATTTATCGTCCACCCAGTGGAGAGAAGCAGTTTCTGCAGGAAGTCGCGGACTTCATCATCAACATGGTGCTGGAGTCTCTCAGATGGATGGTTCTGGGCGATTTCAATGCCTGGGTCGATGATGAACTCTCACAATTTGGTCAGTACTTCCTCCAATTAATGATTTAATTGAGCTTCACACAGGTCATTACCTCTGCGACCCATCTTCAGGGTCACTCATTGGACTTGGTCTTCCTACTGAGGATGGAGATCTCTGACTTGGTGGTGGAGCCGGTAAGTTGGTCTGACCATCACACTATAGGGTTCAATTTCTGGGCTCCCCCTTATAGGCCAGCCCCTGTGGCAATGGTCCAGTATCGTCCTTTAAGGGGTTTGACCCCAGATGGCCTAATGGTGGTGCTGGATATATCTGGCCTTCTGAGTGTAAGCACGGATCCAGGGACTATGCTGCAGGCCTATAACTGGGCTGTGGTGGAGGCCCTGGACGCCATTGATCCTGTCCATGTTTGACCACTCAGTCTTTTCCCTTGGTCTCCATGGTTTGATGGAACCATGAGGGAGCTAAGGCGAGTTGGACGAAGGCTGGAGCAGTGCCGGCAGAAGTCAGGCTGTGATGCTGACAGGCTTAGATTGGTGACCTGTTATAAGGATTATCAATCAGCCATCTCCTATAAGAAGGCATGGTTCCTGTCCAGGGAGATCACCACTGCACAGAATTGACCAGCCCAGCTCTTCTGGACTGTCGACAGACTGTGCAATCCAACCTGTCTCCATTCATGGAGAGCATTGTCACAGGAGAAGTGCGATGAGTTTGTTCAATTCTTTGCAGCTAAGGTTGCCGACATCATGTCTAAAATCTGTGTGGTCTATTCCAATGGGGGTTGTGTTGGTCGATGGAAGGTTGCTGCCCCTCAGTTTGTCTGGTCTGACTTAGATCAGTTGGTGGTCGGGGATGTCGTGAGAATCATCCAGAGTATGTGGCTGACTTGTTGTAGTTTGGACCCGGGCCCAGCTCGCCTCTTAATGGGGTGCATTGAGGTCATCGGTCAGGTCCTGACACAGATAGTCAGATGTTCTTTAGAGTCAGGTGTGTTTCTGGACACCCTGCAGGAGACAATGGTTACACCCTCCTTAAGAAATCCTCTCTTGACCCTGACTGTCTGGCTAACTACAGGCCTGTCTCTAACCTTCTTTTGTGGATAAGGTTATTGAGAAGGCTGTCATGCTACAGTTTGAGGACCATCTTAACATCCATGACATCTACAACCCTCTCCAGTCCAGCTTTTGGAAGAGGCACAGTACCGAAACAGCTCTTGTCTGGATGCTCAGTGATCTCCTGATAGCGAGAGATCGGAGGATGCATTCCATCTTGGTCCTCCTTGATCTCTGTGTAGCGTTTGACACTGTGGACCATGGTATGTTACTAGAGTGTCTGCAGTTCATCTGCGGGCTGTCGGGTATGGTCCTCAGGTGGTTCCACTCTTTCTCACTGTCAGGTTTCAGAGAGTGGTGTCCGGGATTTTTCCTCTGACCCAGTCTCCTGCCATGTGGGGTACCGCAGGGCTCTGTATTGTCACCCATGTTGTTCGTGGTGTACATGCTGCCTTTGGAAGACATTGTAAGGTGGTATGGGCTGAGTTTTCACTGCTATGCAGATGACACTCAGCTCTGTATATCCTTTAGCGCCCAAGCAGGCGATGCTTTCTCGTATTTAACAACTGCCTCGGAGATTCAGGATTGGATGACTACCAATTAGTTGAGGTTGAATTCAGACAAGACCGAGGTGTTCGTGGTGGACCTGGGTCATTGGGTAGAGGGGCCTTCGACTGGACTACCTTCTGGGCTTTGGCTTCTGGGCGCTTAGCTGGTGACCTCTGACTGGGTGCGCAATCTGTGCATTATTTTTGATGAGGGATTGACACTGAAATCTCAGGTGTCAGATGTCATCAAGTCCTCTTTCTACCATCTGAGGAATATCACCCATATTAAACACCTGGTCCCACCTGACGATCTTCAAACATTGGTCCACGCCTTTGTGACCTCTTGCCTTGACTATTGCAACTCCCTGTACCTAAGGCTTCAGGGGTGGATATCCGCCACTTGCAGCTGATGCAGAATGTGGCTGCCAGGCTGTTGACTGGCCTTTCTCATTTGTGCCATGTCAAGCCTGTGCACCATGGACTGCACTGGCTGCCAGTTCAGTGGCGGATCACCTTCAAGGTTGATTTGCTGACCAATAAAGCCATACACAGACAGGGTCAGTGTTACCTGCAAGAACTTCTGCACTCCTATCACCACCTCGCCCATGTCGCACTGCCGAAGAAAGATTGCTAGAGGTTCCCAGGGTCCGTTTAAAGATCTCTGGTGCCAGGGCATTTGTGTTCATGGCCCTGACCCTGTGGAACTCCCCACCTCATCGGATAAGGAGTGTCTGAATGTGGAGAGCTTCAAATCTGCATTAAAAACATATTTGTTTGATCTTGCTTTCCCAGAGCATGACTGAATCTTGATGATTATACAGGGTTTTAGATTTGTGTATGAAGTGTTATTTATGCTGCTTTTAATCAGTTATTTTTATGTTGTTGAATGTACAAGTGCTTGGATACTTGTTGACTTGCGCTTTTTTTAAATTAATGCTGAGTTGAGTTGAGCTTCCAGCTCATAGGTGTTCTCCTGGAACTAACTAACTAGCTAACTAACTAACTAACTAACTAACTAAATGTCAATAGACATGATGAGCAGTCAGTTAAGAAGTCCAACCACTAATTTTTCAGTCTGAAATTTTCCAGTCCTGCAGTGGAGAGCATTACCATTCTGAGGGCCTTTGGAACTTGTTTATGATCACTGTAGGTAATTACATTTTCACGGTTATACCATATGTTGATTTTGCTAGTTTTTATCTTCTCTACTTTGTGAAAGTGTTATCAATTCTTTCTTTGTAGTGGTAGTTACAGGGTCTTCAGATCTGGGAACAGATGCAACTTGTCGGCATTTAACTACCACCTCTGCACTAATTAGATAATAGGGAGTGTAAGGTTCTTTGTCAGTTTCAGGATCCAAATTATGTTCTATCTCTTTCATTGTCCCAAAACGTACATGTTAGCAGCATTAATGAAAGTAAGTGAGCGAAGTACCACCATGGTAGGGCTGGAAGGTGTTGAGTGGGGGTATACATCCCCGACTTCAACATGTCAACAGCATAGTTCCCTACAGTGACAACAGCACCACTTTGCTGTATGGAATCCACTGGCACCTGGCACTGTAGGGGGTCTTGCACCCCCCGACTAAGCTCCGACTCTGAGTTGAGAATCCTAAGGGGGGTGCTGGGTCACACTCCCCCATATAGGGGGTTCAGGGGTGAAGCCCCCCCGCAGAAAACACTTGTTGTTTCTGCAAACCAGCAGCTGACTGCAAAATGCAGTTGACCTGCCAGTTTCACTGTCGGGTCATTCGACAAATATTTTGTCGACAACCCATCATGGATCCTGAGTGGGTGGGACAAGGAAGGAGTTCGAATTGCCTATCTGGGACCAATAGTTAGCCAGTGAAGAGATGTTTGGCAGTCTTACTAGAAATCAGGTGTGGGTTGATTACACATCAGGATGTGAGAATTACTGCTATCTGAAGGATATGACTTGCAATTTGGGAAGTGATGAGTCAACTAAACTGCCAGGAATGGAGATCCTATATGTAACTGAGGGATCAGACCTGTGGGGGGGGCACAGCTCAGCACAATACCTCCACCCAGTCATGTGTGGTGCATTGTACAGAGCTGCTAATGAGCACATGATGACGTGCAAATGGCATCTCAGTGCCTTGCACACCAAATGTGCATATTAGCATATTGAAGACCTCACCTGAACTATATATTTTTTTATTAAATAAAATCCCATTTTATAAGTGGGACACCACACTCCAGGGTGTACAGTGATAAGGTAATAATGCACTTCTTGGATGGTTGAAGCATTTGGCTGTGCCTCATGCCTAACAACTGCCCGAGGCATGTATTATTCCCTTATAACCACACACCCAATCATGTGTTATCATTCAAATTCTCTTGTGTTTTGAGGGTGGTATGTGATTTGACAAATGTGCTCCATTTGTAACCTCAGTGCCTTCTTTAGATCTTTCTCCATGTGTAAAATGTATTTTTTTAAAAGAAGAGTTGAAAAAAAAATATTCATTTTATACTGAAAATTTTAACCCTTAAAATATTTGAAGGAGGGTTTAATGTAGTAGGACCTGAGGGGTAGTATACACAAAGAAAGAAGTCTACAATCTATCATATTACAGTTTACTTATTTATTGAAATGTTTCACCAGGAAAGGCACACTGAACAAAAACGTGCTCATCTCCTGGTGCATCCTGGAGGACAGGATAACAGGAAAGAACAATATACAGATAAACATCTTACAATAAACAGATAAGCATCATACAGTATGCAAATAAAAGCAAGAACATTGTAACAGTGCTGTGATTAGGAAGATACGTAAATAATAAATGCATCATAAGATCAATAATAGACTAAAATACAATTAAAAAGTCTGATATGTACAACAGCTAGCATGGAGTCAGTATGGAGCTAACCAATGCAATGTAATTATTCTATATATCCAGACAGTGCCTTTTCAAGGCATGCACTTTGCTGGACCTCCATGGCTTACAAATTGCTCACACCAACACTTTTTCATTTTAGGTCTAATTACTTGACTGCATACTTTGATAAACCAATGCAGCTTACTTGATATATTCTGTTATAATGTTTTATATTTTAGTCTTGGAAACATATGCACAAAATGTCACCACTGTATATTTCCAGGAATACTTTACCCATTTATTATCTGAAACTGTAAGGGCATTCTATACCTTTGATATGAGAATTCCAGCGCAAGTCCTTTTTTGCTTAGATCTTTTAGGAGTTCTTGACAAATACAGTCAGATGTCACATCTGGTATACAATAGGAGGTGTTATGAAACCAGAACTTAGTTCAAATAGCTGGTAAGACCGAAGAATTGATGAGTTAGAAACTGATAACTATCTGTTTTTGTCAACAGAATGTCATTTCGATTTACATCTGAATTATAGGGAAATATGCTGGCTGACTTTGGTTTACTTTCATGTCTGTGTCAGCTATGGATTCACAGAGGGGTGGAATGTGTTAACCTTTTTTCTTTGCACTACATATGACTACATGCACATGTCCATGTGCAGAAATACTCTTCTGTGTACTAGGTAAATGAAAATATATATGTAGCAAAGTAGCTTGTGCAAAGAGCATAGATTTTGCATAAAGACCATGTCCTTGTTGTAACAGTATGCCTTTTTATATATCTACAGTACGTCAAGTGTATTATAATGGTATGGAAGTTCCTCTATGGTTTAGGTTTCAAATGCTGCTCTGTGTTAAGCCACAATTCTTGCACCTAAAATTATGTGGCCATACTTGGACAAAATAACCTGAAATTTGGCATAGGCATAGTAAGTCCAAGGATCTCTGGATCCTGTAGATTTTGGCAATGGTTAGCTGAACATTTTGAAAGTCCTAGAGGACCAAAAATATGTAAATATATGGTTTTTGGATTACTGAATGTTTACCAGTTGCACAAAAACAGAAGTGAAATGTTCAGCTTTCTTACAGTTTGGCCCATGGAAATTTATTTTTTTTGTGAGTCTTAGCAGTCATGAAAATGGTAAAATAAGAGAAAACCTTGGGTATCAAAAATAAAATCTGTTGGAAGTTAAGTCTGAAACTTGTGTGGTCAATAGTATAGGGTACAGAGCTGAGTCTTCAAGAGTTTTAGTACTTTTAAATAACAGAATGAGGAATACAGTAACGCCCCATGATGAACACTGCACTCATCTGTTGTGAGATACAAGGCTGCAAGATGCAGGCCTGGGGCACTGGGGCACTGTTTTTGATGTTACTGCTGCAAGCACAATGCCTGCTACAAGCCTGGGGCAATTTGTGTGATGAGCCAGCTTATTTGGATCACTCACAAAGTTCACTACAGGTCTGGCACAATGAGTGTAATGATGCACCTGCTTTGCGAGTAGCGCACACACATACAGGAGTGCACATGCACATGCACTCATGCATGCACACAAGAACACACACAGTCCCCCAGGCCCGTATCCTGCGGCCTTGTGATTGCATAAATCCGCATACCATGAAAGAAGTCATACAGTTTGAGGTATAAAGTATGGATAGGGAAATGGGACTAGTACTTGTAGTGTTTATTTATACTGTGATTGATTGTAATGATGGGCAAAGTCATGGAAACATTGCTTCATAGAGAATCTGTGAAATTTCCCCAACTTTGGAAAGAAATGAATGGTCTTACTCATTTCAATTGGCCTATTCATACGAATGCTTTTCCTTTTAATTATAACTTTTTTATGTTTTAGTATTTGCACCTAATTATTAATATTGAGTGCTTATTTACCCCCTCTGTCAAGAGCCTGATGGGTGTCAGCTTTCAAATCTCCCCACACATACATATGGATGCTTGCAGTATATGCTGGTGTAAGCCACTAACACTCATTTCGGGAGGATTTGAACAGGAGTGGCTCCAGAAAATTGGATGGGCTTGGGCACAGTTGGGATCCAGACATCCTGATGTGGGGCACACATAAACCTGTAATCAGTATGTAATGAATTCAAGAAGATTTCTCAACACAGGCCAGGTACTCCCACATCTCCCCCCGCCCCATCTGGCAAACCCACTCCACATACAGATTTTAGGACAGAGAGGTCATATTAAAAAATAAAACTTTTTTTATTTAATCCAATTAGGTTAACCTTTGCCACAGCCCAGAGAGATGAGTGCCACAGCAAGGAATAGAAGACTTACTAAATACAACACAAATTAACAAAAAAATCACACCATCATGAATATAACGATTTGGAAGAAGCAATATTAAGGACAAAATAAATTTATTTTTGTCTCAGACTCTGACTCTCATACTTAGATGACTGTCACAACTCCTGAGTCCCAACTTTCTCAAAATTAACATCAGAACAGCAGACAGCAAAATAGCAGTCAATTCACATAAAAAATTAAATTTAATGCATTGCGCCACGCACATTGTTTTCTGTTTTAATGTTTTTCACAACCAAAGTAAAATCACAGCAAACAAAACTTCACAGTTCAGTTCTGCTCTTCAAACATTAAAGGGGAACAGTCAGCACAGTGGATCCCACACTCAAGTGGGGGTTAGTCCCAATGTGCACTTTGTGGGTAAAAACATATCAGTATACTTACTGTTTACTGTAATATAGTGGATTATATCAGATATATTTTGTTTAGTTCTAGGCAGCCATCTTATTTTATTACAAATGCCAGAATCTCCTGCAGCTGAGATCAGAGCAGTAAGCAACAGTGGGAGATTCAATAGCCTGCAATGCATCTTAGAGCTTTTATAATCTCCAATCAAGTACTTTCTACAGTAGGTCTGCTTTTCTCCAGGGGCTAAGTATTGCCCTCTGTGACTTAACATAGCCCATGGGGGACAGTGGGAACAGCAAACAAAAGATGGAGGATCACATGATGCAGGCTAGCTAGAGGCAGCACTGTCTTCGAGCTCCCGCTCCTTTACCTCCTTTTGGTGTTATTTTGACCTATTTTTCTAATATCTTGTTACTGAAGGCGTTATTGGATATTGCAGATCGGCACTCAGAGTGGTTTTGAGCACGTCTGGATGTCTAAGATTTGGGACAACTGTCCCACTATGGATGTTACGATGAAACAAGCCCAGCTGCGACATACTCCACTCGCTTCACCAGAGAAGCAGCAATCAAAAAAATCCAAAGCGCATGGGGAAAAGGGGGATTCCCCATTAAACCAACCTATCCCGCTTATGGAAGATAGGTTCCTGCAGGAGCTGGAACCCTTTAAAGAGACTTTGAAGGACATTGCTGTGGATCTTAAATCCATGCGGGGAGACATGATTGAATTATCGAGGCGGGTGGATGATGCTGAGGCTCTGTTCGATGGAAACCTGGAAGGATAAGCAGGATTCTGAGCTGATTTTATTAAAGAAACAGGTTCAGAAGTTACAACTGAAGACAGAAGATCTAGAAGGGCGCAGTGGAAGAAACAACATTCTAATTCTTGGTTTACCGGAAAAAGAAGAAGGAAATAATACTATCTCCTTTACTCAGAAATTTCTAGAAAAGGTGGTAGGCCCATCGCCACTGCACTCGGCGTACCAAATTGAGAGAGCCCACCGATCCCTTCGGCCGAGACCCCAGACAGGGGAGCCACCCAGACCCATCATACTGAAATTCCTGAGCTACATTGAGCGGCAGCATGTTTTGTCTAAAGTTAAAGAGTTGAAGGCAGTAATGTGGGAAAGATCTAAATTGCACATCACGCAAGATCTGCTTTATGAAGTGAGGCAAAAATGGGCAGCTTTCCATCCCATAGTTGCAAAGTTGGTGGCGGCAAGCATTCCTTTTAGGATGGCATACCCTGCCAAATTACATGTGTCTCTGTCAGGTAGCTGGAGCACATACGACTCATCACATCTAGCCAGCACAGATCTTGTGAGCAAGCTGCCAGAACTGTTTAAACCTGGATGAGCAATGCTACAGATACAGATGGACTTATTTAGATGGACATATATTAGTTCTCTTTAGTTAATTTTATTTCTTTTTGGTTTTTTATTTTTATCTTTCAGAGGAATGGTGGTCTCAGCTTCTTGTTAACCCTGCTATATAACTTTTCATATCATTCTTAAGTTTCTTACTGGGTAGTTCTCGATTCGGTGGGATATAGGGGATGGCAATTTTGTCCCGGGATCAGTGCGGGGTTGTGTTGTCCTCTCTGGGGGGTTTGATCTTGGGGGGAGGCACCAACTCAGTGTCCGGTCTGGGGGCTCTCGGGTGGAACATGAGTGGGTTGACGCCTTTTCTGGGGGTCATCTATTTGGTAGGACAGATGGTGTGCACCTCCCATTCAGCCCCCCGTGTTTGACTTCCTACAGGGTATGGCATTCTTTTTTCTTCTTAAAATAAGATATTACAGAGCAGGTAAGCTGGCGATTTTGTAACTCTCAATCTTCTTCTCTCGTTGGCTTCAGAATTAGAAGCCTCAAGTGTGACTACCACAGTGCTCAGTTCTCACCTCGATCACCCTCTGCGCGATCCTTCATGTGGAATGTGTAACTTTTGTAGAGGAGTTTGAGTCCTATTGCAGATTTACTCTCCTCATCAACGTGCTGGGCAGATTGGGGTTAAGTGGATCTGAGGGCGGGTATTTAGTATAAAGTGATGGCTTGTTCTAAATCGGGGGGGAGGAGGGGGCTGCTCGAATTGGTGTAAGCTTAGGTCGGGCTGCATAGCGGGTTAGTTTCTTGGGGGGTTGACCCAATAATACTCCCATTCTCTTTCATTTTGGTCTCCTGGAATGCGGCCCTTTCCCTTCAATATTTTAGCATTCAACTATTTTTCACCCTTCAGGGCTGGATCTTAAGCGTACAGGGAGTATTTGAAAGGGTCTTAATGGGTGAGTCTCATAGCTGGGTTAAGTTTATAGTCGGATTCTGTGTTCAGATGATTGTTGAGACAGTTGTATATAGTGGTTTTGTCTGCAGGGTGGGGGGTTTAATTGGGAATCATACCAGGCTACAACTATATGGGTGGGGATATTATGTGGGAGGGCCTTCTCTTCTCTTTTACTTCTGTTTCATACGACTTTCTGGAATTATCTGTGCTACTGTTTTTTTTTTTGGGGGACCTTCTGTACATAGTTTGATTGGGTTAGGGAGGGAGGGGGTGTTATGGTTCTTATGTCTTTCCAACAGGATGTTTTGTCCATGATTACAATAGGGCGTCCATTAGTTCTGGTGTTTTCATCATTTTATAAACTCTGTGAAACTTTTGGAAGGCTGTTTTTTACCACTCAGTCTTTTTCACAGGGCTTGATGGGGGTTGGGGGTGTAGTGGCACTGCTTCTTTTGTTAGTTTGGGATCGGCTTAATGCAAGGGAGGATTGGGGGAGAGGGTTTTTGTGCTATTGTTCTGACCTCTTCCCTTAGGATTATTCGGTTTGATTTTACCACTGATCGGTTAGTATTATCTATCCTTTATATAACTCGATAATTCTATGTATTCCTTTGGGAAGGGAAATTGGTTTACACTAATTTGTTTTTTCAGGAGTTGTTGGGGATGGGGGTGGGATTGGAGTGTGCCTTTTGGGTTGGTTTAATAGGTTGGTGACATTGGTTTCCTTTTTATTAAAGTTAATGATACATGAAAATGATGCCAATTAAAATTGCAACATGGAATGTCAGAGGTGTCAGAGATTTGTCCAAATGATATCAGGTTCTCAAAAACTGCGCCCTTTTAAACATTGATATTCTCTTGATGCAGGAAACCCATCTCATGGCTTCAGAAGCCAATGGACTACATTGACAGGGTTTCTCTCAATACTTTGTGTCCTGTAGGTCATCTTCTAGCAGAGGGGTGGCTGTACTGATGAAAAGACACATTTCATTTGTGGCAGAAGAATGCTTAATGGATCAAGAGGGGAGATTTATCCTGGTTAAAGGTACACTCAATAATATCAGGGTGGTGTTGGGAGCAATTTATGGCCCAGTAGGAGGGGATCCGGACTTTCTCATGAGGTTGGCTGATAAATTGAGTGGACTTTTGCCCTCCTCAATAATTCTAGGGGGCGACTGGAACATTGCTCCGTCGCAAGACCTAGATAAAACCTATAGGCCATTAAAACCCCTTTCTCCTTCACAACTCGCCCTAAGGGATTTTATGGATACATTAGGGTTATGTGACCCATGGCATTTATTTAATCCCTCTAGTCAGCTTTTTTCCTTTTTCTCTCAAGTTCACCGGTCTTGGTCCAGAATTGATTTCATTTTAGTCAGCAACACTCTTCTGTCTGGCATTCGCCAGACAGAAATTGACCAATTGTCATATCTGATCATTCCATGGCTTGGATTTCGATTACTCCCGATCTGCATGTTCAAAGAGACACCTCATGGAAATTAAATACACAACTCCTAAAAGAGGAGTGCATTATTTCCCATATTAAATCACTAATCTCTTTCTTTACTGAGTCCAACACGAGCTCTACAAGCAGGGAGGATTTGTTTTGGTGCTCCTTCAAATGTTTCCTTAGGGGAGAATTTATTAAGCTTGCCTCCAAAAGGAAAAAACAGAGAGAGGCTAGAGTTATTTTGTTGTCGAATCAAATAAAGATGGCAGAAAACAGCTTATCCTCTTCAGCTTCCCAATCCGACTTAGAAGCTTTACTGAAGCTTAGGAATGAATATGCGGATTTATTAAGGGATAGGGCAGAGTATGCCATCCTTAAAACCAAAGCTCGTTATTTTGATCAAGGGGAGAAACCAGGTAGATTGCTAGCTCTTCGACTGTGGGAAGTAGAAAGCTCAAGATTGATCTCCTCATTGTGTTCTCCAGATGGCACTATTAAGACTTCTCCCCGGGACATCTCCCAGGTATTTGAATCCTTTTATAGGAATCTATATAATAAGGGTTATTCTCAGCCCTCCCACTCTTGCATTGAACAATTTTTAGATGGCCTTAAACTCCCTTCCCTACAGGCCCACCAGTGCAAGATCCTTGCCTCTCCTATCACTCTGGCCGAAGTGGAAGCAGCGATTAATGGGTTAGCATAGGACAAATCCCCTGGTCCTGATGGTTTTCCCTCCAATTTTTATAAAGTTTTTAGTAAGGAGACTGCTCCCCTTCTCCTGAAACTATTTGATTATATGTTCACTTCAGATCTTCTGGATTCTACTTTACTGGAAGCCACAATTGTCTTGATTTTGAAACTAGATAAACCCCAGAAAGATCCCGCCAGTTACCGTCCGATTTCACTATTAAATTATGACATTAAAATTTTAACTAAAATTCTGTCTCTCAGAATTAAACAGGTTTGGTCCGATTTGCTGAGTCCCGAACAAGTGGGGTTTGTTCAAGGCAGATCCTCGGCTGATCACTTATGAACCCTCTCGCATATTTTTCAGGTCGCTCAGGATTCCCAGATTCCCATGGCTCTAATCTCATTGGACGCTGAAAAAGCGTTCGACAGAGTAAACTGGGATTTTCTTTGGGCTACCCTGAGGAGAATGGGTTTCGGATATTTTATTCAATGGATTTGGACAGTATACAAGTCCCCTACTGCCATAATTTACTCTAATGGGGTTTTCTCTTCTCGATTCCCCCTGTTCACCGGAACTCAGTAAGGTTGTCCCCTGTCTCCCTTCTTGTTTAACCTATACTTGGAACCCCTGCTAATTAGCATCAAGAGTTCACCACAGGTCACAGGTTGTCTAGTTTACCAGCAGCCGTTGACTCTTTCAGTTTACGCTGATGATATTCTTTTACATCTGACTAATCCTGAATTCTCTTTAACACATGCACTACAAATTATTGATCAGTTTGGTCAGGTAGCCAACTTTAAGCTTAACCTATCCAAATCTGTTATATTCCCATTAAATTCCCTCACGCTCCATGCCAAGTTCATTCATTTTGGTATGAAATGGGCTCCTTCCTCTCTCAAATACTTAGGCATACATCTTACCAGAGACCCAGATGATTTCAGGAAACTGAATCTGGATGTTTTAGTGATGAAGATACAGCAGGATCTTCAAAGATGGGTCAACCTCCCATTGTCTTTATGGGGTCGTATCAGTATCATCAAGATGAATGTTCTGTCCCGTATTTTTTATCCCCTTAATCTACTGAACATTTGGCTCCCAGAATCCTATTTTCAGCAGCTTCACTCTTCTCTCTCGAAATTCATCTGGCAAGGCAAACATCCTAGAAGAGGCTTCTTAAAACTTAATTTACCTAAAGAGAAAGGTAGACTACGCCTCCCCAATTTCATACTATATTATTGGGCGAGTCATTTGTCTAGAATGAGGAGATGGTTTGAGGCCAATCCTGATACTTATCTTCCCATTTGGCTTCAACTGGAGAGAAAGCTTTTGGATATGCATAAGCTTTACTCACCTAGAATCTTTTACTATTCTACTTCTGCATTACCTTCTCTTTTACTAAATTCGGTGGTAGGGGTCTCCATAAAGGTTCTGACTCAGTGTTTGCACTTCTTTAGTATTTCAACCAAAAAGATACGGCACAACCTCTCATCTCTAACCCTAACACTAAAATAGGGGGCTTCCTGCTTTCTCCAGACTGGCTTCCTCAACTTCGGGATACTCTGGTGGAAAATTTGTTTTCTCAGGATTCTCTCCTTTCCTCAACTGATATAATAGTTAAATTGAATATCCCTCAGAAATATATATTTAAGGTTTTCCAGTTGAGACATCTTATGGTCTCTATTTTTGGGACCACATCCACACCGTCCCGAGTTAGGCCCTTTTTAGACCAGATACAGGAATTCGCATATAGATCCCATGGAATTTCCAAGATTTATTCCTTCCTATCGGGTATTAAATTTCCTAATGCTCTTATTGGTTCGAAAATCTGGGCTCCACTCCTGCCAGACTCCCCCTCGATTTGGGGTCAGGTTTGGGAGGACTTGCATAGATTTCTCACTCAAGATAGGCACAGGCTTATACAGTATCATATCCTTAATAATCTGTATTATACTCCAGTTAAATTGGCCAAATTAGGCAGATTACCCTCGACTAATTGCACACGGTGTGGCGTAGCTGATGGGAACCTGTTACACATTCTATGGCACTGCGACAAAGTGGCTCCATTATGGAACACAATTCAAACCAATCTGGACCCCCTTCTAGGGCTGGGAGAGCTGTTTACTATTGAAATATGCATCTTAGGGATGTTGTCTAATATTAAGGTTTGGGAGCATAGGTATCATATGGCTTTAATTTCTATAGCAGTCAAAAGACTGGTTCTCAAGCATTGGATGGACCAATTGGTAATATATGCTGAATGGGTGAAAGAAATGTCTCTTTGTTTTAATACTGAAAGGTTAATTGATAGCTCCTGAAATTGCATAGCTCCTTCAACCAGAAATGGGGTAAACTATATGCTTTATATCTGAATTAAGGCATATGTACTCGTGCCTCTGTCTGCTTTGGTATGTATCACTTTCTGCTGATGTTCTTTCATTGGTGATGTAGTTTCACCTTTGATATTTCTTTGTCATGTTATTTTCTTTTCATAAAGCACACTCCGGGGGGGGGGGGGAACTGAGGGAGAGTTGGTGGGGGGCTGGATATTTTAGTAGGTTATCCTTTTCTAGTATTTGATTCTGTATAAGTCTGGTGTCATGTTACTAATAATTTGATTCTGGTTGTCAATGTAACCCTGTTCATTTTCATCCTTGTTATATTTTGTGTGTTTGATATAATCTAATAAAGACGTAGAATTTCAAAAGCAAACAAAAGATCAGACCTTATATAAACTCTAACATGCACTGCAAGCTATTGAATCTTCTCACCTCTACCTACTGCTCTGATGTCATCTGCAGGGATTCTGGGATTTGTAAGAACAGATGTCAGCACAGAATTAAACAAAATAAATCTGATGTAATCTACTATACTGCAGTAAACAGTAAGTAAACCAAAATGTTTTTACATACAAAGTGCACATTTGGAGCAGTCCCACACTTGAGTGTGGGGCCCTTGGTGGTGACTATTTGCCTTTAAAATTTCTTTCATGGTCAGTGTGTTCACCTTAACTTTGAATTGAATTAGCAGTGAGTGGGAAGAAAGTGAATGAGTCTCTGACCCATCAGCTCTGGAATTTGAAAACTAAAACTAACTGTTGTAAAACTTGTCATTTAATATAAGACAAATATGTAGCACCCATAAGCACCTATATAGTTTTGTAAATAATTATTTTTTTCAAACTCATTACTTGCTCCTCACGGCTGCATTCAAGTTAGTAGCATTAAGCAAGTGAGGGTGACATGAGACAAAGGCAAGAAGTAGGTCAGGCCACACGTGGGAGCCAGAAAGCACTGAACACAAGTGAGCTGGATCACTAGGTTCCACCAGTGCCAGCAGTATGGTAGCAATAGGGTCGTGAGCAGGCAGGGCAGACTAGGCAGCTCCCTGCTTATTGGGTGGCATGCCTCACATGCTTGGTCATCTGTGTCCACTGTTGATGAGGATGATAAGGAGAACCAGGTTTGCAATGGATGACACATACACATACACATTAACTACAAACCAGGAGACCTCATGTCTCCCCTCCACCTTCTCGTTATGCCCAAACCCAGGTTGTGGGCAGGAGATCATTTTCCGGGAAACACAGAAGGAGCAGGAGGGGGCCGGGCGCAAGACAGCAGCATGATGGCTGCAGGGCTACTTTGCTCCGCTCCCGGTTGCTCCTTCTTAAGTTCAGCTTTTGGCTATGAAAATTACTTACTGGAGGCTTTTTATTCATTTTATGAATGAAACCCTGAATACATGAATTGAGCTCTATAAGTTATTTTTATGCCATCAGGAGCTTTCAAGTGATTATAGATACACAGATACATAGACAGTGTCGGCAGATAAGGGCCTATGGCCCACCCAGTCTGACCATTTGAGCTTGTAAGTTCAGTTTATGTTTTCCTAGAAGTCTGTTACCCCTTACCACTGACCTCCAGAATTCCTTTATGTCTATCCCATACATTCTTAAATCCCGTGATTATTTCAGCCCCACCACTTCCTCTGGCAGGGTGTTCCACTTGTCTACCACCTGCTCTGTGAAGAAATTCTTCCTCGCTTCCTCTGAATCGTCCTCCTCCAACTTCATCCCATGCCCTCTAGTTCTGGAACATCTTTTTCACTTAAAAATAGTGTTTCCTGCACCCTTGTTCCTCTCTGTAAGATACTTGTATATCTCTATCATATCCCTCTCTCCCTCCTTCCTCCAGGGAGTACATGTTTAGTTCCTTCAACCTGTCCTCATAGGACTTGTGATGCAATCCATGCACCATCTTTGTTGCCCTCTTCTGAACCTTCTCTACCCTGTCTATGTCCTTACATAGGTAAGGTCTCCAGAACTGTACACTGTACTCCAGGTGGGGCCTCACTAGTGTCTTGTATAATGGAATTATGACCTCCCTTTTCCTGCTGGTGATGCCCCTGCCTATGCATCCCAGCATCATATTTGCTTTACCTGCTGCCTTGTCACACTGTTTTCCTACCTTGAGGTCATCAGAGATGATAACCCCAAGATCCCTTTCCTACTTGGTGCATGCTATATCCTCACCCCCCAACTGATATATTGTGCCAGGGTTTTTGTGCCCCATATGCATTATCTTGCACTTCTTTGCATTGAATTTCAACTGCCAAACCCCTGACCATTCTTCAAGTTTCTGCAGGTCCCTTCTCATTCTGTCAAGAGTGCTCGATTATGTCGAGCGACTGTTTACTTTTGGTGTTCGGTGGCCTGTGATGTTTTGGGAGATTTCTGATTACTGATAATCTTTTTTCTTCTTGAGTGACCACTTATTCTCGATATTTTGTGTTCAGAATGGCTAGTTTGCTTCTCTTAAATTAGGACATGAGAAGAATTGCTGTTATTTTGCCAACTAAGAGCACTTTATCAGTTTAATTTAGCACTTTGTATGCTTTGCATGTGCCTTGTTTACTTACTCAGAGTTGTTTTAAACGGGAATGCGGTAAGAGGCAACATTTTACATACGCTTTGGAGGAAAAGTGTGGCTGTGTGCGCTCTGCAAGATCCCCTGAGGAAATTTGATTGCCCTTTCATAAAAAGAAAAATGCAGGAGTGCTTTAATACAGGTGGAAAATGAGGAAACGTGGAAACACTTCATGTGTTAATAGGCCTGTGAAAAGCCTATAGCAGGTATGCCACCGTTGCCTGAGGGTTGGGGGTTTCATATATTCATTAGCAAATGTGTTTTACTGCGCTTAGAGGAGCGTTTCTTTTTATTTGCTTTGCAGCTCTCCTGATGTTAATGATTGGAGGTGTACTGGATCGATGAAAAGCAGGACTTGTGGTCCGTTTTGATGGAATATGGGAGACAGACTAACCTTTGAATCCTCTAGCCCACTCCTCCTGCCTAATTAAGAAAAGAAAAAGGAGGAACGAGAAACTATGTGAGAGCTGTGAGTAATGGACTTGTTGCCTAAGCTTATGATAAAGACAACAGGAGTTTTGCTCAGAGGGGTGTTCTTTTTTTTTCTCATAATTAAATCCAGGTAAGCATTCTGCTATGTAAAAAGGAAATGGAAGGCTGAAAATATTATGAATAGGATGTATTTCCTAACTACAAATATTTGGAGAGAGGTAATAGTGAGACCTCATATTGAAGAGTGCTGTAATATTTCTTTGGATCTGTAGTACGTCAGCCTCCCAACCTGGATTTTTGGATTGTTTTGCATCTCGGTGTGGATTTTGTTATGACATCTGAACTTCTATAGAAGCGATGTTGTTGTTAAAATCGCATTAGATTGCATGGAGCTTCTATGAGCTATGAACACTATCCATAGGAGCAAGGACCCAAACGTCCCAAGAGTTTAAATTTATTAATTCAGTATTTCCTGCAATTTAGGGCAGGAAACTGTGTGTGCTTTGGCTATAACATGTCAGCTATCATGAAGCTTTTGTGAACTCTGTTGAGCATTAAGACTATTATTGCTAAGAGTATGGACTCCAGCATCTAAAGGAGCTTAATTTTATATTTTAGAACTTGTGTAAATATTATGAAAGGAAATATGTGGCTTGATCTTTTATTTTATTTTTTAAATTTATTATAAATTTTATCAAAAGGAAAATGGTGCAACTTTATTTTATGCAATGGGACCTATGTTTTAATAGCAGTTACAGTAATTATTTAATGTACCTAATGCATTTAATGCTTGAGTCAGGAAAGTATTTAATTATTTGAAGGTTAGCTGTTTGTTCCTTAGCTTGAACTAAGGTGCCCATAGTTTATAGCTATTGGAAATCTAAAATTAACTTAGTTTAAGCTGACAGAAACTTCTGGTAAGTGTAATAGTAGTGAGCTTAGTGTATTTTGTTACAGTTGCTGCTAGGTCTGTAAAACAGTGTTTCTGTTAATTTTTTAGTACAAGATATTTAATATTTTCTGATGAAGCCCTGGGTCTGTGGCCATTTGATACCAGTCAGGACATGATACCCCAGTGGGGACAGTCCCCTTCAATGACATGGAGCCCTAGTATATGCCACAGGAGTAATCAATGGAGCAGCTGGAATAGGTGTAATCATGGGGCACAGAGCAGCATGCATTGCATGGTGCCACTGTGGACATGTTCCAGGGCCGGCATGTCTAGATGGATATTAGGAAGTCATGGTTATGATTGGAGTAGATAAAGGGGACTGGACTGTGATACAGAGCTCTGCTGTATGCTCTACAGTGGCCAACAGGAGTAGCTGAAAAAGAGATGATCCATGGGCTCGGAGTAGTATGCACTGCATGGTGCCCAATTGGACGTGCCTCTAAATGCCAGCAGGCTCTACTGGCTTCCAGGAAGGATCAGTGTGGGCAAGGTTTGATCAGTGAGACCCCTTTGAAACACAGTCTTATTAAGTGCCCTAAGTATGCCTAGTGGGAGTGGCAGGATAGGAAGCAGTCCAACGGGTACGGAGCAGCATGAGCTGCATGGTACCTTTTAAGGTTGCCCTGTAAAGCCAGAACTACAATTTGGTTACCAAGTTGGTAATATTGGGACAGGATGTGCATGTAGGGAGTAAACTCTACTAGGATAGATAAAACTGCCATGGTGATATGTGGCCCAAATTGCCTGTCCCTTGGCTCACAGGAATATTTGTTTGGGCTTATTATTAGCCTGTATATAGAGAGGATTATTTATATTGATCTCTTGCAGTTATTCTGGTATATAATTTATAATTTTTATAATTTTATTTTCAGATATTAAGTTGGACTATGAAACACATAGTATGACAAATGTTTATATTGTGCTCCCTTTGAGTTATTCAGACTTATGAAGGGCCTATAAGAATGTTAAAAGGGGCCTATTATGGATCTGGGTATAGAGTGGACCTCTTATCTGACTCTTAGTTATTGTTGTTTATATATATTATGTATAATACAATTTAATGCAATTTGAAACATACAGGCTTGTTCACTTGGGAGCTTAAGCAACAGGTTGGTAGAAAAGAGGCCAGGAGTTATATTTTGTTTTAAGCTGAAATATTTGAATAGTTGTAAGTGAAATTAGTTCTATGTGTTAAAAATTATTACCTTGAATTTGAACTGATACTTGGGCTGTGATATTGTAGGTTTGGGGATAGATGTTTGGCAGGGAAAATTAGAAGGTAATTTAAATGTGTTGTTTGCCTGGTGTTTGGAGGAGGGGACATTAGCTGCAATTAACTTGTCTTTAAACAGGAATTACTGTGGCTTTCATTGTTCACTTGGGAGCTTAAGCAACAGGTTGGTAGAAAAGAGGCCAGGAGTTATATTTTGTTTTAAACTGAAATATTTGAATAGTTGTAAGTGAAATTAGTTCTATGTGTTAAAAATTATTACCTTGAATTTGAACTGATACTTGGGCTGTGATATTGTAGGTTTGGGGATAGATGTTTGGCAGGGAAAATTAGAAGGTAATTTAAATGTGTTGTTTGCCTGGTGTTTGGAGGAGGGGACATTAGCTGCAATTAACTTGTCTTTAAACAGGAATTACTGTGGCTTTCATTGTTCACTTGGGAGCTTAAGCAACAGGTTGGTAGAAAAGAGGCCAGGAGTTATATTTTGTTTTAAACTGAAATATTTGAATAGTTGTAAGTGAAATTAGTTCTATGTGTTAAAATTATTACCTGTTTGTAGGCTTTCTTAAATACTGAAAAGCCGCTGGGGGTTGGGATTGAAGGGCTGAGTATTTCTGTTTGGGACTGAAATTTGAAGCAACAGGAGTTGGTGGGCCTGTGACATCATACTTGTACCTGGTGTCTGCTTACACACACTGTTAGTGGGACTGAACACAAACTGACTGTATGTGTTTGTGAGACTTGGGAACTTTGTTGGTGGGATTGAAATTGGTTTGTAAATAACTACAGTCAGTATAGAAGAAACTGTACTCCAGGAAAAGGGACTGAGAAAGGGGTGTGCTATTATAAACAGAGGGGATAATCAGGATGGCCATATTCCACCATGGCAGGCATCTTCGGAAGGGTTGTAGGCTGCACAGGCTGTGGGATGGCAATAATTCTAAATTGGGCCTGGAGGGAGGCTGCCCACTCTGTAGACAGCTATCTTGTATCAGGAGGAGGTATATTGGTTAAGGAGTAAGCTGTGGAGCTGGGGGTGTCCAAGGATAAGGGTGTGGATATGGGCAGCAGAAGGGTGGGGCTGAGGGGAGGCTGAGCAGCTCTGAAATTACAGGACATTATGCTACAGCAAGCAGAAGGGGATATTAGGGACAGAGGACCCTTAGATAGGGAAGTTGATGCTAAGGGGAAAGCGTACAGGGTGAAAATTCTGAATTCAAGGAGACTGGAGGGGAAGAGTCAGGAGGGGCTGTTGCGGAAGCCTAAAACAGCAGACTGTGGAAAGGAGCTCTAAGGTGAACAGTGCAAGAGAGGAAGAGGGTCAGTTTAGAGATGCAGTCAGGAAACTCGGATTACTTGATGGAGGCTGACATAGAGTGTCACAATAAATTTGAGATACTAAGCATCCTAGAGGGGAGGAAGGTTGGTGAAATGAGGAAACTTATACAGAGGCGGGGAGGGAGTCAGATACCCATAGGGCATCACAGAACAGCTATGGAAAGGATAGACATAGTCCCAGAGGGAGAAGGGAAACATATATGTTAAGCAAATGGGGAGATGCAACATATTCCAGACATGAGGGAGGAGAGCATGATTGGAGAGAAACTGGGAGACAAGGAGGTGGGAGAGGAGCCCCCTTCAGCAGGAAGGTCAGTACCAAGGATGGGGCCCTAGCTAAAGGGACCCACAGAGCTCTGGAGACAGGGTACTATTACAAGGGGGATGAGAGGTGTGGGGAAGGGAAACCATCAGGGCCAGGATAAATGGTTCAGATAAGAGAGGGTTAAAGGGACACCTATTCAGAAGGTTTGAGCTAAGTGGGCAAAATAGCAAGGGAGGCAGAAAGGGAGGGTGACAAGGGTCTCTAATAAGGCAGGAAGACTCCCATGAAATTGCGATCATGAATAAAGTGGGGAGGGGGCTGAGAGGGCATAGTGGAGGTAACCATAAGGATGATGGCGGTGTTAAGGTTCTGTTACTGGGAGACTCGATGATTAAGGGTATCCATTGGGAGGGACAGGGGATGGATGCCATAGCCAGGTGAAGGTAGTGAGTATCTCTGGGCTGACAGTGCACAGAGCAAAGTTCATGGTGTATGAAATGGTTAGGGATTGTGGAGGGAACCGGATTTCCTGGTGCATTTGGGAACTAATGATCTAGAGGAAATAGCATTATGGAATCAAGCAAGGTTCAAGAACTTGCCAGAGTCTGTCGGGATAATGGATGCAACATTTCCTTTTTGGAGATATTGCCAGTACAAAGGCCTCAGTGGGAGAAAAATAGGCTCACAGAGGTTAATAAATGGCTCAGGAAGTGGGGTGAAGAGAATGGGTTGGGGGTGTTAGGGAACTGGAATGGAGTTTGGGAGGATAAGGGACTATATGCCAAGGACAGGTTTCATCTTGCCCCATTAGGGAAGGAAGTCCTTAAACAGGGGATGGCTGACTACATACAAGAAAGGTGGGGTTTAAACTTGTAAGGGGGGGGGATAAGGAGGGCTGACTGGAAGCCTCCTCCAGATGAGGGGAGTAGCCTTCAAGCCCAATGGGGAGGGGGGAAACAGACTGGAGGTGGAGGTTTCAGGAGGAGCAGGGAGGATGGAAGTATAAGGAATCTGGGTGGGGTTCGACAAAAGGATCAGGGATAGGGGTGGGGTTAGTGTTAGTAAATGCAGGAGCTTTGGAAACAAGTTGCAGAGTTCCAGGCCATGCTGTTCGGGGGGTGGATGTGGCGGCAGTCACGGAACGTGGGCCAACAAAACCATGACTGGGACCTAAATGTACGGGGTACACTATGCTTAGGAAGGATAGAAAGGAGGGCAGAGGGGTGGAGTGGCTATGTTCATTAGAGATGACATAGAATTGCTATAGTAGAAGAGGCAGAGGAAACTTGGAGGCCTTATGGGTCACCTCCACGATCCCCAGCAGGAGATAAGGTCAAGCTGGGAGTAGCATATAGGCCCCCCGGGATGAGTGATGTTCTAGAGGATGGTTTGCTGGACAACATCATTGCCCAGTGTGGTCCAAAAGGGTAAGGAGTGGTGTTGATGGGGGACCTTAATATGCCAGGTACAAACTGGGGAACCATGTCCTCTAAGGTGGCCAAGGAGCAGAGGCTGCTGGATGGCTTCCAGGATGTGTTCTTAACACAGCATGTGATGGAGCCCACAAGGGAGGGCATGTCCTGGATGTGGTTCTGGCAGATGGGGATCTGTAAGGACATGGTTCTACAGGACCCCTGACTGGGAGTGACCACAATACTGTCTGGTTTCAAATAAGCATTGGGGGAGTGGGGTGAGATCTAGGACACTGGCAGTGGACTTCAGGGGGCAGACTTTATGGGCATGGGAAATATTCTCAAGGATCACTTGAAGGGATTACCTCAACGACAAGTGTGGAAAGGAGATGGGAGGTCATAAACGGGGACTTCATGAGGCAGTCAGGATCTGCGCTAGTTGAAGCGTAAGGGAGCAAGGTCACATAAACCATGCTGGTGGTCCAGTGAGGTCCAGGTAGCAGTCAGAGAAAAGAAGCGGCTTACAAAAAATATAAAACAATAAGGGGATAGGGATAAGGAAATGTACCAGCTTGCATCTAGAAAAGTCACCCGTATGGTGAGGAGCAAAGTCCAGTAAAGAGCAACGGCTGGCACAGGGATACATGGAGGGAAAAGGGTTCTTCTGGTACATTGGGGAGCCGGAGAAAACTAAGGGCCATCTCAGCAGATTGAGATCAGAAGAAGGGTGGGTGGAAGAGGCAGGACCAGGCAGAGGTATTTAACGAGTACTTTGCCTCTGTGTTCACTAGGAGGGGATGGGATATCTACAAAGCAAGGCATAAAGGGATAGAAGCGGCAGGAGTGGGACTAGGGAGCAACAGAAATGGAGCAAAAGGGAGGGAAAGGTACCCCAGGGGTGTCACATCTGGATAAGGATAAAAAGACCAGTAAGGTGGAGGGGACAGATGATGCCATCCCCACCAAAAGGGTGTGGTTTGCCCTCAAGGCCCTAAAGAAAGACAAATCTCCTGGGCCGGATGGCATTCATCTGAGAGTACTATGGGAATTGGCGGACATACTGGCTGCACCCCTGGCGGAGCTTTTCAACAGGTCACTTGAGACAGGGAGGGTACCTAGGGATTGGCGAGAGGCACATGTGGTACCAATCCATAAAGGGGGGTTGAAGGAAGTACCAGAAAACTATAGACCCATCAGTTTAACCTCGTGGTGGGAAAATTAATGGAGAGTATACTAAAGGAACGATTGGGGGTTTACTTGGGGAGGTGGAGGTCTGGATAGTCGCGCATGGGTTTGTGCCAGGTAGATCATGTCAAACCAACCTTGTGGAGTTCTATGAATGGGTAACATCAGAACTGGACAGGGTAAGCCTGTGGATGTATTATTCTTGGACTTCAGCAAGGCGTTTGACTCTGTCCCCACAATGGTCTGGTGGAGAAACTGATGGGGTTAGGAGTAGGCCCTTTGATGGTCAGATGGATTGAAAACTGGATAGCTGGACGCACTCAGAGAGTAGTGGTCTGTGGGGAGCTCTCAACCCTACAGAGGTTGGTAGGGTACCACAGGGCTCAGTCCTGGGTCCAACCTGCTTAATGCATACATATCAGACATCAGGGATGGTATAGGGTGAAATGAGTCTCTTCATGGATGACTCCAAGATGGGAGCAGTAGTTGAGGGAGAAGAGGGAGGTTGGCCCTGCAAGGACCTGGACACCCTGGAAAGCTGGGCTCACACATGGAAATTAAATTTCAATATCACCAAGTGCAAGGTGTTGCATCTTGGTTGGGAAACCCTAAACACAGGTACACCCTGGGAGGGAGGTGCTGGAAGCCTCAACAGGGAAAAGATCTAGGGGTCATGGTGGATCATGTATGAATAACTCTGAGCAGTGCAGGAGAGCAGCTAGCAAGGCAAACAGGATGTTGGGATGCACGCATGGGGATCACCTCAAGGAGCAAGGAGTGATTCTGTCGCTGTACAATGGACTGGTTAGACCACACCTTGAGTACTGTGTACAGTACTGGAGACCACACTTGAAGAGGGACATACAGCCCTGGAGAGGGTACAGAGGAGGGCAAAAGATGATCACGAGGGCTAGGGATTTGACTTACGAGGACAGACTTGAGGAGCTCTGCCTGTTTTCATTGGAGGAGAGGAGAGACAGGGGGACATGATTGAGGTCTTCAAGTACCTCAAGGGAATAAATAGGGTAAACATGGAGGGATCTTTAGACTAAAGCAGGAGGCATCACCAGAGGGCATGGTTTGAAGTTGGAAGGTGGAAGGGTGAGGGGGAAAGAGGAGGAGGTTTTCACTGAGAGGGTGGTGGACCCTTGGAATGCTCTGCCTGGTGAGCTGGTTCAGAGATCCACAGTGGAGGGCTTTAAGAGAGGGTGGGACAGACACAGAAAGTGGATGTATCAGATGATGGCCTGTCCGGGGGTGGGATGGATGATAGGGGTCTCTGGAGCACAAGGGATGGGAGGGTCTCTGCACCCAACTAAGGATCTAGGTTCGAGCAGACTTGATAGACCATAAGGCCTAATCTGCTGGCAAATAGTATGTTAGTATGTTAGTATGTTAGTATGTCTAGATAAAATTGATTTTGTAGACTGTGCCCTGTATGAAATGTTTGTTTATGTCAGATATTGTAATGGCTTTCTAGCTGAACAATAAACTTTACTACTACAAGCCAGGGAACTGTAGACCAGCCAACCTGACATCTATAGTGGGAAAAAGTAAGGGAGGAACTGGAGGACTTCCTGGTGGGGAAACTGACTACAGGACTGCAGACAACACCAGTTCATGTGTGGCAGGTCTTGCAAGACAGATCTGGTCTGCTTGTTAAACTGGGTAACTAGGGCAGCAGATAGAGGACAGGCAGTAGATGTGGTATACTTGGATTTCAGCAAACCTTTAACTCAGTCCCATACAGGAGGCTGGTCAAAAACATGAGGGATTTAGGGTGGGGAAAACTGGCAGTTTAGGTGGAAAACTAGCTATGGGAAAAAATGCAAGGTGGTAGTAGTCAATGGGGAGTTTTCAGATGTAAGGGAAGTAACAGCAGTTCCTCAGTGGTTGGTGCTAGGCCTGGTCCTTTTCACTGTATTTATTTTGACATGGGGAAGACATCAGGGGCAAGATCTGCCTCTTTGCTGATGACACTAAGATCTGCATAAGAGTAGACACAGAAGAAAGGATAAGGGAACCCAGGGATGATCTGGGCAAGATGGAGAGCTGATCAATATTCTGGCAGCTGAGTTTCAGTGCAAAAAACATAAAGTGATGCACATTGGGAAGAGGACCCCAGGAGTGCAATATGAAATGGGCAGATTGGTGCTAGAAAGTACCATGAAGGAAGAGGTCCTAGGGGTTATGATGCTGGAGAGTTTTAAAACAACAGCACATTGCAACAGAACTGTGGGCAAGACAAACAGGATGCTGCGTTGCATAGGGAGGGAGATAAACAGTAAAAGCTGGGAGGTAATTTTTCCGCTGTACAGATCACTGGCCACACCTGGAATACTGCATAAGACACTGGAGTCCACACCTGAGGAGTGACTGTGACAAGGTGGAAAAAGTTCAGTGCAGAGAAACTAAGATGGTCCATGGATTAGGAGCAAGTCATATGGCGAGAGGCTGCAGGATGTGAACATGTACACTCTTAAGAAAAGGGGGGGGGGAAGGGGTGACATGCTTGTTATGCACATGTTCCTGAATGAGATAAATAGGATGGATGCCAAGGAACCTTTCCCCTTGAGTTAAAATACAAGGATGAGTGGAGACTCACTTAAACTCACAATGGGGAGAGTCAAAAGGGGCATCTGTTGGCCCCAGTGGTGCCGAGGGTTGAGACACTGGATGCCATACCTCGTGCTATGCTGGTGAATCAGGTTTGGGAACAACCTTGAGTTTTCAGGGTGTCAGCATAGGGGAGAAGGTAGAACATGATCGAGCCTGCCGATGGGCAGCTCAAGGGTGGTGAGGGTGGGTTTTCACCCCCCTCCCCGTAGTTCCACTCCCACTGAATGGAGGTCTGGTGGGTAGTGTAGGTGGAGAGGGGGAGGCAAAACAGTTACGGGAGGTGGATGGGGATGAGCTGGCACCATGGGGGCCTCGACACACTGCATGGTCATGTGCTAGGGTCTTGGGGGAGAAGACCTATAAAATGCCTGTGTCCTCATCGCCAGTTTGCAGGAGGAGGCCATGGAGACCAAACAGCTATATAAAGAAAAAAAGGAGGACATCCGTAAGCATTTTTCACACAAAGAGTGATGGACAAGTGGAACAAGCTGCTGGAGGAAGTGATACAGGCCAGATCAATGAAAAGCTTCATGCAAGGCTGGGACAGGCACATGGGATTAGTTAGAAAGGGGGTGGTGGGCAGAAACATAGGGAAGAATGGTCACTATTTCAGTGCAGAGTAGTTAGGTAGTGTGAACAGACTGGATGATCCATCAGGTTTTTCTGCAGTTCCAAAATGGAGCTGCGGAGGGCGAAAAGAACTGGGTGGTGAAATCGATAGGAAGGGCAGCAAACCCCACTTACAAGCACACCCAAACAAGAAAGTCAATGCTCTCTTTACCTTATAAGAACAAAAATGCTCATCCAGGCAAATAAAGAGAACCAGTGAATACATTTATTAACAAAAGACTAGATAAAGGTACACAGAAAGCACTCCAAGCTTTCCCCAGTGCTTCAACTCACAATGAGTCTTCCTCAGGGAGCCTGAGGAAGAGTAATTGCAAGTCGAAGCACTGGGGAAAGCTTGGAGCACTTTCTGTGGACCTTTATCCAGTCTTTTGTTAGTACATTATGCATTGGTACTCTTTATTTGCCTGGATGAGCATATTTGTTCTTATTATGCAAACAGTGCATTGACTTTCTTGTTTGGGTGTGCTTTTTCTGTAGTCTTTGTCTTTGTGTATCTAATACCCAGTGGGTGACCAGAGTAGGGAGATGCTTTCCTTTGCTGCTGCTTAGCTTGCTTCTATTTACTCCTACTCCTGTCTCCACTCATTATCGTCCTCCATCATTTCATGATCAGTGTCACAGCGATGACCTCACACCACATGACCACCACCACCATAGTGTCTGGAGTCCTTTTCAACCTAAGTCACCTCACATGCCCTCTGTTAATTGATAATGACCATCAAAATTAAAAACCTAAGGAGGCCAACATGACTGCTCATCATCCACAACCCTTACCTCAACAACTGAAAGAGACACTGGGTCATCGCTAACCAGAAAGTACAAGTCAACAGTACAAACTTTGAAATTGTGAGTCAGCCAGATCAGATACTCAGAGTTGTGGGTGATTGTTCCAGTCAGTACAGTGAGACCTAGGTTGGTAGAGTGAGCCCGAATACTTTCTTACAAATACTTCTTTCGTCTCTCCTGGTGGCCAGTATTGAACCCCACACCCTAGTCGGTCCCAACAGCAACAACAAATAATTAGTCTAATTTAAACCATTACACACAGCTTTTGCTTCCCCATTGACTCTGCTGGCTGGGGTGGTGGCTGGCATTGACCACTGCTTCTGTTGGAGACAACTATCAGGGCAGGGATTCTCATATTTTTTTCCCAGCCTGGCCCCTATGGACAAGTCTGACAACTTGGTTGATCGTACTTTAGCTCCAGCCACATCATAGTGGGTGCCTTTTATTCATCAGTAGTTTATGTGCCTTAGCTACCGACTGGCTCCCATCTGGACTGAACCTCCAGCCCTATCACCCAACTACCACGTGACTTACTGTGCCCTTATTTTAGGTCCTCTACCACAGGACCCCAGAGTTGCCTAGCTGCTGGTGTGAGCCTGCAAGACCAAGCCTTCATCTGGCCAAGGTCAGAGTTTTCCTCCATTTTTCACCTTTGGGCCCATGGCACGGCAATGATGAGGTGTAAGCTCTGCCTCCACAGAGGCTCCTTCCCTGACATCCTGCCACACTACCACCCAGATCCTCCAGGTGGCAATTGCCCTAGTGGGATGCATATACCCCCCCCAAAGGAGGAGAGCTGTCCTCGGGATGCTCAATTCTCCCTCCTCTGGACAGCCCCTGAGTGACCCACATCCATTCTAGAACTCAGTTCACTGGCATGACAGAGGGTAATGTGCCCAGAGCATCAGCCCTCTATACCACCAGGCCAGTCTGTGGATGACCTTTTGTAGTCTGGTGGCAACTATTGGGTGTAACTGGGCTGACGCCTCTGCTACACGTGAGTGTGTGACATGCCAAACTGGCCAGTGAAAAATGGGGCTACCTATAGCACCTGCCCTATTGAGAATGATAATTAATGCTGAGTGTGAGTTAGGCCACCACAGGGCCACCCAATGCATAATAAGCATTGCTGCTGCTGACCAATAGCACAAGGTGGGGACTGATGGCAGAAAAGTAAAGTACATCATCCCCTGCCACTGACTGACTCGAGCCAGACACGTAGATATGCAGAAAGAAACTGAAAAAAATAAACAAACAAGCAAACACGGAATACAAAGAATAATACCCAGAACCAGGGCATGGACAGGCACAGTATATTTGTACCAAGGCAAGTGCCCAGCAGACCCTGTCTTGATGTAATCACTTGATTTTTTTATTCTTTGGGTAACCAGGTAAGGCCCACTAAGCACAAGTGCATGTTTTCAGGGGCAACCCAGGAGCACTGGGAGGGTTGGGTGAGTTGCTCAGTCACACAGTGTGCAAGTGGAGGTTGGAAATCCAGCCCAGGTCTGCTGGGTGTACCAAGCTCATTAACAGCTTGTTACTCTAACTTCTAGGCAGGGCCCTTAGTGCTCTGTGGCACTTTTTCCTGCAGCAGGGCTCCTAGGCTTCTGTGGCAGCTTTTTTTGATTTCGGCAAAATGATTTATTGTTTTCTGTGGCAGAATGTAGTCATGGAGTTGGTTTAAATACGATCTGATATCATCAATGACATCACATGCCAAGCATAGAGGAAGGGCTTCAGGATAAGTGAGCTGGGGAAGGGAGACAGGCACTATGGAAAAACTGTATATTCAAATGAAAATTCACAAAAAGCAATGCATTCTGCAGGACTGTATATATTCTGTGGTATGATACAAATTCTGAAGAAAATTCTCCAAACACAGAATCACAGAATCACAGAATTCCAGAGGTCTTTCCTCTAGGCTATGCTACCAGCTCAGATTTGACAGTTGACAAGAAGAGCGACCGTGAGAGTGCAAGTTAAAAAGCTGCTGATAGAAACAATTAGGTACAAATAATAAGACACCAAAAAGTTGTGACTAAAAGAAAAAAAAAAGATTTGGCTGATAGAAAATAAATGGGCCCATTTATTTCAAAAAGGTTTTTCTTTGACTTAAACGTTTTTTTTAAGTATTTTTACCTATTTTTTGGGTTCAGCTTTTTTATTCCTACCTACAAAAGCCCTGTGGGTGTCAATGTTTGAATTCCCCAAACCAGAAATAATAGTTTGCAGTGAACTCTGGCATACACCCCAAACACCCATTTTGGGGGAATTTGAAAGTTGACATCCATAGGGTTCATGGTTGTGGGGGGTATAAAAAAGCTGTTGACAGAAAAAAAATCTAAAATGTTAAAAAACCAAAAGTCATAAGTTAATAAAAAATCTTGAAAATGAATGGGCACATCAAAATGAATGGGTCCATTCATTTCATTGCAATTTTGTCAGTCAAATCAAGGAATAGAGGAGCCATGATGAGGGAAAAAGGTGGGTACCAGTGGAGGGTGGTGGATTGAGGGGTGCACAGAGGGTTGAAAGGGGTGGGTGTTATGTTTTTAGGAGTTTTGAGAGGATACTGATGGCCGGATTGGGCACCTGCCCTCAGTAATTGTGTGTGTAGGGTTAGCAGCAATTATGTGGGAGAGTAGGGTGGTGGGGTACTCAAAGTGTGGAGAGTTACTATTTAAAAGGGTCAGGTAGGAGGGGGGGAGACCAATAGTGGGATTGGGTGCCCACGACTGGTAAATATTGGAAAGCAATGACAGGAGGAATCATACAGGGGGATCTGGAGGATTCACAACAAGTAGAAAAAAGGGACATTTATGCAGTTTACAGTGGGGGGAGAAGGGTTACATGGGTACTAGAAGGTGAGGGATTTCATAACAAGGGAAGGGGAGACCAGGGTGATAGTGGGCACCCACTGTCTGTAATGAGATGCCAGGGGTGGGATTCGGCACCTGCTGATGATATGTGCAACTAAAACAGTGACATGGCTGGGAAGAGCTCAGCAATATTTATGTGGGGGAGAGGGTAGTAATGAGGATGATTCCTTGCTCACTGTCATATTGCAGAATTCTTTTTAAAAAGATTGTTTTTTTTTTTTTAAGAGTGAGTGATGAAACCTGTTCAAACAACAAACAGGTTTTGTCACTTGCTCTGTAAAAAAACATGCAAGTCTTTAAAAACAAATCTGCAGCATGACAGTTACTGAATAATCAATCTCACATTCTACCATCTCTCCCGCATCACACAGCTTCATATTCTATCATCTCTCCGGCATAAATTTCAGCCTTTTAGCTAGCCATTGCAGACATTTAATTGGGAAAACTTTTTTTGATTACATAATCACCGGTGGTCATGCAAGCAGTAAAAGTAGCCAATTTAGATTTTGTGAAAATTCCTCTATTCTCCAAATGGTCAGTACTTGCACTGTGCACGTGCAACAACAGAACATATTTTTGTTAAGAATTTGAAAAGTAAAGCATTTTTTTAAAACTCATATTTTATTCATTTGTTTATGAACATGCCATACAGCATAACAATTAATGGGCAGACAAATGAACCTCAGTTACATGTAATGCATTGAAATGACACGTTAGCATCAGGATATCAGAAGTCCATCAAGTTTTGGTAGACTACTGCATTTGGGGGCATAACCAACAGGTTTACTAAGCAAATGTTCCATATATTCTACTTCTCCCTCCAAGTGCCAGGCACTACTTTTCAAAGAGAAGTTCTTGCAAGTTTGTTCTGATTTTCATTAAGTTTTATTGCACTAACCATCTCACCAATGGGCTTTCAAGTGTGAGCACAGATACTGATTCCATATTTACAGAGACAGCATCTTTGTACTGAGGCAGTCAGCAACAAGCAGTCTGGTACTTTGCCTTCCAAAAAGGCTTCATCGGTGTGTCCCATATATTCTAGCCTTAAGGGAACAGCCAGCACTCTGAGCGCAACCAAGTGTTGGAGGCTGGTCCCAATTTACCTTTGTGGAAAATTTTTTTTACTTATGTTTACTGTATTATAATAAATTGTATCAGACTGATTCTGTTTACTGGCAGGCTGACATTTTCTGTAGCTACAAATCTCAGAATCACTTGCAGCTGACATCAAAGGAGGCTGTGCCAGTGAGAGATTCAATAGCCTGCAGTACATGTTAGAGCTTTTAGTTCTAATCAGATGTTTGCCAGTCCTGCTGTTCTCCTGTAGCTATGTACAGTCCTTTGAGGTTTACCTAGCCCAGTTTGAACAGCAGAACCATCAAACAGAAGTACAGGGCCTGCCCTTGGGTGGCTACAGGGGCAGACACATGTGGCTAAAAGTCTTTCTGGCTGTGGAAGTGCAGGGTCCGGGGGCACTGTGCATCTGTGCAGTTGCAGATGCAGGGCTCTCTGGGCCCTATGCCAAGAAAATAATTCTCTTCACTATATACAGTAGTTGTTTGTTGCCTGTGTGAGCAACACTTCACTGACCCTCCCCAGGCTGGGGGTGGTGCCACATGGCATTGCAATCTCCCAGCCTCTGCCCATCCAGCTGGCTCATAAGCTTGCCCCTAATCTCAGCTCACAGGCACAGGATCACAATGCAGTAACCTCTGTGCGAAAGACTGGACATGCACACAGTTCTTCATATTTTTATTTTTACAGTTTATGATCCTGGGTGCTAGAATGTGTTAAATTCTGCCCAAAGGTTGGTTTCACAGAGCAACTGCAAAATCCCCTTTTTACCTGATTTGAAAATTCACAGCATCCTTGTTCATGAGGTAGGGTCATGTAAGCAGTATATTCAAAATTTGGAACTAAGCTACTGTATATAGGATAGTATACATCCCACTATACACAACAAGGATATTCTCAACTGAGTGGTTACTATGCCAACCGGATGACCTTGAAAGCAAAGCTTGAGAGGTCTCTCAGTCAACATAATAACTACGAGGTTGAGAATAGCCTTGTTGTGTAAAGTGCACCATGCACTCTTCTATATAGTGTGACCGGGTTATGTGGGTGGGGTAAATGAGTGACACAAGACCTCGTTTTAAGGTTAGCACACCTTTGCTTGGTATGATGTTTATTAGTCCTGAGGACTGCTTTTTGTAAATGATATATACAAAAATAAAAGAACATCCATAAGCAACCTTAAACGATAATGAGTCTTAGACTTCAGACAATAAAATAAGAAGAAAATAAATAACAAAAGAAAATAGCTCTTCCTCGAGCTCCAGAACTACCCTACCTTGGTAGTCCTGCTACAGAGTAGATACATTTCTTTAAACACAATTTACTACAACTTGCTGTGTTATGAGACCACCGCTCTCTACTCACTCCAAGGTTGGCCTGATACTTCTGAGCACCAGGGCAGCTTATAGACTCCTCCCCTGTGTGTCATTAGGTCAGCTGATCCACCCCTAATCTAAATTACAATCATTCCTCCTCTAATACATACAGGATGGGGAATCAGCTGGACCATTCACTCAGATTTTAACACTGTGGTTCTTTAAAACCACTCTTTGTCCTCCTTTTGGTAGTACAGGACAAGATATAGACACATATCAGGTAATTGCCTGTAATTTGTATAGTTCCTCCAAATCAAATTGAGTGACAGCTGTCATTACCAATATAACAGCTTCATCATGGGGTTGCTGGCTCCTAAGGGCTCATTTTTTTCAAACTCCCAGCACTCAAGTAAGAACTCACATTATTTGCTCAAACAGAAAGCAAAATGTATTTATTTTATATGATGAATGCTTCCTGTGGGCACACATACAAGAGTGTTACCTCTAACCCTCTTTCAGCAGCTTCTAAAACTGGCGGCTGAAAAGATAAACTGTCGGTAAAACATTTCAGTTCTGCCATTTTCTTTTTATCCATATAGCAAGGTGTTTCTTTTGTTTCCCCAAGAAAGACTGTTCTTTAAGCTGTGCATCAAGGAAAGTGACAGCCTTGCACTTTCAGGGCTCTGAGGCGCTGTGAGTAATCTCCTGGACTGTTTAAAAACAGTCTCTCACTTTTTTACAATGGAGAAAGCATTCTTATGCTGTGGGCTTCTCTCCTGTGTCAGATCTCTTCTCCAAGATCCATTCAGCTCATTTAATCTCTGCAACAAGTGACAGCCATTTTCCACTACCAGCAAAGCTAAACCGGCTTCTTGCAGGGAACATCATCTCAGCCTTTGAAAAAAAAAAATCCCCACAGGGCTGGACTATAAGCATGAACATGCATTGGGGCATAATATACAAAAAAGAAATACCTCGCTCTGTTTCCTAACTGGAAATCATGCTTTCAACAGAGCATATACAATAACCAGTTCTTTCTTACTGGTTCATTGGTTTCTTAACTTGCAGGCATAAGGCAGGGATTAAAGATGAATATATAGAGGAACAGCCAAGTGAGTTTAAGATACTATAATGGTGGCCACCCATAATAGTAGGAGAGATATATTTAGATAGATAGAATAGATAGAAGTGCTACTGCAGTAGATTTTTAGGGGGGGGGGAAAGAAATGCCAAAGCCTGCTTAGGAAAAGGGGGGGTCAAACTACCACATATAGTGTATGGTGTCTTCCAAATCAAAGAAAAATATAGTTCAATACCTTTATGTTTGTTTTTTCTTAAGTAAAAAACTCAGTGTTGCCTGCCGAGTGTTAGCCCTGGTTGCTAGGGCATTCTGCATGGTTGTTAGGAACCTGGTGTCCTAAGCTTTACTCGTGCATTTTAATTGGTTGTCTTACGGGTCTGAACAGGGTTTTAAAATAAAAAAAATAGGTGTCTGTTACTCTTGCTTAGCGAAAGGACATTCATTGTGAGGACCAAGTGTTGTATTTTTAAATATCCGGTTGATCCTGCAGGACAGTACTACTAAATGTAACTTATCTGGTTGATCCTACCATTTTTCCTGGTAACCAGAGAAACCTGCATCTCTCTGATTGCTCCATTGCTGCTTCCTTGTTGTGAGTGACAGACGGCTCAGGAGCATTGTCTGCTGATGTCTTTACTGCAGCAGAATGAAAAGTCATTCTGCTGCAGTACGGACATCACTAGTGCAGCAGAAAGACTTTTTACATGGCATGGAAATCCATGCTGAACTAGGTTCTACCATAAACTATATTTATTTATTTGTTTATTTATTTGAACATTGAGGCACACTGAGCTGAGGCTCATGTCCAGGTGCAACCCAAGGGAGAAGGTTACAGGGGTACAGTGAACATAGCACAGTACATATCATAGTACAGAGCACAATAACATTATATGTCACACCGTACAAGTGCAACATAGTACTGAATAATGCCACAGAACTGGTCCAAAGGCAAGTACAGCAGTGCACTAAAGACCTGTTAGGTTGGGGTGAGCTAAGTCCTTGTGCTACTATTGTCAGCACAGTGGCCACCCACAGGAAGCAGGTGGAGATGGGAGGAGTTTCAGTATGGTGCCTCAGAGAGCCTGGGGAGGGGAAAGGTGGAAGAAAAATGGGGGAGGATCCAAAGTGTTGAAAGACAATAGGAGAAGGCAGATTACCCAACAGAGGAATGAGGATGAGAAGTGGAGAATGTTTGCTGATCCCTGGAGCAGAGGGAGCATGGAGCAGGGGGGACAAGCATGATGAGTGAGGAGAGGTAGGAGGTAAGAGAACCAAACCATTATTTGAAAATTAAGTAGGAACAGTTTAGCTGGTGATGTGAAGGTGTGGGAGGTGGATCAGGAGGAGTAGAGGGAGCAGTAACAAAGGTCATAGACACCATTTTTTTTTCTTTTTCGGTGTTGATCTGGATATGGTTGCAATAGAACCAGTGGAGTATGTTGTGGAAATCCTGCTGGAGCAGGTTTTCTCCAGTTGCAGTAGAGAGACCGGAGGTGAAGATGACTGCATCATCTGCATACATGTGTATTTGCGAGTTGGCACAGGAAGAGGGGAGGTCATTCAGGAAAATGGAGAAAGGGATGGGACCTAGGATGAAGCTCTGCAGGACCTCAGCCTAGGTGGAAAGGGGAGGTGATAAGATGCCTCTAACTAGTATCGACTGTTGTCAGCCCATTATATACAGATGGAACCAGTCAAAAGCAGGAGCTGAGAGGTCAGCAGAGTTCAGCTTATCCAGGGGGAGCTGGTGGGACAGAGAGTCAAAGTTTTTTGCCAGATCAATGGAAATAGCAGTCATGATGTGCCCCTGATCCATCCCAGAGAAGATGAAGTTGGTGACACACAGCTTGGAGGAGAATGTGGAGTGGGGTCTCTGGAAGCCATAATGGAAGGGGTAGAGGAAACTGTAAGATGTGGGGTAGTCTAGAAGGCTAGAATAGACTAGCTTCTCTTGCAGCTTAGCAAGGGAGGGAAGGAGGGAAATAGGATGGATGATGCCAAGGGAGGAGGGATCATCCCCTTTGTGAAATGGGAATTAGGGTGGATGATGCCAAGGGAGGAGGGATCATCCCCTTTGTGAAGTGGGCAAACTCTGACAGTCTTCCAGGACTGAAGAATAGAGCAGAGGGAGAATGAAAGATTAAGCAGATGAGAAAGTGGAGATATAACTGCAGGAACTGAGATGTGGAAGAGTTTAGGATCAAGTCCATCACTGGTTGAAGGAGGAAAGACCAAGCAGGGTTTCTGAGTAGTGATAGGGGAAAATGGAAAACTGGGGCAGGGTAGAGGTGGAGAGGAATGGGTAGCAGGAAAGGAAAGAGGGGAAATTAGAGTAGGGGGAGAGGGGAGGGCACACAGGTGGTGAACTCATTGCAGTGAGCAGCAACAGAGAAAGGGTCAGACACAGGTGAATCATTAACCATGAAGGCCACAGAAGCAGACTGGGCGGGGTGGGGTTGAAAAGGGAGTGAATTACATTCCAGATTTTGGCTGGGTTGTTAAGGTTATTCTTGAGATTGGCTTTGAAACAATGTGGGACTTTGCAGCCCGGATAGCCTTTGTGCTATAATTTCTCAGGGGCCCCATAGTGGAAGATATTGGGAAGGAAGTGGTATAATTAAAGGGGGGCCAGGCGAGATTGCTATACTTGCACTGATTGAAGATTTCAGTGGGCATCCAGGAGAGTTGGGAAGATTTGACCCTGGATTTCCTGAAGGGGGCATGTGAGTCCCAGACCGAGGAAAATTTGAAATGATAAAGGGAGATGGCCACATCAGTGTTAGGGGCCAAGGCTATGGCTGACCAGTCTATAGCAGTGAGGTCCCTCAGGACAGCATTGATATTCAGCAACTGGAGGCTCCTGGACCAGATGTATTTTGGGGTTGAAGTGGGACACCAGATTTTCCCTGACCCAGAACATCATGCAGTGGTTGCTGAAAGAGTCTGGCATGCTTTGGGGTTGGAAGGACAGAACTCAGTCCAACAAGGTGTGATTGGAAGAATGGGGATTGAGCTTTGTGGGTTTGAAGGTAATGATGTGAAATAAATTTAGGAACTCAGTCCTCTGCATGGTTGATCTGGAGGAGGGGGAGAACCAATTTTTGATGAAGTCCCCAAGGAGAATGAGAATGAGATATTGTAAAATGGCAAAGTTATGAATAAAAGTATGAAAGACACAAAAATGTTTTTGTGGTCACCATAAATGGAATTCTTGAGTCACACATTAAAGTGAGTCAAAGAATTTTTCATGTGCACCACAATGGAATTCTTGGGTGACACATTTAAGTGCGAGCAAAGAATTAAATTTTACATATGCACAAAAAATTGAAGAGTCACACTTAAATGTGCAACCAAAGAATTTGTGGTTTGGAACACAAGAATCAGCTATCTCAGTAAGCTGATAGCCAAAGAACTTAACAAAGCCCTAAAAAGGTATTTCTGGCCAATTTTCTTAAAAACAAACACTAGAATCAAGCTTAACAGGTCCTTTTCAGCAAGATTCATGTATTTGTTGTTTTTAAATAACTAATTGTTTTGTATTTTCACATACTCCTGTCCAGAAATAAAATAAGATAGCAGCCATCATGACCTAAACATGTTCTTGTGACCCAAAAACAAAACTAGTCATAACCTAAAAATGCTTGATAAATAATTTTTGGGTTGTATCAGAGGGTTATCTCAAAAACTCTACAGAGCTTGCTTAGAAGCTATAATTCAGAACCTTATAACTCTGGAACTAATTAATTTTTTAATGAAATTTTTGAAACGTACATCCTTGGCACAAGCCCCTTGAGCACTGAAGGTTTCAGAACAAAATTCCATACCCTGTTGACTGTAGGTTAGAGTAAAACAAGGCCACAAACAGTGCTTTTTATGTATTTTTGACATTTCCAGACCTTGCTTGGAATCTCTTTATGTGCCTGTCATGAAACTTCCCACATCTCAAGAACTTGCCACCTGGATCAGGCATGCCAAATTCAATGCAATTTAGTCTAATGTCATCAAAGTTATTATAGCGCAGAGACTGGCGAGCTGACTTTCTCTCAGAAAACAGTTTGTGTACAAAAGCCGGCTCGTGCTCAGTGCACGCTTGTAGCCCTACTGTTGTGCTACTGAAGTTTGATGATAATACTACAGTTGGGGATGACCTTTGAACTGTAGTATTATCAACAAAATGATAGTATTATCATCCGGATAGTATTATTGAGAGACCAGCAGTGTATTACCAGGAAATTTTTGTATGACTTATTATACTATTATTAAGGCTTATTCATATATTACAAATATATATATATATATATATATATATATATATATATATATATATATATATATGTATATGAATCTATATATCATATCTATATCTATATCTATATCTATATCTATATCTATATCCATATCTATATATTGCAACTGAGTTGCGTTGGAGCGCAAAATTGCTATATTCAAACAAGATGCGCAAGTGCACATTCCCATCTGAATATAGCAAAAGATGAGGGTGGTGCAAAGAGGGCTGCCAAAGATGCGCTGCTGCATCCCCCTGTCAGGTCTGAATACCTGGAATGGGACTGGGCAGAGCATCTTGGAGATACACCAGGTGCAAATTCCAGATATTCAGACCCAAACATGCAAATGGGGCCATCATGCATGCAAGGTGCAAATGGGGCCACTTGCTTGTCATTTTTGGCCCCATTTGCATGTCTTGGGCAGGGATATGCCTGGCAGAATGCTCCAGGTGCCCTGCAAATGCTGTGTTATACAAAAATGCTCCACAACTCCCTGGTAGTCCATTGGCCCCCCTCCCATACCTGACCCCGAAGTAATAAAACTGAATATTCTCAGATAATCCCTGGTAGTCTAGTGGCCCCTCTTCCGGCACCCATGTTATAAATAAAATAGTGCTCCATGTTGTAAATAAAAATAGTCTCTGAACATCCATGGTAGTCTAATGACCCCCTCCCTTCCCTGAAATCTGATGTTGTAAATAAAATAGTGCTCCAAACATCCATGGTAGTCTAGTGACTCCTCTCCCATCCCTGAAACCCATCCGTATAAAAATATTTCCTGAACATCCCAGGTAGTCTAGTCGTACCTCCCATCCGACAACCCCGTCCATATATTATAATAATTCCAGAATGTCTCTGGTGGTCTAGTGGACCCCCACCCACTGAGGGACCCCACACCACTCCCCCATCCCAGCATGGTCACCAAGCTGGCAGGCAACACAACCCACCCACAAACCTCCATGGCTGCCTGCTGACTGGGCTGTCACAGAATGACAGCTTACAGTATATGATTTATGTTTATTGATGTCTGATTTTTGATTTTAAAATTGTTAGGAGCCTTGATATTTGAAAGGTGCCATAAAAATAAAGATTATTATTATTATTACAGTAAGCACTACAATACCATTGGTCGACAGTGTTGACCAATGGGCTTGCAGTGTGTACTGTAAGCTTTCATTCACAAAGTTGTCACCCAAAACAGCCAAAACATGAAATGTAATTGGTGTCCTTAATCTCTCCCAGCTGATCTCTGAACCCACCCGCCCAACCATAAAACACTAAAACACTCCTCCTTGACTGGGCCCTTATCTCCCACCCTCATAGAATCATCAATTCTGGCATCTTTCCTGGCATGCTCAATGATCATAACCTAGTATTCATAGTCGGAAAGTCCACAGACCTAAGTCCCTGCATAAAACATTGCAATTGCCATCTTTCAAATCCTTGAGCTTAAACCTGTCCTGCACAACCTGCCCACTCTGACTGGTCTCCTTTAGCTTCTATCCCTCAGTCGACAAAGCCCTTATGCATTTAAAGAAGTATTCTTGGAAAATTGGAAAACCTTTGCATCATTTAAACAAACCAGGATTAGAGGCAACCACCTACTTTGGACAACTCCAGAACTTTTGGCCTGCCTCAGAGCCAGAGATCATGCCTGGAAGTGCCACAAAGCAACTCAGCTTCTAGTGACCTCACGTCCTACCACAAGCTCCATAATGCCTGTACAAGGCTGGCCAAGTCTGAGTATTTTAAATCTACCTTCCTCACAAACATAAAAATTCCCTCTAGTTCTGGAAGGTGGTACTTGCCTCTTTACCCTGTCATCCCACCCTCCCTCCCTGTGCTTAAAATAAATGACACCCTGGAAGCTGATCAGTCTGCCATTGCTGCTGAATTCAACTCTTATTATACCTCCTGTGCAAATGAGCTATTAAAGTCTCTCCCAACCTATCCCCATTTTCTTCCCTTCTGAAACCACCTCCCACTCTCCTCCTTCTCCTTCACTTATATCTCCCAAATTATACCCAAAAGCCCTCGCTATCAACCCTCAAAAGGCTCCTCCCCAGATGGCCTCAACCCCAACCTCTCTCTCTTTCACCTCGGCCATTGCCCACCCCCTCTCTATTTCTAAACCCTCATTCTAACAGCCTCAGGCCCTTCTTCATGGAAACACACAGTGGTCCTCCAATACCCAAAGGTGGTGACCCTGCATCCCTGATAACTATCGTCCTATCGCTCTCCTCCTTACTGTAGCTAAACTACAAGAACACCTTGTCCTCTCCCAGCTTACCTCATTTCTATCTGAAACCTCCTTCTTCACCCCTTTCCAATCTGGCTTCAGGAAAAATCACTCCACTACCACCTCCCTACTGCAGCTCACTGATTCTATCCTTACCGGGATGGATAATGGTCAAATCACCTCAGCCATCTTTGTCAACCTAGCCAAGGCATTCAACACTGTCTCCCACTCCCTCATCCTTGACTTCCTCTCATCAGCTGGTCTATCTCCCTCAGCCACTAGCTGGTTCAAGGCCTACCTCACTGGTAGATCCCAGTCCATAAATATCTCCAATGCTATTTAATCCCCCCAATTAGTGCTGGTGTCCCCCAGGGCTCAGTGCTAGGGTCCCTATTATTCTCCATCTTCCTAAGCAACCTTCCTTCTGTCTGCTCCCCCTCCTCTGCCATACATATGTATACCAATGATACAGTCCTGTATGCTTCTGGTTCATGTCCAACCGAGGTTACATCCACCTTACAGCAAGACTTCAACAAGGTTCAGCTCTGATTGCTAACCATCAATTATTCCTCAATGTCAAAAAGACTGTCTCCATGACCTTTGCACAAAGAGACTCTCAGGCTTCCCTACCTGCCCTCTTTCCATATCCTCGATGGGACTTACTGGAGAACACATCCTCCTTCAGATATCTAGGTGTCTGGCTAGACCAACACCTTAACTTCTTGGACATATTGACGCTTATCCAGAAAAAACTGTGCCCCAAGTTTGGTGCCCTGTACCGAACCATAGTTGCATCCTCCTGTGGTTAGGTGAACTTGTCCAGAAAATGATCCTCCCCATTTTGACTATTGTGGTGTAGTCTATGTGCTGCTCCCAAGTCCTCCTTGACCAGATTGGACACCCTCTTCAACTCCTTCTGCTGCTTTGCCTTGATGTTCTCCTCACATTCACCACTGTGATCTGTATTGAGCCCTTCCTTCCCTCTCTGTCAGATAGGCACCTTTCCCACTGAGCTAAATTCACCTCCATGCCCTGGCTGGGTGAACTCCCCTACTGCTCCTCCTCCTTTACAACACTTCCTCCTCCCACTCCTTATATCTGCCGACCACTGCACACTGGTCGTCCCCGCCAGTCCATGCTCATCAGTCAGTCTGGCTATTCCTATCACCTACCAAAACCTTTAGAATGCTCTCCCCTCAAATTTGACACTCTTCCTCCTCCTACCCATCAGCACTGCCCCCACAATTACCTTGCACCCAACTGTTCCTGCTACAACCCACCTTAATTTCCTTCCTCTAAACTCCACAAAATGCTTTCCTTTCTACTCCCATCCTCAGTTGTTAATCCTCACTCCTTCCCTCTCCCCTACCCTCAGCAGAGCCTTGAGCCTAATGCCATCTTCCCCTTCTCAATGTAGTCTCTCAGTCCCTTGCAGGGTTCCAGGCATCCTGAAGGGGTCCCCAAGAACTAGGTTTCTCCCCTCCTCCTTCTCCCTACCATCTCTAAAGTCCTCCTACCATCTTTCCCTCTCTCATAATTGTCCTTTCTGTCCCCTTGCAGAGTTCTCAGCATCCTGAAGGCCCTCTGTGACTAGGCTCCTCTTCCTCATTCCACCTTATCCCCTTTGCACCTGTGACCTAAAACTTACATTTTTCCCACCGCATAGCATTCTGTTTTGTCCATACTCATTCAGATCTAAGTTGGTAACCACCACTTTGCTCCCTCTCGCCCTTCCCTGTCTTATCCTTTTTACACTCCCTTCCCCTCTCTCTTCCACTCTAGCCCTCTCAGTCCCCTTGCACTTTTCTTGCATCCTGAAGGGGCCCCTCAGGGTCTAGGGTTCTCCACTCCTCTAAATTTCACCCTTTCCTCCTTGTATCTGCACCTCCTTACTTTCCTCTTTTTCCCAAATTAATATGTTGTGTCCATCCACATGCAGATCCACCTACCCCTCCTGCATTTATTGAACCTTTCTCCTCTTCCCTTGTATGTTCTCCAATTTGTTGTCTCTCTCCACTTGCCCTTTCCTTCATAGTTGTTAAACCATCCCTTTTCCATGTCCATACATGTTTGCTTCCCTCCCTCTACCTCTTCTTGCACTTATGTCTGTACTTGCAAATTAAACTTATTGTACGGTACAATGTACCACAGTTTTATGAAAATACCTGCTCTATCAATGCACCTTAATGTAGTTACACTGTATAATTCACCTTTCTTATACTAATGTATGTGAGGTTGACTTCTGTAACTTGAATGTACGTATTCTGCTCTATCTCCATTGTTCCCCCTTCCCCCAGGTCACAATGGGAGATGAGCAACTTATTGCTCAGTGTGCCTTCCTGGTGAAACATTTCAATAAATAAATAAAAAATAAATAAGTAAGCTGTCATTCTGTGACAGCTCAGTCGGTGTGCAGCCATGGAGGTACAGTATGTGGGTGGATTGTGCTGCCTGCCGGCTTGATGGCCATGCTGGGATGGGGGAGCACGTTGGGTGGGGACCCCTCAGTGGGTGAGGGAGTGGTTTCCACTAGACCCACCAGAGATGTTTGGAAATTATAGTAATATATGAATGGAGTTCGGGGATGGGAGGGGTACTACTAGACTACCAGGGACATGCAGGAAATATTTTAATATACAGATGGTTTTCAGGGATGGGAGGTGGATCACTAGACTACCATGGATGTTCGGAGCACTATTTTTATTTACAACATCAGGAGCACTATTTTATTTACAACATCAGGATACAGGGTGGGGGGGGGCAATAGATTACCAGGGATGATTGGGGAATATTCCATTTTATTACTTTGGGTTCAGGTACGGGAAGGGGGGCCACTGAACTACCAGTGATGGAAGGGAGTGTTTCCATGTATTCTACATTTGAGGATTGGGGGTCTAGCCACCCAGGGGCTGGCAGCTGCTGTGTTGTGCTGTGCAGTACAGCATCCCACCTATGGGTGTGCAGTGCATCACTGGGATGTGCAGGCAGCTGCACTGCACATCTTAGCTGAATATAGATATGTGCCCCATATGCATGGGCATGCCCCTGGAGATGTGCCACATACATTATAGATGCGCTCCAGCACAGTAGAAGTTGTGTGGTTCATCCCCAGGGTTTAAATATGGCCTGGGGCACATTTTGGAGATAGGTAGCACATCTCAGTTGCACGTGGTGCATATCCTTTGAATATCTGGGCCATATACTTCATATTTATATTCATTGTAAAAACTTTGCTAATAAGCTAGTGGAGTTAAAGCTACAAAAGTAGGAAAATGTAATGTTAATGTTCTGAACTCACACCCCACACCCCACCCTGAGGCAGCAACAAGAAAAAAATATTATGTTTCACCTCTTGTATCTTCGCAAATCACTTGAGGTGTTCTTTAGAGTTGTCAATCCTAACGTTCACCCCATTCCATCACTAAATAAGCTGAGATGTGTACAGTATATGAGAATGGGGTGAGCATTAGGTTGAAAACCCCAGGCACACCCCAAACATGGTTTGTGAAGATGCAAGAGAGGTGAAAACATTATGGTTTTTCCTGTTGCTACCTGCAAGGTGGGCATGGAGTGTTGGGGTGGGAACCCTGACACCACATTTTCCTACTTTTGTCACTTTAACCCTAACTAGAGGATTAACAAAGTTTTTTGCAATTAATTTCCTTACTTTTAAGATAGTATAATTGTATCCTTGTTTGCTTGTGATAGTGCAGGGCCTTCTGGGCCCTGCACTTCCATCCATCCATAGATGCATTCATTCTATCCTTCATTGAATGGCTTGTTGAAGTTCCAATGTTATCCTATGGGAATTGTATTTATTTATTGTTTATGTTTTTTATATTGCTCCTAAATTTTTTTTTTTTGGTGGGGGGTATGCATTAATCCTGTAGTACTCATTAAGACCCGTGTTGTAATATATAGATTGTCTCTTAAATCCAAATATTGATGGCATTATGGCTTGTTGAAGTTCCAGTCTTATCCTGTGAGAATTTGTATTTTTTTATTTTTTATCTTTTTTATACTGCCCCTGAATGTTTGGGGAGGGGGGTATGTGTTATTCTTGTAGTACTCATTAAGACCTTTGTTTTGATATGTCCCTTAAGTCTGAATACCGAGGGAGTTATGGCTTGGTGAAGTTCAAATGTGGGGGAAAAAAACTACAGTAAGTCCAAAATCTTTTTTGTATGAAGCAATCATTTTCATATAAAATAAAAACTCATATGAAAAAGATGCCTTTTATAAAGTCAGAAAACTAAGTCCAAAATCTTTTGATGAGTGCATCCTTTTCATATTTATGAAAAAGCATACCAGAAAGGATCCCTTCAAACAAAAAAGAATTGTGAATTAGCTTTTTCAATTCTTTTTTATATGAAGGGATCCTTTTGCATGATTTTATTTTTCATACAAAAAAGGATGCCTTCATACAAAAAAATAATTTGTACTTAATTTTTTTTCAGATTTTTCTTCATATGAAGGGATCCTTTTCTTTGAAAAATCACTTGTATAGGATGAACTCAAACCTTCAATTGAGAGTGCTATCCAGCTTCACAAAAGATGTCATGCTCATAAATAGAGGATTATTGCTGAATTTATTTCAAACTTAACAGCAGTTCACTAAAAACATACCAAATTTAATTGGGATTTACAACAAAGTCATGCTAGCATGTTTTTTAGTGAACTGCTTTTAAGTTTGAAATAAATTCAGCAGTAATCTTTTATGAGCGTGAAGTCATTTTGTGAAGCTGAAGTAGCACTTGCCCCAATTGAAGGTGTATGTTTGAACTGATTGGGCTGGCGGCTGGTCGGTGAGCTCACTCTGTCCATTTCCTGAGGGCAGCAAGGCCTGACTCAATTTGGAACTATAGGATGAACTCCACTGCACAATCTGTATTCGTTGCAAAAAATGTTTATTCTTTTCACTTCCACACTAAAGCCTTGGGCAACAGTTTCATAGCTGATGCCACTTCCTCAGGCCTCAAAATGCAGTGTTGTTTTCTAAATACAAAACATACAGAAAAACATCATAAATAGGTATCCTTTAAACATTTCTTTTAAAACCACCACACTCATGACTTTTCTCCACCTCCTTTCTACTGAGTTAATCTGCACCAAGTGTTTCCAACAGCCTTTGCTTCTATACGTTATTTTATGTTACAACATGTGCTAAACAATACAAGACTGGACAGATTTTTGTGTTCGAAATTGAACATACCTTCTTATGTAAAAACAGTTACTTTTTCTTTAAGAACTATATCTTGTTTGATTTGCATTTCCACTTAGAAAGGAATGTTACACCCCTGTGGATAAGGACATAATTCTACTTCAATCAACAGCCTGGTTTATATTCAAGCTTTTGTAATTCATTTTAAGCACAATATAATCTCTTACTTATGTGAATTTCAATGCCACTCACTCGTGGCTCTTAAACATCCTTGTATTATTTATTTTCTTGCAGCCTTATACCTTCACTCTAAACCAAATAATAAAATGTTGCCCATTAGTGAGCCTTATTTTTTACCTCAAATCCTTCATTGTAATCATTCTATGGTTCAGTAAAAAAAAAAGTAGCCTGTTTCTTTTAAATGTATTAATTTGTACCAATCTACATGCCTTACCTCTGCTGTTATGGTGCTACAGCACTCATAGCACAAGTGCTCATGGCAGGAGCATTTTATTCCTTTTTACGTTTCTACAAGAGTAACAAACTGGACAATGTCTCAGTGTTGCTTTCCTTTTATTCTTTTTAACTTCTTTTTAAACATTTACAATCCAATCTTGTGTTATATGAAACTGTGCACTTACCTATCAATGCTTGTGTGGTTCAGCCGTCTTCCATGTGGGCAGGAGAGGCTGAACACTCAGCACATACATGGCTTAAACGCTGCAAAAATGGTGGGGGTAATGGACTTCACGCATGATGTCATCACCCCTTCTGCTACCAGGTGTTGCCTATGATCTAAGTTGAAACAGCAGAACATGTGTTCCTCCTGTAGCTGAGTGGTAAGGACACTCTGCAGGACACACTCAGTACTGATAGGAGGAACTGGTGGCTCCCCCCACCCTCAGCTATTTGCCCAAAAACTTTTTTTAAAACCTTCAGTTCTACATTACATTAAATTGTTTACTGGTCACTACCTGCTTTTAGAGCTTCTATTCTACCACAGTTATTATAAATCCAAAATGGTTCTAGCTCATTTTTTTTGTATACAAAAACATACAATATTTAGAAACAAGTGAAAGACTCCTTAGTGCAAATTATAAAGACAGGGAACATGACTTAGCAGAACAGGAGTATCTAATTTCTGACAAAACATTTGCAGCTCATTCATTTACTACAGAATATTTTGGGAAAGTCCATCCTCTCTCTGCTCAGTGCATCTTTGAAGGTGCAATGTCCTGGTCTTTTTCAGAATGTTCCAGTAACATAAAAACATAGAAACATAGAATTTGACGGCAGATAAGGACCGCCTGGCCCACCCAGTCTGCCCATTTCCCTACCTAATGGATAAGCTGCAGATCCTAGTTAACCAGCAGCCTACTTCTTTCTACTCCCACCCCCTAGAATTGCCTTATGACTGTCCCATGCATGCTTGAATTCAACCATTGTTTTTGACTCCACAACCTCCTCCAGAAGGGTGTTCCATGCATCCATAACCCTCTCTGTGAAAAAATACTTCTTACATTACCTCTGAGCTGCCCCACTCTATCTTCAAATTGTGACCCCTTGTTCTTGCATACCTCTTTTTTTGAAAGATGCTACCCTCTTGGACTTTGTTGATTTCCTTGAGGTACTTGAAAGTTTCTATCATGTCCCCCCTCTCCCTCCTTTCCTTGAGGCTATATCTATTAAGCTCCTTTAGTCTCTCTTCATGTCTTCTGGTGCAGACCCTGCACCATTTTAGTTGCCCTCCTCTGGACAGCTTCCATACTGTCTATGTCCTTGCGGAGATTGGGTCTCCAGAACTGCACACAGAACTCCAGATGGGGTCTCACCAGCTGTCTGTACAGAGGGATAACAATCCATTAGACAATAGAGACCTCCCAATGGATCAGGAGTGATCCACCCATGATCCTTGTGAGTTCCAATTGATTATACCGGCTTCCTAATTTAATCTCTTCCAGTGTGGGCTCCAGTCATGTGTTTCATTCATGCCAATCCTCAGGTTCATGCAGTCCATAGTGAAAATCCAGAAAACTTCCCTCTTTAAGAGAAGGTCATTCCAAGTGGTGTTTCCCACTATGGGTTCATCTACCTTCCCCAGATTATGATGTTGCTGAATGGCCCAACTGATTAAAATGCTTCATTACAGATGAATTCTGATCTTTCAATCTGATATCACTTTTATGTTCACTAATACAGTTTTGTAATTCCCCTTTAGTTTTACCCACATATAGTCTGTCACATGGACATTGTAAGATGTAAATAATATGGTGTGACTTACATGTAATGTGTTGTTTTATCTCATGTTTTTTGTTCATGTGTGGGTGTTCAAAATGTATTTTCCTAGTTGTGTTACAAATCTGGAAACATTCGTCTGGATGGGAAGCTTGCATTTTTCAGTGGGCATAATAGTAGTTGTTTTTGCTGGGTTTTTGGTGTATAATGTGCTGTGAGCACCAATTTATTCCTCAACATCTGGTTTCTTTTTGATGTTACTAGTGGTATTTCTCAGAATCTTCTATATACTACATCCCCCGGTTTTAGTATGTGCCAGTTATCAGTCAGTATCTTTTTCATACTCCCACTTAGATGGCTGTAGGCTGTTGCAGCAGTTCCCCTTGAGGTATATCAGTTACCTCTGCTAAAGCTGTCTGGATGTTTACTCTTTTATAGCCCCTTTTCATGAATCTACTAGCCATCCTTTCTATTTCCATTCTAAATTCCTGATCTGTATTGCTGTTCCTTCTAGCGCTTATCATTTGCATTTTTGGAATACTTTCCTTCAACTTTGGGTCATGACAACTATTAAAATGTAATGAGGTGTTCCAGTCAGTTTCCTTATGGTATAGTCTTGTCTCCAGACTATCTTCTCCCTTGTATATCATAAGGTCCAGAAATGCTATCTGTTGTGTACTGGCTTCCATTGAAAATGTAAAAGTTTGGTTCCTGTTATTTAAATAGGTCTTGAATCTCTCTAAATCCTCTCTTGTTCCCTCCCACAGAAGCGGTATATCATCAATGAAATGTTTCCATTTCTTGATGTTACTAAAAAAGGGGTTAGTCATATTATTTAAAACATGTTCTTTTCAAAATTCCATATATACAGATTGGCGTATGTAGGCCCCATCCTGCTCTCCCCATAGCTGTGCCATGGATCTGTAAAAAGAATTCTTCCTCAAAACCAAAATAGCTTTTACTCAACATTAAATCTGCTAATCTCAGTAAAAAATCTGTTTCTGAGAACTGTTCTTCTCTGTTTCTAAGTGCTAGATCTAATGAGGCCAGGCTGTCCTCATGGGGAATACTGGTATAGAGATCTTTGACATCTAGAGATACAAGCCATAGATCTTTGATACTCAAATTTCCTCCATTTATCTCTGTTATTATATCTATCACATGACTTGTGTCTTTTATGTAGGTGTTCATTTTGCTTACTTCACTTTGAATGTGAAAAATCCACATATTTCAATAAGGTCTCCAAAATGGAGTCCACCCCCAATACTATAGGCTTGATTGGTGATTTTGATTACGTTTTGTCAACTTTGGGTAAGATATAAAAAGTGGTTTCCTTGTTTTTTTGTTTATGAGCATCTCTTTTTCTGTTTCAGTACACCATCCTAGATTCACCACCTGTTCTAGAAAGTCTACAATGTCCACCATAATCGCATTGGCAGTATCTGAGTCAAATTTTAAGTATTTTTCCCCATCCCAGAATTGTCTTAGACATTCTTCTTCATAATCTTGGTATTTCCATAATACAATGCCCCCACCCTTGTCTGCATGTTTTATGGCAATTGACTTGTCCTCCTCTAGTGTTTTTAAGATCTCCCTTTCTTCATTATGTTGTTATATTTTGGGAACATTGCTTCTTTACTCGTCATTTCTTTTATCTGTTTTTCCACCACCTTAGTATGGGTCTCTTTCACCTCCCTGCCCTTCGGTGGCGAGATGTTTGATTTAATTCTTAATGCTTTCTGTAAATTTTGTTTTCTTGTTGGTGGTTAATCTGGTTCATCTCTAAACCAATCTGCTAATCTCAGTTTCCTGTAAAACGTTTGTAAATATATTTTTAGTTGAAAGATATTCAGACCTCTGGTGGGGGAAAAAGAAAGGCCTTTGCTCAGAACTTGTATCTCCATATCTGTGACTGGTCTCCCACTCAAATTAAAGATAGCTACTGGTTCTTCTGTCTCACCCTGCTGTTTGTGCCCATTCCTCTGCCTTTTCCTCTCCTTCCTCTTCCACCTCCTTTTTCTTATGGCCATATGAAAAATGGAAGAAAGTCACAAAAAAAAGGATTTAAAAAAAGACATTTGGAGGTCATTTTTCCAACAGTCAAGTGCAGAATCCATGTAACAGGATCCTGATGATTAAGATACATGTATTGGTGTCTGTCCAGGATGTTATTTTTGTGGGTTTTGAAAATTTATTTTTTGGAAAATGCTGAAAGAAGATGGTGACCAAGTGAAAAAGGATTTTTTTCTTTATGAAAAAGGATGACCCCAATATGAAAAAGAATCCATTTTCATATGGACCAAATTCTCTTTTCATTCCAAGAAGCTATCCAAAAGACCGTATTGAACATGCTCAGCACCAACATTTTAAAATGTAATAACTTTGGAATGCATTAATATTGTTTCACCAAACCAGAGAAAGGCACATCTGTGGGCCAAGCCCTTTCTACCCTAAAAATGTCAGACCAAAATTCCAAACAATCTGGGTGCTAGGTGACGACAAAAAAACCCACACTGATTTGTTCTACTTTTTTCACTATTGGAATTTCATAATCTGCACATCTTATAGAAACAAAGCTTGGTAATTCAAGAGATCTACACACCAAAACTGCACACCCAAAATTCTGTGCAAATCCGTTGAATGGTTGCAAAGACATTAAAGTGCAAACTTTGAGGTTTAACATAGAAATCCCTGCTCAATCCTTACTATAGTGGTTCTATCTATCTATCTATCTATCTATTCCTTGCAAAAAATGCTAATACAACAGTTATAGTTCACATTAAACCAACAAAAATAGGGAAATCTGATATTAGGGCTTCAAACCCTAACACCCCTGCCCCACCCCTGAATCAAAAATGAAGGGTGGAGTCGTCCTTGGGGTTGTCAACCCTAACACTCACCCCACTGCAGTAACACTGCAGTAACAAAAAAAGTTGTGATGTGATGGAGACAAGTGTGTGTGTTTCATGAGTGTATAGAATGGGGTCAGTGTTTGGGTTCACAATCCCAAGAAAGACTACACCCCTTATTTGTTTCAGGGGTGGGTCAGGGGTAATAGAGTTTGAAAAACTATCATCAGATTTCCTTACTTTTCTTAGTTTAATCTGAACCCTAACTGTTATATTAATGCATTTTTTGCAAAGAATGTCTTTACTTTCTGAGATAGTATTACCATATCCTTATTTGTCTGTGGGAGCATCCCTCCATAGATGCATACATGTATGTTGCTGTGGAAGTGCAGGGCCCTCTGGGCCCTGTCCTTGTATTTGTACCAAAACAGCAACCAAATTGTCAGCATAGCCTTCATAGTACCCCACCTCATGAACTCAGTAATGAAAATGTTCAAATCCCCTCCAAAATGTCACTCTGCAGCATCAATATGTCATTGTGTGCCACAGGTGTGAAGACACATTTTGGCCAGGATTTTGCAAAATGATAGCTGTCACATTCATGAGGTAGTGCAAAAAATGGCTATGCTGAAAATTTGGAGTCAGAATATTTTAAATTACCAAAGTTATGAGCGAGCGTAGTAAAATTTCAGTTTATGCTCATAAGGTTGTCATTTTCACATATTTTGACTCCAGATTTTCAGCATAGCCTATTTATGACCCCACCTCATGAACATGGGGAGTGAAAATGTTCAGATCCTGCCTAAAAGGTGATTTTGCCAAGAGACCTTAAAATAACCTTTAAGGGTTCATTTGCATAATTCCACTACCATTGGTCATGAGGTGGGGTCCAAAAAAGGCCATGTTGAAAATGTGGGGTAAACATATGCCAAAATGACAAAGTTATGCATTAAAGTTCAAAACCCTATTGAAATACATTGAACCACACTTACCTTAGTTTCTCATATTGCAGCTGGTGGTTCCAGCAGCAAGTCGTGCCTTCAATTGGAGAGTTAATCTTCACCCTGTGACCTGTTCAGGTGAGGGGGGGTATTGGGGTTGTGGGGTGGTGGGTGCTGAGTGGGAGGTGGGAGTGGGGGGGCAGATTAGCAAGAGACCATTTTTCTTTTTTGCTCATTTAAAACCACACATCAAGGGATGGTTTTCTTTATTTCAGACCAGGACAGTGATTGGAGGGTGGGGGTGCCACTAGACACCAGGGAAAGTCAAAAGCATTATGGGGCTGCAGAAGTCAAGAAAGTCCCATTGTTCTCATACACAGAATGTGTGTGAATGGCTCCTCTCACTAAGCTGGGCACCCTGGATTTTGGGTGCACAAAAAAGGTATATCTGGCAGCTTAAAGAGGGAGTTCAGCCAAAATTTCTGGCATCAACAGATACAGAATTTGGATCAGCAAATCCCCAATCAGCCTCCTGCCAAAAATGAGATCTCTAAGTTATTTTGTTTAAAAGTTGCCAGTCATTTTATAACCCTAAATTCACTGCCTGTTCAAAACAGCCAGTTTCATTAAAAAGCTACTGATGATGTCACAATCAGAACTCATAGCCTAGTCCTTCTTGCAAACTACCTTATAAGACTTATTTCTCCAACATTACCTAAAACTGCAGTTGTAGTAAATATCTGAAAAAAAAGTTGACATTAGGTGGGTCAGGGTATGCATTTCCATATTATGCAGATGCAAGGTATAGTATTTAAAAATGTGATGTGGGTTGGAATACAGTGGAAAACATGGCTTCAGAATGACAAAAATGTGTACAGTTTTTAGATACTGCAGAGATGAGATTTTGAAATGCCACTAGCCTGCAGCTGTGGAATACAGCAATGATATACTCTCAGAAAGTAGCAGGGACACACAATTTTGGAAAGTGGCAGGGACTCAGTGTCATATAGTTCTAGAATGAGACAGAGATACACAATTTTGAAATGTGGGAGACATAGTACTGGAAGGTGGCAGGGATATGTAATTTTGTAATGTGTCTTGGATGCATTATTTGGCTTGTGGTGGTGATGCACAATTTCAGAATGTGGTTGGTATGTATGCCTGGTTTCAGTTTGTGGTGCCAGCATTCAATTTCATAATGCAGCATGGACATAGAATCTTAGAATGTGGTGGTCACTCAGTTTCAGAATATGTTAGTCACATGAAATTTCAGAATGAGGCAGGGATGCATCATTTTAGAATGTAACTTGGACATGCAGTTTTTGAATGTGGCAATGATACTCATTTTCAGAATGTGATGGGAATGTACAGTTTCAGAATATGGTGGGAATGCTTTTTTTCAGAATGTGGCAATGACAGGCAGTGGTAGCCTGTGACATGGGCGTTGGCAAATGAGTGCTTTTTAAAATAATGACTCAGTCCCGGCGCATGTTGACAGGCCACTGTGGAGGAACGGTGACTGGACAGGGAGGTTCATGCATATAGTGACAGGACGTCACTATATGAATACACACCTGGAGGGGAGTGAGCATGATGGGAGGGTTGGCCTGGTGTGGTTGGCATGGGGCTGCTGAACTGGCCCCGTAGCATGGTGGGTGGGTGGCACCCAAAGCTGTGAGGATTCCAGGTTTGGGTCTGGGCGTGCTTACATTTTTGTGTGCCCAGCCTGAATTTTATTTTTATCCAGATTTTGCACCCCTCCCTGACATGCACCCCCCCTGGAGTTAAGAATCCTTTAGTGGGGGCTGCACCCACAACATGAATATTTAAAACCTAAGTCCCCGGCACAATTTTCCTGTGCACCAGGGGAGTACAATGCCGAAATTCATTTTCAGAGAAGTACACTCACCCTGATGGCAATTGCTTTTGTGCAATTGCCATTATGACATGGAATCCAGGCAGTACTGGAATTTGGGAATTAACATACTTTTTCAGAATGTGGATGCAGGTGCAATTTTAGAATGTAGAGGAGACATGCTTAGTTTCGGAATGTGGCAATGATATACAATATCAGAATGTGGCAGTGACACACAATTTCGGAATGTGGAGGTAATGCACAATTTCAGGATGTGGCGGTGACACACAATTTTAGAATGTGGCAGTGATGCACAATTTTGGAAAGTATCAGTGATGCACAATTTTGGAATGTGTCAGTGACAAGCAGTTTTTGACTGTGGTGGTGATGGACAATTTTGGAGTGTGGTGGTGATGCTCGATATCTGAATGTGACAGTGACACACATTTTCTGAATGTAGCAGTGACTCACAATTTCAGAATGTGGCAGTGACACAAAATTTTGGAATGTGGCAGTAATGCATAGTTTAGGAATGTGGTAGTGACAGTTTTAGAATGTTGTGGTGACACACAATTTTGGAATGTGGTGTTGATGCACAATTTCAAAATGTGTCACTGATGCACAATTTCAAAATGGGTCAGTGATACACAATTTAAGAATGCGGCACTGATGCACAATTTTAGAATCTGGTGGTGACGCAAAATGTTAGAATGTGGCAGTGATGCCCAGTTTCAGAATCTGGGGTGACTCACAATTTCAAAATGTGGCGTGATGCACAACTTTGGAATGTGGCACTGAAGCACAGTTTTGCAATCTGGTGATAATGCACAATTTTGGAATCTAGCCGAGATGCAAAATTTCAGAATTTGGCAGTGATGCGCAACTTCAGAATGTGGCGGTGATGCACAGTTTCAGAATGTGGTGGTGATGCACAATTTCAGAATCTAGCAATGACGCATAATTTTAAAATGTGGCAGTGATGCACAGCTTTGGAATGTGGCACTGACACACAATTTTAGAATCTGGCGGTGATGCGAAATGTCAACATGTGGTGGTGATACCCAATTTCAGAATCTGGCACTGATGCACAATTTTGAAATGTGGTACTGACTCAGAATGTGGCTCTGACACACAATTTCAGAATCTGGCACTAATGCACAATTTTGGAATCTAGCCATATTACTCAATTTCAGAATTTAGTGAAGACGCACAACTTCAGAATATGGCACTGACACACAATTTCAGAATGTGGCAGTGATGCACAGCTTTGGAATGTGGTGGTGATGCACAACTTTGGAATGTGGCAGTGATGCACAATTTTGAAATATGGTGGTGATGTTGATTTTGGAATGTAATGGTGACATACAATTTTAGAGTGTGGCAGTGATGCACAATTTCGGAGTGTGGCAGTGAAGCATGATTTCAGAATGTGTCAGTCTCACATGATTTTGAAATGTGGCAGTCATGCATTATTTTTGAATGTGACAATGAAGCACGACTTAAGAATGTGGTGGTGACGCATGATTTTGGATTGTGGTAGTAATGCAAGATTTCATAATGTGGCAGTGATGCACAATTTCAGAATATGGCAGTGATGCACAATTTCATAATGTGGCAGTGATGCACGATTTTGGAATGTGGTGGTGATGTGTAATTTCAGAATCTAGCGATGACACATAATTTCAAAATGTGGTGGTGATGCACGTCTTTAGAATGTGGCATTGATGCAGAGCTTTGGAATGTGGCAGTGATGCACAACTTTGGAATGTAGCAGTGATGTACGATTTCAGATTGAGGTGGGGATGCATGATTTTGGAATGTGGCAGTGATGCACGATTTTGGAATGTGATGGTGACACAATTTCAGAGTGTAGTAGTGATGTACAATTTCAGAATGTGGCAGTGACGCATGATTTCAGAATGTGGCAGTGACGCATGATTTCAGAATGTGGTGGTGAAGCATGATTTCAGAATGTTGCAGTCTCACACGATTTTGAAATATGGTGGTCACGCATTATTTTGGAAAGGGGACAATGATGAAAGGTTTTGCAATGTGGCACTGACACACAGCTTTGGAATGTGGCGGTGATGCACGATTTTGGAATGTGATGGTAATGCACAATTTCAGAGTGTAGCAGTGATGTACAATTTCAGAATGTGGCAGTAATGCACAATTTTGAAATGTGCTGGTCATGCATTATTTTGGAAAGGGACAGTGACGAAAGGTTTTGGAATGTGGCAGTGATGCAAGATTTCATAATGTGGCAGTGATGCATGATTTTAGAATGTGTTAGTGACGCACGATTTCGGAATGTGGCAGTAACACATGATTTCGGAATGTGGCAGTGACTCACACTTTCGGAATGTGGCGGTGATGCACAATTTCAGAATGTGGCAGTCTTGCATGATTTTGAAATATGTTGGACAGGCATAATTTTGGAATGTGACAGTGACATGATTTCAGAATGTGGCAGTGATGCATGATTTCAGAATGTGACAGTGACGCAAGATTTCTGAATGAGGCAGTGCCGCACTATTTTGGAATGTGGCTGTAATGCATGATTTCAGAATGTGGTGGTGATGCATAGTTTCAGAATGTGGCAGTGATGCATGATTTAAGAATGTGGCACTGATGCATATTTTTGTAATGTGGCAGTGACGCATTATTTCAGAATGTGGTGGTGAAGCATGATTTCAGAATGAGGCAGTCTTGCACAATTTTGAAATGTGGCGGTCACACATTATTTTGGAATGTGACAGTGATGCAAGGTTTGGGAATGTGGTGGTGATGCAAGATTTCATGATATGTCAGTGATGCATGATTTCAGAATGTGGCAGTGATGCATGATTTCGGAATGTGGCAGTGATGCACAATTTCAGAATGTGGTAGTGATGTACACTTTCAGAATGTGGCAGTGACTCATGATTTCAGAATGTGGCAGTCTCATCCAATTTTGAAATTTGTTGGGCATGCATTATTTTGGAATGTGACAGTGACACACGATTTCAGAATGTGGTGGTGAAGCATGATTTCAGAATGTGGCAGTCTCACATGATTTTGAAATGTGGTGGTCACTCATTATTTTGGAAGGGGATAGTGATGAAAGGTTTTGGAATGTGACATTGATGCGCAGCTTTGGAATGTGGTGGTGATGCATGATTTCGGATTGTGGCGGTGATGCATGATTTTGGAATGTGATGGTGACGCACAATTTCAGAATGTGGCAGTAATGTACAATTTCAGAATGTGGTGGTGAAGCATGATTTCAGAATGTGGCAGTCTTGCATGAGTTTGAAATGTGGTCACACATTATTTTGGAAGGGGACAGTGATGAAAGGTTTCAGAATGTGGCGGTGATGCAAGATTTCATAATGTGGCAGTGACACACGATTTTGGAATGTGGCAGTGACTCATGCTTTCAGAATGTAACAGTGATGCACGATTTCAGAATGTGGCAGTCTCACACGATTTTGAAATGTGTTGAGCATGCATTATTTTGGAATGTGATAGTGACACATGATTTCAGAATGTGGTGGTGATGCATGATTTCAAAATATGGCAGTGACGCAAGATTTCTTAATGAGGTGGTGATGCACTATTTTGGAATGTGGTGGTAATGCACAATTTCAGAATGTGGTAGTAACGTACGGTTTTGGAATGTGACAGTGATGCATGATTTCAGAATGTGGCACTGATGCACATTTTTGGAATGTGGCAGTGACGCACGATTTCAGAATGTGGTGGTGAAGCATGATTTCAGAATGTGGCAGTTTCACACGATTTTGAAATGTGGTGGTCACACATTATTTTGGAATGTGATGGTGATGCAAGGTTTCAGAATGTGGTGGTGATGCAAGATTTCATAACATGGCAGTGATGCACAATTTCAGAATGTGGCGGTGATGCATGATTTTAGAATGTGGCAGTGATGCACTGTTTTGGAATGTGTCACTGATGCACAACTTCGGAATGCAGCACTGATGCACGACTTCAGAATGTGGAACTGACAGTTTCAGAATGTAGCAATGAAACACAACTTTGGAATGTTGTTTGGATCTGTGATTTTGGAATGTGGCAGGGTGTGAAATTTTGTAATATGGGTGGGACACAAAATGTTGGATTGTTTTGGGGATGTAATGTACAATTTTGAAATGTGGTGGGTACATACAATTCTGGAATGTGTCAAGGACAAACAGTTTCAAAACAAAAATGGTGTGTCCTGTCATATTCCAACAGTCTATGTCCTTACTATATTCCAGAATTCCAAGTCTCCATTAAATTCCTTGATGTGTGTCCATGTCATTCTGAGACTGAGTGTCCCACCAGACTGTGAGATGGCTCATCCCTGCCACATGCCGAGATTGCATGTTCCACCCATAAACATTCTAAAATTGTACACCACTTTGACATTCTATATTTTGATTCAGTACCACATTCCAAAACTGCCTCCTTATGCACTATAGAGTGATGTACCATGTATCTGAACATTCTGTAAATGCAAGCACTGCAGGCAACTCTGTCATTTTGTTTAATGATTACTGCAGCTATAGTTTCTATAACTTCAGAGAAACAGATCCTATAAGGTTGCTGACAGGGAAGACTAGTCTGTGAGTTCCAGTTGTGACATGATCAGTGGCTCTTCACTGAAACTGTTTTTTTTGAACAAGGAGTGAGATCAGAGTTACAAAATAGCTCATAACTTTAAAACAGAGTAATTGTAGTAGCGAATAGTAACCAGCACATACCTAAAGGCACACACATAGAAACATAGAAACATTGAAGTTGATGGCAGATAAGGACCGCAAGGTCCATCCAGTCTGCCCATTTCTTTTTCTACCCTATGAATGTGCCATATGCCGTTGCTCTGTCAATGTCCTATCTATTCATACTCATCTGTATAGTTCCCTTATGCCTATCCCATGCCTGTTTGAAGCCCTGCACTGTATTCATATCCACCACTTCCTGAGGTAGGCCATTCCATGCATCCACCACCCTTTCTGTGAAAAAGAACTTCCTCACATTACCCCTTAATCGGCCTCCCTCTAATCTCATGCTGTATCCTCTTGTCCTGCTATTTTTCTTATATTGAAACATGCTAGACTCTTTCATCTTGTTAATGCCCTTAAGGTGTTTGAATGTTTCAATCATATCACCTCTCTCCCTCCTTTGCTCTTGGGTATACATATTGAGTTCCGTTAATCTGTCCTCATATGTTTTCTGATGCAGTCCCTGCACCATTTTGGTTGCTCTACTCTGGACTGCCTCAATTTGGTTGTCCTTGTGAAGGTGTGGCCTCCAGTACTGCACACAGTACTCCAGATGGGACCTAACCAGTGGCTTGTAAAGAGGGATTATTACATCCCTCTTCCAACTTGTGATACCCCTACTAATACACCCCACCATCCCTCTAGCCTTACCTACAGCTTTAGAGGTCTGCTACACTTGTGTAGGCTCCAAGAACCAATATGGACACTCCAGATTCCTTCAAATGTGTTCAACTTTAATTTAAAGTTTCACCAAAACATTGTTTGCAAGCAGGAATCACAATTTACTCCCATAAAAAAGAATGTCCTTTGAATAAAGTTCATATAGTCGAAGTGAGTAAGGTCCAAGCTTCAGAATAAAAGTAAACAGGCCCTACTAAAGGCAGGTACTCAACTTGTTGCAGCAGCAGTGTTGGAGGGGTCTGCCTCCCAAGGACACCTGACACATTTCATACTGTGGGCAATACTTTCTCAAAGGATGACATAAACTTCTAACAGTCTACCTTATCAAGTGGCCTCTTAAATAGACAGTGTCTGTTTCTGTTATTAAATAAAATGAGTTTCACCATTCTCAGATGTGCAATATGCATGAATATAAATAATCAAGCGCCAACCACCACGTAGCAGCAATAAACATTTGCTTAAATAGTGAATAAAAACATTTAGAAAAGCTAGAAAAAATAGAGAGAAATAAAGAATACTGTGCCATCTATACTTCATAGGGCACCAGTAACAAATTTGCACAAGTCCATTGTGAACGAGCTTAACAACTTCATCCAACAATTAGACGCAGTCAGGTTTACCCTGGTAGGTAAAAACCAAACTGTGCAAAACTGCAAGAAGGTAGAAATGGAAAAAGTTAAGCGACGCCAATAATAAATAATGCATAAATAGTATTTATAAAATGTTTTATATATTAACAGACTAATACCACCTAAAGTAACACATTTTATTTTTTTCAGACAGGGTTTCATTTTGATTCTATCATTTAATCCTGGGGCTTGCATAGCTTGTATGAAAAATATCCAATATTTCTCTCTTCTGAGAAGCAAATTGTTATAGTCCCCACCTCGTTTTGTCAATATGGGTTTTTCTATAGATGTAAACATAAACTCATGTTCTCCCCTGTTCCTAACTCTGGAGACATGCAAAGCTAGTGCATTGCTGAGGTCCATATTAACAATCGCACTTGCATGCTCACCTATACGGGTCTTATATTGTCTTTTTATTTTTCCAGTGCAGAATGTTCCACATTTGCACTCTGCCATATATATGACCCTTGTTGTGCTGCAAGTAATGGCCCCCTAGCTTTAACATCCCTACTAGTAGCTGGATTTCTAAAGCTTTTTGTGGTCTTTACCATGGGACAATATTTATAGCTCCCGCACTTATTGCATCCACCCATCCGTTCTGTAAGCCAGTTTCTGGGTCTATCTGGCACTGGTTGCACTGAATGTACAATCACATCCTTAATATTTTTTCCCCTTCTATATACCATTTTGGGACCATGAACATTAACATCTTTCAACTTCTGGTTCCTGGTCACCAAATGCCAGTGTTTTTTAATAATGGATGAAATCTGGCTGGATTGTGGACTATAAGTTAGAGACAAATCTTAATTACCTGGAGGGTAGCAACAAGAACTTGGTTTTAGTGTCAATTTCAGTAAAAGGGAACTAAGATTTTTAGATCTCATAATATACAAGGATGGGGAAGGGGAATTGGGTACTGACCTGTTTCGTAAAAGTACTGATAAGAATACACTATTGATGGCCAGTAGCAACCACCACCCCACGGCATGAGGGCTATCCCTAAGGGCCAGTACGTAAGGACAAAAAGAAACTGCAATAGTCAGACCAAGTTTGAAGTAAAGGCTGTTGAACTTACAGAGAGGCTAGAAAATATGGGATATTAGGAGGAAAAACTGGAATTAGCTATAGAGGAAGTGAAAATTATCCCCAAGGAAAAACCTTTGAAAGTAAAGCACAGGAATGAGAGATGTGAACCCCAATTAACGTTTGTCTCTACTTATAGCCCATAATCAAGCCAGATTTCATCCATTAGCAAAAAACACTGGCACTTGGTGACCAGGGACCAGAGGTTGAAAGATGCTAATGTTTGATAGCCTGTGATTATGGTGACCACAATTGAGCACTTTCAAAAAGGGTGACTCAGTCACGGCAGCTGTGCACAGGGCTACCAGGCAGAGAGGGCAACTGGATGGAGGGGTCCATGAATATAGTGACAGGATGTCATTATATGTACACACAAGCAGTGGGAGGAGGGACCACGCCGTGTGACAGGCAGATGGGGAAGGAGGGTTTGTGGGGTGTAGTGCAGTAGTGGGTAGCTGAGCTGGCCATGTGGCGTGGTGGGTTGGTGGCAGGCTAGGGTTGGCAGGGTGCTGAGTTTGGATCTGAGCACGCATTCATTTTGTGCGCTGGTCCGTGAATTTTTCCCTCTTTGCACCCCCAACATGAACCCCATGGGTTGAGAATCCTTTAGTAGGGGGTGCAGGGGCACATTCCCTCACCTAAAAAAATCTGAGCCTTTTTGTTGTATGTTGGGAGTGTACATCACTAAATTGATTTTTAGCGATGTACACATGCCCTAATGGTGATTGCCTTTCTGTGATTACTATTATCACATGGAACCTTAATGTTCATGGTCCCAAGATGGTATATAGAAGGGGAGAAGATATTAAGGATGTGACCGAAACTGGCTTACAGAACGGATGGGTGGATGCAGTAAATATGTGAACTGTAAATACTGTCCCATGGTAAAGACCATGAAAAGCTTTAGAAATCCAGCTACCAATAGGGATGTTAAAGTCAAGGGGTCCATTACTTGCAGCACACCAGGGGTCATATATATGGCAGAGTGCAAATGTGGAAAAATTCTACATTGGAAAAACAAAAAGAAAATTTAAGACCCGTATAGGTGAGCATGCAAGAGCGATTGTTAATATGGACCCCAAGAATGCACTGGCATTGCATATCTCCAGAGATAGGAACAAGGGAGAACATGAGTTTATTTTTAGGGGGAACATTGTTTAACAAGGAATAGGACACTACGCTGAAGCTTGTTTCCAGATGCAACCTGGGAGCTCAAGGAAGTTAAGTGACTTACTCAAGATCACGCAGTATGCACCTAGGTTGCTGTGGGATTCAAACCCAGGTCTCCAGATCTGCAACTCAGAGCCTTAACCCACTGCTCTATACTGATATACAGCTATAGAAAAACCCATACTGACAAAACGAGGGGTGGACTATAACAATTTGCTTCTCAAGGGAGAGCAATATTGGATTTTTTCCATGCAAGCTATGCAAGCCCCAGGATTAAATGATAGAATTGAAATTAAACCCTTTCTGAAAAAATAAGATGTGTTACTTTAGGTGGTATTAGTCTGTTAATATAAATTTTTTTTTATAAATGGTATTTATGTATTATTTATTGTTGGTCTCTCTTAACTTTTTCTGTTTCTACCTTTTTGCAGCTTTGCACAGTTTGTTTTTTTACCTAACAGGGTGAATCTGAATACGTTTAATTGTTGGATGAAGGTGTTAAGCTCGTTCACAATGGCGTATGCAGATTTTTTACTGGTGCCCTATGAAGCATGGATGGCACAGTATTCTTTATTTCTCTCTATTTTTTCTAACTTTTCTAAAAGGTTTTATTTCACTATTTATTTAATTATGTATTGCTGTTATGTGGTGGTTGATGCTTGATTATGTATATTCATGTATTTTGCACATCTGAGAATGGAGATCTCATTTCATATGAACATACGAACATATGAAGAAGCCAGCAGAAGAAGGTCATTTGGTCTATGAAGTCTGCTTGTGTTGCAGAGTTCAGAGCTTGAGCTACTGTCCCTACCCCCTCTCCCCACTCTTCCTATCCTCCCTACCCATGACCCTTACCCTCCCCCTATACCTGTCTCAGCCTCTCTTAAAGCTGCCCACTGTCTTTAATAAGATTATCTCTTCTGGCAGCACATTCCAAGTGTCCACAAACCTCTCTGTGAAGAAGTGCTTCTGATCTCCCTCCTAAACCTCCCACTCTCCAGCTTAAGACTGTGCCCCTCATGTTATGGTTGCCACTCAGCTTAAAGAGACTCTCCTTATCAGCTTTATTTATCCCTTTCAGTTACTTGAAGGTCCCAATCATGTCCCCTCTCTCTCTCTCCTGTCGTCCAGGGAGTACATGTTCTTTGCCCTCAACCTCTTCTCATATGCCTTACCCTGCTAACTATCATCTTTGTAGCCCTCCTCTGGACCTTCTCCAGCAGGTTAATGTCCTTTTTGAGGTGTGAGCACCAGTACTGAACTCCATACTCTAGGTGTGACCTTACCAGTGACCTGTACAAGGGCAGTATAATCTCCTCTCTCCTACTACTGATCCCCCTTGATATGCATCCCAGCATCTTGTTTTCCTCTGCTACTGCTTTGTTGCACTGTGTGGAGTGTTTCGGGTCACTAGTGATCATCACTCCCAGGTCCTTCTCCTCCTCCTCCTCTGATGCAGATACTCAGACTCCACTCAGGTAGTATTCTGTCCTAGGATCCTTGGCTCCAATATGCATAACTTTGTATTTCTTGCCATTGAAGCCAAGCTGCCAGGTCCTGAACCACCTCCCTATCTTTTCCAGATCTTCCTGCAGGTCCTGTATCCCTTCAGCTGTGTCCACTCTCCCACAGAGCTTGGTGTCATCTACAAATAGGCACATTTTGCCCTTAATACCATCTCCAATGAAATTGATGAAGACATTGAACAACACTGGCCCCAGCATCGAGCACTGCAGGACCCCACTTGTTACCGATCTTGTGCCAGATAACTTCCCCCCACAACCACCCTCTGGGTTCTGTCCGATCAGCCGGTTTTCCACCCATCTGGCCATCTTTTCCCCAACCCTGAGATCCACCAACTTCCTGCTCAACCTTTTGTGGGGCACAGAGTCAAAGGCCTTGCTGAAATCAAGATAGAGGATGTTTACCGCTTGCCCCCTGTCTACTGTCTTAGTGACACAGTTAAGGAAGTCAATCAGATTTGTTTGACATAATCTCCCCCATGAACTCATGCTGCCTCACATCCTGGAGACCATGCTCCTCTAGATATTCCACCAACCTTTCCTTTAGTATGGTCTCCACGAGCTTGCCCACAATGGAGGTCAGACTGAGTGGTCTGTAATTCCCTGGGTCATCCTTGGGACCACTCTTGTGGAGCAGAACTACATGTGCTGTTCTCCAGTCCTGCAGTACTTTGCCTGTCTCTAGTGAACTATTAAATAGGTCTGCCAGTGGCCCTGCCAGCTCCTCAGCCAGTTCCTTTAGTAACCATGGATGTACTCCATCTGGGCCTAGTGATTTGTCCACCTTCAATGCCAGTAGCCCCTCCCTCACTCTATCCTTCTCTATCACTACATCTGTGTTCCCCTCCCCCCACTCCTCTTTTCCCTCCTGAAGGTACTGGCCCATCATTTTCCCTGGTGAAGAGAGAACAGAAATATTAATTTAGTATCTCTGCTTTTCTCCTATTATCCTCCACCCACTCCACCCCTTTCTTAAGCCTAAAAATTCCTTCCTTCCTTCTTGTCCCTTTTCTCACTTACATGGCAAAAGAAAGCCATCTCCCCCTTCTTAATTCCTTCAGCTATCTGCAGCTCCTTCTGTACCTTTGCTTGCCTGACTTTCTTACTTGCCTCACTAGCCAGTCTTTGGTAATTTTCCCTATCCACCTCTCTCTTGGTCTTCCTGAATTTTCTATAGACCAACCTCTTTTCCCTTACTGCCTGGGCAACCCTAGAACTGAATCAGCTGGGCGCTTTGTCCTTTGTGTTCTTATCCCTGAGCCTAATGCACTCATCTGTGGCAACCAGTATTCCTTCCTTAATGATGGACCACCTTTGATCCACCCCCATATGTGTTCTGATGCCCACCAGATGGCTACTTAGAACTTCTCCCATTTTCCTGAAGTCTGCCGTTCTAAAATCCAAGACTTTGGTCTTAGGATGCTTTCCCTGCCCATATCCAACTGGAACCACACTGTGCAATGGTAACTTCCATCCAGTGGCTCTGTGACCATTATTTTCTGTACATGCTCCCCATTTGTGAGCACCAGATCAATAATTGCCTCAGCTCTTGCTGGTTCAGTGATGCCCTGAGTCAGGAACCTCTCTGCAGTCCTTCCAGGATCACCCGACTCCTAGCACATGTCATGGAAGGTATGCTCCAGTCCACCATGGGCAAGTTGAAGTCCCCCACATTTACCACCTCTTCTTTCCCCACAGCTTCCTGATATTTGTGAGCTCAGTTCCCTGTCCCTCTCTTCATCCTAACTGGGTGGTCTATAAAAAAAAAAACAACTCACCTTTCTCCCTCTATTGGACCTTAACTGAACCCATAATGCCTCCACCTCCCCTTCCTCCAACTCCTTCCTTGTACAAGTTATTCCCTCCCTGATATAAACTCCCACCCCTTCCTGACTACCCTGTCCCTCCTGTATAGTTTATATCCAGGGATCACAAGGTCCCGGTCATGGTGTATGTATGTATATTCATTTGATTTGTTCAATCATAAAAAGATCATTACAAAATGTTATACAGAGAACACTGACACATAAATACAGAGACAGTACATTAGACAAATAAGTTACAGAAATATTTGTACAAAGCAGCAAATAAAATCAACCTAAACTATATCTCTGAATGGTGCTAATTATTCATGTCCTTATTTTCTGTATATTACATAAATAAGGAGCAGTATTTATAATTATATACCCATCTTCTGTAGTAAGAAGAATCATTAATATTATCTTGTTCAAACAGTCTGTAAGGGAGACAAGAATCGGCCCCAACTATCTCTGTCTAGATGCCCTGTACCACTGGCATTTTAGGACAACATATTCTAAATCTTCCTTTTTATTAGTACCACAAAAGCAGTAAGAGAATTCTTGATCATAGTTCTTGTTAAACCTACAGTCAAACACATTAGACAAGAAAAAACCTATCCAGAATCTTGCATACGTTCGGTGAATTTCAGGGTGTTCCAAATATTCCAGATAATAATAACAATAATCATGACAATCATTTTCAGTATACCAAATTGCAAATGTAGAATTCTGTATGTAGTGTAAATCATATATCCTATATTTCTGTATAATCAACTGCTTAAGGAACTATCCGTAGATTTTGGAGACACTGATATGTTGGGTAGTCAATACAAACAAATTCAAATGACCAACTGAGTTTAAAATTGTTTTAACCCAAGACAACCAATTGCATGTTTTGCAGTACAGAATTTCCCATTTCATTTTTTCCAACAGGCGTTTTTTTGCATAACAATGATCTGGTAACAAATTAAGCCTAATCCAGAAATTTGCTACACGAGATTCAGCTAAAGCAATAAGATTAGAGAGACCCAGTTCAGCTCTAACAAACTGAGCGGGAGTTGTTTTGGGGAAGCGAATAGTTCTTTTGAGCACTCTTATTGCTGGTTTTTCTAATTTGACAATATAGTTGTGATCCCATAACTCACAACTGTAAAGGACTTGGGAATTGTATTTTGCTTCTAAAGTTCTCAAAAGAGGAACAAGTGAATTTCCACCATATATATAATTGAACCTACTCAGAGCTTCAATAGTTCTTTCAGTTCTTACTGAGACAACCTCACTATGCTTGTTCCATCTAAATGAAGATGATACCACGATTCCCAGGTACTGGTATTCATTCACAAGTTCCAACCTTTCAGACTTTATAAACCATTAATATTTGCATGTGGTGCCTCCCAATACCATTACCTTTGATTTGGACAAATTTATTTTCAAAAAATTCTGGTCTGCAAACTTAGCTAACTCATTTAACTTTAGCTGGAGTACCCTAGGAGATAGGGATAACAATAACAGATCATCCGAATAAGCAAGAATTCTACATGAGTCTCTTCCAATTTGGGAGAATCAGTTTTTGACTTATTTATGTTTACTAAGAAGTTGTTTATGTAGATTGAGAAAAGTGAGGGAGCAAGGATACAGCCCTGTCTCACACCACAATTGGTATAAAAATGCTCAGTTAAACTCCCCCTACTATTTCTGACCTGGACCCACGCATTGGTATATACTGTAGTAGTTTGATAGCACTTAGCGCAGGATCAATTCAGTCACATCTCATAATATACCACAACAGTTTTCTATTTATAGTGTCAGAAGCTGACGTGAAGTCAATAAATGCCATATATAACTGCTGACTTCTCAAATTAACATATTTTTCTTGTAAGTGTTGGAGTATATACAGGTTATCAAGAGTTGAGAACGACTTATGAAAACTGGCTTGACCCTGAAATAAATCACCCAATTCTTGTATATTCAAAGTCAGATGATTAAGTAAAATGTTAGAGAGTACTTTTTCCATAATATCAGTTAGGCTTATTGGATGGTAATGTGCTGGATTCTCCCTATTACCTTTCTTGAAGATGGGTACAGTCACTGAGCCCCTCTATGAGTCTGGTATATGGTTAGTGGTTAAGCAAGTATTATAAAAATCTAACAGCAACTCAGCTCATTTAGATTTCAGCTGTTTAAAGACTTCACAGGGAATTAATTCAGGGCCAGGAGCCTTATTATTTTTTAAACCATCAATTGCTTCACTCACTTCCATTTTAGAAATTATAAGCTTTGACACTACTTTTTGATAAAGTGGTGGTATGCGTTTGTGTGAATCTTGGGATAGAATCTGTGCATAGTAATTACACCACTCCCTGTCACCAATAGCACTCTCAATGCAATTGGTAGCCTGCTTGCATCCATGGGCTATCAATTGCCAGAAGGCTCTATCATCTCTATCTCTAATTGCCTGATTCATTAATTGCCATTGATGTAAGTAATATTGTTTCCTTTTATCAATTAATAATTTCCTGTGAAAATATATATCTAATCTTAGTTGGGCTAAGTTATCAGGCATTGGTGTTAGCTTGTACTTCCTCAGCTTTACACTCAATAAATGCTTCTGAGTAAGACATTCATTATCAAACCAACTTTTCTGGATTTTTTTGCTGTTATTATTATTGAACATCTCAATGTAGATGTTCTCTCAAATCCTACCCAGAATTTCAAGCATAAGTTTATTTTTAACTTCAAAATCTGTGGTAATTGTTTTGTTATATTTATCAAACAGTAATACCAAGTTGGGCCAAAAATCTAAGTCTAAAAAATCTAAAAATGGAGATATGTAGCTGGGACAAAGGGAGTTTTCATTTCCCATGTGTCCTCTCCTTGGGAACCAGTTTTTGCCAGTGAATAGGCATGGTTGTTGTAAGGAGTATAAGGTTCACATTTACAATATGCTCGAACCTTATGAATGTACAGTTTGTATCATTAAACTGTTTTGTTAGTGCTGTGATGTACACAAACAAGTCTTTGTATTTCACAGGGGTACTGTTAGAGATTTGGAAGTTTCTTTTCTTCTAAAAGGGTAGAAATTTAGTCAGGGAGGAACAGACCCAATTAAAATCTGCAATAGAGATGCAGTGCCTTAGATTTAATTACAGAATACAGGGCCATTTCTTAAAGGAAAACTACACCTTCATATCTTCTAAATGTTATTTGTTTCCATGTCAGAGACAACTCTTTTCATGTAGCTGTTAGGGATGTATGCAAATGTGTTAGTCTGTTTTTACAGTTCATACTAGGCCCTGTGACTGCCCTGGGAGTCTCCATTTCATGGCTGTTGAAATTTCATTGTCCCTGAGAGATGCAATAGCATATGAGAGCATGATGTCAGATCATACATTTATATGTATCTGTTTGCTGAAAGAACAAATACCCTGCTAAAATTCTCTGGAAACTCATAAACCTAGTGAAGTTTAAAAGGGAAAAAAAATGCATTATAACTCAGATAGTTTGCAAAGCTCACTAAAGGTAAATGTGGTATTTCACACCTTTTTGCAGTTTGTTTCTTTTAAGACTAATTAAGCGGTTAGGCATACTGGTGAGTTTAAAGGGTGATTACGCATCATGTTCTCATATGCTAATGCATCTCTCAGGGACAATGAGATTTCAACAACCATGAAATGGAGACTCCCAGGGCAGGCACAGAGCCTAGTATGAACTGTAAAAACAGACTAACACATTTGCATACATACTTAACAGCTACATGAAAAGAGTTGTCTACTGACATGGAAACAAATAACATTTAGAAGATATGAGGGTGTAGTTTTCCTTTAAATTGTGCAGCACTTAACCCTCTCTTGGAGTGCTGGTGTCATATTACATAAGGAGAAATCTTTGTATTTCTTTCTTAACACATTTTTTTTTATTTTTTCAGGGACTTGCCTGCTCTGTAAACCATCCACAAACATTTGTGGTAATTATAAGGAGACTCCTCACCTCCCTGGTTTACATTTTATTTGCCAAGCGTGTTTTAACAATGCCCATGAATCACACATAAATGATGCTGCACACTCTGTCATCACTAGAATGTACAATAAGAATTCCAAACCTGCTATCTGACCCTCATTGGTATGTGTGGCTGAGTCATCAGTCAAAACACTACACACAGTGGTGTCTCTTAACATTTTCTGAGGTTCTGTCAGAAAGGGTCCTGGGACAGATAGGTCAAGGGGTTGGAGTGAACAATCATGGGTCTCTCCTGTAAATTGTAGGCCACGGGCCAACAAAGATGGAGTTTTGATAGGAATGACAGAGATGTTCTGATCCTGTAAAATGAGAGACCAGTGTGTAAGTCTGGCATTGGAGACAGAGTCATCTTTTTTTTAACTATTTTTCCCTCCAGTCATGGCTCATGGAACCTTATCTTGGGCATCCTGTCCATTTCCTACCCACCTGAAGCCCCTCCAGTCTGTGCCTCCTCTCTCCCTCCCCCGCAGCCAGCACCCCCGGTTAACCTTCCCGGGGTGGGTTGCCCCTCCTCTTGGACACTATTGTACATCAGACTCTGGCTGCAGGTAAGGGCTTAGGTGGAGGACATGGAAGGCCAGTCAGAGTGAGCCCAGTGGTGGGCATGGGTGACAGGTGCCGTCACCTGTCCCATGAGCCAGTGTTTTCCCTGTTCTGCACTCTCCCCCATGCGTGGTGCACCCCCAATGCACTGGTGCATGGCAACCCTGCCAGCATTGGCCATGCTAATCATGTGCCACCTGGCTTGCTGCAGTGCCCCCGGTCTCCACCGGGGGCCACTGGCATGCTGGGTCATTCTCACACTGCTTCCCTGGGGAGGAGAGCACCACAAGGGCACTCATCCTCAACCCTCCTCTGCCAACCCCTGGTGCCCCAAGTTCAGTCCTGAACCTGGGCCACCGGCATAGTGCAAGGTGTGGTGTCCAGCACCTCAACCCTCAGCACCACCGGGAAGCAAAACAGAGTAATTTTTACTCTGTCTGACAACAGAAAACTAGTGGGAAAATGATTGGAAAGCAGTACAATAGGTGCATATCCAATGATATGCATAAAGTATCTCACTGCTCAGTATGTAACCAAAAGATTCCTTACACAAAGGTTGTATTTCAGCTCCACTGGGGAGATCATCTGGGATGCATAAGCAATGAGTCTGATGTGTCCATTGTATGTTTGGGCTAGAACTTCTGAGATTGATATATCTGATGAAGCAGTTTCAAAATAATATCCTAAAGCTGGGTTTGGATTAACCAATGCTGAGACCATGGTCAGTGATCCCAAAAGAAAAGACAATAATATCAATATTACAATATCTTGCACCTTCTTGCCAGAAGTTCCTGCTATTGTCTGTGCTGGGAATAACCCAGACTGTTCCTGGATTGTGTCTGCTATTGCAGCCACAGTATGTGATGATCCAGGTGTCACTGTTGGAAGGGGTTCTGCATCACATGCAGGCAATGCTGGCACTATCAGGGGTGCCTGAACAGTGGAGAAAAGTGGTGTGAAAGCTGCACATAGTTCTCCAGCTATGAATTGTAGTTCACTAGCCATCAGGGGTGGAGAAAGTAGTACTGGAACAGCTGTCAGCACAGGTTCAGAAATCAAGCCTGTACCCCCCCCATGTGGACTGTGATGCTGAAAATATCACAGCCACAGGGCTTTCAGAATCAGAGTTGTCCTCTCCCCCATCAAATGCAAACTGGATTTCCCCACCAGAAGGATGCTGGATGGTAGCAACAGAGAGGATTGTGTATGCACAAAGCACAACCAAAGGCAGTTTTGATCGAGAGAGGAGTTCCGTGGTAACCTGAGACCTCGAGGCGTGGCTCGAGAGGTCCGTCTCCGCAGGAAACCTCAAAGATCGCAAAACTGCTCTTTGTTTGGTATGGTTGCTCATACACAATCTTTTATAGTGTATAAGCAACCATAAGTACCACTCAGAACACTCGGGGAGCTTTACTTGTGTCTGCCGCCAAAGTTCCACCTTCCAGGTTGCCGCAAGGCCACCTCTATTGCGCATGCACGAATGTACCGATCTTGTTGTGCTGCACCGGTGACGCACTGGGCGTGCGACAACAAGATCGCGGACGCACCGAGTGAAGGACAACAACGCTGTTCCAGGCATGGATTTCCATGCGGAACAGCGTTCCACCATACACTATATTGTTTTTAAGGTGACAGCTTGAGTTATTAACGGCCTGCATGTTCCCAGTGCTGTTAGCATTAGGAAAAACAGCACATTCAATCCTCTCGGGGAGGGCTGATGTTAAATTACATAAGAAAAAAACATTACATTTCACATAATTAACAGCATTGTGTTCCTTATCCAAGGACATGCTAGCATAGTAAACATTGTTAAGTGCAGCTGCTGTTGCAGCGTCAGCCACTGACTTCATAACATTAGGCTGCATACCAGCCTCATTCAAAAGTACATCAACATCATTTTCAATGAGATTCTTCTGTTCATCAGAAACAGTAGTCTTACTGATAATATTATGAATCCAGCCAAAAACCTCTGGTATGTTTTGTTTGGTTAAGGCAGCAATCACAGGTCCCTGTAACTGCATGATCTGACCTCCATGCTCCATGATGTGATGGTCGGCCATTTTGTATTACCTCATGGGCATCTTGGTTACTGTATTATGACCATCATCACATGACCATGAGCTGCCATCTTAGGGATGGCATGGGGACACACGTGATGACATGTGAATCCATCATTTTGAGAGTCTAATAATTCTCCATTTTGTGAATCACAGAAAAACAAGTGGCTAGCCTTTGTTCTAGGCCACTCCACAGCACACTGTGAGTGTTCAAAACCAAACTCTTCAACATCAGAAGAGGCAAGGTTTATGGGCGTTAAGGTGGTATGCCCTGCCAATACCTCTGGCTGATCGTGCAAGTTCACCATTTATGATTTTTTACTCCTACATCCTAGCTCCTCAGATACATGAGTTAGCACACTGTGAAGTACAATATTTTCAGATTGCAAGACATTCTCATTTTTAAAACTTGCCTGTTATCACATTTTATATTCAAAACATTCACGTCTTGTCTGCCGTTATCACATAATGTCTCACGCTGCTCAGTTAAGGTTTGGTGTTGAAATACCAGCTAGTTAACTCTTTCAGCATTTACTACAGACATCTCATCCCTAAGTTCCTCATTTTCAACATGTAAGGTATCATTGGTGTTAGCCAGAACACCATTAGTTTGAAGAACTTTATTTCTAATAAGTTCTACCTTTTCATAGTTATCTCCTAAGGCATGGAGTTCCTGGTTGCTAAAGTTATTAACATCATTTAACAAAGACTCTTTTTGCTGAAGGAGGGACTAGACCTGACACTCCAGTCCTTCTGGCCGTTTTATATGATCAGCCTTTTTCAGACTTAATTCCTGCTTGCTAGCAGCATTTTTAGATTTTAAAAACAGCTAGTTCATTTAAAACCACTTTAAAGCATGTAAACAAAGTTGCAAATAGCAATCCTTCAGGATTAACTGTTTTGGTACCATGTTTCAATTCACTATAGTACTATAGTATTATACAATAGTATTCAATGATATCCCTGAAAGGAGTATCACTAGATTTTGCTACATCAGCAAAATCTTGCCAACCACCATAGGCAGTTTGGTATTGTAAGGAATACAGCCTCAACTCAGTACTGATTTTTTGAGACATCTCATATAAAATGAGAAACCCTTTGCTGTCTGTGGATCAAGTACTTAATTTGCAACTGAAATTCCTAAGAGCGCACAGACAACCTTTGGCATATGTGGACTCCTAAATGAGTATAGACCCACTAGGATCTGAAACCACAAATGAAAGCAGTCTATCTGTCTGTTTGGATCCCTTTACAGCTGTGTGTTCCCACAAAGAAAGAAGAGGGAAAAAAACAAACAAAAATAAAGCAACTCACTACTCAGAGTTGAATATCTGGTAAGAGATTTGTTTTGTCTGCACCGGGGAACACACAACAGACCAAATAAATTTAAACAGAAGACGCTCTCAGTTGCTTGTCACTGGGGATTTTTCACCCAGTGTTTTAATTTACAGAAGAAATGTAACCTTGGCTAACACCCAGACACCTGCCAAACAGTCACCATTTTGTTATCCAGAAACCAGCTCTGGAGTAAATAATTAGATTCTTGTATGTCTACAGTGTCAGCCAAAGAAACAACTACACACAAGCAGGAGTAATAATGATAATCTATTACAATACTTACACCACGTATGTGACAGAGAAAATCACAAGGGAGATGGGTTTCTCACCAGTCTCCTGAATGTACATAATCTCCAGAATTTCCAGGATCTCCATGATGAGCTGGGTTACACAAGGTTATATACCATAGATAAGACCATGGCAATAGATATGAGAAACATTATGTATTGGTTCTATACTATAAACAAGATTGTATAAGACATTCTCCATTGTATAATGACTTAGGGGAAAGAATTACTAATGAGTATGATGTGAGACAAAGAATGATATTCCTGTCAGCATGAAGTTTAGACAAAGGGAATGCTGACAGGCCAAAACTACATGTGGCATTACTTGCCTAAATGTAAGGCAAAACACAGGATTTCTCTCAGTTAGCTTAGACAAAGGAAATGCTGATAGGCCACTACTACATATAATTATGTGAGAATATATAGTATAAGTAAATAAGTATATAAAAGTGTATACAGTAATCACTGATGATTCCTAAGAGTCATTTTATCAGTGATTAGGTAGATTATATATGGAATATGTGTAAAAGACAAACATAATGCATTATATTGAGGTATAATAATCATGCATTATATAATTCTAGAAAGGATGCAAACATTAGCAGCAAAGCACATTCCTGGTATGCATGCTTATATGATGGGTGCCTAAATCTACATGTTAGTACAAAATAGCAGTATCACAGTATAATAGACCAGGAATACAGTGTAAGATGTACTGTATGTGGGATAATAGGGGGCATAACGCAGTTGCAACAAGGGGAAGGTATGCCTGTTTGCAGATGACACAAAGATCTGCAACAGGGTGGGCACACAGGAAGGCACCATGAAAATGGAGTCTGACCTCAAAAAAACTAGAAGAATGGTCTAGAAATTGACAGTTGAAATTCAATGCCAAAAAAATGTAAAGTAATGCACCTTGGAAAACAAAACCCACAGGCGACATACACCCTTGGGGGGGGGGGGACAGATTAAGGGGACCAAAATGGAATGAGACCTTGGGGTTATAATTTTGGATGTTTTAAGAGTAGGAAGACAGTGCAAAAAACAGCTCATAAAGTCAGCAGCATCCTCAGATGTATAGGCAGGGGCATTACAAGTAGAAAACACAAAGTAATAATCCCGCTATACCGGTCCCTGGTGAGGTCACATCTGGAGTACTGTGTCAAGTTTTGGAGTCCTCACTAAAAAAAAGACATAAACCACCTAGAATCAGTACAAAGGAGGACTACAAAGATGATACAAGATCTACATCATGAGCCATGTGAAAACAGACTAAAACAACTACAGTTATACTCACTGGAACAAAGGAGGGACAGAGGAGATATGACAGAGACCTTTAAATACATTAAGGAATAAACTCAGTGCACAAGGAAGACCTCCTCCACTCATATGAGACTGGTCACATCAGAGGGCACTGCATACGGCTAAAGAGAGGTAGGCTCAAAAGCAACATTAGGAGGTTCTTCTTCACAGAACAGGTTGTGGACCCCTGGAATAGCCCACTGTAAGAAGTGGTGGAGTCTAAGACAGTCAGGGAGTTCAAGATGGCATGGGATAGGAGCAATGGAAACCCGACAAGAAAGAATTAGCTGGGGGGGGTAACAAGAAAAAAGGGCAGACTAGATGGACCAAAAGATCCCCCTCTGCCATCACTTTTCTTATGTTCTTATGTCAGCATAGGATTCCACTGACTTGTATTACTGATGATAGATAGTATGTGAAAGAATGTTGGTGCTCATATTTATTCATTTTTCTACTTTTAGTATACATGCTTGTAAAAATCTGTTATTTATTAAACATTGTATACCCTTTTTAAGATTCAGGAAAAATAATTTGTAAGTTCATAGTCAACATATATTGCATAGCCTGGCTTATCAAAGTTACAGAATTAAACTGGTATTTAATTTCATATTTAGAGTGAATTTTGTTTTTGTTTTACAAAAAGGCATCCTTTACTTCTGCTTTCTTTTCTCAGTATTTTGTACAGTGATTGTGCACATTTTAACTGTTATAAATGTTTAGAAGCAGCAGCATTTTAGTATTAAGCAGTTATCCTTTGTATTACAGGTCACTCTAGTCCGCAGTTCTAGACTACACATGACATGAATTGACTAGAAAAGCCCACTGTGTTTGTTAAGTGCATGTATCACTGTATTCTAATTCATTGGAAAAAAACTGTTTCATAACATTCCAATGAATTCGAATTCAGCCATGTTTGATAAAAAAAAACATAATATTAACAGTGGAATTTAACAACATTTGTGAGCTGACAGCAAAACTATCAGTATGACTTTGGTGGAGTGGAAGCATGTTTGCCTTGGGGTAGGAAAATTACAGTTTCATGATCCACACAAAACATGGAAGGTAGTAGAGTAAACACTGAGGTACAGAGCTTGACAGAGGGCAGGACAGGGGTAAATGGAAAAATAGACAAGGGTAGTAAGAGCAGGAATGGGGTAAAAAAAATGATAAAGTCAACATTAAATGAAGGGCAATGAGTACCAATGCCCGTAGTCCTGAGCTAGTAGCCCTGATGGAAGAGGAACGCTTGGATATTGTGGCAGTCACAGAAACATGGTACACAGAGAACCATGACTGGGATGTCAACATACCAGGGTACACAATCTACAGAAGGGACAGGGAGGGTAAAAGAGGAGGTGGAGTAGCTATCTACATAAGGGAAGGGATCAAAGCTACAGAACTAAAAAGTAAAGAGGGAGGACAAGAGGCACTATGTGTCACCTTGGAGACAGGGAATGGCATCACAATCCGCACACAGGTTGTATATAGACCCCCATCTCAAGGGGAGGAAATGGACAAGAAAATGATAGAGGGCATTCTCAAAATGGCTGAAAAAGGGGGAGATACTATTGAAGGGGGACCTGAATATGCCAGATGTTAACTGGATGACATGGACTACAGCCACATCCAAGAGCAGGGTCATTCTCAATGCCCTACAGGGGGCATGCCTTAGACAGCTAGTGGTGGAACCCACTCGGGAAGGAGCAATATTAGACCTGGTACTCTCAAATGGAGAGAGGATCACAAATTTAGAAGTTGGTAGATATCTGGGAATAAGCGACCACAGCACAGTGTGCTTCACAATAAACACAACCATGGAGACAAGCCATACAAAGACAAGGATACTGGACTTTAGAAGGGCTGACTTTGGCATAATGGGTGAATACCTGAGGAATGCATTAGCAAATGGCCAGAAAGGAGGGGTGGAAGAACAATGGGAAAAATCAAACTGCCATCATGGAGGCAACAACCTTGTGTGAAACAAATAAAGAAAACAAAGTGGAATAAAAAAAAACTATGGATCTCAAAAGAGGCGTCAGGGAAGGTTAAGGAGAAAAAGGCTGCATTCAAAAAGTATAAGGAATCACAGAAGGAGCATGACAGGGAACTGTATCAATTAAAGCAGAAAGAAGTGGGGAAGGCAGTCAGAAAAGCAAAGGCCCAAACAGAGGAAAAGATAGCCAACTCAGTTAAGAAGGGGGATAAAACCTTTTACAAGTACATTAGGGAGCATAGAAAGGTTAAGGGAGGAATAGTAAAGATTAATAAAGGAGACTGGAGGTGGGCAGAGGGAGACAGTGAAAAGGCAGAGATACTGAATCAATACTTTTGCTCAGTATTCACAAAAGAAGAAGAGGAGGAGTTACCTAAACCAAACAATAGAAGCACTCTGGGTAGTAGGGTTGACACCAGTCCATTTACAGAAGAAAGAGTCCTGAAAGAACTCCTAAAACTCAAGGTGGACAAAGCAATGGGGCCTGATGGGATTCACCCTAGAATCCTAAAAAGAACTAAGGAGGACCTAGTGACACCACTGACTACACTTTTAACAAATCATGGGAGGATGGGGTGGTACCTGAGGACTGGAGAAAGGCAGATGTGATTCCCCTTCACAAAAGTTGGAGCAAGGCAGAAGCAGGAAACTACAGACCTGTTAGTTTGACCTCAGTGGTGGGGAAAATTATGGAATCACTTGTGAAATAAAGAATTTTTGAGTACCTAGAGGCCAGGGGGCACAGGACCCAAAGCAGCATGGATTCACAGCAGGAAGGTCATGTCAGATGACTCTAATCGATTTCTTTGACTGGGTGACCAAAGTAATAGACCAGGGAGGGGCTGTGGATATGGCCTACCTAGACTTTAGCAAGGCATTTGACACAGTCCTGCACAAAAGACTAATAATCAAGTTAGCAGCCTGGGAGTGGGTCCCAGGGTGGTAGCCTGGGTAGCAAACTGGCTGCACAATAGGATATGGAAGGTAATAGTGAATGGAATACATTCCGAAGAAAGGGGGGGTTACTAGTGGAGTACCTCAGGGCTCAGTACTGGGTCCAGTCCTCTTTAACGTCTTCATAGGTGACATTGCAGAGGGTCTGGAAGGAAAGGTATGCCTCTTTGCCGATGACACAAAGATCTGTAACAGAGCTGATACACAAGGTGGGGTAGAAAGGATGAGAAGGGACTTGGCAAGGTTGGAGGAATGGTCAGACATCTGGCAACTTAGATTCAATGCAAAGAAATGCAAAGTAATGCACCTAGGAAATAAAAATCCAGGAGAAGAGTGCACAATAGCAGGGGAGGTACTAAAACAACAATAATGGAAAGGGACCTGGGGTAGTCATATCAGATGACCTAAAGGTGGGTAAGCAATGTGAGAAGTCGGTAAAGAGAGCCAGGGGGATATTGGGATGCATAGGGTGGGTATCACAAGTAGAAAAGGGAAGTGGTTATCCCTCTGTACAGACAGTTGGTGAGACCCCATCTTGAGTACTGCGTGCAGTTTTGGAGACCTCATCTACGCAAGGACATAGACAGGATGGAAGCAGTCCAGAGGAGGGCAACTAAAATGGTGCAGGGTCTACATCAGAAATCATATAAAGAGAGACTGAGAGAGCTTAATATATATATACCCTTGATGAAAGGAGGGACAGGGGGACATGATAGAAACTTTTAAGTACCTAAAGGGAATCAACAAAGGCCAGGAGGGTAGCATCTTTCAGAAAAAGAGATGTGTAAGAACAAGGGGGCACAATTTAAAGGTGGGGGGATGGCTCAGGGGTAATGTGAGGAAATTCTTTTTATGGAGAGAGTGGTGGACACATGGAACCGCCTTCCTGGAGAGGTTGTGGGGTCTAAAACAGTGGAGGAATTCAAACATGCATGGGACAGACATAAGGCAATTATAGTCGGAGGTTGCAGGAAGTAGGCTGCTGGTTAACTAGAATCTACAGCTTATCCAATAGGTAGGGAAATGGGCAGACTGGGTGGGCTAAGTGGTCCTTATCTGCCGTCAAAGTCTGTTTCTATGTTTCACATCTGGGACTTAAGCATATACCCCAAGCCTAAAACAAAACTTGACTTTAAGTGGTCTCCTGCTTTTTGTTTTAGAATCTATCTTCTTCTGAGTGGTTGGGGGTTTTCTATATAAAAAAAATCCGTATGAATTATAAAATGAGAGGACATCTTCAAAAAAGTATGCTGTATCAGAAAAGGTTTCAACTTTGTAGGGGATGTTGGGAATTGTTTTTGTTTTTTGTTAGTTTTCAGTGCATAAGCTGTAGTCCTGGGTTGAAACTGGGTTCAGAGGACCCAGCATGTATCATATTACAATGTTGTAAGTTATGATGCTGGAACAACAGCCATAATTCAGTTTTACAGTAACTGACTAGGTTAACCACACACACATGTGTTATGTTATGTTGTGTTGTGTTGTGATGTGTTACAGTATGTTGTGTTGTGTTGTGTTATGTTATGTAGCTTCATGTTTTTTTTTAAGATTTTGATCCCAAATTTTCGACACAGGTTTTTTTTACCCCACCTCATGAACTAGACAGGTGTCATTTTTTAAATCCCACTGGAAATGCCATTTTGCCATTGTTCTGTGAAATGCTGTTTTTGCTAGAATTTGAACACAACCACCAAAAAATGCCCATGTCAAAAACTTGGGGTAAAAACATGCAGGATGGTCAAAATTAACACTTTAAACAGCAGAATACAATATGTCTCAGGCAGTGGACCCTTTTTATGTTTTCCCTGTGCACAGGTGCAAGTGAACATCTTGATATGAGTGTGCCTTTTGAGGGGTGTGACACTGTCAGTAAAATGCAGAGTGGTCTGCAAGGGGTGCATCAGTATCACAGCAATCATCAGCCAGGCTAATCATGACACAGTTTTGACTTGCTGGGCAGAAACGGTCATGAAGTTGAAAAGAAAAAGCTGACCCAGTCGTGGGTTGGCTCTTTGCTTTGATCTATGCCGCCCAGCAAGCAGAGTTGATCTGCCATGACCAGCCTGCCGAGGAATGGAATTTCAAACATCCAGGAAGAGACCCACACTGTTGCAGATACCAGATGTAACAAAGAAAAAAAATCCATCAATATCTGTTGCAGGTGCCCCTATAACTATTCCCCCACCTGACCCTCCCTCTCAGCACCTCCCCAAAAAGATAACATTGACACTGGGGGTGCCCAATCCCTCAGTGTCGCCACCTCATATTTTGGGGAAGGGCTTTGCCCGTGGTTCAGTGTTGTACTTGTCTGTCTGCTTGGCTAACCTCTTCCCTCCTGCTCTGTTCAGTGTTGGCCATTCTGCAGCTACTCTGCTAGTCCTACCTTCCATTCTTTCTCCTTTGCCTCACAGCTGTTATGTTGCCTCCCTTCCCTTTTGTTGCTGCTGCCACGCTGCAGCTCATCTGCCTGTTCTGTCTCCACTTGCTTGGTTTGTTTTGCTTTGTTTTTTATTTTGCTCATTGTGCTCTCTTTTGTGGTTCTCATGTATATTCCTCCTTTTCTCTCTCTTGCTCAGTTGGCCCTGCTTAGTTCCACAGCTTGCCCCCCCCCACTGTTGTCTTGTGCCTCACGGCTCATGTTTGAGCCCCTCCCCGTACCTCTTGTCTTGTCCTCTTCCTCTGTTTGTTTTGGTGGTTTTCTTTGTTAATTTTTTTCTTTTTGTACCCTACAGTTTTTCTTCAATTTCTCAGGATCCTTACTCTCCTCTTCTGGGTTCTATGACACGTGATGTCACAGCCTGGCTTAAAGCTACAACAGCTCACTGCTTTACCACTCTTCTTTTCCTCTCTGCACTTTCTTCTGTATTCTATTCAGGCTGCGCTTTCTTGGCTTTAGCCCTACCTGACCCTCCCTCTCAGCACCCACCACCTCACCCCACCCCTACAAACATAACACTGACACTGGGGATGATCAATCCCCCAGTGTCACTGTTGCCATTTGCAAAAAAGAAAAGTGTTGTCATTTTTTTAACCCTGCAAAAAATAAAACTGTCCATCGATTTCTGTTGCACCTTTAGTCCCACCCACCTGACCCTCCCACTCATCACCCATTACTCCACCCCCCCAACACTGTAATGCTATGTGGACCACACACACGTCTTCACTCTTCAAAGCTGCATCATGAGCTAATGAAGTCAGGTATGTGGTTCAGTGTACTTCAATGGGTTTTGAACTTAGTGGTATAACTTAGCCATTTTGGAATATTTTTGGCCAAATTTTCAACATGCCTTTTTTGGGACCCACATCATAGATAATTGCAGTAAAATTAGGCAAATCTTTCCCAAAAGTTGATTTTGTGGTCGCTGCTCAAAATCACTTTTTGGGCAGGAGATGAAAATGTTTTCTGCCCTTGTTCATTAGGTGCGGTGACAAGAAAGCTATGTTGAAAATTTGATGTAAAAATACATAAAAGACAGCACAGTCATGATGCTATGTTGAACTTCATGAATGCAGGCTCATAACTTTGGTAATTTTCAATATTTTTACCCCAAATGTTCAGCGTAGCCATTTCTTCACAGCACCTCATGAATGTGAAAGCTGTCATTTTTCAAATCCTGGCCAAAATGTGTTTTTGCATCCCAACAGGTGATTCTGCAATCCCTCCATGAAATTCCCTTTTAGGCAGGAGCTGAAAATGTTCTCTGCACTTGTTCATGAGGTGGGGTGATATGAATGCTATGCTGAAAATTTGGGGCCAAAATATTAAAATACAACAAAGCTATGCGCCTGAACTGAAATTTATGAATGAAAGGTTGCAACTTTGGTAAAACATTTATTCACAAAGAGCACCACAATGCATTTAGTACCCCGGGGACCAGATATTCAAAACTTAGCCCTGGGGCAAAATTAGAATGGCACAGCATGCTAAATTAGCCACGAATCATTTGCATGCAATATTCAAAAGAATAGCTCCAGGGCTAAAGCAGCTGAATATAGTGTGCAAATGAAACCTTGCAAACCGGGTTGGGAGTGCAGTGCAAAAATAGCCCAGCAAATAAAGACAACACTGAATATAGCAACCAGGAAGGCCAAAGTGCAACAGTAGCCCAGTGGACACAAAGGTGGAGTAAGGCTCAGAGGTAATTTAAGGAAGTATTTTTTCACAGAGAGGGTTGTGGATGTATGGAACAGCCTTCCAGAGGAGGTTGTGGAGTCAAAAACAGTGGTGGAATTCAAGCATGCATGGGACAGTCATAAGGCAATTGTAGGGGGTGGGGGTAGGAAGAAGTAGGCTGCTGGTTAACTAGGATCTGCAGCTTATCCATCAGGTAGGGAAATGGGCAGACTGGGTGGGCCAAGCGGTCCTTATCTGCCGTCAAATTCTGTGTTTCTATGTTTCTTAGGCAGAGCTGCAGTGTGTGGCCAATGTGGGTGATAGTAGTGGAGTGTTGCACAACAACAGCAAACAACATTGCAGGCCACACACAGCAGAACTGTGCTATGCTATTGACAGATTAGCCCAGCACAAACAGATCAGCCTGGGGCTAAAGTTTGCTATATTCAAAGCTCCTATGCAAATGAGCCTGCTTAGGAAATCCATGTGCAAACAACCACAACAGCATCTCCTATGGCCTGCTTAGCATACATTACCATGTAGTTTGCCTGGTGCTAGTCCATGGTGCACATCGCACCACCTGTATGCCAAGCTGGAAGTACGGGCTGCAAGCCGCAGGCCAGGAATTTGCACACAGCTCCACCTCTATGCCAGACCTGAGAACAGCCAGGGAGCTGCAGGTAATGGGTGTCAGCAAACTCACTCAGTGCATAGCTCTCACCCAGTCATAATTAAAACTGAGCATGTGAATGCCAAAACACATAACCCCCGGCTACCTGTAACACTTACAATGGTTGTATCAAAACATTCATAGTGTAGCCCATATTTCCCTTTCTTCCACACACAGTACGGTAGTACAGTCAATGATGAATGGCTGCTTGGTCAAGAATATAGTACTTTTTGTGTGTCTGTCATGTCAACCTGACTTTAAAAAGTCTGCATGCTGGTGGCAAGATCAAGGGGGCAGTCTGAGGTGGAAGCAACATCCTGTTGTGTATGTGCTGTTTGTGTCTGACAGATGTTGCCCCATTGTGCTTTTCCTTCTCCTTGCTCATGTTATCTGTGCCCTCCTGCCTTTGCCCTTATTAACAGAAACAAGCAGCACATACAGTTTACAGCAGGACGTCAGTTCCAACACAAAAGGAGCAGCCAATCATCATTTGTACAGTACTGTTCTTTCCTTATCCCACTGTGCTTATCCGTCCTCTCCCCAATTGTTTTATCTGTGCCTTCCAGTTTCTAACAATAAACTTAATGAGGGTTACAGCTTTATGACTTTACAGTTTCACAGCACCCCATTTTGCACATTAGTGCCTTACTAAATACTGTGGAGGTTTATTTGTTTATCTGCACTAGTGTCTGCACAAGTATTGTATCTAAAATCATTAGTATATCAATTTATATGTTGATTGCCAGCATGTAAAAGCTTATAATATGCCAGTTTCTAACAAAACAAAACTAAACTGGCCAGGTGATGACAGCTTTATTTTGTAGATGATACAGTACATTTTAAACAAGTCCACTTGCACAATATTCATACAAATGAGAATGCTTTGATAATACTAAAGAATTAAATGGTTGTTGTTGTAATACTGTATTATGATAAACATTTCTATATGGTGCTAATGCTTTTATGGTTTTGTCATCATATAAAAAACTTGTTACATGCACCCGTATTCAGTGTCTGGATTATGTTTTGTTAACAGTACAGTTCATTAATGCAATTGATAGTCAGATAATAGCTGAAGTGTAGCGTCATCTACATGGAGGAAGTATTTCACTGCCATCTTACTTTTGTGGATACAAGCCATTCAATGGCACTCCCCCAAATACCTGGTGGTCTAGTGGCCCCCCCCACCCTGCAGTGCCTACCACCCCACTCCCTATCGTGGAACAAAGCCGGTGACTGGCTTAGCCCACCATGCACCTCCATGGCCAGCAGCCAACTGAGCTCTGAATGAGTGCAAACAGTATGTGCTCATTCAGAGCTCAATCAGCATCTGCCCATGGAGGTGAGCAGTGGGCTGAGCCAGTCGCCGGCTCGGTTCCATGATGGGGAGAGTGGGGTGGTCAGCACTACAGGGGGGGCCACTAGACCACCAAGTATGTGGGGGTGCCATATACGGGGGATTGGGGCTGGTGAAGTCCACTGGACCACCAGGGATTACTCAATGTGTACTATGGGAGATTGTGGTGGGGGGAATGTCTGCCGGACGATTTTGTAGTGTAATAGCCACATTTCTTGGGGATTGGGAATCAGTGCTGGGGGGGAGCCACTAGACTGCCAGGGTTAGGGTTGCAGTTTTTCTGTCATAGTGTCAGGGATCATGCTTGTGGGGCCACTAGACTACCAGGGATTTTACCTGTGTGACTGGACATGTGGGGGGGTCAGGCACTCAGCCTGACTGTCTTTGCCGAGCATTACCACCAGCTTTTTGCTTGTAATATTGTGTGCCATGCTACAGGTCATGCTAATCCTTGTAGTACACTGCTCCTCTTTTGAATACACCAGAGCACCAGTATTCATGGCCCCTCCTATCACTCTGTCCCCCATATACACTACCTTTTAGAGTCAGCACTATCAGGTTGTGCCAGAGCTATTTGGATTTTTGAATATTGCAACTGGGTGCAAATTGATTTATTTTTTTTATTTATTCATTGAAATGTTTCACCAGGAAGGCACACTGAGTAACAAGTTGCTCATCTCCTGGGGGGTAGAGGAACATGAGGATAGTATAGAGAGATTTGGTACACAACATAGGAAGGGGTGCTGGGGGAGGATATAGGGTGAGGTTTTTGCAGGAAAGAGGTGGGTGTGAAGCTGAAGCAGGCTCATGGAGAATAAGTTAAGGATGGACTGTAGCAAGAACAGCTAGCAGAGAGAAAGTTATGTAAGGCAGAGGCAAGGAAGTGGGAGGAGGAGGAGGTGTCGTATTTGAGGTGGGAGGGAGTTCCAGATTTTGGGGAAGTGATGGTAGAAGCCTGATTGGCCAATGAGGGTGATATGATTGGGGACTAGCAGCGTGCTAGTGTCAGAGGATCTGAGGGAGTGGGAGGAAGGTGGGGAGGGAGGGAGCATGAGAGGTAGGAAGGAAGTACACCAAGCCAAAGTTTGAAAATGAGCTTGGCACAGTGAGCCAGGCATCAGTTAGCAAGCAGGGGGAAGGACAGGGCATGGTAAAGGTCACAATGATGGGTCTGAGATGGGGCATCAAGAATGAATCGACAGAAGGAGTTGAAAAGAGAGTCCAATCTGGTAAGGGAAGATATGGGAGCAGCACCAGAGACTTCATCACAGTAGTCAAAAATGGGGAGGATCATCTTCTGGACAAGTTCTCACTGGGCCGTAGGAAGGATGCAATTATGGTTCCTGTAAAGGGCTCCAAGTTTGGGGTGCAGTTTTTTTAGAATGGCGTCAATGTGGCCAGAGAAGCTGAGCTGTTGGTCCAGTCAAACCCCAAGGTATCTGAAAGAGGGGGTGTCCTCAAGGATTGTCCCATCATGGGTGTGGAAGGAGGGTAAGGGGTGGAGCCTAGTGAGTCTCTGCCTAGTGCTGAAGGTCATGGAGACTGTCTTTTTGGCATTTAGGAATAGTTGATGTGAAACAAACCAGACCTGAACCTGGTGGAAGTCATGTTGAAGAGTGGTTGCTTTATCAATGGTGGTTTTGCCAGAGGTGAACAAGACTGTGTAATCAGCATACATACGGACAGAAGAGGAGGAGGAACAGACTGAGGGAATGTCATTTAGGAAGATGGAGAACAGGATGGGGCTGAGCACAGAGCCCTGTGGGACTCCTGTTGAGATTGGGAGGGGTGTAGAGATTACATTCTGAATCATGACTGATTGTGTTCTGCCTGTCAGGTAAGCTCTAAACCAGGTAAGAATAGGAGTAGACAAACCAGCAGCTGTGAGGGAGTTGAGAAGGAGGGCATGGGAGACTGTGTCAAAAGCCTTGACGAGGTTGACAAAGATGGCAGAGGTGATGAGGCCATTGTTCATCCTGGTAAGCATAGAGTCGGTGAGCCTACGGAGGGAGATGGTAGTAGAGTGGCTCTTCTGAAAGCCAGATTGGAATGGGGTGAAGAAGGAGGAGGAGTCAGCAAGAAAAGAGGTCAGCTGAGAGAGGACCAGGTGTTCTTGGAGCTTTGCAAGGGTGGGGAGGAGGGAGATTGGGTGATAGTTAACAGGGGAGGAAGGATCGCCACCCTTAGGGAGACGGAGGACCACAGCATGTTTCCAGGGCATAGGGATGGAGGAGGAGGATGTAAAGGAGAGATTTAGAATTAGAGAGGGGGGGTAGGCAACAGCAGGGGCTGAGAGATAGAGAAGCTTAGGGTCAAGGTTGTCTGAAGAGGAACCTTTGGAGAGATTGAGAGAGAGAGAGAGAGGAGGGCCATTAGTGTCTCCTCAGGGGAAGATAGGAGAGAATGAGAAAGGGAGGTGGGTACGGGGGGTTCAGTGGTTGGAGAGGGAGAAGGGAGGAGAGACTTAGGGGGAGGGATTTTAGAAGGGCTGAGGCACAGGAGGTGTAGTAGGAGTTGAACTCCTGAATCACTATGCAAGGTTTAAACTCTAGTGTGTTGTTTTTATTAAGCATGGGTGGTGGGGGATGTGAAAACGGAGAGAATAGTGAGTGGACTACTTTCCAAATTTGGAGGGGGAGTTTATGTTATTGAGGAAAGAGGATTTAAAATATTCAGACTTGGCAAGTCTGATTGCTTTAGTACAACCATTTCTTAGTCTGTGATAATCAGTAAGGGCCTATGGGAGCTGAGAGGCCCTGTGTTTCCTCCAAGCTTTATCGCGCTCCCTGAGGCAAGTCATTAGTTCAGGGGTGATCCAGGGATGATGGATACCTCAGACTCTAGTGCATGTGAACGGGGCATGGAAGTCCCAGGTAACTATAAATCTGTTTTTGAAGTAAGTGAGGGCTTGGTCGATGGAAGTGGTGGATGCAGTTGGGGACCAATCAGAATTGGATATATCATTGAGGTGAGGGTTTAATTCAATGGAACTGAAAAAGCAGAGTTGCAGGATTTTATGTGGTGGTTTAGGTCTGTGGACCTTCCTGACAACAGAGATAGGGTGGTGATCACTGAGGCCATCCCAGAGGATGCCTGACTTGATGACTCAGTGAGGGTGGGAGGTGAGAGCCCAGTCTAACAGTGAGTGGTTTGGGGTTTTGTGATTTAGTTGGGTAGGCTCTTGGATGAGTTGGGAAAGATTTAGAGCAGAGATATCACTTCATGTCTTAGAAGTGGTTGATGACAGTCAGTTTACATTTACATCACCTAATACATATAGCTCATGTTTGTGTGAGACAGAAGCTATAGCGGTGATGAGGTCAATAGATTCAGAGGGCTTGATATCTGGGCAACAGTAGATACCAGCAATAAAGATAGAGGAGGAGAAAGATAGGGCAATATTTACTACCAGGGCTTTGTATGTGGAGGGTAAGGCAGAAGAGAGAACGGTAGTGTACTGGAGAGAGGACTGGATATACATGGCCATTCCACCTCTCCTACCTGCCCTATCCTGCCTGGCTAAGGAATAGCATGGGATGGCAATGGAGGGATCAGAAATTTTAGTATTTAGCCAAGTTTCAGTTAAGATTAGAATGTCTGGAGTGAGGGACAGCATCATCGACTGTAACAGATCAATTTTCAGGACAAGGCTGTAGATATTTAAGTGAAGGATCTTTAGGCCTTTTGGGAGGGCAGAGGTGGTGTTGGAAGGTTATACGTTAATGGGAGGATAGCAGCTGGGTGGGGGAGAGGGGAAGGGGACCAGAATCGGGATGTACATTTCCTGAGGCAAATAGTAGGAGTGTGAGTATAGGAAGTGTAGTTTAGGATATTTTGTGAGACAGAGTATTCGTGATGTGCTTGGGGAGGAGGGGGGCTTGGTGAGTGGATAATCAGGAGGCAGAAGAAAGCGAGGTGGTTAGAAGCTGTGAATAATGTAGCAAGGGGTATGTGGGGAAGTGTGTCCAGAGTATTTGAGGGGAAGAGGGGTACTGCAAGAATGAAATTTTTTTTAGTAGTGGGTTTATAATTTTTGCTACTACTGTTGGTAGATTGCTTATGTTTGGTTTTTTCTGCGGCTACTTTTGTAAGTGGGATGTATGTGCTCTTCCTTTCAGTTCTTCTGGGATTACTTTTGCTTTTAAATGGAGCAGCAACAGGTACATTGTGTTTGCTAGTATTTTTCTGTTTTGGCTATTTTTGTCAATGTTATGTGTGTTGTTATGTTAATATATAAATTTGTGTTAAATTTTAATTATATTGGTACTACCGCAATAGTATATACAGGTTGCATAGCAGTAGTATTCAGCAAAATAACCATTGAGCCAAGGTCTATTTTTAATGGTGTCCAGTGAAATGTAAAAGGTCTCCAGAGTTTATCATTTTGCTTTATAGTTATCTGGATATACTGTACTAGCTAATGTTTGGTTTGCACTAGACTGAAGATAAGAGTGATGACAGTCTTTGCGAAACTCGTATTACCGCAGCAGCTTCAGAATGACTAAATGTACTTTCCTCACATTATTTCTTTTTCTGTATGGTGTTTTTTGCTGTGGCCAGCAGTGGTTAATACCACAGCAGCAACTTCCTTCCATCTTACAATACACCCTGACAGCTCCCAGGTTTCATTCTCTCATTCTAAAATTATTGCTGAATTCCTTGAATACTTCATGCTGAAACTAACTACAGCCATGTTAACAACTGGGCAAATCGATGGGTAGCTAATAATAACATTCATAGAACATAACAAATGGGACCCTAAAGAACCTGAGAGTGTGGCTTGATTTCATTGGTGTTTTATTCTAAAGAGGCTGTGAGCATGCAATCAACAATATTTGTCATGTACTGGCTCGCCAAATCCATAGTGCTTCTGGGCCAGTGCTATTATATGACTTGTTAGGTTGCTGAACTGCCAAATTCATCAAAGACAAACTATCAATGGAGGATACTCTTTTTGTTTTTTTTTCTTTTATTAAAATGTTGAAAGGGATGCTTGGCCACTATATGTTTTCCTATGGTATTCAGAGTCTGTACTGCAGATGTGTCTGTGTATAGTCCATAGGATACAAGACAGCTGGAGGTCTGCAGCTGCACTGTACTATAGCAGTGGCAGAGCTATTGGCAAAAGAGTATTGCAATACACAAGGGTTGACTTTAGCAGGGATTGCCATCTCTGACACACATACCATGCCCCACAGAAATATTCAGATTGGTTTTAACTCATAAAAGCATGTTTTCAGCAGAAACATACTACACACATAAAGATGCATTATACTACATGTGGGCCCTCTCCTCCAATCAGAAGCCAGGGTTACCCACACACACTTCATTCCTTAGCAAACTCACACCAGTCACTTTATTCCAAATAGCATGACTGCCAGTGCTCAGAACAATCATTTCATTGTAAATAAAATGGCAGCAGTGACATCATCCTCTTTCTTACATTCCGATTGATCTATACTTTACAGCAGCAAACACATGGAGCATGGTAGTTTTAATGTGTTAATTGTGTTACTATCCTAGACAATAATGTGATTTATTTTTGGGCCTTGTACTTCATTTATTCGACAATCATATTGTTGCCTTGTATATTGACTTGACTAGCACATTATCACTTAAATAAAATTGTTTCTCAAGGAGCAGAACATCGACAAAATAAGGATGTTTTGCCTGCATCACTTTTATCTGCTTATGTGCATATACTCGTATAAACAGAAATCTTTCTTATATACCTATATTCATGGTGTGATCTGTGTCCTCCAGGGGTGGGACAGGACTTCCTAAGGATACACGGATGGCTGTGTCAGGGTTGTTATGTTGCTACCTCGGTGGAAATAAGAGGGAGGAACCAGGAATCTGGAGAAAACTTCTGATGTAAACCATAACTTGTAAGTCCTTTACCCCTCTGCATTTCTGATTCCCATGTAGGGTGCATAACAGTTCTCACACACCTCCACATCAGTCTGGGCCAATGTTACAGGCAGGAAGGAAAATACCATACCCAGCATAAGATGCAGAAACAGCAGTGGTGCATGTTTATTCTATGCAAAATGGCACCAGCAGGTCAATCCTGGAACATGCAGCATTTAGTATTTTTCCTGCCCCACTGAACCCCACCATCCCCTAACTCCCAGGACTTAACTGAATCCTGTCAGTGTGAGGCTGGTGAGGGATCAGTGGGCAGGACATCATGTAAGCCTGCTGCCCCACCATTTTCCACTGATTTTCTCCCATCCACATGCTGGGGCATGCTCAACAACATGTGCATGTGGAAGCATGCACATGCTGTGGAGTCCTGCATCACCACCTACATTCTGCCACTCCTTGCCCCAGACTGCCACCAGAGCTCTAGCTGATGGCAGTCATTCGGTGGAGCCAGCACTCCTCCCACCCTGGCAGAAGAGAGCAGTCCCTTGGATTCTCAGTCTTCTCCCCCCCAGCCAACCTACATCAACCCATTCTTGTTTCTGAACACAGGTTGCCGGCATAGAGTGATGTGTGGCATCTAGCACCTGAGCCTGTTGTGCCACCAGGCCGGCTGAAGTGGCACTTTTTCAAGTGAAGTCATGCAAATTTTCCAGTGAAGTTGCAACTTTGTCATGACTTTGCCTAATTTTGATGGAAAAAGTGCCACTTCCCCAGGAAAACACATGATGAAGTTGATGATTCGTGAAGTTTTTTGTGAAGGCAAATTTCACAGCTTCGCTGGAACTTCACTGGTGAAGAAAAACTTCACAACATCTCTACTGCAAGTCCAGACATTATGTCCATTATACTGTTTAGCAAGAACACCTCTACACTGCAATCATTCCTCCTCCTGGTGACTGAAATTCATGCATTGCGAGTGGTAGTGATCCCAGGCAACTTCCATCCCTCTGTTATGGGATTATAGTGGTAAAGGGGTCCTGCTAATCACACAATGATGTCTCTGCACCAATGTGGGCTGAGTATACACAATAGTCATGTACCCGGCCTGTGCACATCCATACCTGCTGATGGTTGTGTGGGACACAGCATTCACCACTGTCAGCAACCACATGTTGCCTGTCCATGCCCCTCCCAAAAGAACTGGTGAGTGTGGGTGGATCAGCAGATCCAGGCAGGTATCCAGTCAGATGCCCATCCTGGTCCTAATTGGATCCCCTGCTCCATGAGAAGCAGGTGATTGTTGGACATGGTGCATCCCGGAATTATAAGAACAATGGATATTAGCTCCAGTGGCTGCCTCCAGCCCTCTCTACCTGACTGAAGGGCTGAGGCAGCATGGCAGGAGGTTTGTCTCTCCTGCTGAAGCTGGTGGGTGTTGTTCATGGGGGGGTGTATAGTGCTATGGCAAGGTACCAGCTCATGTAGCCTGTGCCCACCCTGACCCAGCACTCAACATTTTAGTGAATGGCATGGAGTGTGGGAACACCCCCGGGTACTCCTCCAGTTTGTCTGTGCAGATGGTGGTGTGGATGGACAGGAATCCAGTGCTGAATGGGGGGAATACCCCTTCTGTTAATGTTGCGGGGGTCTTTGGGACCCCTGATGCATGGCAGACAAACTTAAGGCTGCCTATGCACCAGGGATATGTGGCTCATGGGCTTTATGCTTTTATAGTGCATATGGGCCAATGTGCAGATATTCCAGGCTCAAGACACAGTTGCAATAGCTATCAAAGATTGTCACAAAGTGTCTGCTGCTACAGAAACATGATTGCAAATGCATTGCACCAACAAGTGCCATACAAAGAAGGGTTAGTTTGCACAACAAAGCAACTGTCACGAGTATCAAGGCAAATGCAATTAGAGTCGCAGAGGTGGTCATGCATATGCAGATAAGCAAAAAATGTCCCCAACTGTCACTAATGCCATAGACAAAGTTAGTGTGCACCTAAACACATGCAAAGTGCATCACCAACATGATATAACAATGAAAAAACAGTTTCTTAACTGGAATACCTGCACAAGGATGAGGTGCTCTGGAAAAGGCAATTAATGGTACTTAGAACATTCTGGCACTCACCTCGGACAAAAACAATGATAGGAATTTTTTTTTAGATTAGCACTGTATTAAAATAAAAAAGTTGCCACAGTGCTAGTAATCAGGGTTACCTGACGCGTTTCAGACATCAGTGTTCAAAACGCTTCAGGTAACCCTGATTGCTAGCCCTGCGGGCTACTTTTTTATTTTAATAAAATGCTTATCTAAAAAAAAAATTCTGTCAGTGTTTTTGTCCAAGATGAGAGTGCCAGAATGTTTTAAGTACAATGAGAAATAATTCTAAACCACCCCAAATCCATGAGCAGATCAAATAAAGGGCTATGATTCCGTAAACGTGCTACTATATAAGAACAGTAAACACACGAGTGGGCTAGTGAATCATTTAGGCAACTTGCAAGGGATGGGGGCTGTGTGCAGCTCACTGCAATATCCCTGTAAACTCAGAATCTAGATTTGGGGAAATGTGTAATGCATGGTGATTGCATGGGTTTTCCACTGCCCACCAGGTATGGTTTTGTGGTGTCTCCGATGTTGTGGCCGTGCATGCATACCAAGCAGTTCTTGTGCATCTCTACTACTGGCAAAGGTGCTCACATTAGGCATACGTTTGACACATTATTGTTACTGCTGCCCATTAATAATTCTGAAACAACTAAGAAACAGTACAAGTGTCACTGGACTATAACTTTGGGACCTTAAGGTGCTAGAAGACACTACATTTAAATTGAGCCCCTTTTAAATTATACTTAAATGGCAATGCTGCATTACAAGGGCTCATTTCAGTTCTAGGGTGACAAGCTTCTGTAGCCTACCCTGTAATTTCAACACTTTGTACATGTGTATGGTATTAATGTCAGCAATAGCATTGGAACACTATAGCATCAATATGGTTGATTACTTACACATACATACATATGAACATATGAAGAAGCCAGCAAAAGAAGGCCATGTGGACCCTGCTCGTATTGCAGGGTCCACAGCTTGAACTAATGTCCCTGTCCTCCCTCCCCACTCCTCCCATCCTCCCAACCCATGATCCTTATTTTCCCCCATGCCTATCCCAGCCTTTCTTAAAGCTGCCCACTGTCTTCAATGAGATGACCTCTTCAGAAGCACATTCAATATATAATATATATTATACATATATATGTGTGTGTGTGTATATATATATATATATATATATATACACACACACACACACACACACACCTTATATAATGACATGCTAATGGCAGGACAGATAGTATCATACTAAGTGAATCACAATGAAATGAAAATAAGGGCTCGGAGTAATGCAGGCTGACATTTGCACATGAGGCTGTTGGTGAGCCAATTTGCAACTTTGATCTCTGTATACCACACATGACTCCAGGGACAAACTGTTACCTGGTACCACTGGAACTTTGCGGCTGGTAGCATAATAAAGTTTTTTTTAATAGAGCTTTTTGCTACCTTGAGCCTTTTGTTGGACCCAGTACTCTGTGACCCCCAGCCCAGTCATCTGCTCCCTTGTCTAGCCAGCAGGGATCTACATGGAGTGGGACCCGGGAATGCCAAGGGCTGTCATGCTCGGCAGTGGGGGAACATAGGATAATTCCCATTTTTTTTCTGCCGTAACTCCCCAGGGCCATGCCAACGTGTGGTCGTGCATACACACCAGAACTAGCCACCCAACTCTACCCACCCTGACTATCGCCAGCCCCCCTTGATCCTGACTGTGCCACAGAACCTCCATCCAGTGGCAGCTAAGAGCCAGAGAAACTCACCTCCCCATCCTGAGAGAGGAGAGCTTGCTTGACAGGTGCTCAATCCTGCTCTTCCCCCCACTGACTCCCAGCAGCCAGAGCTCCTTCCCAAACCCAGGTCACCAGTGTGGGAGAGGGAGAGAACAGACAGAACACCAGGAGGAAGGAGCTACTGGTATAACTAAAACTTCTCTAGTGGGACTAAGAACTAGAAATCTTGTACTAGGACCTTCAATTAGGGTAAAAAAATAGAGTGTGTTTGTCAGAGGTAGTTGAAGAAAATTGTTATCTGTTATCTGTGTACTTATCTAGGTGCTTGTCACAGGTGTCAGAAGGGAATTGTTATCTGTGAAATTAACCAAGTGTAGAAAGATTTGCAAAGTAGGGGGAGTGGCTTAGCTAGAAGGAGCCAGGTTAAAACCAGATTTAAGCACTGCCCTAGATAGCTTCTGCCAGAGAACAGACAGAACACCAGGAGGAAGGAGCTACTGGTATAACTAAAACTTCTCTACTGGGACTAAGAACTAGAAATCTTGTACTAGGACCTTCAATTCAGGGTAAAAAAAGAGTTAGTATGTTTGTCAGAGGTAGTTGAAGTAAATTGTTATCTGTTATCTGTGTTATCTGTGTACTTATCAAGGTGCTTGTCACAGGTGTCAGAAGAGAATTATCTGTGAAATTAACCAAGTGTAGAAAGATTTTCAAAGTAGGGGGAGTGGCTTAGCTAGAAGGAGCCAGGTTAAAACCAGATATAAGCACTGCCCTAGATAGCTTCTGCCAGAGAACAGACAGAACACCAGGAGGAAGGAGCTACTGGTATAACTAAAACTTCTCTACTGGGACTAAGAACTAGAAATCTTGTACTAGGACCTTCAATTTAGGGTGAAAAAAAGAGCTAGTGTGTTTGTTAGAGGTAGTTGAAGTAAATTGTTATCTGTTATCTGTGTTATCTGTGTACTTATCAAGGTGCTTGTCACAGGTGTCACAAGGGAATTGTTATCTGTGAAATTAACCAAGTGTAGAAAGATTTGCAAAGTAGGGGGAGTGGCTTAGCTAGAAGGAGCCAGGTTAAAACCAGATTTAAGCACTGCCCTAGATAGCTTCTGCCAGAGAACAGACAGAACACCAGGAGGAAGGAGTTACTGGTATAACTAAAACTTCTATACTGGGACTATATTGCCCTCCTTCCCTCCCCTCCCCTCCACCTCCCCACCCTAAACCAGTTTTACTTTTATAGGCACAGGATTTAACTGCCAACAGGAACTTCCTGTTTGGGAGCAGGAAGTGATTGATCACAGAGCCACCAGAGACTCACCATCCTAGAAGGGCAAGAGTAGCTCCTGCCCCCAGCTGCTGGAGGTCTGACTCTGAGCAAGTAAGGAAACTACTGAGAAATATAGAACTTCTTGTCTTAGAACAGGAAGATCAGGAGCTTAAAGGGAACAGCAGTAGTAAGTAAGTAGGGAGAAAAAAAGAAAAAAAATAAACAAACAGAGGAAAGAGTAAGTATTCCAAACAACAGTTGAGGGGCCAGAAATAAGACATGATAGGGGTGGTGCAGTGCAGTGGCAGTGGAGCAGCAGTCTTCTGGGAGACATTCTGGAGGATGCAGTGTTGTCCCATCTGCAGGCACCTCTCTGGGCTGAGGGAGGAGGTTGCTTATCTCCAGGCTGAGTTGGCCAGGATTTGTGGGACACTCCTCTCCCACCCAGGAACCATCAGGGTCACTGCCGTTGCCTCAGAGGTTGCCAAGAAAGAAGAGTGGTTGGACCACAGTGGGACAGGGAGGGTGATGGTGGTGGAACAGAGGCACATCCCTCAGTTGTACCTCTCACAATTTCTATGCTGTTCTGGAAAAGTGTGGTTCCTCTGTGGAGGTACCCACAGTGGAGACCAAGGAGGATGCTGGGAACCTCCACAAGGAGACCCACAGGAAGGTGGCATGGGACCCACAGGGAAGGAAACAACTCCTGATGGGGACTCCATTGTTAGGAAGGTAGAATGGGGAGGAAGGGAGAGGGAGGTAGGTGCCTGCCTGGCACCATGGCTTGGAGGGACAGGGATCAATCTACAGGATCACAGGAGCAGCTGCACAGGGAGGGGCTGGGTGTCATTGTCCACCTAGAGACAAATGACCTGGCTAGAAAGGATCAGAGCAGTGCAAGAAGCATTTGTGGAGATGGAGAGGGCCTTAGACAAATAGAACACACAGTAACCTTCTCGGAGGTGCTGCCTGTCTATGGCACGGATGAGGCTAGGGTGTTCCACATCATGGGATTCAATCAGTGGTTAAAAAACTGGTGCAGAGCTCAGGGATTTGGCTTCATTGGAGACTGGGGGTCTACCTGGATGGATGCAGGCCTATACTGGTGTGATGGTCTGCATCTGTCCAGGAGGGGAACCAGGATCCTAGGTGATAGGTTTAAATACTTCACTGGCAAGCATTTAAACTAGCCAAGGGGGAGGCACTGGAAAGGAACAGGGAAATCCTAGCCCCCCCCCAAAAAATCAGGGTACTAAGTGAGGTAGACACCAACATAGAGATGTCCATAGGAAGAAGCACAGGGGTAAATGGAGAAAGTGACAAATGCAATAAGGACAGGGATGGGGCAAAAAGGGGTAAGGCCATCAAGAAATGGAGGGTAATGAGTACCAATGCCTATAGTCTGGGCAACAAGTTCCCTGAACTTGTGGCCTTGATGGAAGAGGATGCCTGGATATTGTAGCAGTCACAGAAACATGGTACACAGAGAACCATGACTGGGATGTTAACATACCAGGGTACACAACCTACAGGAGAGACAGGGAGGGCAGAAGAGGGGAGTAGCTCTCTTCATAGGGAAGGGATAAAAGCAACTGAACAAAAGAGTAAACAGGGAGGAGAGGAGGCACTGTGGGTCACCTTAGAGACTGGAAATGGCACCACAATCCACACAGGGATTGTATACAGACCCCCATGTCAGGGGGAGGGAATGGACAAGGATATGATAGAAGGCATACTTAGGATGGCAGAGAAAGGGGAGATACTGTTGATGGGGAACCTTAATATGCCAGATGTTAACTGGAGCACCTTTGCTGCAGCCACATCCAAAAGCAGGGCAATTCTTGATGCCCTTTGGGTGGCATGCCTCAGACAGCTAGTTTTGGAACCTACTCATGAGGGAGCAATCTTAGACCTCATACTCTCAAATGGGGACAGTGAGAGGATCTCAGATCTAGAAGTGGGTAGCCATTTGGGAACAAGTGACCACCAAACTGTGGTTCATGATAAACTCAGCTACAGAGTCAAGCCATACAAAAGTGAGGGTACTGGACTTCAGGAGGGCTGACTTTGGCAAGATGGGAGAGTGCCTTAGAAAAGCACTAGCAAACAGGCTAGAAGGAGGGGTGGAGCAACAATGGGGAAATATCAAAACTGCCATCACAGAGGCAACAAGCCTTTGTGTGAAGCAAATAAACAAATCAAAATGAAAGAAAAAGCCACTATGGTTCTCAAAAGAAGTGGCGGTGAAGGTTAGGGAGGAAAAGATAGCATTTAGGAAGTATAAGGAAACACAGAAGGAGCAGGACAGAGAACTGTACCAGTTAAGGCAGAAGGAAGCAGGGAAGGTAGTCAGAATAGCAAAGGCACAAATGGAGGAAAAGATAGCCAACTCAGTTAAGAAGGGGATAAAACCTTTATAGGTATATCAGAGGCGTAGAAAGACAAAGGGAGGGATAGTGAGGCTGAATAGAATGGATGGTGGGTGGGCAGAGTGACAGTGAAAAAGCAGGGATACTGAATGAATACTTCTGTTCAGTATTCACAAAAGAGGAAGTGAGGGAGGTGCCTAATCCAATTAACAGAAGCACTCTGGAGAGGGGGGTCGATCCCAGTCCTTTCACAGAAGAAAGGGTTCTGAAAGAACTCCTAAAACTGAAGGTGGACAAAGCAATGGGGCCAGATGGAATTCACCCCAGAATTCTAAAAGAATTAAGCAGAGAGCTAGTGACACCACTGACTACCCTTTATAACAAATCATGGGAGGATGGTGTGGTACCTGAGGACTGGAAGAAGGCTGATGTGATTCCCCTTCACAAAAGTGGGAGCAAGACTGAGGCAGGAAACTACAGACCTGTCAGTTTGACCTCTGTGGTAGGGAAAGTGATGGAATCACTTCTGAAGGAAAGAATTGTTGAGTACCTAGAGGCCAGTGGGGCACAGGACCCAAGGGCAGCATGGGTTCTGCAGCGGAAGGTCATGTCAGATGAATCTAATTGATTTCTTTGACTGGGTGACCAAAGTAGTAGACAAGGGAGGGCTGTGGACATGGCCTACCTAGACTTTATCAAGGCATTTGGCACAGTCCCACACAAAGATTAGTAGTCAAATTAACCAGCCTTGCAGCGGGTCCCAGGGTGATAGCCTAGGTAAAACATTGACTGAACAGGACACAGAAGGTAATTGTAAATGGAGTTCACTCTGAAGAAAGAGGGGTTACTAGTGGGGTACTGCAGGGTTCAGTACTGGGTCCAGTCCTTTTTAATGTCTGTATAAGTGACATTGCAGAAGGAAAAGTATGCCTCTTTGCAGATGACACAAAGATCTGCAACAGGGTTGATACACAAGGAGGTGTGGAAAGGATGAGAAGAGACTTGGCAAGGTTGAAGGAATGATCAGAAATATGGCAGCTTGGATTCACTGCAAAGAAGTGCAAAGTAATGCACCTTGGAAACAAAAACACAGGGCAAGATTACACAATGGGGAGGTAGTAACAACAACAAAAATGGAAAGGGACCTGGGAGCAATCATATCAGATGACCTTAAGGTTGACAAGCAACGTGAGAAGGTGGTAGGGAGTGCTGGGGGATACTGGGATGTATAGGAGAGGCATCACCATCAGAAAACAGAAGTTGTTATCCCCTGTACAGACAGTTGGTGAGACCCCATCTGAGTACTGCGTCCAGTTCTGGAGACCCCATCTCCGAAGGACATAGACAGGATGGAGGCAGTTCAGAGGAGGGCAACTAAAATGGTGCAGGGTCTGCAAAAGAAGCATACAAGGAGAGGCTAAAGGAGCTTAATCACTTATACCCTTGAGGAAAGGAGGAGAGGGGAACATGATAGAAACATTTAAGTACCTCAGTGGAATCAACAAAGTCCAAGAGAGTAGCATCTTTCAGAAAAGAGATGTGCAAGAACAAGGGACACAATTTGAAGATGGGGGGCAGCTCAGAGGCAATGTGAGGAAGTATTTTTTCACAGAGAGGGTAGTGGACGCATGGAACAGCCTTCCTGAAGAGGGTTGGGGTCTAAAACTGTTGGGAATTCAAGAATGCATGGGACACACATAGGGCAATTTTGTGAGGGTAGGAAGAAATAGGCTGTTGGTTAAATAGGATCTGCAGCTTATCCTCTAGGTAGGGAAATGGGCAGACTAGGTGGGCCAAGCAGTCCTTATCTGCGTCAAAGTCTATGTTTCTATGTTTCTCACATTATGGCACTGCCTTCGCCCTGTGCTCAGCATTATAACGTTGGGACTGCTTACAAATGCCATGTGCTTTTGTGATGTTTCATTCACCCTAAACATAGTCCTTTTATATTTGTTGTATGCGCAAGAAACATTATGTGACAGCTTAGGAGAGAAGGGGTTGTAGAGGCGCAGCACTGTTACAGCCAAGGGAGGCACTGCATTTGGGGGCTTGGCACTGGTGGACCAATGGAGGCACAGTGTGCCGATGACACTGGTCTTCCAAAAGTGCACCAAGTTGTAACGTTTTCAGCACTGCAATCGGGGCCGCCTCGTCATTGCAGCATCAGTCATTCTGCTGCAATGAGGGAGTGACCCGTCATTGCAGGGCGGAATGTTAGCTAGCCTAATACTGTTTGTGAACATGGCGGGCGGCTTGCCACCATGCCTGCAAACAGTCTAGGCAGCTAGCCCTTGGCCGAGGGGTGCCTTAACCTCCGGCAGCATGTGCCCCAAATAGTCTTTGTTTGCCGCGGCGCCTAACTCCTGGTGGGACTCAGGTGTTTTTTTGCTGACGGTTTTCCACCGTAGGTAGATGTAACCTTTCTACCCATTTTCTTTGTTCGCCGACAGGGTGCCCAATCCTCGTTGCATAACAGCCCCGCTTTATTGTGGTGCTGACGGGTGCCGCAATCCCCGCCAGCATGATGTTGCACCTTTGTTTGTTTGTGTGCCTATGGGGTGCCTAACTCGATCGGCTACAGTTGGCCCCCCAACAAAGACTCCTTGGCATGCTGGGAGCCCACCACAGCATACCAGATGCCCCTGTGAAATTAAAACCATCCCCAATGTCTTTTTTTTTTCCCTGTAAACAAAAACAGTCCTCTCGCAGTCTCTGGGGCCCCGCCACAACACTCGCCCACCACTGCACCCTTCCTCCCCACACACCCACCCCATACTTACCTCGAGTCTGGCACGATGATCTTCGATGAACCGGGAACACATCTGCACTCTTCAAAGCTGACCGCGAACTGAGGAAATGCTGGTAAGCTGTATAATGGGATAGATAGGGTTTTTCAACTTTGGTGCAAATCTGGCATTTTTGAATTTTGGAGCCAAATATTTAACATGGGGTTTTTGGGACCCCTCCTTATGTATTCTGTCATTGTCATGGCATTAATCAGGCCCGAAGGGTGATTTCGTGGTCACTGCACGGAATCACCTTTCAGGACTGATTAATGAAACAACAGTGCCAGTGTTCATGAGGTGGGCTCTCAAAAAGCCTATGTTGCAAATTTGGTGAAAAAATTCCTAAAAATTACTGTTTTACGAGCGTGCATTGTGCAGTTCCTACGCACGCTCGTAAATTTGTGAATTTGTAACATTTGCACTCCAGATTTTCAACATTGGCATTTTATCCATGTACTTATGAGCAGTATAGCTGTCATTTTTCACATCTCGCCCAAAATGTGTTTCCACGCATGTAGCGCACAATGGCACAGTCGGTGTGCGAAATCAATGTTTGGGACAGATTAAGAAAGTCTCAGTGACACTGTTCATGAGCAGAGGTCTTAAAATGGCTATGTTGAAAATTTGGTGAAAAAATTCCTTAAAATGACTGTGTTACGAACGTGCGTTGCACAGTTCCTACGCGCGCTCGTAAGTTTGCAAATTTTTAATATTTGCACTCCAGATTTTCAACAAAGCCATTTTACCACACCTCCTTATGAGCAGTACAGCTGTCATTTTTTCACATCTCAACCAAATTGTGTTTCCACGCATGTAGTGCACAATGGCACAGTCAGTGTGCGAAATCAATGTTTGGGACAGATTAAGAAAAGCACAGTGTCACTGTTCATTAGCAGAGGTCCTAAAATGCCTATATTGAAAATCTGGTGAGAAAAGTCCATAAAATGACTGTGTTATGAGCGTGTGTTGCGCAGTTTCCACGCACGCTCGTACCTTCGCACATTTGCAATATTTTCACTCCAAATTGTCAACACTGCCATTTGTCTGCACCTCCTTATGAACAGTGCAGTTGTCATTTTTCACATCCCGGGCCAAAATGTGATTTTGCACTTCTGTCGCAGAATAGCACTGTCACTGTGGGAAATCCATGTTTGGGACACATTACGAAAATTACACTGACACTGTTCAGTAGCAGAGGTCCTAAAATGCCTATGTTGAAAATTTGGTGAGAAAAGTCCATGAAACAACTGTGTTACGAGCGTGCATTGTGCAGGTTCCACGCACGCTCGTGCCTTTGCAAATTAGCAATATTTACACTCCAGATTGTCAACACTGTCATTTGTCCACACCTCCTTATGAACAGTACAGCTGTCATTTTTCACATCCCAGCCCAAATGTGTTTTTGCACTTCGGGCGAAGAATAGCGCAGTCGTTGTGGGAAATCCATGTTCAGGACACATTAGGAAAATCATATTGACACTGTTCATAAGCAGAGGTCCTAAAATGGCTATGTTGAAAATCTGGTGACAAAAGTTCATAAAATGACTGTGTTATGAGCATGCGTTGTGCACTTTCCACGCACGCTCGTAACTTCGCACATTTGCAATATATTTACGCCATATTTTCAACATTGCCATTTTTCCGCATCTCCTTATGAACAGTACAGCTGTCATTTTTCATATCTTGGCCAAAATGTGTTTTCGCACTTCCAAGGCAGAATAGCACAGTCGTTGTAGGAAACCACTGTTCGGGACACATTACAAAAATGGCAGTGACACTGTTCATTAGCAGAGGTGCTAAAATGCCTATGTTGAAAATTTGGTGATGAAAGTCCATAAAATGACTTTGTTATGAGTGTGCGTTGCACATTTTCCACACACACTTAGAACTTTGCACATTTGTAATATTTTCACTCCAGATTTTCAACATTGCCATTTTTTCTGCATCTCCTTATGAACAGTGCAGCTGTCATTTTTCACATATTGGTCGAAATGTGTTTTTGCCGTTCCGGCACAGAATACCGTGGTTTCTGTGGGAAATCAGTGTTCAGGACACATTAACAAAATCACAGTGACACTGTTCATGAGCACAGATCGTACAATGCCTATGTTGAAAATCTGGTGATGAAACCATAAAATGACTGTGTTATGTGCATGCGTTGTGCGGTTTCCACGTATGCTCGGAACTGCAAGCATTTTTTAATATTCCCACTACACATTTTCAACATTGCCATCTCTTCATACCTCCCTATGGATGGTACAGCTGTCATTCTTCACATCCTGCCCGATCTGTCTTTTCGTACATGTGGCGCAGAATGGCACTGTCACTGTTGGAAGTCAGTTTTCAGGACACATTGACAAAATCACGCTGCCACTGTTCATGACAAGAGGTCCCAAATGCTTTCATGAGGTGGGGTCACAAAAAGGCCATGTTCAAAATTTGTACTGTAAATACCAACAAACGCCTGCAGCGTTATGGTTTCTAACCATAACATACTACCCTGTACAGACAGACAGGCATCGGGGTGTGCCTTTGGATTGCTGCCTGTACTGCTCATGCCATCCCACCCCCACCCACTGACAGGCATCGAGCTGTACCTTGGACTCTTCGGCCTAAGACTTCACCCCATTCTCCTATGCTGCACCCATTTCACCATATGTCCTTATGGAATGGGGTGAGTGTAAAGCCAAACATCCTAACACACAGCTCAACACGTGTCAGAGTCTACAGAATAGGGTGAGGTGACACGGCTTGACTGTCATGGGCGATGACCCAAACACTTACCCAAAATCCTGTCCATCTCTACAGGATGGAGGTGGACTTCATGTGAACTTCAACACTGCACTGCCATTCCTATTCTGTATCTGTCTAACTCCTGCATTTCTAATGCTCATACTAGCAAGCAAACTTTTGGCATTGACAAATGCTTGTTTCATACTACTACTTTGTTTCACAAATGGCTGACTGAGTGTAGCAATCCTGTAGGGTTGCATGTTTGCACTCACAATTGCCACGTTGTGACTCTGCATCATGTGTCATAAAATCTGTCCGTGGCACATGCAGTGTTTTCTGATGTTGCTTTCACTAGTAAACTGTTTCTTTGAGGTTGAATTATATTATTGATCTGTTTATTTTAAATCGTGTTCAACAGGATAACCTCATGAGGTGCTGTATCCTTTTTCCATGAGGGCCTTAGGGGGGCAGTAGGAGAATAACACACGTTATTTATTTACTGTATTTATTTGAAGATGTTGTTACAGGATTGCCTATTAAGCCTGGAGGCTTGTTTACAAAAGGATCCTGTTAAACATGCTAACTGATGCACAGGTAATGTTTACAGATTACAGTAGGTATACATTTGTACAAGTATTTTATGTTTCCAGGTTTAAACAGAGATGTTCTCTGCTTTAAAGCATTTATTGATCATACTTTTGAAAGTAGCAGGGTTGGGAGCTGCTCTAATGTAAAAGGGAATGACTTATACAGTACAGGGCATGGCAGAGAAATGATGCTTTGCCATAATTTGTTGTAAATTTAGAGATATATAGATTGCCATTTATGCTGCTTCTAGTTAATCATAAGTGGACACTTGATAGGGGGTTGGAACTTTTCTGTCACTTAATCAGGAGCTGAACCATTCAGACTGGGGCACTTCATAACTGCTAGTTGTAGGTTCCTTCTTAGGTTTAGCAGCTGCCATGCCAGTTGGTTAAATATAAATCTCCTGGATGCTCTTACAGTACTTTTCATCCAAGTAGGATTTCACCTGCTCTGTTTTGTAAAAACCTTTGTCTCTCTGTAGACAATACTGGTTTCTACATTGTCCCCATATTAAATCTGCTTATAAAATTGGGTCTGCTCAGTTCTGGCTCCTCATTGGTCAGGCTCCTGTCACATGTGCCTGCATTACCTAGCACATACCCCTGCTGCCATGACATAATAGGGGTGCATCATTAACCGAAGAGTATACACTGTCAGGGGCATAAAAGTCAAAATGCCAATACATAACCTCAGGGTCAAAAAAGGTCACAATGCAAACAAAATAACCCAGCAATATCAAAAAGAAATCATACAAAGAAAAAGATGATGAAAATTAACCATCCACCCCCACCCTGGCAATATTGCTCAAGAATCATAAACTGCAAAAACAATCCAGCAGCTTGGAAAATAATGTACTTCATTCTCAAAAATCCAGACTCAAAAAGCTTCAGTGCTGCTCACACAGAAAAAAAAAGTCTTAAACATCCAATGAAAACACAAAATGTATTCCAAAACTATGATGGCAGAAATATATATATACATACACACACACACACACACACACACACATATATACATATATATAGGGATATATTGTGAGCTGTCAGATAAATGATTTATCTACACAAGTGCTGTTTGACCTTGGGTAACCTCACGAGTGGCATAAGCCACAAGTGAGGTGTCCAAGGTCAAACAGCACAAGTGTAGATAAATCATTTATCTGACAGCTCATCATTGTATATTTCATTTCTGCAATAGGGATGTTTTCTATCAGTGCAGGAACATTTGGTTTTGACTGTTTATCTTTATTTTAAATGATAATTTCTGTGAGTTTTGGTTAATTTTCCTAGAGTATGTCTGCCTAGCATAGTGGTTGCTATTAAATGAAACACCACTCATTTTGTAGAAAACTTCTTACTGCACAAATGTCATGCTCACAGTACTATGCTGCCATTTTCATTTTAAAGTTATTCACATTTGTTTGTCAAAAAAGGGAAAAGAAAATGGAATTTTATGCTGTTTTTTGTTAATTATAAAAAAAAAACTAAAAGGTATCTATAAATGAAACACCGCTCATTTTTTAGCTATTTCTGTGCTGAACATTTTTCGTGCTCACAGTACCATGCTATCATTTTTTGTTTTAAAGTTATTCACATTTGTCAAAAAAGTGAACCAAAAACTAAATTTTCTTCTGCTTTTTTGCTAATTGTAAAAATTCTAAAAGGTATTTATACATGAAACACCACTCATTTTGTAGATAATTTTGTGCTGAACAATTTTGGTGCACATAGTACCATGCTATCTTTTTTCGTTTTAGCTATTCCCATTTGAATATGGTTAGTACTGCTTCTGAGGCTGAACATTCTAAATGAATTCTAAAGAGATTTGTGACATATTAACTGTGAATAAATGGTCACTGTATGTATAAATTTATTTATACATACAGTGACTCAGATAAATGCATTTATCACACTGAATATATGTCCACCCCATTGCATATATATATATATATATATATATATAAGAAATGTTTTGTAAAAAAGAGTTTTGTGTCCAGAGTTACATTTCTTTTAATTTGACTTCTGAGCATGCTTAGTAGGGTTTTTGACATAGCCCTCAGACATGGCCCAAAATTCTTCTTTCATGAGCATTTCTAGTTTGAGACTAATTGTGTTTTTGATCGTGAGAAAATTGCATAGGTCGTGACAGCCGCATCTATCTTTTTGGGGAAAAACGGAAAATACATAAAGATTTGTTAAATTAAAAACAAAACACAAATCTTGCAAAACAGGACATGTTAAGCTCAATTCTAGCGTTAGTGTTCTCAAAAATGGTCCAGAAATACCTTTCTGGACTTTGTTAAGATTCTTTGGCTGTCAGCTTACATAGATGATCAATTTTGTATTGCAAGCTGTGAATTCTTGGGTTGCACATTTAATTGTGACCCAAGAATTTTTTATTATTACACTAATGCAAACTGAAAAGCAGTTTTGGGGTGGACAGAGATTTTCATATGTGGGCAAAGAATTCTTTGGTTGCTCATTAAGCGAGACTCAAGTAATTTTTTGTGGGGAATTAAAATTCTTGTTTTTTGAACAGCTGAAGATTTTTATGTGCAGTCTGATGATTTTTAAGTCACACATTAAGTACAGTAGTACAGTACCAACTCACAACATCAAAATGTGATGTATTTTGTGTTTCGCATACTTTTACTCCTAATTTGGCTGTTTTACAATATTTCAGTCCAAAATGTTGAATATACTCTTTACATGACTCTTCCTCATGAACAAGGATGGTGGAGATTTTCAAATACAGCTTAAAAGATGATTTTGCCATCACTCTGTGAAGCCACCTTCTGGGTGGGATTTAACACATTCTAGTAAACAAGTTCATAACATGGGGTCAAACTGTGAAGCAAAAAAAGTCATAAAGAAACATGTGCAGGGCCGGCCTTTGGAACAGTGGGTAGTGTGTTATAATCCCATGCTGGTGAGCTGAGTTTGGGGATGAGCTCAGTGAGCCATCTGGATGGGCTAAGGTTGGGCACCACCTCCAGCCTGGGGAGGGACAGTGTTGTGTCAGCTGTATGGGCAATAAGTAACCATATTTATTTATTTTTTATGTATTTAAAACATCAGATTTACAGACCTTTGAGTCAGGGACTCATTTACAAAAGCACCTCATCAATATAAGACAACAACATTACAGATACAGGTAGTACAATAATAGCTCAGAGAGCAGATAGTGATTACAATCATTCATGGAGATACAAGGGTGGCAGCAGTAAAAAAGACAATCTACATCATTTAGGCACACAGGCACCATGTCAGTAAAACAATATGCATAGGTTAGGCACACAGGCACCACGAGAGAGGTGTTCAAACAGTTCTAGGATAAACATTATGTATATACAAGAGCAAATTAGCATCCTGAATCAGATTAACCCAGGTCGTTCACCTGGGGGCTGCAAGAGGTCAGGGACCTTATATTGACCATGGACAAATATACGGGGGGGTGGGGATATTATATATAATTGCAGCAGTGGAAGCCAAGCAAGTGGCTTCTGAGGGCAGCCTTGAAAGGATCTAGCTTGGTGGAGTCAGCTATGTTGACTGAGAGGGAGTTGAACCAGGTGGGTCCTCTATAGCTGATGGATCTCTGGGCTAGAGACATCCTGGCCCTGGGGACTAGAAGTGAGGTCTTGACAGTGCTATGGGTGGATACTGAGGGGCACACCCAGTGGAGGGTGGCAGAGACACCAGGGGGGGAAAGAGCCCGAGCAAAGTCTTTTTCACAAGGAGACAGGTTTGGTAGGGGAGTCTCTCCTCAAGATTTAGCAGATTTGTGGTGGAGTACAGTAGATAGGTATGAGTGTGTCTGGAGCTCCAGTTAGGAGCCTGCAGGCCTTGTTTATAGAGAGATGGATTTTAGCAAGGGCAGTGTTGTCGGCAGCAGCATAGATGGGCAGTCCATAGTCAACTAGCAACAGGATTGAGGAGGTAATAGCTAACCTGAGAGCCTCAGGGGGAGGCAATCTCAGTGGCAGTATAGGAGTCTGATCCTGATATTGGTGGCAGCAGAGAGGGTGCTAATGTGGGAGTGGAAGGTAAGGGCTGAGTCAAATGTGATACCCAGGTACTTATAGGAGGAAACCTGTCTGATGGGTTGTTGTGTGCTGGGTAGAATTACGAGGGGGGCATCACTGGATTTGCTTTGGCAATGTGAGATGATCATAGCCTTGGTCTTTTTTAAGTTCAGGACCAGTGTATGGGCAGTGAACCAGTGTTCAGCTTGTTGGAAGACATGCTGGAGGGTGGTCTGTAAGGTGGTGGAGTTGGGATCAAATGCAAAAAGTACTGCGTTTTTCACATAGAGGAGGATCCTACTACAGCAGGCAGAGGGGAGAGTGTTAAGATAGAGGATGAAGAGGAGGGGGCCCAGGATTGAGCCCTGAGAGACACCTGAGTGGACAGGGCAGGTGTCAGATAAGGTGCCATTGATTGTTATGTACTGTGTTCTGGCAGAGAGGTAGCTGGTGAACCACGTGCAAGGTCCAGGGGAAAAGCCAAGGCATCTGAGAGCGTCAAGCAGGAGAGGATGACAGTCCATGTCAAAAGCCTTGGAGAGGTCGATGTACACGGCTCCGGGCGGGGTTACTGGCATCAAGTGCAGAGTGCAGAAAGTTAGAGAATTTGAGTAGGGCAGAGGTGGTGCTATGACTCGTATGAATACGTGTTGTTCTGTTCACAGAATATCATGCTTGGCCAGGTATTCCATGAGTTGGATAGCTACCACTTTTTCCGGAGCCTTAGATAGCAGAGGGAGAATGGAGATCGGGCAGTAGTTACTGAGAAGGGATTGATCCCCAGTCTTGAAAATAGGCATGATGATGGTAGATTTCAGGCCCTTGGGAACTGACCCAGTCACAGAGACCAGTTTAGTAGGTCAGTAAAGAGGACCAGGATAACATCCAGGACCAGGAGAAGGAGCCTAGTGTCCAGGGGATTGGTGCTGGGGCTATTACTATTGACAGCTTTTAGGAGCTAGGATCTGGCTTCAGTTGGGGAGATGGTGCATAGGTAGAAAAGGGGTGTGGGAGGGTGGGCAGCTGAGAGACTGGGACTGGATCAAAGAAATACTGGGTAGAGCGAAGCTTAGGTCCGAGAAGGTGAAGTTTAGGCAGTCTGCAATGCCAAGGGGTTGGAACAGACTGTGCCATTGACAGAGAGTCGGGAGGGAGGGGAAGTGGGATTTCCTGTTCAGCTCTTTCACGTTGTTCCAGACATTTCTGGCAGACCCCCATGAGGAGGCCAGGGAGGACCGGTAATACTGAGCTTTTTGCTTGTCAGATGGCCCAGGTACAGTTATTGCACTCTGCATTATACGTTTGCCTGTCAGTCAGCCTGCCAGATTCCACGGCGATGTGCCAGAGATTGTCACTTGTTTTAAGCTTCAGGAGGAGGGCAGGGGTGACCCAAGGTGCATTTAACTTTTTTGTGTGCATTCTAGTGAAGGGGCAAACTGGTCACAGGCTTTACTGAAGGCATGCTTGAAGAAGTCAAGGGCTTCATCTATGGATGGCACATGGTTGATGGGTGACCAGTCCAGTTGGGCAAGGTACATCTTGAAGTTATGAAGGCCACCAGGGAGGAGACACCATCGCTGGATGGTTCTTGGGGCTGACTTAATGCTGGTAGAGGACCAGATGAATAAGACTGCTGAGTGGTCACTTAGTGAACTGGGGAGGATGTTGATATCCAGGACTTTCTGTGGTCAGTTGGTAATAATGACATCCAGGAGGGTGCTGGTACCAGTGGAGGGTTATGTGTAGTGGGGTGTGAGACTAGCTGGGTCATGTCAAGGGTGGCAAGGACTTCTGTGGTCTGAGAAGCAGAGTCAGAGAGCCAATTGATGTTAAGATCTCCAGTGAGTATCTGCCCAGCTTTGTGCGATAGGCCTGAGAGGTAATCAGTAAGCTGCTGGACAGCAGGGTCTTGCTTTCTAGTGGGAATGTAGGCAACTGTGAAAAAGAGTGGGTCTTTAGCAGGATCGGGTGAGATTTTAATCTTAAGGACTTGCACCCCGCTATCAAGCTTGGGAGGTGGCAGCACATGTCCAAGAAGGGTGTCGTGCATGTAGACAGAACAACCACCCCCACGCTTACCCACCCAGTCTTCCCTGAAGAGGGTATGCCCTGGGAAAGAGAAAAAAAATCAGGTGGATTTGGCTAGCTAGGTTTCCACAAGGGCAATAATGTCTGGCTGGTGCTGCGCAACCCAGCACTGGAATGGCACAGCTTTTTTGAGGTGGCTGCAAATTTTCAAGGAGGTGTTGCGGAGACCTTGAGCAGGGGTTGGCTTGTTTAGATTGGTGGGCATAGGGCCTGGGTTCGGGTGAACATTTCCAGACAGAAGCAATAGGAGGGTGATTATTCAGACTAGGGGATGGTAGCGACTATGATATCTCAAATGGCATCTGGCCTGGAGGTCAGCTACAGTCATGCAGAGGATGGATAAGGCACGGAGGGTGGGACAGGAGAGAAAGCAAGGTCCAGGGTGGGCGAGGGAAGGCAGCAGTGGCAGAGACATTGGTAGGAGGGGTGTGTGTGTGGGGGGATGGGGGGTGTGAAGCATGGGGGGGAGTTGGAGAGAGGTAGCGCAGGTAAGTGTATGGGGGGTGTGTACCCTGGTTGCGGTGGAGCTGGTATAAGGAGAATTAAGAAGACCATGGGTAGTAGGGGGATGAGAACCCAGCACACATGGTGTACTGTGCATTGATGAGGATAGGAGTTTCATCATGTTGGGTGTTTGTGTGATTGCCAATATGGAGGAGTAGTAGTAGGCCCCAGACTCTGACAGCAGAGGTACCTAGTTCAATTCCCTGTGTGGGATGGGCAGAAATGAGCCTGGAGGGGGCATCCAGGAGTGGGTGGTGGGCTGGGCAGGGTGTTGTCCATGGGCAGAACGGAGGGTGCAACAGAAATTCCTAGTGGTCGACTGGGAAGGGTGAGGGACGGGGGGTGGGAGCACCAAGGCAAGAGTGGGACAGTGGAGCAGGGGAGACAGAAGGGAAGGTTAGCTAGCAGTTAGCTAGCATTTAACTTGGGCAGAGGAGTTGAGGTGAGAGATAGAGTGCAGATAGGGAGGTAGAGATCAGTGAGGGGAAAGAGCAGCGGGTACAGGTAGGAACTGAGAGGACAGGAGTGCACCATCTAGTGGGCGTCAAATATAATCTGCAAATGGAGAATGGGGACTAGGAAAAATTACAAGCAAAATTACAAGCAGGAAGTCACGTGACAGGGGAGGGTCTATATATTGAGGGTCAGGCTTGGGTGGATGGGTAGCTGGGGCAGGTGGGGCAGTTGATGAAAAGCGTCGATGGGCTAACATCCCCAACAAACAGGCTGGAAGGAGGTAGACAACTTTACCTCTTAAGCCCATGGAGATGTGTCCTGCCCCTAGAAGAGCATTGCTGTGTCTGGGTAGCTGGCAACTGGGGAGGTGGGACTCTCTGAGGCCTACAAGGGGAACACAGAACAAACGGCCATGATTAGTATGCAGTGGGAGTTAATTTGCCTAGAAACCCCTACTGCGCATGTGCAAGCTGTTGAGCTGTATCCCAATAGTGGGACTGAACTGTGCATGCGCAAACCCTCGGGTCAAGATGGCGAGATGATGCCCGGAGCAGCGAGCCAACAGGTAGGAAATACTCAGAAATGCAGAGATGCTAGCAGAAAAAACCCTCCCATAACACAGTAACAGATTAAACAGTTCAGTTGTAGACACACGCATCAGGAGTCCCGTGGAACCATCGGTTAGCACAGTACACAGCAGTCCTTAAAGTATCCCCTCAGAAATCACACAAAACTGCAGAGAAACACTCAAAGCAGCAGTTCAGAATTCAAACAGTACATGTGTGGCAGCATTAAAGCCAAGTCAGGATCCAAACACCCCAACAAACAGGCTGGAAGGAAGGGAGGGAGGCCTGCTTGAGCCTATAGAGATGTGTCCTGCCCCTAGGAGAGTGTTGCTGTGTCTGGGTAGCTAGTGACTGGGGAGGGGGACTCTCTGAGGCCTCATGAGCCCATGGAGATGTGTCCTGCCCCTAGGAGAGCATTGCTGTGTCTGGGAAGCTGGCGACTGGGGAGGGGGAACCCTCTGAGGCCTCTTGAGCCCATGGAGATGTGTCCTGCCCCTAGGAGAGTGTTGCTGTGTCTGGATAGCTGGTGACTGGGGAGGGAGCACTCTCTGAGGCCTCTTGAGCCCACAGAGATATGTCTTGCCCCTAGAAGAGTGTTGCTGTGTCTGGGTAGCTGGTGACTGGGGAGGGGGGACTCTCTGAGGCCTCTTGATCCCACAGAGAGGTGTCCTGCCCCTAGAAGAGCATTGCTGTGTCTCGGACACATATAGTGAAGAGAAGTCTTGTTTTGGCATAGGGCCCAGAGGGCCATGCACCTCTGCATTCACATGGAAGGGGCCTGCTCTTCTGCAGCCAGAAGTGTGTATATGTCTTACAATGTGGATAATTACCTGTGGCTTCAGATGTACTGGCCCATAGGGGCCTGTGCCTCTGCAGAGAGAAGAACTGTTGTAATTTACTTTGTAATGAATGTCTTGTAAAGCTGTCTGAACATGTCTATGCTGTGTGTACTCCCTTCTCCCTGCCCCCAGAGTGCATCTGGAATCGAGCAGTAGTCTGCTCAGCAGGCCTTCCTCATAAAACCTTTAAATAAATAAATAAATGTGGGTATTATGGAGTTGTACATGTGACTGCAGTGTTCTGTGCTTCAGAGACAGAACTAGACAGATAAGTAATGCTGAGATTTGAGTATCATGGATTTTTATCTGCAGCTAGACATGAATGTGCATGTCTTGCAGTGTGCATGCCACAGATACACATTTTAGCACATTAAGCGCTACTGTGTTTGTGTCATCTGGAATCAGTTGTATGTTGTTTGTCTTATCTCATGATGGCTGTCTGTGAGGTGCTTGTGTGGTGCCCTTTGCTTCTTGGCAAGAGTTGTGAGTTGGGTAGGAAACCCATATGTTATATTTCCTACTTTTTAGGGTTAAACTGAACCTTAACTGATGCATTAATGCGGGTTTCTTTCATTGAATGAATTAATCTATAATCTCATGTCTAATATATGTATTTTAAAATGTTTTCTTTACATTTAAAATACATTATCATACAATGTTAATTATATTTCTTCTGTTAACCAGGTTTTGTTTGGGAAGCTACTGAAAGTGAACTGCTCAATTGGCTCTGTCCTCTAGTAAGGCATGTTTTATATCTATACTACTGCTATCTTATAAGTGGAATAACACCTTGAGTGTTTCTTGTCATGCTGATGTGTGGACTTCTTGGGTGGTTGAAGGCACTCGGCACTTGTCTTGTGCCTCACAATGCACACAGAAGTGCTCATACATCAGAGCATGTTGAACACCTCAGCGGTGTTATTACACACACACCACGCACACACACACACCATCACACACACACGTTATCACAAACACACACACTGCGCACACACGCACGCACACACACACGCACACACACCACACACACACACACACACACACACACACACACACACACACACACACACACACATACACACAAAACATCTTCAGAGAATGCTGTAAACATTAGAAAGATAAATAGACAGACAGACACGATATAGATACAGTAGATAGACAGACAGACATGAGAGAGAGAGAGAGATAGACAGACAGACAGACAGACAGAGCACGAAACCATCAGCAAAACATCTACAGAGATTGCTGTAAAATGTAGTGAAATATCCACTTACCTATCTGGAATACAGCACCAAACAAGCAACAGTCTCAAACACCCTGCTTCCACCTCATCATCAACTACACTACAGTGCACCTGGGCTAGACCATATGGTATCTAATCAACACCCAGGCTTCAAGGTCAGATTCAAATCACATGGAAAGTATAGGATGCACAGTCCAGACTTCCAGCTCAGCCTCACAGATCACATGGGAAGTACAGGAACTTAAAACTCAGGATTACCTATTTGACGCAACAGGACCAACAATAACCAAGCAAGCATAACTCACTCCCTGCAGTGCAACTGCACCCAAAATAGTGAAGTAATCCAGCTGCAACTTAATCCATGCTGAATGTCTAATTTATATTAATACTCTAAAATTGCCCATTTAAAGGTACAGCACCAAATTGCAACATTACTACTCTGCTTAACAACTGACATTACTAAACATTTTATAAGTGGAATGACACCCTGAGAGACATGGCTTCCAAAATGTGATTTTCAAGTTATGGATAGAAGAAAGGGCCCCAACCCACTCATGGAGGCTCTGAAAATTGAAAAATGATCACGTGGAGTAATGTGCAGACTAGATAACTTCAGAATCAAATCAGGGTTTATTGATAAATGGCTAACCACAAGCAATTTTTATTCACAGTTCATTTTCACACAGCAACATACGAGGTGCAGCGACTAATACCGGGTAGAGATAAAAAATATAAAACTTAATGTCACAAATGAAGCATATTGATTACATTAACTGGAGCAGCCGAGCAGACCAGCCCACGCGCTTGATGACGCACGGGAATCAGCTGATGTTTCGGCACAAGCCTTCCTCAGAGCTCCAAGAAACATACTAAATCTCAGGTGTATCTATAACACTGTATGGAGTAGCAGAGGCTCCAAACTATTTATGACAACAAGCCTTATGCAATATGAGAAGCATAGAATTTGTTGGCAGAAAAGAACCGCTTGGTTCACCCAGTCTGCCCAGATAGTCCCTGCGTAGTCTATCTCCAAAGACCCTAACTGGTCTCACTCCATGCCTATTTACTAGTATTCCCCTATGTCTGTCCCATGCATGACTGAAGTCCTCTACTGTTTTTGCCCCACCACTTCTGCTGGCTGTCTGGTCCAGGCATCCACCACTCTTTCATTGAAACACTCACATCCCTCTTAAACACCCCACCCACACCAGGATTGGGCTCATACCTTAAATGCTTGCACCTGAGCACTGTGCTAGGGGTGCTGTACTGTCAGGGTATGCCATCCATCAGATGAGATGTTAAACTGAGGTCCCTCTACCATCTCTGGCACTGTCCTGGTGTGTGTCCAGGTGGAAGTAAAGAATCCAAGGCATGTTTCACAACAGTAGGGAAGTTTTTATTCAAGAACCACAACAAATCTTTAAAGAATATACATCTGTAGAAAGCAAAACCATATTACAAACAAACATTTAGACAACATTTTCAAGCGTTCCTAACCCTCTCACCTCACTAATTTTCTTTGCTCACATTTTTTTATACCTAAGGCATTTCTTCCTTTACTTTCTATGATCTCTTCCATTACTTGATTTAATATCACTATGGCCCACATCCATGGTACACTCTAACCCCTATTTTCATCACATTTCATTTCTTCCTTTGAAAGCATTCTCATGTTCCTTACTCTTATTTCCTTCTAACCCTTGTTTTATTTTTTTAACCTTAAAGATGGAGCTAATCCTCTCACCTCCTGTCATAACCCTTTGTATAAATTTTCTCCAATTTCTCAGTTTCCATTGAATGCTATCCTACTTTTACTTATTCATGTTTCACAAGAATGTTAGACCCTTCCACCACATTTCCACTTTTTTCTTTCTCGTGTAACCTGTAATCCATTTTATACACTTATTTTATTGCTGAAGCACATATTTCTTATTTCAAAGTATGTAACTTTTTGTTTTAATAGCTAACTGGCATCGGCTCTGCCACATACAGTATTTAATACATGCAAATAACACATGTAACATAGCCCAGTGATATGTATTTAACACCTCTTGAAAAACTCCCAATACTGAACATTTATAACTAACATTCTTCATGCATGGCATCTTCCACTCTTTTGCCAAAAAGTCCCACATTCCTACTGCATATGTACACTCCAGTAATAAATGCTCCTGGGATTCTAAATCACTTCCACGCCCGGGGTATAAACAATTTATTTCATCCACCGCCTTGTGCTTATGAGTTTCTCGTACTCCTGTTCCTCCATGGGCCATTATCCATTGCACATCCTTCATTTTCTTAGGGACCCTGTGGTTATTTAGCATTTTGAACACCAGTTTGTTTTCTCTCGGGGAACCGCCTTTAAACTCTATTTCACCTATCCCTGTTTCCTCATTTATTTTCCCATACATTATTGTCCTTGTCATGTTTATTATTTGTTCTCTCTATTTTTCTAATTCAAGTTTATTAATTTTAACATAATTGTGCCTTGACATGGTATCCATACATATACAGAAATACAAAGTAACAGACGGCTCATGCCAGGCCATCTTCCCTCCTCTCCTTCCTAACCCTCCCCTCCGGCTTGACATCTGAAACCAAAAATTACTAATACCAACCTGGTACCATGAAAATCACAAATTGTCTGAAAGTTAAAGAAAAGGTGCACTTGAAAGGCGGGACTATCGGAATGGACCCCTAGCGATAACTAAGAGATTCATCCCGGGAGCCCACCAGTTTGAAGCAGATACAAGGTATGGAAGCTTTCCCAAACTCTTCTGTATCGGGGCATAGACCCCCAGAGGCTAGCTTTAAGTTGTTCAACACGAAGATAGAAAAGGAGCTCCCTTAGCCACTCAATATATGTGATGTTATGCTCATCCAGCCAGTGACGTAGAACCATTTTTTTCAAAGTTAATGTTACCATTGCCTTATGGTACCTTCAAATCCACACAGGTATCTGGGAGAAGTCCCCTATTAGACATATCTCAGGGGTGAAAAAATTTGCAATACTCAGCAAGGGATCTGCCCTGGTCTTGATCAAATCCCACAAATCCTTAATTGAAGGACAATTTATTTATTTAGTTTTGTTAACGGGTAGGGTGCACTAGCCATGGCAATGACTATTTTCAGGCACGTCCTGGGAGAGTACAGAACAGTGAAGATGAATACAGAGCATCAGCAATAACATACTATACATCATGACATTACATTAAAATGAACAATGTTACAAGGATAGGAATACACTGCAAGCAGGAGAGCGAAATAACAAGCAAGGTAAAAAATACAATTTAGAGTAAATTCATTAACTAAGAGGAAAACAATATATTTACTAATGTCATATGAGCAGGATATCATTCAAATAAGGTTAGGATAATTGGAAGACTATGCTGTAACACAAGCGTGGACATACAGGATAGATAAAGGAGAGTTAGGAGGTAGTAGTGAGGACTGGAATGAGGATAGAAGGATGGTATAGAAAAGAAAGATATTGACAGGATTAGAGGAGAGGACAATGAGTGATAGTGAGTAGGCCAGACATGTAACTAGAAAAAGAAGTGCTGAGCATTTTGGGATATGACTGGAAAGAAGTGGCTTAAGGGGTCAGGGTAAGGGGGGATAAACAGGCTAGGGTGGTTGGAAGCAAGTGCAGTTACATGAGTCAGCTAGGTGATGGCATAGCAGTCTCTTGAAAGAGGCATGGGAAGGGACAAGGTGTAAAGTTAGAGGGAGAGAGTTCCAGTATTGGGGGAGCATGACACACAAAGGCACTAGTCCCTTTAGAGGACTGATGCCTAGGAAAGAGGACAGGTGCATTGACCACAGAGTGCAGGCCATAACCAGACTTCTGAGTCAGAAATAGTCCTGCCACAGGCTTAGGTGTATGAGTTCTGATGATGTTACTGATAAACGAACCATATGCAAAGGACCAAGACGGAAGGGTGAAAGCCATCCAAGTTTGGAATAAAGGAGGCAGTGGTGTTTAAGCTGGGTGAAGAGGGAGGCATGCGACAGTTGTTATTAAAGGTAACATCCCACTCAAGACTAGATTTACTTGCAGCAGCATAGGTTGCAACCCCATAGGTGAGGGATGGGACGAGAATACCACGAGCTATGGCTAGCCTAGCAGAGGGGGTTAGCATATAGCTGGAGTGGTGGGCAATGCCAAGTTTCATGTTTACAGACTTACAGGTCTGCTGGATGTGAAGGTCAAAATTAAGAGCCAGGTAAAGGGTGATACCCAGGTATTTAAATGAGTTTACCACACTTACAGATGTGCCATTAACTGTGGAGATCTTGTAATGTGGTAGGGAGTGTTTGAGCTTGGCATTAGTACTAAATAACATGGCTTGGGTCTTAGGTACATTGAGGACAAGCTTATGGTGAGCCAGCCATTGTTGAATTAGTGCAAAGTCCTGGGAGAGACACCGGTTGATGTCAGAAATGTTTTTAGAACTGGCATACAGGACAATGTCATTGGCGTATAATAGGGAGGAAGTCTGCTGGGGGTTGGAGGAGACATTATTTATAAATATGGAGAAAAGCAGGGGACCAAGGATGGACCCTTGAGGCACACCTATGTTGATAGAGGTTAACTCTGATAGGGTGGAGTTATATTTAACTAACTGAGTATCAGATAAGTAGCTGCCAAACCACAAAACTACATTTGGTGAGAAACCTGGAGATCTTAGGGTCATTAAGAGTAGGTTGTGATCAACCAGGTCAAAAGCTTTGATCATGTCTATAAAATTGCACCTGTTATAGAGCTAGAGTCCATGGCACAAGTGTATCTGGCGTAAACTTGACTAGTGCAGTGGTTGTACCATGACTCTTGCAGAAATATGCTGGGCAGTGGAGAGAAGGTCATGTTTTTGGAGAAAGTCAATGGTTTGAGAGGCAAACAAGTTTCTCAAGTATTTTGCTGAGAACAGACAAGATAGCAATAGGCCTATAGTTTGATGGATCTTTATGATCACCTTTTTAAAATTTGGGTTACCCTAGCCATCTTCCAGATGTCCAGAACATGACATTGGCACAGGGAGAGGGTAAAAATCTTGGCTAGAGGTGCAGCAATGAAGGGGGCAGTGAGTTTCAAGAGCTTAGGTTCAAGATTGTCAGATCCAACTGCAGCGAACTCAGATAGTGTATGTTGTTTAACAGCTTGAGTACTTCAGGGTTGGTGACAGACTTGAAATAGAAGGAAGGTCCGGAGACGTCGGGCTGGGTGGTCAGATTTGGTTGGACAGGGAAGGAGGTGGTATATTTGGAGAGGTCAGAGAATTGAGTATTGAAAAAGTTAGCAATGGTTCTGGGATTGTTACAGTGGATCCTGTTTAAGGACATGTCAGTAGGAGTAGAGGCTGGGTTTGAACCTAGGAAGAGCTTTATATAGGACCAGAATTTCTTGGAATCTCCATAAGAGTTGGTCAGAAGATCCTTACAGTAGGCACTTTTTGCCCTTTTGATTTCCTTCTTACATGAATTGCATAGTATTCTATAAACATTTAGGTCAGTAGGTAGCCAAGAGCTTTTATACTAGAGCCAACTTTTGTCCCTTAGACGTAGTTTGGAAAGTAAGTCAGATTTCAGCCAGCGGGTGGGCTTATTTTTGACCCTCTGTGTTATGAGTGGGCAGTGTTTATTCTGTATCGCCAGAAAGTTGGACAGAAATAGATTAAGGACGGACTGAGCATCACTTGATTTAAAGAGGAGGGGACCAATCAATAGTGGCGATATCCTGAAGGAAAGATTGTGGGTCGAGCTGCGCATAGTTCCGGAAGTTAATGAAATGTGGTTTTGATGGAGCAGGCCTAGCCTTTCCCCAAATACAAAAGGTGGGGGAGTGGTCGGAAATGGAGTCAGCAAGAGTGCCTGAGGTGATTATGTTTTCAGGGTGGCTGGTCATTATCCAGTTCAGCAGAGTACTTGAGTTAGAGTGCTGTGCAATCCTGGTAGGGTCATTGATCATCTGGTGTAGATTAGAACTTTGAAGCCCAGTCAGTAGTAAGGGTTGAGAGTTTCCTAGCCAATTTAAGTTAAAATCACCAAGTGTAAGAACCTCATTTCTGCCAGAAAGAAGAGAGGTCTGATTGAGCATATCATCAAGACCTTTTAGGTAGCTAAGGGGGGAGGGGTGGTTGTAGGAACACACTATGTGTAATTTATTTTGAGCCGAGAGAGAGAGAGAGAGAAGGACATGTATGGCTTCACAGTGTGCTAGGGGAGATGAACAGATTTCAGAGAGATGTAGGTGATCTTTGAAATAGATGGCTGTACCGCCCCCTCTTTTTGGAGCAGGTCTATCAAACCTCAAAAGATTATAAGATGGAAGGGAGCAAAGAGAATCAGGGCTGGGGGGTTTGAGCCAGGTTTCAGTGAGGTAGATGATGTCGGGTTTATAGAGATTAGTCCAAGACTCTAGTTCAGCAAAATTGTGCAACAGGCTCCTGATGTTATGGTGAACTAAGGTTAGACCTTTAGCACTGGCATGGGTACTGGGTAAGATGGTATTAGGTCCAGGGTTAGAATGAACATCACCTGAGAGCAGCATGGCCAGTAGGAGAAAATACCAGAGTTTGCATCGCAGGAAGGGGCAGATAGTGTTAGTGTGCAGGGGATAGATTTTTATAGCATAGGCAGCCAAGTGAATCCAGGCCCTATTTATTAGTAGCAGAGAAAGGTCTGGTCAGAGAGTGGGCAGCAGGAGAAAGCTGGAGAAACAGAATTTATGAGGTAGGAAAGTGGGGGTGGCCAAGGGGGTACATGGAGCAGAAGGTAGAGATAGAGGTAGGAGAGCTGTAGTGGGTATTAGAATGAGTAATATCAGTTGTAGATTCATTTCTGCAAACCTGGGGACTGGCTGGAAAACAAGAGAGGAGCCAGGAAAGGAGGCACCACTAGAGGGCAGACTAATAGTGTACTGGAGAAATAAGAGCTGGCGAGGAGGGATCAGATTGCCTAGCACAGGTATTTGGAAGTGCAGGGTCGTAGTTTGCCAGTGGGTCCAATAGCATCACAGAGGGCGGGCGTTGAAGTATTTAAAGGAGGGGGCTGGGTGGGGGTGGGGGATGGTAGAAAACCGAGAGGCTTAGCTTCGTTGTTCAGTTCAGACTGCAGCTCCAAAAAAAATCAATGTTAAAAAACCCATGTTAAGTCTATAGGGAAAGGCGCACCAATCAGATTGAGCCTTTAGAGAAAAGTGCCCAATGGGACTCAGTCTCCAAGAATGCCACACCAATCAGAGGCTCCCGGCTTGAGCTGGCTCTAGGAAAGAAGAAGCAGTAGCACCTGGCTGTGGGATCCATCAGCCGGACCAGGAGAGCTGACAGGAGGAGTTGGTTTAAGGCGATGCAGTGGCCGAGAGTTCAGCCATATAATATCTGGTCGGCTACCAATATGTAGCATCGGGTCCCTGGCTGTGGGATCCATTAGCCGGGACAAGGACAGCAGCCAGGAGGAGTCGGTTTCAGCGGTGGTAGTGGCTGTAGAGTTCAGCTGCACGATATCTGTTGGTGTCGCTCAGGTGCGGGTCCATGGCTATGAGATCCATCAGCCGGGACCAAGAGAGCAGCCAGGAGGAGTTGTTTTCAGTGGCAGCAGCAGCCGTAGAGTTCAGTCGCATGATATCTGTCGGCGCCGCTCAGGCACGGGTCCCTGGCTGTGGGATCCATCAGCCGGGACCAGGAGAGTGGCCTGGAGGAGTCGGTTTCAGTGGTGGAAGCGGCCGTAGAGTTCAGCCACACAATATCTGCCAGCACCGCTCAGACGCAGGTCCCTCTCTGTGGGATCCATCGGCCGTACGATGGCTGTCGCACAATATCTGGTGGTGCCGCTCAGGCACGGGTCCCTGGTTGTGGGATCCATCAGCCAGGACCAGGAGAGCAGCCAGGAGGAGTCAGTTTCAATGGCGGCGGCAGTGGCAATAGAGTTCAACCGCATGATATCTGTCGGCACTGCTCAGGCACAGGTCCCTGGCTGTGGGATCCGTCACGCGGGACCAGGAGAGTGGCCAGGAGGAGTTGGTTTCAGTGGTGGCAGTGGCTGTAGAGTTCAGCCGCATGATATCTGTCAGCGCCGCTCCAGGCGCGGGTCCCAGCTGTGGATCCATCAGCCAGGACCAGGAGAGCAGCCAGGGGGAGTCGGTTTCAGTGGCGGCAGCAGCCGTAGAGTTCAGCCACATGATATCTGTCGGTGCCACTGAGGCGCGGGTCCCTGGCTGTGGAATCCATTAGCTGGGACTAGGAGAGTGGCCAGGAGGAGGAGTAGGTTTCAGTGGCAGTAGGGCCGTAGAGTTCAGCCATATGATATCTGTCAGTGCTGTTTTGGCACGGGTCCCTGGCTGTGGGATCCATCAGCTGGGACGAAGAGAGCGGCCAGGAGGAGTTGTTTTCAGTGGCAGCAGTAGCCGTCGAGTTCAGTCACATGATATCTGTTGGCGCTGCTCAGGCATGGGTCCCTGGCTGTGGGATCCATCAGCCGTACGATGGCTGTCACACGATATCTGTCGGCGCCGCTGAAGACGCGGTCTCTGGCTGTGGGATCTGTCAGCTGGGACCAGGAAGGCGACCAGGAAGAGTTGGTTTCAGTGGCGGCAGTGGTCAGAGAGTTCAAGCATGATATCTGTCGGCGCTACCAGATGCAGGTCCCTGGCTGTGGGATCCATCACCCGGACCAGGAGACCGGTCTGGAGGAGTCGGTTTCAGTGGCAGCAGCAGCCATAGAGTTCAGCCACATGATATCTGTCGGTGCCACTAAGATGTGGGTCCCTGGCTGTGGGATCCATCAGCTGGGACCAGGAGAGTGGCCAGGAGGAGTTGGTTTCAATAGCAGCAGCAGCCGTAGAGTTCAGCCGTACGATATCTGTCGGCGCTGCTTAGGCACGGGTCCCTGGCTGTGGGATCCATCAGTTGGGACCAGGACAGCAGCCAGGAGGAGTCAGTTTCAGCAGCAGCAGCGGCTGTAGAGTTCAGCTGCATGATATCTGTTGGCGCCACTCAGGCATGGGTCCCAATACCAAAAGATGTGTCTAAGGGTACCCTCATGCTGCCGACACCTATTGCATAAAGCATCAGGGGTTCTTCTCATCTTCTGAAGTTTAATAGGAGTCCAATACATATCATTTAGGATCTGGTACTGGGTAAGCCTCAGTCTTTCTTGAGAAATATATATGTGGGTGTCTTTCCAAATGGTTTCCCATCTGTCTATTGAACTGAGAAATTGATCAGACCAGAATCGTGGGGCCCCACACTGGGCATTTAATGATCTTTCCACGAAATGAAGAATACACCATTAAGATGGCATGGGGTTTACCACATAAGTTGACCAGGGAGATAAACCAGTCACACATGACCATTTCCCCATCTAGATCTAACGGGAAATGAATTAAGAGGTGGTGTAAGCAGAAGATTTTGAAAATTTGGGTCTTATCCAACTTGAAATGGGCCATAATAAAGCCCAAATCCATATAAGACCACCCCTGGAAAAAATTCCTTTATCCTGGAACCTTTGAGTTGAGGTAGCCACAATGTGGAAATAAATCTGCCCCCTATTTTAAGGTTAGGGTTTCCCACCACTGGCTGCATAGGATCTTTAGTGTTCTTATATCATAGAAAACTGCACAACAGTGCATGTATCCCGACTGAAGAAAAGATAGGGGAGCTGGTTTGAGTAGCAGGCAGAGGCTTGGCAGGGATATGTAACATTGCCTCTGGGGAAATATTAGCTCTTAATATCAACTTTCTTTCTAACATCAGCCACTCTGGAACATAAGGATAGGAGGCAATCTCTTCCTGGGGAGTGAGCCACCTCAAATACTTGGCTGCCTGGCTAGCTAAAAAATACAGGCTAAAATGTGGGAGCTTCAGACCACCATGTCATGTGGAGGCTGCTAGGTTCTTATAGGCACGTCTGGGATGTTTACAGAGCCAAATAAAGAAGGAGATTATAGCATGCACCTTCTTAAACCAGGCCAGGGGAATCCCAGAATTTAACATACTAAGGGGATAGAAAAGTCTGGGTAAAATATTCATTTTAATTATATTGATATGCTCCCAAAGCGATATCAGAAGAGAGTGCCACCTACTGAGATCCTGTTGAATAATAAGAAGTAGGGGTCTATGTTTAGCTTCCTCATCAAGGTCTCACTTCTAGCTAAAAGTAAACCCAGGTGCTTAAGGCTCTTGGGGCTCCACTGAACACCTAGTGGTTCTATTTCCTGCCTGGTGAGCATGTAATTCAGAGGAAAAACTGTGGTCTTTCCTAAGTTCACGTTATAATTAGATACAGCTCCATACTCTGCAATGATAGAAAAACTCCAGAAAAGAATGCCCAGGTGTGCCAGGTGAGAAGAACATCATTGGTATATGCCGAGTTTGAATTCTCGCACTCCTACCTGAACACACTGAACTTCCACATGTTCCATAATTTGGACAATAAGGGTTCAAGATATATATTGAACAGGAGAGGAGATAGGGGCAGCCCTGTCTGGTGCTGGAATGCAAGGGAAGGTCCAGAACACCCCATTCCAGTAAATATGGCATGAGGGTTCTGATAGAGAGACGAGACCCACTGAACAAATTTAGAAGGGAATCCAATTTTATGCATGGTTAAGAACAGGAATTGCCTAATTCACTTGTTGAACACCTTCTGCATCCAGGGAAAGCAATCCAGCCAGAATGTCAGATTCCCTCGATGCAGAGAAGATGTGTGCCAGTTTGCAAAAGTGGTCAGCAGAGTGTCTACCTTCCATAAATCTCACCTGGTCTGGGTGAATAATGTGGGGCAATACTATCTTGAGTCTGTTGGCGTTAAATTTACTAACACTTTGATGTCACAATTAAGAGGATATAGGTCTATAACTGCCTACATTCTCCAGATCTTTACCTGGCTTATGTATCACTATAATTAATGCCTCCAGTAGTGTTTTGTCTAGGGATTGGCATTTAATATCCAATCAAATAATGAGTTAGCTAGGGAGTTATTTTTTGCTGAATACCTTATAGAAATTAGGAGAGAATCCATCGGGCCCAGGAGCCTTATCAGAAACTAGAGAAGGTGGTGGCAGCCAGTATCTCTACCTAAGAGATAGGGGTGATCAGTGCTCTGGCTATGCCTGAGTGAGGAGGGAAAGGGATAGATTGGAGGTAGCTCGGACCACTTTGCTGTCTGGAAGGTTAGTCATAGGACTATAAAGGTCCATATAATACTGGGTGAACTCCCCGGTCATCTCCTTGGAGAGAGACAGAGGAACCACTTGCCTGGGACCTTATACTTTGAACTAACCTAGAGGATTCTACCTTCTTAAGTCATAGGCAAGGAGGTGACCGGCTTTCTCCCTTGGTCCATATACTTTATAGCATTTTAAGATTGCACATTCTGCCTTTTCTCTCAGTAGACGACTATATTGCCCGAGCCCTATCAGAATGGACCGATCATTATCTGTGGTAGCTGAGACAACAAGGCCTCCATACTACGTATCTTTGCCAGGAGGAAAGAGCGCTTTGGTCCCTTGCGCATTTCCTCTGTGAGGCCACCTTAATGAAAGCTCCCTGCAAAACACATTTTAAAGCCCCCCAACCCCCATCCTAAATCTGGTCTTTCTGTGGAGTTCAAGTTTACCTCAGTGTATGTTTCAATTTCCTGATTTATGAGTTCTACAATTTTCTCTTCCTTAAGAAGCTAATTATTTGGTTTCCAGATCAACTCTTTGGGAGTGCCTGCTGGAAACGACAGAGAGCACGTTACCGTTGCATGATCGGAGATCACTCCTGGTTCAATTTTAGAGTCTAAAAGGCCTCCTAACAATGACTGACTAATCAAGAAATAATCAATCCTAGACAAGGGTCCATGGACACCTGACTTAAAAGTGAATCCCTTTAAGATGGGGTGCAGAGTCTGCCATGTGGGTCGCAGATCTCCAGTTGGTCCACCATTTCCTGCAGGATCTCTGTACCGGGAGGCCCTTTCTTCTAGGGTCAGATTTGTCTATATCAGGGAGAAAGGAAGATTCCAATCACCTCCTAATATAATCAGAAGGGTTGTAAAGGGAGCTAGTACTTGAGGGAGCTCAGTGAAAAAACAGGGGGTGTCAACATTCGAGCTACTACTCCCTAACACTACTGTTGTTCTATCTAATATACCCTTCACAAAATATATCTACCATTTGGGTCCCCAAGGACCTGTTCACTAATAAAGGGGTTCCACGCACACAAGAATGGCCACACCTCTACTCAGGGTGCTGTCCCCAGCGTTGAATACTTGACCCACATATTGCCTATGAAGTAGGTTCCCCTCTGTCTCTAAAAGGTGTGTTTCTTGAAGCAATGAGATATCTTCCCTGAGTAGTTTAGTATGCTTCAACACCTGAAATCTCAACCGTATTTCTAGCTCCATGGATGTTTCATGATAGAACTGTTTTAATACCTGCCATGCCTAACAACAATATCAGTGGGTAATTGGTATGCTAGTCTGCCAACCATTATGCACCAGTTTAAAATCCCACAATGCCAAGCTGAACCCTTCTCCTCCCTCCTCAACTCCCCCAAACCAAACCCCCAACTCCCTCTAAGAGCTTCCCAACAATAGAAACTATAATCCACCATATAAGATCCACAGTATTCAAACACGACCTCCCCACCCCCCCATCTGTCTATCATTTTGGTACGTGATGCATCTTCCAATAAGCAGCATATCCCCCCCCCAATTAACCAAACTCTTTAAACATTGTGAAGGTGGCCCCACCACAGGTAACCATAACCAAAATAAAGGGGATATCCCCCAGAGCTCCTCTAACATGAGAACTTTAAACAAATAATTCCCCAACATAATCTGGGTAGTGTGCTTTGTTGTTAGCTACAAAGTTGCCTATGGACAAAAGAAAAAGCGAGAAATAAAACTTTGCAAATGTATTTGAGATTCCCACACCGTTCATGTGTCTTCCAAACTCCTCTCAAGGCAGCAATCACTAGAAAGTCCAGGGGGCAGTTTACTGCTGCTCCATGTTACAAAAATAGTTACTGATCGGATTATATGGAGTTAAATGATTGGACAGAGCTTTAGTCTGGAAATTCCTTGGGGAGTAACAGACTCCTCTGATTCCTGACAAACATTGTCCGGTCCCAATGGATCCAAAATTCATAACCAAACTACTCCCCCACTGAGCCAAAAAAAATCCTCAGCCAAAGAAATGAGGCCCATCCGAGAGCGCTCCACGGAGTTCCAGACTGAAATTAGAGTGGTGCACTGGATGACTTTACAGCAGGCCCTAAACCCCGGAGATTTATAGTCTGACATCCCTTAATAGTATTTGATGAACAAACCCCCAGCAGTCAAGAAAACAGCCAACCAGGACTGCAGACAAATCCCCCCCCTTCCCCGGTAGCATTGATTCCTCAAAATACAATCCCTCAAGTGGATAAACATCCATCTCCCACCATCCTCGGGCTTAAATAATTATAGATTGATGAATAAAACTCAAAGTCTCAACTTCCTGAAAAGACAAATGCAGAGACCTAACCTCGTGGCACTGCTTGTTCCTCAGGGGTCCTTGAATAAATCAGGGAGTGACTCTTTTAGTAAGTCTTCTGCTGCTTTTGGATCTTCAAATGTCAGCCAGAACCCCACTACAAAAACTTGAAAGCGGGCAGGATACCCCATTTGGAATCTAATGTTGGCCGCTAATTTAGTCACAATGGTGGTATGAGGCCCTATTTTGCTCGACCGAGAGCGGAAGGTCTTGAGCCAGAGCTCTTTCACTTTAGCCACAACATGCTGCCTCTCTTGAAAATTTAGAAATGTAAAAATAAAGGTGCATGGGGGAGCCCCAGAGGAGGCATGGGCCTTAATGATCTGTGGGCCTGTTCTATTATATATCCTGTCCCAAAAGACGATGGACCAGCTAGTTTGATCAAAAACTTCTGCACCAATAAAACAGGATTCTCACCGTCTTCCTTGTCCGGGAGCCCAATTAGAATTAAATTGTTCCTGTGGCTCCTGCCTTCTAAGTCTTTCACCTTCGCCTCCAATTTTGCTATGAGGTTCTGTGTAGCAGCCATAGCAGGATCTATTGTGGTGACTTTTTTTCAGCAGAGATGATCCTGGCTTCATTATTGCTTGTGTGACGTGAAAGGTCCTCCAATGCTCCAGACAAGTTTTTAAAGTCTGTGGCCACTGAGCGCAACTCTTCCTAAAGGGAATTCTCCAGAAATAACTCCAGAGTTAGATGAGTTTGTTGCTGGTGAGCTGTGGCCTGTGGCTGAGAGGTGCTTGGCTGAGCCTTTGTTTTCTTGCTCACTTTTTGGGGGGGGGGGTATGGAGGCGTATGGCGAGGCAGCGCAGTTCTCATTTCTGCCTCCATTCTCAGGTTCCGGTCGCAATTATAAGTTTGCTAGACCCCTGATGGGTTCTTGTACCCCACACAACACACTTAGCCGAACTGAGAGAAGTATTTACTGTAAAATTAAAGACTCATGAGAGGGTTAGCAGAAGCGCACAGAGAGAGGTACTACCGAGTGAGCTGCATCACGTGATCTCCCCTATTTGTTCCCTCTTAATGTCCCATTTCTGTGTTTTCTTAAAAGTCGCAGCACAGTACTCTGGCATCTCCTTTCTATTTAACCCCTTGGGAACAATATCTCTCCACCCTTCTATCCATTTCACTAATACATTTTTCCCCCATAAACCAGCCTTATTTGCATTTTCATCTCGTATTTTACTTACGTTTTTATACCAGAATAATGTGTGGAAAAACATTATCGAATTTATCATTCCTAAACCACCTTGTTTTAACGTCTTATATGTTATGTCTTTTAACTGGGTTCAGTCTGCTACCCCACAGAAGTTAGAAAAACAGGCTTAATACCCTGGTCTCTAGAACTCCTGGTAAGGGAAATACACCCACTATGTGTAAGAAACATGGTATTAAATACTGTTTTACTACAAATACTCTTTTATATTTTGACATTTTCCATGCCTTCCACCTCACCACCTTTTTCTCCCCATCTCTATGACCTCCTTCCAATTTTCTAAAGCCACATCTCCTTCACCATATTGTATTCCCAGTATTTTCCTTCTTTCAGATGTTATCTTTAAATTTTTATATACTGTGTCTTCTTTTCCATGATTCCTTAGCCAAAACCCCTTGCTTTTATTATAATTAACCTCTGATCCTGATATTCTAGAGAATCTTTCTGTTTGATCCATTACCCTTATTACCCTTATTACCCCTTCCTGGGATGCAACATATACATTTAAATCATCCGCATATGCTGTAACCTTGACTTCATCCCCCATTTGATTCTCTTTTATTCCTTCTACCCCTACATCCCCCTTTAATTTCCTAATGAATGGGTCCAAAGCAAACGTGTACAGTACCGGACTTAAAGGGCATTCCAGTATTACACCTATTTGGATCTGTATTAATTCCCCCCTGTTCTCCCCAATTTCTGTTTTTACTGCAGCATTCTTACAGTACATAACAATGTAATCCAGGAGCGGAATTCCTTAGGTATCCCATATTTTTCCAACACAATCATTAGAAATGCATGATTCACCAAATCAAACTCTTTACTTTGATCTATGGTTCATATATACCCCTTTTCCCTACCTGCTGGCAAAATTCAATTATGTCCTGAGTTATAATTAAATTGTCCTGAATATTTCTGCCTGGAATCACACATGATTATGCCAAATCTATTACTTCAACCACCACCCTCTCAACCTTCTCTGCAAAACGTGGGCTAGTATTTTAAAATCTGAATTTAGAATACTAATAGGTCACCAGTTCTCTAAACTTAATCTGTCCCCTTCTTAAAAGAAAGATTACTGTCCGTATCAGTAATTCTACTGGAATATTTTGTCTCTCAAACATGTTCTTAAATGCTCTCATTAAAAAGCAGCCATAATGTCAGGGAAAGTTTTATAGAACTCATTAGGAATTCCATCCTCCTGGGACCACCCTGTTTCAAATTTCCAATGACTTATTTCACTTCTGATACCTCAATTTCCTTTTTTAGCTTTTCAACTGCACTGGTCTCCAAAGGAGGTATGACTAGCTCCTGGAGCCACTCTTTTTATTTCCCCAGCCCCCAATTCTTTGCCCTTTAATAGGTCAGAGATGTGTTCTTCAATTATTGTGTTTACCCCTCCCATTGTATTCACTATCTTTCCACTTTTATTAGACCCCGGAGTCAGTTGAAAAAACAATTATGACTGACTTACCACACATTATGACTGATTTTTTCAACTAGTTTGACATTTCTGACTTCAACTAACTGAAGAAAATCCAACCAATTTTTTCAACTTTCACCATCGTTGAATTTTATTATGTAGTAGTTTGTCATACTTTTTTAACTTTGTATCTTTTTTATTAAAATTTTGACTATAAAAGTTAATAAAATGTATGGAAAAGTCCTCCCCCCCTAAAATCAATGGGGCATGCACACACACAGCCTTCACCTTCTGACATCACAAAATGGGGCTGCATGTGCCTCCATGGGGGGTATGTTGGTGGGTTAAGGTCAGGAAGCAACTCCATTTTTAGTATTTGGGATTTAGCAGCATTATAATGTCATAAATGGTCAGAAACAAAAGGAATTCTTTATGCCCCTCAACCCTGGGGCAGGTGAGGTATTGCATATGTTGGAGGGAGCTGCAACTAGCCAGCAGCAGCTAAGAAGCTGGCTGCTCTTTAAAATGCAAATACAAAGTGCAGTGAAACAAATCTACACACAGTAGGGACCCACTAAAGCACAATAACCAGTCAAAACAACAATAAAATATACTAAGTCCCTGAAAGTAACAAGTTGAAGCAGGGCAGTAAAACAGTATACAGTATAGAAAAATAAGCAGCAGTAATACTAGTTACTTAGAAAAAGAACTGTGAGTCTAAAATACTGTATAGGTAGGGCCTCTTAAACACGCCACAGAAGCTAGAAGGCACCCTCTTGCAAATAGAGCTAACCATCAATATATGTTAGTTTACTAGTAGTCGTAGAATCTGTGAGACTAAAAACAGTTTATGGGAGGACCCTTAGAAATACCTCCTGTATGGTATACTGGTATGCCACCCTTACAGTGACACCAACCCAGCGAAATACATACCTGTCTGCAAAATCAACAGTTTGCCAACAGGTCGCTGTTTTGGTGTGCCTGAGACAGGGGCATGCTGTCTCCAGGACATGCACCCCTGCCCCAATTCAACTCTGACTGGAGTTGAGAATCCAAATGATGGAGGGCAGGGGGCAGAGCCCCCCGCATGGTGGGTTGGGGGGCTAACAGCCCCAATAAAAAACAGAACTGGGAGACACACAGAAATCATGTAGACCACAACTTGCAGTCAACTTGATTCCTGTCGTCGAAATGCCGGTCGATATAAAGAATGTCGAACCAGCATGGTAGAGCCAGGTATACCTGAACTAAGATGTATCCATAGCTTAAATTTAAAGCTAAAAAAATTCATGCATTTAAAAAAAAAAACATTTTCTGACACAGTTTCTGAACTTGTTTTGGCTTTCAGCATGTACACTAATGTGTTTTTTTAATTTTATTCATCTTGCCGTGAGGACTTTAATATTTAGTCTATCTGACTCCTACAGTGGCAATCAACAAACATTTTGTCCATTGGACCAGACCAACCATGCTGCGTGCTCTGGCCTTCTATTCATCCGGGAACTCACCAACTGACCACCTGTGCCTGGCCTGCTCCATGATCTCGTGGGGGGTCTGACTTATTCACAATGCCACCACAGTCAGAGAGAGTCCAGCCGAGCCGCCAGCAGTAGATCGATGGTGATCGATCACTTGGCTTTTCAAGTACAGCCCCGTGCCCCAAGCCCTCAACCAGCCAGACAAGCCAGCCCAGCATGCAGCAGACACACAGACAGACTGAGTAGTCTGTGAGAGACCATCCTCTTCCTTCCTACTGCGCAATGCCCAGCCCTGAAGGGGCTTGCATACACATCCCATACAGTACCTTGCTCACTGTAGCAGCCTGTTGCCAGTTCGGTCAGGTGTTGGGTGATGATTCGGCAGCGGTGGCGGGTGGCTCCATGGCTCAGGCTGCTACTGCTGCTCTACTCAGTGGTGGTGCTGGTGTTTTTTGGAGCTGTGTGCTCCCTCCTCCCAACAAGCACAGTCGGTCCCCAACCCAGACCCACATCCCCACTCCGGCACTCCACGCAGTGGAACTAGTGCACCTACCACTCCTTCTCCTTGCCAATTCTGAAAACCTGACTGAGGCTAAGTGAGAGTCACCCAATGGGCCCAGCTGATAGGATCACGGGCTGATCCTGACCATGACCAGACCACTGACTTGCTGCCTTCACATGACTGCTGCTTGACTTTGCTGGAGGACTGACTGGGATCTGCACAGCCACACACTAGTCTCTCTCTGGGCACCGGACACATCAGGACAGTGGACACAGCTAACTTATTTTTAAATTAATGGCGAACAACCAGACTTCACGGTGCAGAAAATGCTGCTCGCTTTATTGCCCACACACCAACACAGATGCCTCTTCTCCTGACAGTCTCCTCTTCTACTAAGGCATGCCTTCCCTTCCATCTCATGCAGCCAGTCACAGACACTCTCAAGCTCCTGGCTCCTCCTTCTATCTCTCCTAATTAGTGAACGTTTCATGTCCAGGAGCCAGGGGTGCATTTTATTGGCTGTAAGGCTGGGTGCTGGCGGTTGAGGACTGTTAGATATTCACGCCCCCCCCCCAGCCTCCTCCTACCCCAGAAAGAAAAAAAGAGAAAACACACTGCAGTGCACCACAAAAACAAACCTAGATGGGTCACGGAATCATCAACTGCAGTGGATTTCAACTCCACTATTTTATGACTGCAATCCAATGCAATTGCAACTGATTGCAACTGCATTGAATTGCAACTGACTATTTCAACTGCTGATGACTGCTCCGGGGTCTAACTTTTATCCCTTAAACTTGTAATCCAAGATCTATTCTTTTTCTCTTTAAATGATTCACATGGATCCGAAAAGGGGCCCTTTTTTGTCCCAAAACTTAATTCCGATGCTAATGTCTTTGCTCTATTGTCCTGCACTTGCCTCATATCTTCCTTCACTTTTTCTATTTGCCCGCAAAGTCCCCCTTATTAGTATAAGATGCTTCAAATAGCCTCAATAACTGATTCCTCAAGCTTAAATACCTCAAAAAAATTTTATTAGCTTTTGTCTCCCCAAAGTTCTTCGCCCAAATACTCACTTCTGACTTCACTTCTGTCCACCAAAGATATAAATTATCATATAGGCTAATTACAGAAGTCTCTGTATGAATATGTTCATTAGGTTTAATTGAACTGTGCATTCATACAAACTAGCTGTGTTTAGCTTCCATCTTTGGCAAGGCTGGTCTACCCCAGACTCTGTACTAATCATCACTTTGATCCCCCAATGGTCTGAAAAGGTTATTTGGAAATGTCACTGTTTTCACTATGTCCAGTCTGCTGGATAAAAATACATAGTCTATTATAGAAAAGCATTTTCCACAAAAATATGTGAATTTCACAAGGGGCTGTATTTTGTTAAAAGTATTTTGTAATTCCACTGTTTTGACTGCCTTTTCTAAAGCAAGAGTCACAATATACCTTTTTCCCTGTTTTTTTTTTCCTTTCAGCCATTTCTAAAGTGCAATTGAAGTCAACACCATAATATATATTCCTCGCTGTACACAAAAAAGGCTGCACTTGCTCAAACAATTGTACTCTTTCAGACTTGACTTGTGATGCATAAACCACAATAAATCTACTCGGCTGTCCATACCATAATCAATCTACCACTAAAGCTCTTCCCAGCTGTATATCTATAATCTTCTGAAGCTTCAGGCTTAACCCTGTAAATTAAATTCCTATCCCATTTGCCCTCTCCTGCCTGAAGGGCCAATAAGAAGGCCCCAATACCCATTCCCTTTGCCATTGATATACCATATTGAAAGAGTTTAACCATGTCTCTTAAACAAAAACAACTTCACATGCACAATCCCGTAATTCTCCCCACACTCTTCCTCTTTTCTGCCCATTCAGTATACTGTTAACATTAACAGATGCTAGAGAAAACAACACCATTTGTTAAGCAGGGATTTTTTTTGTTTTGTTTTTCCATGCAATATTTTCCTCCTTCAAGTTATTTTTCTTTGCTTCTTCTTTTTTTTTGTCCTCTTTCCATGTTCTTGACTGGATTCATCAATACCTTGTGGCTCCACCGATGCCACAACCATGGTGTCTGACTCTTCATCCCCCAATATTTCCATCCTCTCTCTGATCCTGTAATACCTCATAAGCATTTGCCAATTAAAAACCTGACTGAACTTCTTTATTGCTTCTTAAAGTCTTTTTTATGTTTGCTTGCACGCATGTGCAAGAAACATAGTGCCATCATCCGAGTTTTCGGAGGTGTGTCACCCCCTCTTCCAATTCAGTCAGTGTGTTGGCAGGCGCGGCCCCTGTCCGCCAATGCATGCTGGAGCTGTCTATGACAAGCTCTAAAATACAGTGGCGTACAGTTGAAAGGGGGAGCTATGCTTCAGTGAGCAGCGATAAGATATTGCCTGCTTATGCGCAGCTCCCTCTACACACACACACACACACACGCGCACGCATACTGTGTGCTGCCCCCCCACGCACACACTCTATAGCCGACGGGGGTGCCCAATTCCCCGTGAGGCTGTGCTGCGCTTCCCCAAAGCCTTCCAAATGCCATGCTGGGTGCCCACCCCAGCGTGGCAAGTTATCGTATAGCCGACAGGGGTGCCCAATCCCCTGTCGGCTCCATGTCCTCCCGAAAGTACTGGGTGCCACACTGAGAGCCCACCCCAGCGTGGCAACTGATGCTATGGCCGACGGGGTGCCCAACTCGCCGGCTTCACGCCCCCAGCCATCCTTGTGCCATGCTGGGAGCCCATCCCAGTGTGGCAAACATCCTGCGTCATCTTTTTAAAAAAAAAAACTCTGAAAAGCAAAAATGGTCCCACGCAGTCTCCCTGCCACCCCCACAACCCGCACCCACCCACTGCGCACCCTGCCTCCCCACACCCCCCCACCTCATACTTACTCTCCGGAGCTCGCGCGACGGCTGTTCGTGGACCGGAAACACATCTGCACTCTTCAAAGCCGACTGCGAACTGAGGAAATGCCGGTAGCTGTATAATGGGATAGATAGGGTTTTCAACTTTTTGCATATCTCAGGCATGTTTTTGAATTTTGCACCAAATTTTCAACATGTGGTTTTGGGACCCCTTCATGAATTCTTGCACTGTCATGGCGTTATCAGTTCGGCGGGTGATTTCGCAGCCACTGCACGAAATCACCTTTCCGGAATGATTAACGAAATGACACTGCCAGTGTTCATAAGGTGGGCTCTCAAAAAGACTATTTTGAAAATTTGTTGGAAAAATTCCTAAAAATGACTGTTTTACGAGCGTGCATTGCGCAGTTCCTACCACGCTCATAAGTTCACGAATTTTCAATATTTTCACTCCAGATTTTCAACATTGCCATTTTATCACACCTTCTTATGAGCAGTACAGCTGTCATTTTTCACATCTCACCCAAATGTGTTTCGCCCATGTAGCGCACAATGGCACAGTCGTGTGTGAAATCAATGTATGGGACACATTAAGAAAATCACAGTGACACTGTTCATGAGGCAGAGGTCTTAAAATGGCTATGTTGAAAATTTGATGAAAAATTCCTAAAAATGACTGTTTCTGACGTCATCGTTGTAGCAGTTCCTCGCGGCTAAATGGTTCGCAAATTTCAATATTTTCACCCAGATTTTCTACATTGCCATTTTACCACACCTTCTTATGAGCAGTACAGCTGTCATTTTTCACATCTCACCCAAAACATGTTTCCGCCCATGTAGCGCACAATGGCGCAGTTGGTGTGTGAAATCAATGTATGGGACAAATTAAGAAAATCACAGTGACACTTTTCATGAGCAGAGGTCTTAAAATGGTTATGTTGAAAATTTGGTATAAAAATTCCTAAAAATGACTGTTTTACGAGCGTGCGTTGCGCAGTTCCTATGGATGCTCGTAAGTTTGCGAATTTAATATTTTCACTCCAGATTTTCAACATTGCCATTTTATTACACTTCCTTATGAACAATACAGCTGCCATTTTTCATATGTCGCCCAAAATGTGTTTTCGCACATATAGCGCATAATGGTGCTGTTGGTGTGCGAAAGCAATGTTTGGGACAGATTAAGAAAATCACAATTACACTGTTCATGAGCAGAGGTCTTAAAATGGCTATGTTGAAAATTTGGTGACAAAGTCCATAAAATGACCGTTATTACGGTGAGCATTGCGCGGTTTCCACGCACCCTCATAAGTTCAGTGACTTTGTAATATTTTCAGTCCAGATTTTCACCAGTGGCATTTTCCACGCTTCCTTATGAACAGTTACAGCTGTCATTTTTCACAACATGGCGAGTGTGTTTCACACTTTCAGGCGCAGAGAGATGCATGGTCGCTGTAGGGAAATCATTGTTTGGGACAGATAAAGAAAATCACAGTGACACTGTTCATGATTGGGCACCAGAATGCCTGAGTTGACAATCTGCTGTAAAAATCCCCAACTTCAAATTATATTACGGGTGTCGTTGCACAGTTTCTATGTCTGCTCGTCACTTCACCATTTTTTAATATTTTACTGCAAATTTGCAATATTGCCATTTTCACACCTCCCCATGAACAGTACAGCTGTCATTTTACATCCTGTTTGGAATGTTTTTGCACCTGTGCTGCTAAATGTCAGTAAGTCGCTGTGCATAAGCAGCTTTGCTCAACAAACTGATATTCCCCCCGCTCATGAGGTGGGGTCACAAAAAAACATGTTGAAAATTTGCAGTGAAAATACCAACGAATGCCTGAGGTATTAGGGTTTCCAACCATAACGCCCAACCCTGTAGAGAATGACAGACATCAGGGTGTGACTTGGGATTCTTGCCTGTAATGCTTATACCATTCCACACCCTGCAGCCAGTGAGAGGCATCGAGATATGCCTTGGACTCTTTGGCCCAAAGTTCACTCCATTCTCCTATATCGCACCCATCTCACTGTATTTCCTAATGGAATGGGTGCGATAAGGCCAAAGACCCCAAGGAACACCGGACACTTGTCAATGTCTGCAGGGTGGTGTGGTGAAATGGTGTGGCCGTTATGCCTGACAACCCAAAGGCACACCCAATGCCTGTCACTCTCTGCAGGGTGGTGGGGTTGGCTTCAGTTCAATACTTCACTGCCATTCTCTTATGCAGCTCTGTAACTTCTACACTACCACTGCCACTGCCAGCAAGCAAACATTCGGCATTGACAAATGCTTGTTCTATTCTGAACTGGTAATCCATCTTGGTCCTGTGGAAGGGAGGGCTGATCTATGACAGTTGTCTCCTTATTCAAATTTGTCTTGACCCTTTCTTCTCTGTTAGTCTCGAGTACTTGGTCCACCTCTTCTTCCATCCTTTCTGCCTCAACCCTCATCCTGGCTGGGGGCTCATCTTCCCTGCCGTTGCTCTTTATTTCAATAACAGTTTCCTCCCTTGCCCTCTACTGCTGCTGCTCCGGGGGGGGTGGGAGCTCTGGGCTCACTTTTCTCTTCCTGCACCCCACCCTGTTCTCCTCTTGGTTTCCCTCATTGGGCCTTGTTTATCAGTTCCTCTGGGTCTATACTATGGGCATTATTTTTTGCTGCCCATGGGCAGTCCTGGTACAGATACCCATACTCCTCACAGAGGTTGCACCTCACATGATTACTACACTGAGAATTGCTGTGCCCCACTTCTCCACACCAACCGCATCTGACAATATCACATACATGTGATAGGTGGGTTCTGTCCCCTCACCTATAGCAAGCTTTAGGTTGGCCTGGATAATAAAAACACCCTCCCGCTCTCCCCAGGTAAAAGTTATTTGGAATATGTTCTATTCCTTGGTCTGTCTGGTCAGCCTCACTTAAAACTTCCAATCACCCGTCCATAAGAACTCCAAGTCAATTATTGCTGCTGGGGGCTAAGCACCTCACATCTTAGTTCTAACCACTGCTGAATATCCCCAACTGCACACATTCATTTTGAAAAGAACCATAATTATTTTTACTGTCAGCTTAATAAGGGGAATAGCAAGGAAAGGAACCCACAGAGGAGAAAATTTCAATAGACTATACCTTTGCCAAAACCTCTCCAACCCTCTTAAAGATCTGAAACTAATATCAAAAATATCCACCCCTGTGACATGGATTAGTACATATATTTCCGATGCAATGAACCTCATTGATTCCTTTAACAAAGTTCTGCCCACATATACCTTATCTGGGAACTCTTCTAACCCTTCCTTATAACTTAGCTGTACCACAAATCTTCGTGGGGGGATCAATATAGCTAGTTCTAGGGGGAGGAGACCTATCTCTTTCTCTGTCTCTAAGGGGATTAGACCTCTCATTCAATACATTCCTCCTTCCACTACCCCTGAACGCCTCCGAATATGACCTAGGTGGGCTCATCTCATGCCTATCTTACCCTTTTCTCATGCTTTTCTCCCTGCCTAGACCACCTTGGGTCCTTACCTGTTCTTCCCCCTTATTATTTGCACTACCCAGAGTTGCTTCATTCAAATTCCCTTCTGCACCCGGGCCAACAGGCTCACTTAAATCATGGTTGCTCAGTCTTGAAAGTTCTCCCCCATTTGTCCAATAACTGACATTTCCATCATGTCTGACTTTAGTGCCTTCTCTCCCATCTTCTCCCATACTTTACCACCTCTCTGTGTGGGTGACCATTCTTCCTCTTGCTCACAGGTGCCGTCTGCTCATTGCTTCCAACTGGCCCCTTTCAGGGTGGGCCCTGGCGATCAGTCCTCTCCTGTGTTTTCCTCCATAGGGAGACCAAATGCTCATAGCAAAGCTTCCTTCATCATAAGTTGCTGTCCCACACTGATCTCCTTCCCACCAGTCTCTTCCTCCTGCTGTCCGCTCATGACACCACTGTTCCTGGGTTCGGGCTGTTTCTCCTCCCAGGTTCACATCTGTGTTCCTCCATATGGTGCTCATCATCCTCCTGAGTTGTTTATGGATCATTTGCCTCTTAAACACCAGGCTATGCCCCAGGTGAGCTGAAGCCTCGGTTTTGTCCTTCTCAGTTGTCTGGCTCAAATCTTCTCCACTATTGCCATCCTCTGCCTCCATATCAGGATCCAGCAGTTCCTCCAACATATCCATAGCTGGTGCAGACTTATACAGCTCTTCCTTTTCTGATGCCCTGTTCCCTGCAGGGTCTGACTCCACACATTCCGCATGGAACTCCATCTCCGTGTCCTTCATTCCATCCTTCTCCTCTGAATTTTTCTCTGAAATGGCCATACCTGACAGCCTTATGTGTCCCCCTATAGATAAGTAGGGAATTTTCCCCGGTGTCTTGGCCAAAATCCCTCTTCCCATAAAACCGGTTCATGCAATTGTCTAAAGCTGCTTCTGGATGTTGATGTGTGAAATGTCTGCTACTACACATTCACAGTCACTTCACTACTAGTCTTAGGGAGGCAGCAGCACAATGGTTAAGGGCACTGAGCTGCAAACCTGGAGACCTGGGTCTGAATCCATCATCTCCCACTTGCATACTGTGTGACCCTGAGCAAGTCACTTAACTTCCTTGTGCTCCCAGGTCGCACCTGGAAACAAGCTCTAGCTTATGTGCCTTTCCTGGTTAAACAATTTCGCCTAGTCTAGCTATGTTTGCAAAGTGCTTTGGAATATAATGTGCATGAAAAGCAGCATATACAGTAAATGATAATTCTTCTTCTTCTAAACTCACCCCTCCAGCTTCCTCCACATATCCTGGTGCTCTTTTCATTTACCCTGTTCATCCCTTGAGGTACTTGTAGGTCTCTAACATGTCCCCTTTCACTCTCCTCTCTTTCTGGGTGTACGTGTTGAGATCCCTCAGTCTCTCCTAGTAAGGCTTTTGATGCAACCCCTGCACCATTTTAGTTGCCTTCTTCTGAATTTTCTCCACCCTGTCTATGTTCTTTCTGAGGTGTGGCCTCCAGAACAGGACACAATGTTCCTTCTGGGTCTCATCAGAGAACGAAACAGTGGCAACACCACCCCCCTGCTCTTGCTGAATATACCTATCCCTATTCATCCCACTGGCACTATCAACTGTTTTGTCCCACTGCCCTGCCACATTGAGGTCATCAGATATTTTTTTTATTTACAGTAATGATAACCCCAAGGTCCCTTTCCTACTTAATGACTGTCAGTACCTTCTTCCCCCATCATATAATCAACTTCTGAGTTCCTGTATCCTAGGTGCAGAATTTGCACTTTTTGGCATTGAACCCTAACTTCCATGCTCTTCACCACTCCTTGAATTTCCCAAGGTTCCTATACATACTCTCCACCCCCTCCTGTGTGTACACCCTATTATAGATTTTGGTGTCATCTGCAAAATGGCATACCTTCCCTTCCATTTCTTCTGCAATGCCACTTTTGAATACATTGAAGAGGACTGGTCCCAGTACTAAACCCTTCAGCACACCACTGGTCACATTCCCCTCATAATAATGAGTGCTGTTAACCACCACCCTCTAATGCCTATCCATTAACTAGTTCCTTACCCAATTTATCACTTTGGATCCCACCCCTAGGCAGCTCAATTTCTTAATCAGTCTGCTGTGAGGCACAGTATTGAAAGGCCTTGCTAAAATCCAGATGGGCCACATCTGCTGCCTTCCCCTGACCTATTTCCCTTGTCACCAAATTGAAGAAATCAATCAGATTCATTTGGCATGACCCCTCATCCAGTGAATCCATGCTGCCTTTTGTCTTGGAGCCCATTGGATTCAAGATATTGTACCAACCTTTCCTTAGCAGGGTTTTCATTAATTTCCCCACCACTGATGTGAGACTGACTGGCCTATACTGTAGTTGCTAGTCTCTGTGCTGCTTCTCTTATGGAGAGAGACTACATATGCTCTCCTCCAGTCCTCTGGAACCAGGCCTGTTTCCAGTGAACTGTTGAATAAGGCCATCAGTGGGGTAGCTGTCACCTCCATGAGTTCTTGTAGTACTCGTGTGTATCTTCCGTCCTTTCCCATAACTTTCATTTTCAAAACTGCAAGTCCCTTCAAGACTCATTCCTCCGAGAATGGACTTAACATAAGAAATTATCTGGTAGGCAATAGTTTTGTTTCCATGAGACAATTTAGAACTGAGGCTAAAATTGTACACCACAATAAATGTTTATCGAGGAAAAGACAGGATATGTATTTAAGTTAATGGGATGGTGAGAAGTGAAAGTGTTCTGGATAGAAGTTTAGTACATAAATTTAGAGGTACTATTTATTCGCAATTTCAATTAGTGTCAAAGACATTATGTATGTGTTGTGTTTTAAAGCAATAAAAATCTTTATTGATCAGAAAGTGGAATAAAGCAATTTCATTGGGTGGATTATGCTTGTCAGTGTACCTCTTAGTGGTTGAAGTCCAGCATCCTCTGGGCTTGGGACTCCAACCCACCATTTGGTACATTAACTTAGCATCATCCTCACTCTGTCATGCCTTATTCCTTACATAATCAGTGTGGTAGAATGAATGCATAGTTAACTGTATTGGCTATCCGCAGTTATTCTATAAGAAAGTTTAACTAGATGTACTTTAAATGCAAAAAGAATTATCAAAGCAAACTACCAAGTGTTTACTTGTGTTCAGACATTCAAGAAGAAGCCCATAAACATACACCTTATAGGTCTCAGTTCTTGGCAGAAATTGGTTAGACCGAATAAGCAGAGTTGTTGTCGCTGGTCCCATCCCTGCCCCCACCCACTCAGTGACCTGCCTCAACCTGACTGGATCCCTGAGACTCCTACAGATTGCCTCCCCCTCCCCCATTGCAAGGCCAGAGTGGGGGAGACCATTCTCCCTCATCCAGAGACCCATATCCAGTGCTGGGTCCTGGCCAGGAAGCAGTACAGAGTGAAGGATTGGGCAGAACATCACAAAGCCCAGACAGACCTTTTCCATTTTCTCCCTTTCCAGACCCACAGCAACATGACAGACTTAGTCTCTTTCAATGGTTTTCACATCTTTAGCCACACATAATAGGACAGGGTTATCTGTACACAGACTAAGTATGGAGGAGGTACAGATATTTGCAACATTAATGTAACAAAGAAAAGAATGGGTCAGAGGAGTGATCCTTGGCACATGCATTTTAACTGCTTTTGCCTCACACAGACCTTCACTGATGCATACTCTAATAGTCCAGTGTTCAATGATTTTCTGTAAAGTAATTCCAGGAATATAATACTGCATAAATTACCTTTACCAGTACTGCTGTAGCTCTTATTTGTGGATTCCAGCAAGGCTGTATTTGTGGAATGTCCAGGTTGGAACATTTACATTTTATTTGTTAGTTTTGTTGACCAGGAAAGGAGGGTTAGGAAATGCTTTCCGTTTTCAGCCTCATTCTGGGGGAAGGGGGCATCCAGACACAAGCTAACTGATATTAACCTCGGTTAAGCTGTTGATGGTATTTATAAATTATATAATTCACGCCTGTATAACTAAAGGACATTGTCTGGATAGGTCCTTTACCCTCTTTACCTGAGCAAAAGAGACACACACAGTGTTTTGAATCAAATGGGTGTAGCCATGTGTTTATTTATAAATAACCTACAACAGGTGGTAACGTGATATGCACAGCTCAGTAGTGTCAGCTAGACTCTTTTTAGATGGTCCAAACCTTCCACCAGTTCATTCACCTACCCATGGGGGACCGTTTGGGAGGGACTATGGCCTCTGAGGCATAAGGAGTGGCTTCTGAGCCATGGTGCCCCTCCCCCATCAGACAGCACTACATACATAGGCCAAAACCCAAGAATAATCACAAAATCCCCAGCAGAGTGACTCTGAAGGTGTTCTACTCCACAGTAAGCACACTTGCTCCAAATGCACATGGGAATTACAGTTGATATGGCAGGTTACACTGACCGTTGTGAAGTATCACTTTAATAAATAGCACATATTTTGCAGCTTGTGTGTTTTGTGCCTTTGTGGTTCCAAAATCCAAGGATGCTATCCCCAGCTGGCCCATAGAGCTCCCCATCATTGGGTCCTCACCTCCTACCAGCCTCAAGAGGAATCAGTCTTTGCCAGTGGCAGGTTTCCCCATTACTCCCTTTGTACTCTACTTGCAAGACTACCATGTTGCCACAGGATGACTACAGTCCATCCCCAAAGCAAGCCATACTAACAGTTCTCCAAATCACCTTGCATGGCTGGGTAAAAAATTTATCCATACCAATATTAGGTAAATGTACCCCATCTCTTGCGTACACCTGTGGCAGTTTGGTCCAATTTAATCATGCCATAGCACTATGCCACCCATTGAGCCCATAAAGCTGCACATAGACATGCTGACCACCCTGCAAGCCTTCTTAATTGCTGCAGGATACCTCTCATGCCACCATTTTTGCACAGTGTGTGACCATATCAATGCTATCTCCCAAACAACAGTGCCATAAGAATCATTGGTCATCTTTCATCCGCAAATCAGAGCCAGAGGTTTTCACCAGCCCCAAGTCATTGCACCCAGTGGACAAGCAACACCCTAGGAGGGCCTTGCTGATGGTGGATCTCCACCATGATCTATAGCAGTAAATATCTCCACCTGCTTCCTCGGTGCCCCATCCACTACACCACTGCTGTTGTGGCTCTAAAGAGGTTCTTGCCTCCCAGCATCTGCCTGTCCTTCTGGCTGCCCAGTGGATAATAGAGTGCCCACAATCCACATGTGCCTTGTCTTGGATCTGTCACCTGTCATTAAACACAAAAAGTTACAAGAAATGTGGGCGCACATACCATTAAAAGACCTATGACCGCCATCATTCCAATACCTTTCTCTGGATGTCTGACAACCCTACTGCCCTTGCATTCATGGCTGCCCTTGATCACTGCAGGCATTATGTCCCTCATAAGAGCCAGTGACCAAGCTTGGAAATCCTTCAAAGCCTCCATCACCCCCACAGACCATGCCACCTACCGCTCCTTTCGTAATGCCTGCACTAGGTTAATCAGGCAGGCAAAAGCAACCAATTTCAAAGATTCATTCCACCAAATATAAATCAGCTATCCAAATTCTGGAAGGTGGTTAAATCCCTTTCACCACCGCCCCAGCCCCCACACCTGTGCTAAACTAGAGCTGTGTGGCAGTAATAAACCCCTTGCAGTTGCATCAGAATTCAACACCATCTTTACAACTTGCACCAATGCACTGGACTCCTCACTCCCACAAGTCTAGCCCCTACCTCTCCTCCAACCCTCCTGTTCTTGACCCTAATATTACTCCATCCTTCTCTTTCTGTCAAGTAACCCCTTCCAAAGTGTACAATGCCTTGATCTCCCTAAACCCTAATAAAGGCAAATGCCCCTCCGGGCTGGACTCCAAGATGCTACACCTGGCTACCTCTACCATCGCTGCCCCCCTGACTGATCTATTCAGTCTCTCCTTCACCCTTGCATCAATCCCCTCGGAATGGAAGCACACAATGGTTATCCCTCTCCCAAAGGGTGGTGACTCCGCAGCACCAGGCAACTATCGTCCCATTTCCCTCCTCCCTATTTAGTAGCCTGTGATGTGGGTGACTGCATGTGGGAGACTGGTCGTAAGGGTGACTGCGCAATGGCGCTGACAATCTGAGTGACCAGGGATTTCCTCTTTCCCGAGTCTGCGCCCCCTAGTAGGAATCCTAAGTAAGGGGTGTCGGAGGACCCCCCCATGGCAACACATTAAATAACATAATGTTTTCAGTCACCTGGTGGTTTTGCTGCCTGCGGGTCGCCACTCCTGCAGTCGCCTTTTGTCACATAGCACCCCTATTCTGGCTAAACCTGGAGCATCTCGACGGTACAACTCTTACCCTTTCTCAACTCTCCTCCTTCTTCTTCCCCTACCAGTCTGACTTCAGGAAGGATCACTCCACCGCCACGTCACTTCTATGTGTCACACACTCCATCCTTGATAACATGGACAAGGGCCACATCACCTCCGCTATTTTCATCGACCTGGCAAAGGCTTTCCACACTGGTCTCCCATGTTCTCCTCCTTGATAAGCTCCCCCTTGCAGGGCTCTCTACCCAGGCCACCAATCGGTTCCACTCCTACCTGGTAGGCTGGTCCCAATCTGTGAGAATTGGAAGTTCCTCCTCCTCCTCCCTCCCGGTTACCTCTGGTGTCCCCCAAGGCTCGGTCCTTGGGCCACTCCTGTTCTCCATCTTCTTAAATGACCTGCCAACTGCCTGCTCCCACTCTTCCATCCACATGTATGCAGATGACACAGTTCTGTATGCCTCAGGACCCTCGACTGCTGTTGTAGCGACCAGGTTAACAGCAGGACTTCAAAGATGTTCAGCTCTGGTTTCTCACCAACCAGTTTTCTCTGAACACCAAGAAGACCATCTCCAAGACCTTCGATACAAGGCAGAGACTCTCTTGGCTCCCCTCCACTCCCTGGATGGGACCACACTGAAGGCTTGCTCCTCCTTTAGTTTTCTTGGGGTCTGGCTCGACCAGCACCTGGGTTTTTCTGTACATATTGATGCCATCCACAAAAAGCTCCATCTGAAGCTGGGCACCCTCCACCACAAACGTGGATGAATCCCACTGCCAGCCCGCCATGAACTTGTACAGAAAATGATCCTCCCTATATTTGACTATGGTGATGTTGTCTATAGTGTCACTCCCAAGTCCACCCTAGTCAGACTGGACTCTCTTTTCCACTCCTTCTGCAGAGTTGCTCTTGACTGCCCACCTGCCACCCACCACTGCGAGCTTTACCACTCTCTCAGTCTTCCCTTGCTCCACGACTGCCTCTAGTCCTACTGTGTCAGGTTCATGGCCAAATACTGGTCCCAGACCCTACCCCCTTATTTCACCTCTGTTCTAGCTACTCCTACCCACCAACTTACTCCCTCAGAAATTCAGACACTCACCTTCTGGCTGTCTCATCCATGTCCTCCTCAGTTGATCAAGCAGCTTTCCGACATCGCATGCCTAAAGTATGGAACTCCTCCTGCTGGCATCCGTCACACGCCTCCACCATTGCCTCAACTCCCTCATCAATGCACACTTCTTCTCAACCTGTGTTTGTGGCTAGGATGTAGTCACTTCTCTCCCAAATTGGACTTTTCCCCCACTTTGACCGTGTATGTATGTATCTCTCAAATTGCTGCTGTACCTCATGTACAGTATATTTACCATTTTATCTTGCCTCTGTTTTTCGCACTGCATTGTCGAACTCTATACATATTGTATTTTATGCCTGTTTACTGTCTTCTGTTAATTGTGTTATGACTTGCTCCTCCATGTCCCCCTCCCCAGGACGCACTTGGAATCGAGCAGTACTCTGCTCAGAGTGCCTTCCTGGTAAAACTTTTCAATAAATAAATAAATAACAGTTAAATGGAATGAGTACTGAACTCAGCCAGTTCATCCCCAACCCTTCAAGGCCTTACCTAGGACATATTGCAACTGGAGTACCATCAAAAGGGTGCCATCTTTGTGATGAATGAATGCCCCCACCCAAGGTCTCTGTGCTATGTACTTTTGCAGTTCCAGTTGAGAGTCTTATGTTTTCCTCAAGGAAGCCCTCAGATTGCACCAGCAACCTAAAGTCAGTTAGTCTATTTTGCTCTTCTGGATCTGCACAAACACCACTTCTATTGTCAAGGCCACCTCCTTATACACTAAAACCACCTCTGTACTGGCTGCTTTGTTTGGCTGCACCAACTTAGCAGGAATGCCCTGCAGAAGGCCACTAAAAAGGCCATTCTGAACAATACTATTTCTGATATGGGTGAACACACTCTCTAATTGATCCCAAACCTACTCCAGCAGGCTGGAGCTAATCATATGATGATGATCAACCTCTTAGGTGTCCTCGCACTCCATCTTTCCTACAGCTTCATTAAGCTGAAAAGCTCACATAGATTCATAGATACATAGATATGTGTCAGCAGAAAAGGACCCTCTCGGCCCATCGAAGTCTGCTCATTCCCACTCTCTACTTGTTCTCCCCTCCAAGATTCCCCCTCCTCCCTTGACAATCCCTTGTATTTGTCCCAGGCCCTCTTGAAACCCTCCACTGTACTGGCCCTCACCACCTCCTCTGTCAGTCCGTTCCAGGGTTCAACCATGCTCTCTGTGAAGTAATACTTCCTAACGTTTCCGCTAAACCTTCCCCAACATCAATCCATGCCCCTAGTTCTTGTATTTAACTTCCCTGCAAACAAGTTCTCCCCCACTTTATTGATCCCCTTCAAATACTTGACTGTTTTGACCATGTCCCCTCTCTCCCTTCTTGTCTCCAGAGGATACAAATCCAGCTCCTTCATCTTCTCCTCACATGACTTCCCACTTAGCCCATGCACCATTTTAGTGGCCCTTCTCTGCACTCTTTCCATGTCATTTATGTCTTTTCGTAGATGAGGCCTCCAGAACTGTACCCCATACTCCAAGTGTGGCCTAACCATGGAGCTGTAGAGTGGCATCAGCACCTCCCTCCTTCTGCTGGTTATCCCCCTTCCTGTGCATGCCAGCATCCTGTTAGCTTTACCCACTGCTTTGCTGCACTGGGTCCCCACCCTAAGGTCATCAGTGATTATAACTCCTAGATCCTTTTCCTGCCTGGTTGCAGCCATTATTTCCCCCTCTACTGTGTATGTGGTATTCGGATTCCTCCTCCCCAAGTGCATCACTGTGCATTTTCTGGCATTGAACTTTAGCTGCCATGTTTCTGACCACTCTTCCAGAAATTTTAGATCCTTCTTCATTGTCTCTACCCCCCCCCGGGTGTCCACCCTGTTACTGAGTTTCGTGCCATGCACGAAAAGGCAGACCTTCCCCTGAAGCCCCTCTGCTATGTTGCTGACATACTGTAGATGTTAAACAGAATGAGCCCCAACACTGACCCTGGGGGACCCCACCAACCTATGTCTCCTCAGAGTGCACCCCATTAACTACCACCCTTGGCTTCTACCCATCAGCCAGCTCTCCACCCATCTTGTTATTTTCTGCCCCAGGAGTCTGCACTATTTCCTACATTCTGTCTGACTCTGGCTTGTTCTTTAACTTTGCAGCATTTTAAACTTTAATTAGAACAGTACGTGCCTCAGAAGAGGTTTGTGTTTGGGCTCAGGTTGCCTTGGAAACAACTGCGACATTCTGTCTCAAAAGGTGCTTAGCTGTTGCCTAAAGGCAGTGTGGGAAGGTGAGGACCTAGCCACATCCCAGTTACAGCACCTTCATTGCTAGTTGGCTTTTTGCAGGGAAGTGCAGAAACAGCATATTAAGACCACCACATGAGGTGGCAACTGTGTTGAATTTAAAACAAACTGTTTTGAACTTTAAAACATTCTGTGTTGGGGTGAGAGGTCAGCAGAAAGTGACATACTAAATCCTGTTGCCCTCACTCCTTATAAGGCACAGCTCCAGCGAGCGTGAGTGGAGCGAGCATGCGTATTCACACACGGAGCTGCGCGCAGAGACACGCGTGTCTGCTGTGTCAGCTGGGTCGGCAGAGAGGTAGGTCAGACAAATTACAACTGTGTATATATCTTTCACAACAATAGCAAATACTATAGACACTAGGAAGGACCTGAGGTAGACCACGAGTATATTAAGTGAAAGTGTGTGGCCAAACATAACATAATATGAGGACCCATGAAAATCTGTGTGGTAGTTGTCAAATGTACGTTATTGGGCCACAAATTGAGAATTTTGTATGCGACAGATGTCTGTTGCTCAGGGTATTACAGGATGAATTAAACATTCTGCACACTAAAAGCCCTCTGACCCAGACTTACACTCATTAGAGTCATACATTGATGAAATGGCATCTCTTTACTATCCCTGTAGTGGCACTAATACAGTACTAGAACCAACAAATTCAGTAGCCACTTCAGTATTAGCACCTGTACCCAACCCAGAGGATGAAACATGGTCACAGGTCCCCAAAGGTAAAACAAAGTGCAGGGTTGGCCAAGTGTTCAATAGTGCCCCAGTGGTGCAGACACATAACAAGTTTGAGGTCCTAACACCAGACGATGATACTCTGGACCCAGACTCATTAGGTACCCCACTTCTTATGACCACTAGAAAAAAAATGTCTCTACCTCTGTACCTACACTCACTCAGATGGAGGTGAAATCCAACAACAAAAGGCCAGTCCCCCTAGAATTGACTACACCTAACCTTGGAACAACAACCAGCAAGTTGAATTCTCCCAGGCAGGTATTTGTATTAGGGACTCCATTATTAAGCACATTGACAGGACGGTGTGTTATCCAGATAAAAGTGAACGTACCTGCTCCAGCTTCAGCGGAGCAGGTATATCCAATATAACCTTGATGGCTCCAAACATACTGAAACATTCTGGTGCAAACCCCCTGGTAATAATGCATGCTGGTACAAATGATATCAATAGATGCCACCTAAACCAAATGAAGTTAAATACCATGCGCTGGATATTCAAACTGCGCCATGCTGTGGCGCAAGCCCTTGCACTGCTCAAAAAAGTTGCGCAGGGGTGTGGCCGGGGCGATATTCAGCGGAGTTGCGCTATTGAGCAACTCCTTTGAATATCTCCCCTGGGCCACAGCCACTGTGCATGGTGCAGTGGAACTTGCGCCACCGCAAGTGGTCAGAGTGGAGCAGTCAGATGCGGTGGCACAAGTTCCATTGCGCCATGCGCAAATTTCCGATATTCAAAAGGTGACATGCAAATGGAGCCATAAGTTATGCAAGGCGCAGGGGGGGCCATTTGCATCTACTTACTGCCCCATTTGCATGCCATTAGCATGCAGGTGCGCTGATCCCCGACAACTTGCGCCTGGCACCCTGCCAGGCAGCAGCCATCAGGACTGACACCCCTCGCAGCCCGATCATGGGCATGAAGTAAATCTCCTCCTGACTGGTTTTGAACACGGGCATAACAGTACGAACCCCCACTGGTTCCGGACGCTGGCATAACAGTACGAACTTCGACTGGCTCATCATGGGCATAACAGCGATCTCACTGGCCGACACGGCATTATCTCCTCTGAATATTCTCGGGATTGCGATTGCACCGCTGGGAGCAGTCAATCTCCGCTTCGTGATTCAGTGGCTCACTCCACCACCCAGCGCCACCTCCTCTCCGCTGGCGCAGCGGCAGCATCACCGTTGCCCTCTTGCTTCCTGACAGGCTGCACACCCATTGGTTCAGAGCAAGAGCTAATAGGTGTGTAGCCCATACTACAAGGCAGTCCGGATTTGTGAATGAATCATTCATTCCCATATCTGGACTGCTTTAGTGGTATGGTTGCATGCCCATTGGCTCTTGCTCTGAACCAATGGGTGTGCAGCCCTATTGAGCTGTCAGTCAGCGGGCGGCGGGCGCAGGCAGATGGTGCTGCCGCTGACGGGGGGGAGCAGGTGGTGGGGCTCCATGGGTGGGTGGGGTGGAGGCCACTAGATCACCAGGAAATTAGACTTTGGGGTTGACCTTATGCCCGCGATCGGGCTTCTGAGTCCACTGGACCACCAGGGATACTGGTCTTTGGGGTTGATCTTATGCCCGCGATCGGGCCAGTGGGTGGTTCATTACTGTTATGCCCGTGATCGGGCCAGTCGGGGGTTCTTATACAGTATGCCCGGATTGGGCCAGTCGGGGGTTCCTATACTGTATGCCCGCAATCGGGTTAGTGGGGGAGTGTGTTCTGCCCGCGATCGGGCTCTGGGATGAGGGGTACTATTATGCCCGCAATCGGGCTGCAGGGGGCACAGGGAGGTGGAGGGCCACCACAGGTGGCAGCTGCTGTGTTGCGCTCCGCAATGCAGCAGCTCACCTGTGGGTGGCCCTCGACTTGATCCTTTTTTTTTTGGCTCAAAGTCATGCAGGTGCAGGTAGGGGGTTGCGCCTGCACAACTCTGCATAGCCCGGCTGAATAACGGGCTGTGCAGTTTATGCATGGTTCCTCCCCCTCCGGTTGAGCATGCCTTCATTAGCATTACTCTGTTGCTCAGCATGACTTGGGGGGCGCAACTGCCTCCTGCTGAATATCGCAGAATGGTGCAATTTCGGACTTGCGCAGGTGCAACCCTATTGCGCATGGCGCAACTCTTTTGAATATCCAGCCCCATCTGCCTTAACAACATCCTGACTGAAATGGGTTGTGAAAAATGTTTTTCAGAGGTTTTGCCAGTACCAAGAGCTACTGAGTATGTTACTAACAGAACTAAATCCTACAATGAGTAGCTGAGGAAATGGTGTTTGTCACAGGAAATAAAATGCCTTACGCATTGGGAAAATTTTGTAGACAACCCTTCTCTCTTCTGTTGGGATGGGCTCCACTTGAGCAGGAGAGGTAGTTCCATCTTAGGTACGAGAATTCTCTCACACATTAGCAGCTGTTTAAACTGACATCAAGGGGGGAGTTTGGGGTGATACCCAAGACTCCAGCAAATAAGCCTCCAACATCTAAGGTTTGCAAAATATTATCTCTTCATGCAAGGTCCTTAAACTTGTTAAAAATATCCGAGCTTGAAACCAAAATTCACTTACTGGATATTGACATCATTTCAGTAACAGAGACATGGTGGGACCCAGATTCAACCTGGATGAAAGACATACCGGACTTTAAATTATACCAAAAAGATAGATTTCACAAAAAAAGGAGGGGGTGTATGTCTTTATATTAAATACACAATTCATTCACATGAATACCCAGATACTTCACCAACAGAAAGTATAGGGATAGCCATTCAGTTTCAGGGACACCCACAACTAATTTTGGGTACATGTTATCACCCACCGTCCTCTGATTCAGAATATACAAGCACATTAATACCGGACATCAGCCACATGATGAATAAAGGTGATATCCTGATCCTGGGAGACTTTAACATGCCGTCCATAAATTGGTTTACTACTAACGGCACAACAGCTGCCAAAAAACCTTTTATTTCAACAATCAATGAATTAGGGCTTGAGCAAATTGTTCAAGAACCCACTAGAAGGTGCAATATATTAGAGCTTGTGATTACCAATATTGAGGGCAAAATCTTAAATCTTTCAATATCAGACCCACTAGGGAATAGTGACCACCATGCCACTGTATTTAAGCTACAGTATGAATCTAGCATAATAGTTAATAATGCTCAGGTGTATAACTACCACAAAGCCAACTTTGAGGCAATAAACAACAGCCTAAAAAATACCCCGTGGGAAACAATTTTATCACCTTTAACCCTGGAAGACTCTTGGGTATTTGTTAAAAACAAGATAATAGATGGGTATTTGTTAAAAACAAGATAATAGACCTAGAAAAAGCTTATATTCCAGCCCGGATAAAATATAACAATAAAAGTAAAATTCCTTTGTGGTTAAATAATGATATTCGTAGGAAAATCAAACAGAAGAAAAAAATATTTACTCATTTAAAAAAATGCACAACAGTCACAAAAGAACTCTTACTGGGACAATACAGAACTGTCGTTAAAGAACTAAAAAGGACTATTAGGAAGGCAAAATGCAACCTCGAGTTCCGCATAGCCCATTCCAAAGATAAACACAAATCCCTATTTTCTTATCTCAATACTGAAAAAAGGCAGTAATAGACAAATTGGGCCATTGACCAATGGCACAGACACCATTACATCTGATAGAGAGACAACTGACACATTTAACACCTATTTTGCATCAGTATTCTCAAATCATACAGTCATAATTAATACAAATACTGTCATATCAAATTCTACTGAAAATAACCACACCATAACTATTTCTGAAGTAGTTTCCTTGTTAAAAAATGTAAAACCAAATACTAGCTGTGGACCAGACTTAATTAATCCTAGATTTTGGTTGAAACAGCTGAAAATATTGCCACACCACTTTCCATTATTTTTAATATATCATTAGCGGAAAGATCCATTCCATCTGATTGGATAACTGCTATAGTTGTGCCTATACTTAAAAAGGGTAACCGTTCCATAGTGAGTAATTACCACCCCATCAGCCTTACTTCCATCCCATGTAAAGTAATGGAAAAAATTATTAAAGGCATATTAGAGGCAGAAATGCAAACTCTAGGCATTATCGACCACTCACAACATGGGTTCAAGCAAGGCTTTTCTTGCACTACCAATTTAATAGCCTTTTACAATACTATCAGCCAAGAACTAGACAATAAGATTCCCATGGATGTCATCCTCCTGGATTATAGCAAAGCATTTGATAAGGTTACTCACAATATTCTCCTAGCTAAGCTATCAGACCTAGGTTTTTCTTGTAACGTAATAAAATGGATCAATTGCTGGTTAACCAACAGGATCAATGGTGTCTATTCCAGTAATATGGGTTTGACCAGTGGTGTGCTGCAGGGATCAGTTCTGGGCCCAGTACTATTCAATAGTTTCATCTCAGACATGCAGATTAGCTCCAGGAACAACCTTTCAAAATTTGCAGATGATACAAAGTTAGGTGGTAGGGTGGATTCCGATTATAATATGGACTTATTAGTAAATGACCTCTCAGTATTAGAGCATTGGGCACAGAAAAACAAAATGACATTCAATACAGACAAATGTTCTGTTTTCCACTTAGGTTACAATAATCCCAAACAAATTTATACACTATATAATATTATCATTAAATCTTCAATACGTGAAAGTGACTTGGGCATCCTGATAGATGACAAATTATCCTCCTCCAATCACTGTAATCATGTAGCTAAAACCGCTAATTCACTACTTAGGCGAATAAACCATACATTTATATCTAAGAGAGAGGAATGTATTATCCCATTGTTTAAAGCATACATCAGACCATATACAGATTATGGGTCACCAATGTGGAGTCCATACATGGTCAGGGACATTCTAGTGATTGAAAGAGTTCAGAGAAGGGCAACAAAAATGATGCCCCATTTAGCTCCAGAGAGGCTTCAAAAAACAGGCCTACATTCACTGGAGTTTAGGTGCTCCAGAGGTGATCTTCTGTTCTTATATAAAATTCTCAAATCACCCTCTCTGATGGGCAAATGTGGTATTGTTAAAACAGAAAGAAAAATAGTACCTAGACTTCACAATCAACAACTAATGGTGTGTAAAGCAAAAACAAACAGGAGGCTTCATTTCTTCTCGGTAAGAACACCAAGGCTCTGGAACCAGCTACCACAAGAGCTAGTAGACTGTAATACCTTTGAATCCTTTAAAAAGGGTGTAGATCATTGGCTCTCCAAAAAATACAACAAAGTGTAATTTCCCACACATGTGGAGGACAATCAAGATAGGCTTCATGGCTTCCTTTTGTCCTCACTTACCTAGTAAACCCCCAGACTCCCCAACTTATTGACCAGTCTTTTGTGGGGCATTGTGTTGAAGGGCTTCCTGAAGTCCAGGTAGGCCATGTCCACTGTCCCACTCTGATCAACCACCCTTGTCACCTTATCGAAGAATTCAATCAGGTTCATTTGATGTGACCGACCCCGAGTGAAACCATGCTGCCGAATGTCTTTTAGACCCTCTACTTCCAGATAGATGACGACTATTTTTTTCAATATCGTCTCTATTACTTTACCAGCCACTGATGTGAGACTGACCGGGCGATGATTGCCCACCTCCACCATGCTGCTTCCTTTGTGAATTGGCATCACGTCTGTCTTCTTCCAGTCCTCTGGTACCCTTCCCGTATCCAGGGACAAGTTAAATAGCCCAGCCAATGGTTTCACCAGTACCCCCCTTAATTCCCTGAGCACCCTAGGATGCAGACCATCTGGACCCATGGCCTTGTTCACCCTCAGCTTACCTAACTCCTCCCTTACCTGTTCCACACTGATTGGGCTAAGATCCACCCCTCCTTTCCCTTTTCACTCAGCGCTGGTCCCCTTCCTTCCCCCTTTGTTGTAAAAACCAAGCTGAAGTATCCATTTAGCGCCTCCGCTTTCTTGAAATCTCCTTCCACCTGCAGTCCTCCCTCCCCCTTAATCCTTACTGTCCCCTGTCTTACCTTTCTTCTTTCCCTATGTACCAAAAAAACATCTTGTCCCCCCATTTGGCCTGCATAGCAATTCTCTCCTCTGTTTATGCTTTATCCTTCCTAATCCTCTACCCTGCCATCCTCTGCTTCTCTTTGTAAGTTTCCCTATCCTCCCTTCCCTGCATCCACTTGTATTTCCTGAAAGCACTTTTCCTCTCCCTAATTGCCTCCCTCTCTTCCCTACTGAACCACAGTGGCCTCCTTCTTCTTTTGTTCTTCCTCACCCTCCTTACACATTCCTCTGTCGCTTTAAGGAGCCCTCCCTTGATCTTTTTCCAAAGTTTTCTCCGCCCCTCTCCCATCCCCTCCCACTCCCCCACTTACTCCTGGAATATCTTTCTCATCCTGGGGAAGTCTGCCCCCCTGAAATCTAGGACCTTTGTGGTGATTTGACTAGCCTCATACCCTGCTCTGAGCTGTGGTGACTATCTCCCAGGCCAGCCCCTACCTCCACTCCCTGCACGCTATCTCCATTAGTTAGGACCATGTCAAGTATGTTTCCCTCCCTTGTGGGATCCCTGACCAGCTGTTGCAGGAAGGCACCCTGAAGTGACCCTAAAATCTCTCCACTCCTAGCCAACCTTGCAGATGGGATATCCCAGTTTATATCTGAGAGGGTAAGGTCCCCCATCAGCTGAATCCCCTCTTCCAAGCCATTCTTTGAACCTCCTGCGTCATCTACATGTCTGTTTCCTCACTGTGCGTAGGGGATCTGTATACCACCCCTAGTCTTAATGCTGCCCCAGCCTTCCTCTCCAGCATGACCCATATGCTTTCTACCTCTCCCTGCTCTTCCATTCCTTCCATGACCATGATTCCCTCCCTTATGTAAAGCGCTATTCCTCCTCCCTTCCTACCATTCCCATCCCTCCTGAATAATCTGTATCCCGGGACCCCCACTTCCAAGCCATGGTGCTCGGACCACCAGGTCTCAGTTACAGCTATAATATCTAATCTCTCCCCCACCATTAATGCTTCTAAATCTACCATCTTATTCCCTAGGCTTCTGATGTTTGTGGAGAGCCCCTTCCACCACTTACCCTCCCCACACCCCCCTACCCCTAAGCATATTTTTGCTTGACATTCCTTCCCTGATGGGGGGGGGGGTGCTGAATGACCCCAATGCTCCTGTCTTTTGGGGCATCACTTGGTGAGTCATTTTCCCTCTCCCCCCCAAATCAGTTTAAACCATATGTCTGCTCAATGAATTCCTTCAGTTTTATTCTTAAGACTACCTTTCCCTCCCCGTTGAGGTGCAGCCTGTCCTGGGCATATAGGCATTCATCATTCCATGTTGTCCCCCACTAACCCATACCCCCACTGCCTGCACCACCCCATAGCCATTTGTTGAACTCCCAGATCCTTTCTTTCCTCTCAGTGCTCGCTTTAGGCACAGGCAGCACTTCTGAAAAAAAGCTATAGATCAGAAACCCAGGCTGTTACAAAACCTAGCAAGCACTGTAAATCTCACCTGAACTTCCAACAGGCTATGCCCATCCAAATCATTTGTCCTCAGGTGGAAAATCAGGTGTACTTTTTCATCCTGTGGTTTACCCCATGATGCAATATGATGAATTACCTCTGATGCTGTCATACCTGGCAAGCACTCCAACCAAACTGCACTACCCCTGCTCCCCCCACCATTTAACTCCTCTTAAAATTGAGTCCACAATGAGGAGGACCCTGCACCTGTTTTGTTAATTATTTATTACCTTTTCCTTACTTCTAGTTCTAGGCATCCCTTTTGCCTCCCTTTTCTCTTTAGCTCCGTTGATCCCCTCCCCACCCTGCACCCTTGCACCCCCCCTTAAGTTGCTCCCCCCTTAAAATCCCCACCAGTGTTACCCACTTCACTACCCTTCCCTGCCTCCCTAACATCTGTCACCCCTTGCCCTTCTGCTGCCAGTGCTCCCTTGTGTTTCTCTGTGAGCTGGTAGCCTTCTCATCCAACTCCTCTGGTCTGCCCTTCAGATACTTGCTATCTTGAGCCTCCCTCTCCTCCTGGCTTCCCTTCTTCTTCCCCCTCTGCCTTATCCCCCTTTATGCTACTTCTCTCCTCCTCCTCCTCCTGCAAACTCAGTTCCACCTTCTTGCATTGCACTGTCCTCCCCTTGTTCCCATCTCACTCACACCTTCTGGTAGTCCCCTTTTCCTGGGCCATGCCCGTTGCTCTCCCTGGACCTTTTAGCACTTCCACCCCATGTTTGCCTGCTAGAAGAGTATACCTGTTGGACACTAATACCATCTCCATCTTGTGACTTCCTACCCCCTCCTGCTGAGATACGGGGCCTTCCTTGAGGCTCCCTACCCCTAGTCTTTATTTCTTGCCAGGCATATCTCTCCTCCTCTCCTGGTCTTGGATCCTTTCCTCCATGTCCCCCCCCCATCCTGCCCCAAGTACCCATGCCCCAGCTGGTCCCAGTTGTGTTTCTATGCTCACCTACATCGGCTATTGTGCCCCTAACTCCTGTCCTGGCACCTTCCTGCCACCTCCCCCCAGTGTGGCCTGCTCGCGCCACCTCCTATCCCTCCTATCCCTTCCATCATCTTGCCTTCTGTCCTCCAACCCTGTACCTTCTACGTGTCTCCTTTCCAGTACCCTTATTGACCAAGACATTTCCCTTTTTAGCCATGATAGCTCATAGCTCATCCTCCAGCCTCCCTAGCCTTTGACAAATTGGGCACTCCCCCAGCCTCCACAGAATGCTCATCAATATGGCTGCTCTACCGTTGTTGCAGCCTACAATTCTCCCTCCCCCGTGTCCCATACCCCTCTCCCTCCACTGGCTCTCCCTCCCCTTATGCTGCCACTGACCCTTCCCCTGATGCACCCTTGTACTCTGCCCCCTCCACCAACTACTGCGGTTCCTCCCACTGATCCATTCCCCTCTCTCTCCCCCTTGTGCCTCCTTTGCTCCATGTAATCAGGTAGAAATAAACCTTCATAAAAACAATCTGTATTCCAACCCTTCACCTTGTAATCAGCTCACTCTGTTAATACCCCTAAATAATAGTTACACAACCTTTATGATGACTATTTTGCTGTATACACACAAGCACGCTTTACCTTCTGACCCTCTTTCCTACATAGCCAACTTCACTCGCTAAGTAATTAGTTAGTTTGAATCAGGGTCACAGTTCATTTACTCGTCCCTCAGATCCATTTAGGGATTATTGAGTTTAGGAAAATACTTGGAGGAAGTGGAGCTGCAGAAATAGTGCAGTGGTTGGAGGTTTGCCTTTGGTGTAGAGGGTTGAGGGTTCGAGCTTGGATCCTGCTGGCTAGTAGAGATAGGTAGGTAACGGGGACACCAGAGGGTTTCCCTAGGGGGCAGAGGAAGAGAAATGCAGAGATATGATAACTAGGGTAGTGGAAATTGCTTCGTAAGAGGGAGTAGTTAGTGGTCTTGCTAGTGATTCCTAGTGGCAGGAGAGTAGAAACTGCTAGTGGCACATTGAACACTTAGGCTCACCAGTTCCAAGAGGGAGTCTGGGAGTACCCTGGGGTGCTCTCCCCCTGCTGCTGTAAATGAGAAAGAGCATCAGTGATATCAGTATCCACCCCAGTCACATATAATACTTTAAACTGAATGCTTAACATTAGGCACTTCGGCACAAGCACTCTCATGAGATCTCCCATCGGCCCTTTGGCCCCTAGTTGACTATTACTGTGTGTACCACCCCCATGTTATCTGTTCAAAAAATGACTTTTTTATCCCAGAACTGGTTACGGGAATGCACCTCCTTGGAGATATTTACGAAAGAACTGAAAACATATTTATGGAGAATGGCCTTCTTAGATAGTTAATGTGAACTGTAATATGTTTGGAATTTTATTGTAATTTATTATGTTTTTATGATGTATTTTTATAATGTTTGTAGTGTTTGATGGTTTTGTATTGGAATTTGAAGTTTTGATTAATTTGTTCAACGCCTTGATATATTGAAAGGCGCTATATAAATAAAATTATTATTATTATTATTAACCTCACACCTAATGGGCCACCACTATCAGAAAAAATTCTAACTAGGTGACAATTTTTGTCAACCATGCATTCCGCCAGCTGATCAGCCACTGTTCTGTGCACCATGCTCATTGGACATATGCCTCAAAGCTGAAGATCCCAGATGCACCCATGTAAGCTTAATTTCTTGGTTGGTAGTGGCCATGACCCAGACTGACACCCCATTGAAGCAAATTAAAAAGGCCATCCAGACTGCCTGATCCTCTTTCATACTCTCTGTCATCTGGAGTCTACGATGTGGTTTATAGTAGCTGGCCCCCAGCTTTGTAATTCTGCACAAAAACATCCTCCTCATTAGAATTATCTTGCATGGGAAACTGAGGTGCCCAAACAACTGTTGCAGCTGTCTCAATGTGATTTTGCGTGCCCCTGACACTTTGGCCAATAATTCCTGCAATGCCTGCACCTCACCCACCAGTAATTGAAAAACTGTACCCTAGGTATCAGTCTCAATCCACAAAAATGACAGAACTGTGCAGGGGCCTTCCATCTGGGTCTTTGCCAATGGCACCCCAAAGGCTGTGCACATCCCCTGAAATACCTTCAGTAAGTGCCTACATTGCCCTGTGCAGGCCCTCCCTACAAGCAAGAGGTCATCCAGATAATGCACCATTTCTGTCTACTCCACTTTGGTCATTACCACCTACTAAAAAACGGTGATGAAATGCTCAAACACTGTTCAAACTACCATGTACCCCAAGGACATGAATCTGTCTACGTAATACTGACCTTTAGATTTCATCCCCAGTAAATCCCAGTACCCCTTGTGAGCTGGCAATAAACTAAGTGCCAAAAAGGCAAAACATGGCTGCATGCTGGGCTAGCTGTCGGCAGCAGGAACAGCAGTAGATATTTAAATTGTTTTTAAACTGTTTTTCATTATATTTTAACTCCTTGAATTTAAGTCTTAAGAGGATTGAGGCAGGGTTTTAGTGTAGATAGGGTCGCCAGTGAGTTAGTAGTAGGAGGTTGTTTTTATTGTTTTTCATTGCTCCCTGTCCAGAACAGTGTTAATATCTATATCGGCCATTACAATTTGACCGTATAATTCATGGCAGCAAAGGTTTATATTGTATTAAGCAATACAGACTTTCTGTTCCATTTATTTAGTGATGGTACTTACAACCGGGGAGGTCTTTGTTTCATTCATTGTCTGTGGGCACTCTTCAGTTTGGTGGAGTCACAGGGAGAGTCAGAGTGAGTTGGGAAGGTATTGTATTATCCCCCTGTGGGAACTGGACTGTTGTGGAGCACCTGAAAATGTCAAAGAGTGACGGTCTGCTGGAGCAAATAATTCCCGTGATAATTCCTGCAAGGAAGGAGAGAAGGACCTGAATGGTGGTGGACTGCCATTGCTGCGGGCCGAGGTTGGCGAGGTTTCAGGGGTGTCTGTGCTGAGTCGTACGGGCAGTTTTGGGTTATCGCGTTGAACTTGGAGGATTGGACTGGACTGGCGGTGAGTGAGCTTTCCGGTTCAAGATAATAACTCTTTCTCCTGAAATGAGTACATTTGTGAATTGTGCTGTCTTTTCACAGCTACAGTGGTGGCAGAGCTGTGGCTGTGTGATTTTCATTGGTCTTCGCTAAGTGCCCCCACTGCCTTTTGCGAAAACATTTTTGATTGGGACTGGGCCAAGGTGGCAATGAGAAAGCTTACCGGTCCAGTTTAAAAACTCTCTCTCCTGACTCTACGAGTGAGACTTTGAACTCTGCAGACTTTTTTTTTTTTTGCACAGCTACAGCGGTGGCAGAGCTGAGCTGTGAGATTTTCATTTGTTTTCCTTTAATGCCCCACTGCTTGTGGTGACAGCACTTGTGACGGGGTTAAACTGACGTAGTCAAACTTTGCTGCTAAAAAAAGAGATGTGGTCAGTGTTAAAATATTTCTCAGATTTGATGTGCTGCTCCTGAATTATGAATATTATTGCACTGTACTGGGTTTGGGGTTTATTGTATGATTGATCTGCATAGGTTTGCTTGAGAGTGTGTGTGTTAGGGGTATTTTATCTGTCTTTCCTTTATGAATGTGTTGTATGATTGGGTTGTTTCTGTAATTATCATGGACTAGAGTGTGTGTGATTTTTTTAGGGGGGATTGTTTTGTTTTTATATGTGGGGGTAGGGGGTTCAAACATTATTGGAAGCTGTTTTTATTAGTTAGAAATTATGTGTAAGGGAGAAAAAGTGTTAAGGGTCTGCTATATGTCGGACCACCTACATCTGTTTTGTTCTTTTAAAGGATCCTCAGTAATTGTGCCATCGATGGTCTCTTGCTGATGTGCGCAATTGGGGGATTCTGCAAAGATGAGGCTTGGGATGTAGAGGTGGATCCGAGATAGCAACGGAGGGGGGAAATATAGGGTTAGTGAAGGCTCAGAGATGCCCAGGGAAGAAATGGAATAATGATATGGGTCCCTCCTATTTAGTTCCACTCCCTAGGGCTCCACCTATTGTTAAGAGGCAACATGTTAGCAGGCCAGTTGGCTCTGCCCCTCCCCTTCGGGTAATTCTTTGTAACGCAGGATGAGGAATAAGACTGCAGTCAAGGAGGTTTTCATCGCTGATTCCTCATCTGATCTTATTTGTACCACGGAGACCTGGCTGGGTGACGACTCTGCACCTGTGCTTGAATTGTGTATTCCAGCGGGTTATTGTGTGGTGCATTGCCTGAGGTGGGAGCGCAGGTGGGGCTGGGTAGCCATTTGCTTTAAATTCGCTATGACCTTCACGGCATCCCCCATGGGTAGTATCAAGTCTTTTGAGGGTGTGGCTGTCTGGGGTGAGGCAGGTATGGGCTTTAGGCTCATCCTCATATACCATCCACTACGTTGTGAGGTTGATTTCCTTCAGGAGCTGACAGATTTCTTGGTCATCCAGGTGCTGGAGTTCACCAGACTGTTAGTGCTGGGGGATTTCAATGCTTGGGTTGACAATGAGATCTCGTCCTTTGGTCAACAGCTTCTCCAGTCAATGTTATCACTGGGCTCACCAGCATGGGAACACTCTGGACTCGGTGTTCATGTTGGGGCTTGACATTAGTGCAAGGTTGATACGGTTTTTCTGGTCAGATGATCATGTGTTATGTCATTTCATTGCTGGGCTCACTATTTAAATACCTCCCCCATGGAGATGGTCCGGTACCACCCTTCATGAAATTTGGAGCCTTGCACACTCCAGGTGGTGCTGGACATCTCAGGTTTGGCAACGGTTTGTGCTGAGGGAGCCAAGAAGGCTGTGGAGGGCTGTAACATGGCTCTCGCTGCTGCCTTGGACTCCCTGGCCTCTTGTCTGCATCCATCCCTTTACCTTCCGTCACAGTTCCCCATGGTATTGTGAGGAGCTGAGATGGTTGAAGACTAAGGGACAGATATTGGAGCATTCTTGGAGGAAATCTCATTCCGTTGAGGACATTGAGGACAAATTGGCTCTGAAGAATCACTACGGTGACTATCAGAGAGCAATCACCCTGAAAAAGACAGAGTTCCTGTCAAGGATGATTGTGGCAAGCAAGAATAGGCCAGCTCAGCTTTTTCACACTATAGAAAGTATGATTAATCCTGTCAGTCTGCGATCCATTAAAGCTTTTCCAGCAGAGAAGTGTGAGGAGTTTGGCCATTTCTTCCTTGATAAGATGTCCTTAATACAGGGGGAGATCACTGCAAGTGGCCTGTTATGGGCCAGTGGTATCCATGAAAGGAGGGGCAGTGACAATCTGCTAACCTGGGCTGAGTTTGTTCCAGTTGTAGTAGAGGAGGTGGTCCAAATGATCTTCAGCTTGCATCCTACATGCTGTTCACTTGATTCTGGACCAACTTGGCTCCTTATTGGTAGCCTTGATTTTCTAGGACCAATGTATGCTAGGATTATCGGGTGTTTTCTGAGGGAGGGGGCCTTCCCAGCGGCCCTAAAAAGGGCTGTAGTGAGGCTCCTTCTGAAAAAACATATCTCTGGACCCTGAAGTCCTGGCAAATTACGGGCCTGTCTCAAATCTTCACTTTTTAGGGAATGATCATTGAGAAGGTTGTGGCAACAAAGCTGGAGGTTCAACTGGAGTTATTAACATCTACTAGCCTTTCCAGTCAGGATTTAGGCCCCATCATAGCACTGAGACTGCACTGGTTAGGGTGGTGCATGATCTCCTCATGGTGAAGGATCAGGGACTGTGTTCCATCTTGGTCCTGTTAGATCTCTCATCAGCATTTGATGTGGTGGACCATGGTGTTCTGCTAGATCACCTGAAGAACTATGTGGGACTCACTGGTACAGTTTTGCACTGGTTTGAATCCTACATCACAGGGAGATCACAGCAGGTGGCCTTGGGTAATTTCATCTCTGAACCTTGGGTGGTGACCTGTGGGGTTCCTCAAGGCTTGATTCTTGTACCCATATTATTCTCCATGTATATGTTGCCCTTGGGTGAGATCATAAGGCAGCATGGGGTTGAGTTTCACTGCTATGCCGATGATACTTAGCTCTACCTGTCTTGCAGCCCTGATCAGGTAAATGTGGTGTCAGTGCTCGGATGTTGTCTTCAAGAAATTTATTGAAATGTTTCACCATGAAGGGCACTCCGAACAACAAGTTGCTCATCTCACAGTGCAACCTGGAGGAGAAGGAGAATACATCCATCGAGCAGCAGCATGATTTTTTACAGAGAGTCAAGTCATTGTTACATACAGTAGTTTAGGAATACAGACGTAAAAAACATATTATACATAATAAGTGCAAATCATCCAACAGAGCAGCCAAATGTGGAGACTCTTATGGGAGAGATCTGGGCTATGTACAAGAGTACACAATATATCTGAGCAGGATAAAAGATAACCAGCAAGAAGGGAAGGTGGCAGAAAGTGGTGATGAGGGGGGAGGGGAGAAGGCATTATGTTCTGAAGGAGTGAGCCAGGGGGATGTAGGTGTAGAAGAAAATAGAAAGGGATATAATAATGGTGATATATGGAGAGAGAATACAAAAAGGGGCGAGGCAGGAGTAAGCACAGGTACAGTTTACCGAGAAGAAGTTGTTCATTGCAGAACAGATGGAGTAAGAGGAGGATGAGATCAATAAATGGATGGCCTTCAACTCACTACATCTCAACCCAGGGAAGATGAAGGTGATGGTCGTCGATCCAGGGTGGTTTGGAATGGCAATGACAAGTGGTGACCTTTCTTTTCCATCATTAAATGGTCACAGTATTTGAGCTGTGGATGCAGTGAAGGATTTGAGTGTCTTTTTTTTTTGTAAGAAATATACATGGTTGACATTCATGTCTTGGTACTGTATACAGCAAACAAGGATAACAAAAGTAGTGCTTTCCACATGTTATAGTAAGGTTTCAAGTCTTCACCTAATGAACATAAAGCACAGAATGGGAAACAAAATCTGGCAAGTAATTTCCTTTCATCTGATTTTCTAAGTTTCTCAGGGAACAAAGGATTTGTCTTCTCTAGATATATAAAACACGCAGGAGCACCACCTGATTTCAAATTTTGGTGTTCAGTTCTTTTGGTGTACTATAAGGCACTCTAAATAATATATCTCATTTATAATATTATGCCATTGTGATAATGCAGGGGTCACTGAGCTGTGCTAAAGATGAGTAATTACCTTCTTTGCTGCTATAAGAAGCAAATATATCATATTTCTGGAAGGTGGGACTGTATCGTCTGGGTAAATGTATAGGAGAACCAGCTATGGGGTCAGGACTATATCTGGTCCAAATATCTGATTTATTGCATTAGTTATATATTGCCAGTATGATGTCACCAGAGAGCAACTCTAAAAAATATGAGCGAAATTTGCCTGGGGTTCCCCACATCCTCTCCAGCAAATCCCATATTTTAGAGGTAGATAGTTAAATAGTTTAGCAGGGGTACTGAAGTATCTGGTCCTGCATTTCCAGACAAATTCTTTCCAATATGGGGCTTGTAAGATTTGCATTGAAGGGATGATTGGTTCCAACCATCTCTCAAAAGTTGTATTTGCTTCAAGTTCAATATTCCAGGCTTGTAAAATCAAACCTGTATTTTCCAGTCAGGTCTCCCGTAAAGCTTTATATGTTAGTACTATTAACTTTGAATGATGGAAACCTCAAGAAGTTTCCGTTAGTAATTTCATGCATGAGTGAAGGGATGGGATTAGGTAACTTATTCCAGAGGGGCCCTTTTTGTAGTAAATATGTACGTACTTGTAAGTAATAAAATGGTCCTTGTTAGGGAGTTGGTATGCTGCCTGGAGATGAGCAAAATAAGTTACGCCATTTGCATCCAAAAATTAATATATATGCCGGAGGCCCATTCTTTGCCAGTTGGTAAATGTTAGAAAGAGACATGCTGGTAAAAAAATCTGCCTCTAAATTTAGTACTTTGAAAAAATAGAAAATGAATTGCAGATTCTTGCTGGTTCTTAATCTGTACCAGGCTACTAGAGTGGTCTTAGTTTCGAATGTAATTATTTTAAAGTCGGGAGGGATGTTAACGGTGTAAACAACCATTTGTTGGTTGTCTGACAGCCCATATATATCTGGAAAAGATTATATTCCATGATGTAAAATAGTAATGGGACAGATATATGGGAAGAGTTTGAAATAAGTAAAATAGCTTTGGGAGTATCATCATTCGGATAGTGTCTATTCTAGAGTAAAAAGATATGTGAAGATGAGCCCAGATGTTAAGCTCCATTTCTACTGTATGAAATAGGGTTTCATAATTTATTAATTCTAAGTGTAACAATTTTTAGGGAGAAACACTCCCAAATATTTTATTTTAGTACATTTCCATCTTGATGGGAATAATTTCTTTAAGTTTTTTGACGGGGCAAAGTTTAGAGCCAGTATCTCCATTTTCTGTATGTTTATTACATATCTGGATAGTTCTGTGTAAGAGTTTAATGTGTTTAAAACAGTGGGAACAGACTGTTGAGGGTTTAATAAAGTGAGCAGAATGTCATCTGCATATAAAGATAATTTATACATACGTCCCTCCCCCCAACAGGATTCCTTCTATCTCGTGGGCCTCTCTAATTGCAATGATTTGGATGTCATTCTTGACTGCAAGCTGACATTGGAAAAACAGGTGTCGACGGTAGTCAGGAATGGCTTTTACCATCTTCTTAACATTGCCCGAATTAAACCATATCTGGTGCCAGCCAACCTTGAGACAGTCATCCATGCCTTTGTCACTTCCCGTTTGGATTACTGCAACATTCTCTACCTAGGGCTATTTTGAAGTTTGGTGTACTGACTGCAGTTGGTCCACAACAGTGTGGCCCAGCTTGTGGTGGGAACTCTTCATAGTGATCACATCATACCAGTGTTGCGGGTTGTGCATTGCCTTCCTGTTTAGTGGCACACCATGTTCTAGACTTGCTTGATAACATTTAAGGCCCTATGTGGACTGGGGCCAAGCTACCTAAAAGATCTTGAGACATCTTACACTCCCTGTCACCCCCTCTGGTCCACAGATGTGGGTTCACTTCAAGTTCCCCGTTCCCATTTAAAACAGTCTGGGGATAGGACCTTTGGAGTTGCAGTTCCTTTACTGCGGAATTCTCTCCCAGAATCAGTATGTTCTGCCCCCACTCTAGATACCTTTAAACACAGATTAAAAACATATTTATTTACACAGGCCTATCCAGATTGTTAATTAATTCTAGATCTTTTTGTCACTGTTTTATTGATATTTTAATGTATTTATTTGGCTGCACCTTTGAAGTGAAATCTTGTTGTTTGTGAAGTGCTCTGAGCCATTGGAAAAGGTGCCAGATAAATAAAAATAGCCTTGCCTTTGCCAGCAAGGCCCCTTTTCCTGCTGCCCTTACCACATATGCTGCCCTGACAAATAATGTGTAAAACACAGGTCAATGTAGTCATTGACAGAATCCCCCTCCTGGTAAGACAGGTGGTTTATCATCCCAAACACACCCAGGGTCTTCTTGGGAACTATTCTGATCAAGGATACATGCAACCATTTTGAAATCAGGGCTAAAAGAGGCAACTGATCCTCCCTGCTCCCACTTCCTTGGCTATCTTTTCCCTGATCAGGTCTGGATGCTCCCTGGTGGACTTTGAGTTCTCAACATCATAATGCCATTGAGGAACCTTGTATGGAATCTTAAAACTTAGTCTGTGTCCCTCTGCCAGAGAATGAGTAGCTGCCTTGTCTGATTACTCCATCAACCATGGTCTAATTCTATCTAACCTTATTGGCGTTGGGAGGCCTGTTGTACCACTTACAAAATGGCTGTGGGACAGCATTGCCTAGTTTACACTGCATAAAAGAATGGCGCCAGCTGCAGGCCATACAGTAATGCTTGAACCTTCACTACTCTGCCTTATAGATGCCTTGGTTATAATTATAACAACACCCAGACCTGGACAATCTTAGGGTAGAAAACCCTTGCACCCCTCTCTTCAGTGACAGGGCTCTTTTACCTGGAAACCCCTGTCTTTGTGCTGCCCCTGCCATGCTAAATGGCTCACACCAGTGTCATATTCAACACAACCCAGTGTCTCACAAGGTCTGTCTGCTTCAGATGAAGGAACTCCTCATCCTATTCTAGCCATCCATACCCAGGCTTACTGGCATGCATGACCATGACCCTGCTGTAGTAGTTCCAAAGCCCATGTCCCTTGTCTGGAGCCACCTGCTGTATTGTCCCTGCAAATATTGCAAATGCCACCACCCAGTTCTGCCAAGTGCAGAAGATCTGTACCCTTCTTATCTCTATCCCTTAATCCTTCTCTTTTTTATCCTTCTGCTCCTTAGACTCCCTGGTTCAATTAAGGAGTGAGAATATGTCCACATAGTCCCCCTCCTAAATCTTTAAATGCACCATTTCAGTGAAGTGCAACCCAATTGGTTCTTCCAGGCTTACAAAACTTGCTGTGGGGGTGGGAGGCACTGGAGGATGGACCACTTCCTGGACCCCAGCACAGGTTACTAGCACTCCACCCCCAATTAAGGGGAACATGGATACTAATGACTGCTGCAGTGGACCTTCCCCTCTCAGTACATTCCCTTCCAGGTATGCCAGAAGCCAGTCTAACTTCTTTTCTAATGCCTATAGCTACTGCTCCCCCACTTGCTCTCACTCCTGGACAGGCTGACTGGCTTCTGTGCAGGCATCCCCATTGGCATCACTGGGCTACTTGGCTGGGGAGGGCTTTCCCTGGCAGTATCTAACCAGTTCCTCCCCAGCCCCTGGGACACCAATGCTTAGCTACTCCTACCGTCTGGGTGAGGGCTGGCAACTGGACCAGGGCCTGTCACCCTGGCACAGGTGGTAGGCTGGGCACTGCCCTGGCTGTCAGTGGCCTCCTCAGCTCTTTCCCTCATTCATCAGTCTTACCACAGGGGTTGAACCCCTCCCCTGCCACTCCTGGACCTCTCTGGTGCCAGCTCCCCTCAAGGGTTGCCACCTTCAAATGTGCTTACCAACAATGCTCTCATCTGTTCTGTACTCCATTCCCCAAAATAGGCCGATCTTGCTCCATGTTAACTGGTGCCTCTGAAACCTCTGCTACCTCTCGGTCTGTGCTGTCTTCTTGGCCACCAGTTTCTTATTAGCCAACTGCCGTGGCACTGTCGGACGCTTCTTACCCTGTGCCATGGATGTCAATTGCTGGGGTCCCTGGTCCTGTAATTTCCACTGTTGGGGTTGGCTCTGTGTGAGGTTTAGGCTAATATGGAAGTCCTGAATGCCCTGTACTAGCTGGGTTTGAAAACTCTGCCCCCCACACATTAACAAAACAGCTCTCCCACCAGGCCTTGCCTCTCACTTGCATCAGAACCTCCAGCTGCTTCTCAAACTCCACCATACCCCTCTTCTCTACCACCTTTCCTTGTCTTGGCATCTTGTACTCTATTCACCAGCTGAAAAATACAAACACAGACAACCTGACCCTGCTCGTACTAGTTCTCCGTTCTCTCGGGCCATACTGTTTAAACAAACATGAATTAATCTCTCATCGGCATCCTTTGTCCTATGTCATATTTCATACCTCCCTGTTCCTTCTGATTGCCCCTTGTGGGTTTTTTTGGTTTTTTTTCCCCTCTTCTGGGCTCATGGGGAAGGCCTTGCCATAGAAGCTTGGTTTGCTACCAACATTCACCCCACCAGTGAAACCCTTTTACAAGTTCACCACAAGCACCACAGTTCCTGGCTGTTTATTTCTGCCTTGACTTGCCAGTATGCCTAAAAGTGGCCTGAGATATATGGCAGTTGCTATGCCCAAGATGGCCAGTCTGAACATGCATGCACACTGCTTGCACCCGGCCTTAGTGCCCACAAGTGCTCTTGAGCACTCTTAGAGCAGGGAGCCTGAACATCTAGTGCCTGTCTGCCCTAAACCCAGACTGGCAGTCCTGATCTGCTTGAGCAGCAGCCTCATTCTTCTTGACCCCCACCACATGGCAATCTCCATGCCTGGGATGGCTGTTCCTTAGTGCACATGTACCCAGCACATCCCCGACGAGGTGTTCTCTCCTTCCTATGCCAGTGTTTTTTTCTCATGGACAGCGGAACAGCAAACATCCCTGTCAGCCACATTACACTTATGCAGGCATTCACCCTGCCTGTCACTTGACAGAGTCACTCACCCCTCAATTTCAGCTAGCAGAAGAGACAAAGCGGCTGGGCTTCAGTGTCCAAATCTTACAGTATATAGCCACTTTGCTCCTCCCCTTCAGACCAACTTTCTTCCTCCCCTGGGCGGCACTCTCTTCCTAACTCGACATTTCCCTTTTTCCATCCCCCTACCATCCCCCTCCTACCCACCTTCCTCCAGGCATCAGAGGAAGGACCCATGGACAAATTCGTACAAGCTTCAACGGGCCCCTTCACTGGCTGTCTAGCCAGGGAGAAGCAGTATATGATTGTACATAAAGTTAGAAGTAGTATCATGGGGTAGATAGTGATTCTGTGCAGATTTATTTAGTTATTTGTTTATTTAGAATGTTCACAATCCATGATAGACTTGTTCAGGTGAAACATGTATTTTCCAAGATGGTCCTGGCTTCCAATAGTAGTGATGTCACACAATAGAATCACAGTTACCATAGTTTTAAGCATAAATAAGTGCATGTACAGTACATCCAGTTTAAATTGAAGTCCAAACCAAACCAGAACCTTGATTTCAATGGCTTCTTCTTCTCTAATTAGTGAATGATTGCTAACACAGGGGATTAACAATGCAACCATTTTTGAACATGAGGAATGGCTTAGTGCAGGGGAGGTTAAAGAACTAACCTGTGATGCTATGTTTTGCATTAGTTAAAGAAGACCATTTGCTTTAGAGGCAAAATGCGCCCTTATTTTTTGCTGCAAGTGCACCTTGAAATGCCATTACCTGCTGTAGCTGAGCGCAAGGCAATTTGTTATCTGGAACAGCTAATTTTTCATTGCAGCTCCGCTGGGGCTCTCAGTGCAAAGTCATCCAGCATGACTAGAGCAGCAGCAGACTAACTAGCATTCAGATCAGGTACCCTATCAGATTCTATCTCTTGCAACCTTCAGGAGAAGAACTCTGCTGCATATCACATTAATAAAGGGCTGGAATTCTCTGGCTTTCACTTTTTTTATTTTTACTGTATACCAGCCTGGTACTTTACAAATGATTTGGGGCAGGACATGCCAGAAGACATTTATATTTATCAGTCTGACATTTCCACTGTCTGTGAAATTGTCTGTCTGTCTATAAGATATATATATATATATATATATATATATATATATATATATATATATATATATACATATATATATATATATATATATAGCATATAATATATTGGTATAATATTCAGATGTTTCTATATTTACATATATCTGCTGTAGCACTGGGGGGGGGGCTTCTCACTGTTGTGGAACTGTCCTTCAGCTGAGTTGTTAAACCAAGGACCCTTATTCCCATCTCTGGTGGCTGCCCAGGTGCAAAGTAAAAGATCCAGTGGTATTAATCATAAGAGTAGTGGATTTTCTCCAGTGTATGCTCAAACACATGCAGTTGCACACTTGCAGCTCAATAAGTAGCAAACAACAGGAGAAAACATGAGGAATGCCAGTTCAAACAGCAACAAAAGGCAATTTATTGTGATCAGAAAGCAGACAGCAGACGAAAGTGTAGCACTATACCCTGGCTCTTCACATCATAGGCCTGACACTTTGTTGTAGGTGGGTCCAGTCTGAATTAGACTACATATATGCTGCGGAATTAAAGGGATATACATTAAATTTGTATACTCATTGAGAAACGTTTTAAATATCAGTACAGCCTCTTAATGCATCAAGCCAATGACAAAGGAAAAGAAAATTAAGACAATGAAATAAAAAAACAGTGCTGGCCCTAATTATCCTGGGGCCCTGTGTGAACCTCCTTGCTGGAGCCCCATATCAGAAATTGCAAAACCCCCAAGGAATATCCTCATCCCTACCATGGCCTCCCCATATCTTCGTTTTCAGCCATTTTTGTACTTTACTTGAATTAGAGCATAGAGGACCAAGGAGAAAGGCGGCAAACTGAACTGCTGAGAATTTTGGGGGGCACCTCTGCTCTTGGGGCTGTGTGCAAATGCACAGTTCATGCCCAAGAAGAAAGGAGGCAGTCTGGACCACTAAGCTTATTTTTGGGGGAGGGCATTCTCTTGGAGCCCTGTGCCAATGCACAATTTGCACCATGCTAAGTCTGGCTCTGATAAAAAAAGTACCCCTTAGTAGTAAAAAAAAAAAAAAGATTGAGATAAATGAAAAAAAAACACTGCAGGTAACATGGAACCTAAAATGTAGGAGAGAGCAGCTCACTCTAGCAAAGTCATATGACACTGTGTGTGTACTTAGAGAAAGACGCTGGGAAGATATAGCATCAGATGACAGGACAAAATAACAGGTAAGTAGAGAATACTGTGGGGGGGGGGCCAAGGAGAAGAGTTAAAAGCATGGTACAAGTCAACAAGAAAAATGACTTAGTCAGGAGGGCAGCAACAGGGTGGAGGCAAAGCCCTGGCATCTACACCAAGCCAAATATAGTGACAAAATCCATGAAGATAGTAAAAATTGAGTTGACATTGCTGCTGTGAGATACGCTGGCAGCTAAATGTCACAAGGGAAACTTCATGGAACACAGCAATTTGTAGTGCTAGGAAGGCTGAAAAAAAAATAAAAGCTAGATTAATAACAAAACAGTTTTATTACAAATAAAGCAGACTCAGGTTTTTGCTGTTTTTCTCATCTGGTCCCCGGGGCCCTAACACATGGGTGACATGTGTGCATGGAGGTACACACACACCCCATGATGCCAGCGCCCCTTCTGCACCTACCTGTGGCTACCACTGCAGCTCTCTCGGGTCAGTGCCACCATCCATCCATCCTCCACCAGGTGGCGGCCAGTGACCGGGGAGCCGTCAAACCCTCCCAGGAGAGAGAGCTGCCTTCGGTGGCTCAGTCTCATCCCAGCTGACCCCTGACATCTGAGCTCATTCCCAAACCCTGGTCACCGCGCATGCGTGAGTGTGGCATCCAGTACCTCAACCCTCAATGCCACCAGGCCGGCTTAGCTAAAAGGTATTATGTGCCTCAATAGTAAGGCAACATGTGCATGGGCAACCATTTTACAGAAAAGGCATGATATCAGTGTTATCAGCTAAACCTTTAGGATGGAGAGCTTGCAGAGTGTAAATCCATTTGGATTCACATTACGATTACAGTAAGGTTTTTCAGTTGCCCCCCCCCCAAGATGGATGGGTATGTGGTCAATGCCTATAAAATGTAAAGCCATGAGATTGTTGTTATGATGAACAGCAAAATGTAATCCCAAAGGAGTGTCTGGGGTGACTTGGGTGACTGCACATATTTCTGATTCATATTTTTTAAGGATTTATATGAACATACGAAACTTGCCAGCAGAAACAGGCCTCACAGTCTATCAAGTCTGCTCAAATGCACAGCTAGCACCCTTATATTGCAGCTGCCCCACCCCCATCCCCCATTCACCTCTGTAAACTGCTCAGCATTGTTTACCCAGCACTGCTTGCCCTGTCCTATGCCCTTTTGAAACTTCCCACCATCCTGCATGCCACCACCTTCTCTGGCAGAGCGTTCCATTTTGACACCACCCTCTCAGTGAAATCTGCCTGCCTCCAATCTTAGCCCATGCCCCCTCGTGCCCCTTCTCTTCCTCAGCTTAAATAACCCCACTGTGCCAGATTTGTTGATACCCCTCAAGCATTCAAAAGTTTCAATCATATCCCCCAGATCCCTTCTCTCCTGCAGGGTGAACAAACTCAGGTGTCTCAGCCATTCTTCGTAGGTTCTGCCTTTCATCCCCTGTATCATTTTTGTTGCCCTATGATGCACCACCTTGAGCAGCCTGATCTCTTTCATCAGGTATGGATGCCAGTACTGCATGCAGTACTCCAACTGCTGCCTGACCAAGGACCTGTACAGGAGCAGGATCACATCCTTGTGCCTGGACGAGAACCCCCACGTGATGCATCACAGCATCCTATTGGCCCTAGCTGCAGCCTTCCTGCACTGAGCAGAGTTGTTCATGTTCCCTGTTATTATGACCCTTTAGATCCTTCTCCTCCTCAGTGACACCTAGCCTCACCCCACCCAACCAATATTCCCTCCTCGGGTTCTTCACCCCGAAATGCATAACGTTGCACTTTTTTGCGTTAAAACCCAGTTGCCACCTTGCTGACCACACCTCAAGTCTGGTTAGGTCACCCTGTAGCTTCTGCCACCCCTCCATGTCATCCACAACAGCCCCCATCTTGGTGTCGTCCACGAACAAACTGATACTGCTCCCAACCCCATGACCAATATCCAATATGAACAGACCAAACAACATGGGCCCTAGCACAGAGCCCTGCAGCACACCACTGGTCACTGACTTGGGATATGAGAGCTCCCCCCCATGACCCCCATGGCAGTCTGTCCTCCAACCAATTCTCTATCCAGTTAGCCATCTTATCCCCACCCTTACATATTTCAGTTTTGCCCCCAGCCACCTGTGAGGGAACGAATCAAAGGCCTTGCTGAAATCCAAATATAGGACATCCACTGTATGGACCTTGTCCAACTCCCTTCTGACTCAGTAGTAGTACGCTGTTAGGCTGGTCTGGCATGATCTCCCTGAGACAAATCCATGTTGCAGCCCATCCTGGAGACCATTGACCTCCAGGAGGGTTACCAGTCTCTCCTTCAACATTGCTTCCATAAGTTTACCCACTATGGAAGTGAGACTGACAGGTCTGTAATTACCAGCTCATCTTTTGGGACGCTTTTGTGGATAGGCACCAAATGAGCCAACCTCCAGTCTTGCAGCATGCACCCCATGTCCAAGGAGGTGTTGAACAGGTCAGCCAGTGACCTGGCCAACACCTCCGCCATCTCCCTAACACTCTGAGGTGAATGTCATCAAGACCTGGTGCCTTATCCACCCTAAGTGCCTTCAGACCTTCCAATACCCTGCTTTCCAGAATCACTATGTCAGTCACCTCCTCCCCCTGTCCCCACCCTCCCAGTCCACGGATGTAGCGGACCTCCTACCTCCCTCATGAACACAGAGCAGAAGTATTCACTTAGTACTTCTGCCTGTTCCTCCTCCTTCTCCACTCCCTGCCCTTCCTGATCCAGACTATCCAGTCCCTGCAGTTCCTTTTCACCCTCACATACCTATATAATTCCTTCTCCCCCTTCCTGATACCCTGAGCCAGCCTCAGCTCCTTGGAGGCCTTGGCCTCTCTTACTAACTTGGTTACCTCCTTGTACCTCTTTGTGTACACCTCCCTGTCCTCCTCCCGCCCGGTTCTTTTTAGTCTCCTAAAAGCAGCTCTCTTGGCCCTTACCCCCTCCAACACACTCCTGGTCATTCAGCATGGCACCTTAGCCCTGGTCTTCTTGCTCAGAGTCTTGGTGCATGCTTCAGTAGCCTCCCTCAGCCCAGACTTTAGGATGTCCCACTTCTGTTGGGTGTCCATCTCCGACCTAATCTCCTCAAGGTGCACTCTCAGTATTTCCTTCATCTTCCCAAAGTCCGGCTGTCTGAAGTACACTATCTTTGTTGCTGACCCCACAGCCTCCCTGCTCATGCTGAGTGTGAACCACACTGAAAGGTGGTCACTCCCAGCTTGTGGGTCATCCACCCATAGCTCTCTCACCGTCTCCCCATTTGATAATACCAGGTCCAATATATTACGCAGCCAGGTTGGTTCACCAACTATCTGCACCAGGTGGCTATCTTGGAATGCATCTAGAAGTATCTGTTCCCTGGCACTAGAGGAGGCTTGGGTTCCCCAATCCACCCCAGGTAAATTGAGGTCCCCCACGATCACCATGCTCCCCTTACTATATACCCTTCGAATCTGATCCACCAGCTCCTTATCCAACTCCTTGGACTGCTCAGGTGGTTTATACACCACCCCTAGCCTCAGTTTTCTCACCCTTGGATCCAGGAACTGCATCCTCAGTGCCTCCATCCTCCCCTCCTCCCCTTCCTCCCTTGTGCATCTGATCCCATCCCTTATATAAATCACCACCCCTCCCCCTTTTCCCACCCCTCTGTCCTTCCTATAAACCCTGTACCCGGGAATCATCAGATCCTAATCCTGGTGTTGGCTAGCCCACATCTCCATGATGGCTGCCACATCCACCATCCCTATGCTTAGGAGAGCCTGTAATTCAGCTACTTTGCTGCCCAGGCTCCTCACATTCAGGGAGACTACTCTCCATCCAGTACCCACCTTCATCTGTCCTGCACCCTCTCTACCTGACCTTTCCCTCTCAGCTCCCCTTGTTACAAACACTACTGTTGTGGGGGGTCAGCTCATTTAGCTCCCCTACCTGGTGACCCTGCATACTAGCTGCACACTTGCCTCCCCCTTCCTAGTTTAAAAACCCCATGGAAGCTATATATTCCTCCAGTTTCTGCTTCAAGATCCCTTGCCTGGCCTTACTCAGGTGCAATCTGTCCACTGCGTATAGGTCACTGCTGACCCATGTGTTCCCCCAATCCCCCACCAGCCCATATTCACATGAACAACACCATTCCACCAGCTAAGAACTAAACACCACAATCCTGTCCTTCTTCACCCTGCTCGCCCTGGGTACTGGAACCGTGTAGTACAGTCAGTGTTAATTTGAGGACAGAAACATGTGATCAAATGTCAGGCACTTAATAAACAGAAGCAAAATCTGCAGATATAGTAGTTCCTGCAATGAAAACTGCCTACTGGTTAAAATGGTAGCCACTGCATGTAGTTTTGGGGTAGTTAGTTTGGAGAAAAGTTCTGGGTAACAAGTCCCCCATATTTTTAGCTCTCTTATAGGGGATAACGTGGTTTTTGGCCTACACTGTGAAGGAGTTCTGGGTCACCATGTAAGACAGGCCAAAATTTAACAATTGCAGAAAAATGGGGAGTAAGGTGGCTAAATTATGTGACAAAAATGACACCAAAATATAATTCACCACTGTGTATCTGTGATCATGGAAGGGCAGAACAATCAAACCTCCTTGCTCGGGCAAAGCATCATTCAAGACAGTAGCCATGATTAAGAAATCGCTGTTTTAGGTCTGCTGTTTCTTCATCAAAAAGTTAAAGAGGAACAATGCCTCTGACATGCACAAACTGATAATAAGGAATGGCTTTTTATAAGATGGACAGGGTGTACACTGTCAGCTTTCAGTAGTGTGTTACCAGAGGCAGGTTTTCTGTAAGACTCAGAATTAATGTGTACGCTGTCAGCAGCTGTCAGTTTCAAATCCAGAAATGTCATTTTTGTTAAACAGCAGGGACATGTGAATTGCAGGTTAATAACATTCATGTAAAGAAATTGGACAAATTAATTGGCAAGATCTACTGATCCCTTCCAAATTATGAAGCTGTCATCAGTGTACCTGCCCCAGAAATGAATCTGGGACTGGTATGGGTTCCTGTGATGGTCGAACACTATGGCCTCCTCCCACCAACCTAAAAAAAGGTTGGCATAGGAAAGGACCATGGTGAACCCCATCGCAGTACAACAGGTCTGTAAGAAGAGCATTCCATCAAAGATGAAAACATTGGAAATCAAGATTAAGTTAGTCACTTCAATGAGGAAATCCACTGGAAAGTTCAAGGCCTTATTAGATGTATATGCAGTAAGTAATGTTAAGAGCAGTGAGTCCTAGGTCATGTCTGATGGATGTGTAAAGAGAAACAAGATCCACAGACAGCCATACAATGTTCAAGGACCAGGTCAACACCTGTAGTTTGGACAATATGTCCATGATGTCTCAGAAATACGAAGGTAAGTCCAAGACCAACTTGAAGGAATAAATCTTCAAACACTAATATGTTTTCAGTCAGGAACCCTTGCCTGAATATATTATGTCTCGAGGAGTGGGGGGAAGTTGACTTGGTCCTTATGAATCTTCAGAAGAATATAGATGGTAAGAGTTAGACTCAATGAAAGGTACTCATGAAGTCTTTCTTGTTCAAAGGGCTCTTTGAGAAATTGATCAGTCTTGTCTTTGAAATGTCTGGTTGGATCTGTTGTTAGGTACTTGCAGCACTTGACTTTGTTATCTGACTGAAAATCTCCTCTTTGTATTTATTTTTGTCCACCACAACAGCTTTGTTGCTTTTATCCACTTGTTTAATTTCTATAGAGGACATGTTGACTTGGTTCTTATGAATCTTCAGAAGAATATAGATGGTAAGAGAAAGACTCGAAAAGTACTCATGAAGTCTTGCCTCCAGAAAGGCGGAAGTGATCCTTCCATTGTACAACTGCTTGGTTAGGACACACCTCGAGTATTGTGTGCAGTTTTGGAGACCACATTTAAAAAGGGACATTACACTCCTAGAGAGGGTCCAAAGGAGGGCAACCAAAATTATCTGGGGCCTGGGGGAGAGGACCTATGAGGAGAGGCTCAGGGAGCTCGACATGTACACCCTGGAGGAGAGGAGGGATGGGGGGACATGATAGAGGTCTTTAAGTACATGAAAGGGATCAATAAATGAGGCCCAATCAGGGTGCTCCAAAGGAAGGAGGGTGGGGCAATGAGAGGTCACGGGTGTAAGCTGGAAGGGGCAGGCTCAGAGGGGAGAGGAGGAGATGTTATTTCACTGAAAGGGTGGTAGAACCATGGAATGCACTGCCCAGGGAGCTGCTAGAGGTGGAGAATGTGGACAGGTTTAAATGGGGATGGGACAGGTACAGGTGGAGAGTAAATCTGACCAGACCCAGTTCAGATGGAACATCTAGGACTGGGGAAAGTATAACCCAATGGGGGGGGGGGACACCAAAATCGACCCTTAGTGCAGGTGCTGAAAATCGAGCAGACTCGAGAGACCATTAGGCCTATTCTGCTGGCATTTTAGTATGTTAGTATGTTTAGTCTTTCTTGTTCAAAGGACTCTTCAAGAAATTGATCAATCTTGCCTTTGAAATGTCTGGTTGGATCTGTTGTTAGGCACTTGCAACACTTGACTTCATTAAGCTGACTGAAAATCTCTACTTTGTATTTATCTTTGTCCATCACAACAATTATGTTGCCTTTGTCCACTTGTTTAATTTCTATAGTGGACATGTCGATTAGTTCTTTCAGACTATGATTTTCTTAGATCCAATTCCCAAGTATGTCTGTAGGAGTCAGCAAATATTCGCCACAACTTCTGAAGTCCAGTAAAAAATCTTTTTATTTTCCCTTATGTTTCACTTGAGTAGATCTTGTTCACGGGGTTCATTCTATTTAAAGATCAAAAGGTTTTTTATTATTTTTTTATATTATCCATAAGTTTCAAAATTCAAATAGTTCATCTCAGCATAAGAGTAAAATGCTGTCCACATGTTTAGAATCACTACTTACACTAGGATGCCATCAACATACAATATATTTCTCTAAAGGTTCTTATTCCTAATAATCAATATTCAACGATTCTACCTAAAGAAACACAAAACGTTTTGTTATCCTGTCCATTGTATCAAAGAGTATTAAGTCTTAATCTTATTCTATACACATTAATTAATCTATACATTTACTGTCTATCACATAAAAATAATATATACATTGATGTTTAATGCACCCTATTACCTCCTTATACATGTTTTAAAGTGTTGACTACTCATTGGTCTGAATCCACATACCTGTTGGGCATTCAAATCGGCATACCATTTTATGTCGAAATATATCCGTTCCTTACATTCTCTTAGAACCTCAAGCAAAAGACGCTTATCAAACCATAAAGGCCCAAAACAAAGGGGCTTCTGAATCAATCTGTGGGTTTTTCTAAAACAAAAAAACACCACAGTCTTAATTAATCTTCAAACTATTTAAATAATACCATAGTACATTCGCCAAACACTTCCATGAGTATTTAAACCATTTCTACCTTATATTTTCTTTAATTCAAAGTGGCGGTGTTCCAGACAGCACTTGAGTGCTACAACAAGAACCTCTCGGGACTGTTTGTGAAAAACCAGATCCATGACATCACAGCTATTGTGCTCCCATGAGGGCAATTGGTTGCTACGCAACCCACAAGTCTAGTAAAAACTGGAACCGGATTTTCACAAACAGGCCCATCCATGTAATGGGTCAAAGCATGTACCAAAATAGCGATATGCCTCTAATGATGCATATATAACGTTAGTCAAATTCAAGTTTATCATGCCCAGTAAGTCATTTGAGTTCTTACAATCATCTAATTCCTTCTATCTACTAGTTCTTACAATCATCTTATTCCTTCTATCTACTTCTTAATAAACAAGTTACAAACAATCCAAATGCTTTGTGTTATTCATTATGTAAGAGTTAGAACAAAAGAAGGCAAGGGGGGAGGGGGGTATGATTTTCTTAGGCCATCATATCTGACTGGTGATGCCCCAATTGGAAAGGAACACATTTTCAACTATGTTAAGTACCAAATATTGATATGTTTGTGAGGATGCTGTACTATGAAAGAAGCCAGATGGAGGCTTAAAGAGATGCTAAGTATTTATCTACTCTAATTTTTATGTTGTCTTGCGCATGCGCAAGCAAGATCTTGCAGGTGTGTCAGTGTTGGCGAATGCAGGGTACGCCTTAGTAGGTGCATCCCTCAGTCCCCAATTAGCCAGCATGCTAGCGTTGATGCAAAAATTATGTAAAGTGCCACCAATTTGAAAGAAATCTGCTGCTGCAGTCAGAGACAAGCTCATCATGCAGCGGCACAGATGACATGCCTCCCATACGTACCTTTCCTGGTGAAACATTTTGATAAACATGGTGGCCACTCCTGCAGCTGCCACATAATCCCCAAACAAAGCTGACATTGTGTGATCCCGTGTGGCATGTACCCATCCCCACATTGTGGTGGTTGTTTAAGAGCTCCTGACCTGTGGTAGTAATACCGCGCTACTAATATATTATGATAGCACGTAGCGTTACCATAGTTAGGGCTGAGGAGCCATTTCTATGTTAAACCCAAAATTTTGCACCTAATAATTTTTGAACCGCTTGACGGATTTGCCTGGAATTTGGAATACATGATCAAGAACCATAGGCCTTGGGATCTGCCAAGTTTTGTACTGGTCAGATATATGGCTGCGGAGTTATTAAGCATGATCTGTGCGTGCGTTTATGCTTTTTCTGGAATTCTACGGTCACACCTACAGGTCGCACGGTTTGTACGACCTGCCCGAAATCTTCAGGGAACATGCGGCAAGGGTCCCCAATGTGTGTTTCAAAGATTTGGTGAAAAAATATTAAACGGTTCAAAAGTTATTCAAAAAACAATTTCCCATTATAAGTCAATGGGAAAAGTTACCAAAAAGTTCGACGGTGTCGCAAATGCATTTTTACTTTCACAAATGGTCTTGTTACTTTCGCAAATCTGCCATTTTGTTTTCAGTTAGTGATCAGAAAAATGCTTGGCATTTAAATTTGGGACCCTCTAGCAACCTAATTATTTCTGTATTCACCTAGTTGGACCCTGAGGATGCTAGCATGTCTTTATTTTCGGTAAAACACCCCAGAAATATGTTTTTCAAATTTCTGGAAAAAGTACTTTCGTAAAGTACTTTCGTTGTCACTAGCAATGAAATTTTATGAAAGCTGTAAATTGAGACAGTAGTTTTCTAGTCTGTGGGAAAATGACAGCAATTCTTTGGCACTGCACTGCAAAAGAACGGTTGGGAGTTTTGGGGTGAAATCTGGAGGGAACGCAGTTGACATCTCATAGATGTACCTTTCAGTCTTGTGTTGAAAAAATATTACATGGTGGCAAAGTTACAGCACTCCAAAGTTAACAGTTTTTCCCATAGGATAACATTATGGCACCCGACGCATTACAGGAATCCTTTGGCACCCTGCTACAAAATAACGGTTTGGTCTTTTTTCCTGAAATTTGGAGGGAAGACAGCCAACAGTCCACAGATGTGCCTTTTAGTGGTTTGGTGAAAAAATATTACAGGGAGGCAAAGTTATGGTGCTCCAAACATCTCTTTTTTTCCCATAGGATAACATTACGGCGTTCGCCGCGCCTTCCAGGGCCCGTATCTCGGAAACGGTGCGGGATACGGACTTTTCATTGGAAAAATGCTTAGCCCCCCCCATAATTGGGGCTAAGTACAAAACTAGTCAGGACAGTCATAAATCATGTGACTTTTAAATTTGTTTTCTACATCATACGGTTCCTGAGATATAACCTATTTAGTATTCCAAGTCCTCATTTTCTGCTCCGATACCCATTATTATGCATACATTCTTTGTACTCACTGTCTTTCTCTATGCAGGTTTTGGGGAAAACCAGCCTGTACGCTTACATTACTGTTACCGTTGCCCTTTCCGCTTGCGGTTCCGTACCTGTTTCACTTACCGTTGACTTCTATGCCACCATGTGCGTTATCCTTTGCGTTTTCATTTGCGCTTGTGTTTCTGTTATTTTTTGCCATTTGTGTCTACAGTACTGTTTCTCTTTCTGTTTCACTTTGCGTCACCATGCCCATTGACATTTCCGTTTGCAGGCACCATGTTACTATGTGACAACACATCACGTGGCAGACCGTTCCCGTCTATGCCACCGTGTGCGTTACCCTTTCTGTTCTCATTTGCACTTGCATTACCATGTGCGCCACTGTTAGCACTTCTGTTTGCGTTGCTGTTCCTGTTACTATGCCACAAGACATCACGTGGCAGGAGCGCCGGGTCTCCGCTGCATTACATTCTACTATTTCTCGCCATCATTCTCAAAAAGAAGGGAAATTAGAGGCAAAAACTCCATTTAATGCATTAGTTAGGGTTGTTCCACAGTGACAAAAGTGAGGAAATTTGGTGTTAGGGTTGAAAACCTCCTTGGACCCCACCCACCCCCAACCGGCATTGGGTGTGCATTGGGGTCGCCGGTCCTAACTCTCACCCCATCACATGTGTAAAACAGCAGAAGTATAGGAGAATGGGGTACCTTGAATGTTTTGGCACCAAACCACCAAAAGGCACAGCTGTGGGACCAGGGCTTGCCAACTTGCAAATTTCAGCCCAAAAGACACAACTATTTTGTTGCAGGAGGATGGCAAAGATTTGCAGTTATTTTAAAAAATACTGTCGCAAATAATGAAAGTTTCGCAAAAATCAGCACAAAATGTTCACATTTGTGAACGTTTCTCAAACGCATTTGCAAAAGTATTTTTTATCCAATTTTGAAAATGGTATTTCTGGGGGGTTTAACCCCCCCAAAAAAGATAGGGCTAGCATCCTCAGGACCCGACTAGGTAAACCCATCAGTCAGTGTTTACCTAGAGGGTCCCAATTTTAAACGCCAGGCATTTTTGTCTCTCACTAACTGAAAACAAGATGGCTGAATCACGAAAGTAAAAGGGCCATTTCCAAAAGTAAAATTGCATTTGTAAAACTATCGTGATGCACATATATTTTTCCCCTTTGACCATAATGGGAAAATAGTTTTTTTTAATAACATTTGAATGTTTTAATATTTTTACACCAAATCTTTGAAAGGCACATCAGTGACCCAGAGTGCATCCTCACTGAAGGTTTCGGACTGAACGGACAAACCGTGTGGGCTGTGGGCGTGAGCAAAGAAACACACAAAATGTCCAGGGTTTTGTGTTTTTTGGCGTTCTGTAGCTCTGCAACCATACATCCGACCATAATGCAACTTGCCAGATCCAGAGATCTATGGTACCAGACTGTGCATGCAAAATTTCAGGCAAATCCATCATACAGTGGCAACATTATTAAGGTGCAAAATTTGAGGTTTAACACTAAAGTGCTCACTCAACCTTAACTATAGAGGCACTACTGTGTCACTATAATAGATATATGTGTATATATATATATATATATATATATATATATATATATATATAAAAAAATGCCTGAGCTCCAGGCGATGCTAACTGAGGGAGCAGTGGATGTGGCAGCAGTCACTGAGACCTGGGCCACTGCAAGACATGACTGGGACCTGAACCTGGAGGGATACACTATGTTCAGGAAGGACAGGGGGGAGGGAAGGGGAGGAGGGGTAGCAATGATAGTCAAAACTGCATTGGCATAGGGGAGTAGAGGAGGCAGAGGGAACCGTGGAGGCGATTTGGGTCACCTGATAACAAGGGGGGCAAGAGAGAAAATAGGAGTGGTGTATAGACCCCTGCCCTGGCGGAGGAGCTGGAGGACAGTCTGGTGGCAGATGTTAGGAGACACTGCAGACTGGGCAGAGGAACGTGGTGGTGTTGGGGGACTTAAACATGCCAGGAACAGACTGAGACTATGACATCCTCTGTGACCAGGAACAGAGGCTGTTGGATGTCTTTCAAGACGCGCCCTAACTCAGCAGGTGAGGGAACCCACCAGGAGGCACGGGTACTGATGTGGTCCTGGCAGACAGTGACCAGATTGGGGCCTGGAGGTAAGGGACCCATTGGCGGGAGTGACCATGCCACGGTCTGGTTCTGCCTGGACCTAGGAGGGTAGAAGGCTGCACAAAGACGGAAGTAACCGACTTCAGGGGGCGGATTTTAAGGAAATGGGAAGGATCCTTAAGGAGCATTTGGATGGGATTGGGTCAGACATGGACGCTGATAGTAGGTGGGAAATCATCAGGAGAGGGGTGCAGGATGCTACCAGCACCTGTGCAAGAGTAAGACGAAAATGTGGTAGGGCCCAAAAACCCTGTTGGTGGACCAGGGAGGTCCAGGAGGTGGTGCAGGGAAAGAAAGCAGCCTATAAGCAATTCAAGTGCTCAAGGAGTGAAAGGGATCGAGGGGAGTACGAGCTGATGGCTAGAAGGGCCACTAGAGTGGTGAGGGTGGCTAAGGCAAGGAAGGAGCAGAACCTGGCCAGGAAATTAGGAGAGGAACAAGGGTTCTTTAGATACATTGGGGAAAAACGGTGAAGGGGCAGATTAGCAGGATTAAATCAGGGAGGGATGGGCACAAGACCCGGGGAGCAGGCTGAGGTACTAAATGGTACTTCACCTCAGTTTTCACCAGGGAAAATGGGGTGCTGCATCATACATGGGAACAGAGATACTGCAGGAGGGGGGCCCTTACCGATCGGCAGGTCTGGGGAGAGGGGAGCATCACTGGCAGGTGGGGGAGGGCTAAGCAGGGAGAAGGGGTACTGAAGTGGAAATCACAGCCGAGAGAGTGAGGGAAGCCCTCAGCCCCTTTAAGACAGAGAAAGCACCGGGGCCGATAAATTACATCCCAGAGTGCTGAAGGAACTGCAGATGTCCTGGCAAACCCCTGGCAGAGCTTTTCACCATCTCTCTGAGGACAGGGTGGGTGCCCCAAGACTGGAAGGTGGCGCATATAGTGCCTCATCCACAAGGGGGATCAAGGGAGGTGGCAGGGAACTACAGGCCTGTCAGCCTGACCTCGGTGGTGGGCAAGGTGATGGAGGCATTGTCAAGGAGAGGCTGGGGGACCTGGATGAAGTCAGGGTGCCTGGACGATAGACAGCATGGATTCATCCTGGGGAAATCGTGTCAGACAAACCTGGTGGAGTTCTATGACTGGGTGACAAGTGCCTTGGACCTGGGTAGACCAGTGGATGTCCTCTTTCTGGACTTCAGCAAGGCATTTGACTCTGTTCCTCACGTGGGCCTGTTGGATAAGCTGGGAGAAATGGGGTGGAGAATCAGATGATCAGATGGATAGGCAATTGGCTCCAGGACCGACCCAGAGGGTCGAGTTGGTGGGATAGTCTCATCCCCAAGGAGGGTCATTAGTGGGGTCCCACAGGGATCAGTCCTGGCCCCTTCTGTTCAACGCCACGTATCTGTCATAAGGACAGAATCAGGAGTGAGATGAGTCTCTTTGCAGATGACTTGAAACTGGGGCTGATGGTGGATGGGGAGAGGGGAGGGTGGCCTACAGGGGACCTGGAGGCTCTGGAAGATGGTCTAGAAAGTGGAAGCTGAGGTTCAATGCAGAAATGCAAGGTACTCCACCTGAGAGCCAGAAACCAGTCAGTGTGCACCCTGGGGAATGCTACAAGTCTCGATGGCTGAGAGGGACCTGGGGGTGGTGGTGGATGTCAAGATGAACAACCTCGAGACTTGTAGGAGGGTAGCAGCCAAGGCCAACAGGATGCTGGGATGCATCGCTAGGATCACCTCAGAAGGAGGAAGTGATACTCCTGTGTATAACTGCTTGGTGAGGCGCACCTTGAGTACTGCATGCAGTTTTGGAGGCCACACTTAAAGCGGACATTAACCTCCCTTGAGAGGGTCCAGAGGAGGCAACCAAAATGATTTGGGGCTTGGGGACAGGATCTATGAGGAGAGGCTCGAAGAGCTAAATATGTACACATTGGAAGAGAGAAGGGACCGGGGGGACATGATAGAGGTCTTTAGGTACATGAAGAGGGTAAATAGGGGAGGAACAGTCGGGGTGCTTCAAAGGAAGGAGGAAGGGGCCACTAGAGGGCATGGCTGGAAGCTGGAGGGGGGAAGATTCAGAGGAGAAAGGAGGAGGTGCTACTTCACTGAGAGGGTGGTGGAGCCACGGAATGCACTGCCTAGGGGGCTGGTGGAGGCAGAGACAGTGGAGGGGTTCAAGAGGGGGTGGGACAGGTACAGGGGAAGGGTTCTGGAAGCAAAATCCAATGCAGCAAGAATATCCGGAACTGGGAAGGGAGAAGCCAGAGAAGGCGAGGGGGACAGCAAGGTCAGCACCCAGGTTGGGGACTGACCAAACGAGCAGACACGAAAGACCGTTAGGCCTATTCTGCTGGCATTTTAGTATGTTAGTATGTTAGTATATTATGCTGATATATGTATGTATTATGCTGTATGTTCTTTTACATCTTTTTGATAATTTAAATTCTGTGATATAAAGTTTTAAACTGCAAGCATTCGGCTCACAACTGTCTGTGACCGAGTTTATGTATGCAATGTTTAGATCAGCTGTTCACACAAGTAGTTTTACATCCTGTTCATGTGTCTCAAATGAGATTAGTGCAAGAGAAATTTAACTAGAAGGTAATTGAAATTTCCTAGTGCCTGTGGTGATTATTGTTATGAGTTTTTGTTGACAATCAAAGTCCTGTGTTGTCTGTTTAGCTTGTTTTCCAGAAAAAAAATGTATGTTCACACTTGTGTAAAGCAAATATATTGCAATGATAATGGATTTGAGAGGTGTGCCAATGTTACTCCAAATCAGGGAAGTCTGCAGTGAGCTCAACAGTGTCAGACCGATCATCAGACCAATCATCAGCCAGGCTGTTCATGACAATCTGCTTGGCTTGCTGGGCAGAAACTTTGTGCAGTTCAAAGAAACCAGTGGCTTGAATCACAGGGTGACTCTTTACTTTGATCTGCATGATGCCACCCAGCAAACAGCTGAGCATGTCATGATCAGCCTGCATCTCATCCTCCCCACCAATGCAGCCTCCCACTGTCAAGTATACCTCCCACCTCCCCATCCATTCCCATGCCCTTGTCCATGAAAATAATTCCCTCCCACTGCATGTATGCCTCCAAACTCCCCATATCTTCCCATGCCTGCTCTGTGAAAGCAGCTCTCACCTCCTGCCAAGTATCCCTTCTTCCTCATCATCATTACCCTTGCCCCGTAAATGTCAAACTGATGCTGGGGTGCCCAATCCCCAGTGTAGGAGTGTAGGTACCTGAAATAAAGAACAGTGTCCATCACAGTCTTTTTTTTTTTACATACTGTACAAAAGAAAATAGTCCATCAATGTATGTTGCCGTTCTGAACCCCCCCACAGCCGTTACCCATCCCCCAACTGATTCATCCACTCTCTACCCACCAAACTACATCCTCCCACCTCTTACTTACCTTCTGGGGTCCAACACCATAATGCTCTCTGAACCAGAGACACATCTTCACTCTTCAACGCCAGACTGGGAACTAAAGAAATCAGGTAAGTGCTTCAATGTATTTTTTTAAACTTGTATTCATAACTTTTAATATTTTCCCCAGAATTTTCAACATGGCCTTTTTGGGTCCCACCTTATGAACAAGGTAGGTGAATTTTTCAAATCTGGCCCAAAAGCTGACTTTGCAGTCACCTGTGAAATCATCTTTCTTGCAGGATTTGAAAATTGGCGGGGGCTCATAGGAAAATGATGCTGAACATTTGGGGACAACATATTAAAAAACAATGAAGTTATGAAGATACATTGACATTTTTAACACTTGCTCTTAACTTTAGTCATTTTCAATATTTAACCCACATTTTCAACATAGCCATTTTTTCACACCACATCATGAACATGACATCCTGGACAAAATGAGTTTTTGCATTTGTGGCTTGAAATGACATTTTGGCCAGTATTTTATAAATGACACCTGTTATGTTCAGAAGGAGGGGTCATAAAAAGACTGTGTTAACAATTTGGAGTTAAAATGTGAAAAGAAAGTTAGTTATGAAGGAATGTTGAATTGCTCCAACATTTACTCATAACTTTATTTTTCCAGATTTTGGCCCCTAATGTTCAACGTATCCATTTTGTTTCCCCACCTCATGACCATGACAGATGTAATTTTTTAAATCCCATGTAAAACATATTTTTGCAGTCCCAGTGCAATATCACCTTTCAGATGGGATTTAGAGAATATTCTATCTGTGTTAATCATATTGTCAGGTCATAAAAAGAATACTGTATGTTGGAAATTTAGGGTCAAAATGTGGGAGTCCACTGAAAATTAGATATTGCCTCTCAGCTGGCCTGTCCTGAGTAAGTATAATATAAAAATGTGTAAAAACAGGACACCATTGAAAACGAGATATTGCATCTCAGTTTGATGTATCTTGGGGATGTACAGATATAGTAAGAATGTGTACAAGCAGGACCTAGTACAACAGCAATGCAAGTGTCAAACATTTGGCATTGACAAATGCTTGTTTATAATAACAGGTACTTTGTGTTAAAGAGAAAAACAAATAACTTTGCCCCTCCCTGGAACTCTCCCTGATCATGGGAAGTTGTATCATTAAATAATAAGATCAGCTAAGCTTTTGATCTATGTCCCATTTCTGCAGGGAGCTTTGAAAAATTATTAATCCAGAAACTGGGGCCGTAGATGCAAACGGTGTAAATAAAAAAAAAAAATACAGGCAGGCATGGTGCTAACCACCTACACTGCTTGTGAAGGGTCTCTAATTTTTGCAAATTTTTTTTCCAAAGTCGTTATTGCAATCCCACAACATAGATGGTTACCTGGAGCTGTGAAACAGGTCATTGTGGTGGCCAAGGTGAGGGAGAGAGTGCACGGTGTGTGGAAACACTAAGTGCGTTCGGGGCTGTTTAAAAATGTCAGATTGCAATGCCGTAATAACTGGGTGTGATTTTATACCTGATTATTATGGTGTTTGATCACACAGATAATCAGTGTAATAAAGGGGTTACCAGGTATTATATATGGCGTTCTACACACTTCTTTTTTGTCCTTTAAGTAAACTCCAGTTTTGTTCCTCTGACAAATATTAAGTCCTCTTTAAAATGCTTGGGAAACCTGGTACAGTGGTGATCACACAACTGTTGACCATTAACACGCATCGCATGTCATTGCACAGTAGCGGTATACACGTTATTCAATGCGTACAGCATTTGTGCAATGCTCGGTAAATCATTCTACCAGTCAACATTTGCATGATTACCACTGTATATTCTGTCATTATGCCAATGGACCACAATGAAAAGGAAAGGGAGAGACAAGCTGCACAGATTCATACAAATGGGGCCACCGACCCACAGGGCAACAAAGAAAAGAATGGGAGAAACACATTCTAGAGATCAATGCAAATTGTCACATGCCCCTGAGCCAAAAAAAAGAAAAGGAGAGACACACTGTAGCAATGCGTACAATTGGTGCCACAATCCCATTAGGTAAGAAAGAAAAAGAGAGGAATGTGCTGCTGAGGCACATACAAATGCTGCCACATGCCCTTGAGCCACAAAGATAAATCAGAGTACCAACGGTACCGAAGGTACCAAAGAAGATCTGTATCGAATAATTATGTTTGCCAGAAAGAATGCTGCTAGGCTTCCTCTGGCAACGAGAAGGGAAGTGGTCTGGGGGAATGAGGTCTAAGACATGGCATCTACGAATTGTAGTGAGAAAGAAAAGGATGTTCTGCTCTAGGGATAAAACCCAGGCCCATTACTCCTACTGCTTGGTAGCCTGTAGCTCTAACACTGTACTAAACTTCCTAGATAGGAAGAGCATGGTGTGGCAAAGGACATCCAGCACTAAGTGCAGCCCCACCCAACAATTGCAGTGAATTTTCATAAAGAACAATCCATCTATTTGAATTAATATTTCCCAAATTGCATGCTCACGTGGCATGTCTTACATAAGACACACAAAAAGATCTCTCAAACATAGAATAGGCGAGCATAAGGGAGCATTAAGAAATGCCAGTATGGAATATGTAATGACTCACCATTATCAGGAAGCCAGGTATGGGTCTCCAGCTTCATTAAAATGTATGGGATTGGAAAAGGTAGAAATCAGGTTCAGAGGGGGAGATTTAGGTACAAGACTTCTCCAACGAGAAGCAATTTGGATTTTTGAGTTGGATAGTCTGGCACCACGTGGACTCAATGAAGAGATCCTCTTATATAGTTATCTTTGAAAGTAACCCCCCTCCCCCCTTTCAGGCACTACACCAGTGGAAAGATTCAGTGAGCAAGCTTATATACTCTTTTCCTTTGATATCAGAAATACAACGAACAATGCATACAGGAGTTACTACACTATGTATGCAGAACACCATAAAGTGACTATGACTTGTTGAAGAGCATGACTTGCCAGCTCTGCTGTCCATAAAGTTTGGGTACTGAACAAAATGAAGTGTCTGTGACTCATTGTGCTCTGGCCACTGGGACAGTATGACTTGTCAGCTCTGCTTCCCATAGGGTTTGTCTAGTTGATAACAAGATTGGCTGTCCAATTAGCAAATGACCATGACTTGTCGTGTTCTGGTCACTGGGAGAGCATGACTTATCGGCTCTGCTCTCCATAAGGTCTGTTTATCTAATAACAAGCATGGGATTATAATCTGGGGCTCTGGTTGCTCCTAAGAGGCATGATTTGATGGATTTGCCTATATATTTTTTTCTTCTGCTGTAGGTTTTGAATATTTAAAATATGCTATGCCGATTATGTATTAATTTTAATCTGTGCAAATGATTGTTTGTATCTGTGTAACGTGTGTCTAGGAAGCCACTGATAATGTATTGATTTGGGCTCCTGTTAGACACTTAGTATCTGTTTGCACATTGGTGACGTTCTATTTGGTTTTATTTTCATGAATACACTTTACTGCAAATATATGGCAATAGCACTTGGCACTTTAAATCCTGTATAACTTTTTGAAGGAACACCTCTTATAAAAGACCATTTCTAATCATTTGGGTTAGAGTCTGATGGTGACCACTTACACGGTTGCTATGTAAGCGCACCCTGAAGTAGTTGCATTTCTCACCTATACGAGTCCTTGCTGTGCCATGAGTTTTTGGCATTTTTTGGCGTTTAAATGTGCTCTATGCATTTTATGTTTGAGCATGGTGCTTCAGAAGTATGTAGTCATTCCCCTCAGACACAGATTCATTGCAGTCTGGTACGGCTGTCTGTTTTTTTCCTTTTGGGCAGTATTGTACTAGTACTTTTTCACTAACGTTATGCCTATGCTGTGAACATAAAGCATGCAGGACATGGACCGGTGAAGTACACACAATTTTGCTTTTTGCACTTGTACTTTCCCCTACTAAGTGGGTGTGGATATATGTTTTTATTTCCATGTATTATGTCTGTAGTACTGTTTTTATTTAATAAAGGTGATTGATGTGTGAAAAGTTTGGTTCATAGACCCCTTTTTCAGTTCTATTATTGTGCTGACCTCAGCAGAGACTTTTGTCTTTTGTTCTTTTTAGCTGTACTAAGCATCCTAGACAGGAAGAGCATGCTGTGACAAACGACATCCAGCACTGAGCGCAGCCCCGACCAATAACTGCAGTGAATTTTCATAATGAACAATCTGTCTGAATTAATATTTCCCAAATTTTCATTTAAACCTCTGAGTCTGAGAAGGAACCTTTCAAATAATCAGCAATATAGAATGTCAGACCTTGCTGCAAGTCTATCACTAACATCAACAATGAACACCTAACAATATTTCTCATACTACATAAATTGTAGTAAGAAAGAATAAAATGCCTGCTCTGGGGATCAAACCCAGGCTGCCTGCCGTCTACTGCTTGGACTTTGCGTGAAGATCCCGGGTCGTTCCTGAAAATAGGCATAAAACTTGTCTAGTGTACTTACCCGGTAAACAAAAACTAAATAAACAAAATAAATAAATGGTAGCCTGTAGCCCTACCACTGTACAAAGCTTCCTATGCAGGAAATGCACATTGTGACAAAGGACATCCAGCAGTGAGGGCAGACACCCCTACACAGCTGCATGGGATATTCAGAATTAACAGTCTGTCTGTTTGAAGTAGTGTCAAAGTCTGAGCTGGAGCTATTTAAGTTATCAACAAGTAAGAACTTCAAATCTTGCTGAAAGTATATTGCTATCATCATCAATGACATTGAACAATTTCTCTCATACTACATAAACTGTAATGAGAAAGATAAAATTAGTCTGCACTGGGGCTAGAACTCCGGCTTGTGTAGGTCTGAAACCCTATGCCAAGACCTAAAAGTCCTATCACTGACATAATCAGTGACATCATGCAGTCGAATCACTTACACTAAATGCACCCTTGAACGTGACTAAATGGAAAAAAGAGTACGCATGACCACAATTACATGCTTACAGCTACACTGTTGTCACCTAAAAAGAAGGCACACACTGTAGAGATGCATTTAAATTGTGCAACCATCCCTCTGGTCAACAAAGAAAAGAAAGACAGAAATGCATTGCAGAGATGCATACAAATGTTGTCACATGCCACTGGGCCATAAAGAAGAGAAAGGGAGAGATTTGCTGCACAGATGCAAACAAATGGTGCCACATACACTGGGCCACAAAGACAAGAACGGGAGAGATGCGCTTCAGATTTGCATAGAAATGCAGATATGCATAGAAATGGTGCCACATGCCACTGGGTCAAAAGGAAAAGAAAGTGTGAGCTACAGTAGGTGGTGGGAGGAAGGGATGAGGGAAAGAAAATGCAGGACACAGACAGGTGCCAGGATGAAGGCTTGAGCACCCTCAGAACCTGCACTTCCATTGGAGCTGTAGGTTTTTGTGTAAAACTGAGTATGGGTACTCAGTTTTACACAAAAACCCACAGCTCCAGTGGAAGTGCAGGTTCTGAGGGTGCTGAAGCATTCATCCTGGCACCTGTCTGTGTCCTGCATTTTCTTTCCCTCATCCCTTCCTCCTTCCTCCCACCACCTACTGTAGTTCACACTGTACAGTCATGTGGCAGCCTCATACACATGTCTAACAGCCTTATTTTAATGTCAGTGACTTACCAGGTTGCACACAAGATTCCGAGTCCAGAAGATGTGATGATTTGTGGTTCTAGACTGACACAAGGAATTTGGGGTAAATTCCAATACTGACAGTGTTGTCACGAGTGCTGGAACATGAGGAAAAGTGGGGGTGTTGAAGTTCAGAAGGGCAAATGGTAAAAAAAGGTAGCTTTTGCAAGCAGAGAGGCCCTTTGAATGTTCATGGGCAAATGTGTGGGGAGTGACAGCTCACCCCCCCCGCCCATAGGTTCAGGCAACTATGGGTGTAGTGCAGCATAAAGTGTGGGGCTACACTGCTGAGGTGCATCTTTCAGTTGAGACGTTTAACCAAGGTCCCATCTGCCTGTTCTGGTGTTGTTCAGGTGGCCATTAAACATACTATAGAATTTCTCAAAAAGAGTAGGGGACTTTTGTTCTTTTAAAATAACTGAATATACATATGTAACTTCAAAAAAGAATACAGTTAATCACAAGAATAAACAACAAAAAGCATGTGAAGATAAAGAAAGGAGAACAATCTATCTGGAAAACAAAGTAAACCCTGTGAGGGAAAAAAATCAAGAGGAAAAGAACAAAAGCTGGAAAAAAAATAACAAAATAAAATTGGCTTTAGATTACCGGTGTGCTCTGAGATGTGACCCAAAACATATTTTGCCACTTAACTGTCAGTAGGAGAATTTCCCTGGCCTCCTGGCCAAATTTATCCATTCACTAAAAATATCACCAACAGCTTAACATGATTCAAAACATCAGTTTGCTTCTGTATCTCCCCCCACCCACCACCCAGCTGAATATGGGCAGAACTGTCTAACCCTCCCTCCTAACCAACAAAAACTTAATAAATAAAATCTACATGCAGTGTCCTCATGTGGAGAGCAAGTTCCTGGATGCACACAGAGGTTGCAGTGGTAGTAAAGTCATGGCATCACCTACCACAGACTGGAACACAGTGCCATTAGCAGTGTTACCCAGCCCTAGCTGCTCAGTTTCAGTGCCAAAGGTACACTCCTGAGCCCACACAGCCATTGTGCTATCACTTGGCCAGTATGCAGACCTGACATTAATTTGTGAAATTATCAATGGATACACTATTGAAAGAAAGGTTTGTGGAGTATCTTGAATCCAGCAGGTGCAAGACCAGAGGCAGCGTGGATTCATGGGTGGAGTTCATGTCAGATGAACCTGATGGATTTCTTTGACTGGGTGCAACTGCTTCCAGTAGTATGTCACCTACTCCTGCAACTGTACATGATCCAGACCCTTGTATTCCCTCCTGTTGTTGTTGTTGATGTTCTCCCCCCCCCCCCCCCCCAGCTGTGAGCAACTACTACCCCCTAGGCTGCACCTAAATCAATTAATCTTATCTGGAAACACACTCCTGGACCTGCCTCCTGTACTGGTTTTGTTAGCTCTCACCTGAGCAGGCTGGGTGCTGGTAACCTGCTACTGTCTGGTACGGCTTCTTGTACTGTACAGCACTTGTATCTTACTTTGCATTATATTTCGTCTTTATTTTGTGTAGCCCTGAATATTCTGACTGTAACTGTGACTGTGCACTGTTATTTATTTTTTTTTTATTGTAGGTACTGTATTTTTATTGTGGTTTATTACTCTTGCACCTTACATTATGTGTTTTCTCTTGCACACCATGTACACATACAGTACTACTCTTTCCCCATCCCCCCAGGACCCATCTGAAAACAAGTTGTTACAAACTCAGTATGTCTTTCCTGGTGAAACTTTTGAAATAAATAAACTAAATGACTCGGCCTTTTCCTCATTGTACCCTATCACCAGCTCCCCTAATGTATTACATCCTGTAACTGATGCCTGTTTATTTATGATTCCTATATATAACTTGTAGTGTAGTCCTTTTCTGTATGTGTTATATTCTGCTCGAATAGTCTTGTCCCATACTTCACACTGAACTTGCATCTTATACCGTTTTTGAACTGAATCACTACCTGACAGTCTTGTAATTGTTTTTATGCTTCATGTCTTTATACTGTAACAATGTCATGTCATATGACTTGGGTTGTGCTTGAAAACCAGCAAACTTATGGCCCAGTGCACCTACTCAATTTCCAAATAAAACAAATTCTGGTCAAAGCCACTATGGCTGCTAATAGGTTAACTTGATGAGGGTGTTTCATGATCTTAAACATCAAGATGAATTGCTGTAGTCAGCTCCTTGTCTAAATTTCATTTTTGGTAAAGGTAGATAATTTATCTGGTTGATCCTGAGTTTCCCACGTGATTAAATATGAGTAGCGAGTGCATGTTGTACTATATGTGGAAGGAGAGGGAGTGGCACACCAAGGCCTCTAAGTAATGGTAGAAGGAATGGTGCTGGGAGGAGAGGTATGTCTACATTGGGGACTGTGGGCCAAGCTAGAAGGATAAGAACCTATACTGAGGTAATGGCTTGCTTGCATCCAGGAGGCAACCACAGCCCTCAGTGGACAATTCAAATATTACTTCAATAGATATTTAAAGTAGCCGAGGGGGGTGATGGAAGAAATAAGGGATGCATATTCACAAAAGAGGAGGGGGAAGTGCCTAATCCAATTAACAGAAGCACTCTTGTTAGGGGGGTCGATCCCAGTCCTTTCACAGAAGAAAGGGTTCTGCAAGAACTCCTAAAACTGAAGGTGGACAAAGCAATGGGTCCTGATGGAATTCACCCCAGAATTCTAAAAGAATTAAGGAAGGAACTAGTGAAACCACTGGCTACTCTTTTTAATAAATCATGGGAGGATGGTGTGGTACCTGAGGACTGGAGGAAGGCGGATGTGATTCCCTTCACAAAAGTGGGACCAAGACAGAGGCAGGAAACTGCAGACCTGTCAGTCTGACCTCTGTGGTAGGGAAAGTGATGGAGTCACTTCTGAAGGAAAGAACAGTTGAGTACCTAGAGGTCAGTGGAGCACAGGATCCAAGGCAGCATGGGTTCACAGCGGGAAGGTCATGTCAGACGAATCTAATAGATTTCTTTGACTGGGTGACCAAAGTAGTAGACCAGGAGGGCTGTGACATGGCCTACCTAGACTTTAGCAAGGCATTTGACACAGTCCCACACAAAAGATTATTAGTCAAATTAACCAGCCTGGGTGGGTCCCAGGGTGGTAGCCTGGGTAAAACATTGGCTGGACAACAGGACACAGAAGGTAACTGTAAATGGAGTCCACTTGAAGAAAGGGCGGTTACTAGTGGGTACCCAGAGGTTCAGTATTGGGTCCAGTCCTTTTTAATGTCTTCATCAGTGGCATTGCAGAGGGACTGGAAGGAAAAGTATGCCTTTTTGCAGATAACACAAAGATCTGCAACAGGGTTGATACACAAGGAGGCCTGGAAAGGATGAAAAGGGACTTGGCAAGGTTGGAGGAATGGTCAGACATATGGCAGCTAGGATTCAATGCAAAAAAGTGCAAAATAATGCACCTGGGAAACAAGAACCTGGGGGAAGAATACACAATGGTAGTAACAACAACAAAACAGGAAAGGGACCTGGGGGTAATCATATCAGATGACCTTAAGGTTAGCAAGCAATGTGAGACGGCAGTTGGGAGGGCCGGGGGTATACTGGGATGTATAGGGAGAGGCATCAGCAGCAGAAAACAGGAAGTTGTTATCCCTCTGTACAGACAGTTGGTGAGACCCCATCTAGAATACTGTGTCCAGTTCTGGAGACCCCATCTCCGCAAGGACATAGACAGGATAGAGGCAGTCCAGAGGAGGGCAACTAAAATGGTGCAGGGTCTGCAAGAGAAGCCATATGAGGAGAGACTAAAGGAGCTTAATATGTGTACTCTTGAGGAAAGAAGGGGAGGGGGGACATGATAGAAACTTTCAAGTACCTCAAGGGAATCAACAAAGTCCAAGAGGTAGCATCTTTCAGAAAAGAGACTTGCAAGAACAAGGGGACACAATTTAAAGATAGAAGGAGGGCGTTCAGGGCAATGTGAGGAAGTATTATTTCACAGAGAGGTGAGTGGATGCATGGAACAGCCTTCCTGAGGAAGTTGTGGGGTCTAAAACTGTGGGAGAATTCAAGAATGCATGGGACAGACATAAGGCAATTCTTGTGGGGGGCAGGAAGATATAGGCTGTTGGTTAACTAGGATCTGCGGCCTATCCTGTAGGTAGAGAAATGGGCAGACTAGATGGGCCTAGCGGTCCTTATCTGCCGTCAAAGTCTATGTTTCTATGTTTCATAGAGTGAGCCACTACAAGCTGAGATAGAAAGTAGGGAGATCCCAAGGGAAGAGAATCCCTTCAGGATGCAAGTTATTCAAGGAAGCAGGGGTTAGCAAAGGAAGAAGGGGAAAAGGAGCATTCAAAAGAGAAAGGTGAGGAAGGGGAAACAACTGGAAAAAGAAAGCAGCAATAAGAAAGGTGAGGGCTGTCAAAATGGTGCAAGGTCTGCATCAGAAGCCCTATGAAGAGAGACTGAAAGAGTTTGATATGTACACTCTAGAGGAGAGGAGGGAGGGAGAGTGGGGATGTTATGGAGACCTTTAAATACCTCTTGGGGTTAATAAAATACAGGAGGGAGATATGTTTCAGAGGAAAAGGTGCTGTAGAACAAGGGGTCAAGATATGAAGCTGGAAGAAGGTAGATTCAGGAGAGATGTGACGAAGTACTTCACAAAAAGGGTGGCAGATTCCTGGAACAGCCTTCCATGGGAGGCAGTGGGGGTGAATCCAATGGTGGGTTTCAAAAATGCCTGGGACAGGCATGAAGGAATCATAGGAGGAAGGAAGGTGGTGGAAGCTGGAAGAGACAGTGCAGTAGGGTATGTTGGTTCTGCAGCAAAAGTGATCATAACTAAAAATAGGCAGACTAGATAGGCCCAGCAGTCGTTATCTGCCATCCATTTCTATGTTTATGTAACCCCCCCCTTTTGGGAGATTACTAGTCTATTTGCCCCTCCCTGGGTTTTTGTGGCCTAATTCGGCACAGTAGGGAAAAGGGTTAATTCTTCTCAGCACTCAGGTGGCACCTCCTGCAGGTTGGGAGGTCACCACATGTATATGGGGGGATAAAGCCCAACAGTTTAGGTGGGAGGGGGAGTTCTGGTTGGAGGAGTGAGTGGAGAGGGAGTGGGAGTGAGTCAGGGCTGGGCAGGGGTGATTGCCCACTCTGGCCCCCAGTCGGTGGCACTTAGAGGGGACACAGAGGAAGAAATGGAAACCCGTAGCCACAAGCTACACAATATCTTGGAGGGCAGCTAAAGTCAAGAGGGGAACCAGCAGCCACAAGTCACAGAGTGCCCTGGCAGCCTGCGTCAATTCGTGTAGGGATCCAATGGCCAAAAATGCAGCAGGGAGTGTAGTGTCCAGAGAGTGAGTTGCCTTGGAGCTCCACGGGATGTGTCCCCCTTATCAGCTTGTGGACAGCTGCTGCCAGTTCTGAGAAAGAATGCAGGGGTCATGAGTGAACTGGCAAATCCCCAAGCCATGAGGATTGCATGTTCCAAGGGGGACCCGCTGAGCCATTGTGGAGAGAGAGAGAGAGAGAGAGAGATGGGTATCATTGAGAGTTTGAGTACCTGTGAAGAAGAGTGGGATGTTAGACACTGGGAACTGTTTTGGGACCATAGCAGTCCTGAGTTAATGCTGCCTTAAAGACTATGCAGCCTCCTCGGTCCAGGTAAAAGCTGCTATTTTGGCCATACCAGTCATGTGAAAGCTGAATGTGTTCCCCACAAAATAAGTGATGCTACCTGGAGCTATGTGTGAATATGTTTAATGAATTTGGGATCCCTGTTGTTTCTTCAAGTTCCATGTGGAAATTCCATTATTGAAAGGAACTGTTTAATATGAATTAACCTGTTGTTTTCATCCAGCACCAGCTAGGAAAACGGTCCCTGTGTGTGACATCTGGTCTGGGGTAATGTGACCACTGGAAGTATTTCTGCTGTTGTGGGCACCCCTTCCCACAGACATATTCCATCTATACCCCTAGACACAGGGAGAGAGGGCTACATTTCTATGTATGACAGGTTATGTGATTCAGATGGATAAGGCACACAGTTGTTACAGTTTTGCACTCACGCTGTTGGTTTACAGAGCAAGTTTAAATACAAATGTGTGTTTTGCTTGTTGGAAGGAGGGGGAAGGAGATGTAAGCTTGAGGATCAAACAAACTAAAAACAAAAGAATTAAATACCTGTGCCATATAGTAATATGCACTCCATCAAGCTCAGCAGTGAAGAACATTACATACATATTCTGTAGGTTACAGTCAGTGTTTTCAGAAATGCACATTTTTTATCCAAGTCATCAGCCTCCATTCGGCACACATAGTAAGCAATATTTGTAAAAGGATTTGAAAAAATGTAAAAGTTTAAGTTGACAAAAAAGTAAAGTAAGTTATCATGTTTGGTCAGCTACACCCTGTATAAATCTGGTTCCTACAGATATATATATATATATATATATATATATATAGATATAGATATATATATATAGAGAGAGAGAGGAGGAATGGTGGAACTGTTTATCATTTAGTCTTACCTCAGTCCTGAAATGGTTAATAAACCCTACAGACAGCAGTAAATCATTGTACACTGCCACATGTACACACACACACACACACGTGGGAGAGACAGAGATCTGTAATCTGAATGCCTTCCAGATCAATGCAGTCTCATTGCAAACTCAATTTTGAACAACAGGCAGTGGTGTAGTGCTAAATTTAGAAGTGTGGGGTCTCCATGAACTATGATGCCCCCAACCCCCACAGGCTGGGGGTCACCTAGGATCCCAGAAGCTATCAAGTTTAAGATTCATTCTGGTGCATTTTGAGTGTCATTTTGAGACTATTTGGCTGCTTTTAAAGCCTTCTTTGACTTGTTACAAACAACCAACGTCACTATCAAAATAACTTTTTTATTTTCTTAAAAGAAATTGTCAAAACTAAAGCAAAAAATCCCACTCTAAACACTCTTCAAACACTCGACTATATACCAGTTCTCTTGAGTACAGTCAGCTATCACTGCAGCAGGCATTGCACTTGTTACTTTGCAACCTGAACAGAAGGCTCTGCCCCCCCCCCAACAGTGCACCACACAGTCAGGCATGCAAGGCAGCAAGAAGGGCACACAAAACACCAAATTGGTGGTGCATGTGTCTGCCACACAACAGACACTTACACAGAACACCCATGCCAGAGAATGGAAATGATACACAGGACCCACTGGAGGGTGCCTAAAGACCCAACATTGACACTAGATGTATATCAGGTCATGAATGCTTTATCTGCATGTACCCAGAACTGAGATAATTGGAGCAGGGAGGGTAAGGCTCAGCAGGGACAGCCGCATGAAATACAGGGCACATACAGTGACATCACAGCCCACAGACTTGACATGCAGCAAGGATTCCGCAACCTGTCTGAGATCTCTGACAATGGCATGACCATAACTGTCTCTGCTCTACAGCAGGATGATGTTTCCCATTCATATCCAATACATGGCAGCCAACCCCCAAATCCCTATATATCATACACCGGAACCCCAACACCATCAAGCACTCCAGCATAACCCACACATGACAGCCAACCTGCAGGGGTGCACAGCCAGCTGTAATAGATGATGATCTAATGCAAAGTACATTCAGTGGTACACAGCCAAGTCACATGGCAAAGGAAGAGGCAATGCCAGTGGTAGGCTCATCCCACCCTAAACACCCACTCAGATTTCATCCCAGACATCAAAGCCAAAAAACGCAAATTACCTAATGCCTCATCCAAATGCAGCACAGGCTTTAACGCTGAAGAACTGCCATCCACCATCAGATGCATGTGGATTTCACTTCATGGGTCCTATCTTGCTCGCTCACAGCAGGGAGATGGGAGGCTGGCAGCAAGAGGCAAGCTTGGGGGGAAAGAGAGATCACTCAAGTCACTGGACGCAGCCCAGCCCCTCATCATCAGATAAGGCCATTCAATACAAACAAAATTATTAATACAAAACAGCACTTACCTCACTGCTCCTTTTATGATAAAGCCAGGCTGGTTATTAATTCATACTGTTTGTTGGCATGGACCGTCTAATTTACTCGGTCCCAGCGCAGTCCCAACTCCTAGCTTGTGAGAAATAATCCCTCACAGGCTCATACGGCGTGACTAGTCGGCTGCTCCCTACTTGCATTTTGCATAGTACCAGCGCACCTCCAGGCACACACAAGTACAGCTAGCTGCTTACTGGGTTAGAGGATTTCTGCAGGACATTCCTCAGACTGCAGATCTATCTTTCACATGAACAAAAAAGTACCAACTACAAGATGAGAACAAAGTTATCACTGCCAGGTTATTAAGTTACTAATCCTTCATGAAGAAGACATTTAAACATGCACTGCTGCTTTGCCACATTAAATAAGTTAATTAATGGGCCCAATGCTGCTGAGGGTTGAGGCGCTGGAAACCACACCTCGCACCACGCCAGCAACTCGCGTTCGGAAGCGAGCTTAGGTGCAGGGGGTTGGCAGGGGAGGGAGAGGATTAATCACCCACTGGGATGCTCTCCTCTCTCAGGAGGGAGGGCTGGGAGTGTCCAGCATTCCAGTGGCCCCAGTGGAGATCAGGGGCACTGCAGAATGAGGACCTCACGACTAGTGGGGTGGGTGACGCCGGCAGGGTTGCCGTGTGCCACAGCATCAGGGGTGCCATGCAAGGGGGGAGGGAGGAGGAGTTTCACCATAGGGGAAGAAATACCCCTCCGTCCTGGATAGACGATGGCCTGCAGTGTCCGCCCACCACACGCCCAATGCTGGATCACCACCTCTGCCCCCCACTATCTCCTAGCAGGGCTTTGAGCAGGGGGACCCCGTGGGAGAGAGCAATGACTTTGAGGTAGGTGGAGGTCATAGCAGATGGTAGAGTGGGGGACGAGTCGAGGCCTGAGAGAGTGCCAGAGTCGGGGGAGATAAAGAAGAGCTGTAAAAAAGAAATAAGTTAATTAAATAAATAAGTTCACTATACTGCTCTATCCAGGAAAAATACATAGGAAAAGCTGGACTACAATGAAAATGAGAAATTTCTTCTTACTTGGGCTACCCTGGCTAAATGCATCATAAAAATGGGTAAAAGGAGGACCCCACTGAAAAAAAAGATCTTATATCTCCACTGTACTATCTTGTGTAAATACAGTGTAAAATTTGGGTCAAACAGAACCACACTGCCCACAAGATATTACAACTCATCTGGGCTATCCTGAGTAAATATATTGTAAAACTGTAAAAGCAGGACTCTACAGTAGAATCTCACTTAAAAGCAGATGTTGCTTGTAGGCTGATCTGTCCTGGGAAATATATTGTAGAAGCATCCAGATCACCCGCCTTGTACCTGTCTGATAGATTCCTGGTAGTCTGCCCTGGTCACATATTGCAAACTGCAGCAATAGTGATGACTGACACAGCCCTCTGCTCACCACTTCAACTGGTTTCAATCTGACAGTCTCTGAGCAATTGCAAGTACTGTACAAACACCTGTGTCTACTGTACTGATGATCGCTTCACTGGCAACCAGACGGTGGCCGGCCAAGGTGGTGAGCAGCGGGCTGTGTAAATCGCTGTCACTATTGCCGTACTTTGGCTTAGGTGACATGAGCGGGGGTGGTTGGGAGGAGGGTCCTGAGCAGGCAGGTTGACAGAGGATCAGATGCCCTTATCGGGGAGGACCACTAGACTACCAGGAATATTCAAGACAGCTACAGGATAGTCAATTGGGGGTGCAGGAACCACTACACCACCAGGAATAGTTGAGACAGCTATAGGACAGGTGATCAGGGGATGGAAGACCACTAGATTACTAGGAACATTCAAGACAGCTACAAGAAAATCAATCAATCGGGGGGTACAGAAACCAATACACAACCAGGAATATCTGAGACAGCTACAGGACAGGTGAACAGGGAGTGGGGGAAACCACTAGACCACAAGGAATATGTAAGACAGCTACAGAGTGGAGGGCAACACAAACATATTAATGGGCCTGCAATTGGCATGCAAATTGGCCGTAGCACCTTCCATGTCCAAAGGGGTCATTTGCATGTTAGGGCTAAATATGGCCCACAGGAGCCCTGCCGCTATCCCATTTTATCCACACTACCTCCATTGCACTCCTGTCAGCCATATTCAGTTTGGGCCTGTGTCAACATAGTGCAAAGTCACTATGCACTCTACTGACATGGCCCCATATTTAGTTTGCATGCTCCGGTTGCAATGAACAAATTGTCTGAATATTGCCCCCCAGGCAGGATGTGGGCAAACTTCCACAGAAAGCACATGGCCAGCTCTGAATATGGGGGCCTATACTCCTTAGCCCAGTGGAACCTAAAGTCCAGAAAACAATGGTTCATAGGGCAAGAAAGGCTTGCTTATAGTCTCAAGATGCTGATGTTCTAACTTGTAACAGCATGGAAGCAAACATCTTTGGCACTGACTTATGCTTGCTTGTTTGGACAGTAAACCATACATAGCATTACCACATCAGCTAAATGCTTCATTTAATACAAACAAAAAAAATTCACACAAGTAGTTACGTAGGAGACAATGTGACAAGTAAAAGTAGAGCAGTGCATTCAACTCCAGGGTCCGTGCTATCAAAATTGCATAATTAGGCGCCACCATAGGGCAAGTATCAGTTAAGTGTAATCCCAGATTAATGTCATAGTTACTCTATTTTACTGTTTACATGATTGATTATAGCACTAAATGGAGGAGAATCTTGCTTACAGTACTTTGAAAGTCACAGAGGGAAGACAGCCATTAGACACAGGCACCAATAAAACTCACTTCATTATCAATCAAATAGTATTTCCAACTAAACTCCTTACAAATGCAAAAAAAGTGTAACCACCCAAATTCTTCCATAGTATTGTCAATACAAAACCTGGACAGAGGGTCACATGATCTTTACTTACCTTAGTAGGGAAAGTAATCTTAATGTATTTATTTATTTTTGAGTTTTACCAGGAAAACATACTGAGCAACATGCTTGATTCCAGATGCAACCTGGGGGCCGAGACCCACATTCATAAATTGGAAATGCTTAGACAGTACAGAAATGAGAAAGGCTTGTACATTAACATTTTAGGAGAAAAAATTTTGGAGAAAAAAATGCAGCCAAGGGTAGGATACATACATTCAGTGTAACGACACAGAGGGTAGAGTACTGTACAATACTTATTAGTTTATAGCAGTGTGACATTTGAAAAATTTTTCTTAGTTGAAACAGGAGCAACTGGAGGTGAAGTGTGCTCAAATTATCAAATAGATTTACTAAAAAATGAGACTGCCTGTTTCACTCAATTGGAGGCTCATCACAATTACTGCCTGTCCCAGCCCAGTGACCCCACTGCCACAAGCTGAAACCTGATCTCAAGTCACCTTGTGCTCCTCTGTGAAAGAATTCAGCAGAAAAGCTGCACTATAAAATGAAGTCCCCTTACAACTGTGCTTCAAGACTGTTCAGTCATTGATTTAAGACTGCTGCCTAGCGAACTACATAAAAAAATCATAGAAGACTTTAAGAAGTATGGGAGCACTACATCCCTACCAAAAATGTATTGTTTAGATAAAAAATGTTTTAAAAGAAGGTTTAGGTGTTCTTTAACACTAAAAGAAGCTGCCTGCATCATTTACACTCCACAGATTGTAATTTGAGCTGGCAGGAGAATGCTACATGTAGGAAAGGAACTCTTTCTCTCCCCCCTCGGTGTAGTGATTTCAAACAGTGGAAGGATAATGATTCATGTCCAAAACTGTGCATCAGAAGGAGCCTGAAGTGTCCTTTTCCCCAAGTGATAGAAAGAGGTCTGCAGCGCTCCGCACCTGCAGCTTAAAAATGAACAAATAAATACATGTATCTCTTATTGGTCAAATGAAATGACTACAGAACTTCAGTACATGTTTTTGGTTAATACCTTTTATTAGACAAAAGCAGCTGTAGCATTTTTATACAAGCTCCTGGGACCTTAAAGGTCTTTTATGGATAACCTCCAGGTATGGGTCTCGCAACATACTGTAGCCCTGACATTCTGTCAGTTGTGGAAATGTGTCTTTCCCCAAAGGTTCCTGGCTCTACAGTTGCTCTACCTGGATATACATTTTACTAGCTCAATAGGCTCACCAAGCAAGGTAGCAAGGTGGTGACTATGCCATCTACCAGAAAGAGATACTTAAAGGATACACCCTGCCTGCATGGCCCAAGCACTAACCACTAAAGTACTGCTTGGGGCCCAAAATAAAGCTTTGACAGTAATCTCTGCCTATGTTCCTCCAAAAGACAACAGGACAGGCTTCCACAGCTTAATGGACTACATTCATAGCCTCAACCACAAATCCAAAACTTTAGTACTGGGTGACCAAAATGTCAACTGGTTATCCTCTAGTGCTTCTCCATACAAAGATGCTATCTCGTCACTCCACCTAGTCCAACTTGTTACATCCCCAACAAGAACTAACTATAAGACAGGAACAAGTACCCTACTGGACCTGATACTCTCCAACCACCCACAACGAAATCCAACGTGGCAGTACATCCAGATTCTATGAGTGATCACTCCCCTGTTTCCTGCAGTTGGTCCAATAAATTCTGCAAGTCTCATCTCTGACTATCTATAGTAGACTGATAAAATGTGGACATCTGGAACATCTAAAAAATGACCTCAACAACACTGACTGGTCCCCTCTCGATACCTTCAATGGCGTCAACCTGGAACTGGATTATTTCATAAAACAATTCAACAATGCCTGTGATACCCATGCTCCCATTAAGAAAATGAAAGTTTGTGGCACTGTAAACCCCTGGATTACACCTGAACGCATTGCTATGGTGAAGCACAGAGATCACCTCTGGCACTGTGCCAGGACATCAGGCAAAGAAGCAGATGTTCAGGAATACAAGAAGGTGAGGAATGCCTGTACACGTGAAATCCATACCATGAAATCCAAACATCATAGGGAAACGCTCACCAATATCTGGGGTAATCACAAAAACTTCTGGAGCAACATAAAAGATGTCACTGGGAAAGACTCTAAGGTCTCACCCTCCATGCTAAATATCAATGGAATTCCAATCCTGGACCTGCTAACCATAGCAAGCACATTCAACAATGCATTCATGGACTTATCCTGTGTCCTCATTCTAGACTTCTTCATGGATAATGACACGCCCAGTACCTACTGTCCTGCTAATAACCCTTTTGAACACCTCCTTTTTACTTCAAAATGGTCCCAGCATGAATGGCCAGGAAATACCTTACTAAAGTGTTAGGTAAATCACAGCATAGTGGTGATTCGCTGGATCTTAAGCTCATAGCTCTCACTCTTGAGGAAGTGCTGATGTCCCTCACTAAGATCATCAATCAATTGCCTCAACACTCACAATTTCCTCAAGTTTGGAAATCAGCACTAGTCACTAGGCACAAGAGTGGAGACAGGACCCATCACGCAAATTATAGACTCATATCTATCCTCCCACCAATATCCAAGGCATTTGAGCACATTGTTGCTGACCAACTGTTGGACTACCTTGAAAAATACTCTATCCAATGCCCACAGCAACATGGGTTCTAGAAGGGGCACAGCACTACCTCGGCCCTGATGGAATTCGTTGACTTTATTCTTCAATCTCTGGATCAGGACACCTTAGCAGGAGATGCCTTCATAGACCTCACTAAGACATTTGATACTGTTCATTATTCACTACTCCTCCAAGAGCTTACCACTACTGGCCTCTCCTCTGACACAACACTTTGGTTCAAAAGCTATCTTGAAGACCACTCTCAGTGGGTGAAAATAACCAACATCGTATCTGACCGACAGCCCATCTATTCTGGTGTGCCACAAGGCTCAATCCCAGGACCACTTCTATTCAGTATCTTCCTTAATAACCTTCCTCATTTCTACCATCAAGGATCCTCCTGTATGTAGACGATCTCGTCATCTACTCCTGCAGCCATGACCATGAGCAACTGAAACTTCATCTTCAGAGTGGGTTTGCCGAAGTGGAGAACTGGTTCTCTAAACATAAACTGATCCTCAACTGCAAGAAAACCAAAGTAATGATGTGTAGCAGCACCCAAAACAAGCACAAATCCCATCATAAACTGTCCTGGGAGTTCCTCTTGAACAAATAACACATTTCAAAAACCTGGGGATCACCTTAGACAGTTGTCTGTCCTATGCTAAACATATAGATAATGTAGCCAGGGTAGTCAACGTCAAGATTGGTCTCCTACATAGACATAAACTGTGCCTTACTCCAGAAGCCCTCCAACTTGCTATATATAGTTCCGTCATATTCATTGTAGACTATGGTCTTGTAATCTATGGCGCAGCCTGTATGTCTTCATTGCGCAGGATATCCTTTGCTCTGAACAAGGCATGCAGATTACTCATGGTGTCCACATGTTTCACCCACACCTGTGATCTTTACACTGAGACTGGTTGGTTACAACTGTCCTGGAGGATCCAATACCAAACCTGTCTTTTGGCCAAAAAAGCATTTCTCGGCCTCCTGCCACCAGGCACCCGCAAACCTGCGAAGCCCCCATTGTAGTTCACAACATAATCAATGCTCAAACAGCCATTATCTTCATGTTCCTAGATGCTGGACAGCCCAAGGGCAACACTCATTTGCCTATAGAACACCTCACTGGTTAAATACTCTACACAGTGATATAACTACCCTACCTAAATTGAGACCATTCAAATTGAAGTTACACCAACATCCCATGGCCAACAATTCTTGTGACTGCTTTATCTGAGTCTACCATCCACTAGCATTCAATCTTCTCCTCACAACTGGATAACCCTGTATTTCCACTGTTACCTCAAGAATTCCAATTCTTCCCCCCCTTTTTCGCACTTTGACAAGGCCCTGGCTATCCCCGTCCACCTCACCCCCTGCCCCTACCCTACCACTAACTTGTCAAGGCCTATGGCTGCCACTTCCTACCTTCTTAACCCCGTCAGACTTCACCCCTGCCTCTTCCCTCCCACACCAGCTTGACATGCTCATGGCTGCTACCTCCTCCTTTCTTATCCCCTGCCCACCTCACCCCCCACCACTACCCCCACACACCAGCTTGACAAGGCCTATGGCTACCACTTCCTATCTTTCTTATTCTCATCTTTATCCTTCCCCCTCTCATCTATGCTTTCCTCCTATTAGGACAATAAAACTGCATATAGATATATATATTTGCTCACTTTATTTTCTGTTTTTGGAGGCATTGTACTTTGCCTCCTTTGTATGTTTTGTTCCCCTTCCCAGTGACGTGGAATCTTTGTAAATTAGCTTTCTGTACTCAGAGGTATTGTAATCTGAGAATGAATAAATGTAAGAAATCTTAAAGGTTATGAAACTTGTATAACAATTCTTCCGTAGTCTAATCAAAGGTAATACCAGTAAGTCTCTAAACCTATTGGAAATAGTTCCTACTGTATGTTTATTATTCCTTTTGGAGCCTAATGTTACATTTTCTTTTAATACGTAACTTCTTTAAAGAGACCTTTTTATTGCCCACAAATCTGCAGTGCTCTATTTAATGTCACATCTCCCTAGCTTTGGATTGACATTTCCTTCTGAAAGTCTGCTGAAAAGGTTCCTCTGTGAGGCTGAGTTCTTTGTTTGCCAAGTTAGGGTGTTCTGCCATGTACCTGTAAATGGCTTGGGGTCAATCCAAATCAGAAATATAGACCTCTCTTCCAGGGAACAGTTGGAGTTTGACAGGACAGCATGTGCTCTTACAACCATGGGGTATCTATGTTTGGCCTTGGGTATTCACACTGAAAAGACCTGGGGAATTTGTATATTTGTAGGGCTGGCCAATGGCCACATTCGCGGCCCTCCTGCTACCGCATAATAGATGTTTTGGAGTTCATGTAACCCAGTGCAGTTGCTGTGCTAATAGAGCAAGTTATGAAAATGCGATCTTTTTTAATTAAATATAGTGTGTATTTTGGTGTAATCTGTGTATACAAAGTAATTGTAATGTTTTACAGGCTGTTAGTTAAAAACAGCTTTTTTTTTATACAGTACTTTATCTATGTGCAGTGTTTTGTAGAATCAGTGTGTGCTGTCAGGTGGAGTCAAGGGTGGGGGAGTGATTAGTGAGGTGGTTCCGCTTCTGAGGTACTGGCCTGTTTGGATCCTTTTTTGCTGTGGTTCAGGACTCGAGGAATTCTGCCTGGTACCATGACTGACAAGGAATGCAGCATCTGGTCTAGTGAGCCCAGGAAACACCAATATGAAGAGAAGCCACGCACACTAGCAGCACCCGAAAGAGCTGGAACTGTAGCTGGCAAGAACCAAAGATGCATGTGCAAGCAGGCCGAAGAAGCACCAGCACTACAGTCAGCAACAACAGCATCAAAACACTCTAGCAGGCCCAAGAAGCACCAGCACTACAGTCAGCAACAATAGCATCAAAGCACTCAAGCAGGCTCAAGAAGCACCAGCACTACAGTCAGCAACAACAGCATCAAAACACTCTAGCAGGCCCACCAGCAGCTGACACAGCCAGTAGCAGAGTTCTGTGGCTCTGACTGCTTCTTGTTTAATGAACTCCTGATCATGAAACTCTCTTCCCTACAGTCCTGTAAAACAGTCTGAGATATGGTTTATGTGACAGATGATATATGCAATATTATGTTGCACTGTGAGGACGGTTTCCAATCTTCTACTGTATATCCCCAACCCTTCCCTCCCCTAGACATTTAAAAATGTGATTAAAGCATCTAGAAACAGAAGGGCATCAGTACTAAAGTGAGCTACTGTTTGCCAAATTCCCACAACCGTTGATCCATCTTGAAACAGAGATGTTGAATTAATGGAAAACATCTTCGCCCAATGCCCCACACCTCAGTGTGGGGCATCCCCCGATTAGCAATTTCCTCAAAACAATGAATGTTTTTACCTTTGCAGCGTAATAGTCTTTTTTTATAGTCTATCTGATTAATCCTGCTGTTCCTCCTGCCAGCAGTTTGTACTGAGCGCCACTAATGGCTCATCCCACAACCTCCCACGACTGTCCTGAGACTGACGTCAGAATCAGGGAGAAACCACAGAAGCATGTATATTATATTCCTATGGATAAAACTATTAATAGCTTCAGTTTACAATGTACAGATCCTGGTGCTGTTAATCTATACTTGCTCTAGGTATAGCACCAGGACCATTACATTGCAAAGCGGGGCTATTACTAGCTTAGTCCATATAGGGAATATACACACATTCCCAGAGCTGCTTCCCAACTCTGTCCTCATAAGTCGTAAAGGAAAAAAATGTATTCTTTTTACAAAACTGTTAATTGAGGTTGACCACACTGAGATGTGGGGCATTGGACAATGGACATTCCCCTTTCAGGAAAAAAGCACAACAAGTTGTTTTTATATTGGAGTAACATCATGCCTCGGGTGCATCATAAGGCATGAGGCAAAGACCAAGAGGTGACATTAACCAACATAACATATACCCTGGTGTGCCTTATTGTGCTTATAAAATGGATCCTTTAGAATCAAAAAGGCATTATTAAGGTTTTCCTTTAGTTTCAGACTGTGATATTATACTGGGATAAAATCATGGCTGGAACTATCTGGAGACCAATTAGCATTCTGGATTTTTGTCATCCATTTTATAATCATTTTTAGTCTACCCCTATCTTCCATCAGAAGGCCAGTGAATACGGAAAGTGACCATCCCCACTCTCTATCGGGGGCATTAAGCCACAGCAGCATACATCATACAAACATAGGAAAGAAAGGCCACCAGCTCCTTCCATTCTTTCTCCCACTAACTCAATGGAAATACCTTACACCCCCTTTTCTTCAAGGTACTTATTGAATTCAAACTTGAAGATAAAAACATTACTGACTGACATCACTTGTGCATCCTCCCTTGTGATTCAGATTCCTGCGTCTAGTGACAGTTCACAGACTCAGACAGGGCCGGATTATCAAAAAGTAGTCTAAGATTTGAGCAAATGTTTAGCACAGATTCGCAAATAGAGAGGAAGTACAGCCTAGTGATTAGTGCTCCAAAGCTGTGTACCTGGAGACCCAGCACATCTGGGTTCGAAACTCACATCCACCACTTGCATGCTGTGTGAACCTGAGCAAGTCACGTAACCTCCATGTGCTTCTGGGTCACACATGCAATTGAGCTTTGGCTCAGTCTGCCTTTTCTAACCAGAAATTGCAAAAATAAAAATTAAAAACTTGTGACAAAAAGTTGGGCCACCTACTGTAAAAGGTGATCTAATGTCCTGGCACAGTTGTTGCAGTATGCATCAATTTTGCTCCCACTTTATTCATACAAGTGGCTCATGCATCATTATCTGTTGCTGCAGATACAGATATTGTAAATGTGTTAAAACATATGAAAACAGCATTCACGCTTTTTGGCACATTTATTTTACTGCAGGCATAACTCAAAATCAAGAATTATGCCTGCGTCAGGACTCTTAAAATTCCAGGCCATGATCTCTACTCCACCAGTCCTCATGTCATGCAGAGGCACCCATACCTCTCAACCTTTTGTGCCCCAAATGTGGAACATTGCCTGTCACAATGTGGAACAAATGGGGAAAATGTGGAACACTTAATCAAATCTTTACCTAAAAAGCTCAAAACACTATTAAAATGTTGCATTTATGTTGAGAATGTCTGTTGTTAATTGAACAAGTTATTTTTTCCATCATTTGCTATGGATATTTGCTTTAAAATGTTGACTCTGAATGTGGAACAAGTCCTCACAATGTGGAACAGGGACCTTTTCTGAAGTAAAATGAGGAACGTTCCTCGTAATGTGGTACAGTTGAGAGGTATGGAGGCACCACAGCAGGTACACTGGTGGCTCTTCAGGTTGAGGGTTTTAGCGAGTGTGTGATTTAGAGAGGCTTGCAGAAACCAAATGAAGTACAGTGGAACGTCTGTGCAGTATCTCTGTTCTCCAGCACCAAGACAAATTACTAAGCACAATGTTATAATAACTGCACTAGAGTGCTCTTTTTGCATTTCATTTCACAAACCTATCCAAAATTCACTTTGCCTGCATACTGCAGTGGAAAATGAGATCTGCATGCAGTCACTTTGTATTCATTTGAAAACTATTTGTTTTAATCACCAAACAAAAACAGCTGACTTCCACATTATAAATGTAGCATACAATTTATTTTCTTTCTCCCTCACCATGGAGCTGTGTAAGGGATAAATTTGCATACTATTACATGCTCCCATAGAGTTTGCTGCTCAGAGTCCAATCCAACACTGATGATGAAAAGAAAATGGTTGTTCAGAGCTTTCATGTGCTATTACAAGGGTAAAAATTGTACTGTTCATCTGACAGTCTGTACTCAAATGGGTAAATCATGCGTTACAAGATAAAACTAAAAGACAGAAAATGAAAATAGGATGGGCTCCTGGGAGGGAAATTTTACTGACTACTTCATTTTTCTTCCTCCTAGTTATTTTATTTCTTGTGTTTCTTACTCCCAGGCCTCTAAAACGCTGACGGTGACTCATGGCAGGGACTATCCCCTGACACAGGAACTGCAGCAACTGCTCAGGGATTATGAGGCCAAAATGGAGATGTCAGTATGACATCTACAGGGGAACTTGGAATAAAGGACAGTCTTTAGTTTGGCCCTGATTGTCCACTCAGAGTTGGGGCCACACAGATATGAAGCATTCAGTTATACCGTAGGTTCAATTCAAGGCATAGGTGCAACCTCCTTGGTAAAAATGCGAGGCAATCTGAAACTCGCCTTTCAAATCCTGTTGTCACTCCTGCTTTCCTGCTCATTTGTTTAATATATGACTGGACCTCTACTTCAAGGTCAACACCACCCCCTCTCTTCTCCTTACAGCAGCAAACCAAGCATTTAAAAGGTGGAGAAGTAACATGGAAAATGGTTCTCTGCGCTGTCTTGCTTTTTCTGGGATGTAACAGTGAGATACATGGGGTCTTGTGATACGGCATGAGATACACAAAGGACTTATGTGATTCTTGGTTTATTTTTTTTCCAAGCTGGGACTTAATGACTTATTTAGAAAAGTGATACAGAAACGTAATAAGAGCCTTCACAGTTTTGACTTATTTTTTAAAATATGCTGGGATATGCGGCTACTGTAATGGAGTTCACATGCAGAACTGTACCATGTACTGTACTAAATGAATCTGTTTCTCTGGCAGACACTGGATTGTGCTACATGATTCCTGTTCCATGATAAAATTTATTAGAGTAACTACTAAAAAGTTGTTGCTTTCAAGAGGTCCCCACTGATGTTTCATAGCTTATACTTCAGTTGACTAAATCCCAAAAGCCCTATGTAAACTGCACTATGCATCGTATATTTAGTTATTGACATTTGGTAGCCTACATAAATGTTGTGTTTGAGAAAACATGACAATGGCACAGGAATCACACTTCTTATACCATTTCCTACATTGAGGATACAATACAAGAGCCTGGAGGATTTTTATTTATTCAGCTGATCCATATAGGTTGACACCCCTCCCCCATTCCTCAGATAGACTGAGATGGTAAACTGTGACCTCTTAAAATGTTGTGCATTTTAACAAACTAGGTGTAGAAACATGGGAATAACAGATTTTCAAAGCATCCATATTGCTACAAAATGAAACTGCACCAACATGGTGGCCATTTTAGATTCTGTTTTACATCTATCATTATTCATTAGTGCCTGTTAGCAACCATTTGTAAACCAGCTACCCCACAAACAACTGTTAAGTGGCCCATGCTTTCACCAGTGCAGTGGTGGTATTACAGGCAGATGCATGTAGCAACATAAATGCAACAGGTTTTCCTTGGCAAGCCAGTAGCTTGCTGTGATTTGAAGTTGTATAGAAATTCAGACATTCATGTTCGGGTCAAATCTAAATCAGTTGCAGCCATAGATATGTTCAGATATTTATAGGTATTTTGTGATGTATCTAAAGAGATTCTCTCTCTCTGGTGGCCTATAGTGGTACTGCAGGCAGGCATGATATTTCTCCAGAGATATCACAGAAATGTCATGTCTATGGCTGCCACTGTAACACTATTCAAATCAAACTTAAAGCTTTAAACTTCTCCCAACTGATAATGTCCCCTACTCATTTCATTACTAGGTCCCTGAGCCACAGCACTATTGACTGGGTTCTTACTTCTCATTCTCATAGAATTATTGTAGCAGCTACCCTCCCCGATATTTTTTTTATGACCATTGCATGATCTATTGTGTTAGGAAGATAAACACTCTTAAAAAGCCCCAACCCCCAAGAATTATTCTGGACAGATCTTTCAGGTTGTTTCACTATGAGAGTTTTGTGCAAGATCTTCATCATACTAACTGGCACCCTACCCTCTTTTTGCCAGACAGGCTACACCTCAGTAGGGAGGACTCGAGGGTACTCAGGGAAAACTGGGAGGGTACATAACCCAGAAACTTAATTTAAACTAGTGAGTGGGGGCACCAGGCTTGCAGGCCCAAAGACTCCAGAAGGAGGAGGTCAACAGACCTCCCCCCATACCGGTAGAAGGGGTCCGGAGGGTGGCGGGGAAGGGGGAATGGAGCAGTTAGCAATGGGGGGTTAGGGGAAGCACATAGAGGGGAGAAAGGAGAAATAAAGAAGAGAAGGAAGGGAAGGTGACTCAGATTCTATGTGGAAGGTGGTGTCTCTGAATAAGCAAAATCTTGGAAACAAGATGGACGACCTGCAGGTGCTATTAGCATGGGGTGGGCATAGTGGCAGTCACAGGGACTTGGGCCACATCAAACCATGACTGGGGATCTCTCAATCCCTGGATATAAATTATACAGGAGGGACAGAGTGATGGGGAAGGGGGTGGCAGTTTATATCACACATACCCACATAATGCAAAGCATCATGGGATGTATATGCAAATCACCATTACAGTTAGGCTGGTTCAGTTTTAAGCAAGGATGCATGGTGCCACAGGGCCTCTCACACAATCTGCAAAGGGTGCAAACAGAAGACACAGACATGTGTTTTTTCCTACCCAGGACTCATCAGGGTATCAGGGAGGGTATAACATGCATGAAGGAAGAGTCAATGGAGGGGGGAGGGTGGAAGCATTGTGGATTCAGTTACTGTCCAGTGGAGGGAGAAAGGTGAGGTTGGCAGTGGTTTACAGACCACCTAATCAAGAAGAGGAAAGTGACAGGGAATTGAGCTTGCAAATACTGAAACTCACATGGAAAGGAGAGGTGGTAATAGTGGAAGACTTTAACCTGCCCAAGGTAGACTGGAGTACACCATCCACAACAAGTGCCAGGACTCAGGGGATCCTAGAAGTGTTGCAGAGTGGGTTCTGGAATCCTGACTTAGGGCATCACAGAACCCTCTAGCCAGGGGGGCAATTCTTGATCTAGTGCTCACAAATGAGGAACACATGCAAGAAATAATGGTCCTGAAGCCACTGTGTGGAAGTGACCATCACACAGTGTGGTTCCAGTTTGATATGGGCTGGGAAAACATCCACACTAAGACCAAAATCCTAGACTTTGGGAGGGCAGGCTTCATGAAGAAGGGTGAAGTATGAAGGAGGCACCTCGTAGACATCAGAGCAGATATGGGGTGGACCAAAGGTGGTCTGTCATTAAGATAATGGTTGCCACAGAAGAGTGCATTAGGCTAAAGGGGAAGAACTCAAGGGCCAAAGCACCCAGCTAATTCAGTACTGAGGTTGCCCAGACAGTAAGGGACAAGTGATAACCTATAGGAAATTCAGAAAGATCAAGAGAGAGGAGGATAGGGGAGAATTACCTAAAGATGGCTAGAGAGGCAAGTAAGGCAGTCTGATGGGATAAGGCTCAGAAGGAACTGCAGATAGCAGAAGGATTTAAGAAGGGGGAGGAGGCCTTTTTTTGCTGTATAAGCTAGAAAAGGAACAAGAAGGACAGGATTGTTAGGCTTTCGAAAGGGGACAAGTGGGTGGAGGATAATGGGGGAAAAGCAGAGGTACTGAATGAATACTTCTGTTCCATCTCCACCAGGGAGAAAGATGGACCGGTGCCTACAAGGGAAAGAAGAGGATTTGGGGGGAGCATAGATGGGGTGGTAGAGATGGATAGAGTGAGGAAAGGACTGCTAGCATTGAAGGTAGACAAATCACCAGGCACAAATGAAATACACCCAAGGGAGCTGAGGGAACTGGTAGAGGAACTGGCGGGGCCACTGGCGGGCCTTTCAATAATTGACTGGAGTCAGGTGTAGTACCACAAGACAGGAGAATGGCACATGTGGTACACTGCCATAAGAGTGGTCCCAAGGATGACCCAGGGAATTATAGACCAGTCAGTCTGACTTCAATCATGTGCAAGCTCGTGGAGACCATACTTAAGGAAAGGTTGGTAGAGTATCTAGAGAAGCATGGTCTTCAGGATGTGAGGCAGCATGAGTTTATGGGAGGGAGATTGTGTCAAACTCATCCGATTGACTTCTTTGACTGGATCACTAAAACAGTAGACAGGGGCCAAGCGGTGGACATCCTTTACCTGTACTTCAACAAGGTCTTTGATTCTGTACCCCACAAGAGGTTGATCAGGAAGTTGTCAGCTGTTGGGGTTGGGGAGATAAGTACCAGATGGGTAGAAAACTAACTAAGGAACAGGAGCCAGAGGGTGATGGGGGTGTGTGTGGAGAATTATCTAGCAACAGGGAGGTCACCAGTGGGGTCTCACAAGGCTCAGTGCTGGGGACAGTATTGTTCAGTGTCTTCATCAGTGATATTGGGATGGCATTAAGGGAAAAAAAATGTGCCTATCTGTGGATGACACCAAGCTCTGTGGGAGGGTGGACACAGCTGAAGGTATACAGGACCTACCGGACGATCTGGAAAAGTTTGAGAGGTGGTCCAGGATTTAGCAGCTTTACTTCAATGCAAAGAAATGCAGTTATGCACATTGGAGCCAGGAATCCCAGGATGGAGTACAATTTGGGCGGGGTCTGGGTATCTGCAACAGAACAGGAGAAGGATCTGGGAGTGGTGATCACTAGCGACTTAAAGCACTCCACACAGTGCAGGAAAGCAGCAGCAAGGGCAAATAAAATGTTTGGCAGCATAGTCAAGAGGATCAGCAGTAGGTGAGAGGAGGATATACTGCCCTTGTACAGGACACTAGTGAGACCACATCTGGAGTACGCACTATAGTACTGGTGCCCACACCTTAAAAAGGACATAAACCTGCTGGACACAGTCCAGAGGAGGGCAACTAAGATGATCACGAGCCAGCAGGGTAGAGCATACAAGGAGAGGTTGGGAACCCTGAACATGTACTTCCTGGAGGAAAGAAGAGAGAAAGGGGACATGACTGAGACCTTGAAGTACTTGAAGGGATAAATAGGATAGATATGGAGGGTCTCTTTAAGCTAAGTGGCAAATGAAACATAAGTGGACACAGTTTTGAGTTGTGGGGGAGGTTTAGGAGGGAGGGAGGTTAGGAAGCATTTATTCACGGAGATGGTGGTGCCCAGTTGGAGTGCACTGGTGGAAGAGGTGGTCTCATTGTAGATAGTGGGCAGCTTCAAGAGAGGCTGGGATAGACTTAAAGGGAAAGTAAGGGTCCTGGGAGGGGCAGATGGAAAGGATGGGAGGAAGGGGAGGCAGGGCCAGTAACTTAAGCTGTGCGCCATGCAGTACAAGCAGACTAGATAGACCAAATGGCCTTATTCTGCTGGCTTCTTCATAGATTTGTAACCCAGATGTAGCCTTAGATCATTTCATTGCTACTTTTAACTCGGTTTGCAACAGACACAACCCCTTCTGATGGTCTAGAGTTCATGGCTCCCACCTTCCCTGAGTCACATCTGATCTCAACCTCTTCCATCTTAGAGATGCTACTTCATCCAGGCACAATGCTTCTGGGGAGCCTTCTGATAGGCAAGCTTTCACTAGGCTCTGAAACTATTGCACCAAAGTCTCTCGGCAGGCTAAGGTCACCTATTTCCAAATTAACATAGACTCCCTAGCCCGAAGTCTCCGACCTGACTCCTTGGGTGGTATGCTAAACTCTGTGTCTCACACACGCTAAGGTCTTCAACCTCTTCCCAGCTATCAGTCCCACTATGCTTATCTGGGATGGGTGAGCAGGTCTTCTCCCTCTTCGCTCCCAAATTCTGGAATTCCCTACCTCCCCACCTAAAGAGTTCCTTATCTCGCTCCACCTTCAAACATGCACTGTTCTCTCACCTTTACGTACTTGGTGCATGCACTTGCTCTTAATATTTTGCTGTTTTATCATTTGTTTCCTGCCTGCCATACCGTAGCACTACACACTGTACAACTATGTGCAGTACCTGACTTGTCTTTAGTACAATTGTTAAACATCTCTGTGTGGATTGTTCTTTTTTGCTATGTTCTGTTTCTCCCTCTGTGGATACCTAATGTTGTGCTGTCGCTGTTAGAATTGTAATTTCTTGCATTTGTTTGTTACCTTGTATCATGCCTGAAAACAGGTAAGCATTATGCCTAATGCACTTACCCGGTAAACAAAAGCTAATAAATAAATAAATAAACTCTTATTCAGTGGCTCAGACCCTTCAAAACTTGGGAAAGCTGTTCACTGACTTTTTTTACTCCTCTCCAACTTCTTTGGACTCGCAGAGCGATACTTGTTGCTCCTTATCTGCTGATGCACTAAACCAGTTCTTTATAGATGGTCCTAGAGCCCTTATAGGTGCCTCGGCAACCATTAGTCACTAGCCCACCAATGCAAAGTCCCCCTTACAGACCTACTAAACCAGTCTCTATGCCTCGGTCAGTTTCCCAGTACTTGGAAATCAGCCAAAATCACTCCTATGCATAAGAGTGGAGATCGGTCCGCACCTAACAACTACCAGCCGATCTCTATCCTCCCCCCACTCTCTAAAGCCCTAGAAAAAATAGTGTCTATTCAGCTCTCTGAGTACCTGGCCAAATATGATATAAAGTGCCCAGAACAACATGGTTTCTGCCCAGGACACAGTATCACTATTGCTGTCTTGGAGTTCTCTCAATACCTGCACTCTGCTCTTGACTCCAGCAACCTTGCCAGCACAGTGTTCATAGACCTCTCCAAGGCTTTTGACACTGTTTGTCACCCCCTCCTGCTTGACTCCCTCCACCAAATTGGCTTTTCTGCTGGTTCTCTTGCCTGATTCTCCAGCTACCTCTCTGCTAGATCCCAGTGTGTGAAGATAAACGGCTCCCTGTCCAATACCCGGTCCGTTCGTTCTGGGGTACCCCAGGGCTCTATTCTGGGCCCTGTACTTTTCAGCCTCTAGCTCAACACTCTCCCCAGCTCCTGCACTGGACACATGCTCCTGTATGCCAATGATGTGGTTCTTTTTGCATTCCACCCTGATCCCTCTTCTCTCCAGGTATCACTGCAGCACCCCTACAACCAAGCTGAAAAGTGGTTCCTTGACCACCGACTTGTCATTAACCTAAAGAAGACTAAGTCAATGCTCTTCTCCCATCACCAAAACAAGGCCACGAATGTCCCCCTTTTCATTGTCCCCAGCACTCTGCACCTGCTGGAGCAATTGACCTCTTACAAATTTCTTGGCATCACTTTCGACTCGGCTCTCACCTTCCACACCCACATCAATGCCCAATCCTCCACCATAAATTCTTGGATAGACCTACTATAGTGTCATAGAGATAGCCTCCCCCAAGTTGCCCTCCGGCTGGCCATCACCTCTTCCATCCTGTCGCTAGTGGACTATGGCTTGCCCATATACGCTGCAGCGGACAATACCACCTTGACTAAAATCCAGCTCTCAATCAATAAGGCCTGCAGGCTCCTGAGTGGAGCCCCTAGCTGCACTCACACTTGCCTGCTCTACTCCACTGCCAGCCTGCTCACCTTTGAGGAGCGTCTGTGCTACCAGACCTGCCTACTTGGCAAAAAATCTCTTCTAGAGCTTCTCCCCCCCGGGGGTCTCTACTTCCCTACAATGTGCATCCTCATCTGTTGCCACCCGTAGCTCTGTCAAGACTACCTTTCTGGTGCCCAGAACCAAGACCTCGCTAGCCCAGAGGTCCTTCCATTACTGAGCTCCTGCTTGGTTCAACCCCCTCCCACTCTGCATCACAGACACTGCCAAAATTGGTCTCTTCAAAATCGCCCTCCGGAACCATCTCTTCGCCTCTCGTTGCTGTAGATGCACCTAATTAATCCCACTGTGGGATCCTCCTGTCAGGCCTCCCTGACTCGATAATGTCCTCCAGACAGCCTATCCTCTCCCCTCCCTCCCACCCCACTCCCCATCCCTACCCCACCCTCTCCAGGTATTATCTAGGGTATGTCCAGGGCTGTACCCCAATGTAACCCTTGGGTACCTTGTATTTGACTGTAACCTATTATAAGTAACATTATTATGTAACCTATGTGTACTCTGTGTTTAATGTTCTGCACCTGTACTGTTCTCACTGTTGTAACCACACTACGTAACTCTGTTTACTCCCCCCCCCCCACCGGTAACGAGGTGCCTTTGTAAATGAGTCTATGACTCAAAGGTTGCAAATCTGACTTTTCTAATAAATAAATAAATAAAATGCCACCTTTAACTTATGGGGCTTTCAGTCTCTCCCCATCCATGAATTGGACATCCTTAGAGAACTCCTCTCCCTGAAAGATCTGTTTTCTGGAGGATCTGACAGCCTCTCGAATAGACTCCCAGCTATTGGGGCACCAGCCCTGATCTCCCCCATCGCCCACATTTTCAATCAGTCATTGGCCACTACTACCTTCCCTTCGAGATGGAAACATGCCCTGGTCATCCCACTTAATAAAGGAGGTGCCTCTTATGCCCAACAAACTATTAACCCATACCTCTCTACTCCCTTCCCTTTCCAAAGTATTTGAGATGTTGGTCAGCAAACAGCTTTCTAATTATCTTGACAAATCAGGCTTCAATCACTCCTTTCCAGTTGGGCTTCCACCTTTTCCATTCCACTTCTACCTCCCTGCTCAGAATTACTGACCACATCCACTCACACATGGGTGTCAGCCAAGAGACTGGTGCAATCTTCATTGACTTGGTACAAGCATTAGATACAGTTAATCATATGCTGCTTTTAGACAAAATAGCCTCCTCTGATGTCTGCCACCTCCTTACTCTGGTTCAGTTCCTACTTCTCTGACAGGACCCAAACAGTCAAATTGGGGTCTTCAATTTCCTCTCAGCTCTCAGTCTCTCTAGGGGTCCCACGGGAGCCAGTCCTTGGCCCCCCTCTCGTCTCAGTATTCATTAATGATCTCCCCAACTGCCTTAAAGTATATAAAATTTACATGTACAGGGATGGGACTGTCATTTTCTCTTCTGGTCACTTCCTCTCAGATAATTGAGCACCCACTTCAGTCTGACTTTGTGAATATGTAAAAATGGTTTCTCTCCAATTGGCTTGCTATGAATCATAAGAACACCGTAACTATGCTCTTTGACACCACCCCATGGCTGCACTCATCCCCCTCTACTCTGAGGCTGAGCTCCTTATCTGGGGACCTCACTGATTCCATAAACTCCTAGAAATATATCAGAATAATCCTTGTTCAACAGTTGGACTACTCACTCCACATAAACTATATAGTGGGAAAATGTTTCACTAAACTAGAGACTCTCTACACTGTTAGAAACTGTCTCCCCTTTCAGTACTAGAAAACTGTGGTTGAGGGTGTTATCTTCCCATTGGCTGACAATGGGGATGTAGTTTTCTCTGGATCCTCCTACTCTGCCCTAGCCAAGCTCACCATCCTTTTAAACTCACTCTGTAGATTTGTTTTGGCCTGTCCTCCTCATACCGATCATTGCATTATGTACAAGTGCCTAGACTGGGCTTCACTCCCAGGGAGGCAGTCACTTCATATTGCTCTGCTAGGTGCGGTCCGGGAAGACATCTCACTGATGTATTTACCCCCTCTTCCTATACCTCATACTCCTTAAAGGGACACTGTCAGCTTTTGTGAGCTTTACTAAGTGCACTCTGTAAGTTGCCCATCAGGCAGTAGTAGTATTATAAAATGCATACTTGCACCATTATTTGCAGATCAATGAGATTTACTTATTTTTGGGAGCAAAAGTGAAAACAAGAGCAGACTGCTCTGAAAGCCATCAGCTGATATTCCCATGTGTCAGAGGAAGGAAAAAGACTACAAATTCCTCGGTGTAGACTCTCTGCAGGACAAGCCTCTATCAGGTATGGACTTTCTCACATGTGGAACAGTCTTCCCTCTTCTAGCACTACCATGACCAATCTCCAGGTCTGTGAAGGCTAAGGTTAAGGAGCACTACAAGACCTCCTTGCCCTGCCCTAATTGCCTAAAGGTGTTTCCTAACTCATTTAAGGGGGCCTAGGCCGAGTTTGTTTACTCCTTACCCTAGCCATGTCTGTGATAGGCCCACCCAAGCGTATTCTAAATAGCAGCAATAACTTCATTTGTATTTTCTGAGGAACTGCATTTTCCCCTATACCTATGGCACTCAATTTATCTCTGTAACAGGTGAGTCTGTGTTTATATTGTCTTTGTACATTTGGTGACTTGGTGTGCTTGTGTACACCCTGACTTGTACAGATTTATTACTGAAGTTGTTTGTACTGTATTCTCAGATTTCTCCTATCACCCCCTGCCTTCCTCAGGTCACAACAGGAAATTAACCCATTTGGACTCTGTTTGCTTACCTGGTAAATATGTCACAAATCAATAAACAAATACCTATCTAAGTAGTATCCGAAGACAAATTGCAGCCCCATACATTAAGTCACAGCAGCAGTCGGTGTAGTGAGGTGATTCAAATAGTCACAGCACCCAATCTGTCAGCGGAGCAGTAGGGCTGCCACTCATGATGCTGGCAACCTGGGTTCGGAAAAGTGCCCGGGATGTTGGAGGCCAGCAAGGCGGGAGGAGGACTGAGCATCCCACAGGATGCTCTACTCCTACAGGGAGGGACAGCTACATCCTCCATTCCAGCACATTCATTTGGGTGATCACAGGTGGTGGTGCAGATGGAGGAACTTGTGGGAGGGGACACGGCCTGGCTTCATTGCACAGCCAAGCATTGCGTGTACATATACACCATGGAGCCCTCACCCACTGTGTCCCAGAGGATGGGTGAAACAAAAAGGAACAGCCACATTGCCCTGGCACAGCCAGGCTCCACCACCTCTGTATTTGGGTTCCCTTTGGACCCCATGAAAACAGGCAAGCACCAGAGAAAAAGTTAGACAGTGCTGGGTGGTAGCCAGAGGCAGAGGTGGCAGCTCCAGTGACAAAGGATAAACAAAACAATAGAATAACATAAAAAATAAGTCACAGTGCCCACTTTCAGGATCTGTCACAGTATGAACGTAGAGCTGTACTGGAGAAACTGAGTGTTTGCTATCCCCCCCAAAATCAAACAGCTTACTCCATGCACTTACTCTGTGCTGCTCAGAGTCCCCTCTATCCAAAGCATGAAGACCTCAGATTATTCCTGAAGATGGGTGCACCATCTTACTGCAGTCTGCAGCAGTGGCACTGGTCTTTCTGACTGGCTATTTTTCAGGGCACATTGCCTTCAAATATCTACATTTTGCATAAGACCTGCCATTAGAAGTGCATCACTTGGCTAGATAAGTTGGTGGGTACGCATTTCATTTTTACGGCACAATTTTTAAAGGTCAGGGAAACAAAGTACAAGAGGAAGCAAAACACAAGGCAAGAAATTATACAGACAACAGCCAGTAGCATTTAGATCAGCAACAATCCCAGTGTACAAACAGAAACCACCCAAAAATAAATAACCTACTGACAATAAAATGCTAAATTCAACAGGTATTCAATGTGATGATTGGGGGACAGGAGGATATTTTTCCAGAGAGCCTTCCAAAGGCAAGAGGCTATGAATACAAATGACTTGGTCACTGAAGGTCATCAAAAAATGGAGAGCAATGAGTACCAATGCCCGTAGTCTAGGTAACAAGCTTTCTGAATTAGTGGCCTTGATGGAGGAGGAACATCTGGATATCGTGGCAGTCACAGAAACATGGTACGCACACAACCATGACTGGGACGTAAACATACCAGGATACACTATCTACAGGAGGGACAGGGAGGGTAAAAGAGGAGGAGGAGGAGTGGTTCTTTACATAAAGGAAGGAATAAAAGTAACAGAACAAAAGGGTAAACAGGGAGGAGAAGAAGCACTGTGGGTAAATTTGGAGACAGGCAATGGCACCACAATCCGCTCAGGGGTTGTATACAGACCCCCTTCTCAGGGGGAGGAAATGGACAAGGAAATGATAGAAAGTATACTTAGAATGGCAGAAAAAGGGGAAATACTGCTGATGGGTGATCTAAATATGCCAGATGTTAACTGGAGTGCAGTTGCAGTTGCCACTTCGAAGAGTGCAGTTATTCTAGATGCCCTACAGGGGGCATGCCTTAGACAACTAGTACTGGAGCCCACTCGAGAGGGAGCAATATTAGACTTGATACTCTCAAATGGAGATGGAGAGAGGATCACAGATGTAGAAGTGGGTAGCCATCTGGGAACTAATGACCATCGAACAGTATGGTTCACAATAAACACAGTAATAGAGTCAAGCCACACAAAGACAAAAGTACTGGACTTGTAGGAGGGCTGACTTTCACTATAATGGGTGAGTGCCTAAGAAATGCACTAGCAAATGGGCAGGAAGGAGGGTGGAAGAACAATGGGAATAATAAAACTGCCATCACAGAGGTAATGAGCCTTGTGTGAACAAATAAACAAAACAAGATGATGTAAGAAACCACTATGGTTCTCAAAGGAAGTGGCAGTGAAGGTTCAAGAGAAAAGAAAGCATTCAGGAAGACAAGGAATCGTAGAAGGAGCAGGACAGAGAACTGTATCAGTTAAAGCAAAGGAGGCTGGGAAGGCAGTCAGAACAGCAAAGGCCCAAACCGAGGAAAAGATAGCCAACTCAGTTAAGAAGGCGGATAAAACCTTTATAGGTACATCGGGAGGCGAAGGAAGACCAAGGGAGGGATAGTGAGGCTTAATAAGGGGAGGGAGGGTGGGCAGAGGGAGACTGTGAAAAGGCAGAGATACTAAACAAATATTTTTGCTCAGTATTTCTGAAGGAAGAGGAGATACATAAAACAAACAGTAGTAACACTCTGGATACAGAAGTTGATACCAGCCCATTTACAGAAGAAAGGTTCTGAAAGAACTCTTAAAACTGAAGGTGGACAAAGCAATGGGGCCTGATGGGATTCATCCCAGAATTCTAAAAGAACTAAGGGTAGAACTAGTGACACCACTGACTACCCTTTTTAACAAATCATGGGAGGATGGGTGGTACCCAGGGACTGGAGGAGGGCAGATGTGATTCCCTTCACAAAAGTGGAGCAAGGCAGAAGCAGGAAACTATAGACCTGTTAGTTTAACCTCAGTGATACGGAAAATGATGGAATCACTTCTGAAGGAAAGAATTGTCGAGTATCTAGAGGCCAGAGGGGCACAGGACCCTAGGCAGCATGGATTCACAGCAGGAAGGTCATGCCAGACGAATCTGATAGATTTCTTTGACTGGGTGACCAAAGTAGTAGATCAGGGAGGGGCTGTGGACATGGCCTACCTAGACTTTAGCAAGGCATTTGACACAGTCCCACACAAAAGATTAATATACAAGTTAGCCAGCATGGGAGTGGGTCCCAAGATGACAGCCTGGGTAAAGAATTGGCTGGAGAATAGGACACAGAGAGTTATAGTAAATGGAGTCCACTCAGAAGAAAGGAGGGTTACTAGTGGGGTACCGCAGGGTTCAGTATTAGGACCATCCTCCTCAATGTCTTTATAAGCGACATTGCAGAAGGACTGGAAGGAAAAGTATGTCTCTTTGCAGATGACACTAAGATCTGCAACAGAGTTGATGCACAGGGTGGGGTGGAAAGGATGAGAAGGGACTTGGCAAGGCTAGAGGAATGGTCAAATGTATGGCAGCTTAGATTCAATGCTAAGAAGTGCAAGGTAATGCACCTGGGAAACAAAAACCAAGGGGAAGAGTACACAATGGGGGTGAGATACTAAGAACAACAAGAATGGAAAGGGACCTGGGGGTAGTCATATCAGATGACCTAAAGATGGGCAAGCAATGTGAGAGGGCAGCAAGGAGGGCTGGGGGGATACTGGGATGCATAGGGAGAGGCATCACCAGTAGAAAACAGGAAGTTATTATCCCTCTGTACAGACAGCTGGTGAGACCCCATCTGGAGTACTGTGTGCAGTTCTGGAGACCCAATCTCTGCAAAGACATAGACAGGATGGAAGCTGTCCAGAGGAGGGCAACTAAAATGGTGCAGGGTCTGCACTGGAAGTCGATGAAGAGAGACTTGGAGCTTAATATGTATAGCCTCGAGGAAAGGAGGAGAGGGGACATGATAGAAACTTTCAAGTACCTCAAGGGAATCAACAAAGTCCAAGAGGGTAGCATCTTTCAAAAAAAGAGGTGTGCAAGAACAAGAGGGCACAATTTGAAGATAGAGGGGTGGCTCAGAGGTAATTTAAGGAAGTATTTTTTCACAGAGAGGGTTGTGGATGCATGGAACGGCCTTCCGGAGGAGGTTGTGGAGTCAAAATCAGTGGGGGAATTCAAGCATGCATGGGATAGTCATAAGGCAATTCTGGGGGGTGGGGGTAGGAAGAAGTAGGCTGCTGGTTAACTAGGATCTGCAGCTTATCCAGTAGGTAGGGAAATGGGCAGACTGGGTGGGCCAAGCGGTCCTTATCTGCCGTCAAATTCTATGTTTCTATGTAAGGCTTTGAAACAAGGCATTTGAATGTATCAAAAGTCCATGGTTTGTGGACCAAGTACTTCTCCAATGTGCATAAGGGGTAAAGAGCTCTCAAAGCTACAGAGGGATGGAACAGTTCAGGGTAGAGATGTAGCGAAGTTTTAATTCACCGGCAAAGAAATTCATAGAAATTTGCACTTTGTGAATTTCACAAATTTTCCAACAGCTGCACCAAATTTGCTACGTGAATTTCTTTCTTTTTTTTTTTTTTACAGAAAAAACTAAAACTGTATTAAAAACCTTTGACCGCCCACTTTACTGCAATGTCACTCCCACTTCCAAATAATTTTTTGGTCATATACTCCCTCCCATCCCGCACTGGCATCCTCTTCTCTCCTCCTCCACCACCCTGGTGAATTTCAAAGCTGAGTGACATAAGTTCAATAGTTAATATACCGTTTCACCACCAATATGCCAAACACACACACCCCCAACTCCCTCTACCTAGGATCTGCAGCTTATCTAAAAGGTAGGGGAAATGGGCAGACTGGCTGAGCCAAATGGTCCTTATCTGCCATCAAAATCTATGTTTCTATATTTCTACCAGAGTCCAGTCAGGTCCATTACAGTCATAAGATCCCCCATCCAACCCCCTCTGGCCCCCACCACCCACTTCCCCCTACCAGCACTCAGACAAAATGTGACCTGTAATAAAGAAAATGGTCCCTTGGTGCAGAGCATCTACTCTGTTCAGTGCCCATCTCGTTAATGGGCCCCGCATGACTGAATGGTGGCATAGTTTGCTCCTAAGAAAACATAATTGGCTGAAAATTCAACCAATAAATTTTTACTAGGAGCAAAGACATCACCAATCATTCACCTGACACCACCATTACAGAGATGGGCACTGAACAGAGCAGACGCTCTGCACTGGGGGACCATTTTCTTTATTACAAGTCGTATTTTTTCTGAGTGCTGGTGGGGTGAGAAGGGTGGTGTGGGTCAGAGGGGTATTGGGTGTATGTTCTTATGACTCTTATGGACTTTGGTGGTGGGACATGGGTGGGGAGAGGTGGAAGAATGTTCTTTGTGCATGGGTGAGGGAAGGGTATAAGTCTGAGGAGGTGGGAGGGGGTGGCATCACAACACAGTGGGTGAGGGGAGGTTTTTTTATTATAGTACGGTTAGATAGAGACATGCAGCTCCTTTCAGCAATTGCAATTCTCATAGATTTTTGTTAGCAAATTGCACACATTTGTGTAGTGACCTACGCAGACTGCTGAATTCACCAGCAAATTGGCAATTAGTGTAGATCTGCATTTGCCACACAAATCCGGCCAATTCAATGGGTGAATAACCATGTGAATTGTGGTCATCAGTGAAGCAAAGTTGCCAAAAGTTGAGAATTTCATCTCAAAGTGAATTTCAGCAACTTTGCTCATCTCTAGTTCAGGGATTTGTAAGTCAACAAAAGGATACTGTAATGCAGCATGGAGTCATAATGTCGCATGACATGATGCCGCATGCAAAAATCACACTGCCAATACAGTGCGATTCTTTACATGTGGCATGTCTTTTTTATGTGGGGGGCTCTGCCCCTGCACCTCCCATTACAGGGGGCTGCGCTCCCCGAACCCCCCAATAAAGATTCTCAACTCTGGGGGCAGTGAAATGACACTAAAGTGTGAAAAAATAAATGTTCTGGGACCGAATCAAACCCAGTCCCAGACGCAGCACCTGGGTTCCTTGCTGCAATGGCTCAGTCCATTGAGCCATCACAGCTGCACGGTGGAACCCTGTCCCAGCAGAGATCTTATCCTCTGCCTGGGATAGTACGAGGGTGCAATACTGCATACAGCAGTATTCGCGGTTTTGCACCACTCACTGTCTCGTACAGCGCTATTCCAGGTTAGGTGTACTGTCACATGCCATTCACTGTATGACATTATGACCCGGTAGGTTGTAATGTTCCCACAGCGTAACAGGCAGCCAGATGTCAAAGCCGCATTTCCGCATTCTGCATCACCTGATGATGATGGACCTGTCCACAAGATAAGCCCTTGTAAAGTGCATTATGATAGACCAGATGGGAGGAGATGATAGTTTGCATCAATTTTCTCAGGTCATCAGGTTCCAGAATGGGGAGCATTATGGCAATTTTTCTCATATGCTATACATAGTCACAACTCTTGCACCATAGTGCAACCCAAGGCAGGGCACTAGTATGTTTGGAGGAAAAAAAAATTCAATAGCAGTTTCTTTTTGCCTACCTTACTGGAGCAGACTTATAATTTTATTGAATCTTCTTCATCTGGCTATCACAAATCTCTCACCACACATTTAAAAGTTTTTAAATAGTGTAAATCCACAAACTGTACCATAGGTGCTAGTGACTGCGAACTCATTAGTGACGTTGCACATGCGGAATTGCTGATGTTTCAGCAACAGCCTTCCTCAGAGCAACTGAGAAACCGAGTGAGCACTGCTAACTGGGGTTGTGTGATGTACCTACATACATACATACATACATAGCTCTTGACTACTTGCACTCTAGGATTGATTGTTGAAAAGTATTTTTTGTGTTATTGAGAGGTATAATAACCTGGTCATTGAAATTAGATACAAAAGCAATCAGTTCCCGCTAACCATTTCCAGAATTTTAGCTGATAATATTAAAAATCCCACAGATAACTTTAACTATGTGAAAGGTAATCTATGGTACTGTACCAATCATCAAGAAATGTCGATTATACTGGGATTGTAAAATTAATAAGCCAAGTATGGAAGTCTTGCCTTCAAGTTAAGTACGTGAAACTGGTGTTATGCTCCATAATGCATACTATGCTGAAATAATGTCCAATTATTTAAATGAGATTTTTGACTTTATCTCCCCTCACCTTTATAAATCGTGTCATTGTAAGGCCTACCACTGTAGAAAACAAAAGAATCTCAGGACAAGGTAACACTATAAAAGGTTTTCAAAAGAACTGTGGTGCAGCAACATGCAATTAGCAATAAAAAAACAAGTTGGTAAAAAAATTCTGGAACAAGGCTGCGAGGGGGGGCAAAACATTTAGTGGTGAAATTTAGTCATATATTGACCCCACTGCATGTGTTGCACATTTCAAGAGACATTTATATGACCCTGCTGAGTTGACACAATGGAAAAGCCATGCATTTAGCAAGGATAACCTTTACAGAGTTTCAGAAATGGAAGTCATTCATGCCATATATAATTTCAGATTGAATAAAGCCCCTGGTCCTGACTGAACTCCAGAAAAGCTGTATAAGCTGAATGCCATTTGGTGGTCAAATACCCTTTCATAGAAATTTAATAGCTGCATTAAACAAATGCATACACACCCCATAATTGATTTGGCAACCATATTGTTCCTATTCACAAAAAAGGCAGTTAAAAACTATCCTACAACTTATTCTCCAATACTGCTCAGTGATAACACTGACAAAATATACTGTATAACTAAAATATTTTGCTACCCTTTTATTTTTGTGATAATTGCACATTTCAAAACAGTGCTAAAATAAATGGATAGTGAAATATACTGGGTTAAGCTACAGTGGTACAGGATGCCACCAGGTAATTAGTAGCATCAACACATGCACAACATGTATACACCACCATAGACTATAAACACAATTTACAGTATTTATTGTACGGATTTTTCTTCAGTAAACAAAATCATTACCAATTTTGGCATTCACTGACAATCGCTGACGGTCACTTAATGACTTTTCCAATCATCCAGTTTACTCTTGATCACTCCCCATCGTCACACAATGTCCAGTGCATCAACCTTATTTAGTACAGGCATTAAATTGCAGAGTGAAAGTGCAGTTAAAAAAAAAACTGGTTTTGGCAGCATTTATGACATTCAGGGCATTCCCCTTCACATGCCATTTCTCACATTCAGGTCCGCCCTCAGGTCTATCCTCATCCTTGTCCTCTGCAACTGTCTCACAAACCTGTGAATGAAAAATGTCATTTAGCTTTGTCAAATTGTTTGGTTACATGGTTAATTGGTGCTGCTGTTACTGTTGTTACTGTGTTCAAGCAAGTTTCATGAGCTGCCAGGATCCCAGCCTCTGTGAACTCTCAGATGACGTCTTCACGTCTGTGGCAAAATTCACTGAAACTCCCCTCAAGCCACTGTGAATGGAGCTCTTTAAGGATACTCATTTTTAAATCAACCTTTGCCACACTCTTGGCAGTGCTGCTTTCAAGCTCAGAGGAGACTACACCAGCATACCATGCAGTAAATTGTGCCTTCAGCACATCTTTTCACAGGTTATTAACTGCAATGTTGAGCAGTTGCAGCAAGTCAGTACAAGAGGCTGGGATGTAAACAGGTACAATGCTGCACATTTCAAGATGTTCTCTTAGACCGACAGTAGTATGCCCCCTAAACAGATTCATTATTAACAATGCCTTTTGCTCACTTGGCAGCCCCGGTCTCTGTTTTGTAAAATTGAAATAAGCCATCAGAATTCTACGAATTCTATCATGAAGTTTTTGTTTGCCCATTATATTGGAGATTGTGTTATTGCCCAACCATCAGGGAATTTTTGGGCAGGATGGAAGGTAGGCATCTTGCCCTGGTAGATGATTTATGGTGGGAGGAAATCCCCAGCAAGAGTGCATGCTAACACCAATGACACCTGCCACTTGTCACCTAGCTCAGTGACTGGCACCTGTTTTGAACCTGCTGCCTCCACGGTCCACTCTGCCACAGGAACCATACTATTCCCCATCTCACACAGGTTAATCACAAGCTCAGGTAGGATCAGTTCTTGAGCAACAGCTTTCTGGCTATGGGATAGAAAATCAGCTTCAAGTAATGTGAAATCAGTATGGGTTTTACAGGTAGCTTCAGTTTCTTTCCTATAGCTGAAACTCATTCAGCTTAGGAAAGTCCATGACCACTTGTTTAGTTGTTAATTACCCCCATTTTTATCATGCCATTGGGGCAAGCTGGCTTTTATAGTCCCAATGATGATTGCTTGTACGACTCAGGCATTGACAGGGGCACACTCAAAGTGCAAACACCTAACAATTTTGTGTCGCTTTTTTTCAAGCTCCTCAACAAGACGGGGTGATCAGCCCCATGGCATTTTATGAAGTTGTGGTGACAGATTAGTAGAGTCAGGAATAGTGAACAGCTGGGGTAGGTTGTCTGTTTTAAATTTATGGACAGAACTTTCATTTATTATGCCAGTGTACTTTGCAGAATAATAAAGAACTGCCTCTATCAACCTGTGATCGCAGTGCAGGCATAGTTCTCAAGTTTAAATCTCAGTTCAGGAGTATAGATCACACACGAGCAAGGACGTCTTTTTTTATTTGGAGAGAAGATAGCTCCCAGACCACAATGCCAGCAACTGAAGGCTCACAACCTGAACACTCTGTGAGATCACTCGTTTTCAAGCTGTCAACATTAAGTGGGTGCTCCTGTGGCTGTATTAACTAGTGTAACCCCTCCCCCCGTGGGGTTATAAGTGCCTTATTTGTGCATTTCAATATGCACTATTGGGATGCTGGGTGGGACTTTTCATCACTGTAAGGGTTAATAGTTTGCCGCCACAGGAAGCTACGGATGTGGGAGCATGCTGAGGTGGTCCTGAATATAAGGGGAGAGCATGGGAAAGAGAGGGAAAAAAAAGAGGGGAGTGAGTTGGACCAGAATCAGGTGGGACAGCTGCCCGCTTGAGCGGTCAGATAGTTTTCTCTCAGGCAAAGAAAAATGGTATAGCAGCTGTTGGATGTAGCGGTGGCTGCTCAAATTTGAATCCCCCCCCATCTTTGAGGGGGCAGTGAAGAGCAACCCCCATGGCAAGAAGGTAGTTGGGAGAGATGAGGCTTGAGGGAGATGGAGTGGCAGCTGAGATGGGGATGGAGCTCCATGAGGTTCCATGGGGCCATTGCCCAAGGATCATGGCGAGCCTGTGATGAAGTGTGCAGGAGCTGAGTGGGAGGCAGAATGCCCCAATCTGAAGTATGGACCAGTGGGAGGAGGGAGCAGTAACCCAGAAGTGAGAGGACAGCTGAACTGCCCCAGTGATTGATTTGGACCCATGGGATGGTGAAGCATTGGCTCCTAGGTAAGAGGCCAGGCTAAGTTGAGAAGATGGGAACAAGGCATTTTGGAACTGTGGGGAGAGCAACCCTGCAGTGTTGTGTGTCTTTCTTTGCTACAGGATGAACTGAGCTGCCTGAGCTTTGGAGTCATCCAGAATCACGTCCCACGAATGAACTTTATGTGAAGGGATTCAATCAATTGTGTGATCTCTATGGTCCATGAACTTGGGTGACCTCAGCCATCTTGTAAGGTGTTCTGCTGCTGTGGCTACCCACCATGGACATTCAATATCATACCCCTAGGCAGCGGGAAGGGGGTAGACTTCCATAAGTGTCTCTGTATACAGCTGAGTAAAGACATCCTGAACAACTGTACAAAACCCACTCTATGACAGATCTGTAAGTTCGTCAGCAACCAGGCTCAGTGCGTAAGCCTCAGTTTAAATGAAATGACAGCTGTCAGTCACTGCAAAGGGTAAGAAAATTCACCGGTGTGAATTAGCGACTGTCTGCAATTTCTGCAAAATATAAGGTGAGCAATTTTAAACACTTATACAGTATATGTAACTCGGTACTGTGGATGCTATTACTACTTCTCCCCTGTGAGCTTCAATAAGGTGGAGAGGCCTGGGACATTAAATTCCTCATTAGGGGGGTTGAATCCAATATTACATAATTAGTGTGGTACCTCCACCCAGAGAAAGATTTAAATGGGCCTGGTGTGAGTATGGTACAGCCTCCTGGGTTGCAGTACCTCCCCACCTCCCAAGGGGATCACCTCACCCATGAACCAGCACACTGCAATAACAGTTCTCCAACAAAGCATGCAACTTAATCCTCTGTAAATAAGATACACCCAGACAGTACATGTAAACAAACTAGCAAAATGTTTTGTTTGGGTACAGGAACAGTTCCTAGGAGAAAGGAAAGGGGTTTATGCAGTGAGGTGGCAGTATAAGCCCTGGAAGGGTTTTCCATGCCCATCTGGGGCCAGCCCAAATGTACAAAGGCTGCTCTTCCTTCACCCTGCTAGGCACAGCCAAAATATGGTATACACTGGGGCTGTGCTTCTAGTGTCTTTCCAGTATCAGTTTCTAATCAGTAGACCACTACCAGCACACATACACGTTAACTGCTTGATCAGCTGTACCAGTTGTCCGTACCCTCTCCCTACTGGTACCAGTGTTATTAACCCTTAGTTCCTACTAGAGAGCTCTCAGCACTTCACTGGATACCCACCCATGGAAATGATGTAGACTCAGTGACTCTGCACATGGTTGGCTAATGCTGGTGCGCTTAAATAAATAAAATAATGCTTTGCAATTCAAACCCCAAACTCAAAGGTTCTTAAACCTACTAAGAGTATTCGAGTATGTTCATGACAATGTTATAGCAAAGTGTGACATGAAGGTTCAATTTTCTAATTAATAGCAAATCTGTTTTATTAAGCATTTCAATATGCTACGAACCAACTGTGAAAAGGGGACTACATTGTGAGATAATTCACTTTGAAATGCCAGAGAAAAAGAATCTTCAATCTTGTTAATGTAACATAGGACACCAAACATGTGCTGTTAATGTAATGGCAGAGACACCACTCTTGAGTTGTTATTTTAACTAAGGATGCCAAACAAAAGTTTACTAATTATGATCTATGTGGTAAACTGCTACTAAAATACAATAGCAGTCATAGAAAAAGCAATAAATATAGACATATTGTACATGTATGTCAGTTGGTGATACTGTCCATGACTAAATGGGGTTCAGTGAGTGGTAAGTGTAACGTGGACATCAAGTTCCATGTGGCATGGCAGAAGATGAATAAGGTTGCCCAAAAATGCATTCTTGTCATCAAATAATTCTGTTTGACGAACCACAGTCAGTGCTTCTGGAGCTTTTCATATCTCCTAGCAATGATTTGTAGTACAGATGGTGTGATTTAAAAAATGTCTTGTTCAGACAGATTTACTGGCCCATGAAAAAGTCTCTGTTGCTTGATCGCTAAAGTGTCCTAGTGTTGTGACCATGTGAAGCACCCATCCACATGTTGGTGTAGGAATTTGACACTAAAACATGTTTAATTTCATTAAATGAAGTCACTTGTCCTATGTAAAATATTTTATAGTAAAACAGAAACTTAGAATTTGATGGCAGATAAGGACCCCTTAGCCCACCCAGTCTGCCCATTTTAGTAGCAGCAAATTGCATAGAATTTATCCAGTTGTATTTTGTCAGGGTTTACCTTTTTTCAGTTGCTAGACCTGCTGTGAATGATTAGGTGGAACAGATGCAGTGGGTAGGTCTATCCACCTGAACAACCACCAAAACAGGCAGATGGGACCTTGGTTTAACATCCCATCTGAAAGATAGCACATCGGGGGTGCAGCACCCCCCATGCTGCACAACAGTGGCAGTATTGGGATTTACACCAAGTTCCTGGTGTGGGTCTAAAACCTACAACCTTCTGATCATCCAGCCTCAGAGGTGAGCGTGCAACCTGCTGAGCCGCTGATCACTACGGGTCATCTAGCAGGTCGCTGGCACACTGTGTTCATGAACACATCCATTTTTCAATCCCAGCCAAATGGCCTAGTGCATTAAACGCTTTCCCATTAGAAAATGGGTTTGAAATCTCCCAGTCTCTGGTTGGCTGAGTCTCTTGTCAAGGGGATATATTAACTGCCAACAGAGACCAGGAAATATCAAGTCCCATACCAACCTGCCTCACCACACTAGAACTCACTATGCCAGCTCCAAATTTTAAAAGTTGAAAGTCAGCCATTTTTTTCTGCTTACTTAGTGAGTGAACATGGCCTCCTTTGCACCCTCAATAGCCTTTACTATCTCACCATATTGCACAACCAAGACTATACTTCAAATTAGCCCAAAGGTTAAACACACAGAAGTTATCTCAAATAAAGCAAGCTATGATGGTCTGTGTTGCCTGCCGCCATCCTGTCCCCGGCTGCCATCACTTGAAAATCGCTGGTTCCCATCACTGCCTGATGAATGCCCACAGTGCTGACTTCCCCCACTAACAACAGAAAATGCCACAACATGAACATTTTTCTCCACTTTATAAAAAAAAAAGAAAAAAAAAGTTTCCTAAACCACAACACACTGACACTAACGATAACACTGAGTGCTTACCTCAGCAATGGGCACATGCGCTACCTTTCAAAGTGGGTATCAGCTCCATTTCTAGAAGAGCTCAGTGCCTCAAAAAAAAATGGACAGTGACACCGGGGTAGAGCCAGGGAGTGAGGTGCAGAAAAGGGAAAACGAAACACTTCTCAGCGCTCACTTTTTGCAGTGCTCACTTGTTACATGGGAAAGGCCCTGATCGCAACAGATGGGGTAAAAAAATAAAAACGGAAACAACTATAGTGTCCTCCACTAGCAAGTGTACCAGTAGAGGGACTACTTAACAGCTAAATGCTTTGTTTCTTCTTTTTTCCCATAGAACTTTTTCATGCCCCAGGGTGCTGGCTGGCTCTTCATCTCCTCCTCCCCCGAATGGCCACCATCTACCTACAGGTCTTATCTGCCTTGTTCCCCCATGGTTTGCTCCTCAGGGCAGTGCCAGGAGAGGGAAGGCCATCTTCCCCGCCCCCAGTGTCTGGTTCTGGTCAGTAGAGCCTGGGGCAATGGGGTGGGTTGAGGCAGGCAAGTGGAGGTTTCTCAGGGCACAGACCCCTGCTTTTCTCTTCTTCCTGGTCCCCACTCCCAAGGTCACCATGTGTGCAGTGGCATGGGCGTGTGATGTGATGATGTTGCATGTACTTGAATTTCTGTGTCTAGCTCTTAGAGAGTTGACCACCTGCTGTGACACCAAGCCTTTGCTGGGTGGCTGTCAAGCAGCAACACATGCTGCCCCCCCTCCACCTAGGAGGATAGCCCTTTATGAAAACTCAATCCTCCTTCCCCCAGCTGGCCCCTGAGTGACCCTGGTCTATTCCCAAACACAGGTTGCAGGCGTGGCAAGCATTAAGGCGCCCAGAAGGCTAAATCTTCTTTTTTCCTAATTGTAAGTTTTGTTTTTTTCTTTTGGATATTTTACTAAAATAGCAGGAAATGCCCATTTTGTAAGAGCAGTAATACCCTCTAGGGTGGGCATCAAGAGCTATACTGGACCTTCCAGGGTCTATAAGGCCCTTCACTTGCAACATCAGACCTCATTATGCACCTGGGTGGGCAGGTATAGCCTAATACCACCCACCCTGTAGGGTGTTATTGCTTACATAACTCTGGTACAAAGATGGTTGTTGCAGGGTAAGCCATGAGATTACTCATGGTTTCCTAAGGGGATCTTCCTTGATACACAGCGGAAATGCCGCAGTTTGCAGTGAGTCCTTCTCTGGCTGGTGTCACTCACTTACCTTTCCTTTGGAGGCCTCTGGTGTTGTCTGGTAAATAGCTACTCTTTCTGGTCTCAGGCCTCTCCTAATGTCCGCATTCAGCAATCGATTCTCTGATGCACGCAACATACAGGACAGCTCAGTCTGTAAAAACCCAATCCTATCCGACCAACACACCAATCTGTGGTGAAAACCAGCAGCGGGCTGTGATACTGGCTGCATGGCTTCCCAGACTAGCTGTAGTAACAGTCTGTGGTTCAGGCTGCAGCACAGCAAAAGTTTCTTACTCAATTGCTGTAACCTTCAGTTTCAGATTCATTCTGAGCTAGCACATGATGACCTCATTTCCTTCACAGCAGGAGTTCTGCTCCTCACTCCTCACTCTTTCTCTGGCAGACACAGTCTTTCTCCATAGCACAACAGCAAGCTGTCTCTCTCAAAGGCACAGATGAACCTCTCACTTCAGGATCACATGCAGATCTGAATCGAGTCTCTCTCAACTGTCTTCCTTTTAGCTGTACTCTTCTGGCTCTACAAATCTGCAATTGGCCTCCTGTCCTTGTCTGTAGAAACTCAGGCAGTCCCCATATGTTGCAGCTTCAGGCAGCAACTCTGCCTCTGAAATTTCTCCTGGCCACAGCCAAATGCGGACCAATGGAGTTTTCAAAGCCCCTGCTGTTCATTAGGGAATGTCCGCTCTCCATTGGTCCATGGAGCTGTCAATCACTCTGAGGCAATGCTGGAGGTCTATTACTCAGTAGGTGATTGAACAGAAATTACATCACAAATCCTGCAGTCCTCCTTTGTCCCAGAAGCTCCATTCCTAGGCTCTGTAGTCTGACTCGCGGGCGTGCAACCCCGACACCTGTTGCAGTCCTGATGGGGTCAGGGTACACAAAGCTGGTGCTACCCAATTTGCTGTAGGAGCATGGGTCCCCAATGCCCCATTCAAAAGGACTCCTGCTTTTGAAACATGTTCTCAGTGAGTGCCTCCTCTGCATTCTGTGTAGCTGCGCTTAGTGTTAGGTGCTGTCAGGGTGGTGACTAGGCAAATCCATTTCCAGCTGCAAATGCAATGCTTGCTTCATTGGTGACAGCAAGTCACTGCTTTGATGTGTAGCACAGAGCCACTGAAAACACTAGCACTGTCAGTGCTGAAGATTCCTGGCATTTCTCTTCACTCCTGGTCCCAATCGGTAGTTGTGGGGACTGCTGAGTAACAATGCTGGCAGCACTGGTACAGTGGAAACGGGTAAGACCTGGCAGTATGGGGGGGTTACATTTACTAAAATAATCTTGGGCAAGTTAGAATCATGGGTAACTAACAGGTGCATTTTATCAGATTTTCATGCTAGCTTTCATGAATATCATGCTAGCTTTCATGAATATTATTAAACTGCTGACCAATTTTTTTATATCAGCTCATCTAATTTATAAATATAAAGTTATCCACAGACAACATATTTCTAGCTATTTCTAGAAGGAACTGGAAGGGGGACAGGATCAGATCTACAGTACAGTAACTTCTTGTTTTACATTGTTTTTCATGGATTCTACTTGGTAGAATGTTTATTTTCTTTCTTACTACTAAGGGGCTAGCAGGGTATTGTTTGGGGCTGTTGGAATTTTGAAACCTGTTTTGGTAGCTAAAAGTGGGCTCATTTGTTTGGTTCTGAGTGTGGCAGGCTGCATTTGTAGAGGCCTATTTCTTCTCTTTTAAACATAATTGGTGTAATTTAACTGGTCTGTTTCTTTGAATTGGAGACCTATTTTTATAATTCCAAACCTATTTTGATGTATTGTTGGTGAAGCTGTTTGAATTGGTGTCCTGTTTCTTTGGGTAGCAACCCTATGTTGGGGCTTTGAGTAGAATTGATTCATTGTTGCTGGCTTCACTAGCTGCAAAGTTTTGAGTGGGGGAAGGGTGCTAATTGTCTGACTAGAGGCCTCAGCTACCTGATTGTTTCCGGAGGACTTGGCTGGTCCCACCCACCCAAACCCCTCACCCCACCCACCCTGGTCAATTATTCCTTTGTACTAGGGGTTCTGACATCACTTCCTCAAACAGGCAAAGGATTTACACCTGTCATAACAGAAGCAGACATCCAGGAAAGGAACTGCAGCAAGTGAAGAGGTGACTGCTCTCTCAGTGGAAGGGAAGTAAATGCAAATCTAGGCGCTTTCATTATTACTACTTCACATAGTTATTTCATTGGGTAAAGGAGGAGTAGGAGTTGAAGAAGGTTGTGCAATGGCTACTTAAAGTATTTTTGAGTGTGGATAGGAATATAAAAAGCAGTTGCTCAACATATCTAAACGTGTGCAACAAAGGAGGTAAGGGACATAAAGAATGTTTTGCACTGATAGAGGGGGAGAGTGGGGACTTGGGGGAGTGTTTGGTATCCTGCATCTGGAAGGGTGGGGGGTCGCTGTGGGCAAACGACAGCAATGGGTATGGTGGTAGGTTGCACAACTGTGGTGCACCAATCTTTCTAAAACATTGCCTGGAGAGTGGGAGGATGTTTAGTGTGCAACCACATAGAAAACTTAGAAAGGAGATTGAGGGTCTGCAGGAGGAACTAAGACAGGCAAGACAGATTGGGGTGGATTTAGCCCAATACTGGAGGGAGGAAGAAGGGGAGATGAGGGAGGGCAATTTAGGCCAACAGTGGTGAGGAGAGGCTCAGAAGAAGGGAAGCAGAGACAAAGGGGCCCAGGCCAGGAAGAACGATTGCCGGGGAAACCAGGTCAGGAGACAAAAGTCAAATGGAAGGAGGCGGTAGGGACTTGTGAGGGGAGGTGAAGAAGTGGCAAAAGTCATGGAGTGGAAAGGAGAGAACAGGTTACTATGAAGAGAGAGGGAGCAGGCATTTGTGAAGGATCTTCAGAAAATAGTTTTGCACTGGTAGAGAGGAAGAAGGTGGAGGAGGGAAGTGATGAAATTAGAGGAGTAATTGATAAATGCCTGGACCGAACTGGAGAGGGGGGAAGTTCTGCTGGGAGAACTGCAACAGGGATAAAAGGGCATAATAATGTGCAGGAGGAAGAAGAGGAGCTGGAAATGAGGGAGGGAGATGAAAGGAAGCAAGCAGGGAGTAAGAGGGGTGGAATCTTAGTGCTGGGGGACTCAATACTAAGAGGAGGTAGGTGGGGTAGCAAGGCGGAGAGGCATAGTCGCATTTGGGTGGAGGCCATGCCAGGAATGACAGCGGAAAGGGTGGGACAGTCTGTTCTGAAATATGCTAGAAGGGGTAGGGACAAGCCTCATTTAATTATACATCTTGGGACAAACGACCTGGCTGACAAGACAGTGGATATAGTCCAGAGGAGGTTTGAGGAACTAGCACAATTATGTGAGGGGGCAGGAAGATCAGTAACTTTTTCCGAGATACTTCCGGTGCCAAAGGCAAGCACAACAAGAAAGCTGAGAATAGAGGAATTTAACAGATGGCTAAGAACCTGGTGTTGTGCTAAAGGGTATGGGCTGTTGGGGGGTGGGGAGGGACCTGGGAGGACAGTAGTCTCTATGCCAAGGACAGACTACACTTGAGTGAGGAAGGAAAGAAAGTGTTGAAGCAGAGGATGGAAGAATATATAGAGGAAGTTGGGAGTTTAAACTAGGAGTGGGGGGTGGCAGTTGGGGAAGAGATATGCAGAGACCACAGGTTGGGAAATCATATGAGCTTACCCCCCATAACAGTGACAAAGGACAAATGGCAAGTACTATTGGTGATGCTAGGAAAGGAGGACAGGATGGGAGGAGGGGGAAAGGGTGGAAGGTGGTTACCCTTAATGCTAGGAGCCTTGGGAGGAAAACTGCAGAGTTGCAGGTTCTCATGGCAGAGGGAGAGGTGGACATTGCAGCCATCATGAAAACATGGGCCACCCAATATAATGACTGGGACCTGTCTGTACCAGGGTACAGGTTATTTCGTGAGGGACAGGGTGACTGGGAAAGGAGGGGTGGCACTATATGTGAAGGAAGGACTGAAGTGTGTAAGGGAGGAAGGGAGGAGGGTAGTACAGAGTCACTTTGGGTGCAAATCCAGGATTCCAAGAATAGGAGTCTTAGAATGGGAGTGGTGTACAGGCCACCATCTCAGATGGAGGAGTTAGACAGGGAACTAGCGGGACAGATCAGGAGGACCTCAGAGAAGGGTAGTGTGGTGATTGTGGGGACTTCAACATGCCAGGAGTGGACTGGAACACCCCAGCAACCAGGAACAGAAGGAGCAGGTACTGCTGGATGCCTTCAGGACAGCTTCCTGCTGCAAATGGTCAGTGAACCAACCAGGTTAGGGAATACCCTTGACCTTGTGCTGGCAAATGGGGACTTTGTGAGAGAACTTACAGTGGAGGAACGCTGTCAGGGAGTGACCACCACTCAGTATGGCTCACATTGGATATGGGCAAGGAAGGAGTGGAATCTGGCACAAGAGTGCTGGACTTCAGGAGGGCTGACTTTGGGAGGATGGGGGAAAGTGGTAAAAGGGTACCTGGCCAGAATTCAATCTAGTATGGATACTAACCAGAGATGGGAGCTCAAAGTTGGGGATAGTGGAGGCAACCAAACCTGCTGCAAAGCCCAGAGCAAGAAGGCTAGGGCTAAGAAACCGAGCTGGTTGAGCAAGGAGGTCATGGAAAAGGTAAGGAGGAAAAGAGCTGCCTTTAGGAAATACAAGAAAACAGGGAGGGGAGGACAGAGAGGAGTACTTGACAGGATTGAAGGGGGTGACAAGGCAGTAAGGGAGCCAAAGCATCTACGGAACTCAGGCTGGCACAAGGCATTAAGAAGGGGGAGAAGGACTTCTTTAAGTACATCAGGGAGAAAAGGAGCTGTAAGGACCACATAGTAAGGATTAGGAAGGAGGGGTTGGGTGGAAGCAGGGATTAAGGCGGAAGCACTAAATGAGTACTCTGCTCAGTATTTACTAAAGAGAAGAGGGGGTGACACCCAAGATGGGTGAAATGGCAGACGAGGGGGGAAGTGGTGACAGATGGGGAAATCATGGAGGGCAGAGTTCGAGAGGGTTTGAAGGCACTGAGGGTGAGACAAGGCACCAGGCCCAGATGGCATCCACCCCAGGGTACTGAAGGAGTGGCAGAGGTCCTTGCAGGACCTTTGGCAGACCTATTTAATACCTCACTACATTCGGGTGTACCTCAGGACTGGAGGATGGCTCATGTGGCCCTCCACAAGAGTGGCCCCAAGGATGAACCGAAACTACAGACCAGTGAGCCTCACATCCATCGTGGGTAAGCTAATGGAGACTATCCTGAAAGGAGGCTGGTGGCCCTCTTAGAGGCCAAGGACTACAGGACAGCAGACAGCATGGCTTCATCGTGGCGATCCTGCCAAACCAACCTGGTCGGGTTCTATGACTGGGTAACTAGGCAACTGGACAGGGGACATGCAGTGGATGTCCTGTATCTGGACTTCAGTAAGGCATTCGACTCAGTGCCACATGGAAGGCTGGGAAGGAAGTTAGTAGGCACAGGGGCAGGTGCAATGCTGGTGAGATGGGTAGGAAACTGGCTGCAGGAAAGGCAACAGAGGGTGGTGGTGGGGTGGGGAGCTCACACCAAAGGGCAGTGACGGTGTCCCACAGGGCTCAGTGTTGGGACCAGTGTTGTTTGGGATATTCATTGCAGACATATCATGGGACATCAAGAGCAAGATCAGTCTGTTTGCTGATGATACCAAGGTTGGCGCGGTGGTGGATGACCTAGGGGATGGCAGGGGTTGCAGGATGATCTGGCAAAGCTTGAAACCTGGTCAGACACCTGGCAACTGGGTTTAATGCCAAAAAGTGCAAGGTGATGCATTTTGGGATGAAGAACCCAAGGAGGACTTACTAGCTAGGGGAGTGCAGCTAGCCCAGACAGAGGAGGAGAAGGATCTGGGTGTGCTCATCACAGGGTCAATGAACAACTCGGCACAGTGTAGGAAGGCAGCTGCAAGGCCAACAAAATGCTGGGTTGTATTGCAAGGGGTATATCCTCAAGGAGGGAGGAGTGATTCTGCCACTGTATAGGTCATTAGTTAGACCACACCTGGAGTACTGCGGCAGTTCTGGCGTCCGTATCTGAAGAGGACATTAAGTTACTGGAGGGGTGCAGCGAGGGCGACAAAGATGATCAAGGGTCTGGGGACTTATCATATGAGAGGAGGTTGAAGGAGTTGAACATGTACTCACTGGAGGAGAGAGACAGGGGGACATGATTGAAACCTTTAAATACATGAAAGGAATAAACAAGACAGGTACAGAGGGCTGTTCAAAGTAAGGAGGGAGGGCCACCAGGGGCCATGATATGAGACTGGAGCGAGGAAGGTTCAGGAGGGAGATGAGGAGACACTTTTTTACAGAGAGGGTGGTGGCTGGGTGGAATGCGTTACCTGCAGAAGTGGTATGCAGTAGAACAGTGGACTGCTTCAAACGAGGATGGGACAGGACAAGGGGGAGGGTTAATGAAGGGGAAGGGTGGAAGGGAGGGGCAGCTGCAGAATAAGGGGTGCTAGCTGCACATTCGAGCAGACTTGATAGACCTCTAGGCCTTTATCTGCTGGCAAATCGTATGTTCGTATGTTCGTATGTTCTCATTGATTTTAAAGGCAGTGCATGATTCCCTTTCTCATGAACTACTTTAACTCCTGCAAAAAGAATTTGGAATTGATGCAAACCTATTAGAGATAATTTTATTATAATAACTGACTGTCCCTTTTTCCCATAAGGAAACACACGGCGTAATTTGCCATTACAAAGGAGTGTTTATAATGGCAAATATGCACCAGGTTTCCCTCACTCTGCACATGTGCCTACTGCAGCTCATCCTTTCCCTACTGTTCACCTTCTCACCTGAAACTACAACACCAGTTGGACTCGGTGGTAAGTCTGTTATTTTTTTGTTAAATCACTACTCTGCAAAGTTTTTTTATACGCCTCTCCTCCACCCGACCGGCCACTCCTCCAGGCTGCCAAGGACCCCCTGGCCACCAGCACCCTGGCCATCATCCTCTGCCCCCATCACTGTCAGTTACCCAGGTAACCCAATGTATCCACTCATCAGGTGGGTCCCCCTCCTCCAGAGGAGAAGTGCACTAGGGCACAACTGAAGTATCCCAGGGTGAGCGGGGGTCAACTCAGGGCTATCCCAGGCTACCGTGGTGCTGGGGGACTGGTAGCCATCATCTGGCTGGTCAGGAGGCATTTTTCAATTTTTCTGGCCCTGCCCACCCACTGAAGGCATGCTGCAGCATGCATCCGGAGTGGGGACATCCAGCAGTGCGTGGTCACACACACTGCCTAGGATGCCACCCCAGAGCCACCAGGAGCCACTGGACAAGCAGCAATCACCTTAGCCCCCCAGAAGGAAGTGTCCAAAGGATGCTCTGAATCCCCTCCCTGCCTGCAGCTGCTCATAATATCTTGGGTTCAGGGCACGAACCCGGGTTGCCAGTGTGCCAAGAGATCACCCATCCCTCGGCACCATGGCATTAGCTACTCTGCAAAATTTTACAAAAACCAACTGCCAGAAAACAAAAACAAAAAAAGACAACTTCACTGTCAGCAGGCGACCGCGCTAAAACCAAACCGGACCACGGCCGCACCGAAACATCGGCTATTTTATATAATTGCTGTGGTGAAAAAGGAAAGCTAGCAATTATATAAAATAAAACATGGGATGGTGTGAATCCTTACTTATTATTTCTTTCGGTGTTGGATGCTCTGATAAACCTTCTAACTTCGCTTCCTCGGGTTTATACATCTAACACCTTGGGTGTGTGTAAAATTCTTGCTACTCACACCACCCCATATATTATTCTATATATATAGTTTATGCCAGTTCTGCTAGTTCTTGCCTTTCTACTATGACCCCCGGGGCAGGGTTCTCAACATCCTGAAGGGGGAAATCAGGAAATGGCTACCCCTTCTCCTCATATTCAGTTCTTGCCTCTCCCCCACTCTCTCTTCTCCACCTGCCCTTCTGGGTCACCAGTGTGAACAACCTAACCCCATCCTTTTTACTCCAACAGCACTTGTGTACTACCTCGAGCCTGCTTCTGGTACACTCATGCACTGTAAATGGTTCTATAGGTTTTGTATGTTTATATGTTCTTTTGTATGATTTTGGACATGTATTAAAATTTACCCAATGTCCCTCTACTGTTTATTGTACAATACCTTGTGTTCCAACTGTTGCACAATCTTACAATGTCGTATTGTTTGTACTATCCACATACTATTGTAACTGATCATCCTTCACAACCCTATGTAACCCCCTCCCCCCAGTTCGCACCATGAGACGAGCAACTTGTTGTTCAGTGTGCCCCCCTGGTGAAACATTTCAATAAATAAATAAAAAAATGTATATTTGAAAATCTGGTCTCAAGTATGTTATGACCCCCCTGGTACCATCAGTGAAAGCATTCCAATGAATAAAGGGGTGAAGGTATAATGCATATTAGCTACACTCCTACTGTATTTAACCTTTATATTAACAATCTACTGCTGAATCATTTGGGTGATATGTTTCAACTTCAGCAGTTTAAGGAAGCAAAGATTCCCCTATTAGACTACACAGATCATCTACTGCAGCACTCATTTCTCTCCAATGGGCCCTAGGATACTTGCAGAACTTTGTGCAGACTCAAAAATGGTGATAAACATTAAGAGTACGATTCTTCCATTTCGCTCAGGTCATTTGAGATTTACATGGACAATAACAGCCTATAAATGAGAAACAGTAAGATATTGCCATTCTTCAGAAGCAGTCTTTGATAAAAGCTTATCTTGGACAAAACATGTTAGGAAGCTTACTGAAGCTGCAGTATCTCAGTTGTTAATTGGCTTGTCAACATTTAATTAAAAAACTGGAGGAAATGGAATTGAAGCTCCTATTACATCAACCAAAGCAAGCCTTAATGCTCAAGCACTTTCTGGATCAGCAGTGTGGGGTTTAAGGAACACGGAACCATTAGGAAAGGTACAGTACTTATCACAATTGATAGATCTAATCAGGGCACCACAGGGTTTACCTGCTGCAGCCGTCAGGTATGAACTGGGCACTGTGGCTCTATAAAATATAATGAAATTGAGGGTATGTGGGTGGTGGCTATAATTAGTTACCATAGGTAACAGAGGAATACCACATATAGCTTTAATATAAATATTCTTTAGTTGCCAGCCTGCAGGCACAGAGGCAGGGCATCCATCTGCAATGCCGATGACCCGGGTTTGGCAATGGACTTCAGCTGTCGGTGGGCCGACTAGGGAGGAAAAGGATTCAGCATCCCAGGAACTGCTCTCCTTCTTTGGCGGGAGGGGGTAGAGTGTCCGGCACATCACGGACCTCTGGCAGAGGCTGGAGGTTCTATCCTGCCAGTGCCATCACCTGAGGGGGTGGAGCAGATGCTGGACATCATTGCACGTCCCTGCTCCCAGGTACCACTGTAAAAAGCATTGAAAAAACCCTCCAGATCCCCATGCATGATGCTCTCCTCCATTGCCGTCCCCGCTGCCATCAGTGTCTGCTGGGGGAGTCCCACTCCCCTGGCCCTACCCTGGGGGGTAAGCCATAGCAAGATCCATAGGACCGTGGGGAGGGGGTGCCCACCCGATGGCCCCGGTGCGGGGTAAGTCTGTGCATAGGGGGATGGCATGGGGGGTTAGGCTGAGCTCCCTTCAGGGAGGGGGGTCCGAATCATAAAAAATTAAATAAAAAGAAAGATATTCTTTAGACTGTGATATAAAGGGACCCTGCTAATGCTTGTCCCAAAAATTCAGAATTAAAGGGATATTATCTTTGGCACCTTCCACAACACACAATTAACCTATCTTCTGTTTATAGATCAGTATTTAAAGAAAGAGTGTTAGAAAAGACTAAAAAAAACATTTGATATTGATAAATCTAACAGGCTCTCGATTTAACACCTATCTTTCAGAATCAAAAGAATACTCCTTATCCTAGATCGCTACCTAAAAATTCCAGAACATCACGATCATATATTTCCCTTAACGGCCTTTTGTTTTCAAATGTTTAAATAAACTATTCTAACAGCTAGATATAGTAAGAAATTTCTTAGTCAAATTTGCCATTTCATGTGACTGTGGATATACAGTAGGTGTGACGCTCTGCCACCTGCTTATTGTCATATTGCATAATATTTGTATTATAAATAAATGGTCTGTGATTGTCTGCTTAATACACACTAGCCAGTGTGCAAGAGGATTGACCTTTGACCTCAAAGTATCAGTGTGAGTGAAGCAGCAGGCTGTCATGACACTGGCCAGTGAAACTACTAATTAAAGACTCCCTTCCAGAGGGACAGTTTATTACCCCTTAGAACCTGCTCCTGCTTTGAAGCTGAAAACTGAATATGAATTTTATGACCCTAGCAGGAAGGGAAAACATTTGGCTGATCCTTTATGATTTTCTCATCTAGCAGAGAACCAATGACAGATTGTGGCGTTATGAAACATCAAAGAAAATGTTTTGATCAAAGAGACTCATTTTGGGAAATTGCTAGTTGCTGATTTTCACTGTAATAGCATACAATCATGTGGATATCCATACTCAAATTGCAGATTTATCACAGATCTAACAGTGATCTCATGGGTGACTCACTCTGTAGATTTGTTTTGGCCTGTTCTCCTCATACCCATCATTGCATTATGTACAAGGACCTAGACTGGGCTTCACTCCCAGTGAGGCAGTCTCTTCATATTGCTCTGCTAGGTGCAAAATACTGGTCCGGGAAGACATCTCAGTGATGTATTTACCCCCTCTTCCTATTCCTCATACTCCTTACAGGGACACTGTCAGCTTTTGTGTAGCTTTACTAAGTGCACTCTATAAGTTGCCCATCAGGCAGTAGTAGTATTATAAAATGCATACTTGCACCATTATTTGCAGATCAATGAGATTTACTTATTTTTGGGGGCAAAAGGGAAACAAGAGTGGACTGCCCTGAAAGCCATCAGCTGATATTCCCATGTGTCAGAGGAAGGAAAAAGACGACAAATTCCATGGTGTAGACACTCTGCAGGACAAGCCTCTATCAGGTACAGACTTGCTCACATATGGAACAGTCTTCCCTCTTCTCTCACTACCATGACCAATCTCCATGTCTGTGAAGGCTAAGGTTAAGGAGCACTACAAGACCTCCTTGCCCTGCCCTAATTGCCTAAAGGTGTTCCCTAACTTATTTATGGGGGCCGAGGCCAAGTTTGTTTACTCCTTACCCTTACCATGTCTGTGATAGGCCCACCCAAGCATATTCTAAATAGCAGCAATAACTTCATTTGTATTTTCTGAAGAACTGCATTTTCCCCTATACCTATGGCACCAATTTATCTCTGTAAGTGGTGACTCTGTATTTATATTGTCTTTGAACATTTGGTGACTTGGTGTGCTTGTGTACACCCTGACTTGTACATCTTTATTCCTGAAGTTGTTTGTACTGTATTCCCTGATTTTTCCTATCACCCCCTGCCCTCCTCAGGTCACAACAGGAAATGAGCCCATTTGGACTCTGTTTGCTTACCTGGTAAATATGTCATAAATCAATAAACAAATACCTTTCTAAGTAGTATCCAAAGACAAATTGCGGCCCCATACATTAAGTCACAGCAGCAGTTGGTGTAGTGAGGTGATTCAAATAGTCACAGCACCCAGTCTGTCAGCGGAGCAGCAGGGCTGCCACTCATGATGCTGGCAACCTGGGTTCGGAAAAGTGCCCGGGATGTTGGAGGCCAGCAAGGCGGGAGGAGGACTGAGCATCCCATAGGATGCTCTACTCCTACAGGGAGGGACAGCTACATCCTCCATTGCAGCACATTCATTTGGGTGATCACAGGTGGTGGTGCAGATGGAGGAACTTGTGGGAGGGGACACGGCCTGGCTTCATTGCACAGCCAAGCATTGCGTGTACATATACACCATGGAGCCCTCACCCACTGTGTCCCAGAGGATGGGTGAAACAAAAAGGAACAGCCACATTGCCCTGGCACAGCCAGGCCCCACCACCTCTGTATTTGGGTTCCCTTTGGACCCCATGAAAACAGGTAAGCACCAGAGAAAAAGTTAGACAGTGCTGGGTGGTAGCCAGAGGCAGAGGTGGCAGCTCCAGTGACAAGGGATAAACAAAATAATAGAATAATAACATAAAAAATAAGTCACAGTGCCCACTTTCAGGATCTGTCACAGTAGGAGCGCAGAGCTGTACTGGAGAAACTGAGTGTTTGCCATTCCCCCAAAATCAAACAGCTTACTCCATGCACTTACTCTGTGCTGCTCAGAGTCCCCTCCTATCCAAAGCATGAAGACCCCAGATTATTCCTGAAGGTGGGTGCACCATCTTACTGCAGTCTGCAGCAGTGGCACTGGTCTACCTGACTGGCTATTTTTCAGGGCACATTGCCTTCAAATACCTACATTTTGTATAAGACCTGCCCGTAGAAGTGTATCACTTGGCTAGATAAGTTGGTGGGTAGGCATTTCATTTTTATGGCACCATTTTTAAAGGTCAGGGCAAAAAAGTACAAGAGGAAGCAAAATACAAGGCAAGAAATTATACAGACAACAATCCCAGTGTACAAACAGAAACCACCCAAAAATAAATAACCTACTGACAATAAAATGCCAAATTCAACAGGTATTCAATGTGATGATGGGGAACAGGAGGATATTTTTCCAGAGAGCATTCCAAAGGCAAGGGGCTATGAATACAAATGACTTGGTCACTGAAGGCTTTGAAACAAGGCATTGGAATACATCAAAAGTCCATGGTTTGTGGACCAAGTACTTCTCCAATGTGCATAAGGGGTAAAGAGCTCGTAAAGCTACAGAGGGATGGAACAGTTCAGGGTAGAGATGCAGCGAAGTTTTAATTCACCGGCAAAGCTGGTGCAAATTCACAGAAATTTGCACTTTGTGAATTTCACAAATTTTCCGACAGCTGCACCAAATTTACTGCGTAAATTTCTTTCTTTTTTTTTTACAGAAAAAAATAAAACTGTATTCAAAACCTTTCACCACTCACTTTACTGCAATGTCATTCCCACCTCCAAATAATTTTTTAGTCATATACTCCCTCCCATCCCACACTTGCATCCTCTTCTCTCCTCCTCCACCGCCCTGGTGAATTTCAAAGTTGAGTGACATAAGTTCAATAGTTAATATACCGTTTCACCACCAACATGCCAAACACACAGCCACCCACCTCCCTCTACCTAGGATCTGCAGCTTATCTAAAAGGTAGGGGAAATGGGCAGACTGGCTGAGCCCAATGGTCCTTATCTGCCGTCAAAATCTATGTTTCTATGTTTCTACTAGAGTCCAGTCAGGTCCATTACAGTCATAAGATCCCCCATCCAACCCCCCCTCTGGCCCCCACCACCCCCTACCAGCACTCAGGCAAAATGTGACCTGTAATAAAGAAAATGGTCCCCTGGTGAAGAGCATCTACTCTGTTCAGCGCCCATCTCAATACCCTTACTACATCTCTGGCCCCCTGGCACACATCTTCACCCTATCTCTCTCCAATGGCATTGTCCCTGAAGTCTGGAAGGCAGCCAGAGTCACTCCTGTATTTAAGAAAGGCAGTAAAAATGACATATCAAATTACCGGCCTATTGCTATTTTGTCTGTTCTGAATAAAATCCTGGAAAAAGTAGTATCCATGCAAATCACTGAATACCTTGAGAAATTCAATTTACTAAGCTCAGCACAACATGGTTTTAGAAAGCATCACAGCACCATGACAGCACTTGCAAAATTCACTTCAGATATCGTTACCAATATGGATAGAGGAAAGTTAACAGGGCAGTCTTCATTGACTTAACCAAAGCTTTCATCTGTTTGACCATTCTCTGCTACTATCCGCCTCAGTACCTTGGGCTTCTCTCCCCAGTCACTACCTGGTTCAAAAGCTACTCTCCAACAGAACACAAGCTGTTAAGTTTAATTCATCCATGTCAGACAGTGCTGTTATCAACATTGGGGTCCCTCAGGGGTCTATCCTTGGCCCTCTTCTATTCTCATTATTAGGTCAATAAACTTCCTGAGCTGGTACTACAGGTCACTCACTTCTTTATGCGGATGACCTGGTAATTTATTATCACTCTGATAAGGTACTGGATCTAAATGCTGCCCTCACTGCAGATTTTCGTGCTGTACAACACTGGTTGAACTCTCAACGCCTGGTTTTAAATACAAATAAAACAAAAGTTATGATGTTTGGCTCCAATCACAAGCTTAGATCCTGTCCTCTGACCATCTCTGTCTCTGATATCGATGGGGACCCTATAGAAACTGTCACTCCTTTTCTACCTTGGCATCCACCTGGATCAAACCTTGGAGCTGAAAGCACATATACAGGAAACCTGCAAGTCAATTAACTGCAAATTGGGGGCTGCCTACAGAACCAAATACCTGCTCACCCCTACTGCTAAATTGGTGATAGCCAGAGGTATTCTATTGCCAACCCTTACATATGGGTGTCCCATCCTGTCCTTGGCCACCAAATCTTCACTGCAACTATGGAATACTACCTTCAATAATGTGTGCAGGTATGCAACCAAAGCACCTCGGCTGCAGCATCATTGTCTCTTATATCAGGACCTTGATTGGCTCTCTCCTTCCTCTACCAGGCAGTACTACTTGTACAATTTAGTTGATTCCATCCTAAGGACGTCCAAGCCTGCTATCCTGTCTGATCTCCTCAGGCCGGCCATTCCCACGAGGAATCTTAGATCGGCTGATCAGACCTTACTATCCATCCCCTTTTGTCGGACTAAAAAGGGCATGGGCTCCTTCCATCATGCTGCCCCCCACCTATGGAACCTACTACCCCAGGATCTAAGAGATGTCTCCACTCATGTGACTTTTAAGAGCAAACTCAGGACTTTCCTCACTACTATGGACAAATGTGTTTGCTTTGACCCTACCTGATCCGCTGCATTTGTACTGTTTCCTCATTGCTAGCACTTTTGCCTGTCCAAATGGGTGATCTATACTGTGCCTTGTAATTAATGTTTTATTTTGTGCCTTGTAATTAATGTTGCCTTAACCTGTTTCTTTTTATGTTTAATGTTAGCTGTTGACAATTGTAAGTCGCTATTCTACTCCATGACATTCTTATCTTCACTTCACAGCCTCTCCTCACTTAACCCCACTGCTGCTCTCCCCCTTCTTCTGTTATATCCTCTTCCCCCTTTTGCCCTCCCACCAAACTCACCTTTACCTGTTCCTACTTCATTCATGCCCTCCTTAGTCCCCCACCCTCCTGGCTGTGCTTGGTCACCTCTCCACCTACTACCGCTACTCCCACCGTCTCACAGAGCCCCCCTTCCCTGCCCTGCTGTCTCGTGGTTCCACTGGCTCGGCTTGACTTTGACACTTTTGCCGCTATTGCTGCAATCCTCCGCCTATCCCCTCTCACCGGCATCCTCACTCGCCCCTGCCGTCTATCGGTTCCACCAGCCCGGCTGCATTTTCCTACCTCCTACCACTGTTGCCATCTACTGCCGCTCCCCCCTACCACCCTCGCTTCACCTGCCGTCTTTCGGCTCCATAGGCCCGGCCGCAGGTTGGTACCTCACCCCACTGTTGCCGTATCTGACGGCACCTCCTTTCCACTTAATCTCTCTCTCCCATCCTTTTGCCAGTTTTCCCTTCCTTGTGTCTTTTCTACTGACGCCTATCCTCTCTTATTTTCTGCCTTCTACTATTCACATTTTTGAGTATGTTCCATGATCAAGTGCTAAAGTATATTTTTGTTTACTAATGTATGTTACATTGCCATATGTATTTCTCTCTGCATTTTTGTACTCGTTGTCTTAATAATCTGGCTGTACTCTTTGTGTGTTGTAATTGTACCTCCCGGGTCGTGCCTGAAAACAGTCACTTGCTGACTAGCGCACTTACCCGGTTAACAAAAACTAAATAAAAATAAAATAAAATGGGCCCCGCATGACTGAATGATGGCATAGTTTGCTCCTAAGAAAACCTAATTGGCTGAAAATTCAACCAATCAAATTTTACTAGGAGCAAAGATATCACCATTCATTCATCTGACACCACCATTACAGAGATGGGCACTGAACAGAGCAGACGCTCTGCACTGGGGGACCATTTTCTTTATTACAATTCATACTTTTTCTGAGTGCTGGTGGGGGTAGAAGGGTGGTGCAGGCCAGAGGGGGATTGGGTGGTGGTTCTTATGACTCTTAAGGACTTTGGTGGTGGGACATGAGTGGGGAGAGGTGGGGAAATGTTTTTTGTGCATGGGTGAGGGAAGGGTATAAGTCTGAGGATGTGGGAGGGTGTGGCATCACAACACAGTGGGTGAGGGGAGGTTTTTTTATTATAGTACGGTTAGATAGAGACATGTAGCCCATTTCAGCAATTGCAATTCTCATAGATTTTTGCCAGCAAATTGCACAGATTTGTGTAGTGATCTCCGCAGGCTGCTGAATTCACCAGCAAATTGGCAATTCATGTAGATCTGCATTTGCCACACAAATCTGGCCAATTCACTGGGTGAATAACCATGTGAATTGTGGTCATCAGTGAAGCAAAGTTGCCAAAGGTTGAGAATTTCAGTGCAAAGTGAATTTCAGCAACTTTGCTCCTCTCTAGTACAGGGATTTGTAAGTCAACAAAAGGATATTGTAATGCGGCACGGGGTCATAATGTCGCATGACATGATGCAACATGCAAAAATCACACTGCCAATACAGCGCGATTCTTTACATGTGGCATGTCTTTTTTATGTGGGGGGCTCTGCCTCTGCACCTCCCATTACAGGGGGCTGTGCTCCCCAAACCCCCCCAATAAAGATTCTGAACTGCGGCGGGGGGGGGGTCAATGAAATGAAACTAAAGTGTGAAAAAAAATAAAATGTTCTAGGACCAGGAATCAAACCCAGTCCCAGACGCAGTGCCTGGGTTCCTTGCTGCAATGGCTCAGTCCATTATGCCACCACAACTGCATGGTGGAACCCTTTCCCAGCAGAGATCTTATCCTCTGCCTGGGATAGTATGAGGGCACAATACTGCATACAGCACTATTTGCGGTTTTGCACCACTCACTGTCTCGTACAGCGCTATTCCGGGTTAGCTGTACTGCCGTATGCCATTCACCGTATGACATTATGACCCAGAAGGTTGTAATGTACCCACTGCGTAACAGACAGCCAGATGTCAAAGCTGCATTTCTGCATTCTGCATCACCTGATGATGATGGACCTGTCCACAAGATAAGCCCTTGTAAAATGCATTATCATAGACCAGATGGGAGGAGATGATAGTCTGTACCAATTTTCTTAGGTTATCAGGTTCCAGAATGGGGACTATTCTGGCAATTTTTCCCATGTGCTATACATAGTCCCAAACTCTTGCACCATAGTGCAACCCAAGGCAGGGCACTAGTACGCTTGAATGAAAAAAAAAATTCAATGGCAGTTTCTTTTTGCCTACTTTACTGAAGCAGACTTATAATTTTATTGAATCTTCTTCATCTGGCTATCACAAATCTCTCACCACACATTTAAAAGTTTTTACATAGTGCAAATCCACAAACTGTACCGTAGGTGCTAGTGACTGCGCACACATTAGTGACGTTGCACATGCGGAATTGCTGATGTTTCAGCAACAGCCTTCCTCAGAGCAATTAAGAAACCGATTGAGCACTGCCAACTGGGGTTGTGTGATGTACATACATACAAACGCAGCTCTTGACTACTTGCACTCTATGATTGATTGTTGAAAAGTATTTTTTGTGATATTGAGAGATATAATAACCTGGTCATTGAAATTAGACACAAAAGCAGTTCCCACTAACCATTTCCAGAATTTTTGCTGATAATATTAAAAATCCCACAAATAACTTTAACTATGTGAAAGATAATCTATGGTACTGTACAAATCATCAAGAAATGTCGATTATACGGGGATTGTAAAATTAATAAGCCAAATATGGATGTCTTGCCTTAAAGTTAAGTACGTGAAACTGGTGTTATGCTCCATAATACATACTATGCTGAAATAATGTCCAATTATTTAAATGAGATTTTTGACTTTATCTCCTCTCACCTTTATAAATCGTGTCATTGTAAGGTCTACCACTGTAGAAAACAAAAGAATCTCAGGACAAGGTAACACTATAAAAGGTTTTCAAAAGAACATTGGTGCAGCAATGTGCAATTAGCAATAAAAAAACAAGTTGGTAAAAAAATTCTGGAACAAGGCTGCGAGGGGGACAAAACATTTAGTGGTGAAATTTAGTCATATATTGACAACACTGCATGTGTTGCACATTTCAAGAGACACTTTTTATGACCCTGCTGAGTTGACACAATGGAAAAGCCAAGTATTTAGTAAGGACAACCTTTACAGAGTTTCAGAAATGGAAGTCATCCATGCCATATATAATTTCAGATTGAATAAAGCCCCTGGTCCTGACTGAACTCCAGTAAAGCTGTATATGCTGAATGCCATTTGGTGGTCAAATACCCTTTCATAGAAATTTAATAGCTGCATTAAACAAATTCATACACACCCCATAATTGATTTGGCAACCATATTGTCCCTATTCACAAAAAAGGCAGTAAAAACTATCCCACAACTTATCCTCCAATACTGCTCACTGATAACATGAACAAAATATACTGTATAGCTAAAATATTTTGCTACCCTTTTATTTTTGTGACAATTGCACATTCCAAAACAGTGCTAAAATAAATGGATAGTGAAATATACTGGGTTAAGCTACAGTGGTACAGGATGCTACCAGGTAATTAGTAGCATCAACACATACACAACATGTATACACCACCATAGACCATAAACACACTTTACAGTATTTATTGTACTGATTTTTCTTCAGTAAACAAAATCATTACCAACTTTGGCATTCACTGACAATCGCTGACATTCACTTAATGACTTTTCCAATCATCCAATTTACTCATGATCACTCCCCATCTTCACACAATGCCCAGTGCATCAACTTTATTTAGTACAGGCATTAAAGTGCAGAGAGAAAGTACAGTTAAAAATAAAACAGGTTTTGCAGGCATTTATGACATTCAGGGCATTCCCCTTCACATGCCATTTCACTCACATTCAGGTCCACCCTCAGATTTATCCTCATCCTTGCCCTCTGCAAGTGTCTCACAAACCTGTGAATAAAAAATGTCATTAAGCTTTGTCAAATTGTTTGGTTACATGGTTAATTGGTGCTGCTGTTACTGTCATTACTGTGTTCAAGCAAGTTTCATGAGCTGCCAGGATCCCAGCCTCTGTGAACTCTCAGATGACATCTTCACATCTGTGGCAAAATTCATTGAAACTCCCCTCAAGCCACTGTGAATGGAGCCGTTTAAGGATGCTCATTTTTAAATCAACCTTTGCCACACTCTTGACTGTGCCACTTTCAAGCTGGGAGGAGACTACACCAGCATACCATGCAGTAAATTATGCCTTTAGCACATCTTTTAACAGTTTATTAACTGCAATGTTGAGCAGTTGCAGCAAGTCAGTACAAGAGGCTGGGACGTAAACAGGTACAATGCTGCACATTTCAAAATGTTTTCTTAGACCGACAGTAGTATGCTCCCTAAACAGATCCATTATTAACAATGCTTTTTGCTCTCTTGGCAGCCCCCGTCTCAGTTTTGTAAAATCGAAATAAGTCTTCAGAATTCTACGAATTCTATCATGAAGTTTTCGTTTGTCCATTATTTTGGAGATTGTGTTATTGCCCAACCATCAGGGAATTTTTGGCAGGATGGAAGGTAGGTGTCTTGCCCTGGTAAATGATTTATGGTGGGAGGAAATCCCCAGCAAGAGTGCATGCTAACACCAATGACACCTGCCACTTGTCACCTAGTCCAGTGACTGGCACCTGTTATGAACCTGCTGCCTCCACAGTCCACTCTGCCACAGGAACCATATTATCCCCCATCTCATGCAGGTTAAATCACAAGCTCAGGTAGGATCAGTTCTTGAGCAACAGCTTTCTGGATATAGGATAGAAAATCAGCTTCAAGTAATGTGAAATCAGTAGGGGTTTTACAGGTAGCTTCGGTTCCTTTCCTATAGCTGAAACTCATTCGGTTTAGGAAAGTCCATGCCCACTTGGTGTTTAGTTGTTAATTACCCCCATTTTTATCATGCAGTTGGGGCAAGTTGGCTTTTACAGTCCCCATGGTGATTGCTTGTACAACTCAGGCATTGACAGCAGCTCACTCAAAGCGCAAACGTCTAACAATTTTGTGTCACTTTTTTTCAAGCTCCTCAAGAAGACGGGATGATCAGCCCCATGGTGTTTTATGAAGTTGTGGTGACAGATCTGTAGAGTCAGGAATAGTGAACAGCTGGGGTAGGTTGTCTGTTTTAAATTTATGGACAGATCTCTCATTTATTATGCCAGTGTACTTTGCAGAATAATAAAGAACTGCCGCTATCAACCCGTGATCGCAGTGCAGGCATAGTTCCCAAATTTAAATCTCAATTCAGGAGTATAGATCACACACGAGCAAGGATATATTTTTTTGTTTGAAGGGAAGATAGCTCCCAGACCACAATGCCAGCAACTGAAGGCTCACAACCTGAACACTCAGTGAGATCACTCGTTTTCAAGCTGTCAACATTAAGCGGGTACTCCTGTGGCCGTATTAACTGAGTATAACCCCTTCCCCCCGTGGGGTTATAAGTGCCTTATTTGTGCATTTCAATATGCACTATTGGGATGCTGGGTGAGACTTTTCATCACTGTAAGGGTTAATAGTTTGCTGCCACAGGAAGCTACGGATGTGGGAGCATGCTGAGGTGGTCCTGAATATAAGGGGAGAGCATGGGAAAGAGAGAGAGAGAAAAAAAAGAGGGGAGTGAGTTGGACCAGAATCAGGCAGGACAGCTGCCCACTTGAGTAGTGGGATAGTTTTCTCACAGTGAAAGAAAAATGGCATAGCAGCTGTTGGATGTAGCGGTAGCTGCTCAAATTTGAATCCCCCCCATCTCTGAGGGGGCAGTGAAGAGCAACCCCCATGGCAAGAAGGTAGTTGGGAGAGATGAGGCTTGAGGGAGATGGAGTGGCAGCTGAGATGGGGATGAAGCTCCATGAGGTTCCATGGGGCCATTGCCCAAGGATCATGGCGAGCCTGTGATGGAGTGTGCAGGAGCTGAGTGGGAGGCAGAATGCCCCAACCTGAAGTATGGACCAGTGGGAGGAGGGAGCAGTAACCCAGAGGTGAGAGGACAGCTGAACTTCCCCAGTGATTGATTTGGACCCATGGGATGGTGAATCATTGGCTCCTAGGTAAGAGGCCAGGCTAAGTTGAGAAGATGGGAACAAGGCATTTTGGAACTGTGGGGAGAGCAACCCTGCAGTGTTGTGTGTCTTTCTTTGCTACAGGATGAACTGAGCTGCCTGAGCTTTGGGGTCATCCAGAATCACACCCCACGAATGGACTTTAAGTGAAGGGATTCAATCAATTGTGTGACCTCTACGGTCCATGAACTTGGGTGACCTCAGCCAGCTTGTAAGGTGTTCTGCTGCTATGGCCACCCCCCCATGGACATTCAACATCATACCCCTAGACAGCGGGAAGGGGGTAGACTTACATAAGTGTCTCTGTATACAGCTGAGTAAAGACATCCTGAACAGTTGTACAAAACCCACTCTATGACAGATCTGTAAGTTTGTCAGCAACCAGGCTCAGTGTGTAAGCCTCAGCTTAAATGAAATGACAGCTGTCAGTCACTGCAAAGGGCAAGAAAATTCACCGGTGTGAATTAGCAACTGTCTGCAATTTCTACAAAATATAAGGTGAGCAATTCTAAACACTTATACAGTATATGTAACTCGCTACTGTGGATGCTATTACTACTTCTCACCTGTGGGCTTCAATAAGATGGAGAGGCCTGGGTCATTAAATTTCTCATTAGGGGGGGTTGAATCCAATATTTACATAATTAGTGTGGTACTGCCACCCAGAGAAAGATTTAAATGGGCCTGGTGTAAGTATGGTACAGTCTCCTGGGATGCAGTACCTCTCCACCTCCCCAGGGGATCACCTCACCCATGAACCAGCACACTGCAATGACAGTTCTCCAACAAAGCATGCAACTTAATCCTCTGTAAATAAGATAAACCCAGACAGTACATGTAAACAAACTAGCAAAATGTTTTGTTTGGGTACAAGAACAGTTCCTAGGGGAAAGGAAAGGGGTTTATGAAATGAGGTGGCAGTATAAGCCCTGGCAGGGTTTTCCATGCCCATCTGGGGACAGCCCAAATGTACAAAGGCTGCCCTTCCTTCACCCTGCTAGGCACAGCCGAAATACAGTATACACTGGGGCTGTGCTTCTAGTGTCTTTCCAGTATCAGTTACTAATCAGTAGACCACCACCAGCACGCATACACGTTAACTGCTTGATCAGCTGTACCAGTTGTCCGTACTCTCTCCCTACTGGTACCAGTGTTATTAACCCTTAGTTACTACTAGAGAGCTCTCACCGCTTCACTGGATACCCACCCATGGAATGATGTAGACTCAGTGACTCTGCATGTGGCTGGCTAACGCTGGTGCACTTAAATAACTAAAATAATAATTTGCAATTCAAACCCCAAACTCAAAGGTTTGTAAACCTACAAAGAGTATTCGGGCATGTTCATGACAATGTTATAGCAAAGTGTGACATGAAGGTTCAATTTTCAAATTAATAGCAAATCTGTTTTATTAAGCATTTCAATATGCTACGAACCAACTGTGAAAAGAGGACTACATTGTGAAATAATTCACTTTGAAATGCCAGAGAAAAAGAATCTTCAATGTTGTTAATGTAACATAGGACACCAAACATGTGCTGTTAATGTAACGGCAGAGACACCACTCTTGAGTTGTTATTTTAACTAAGGATGCCAAACAAAAGTTTACTAATTATGATCTATGTGGTAAACTGCTACTAAACTACAATAGCAGTCATAGAAAAAGTAATAAATATAGACACATTGTACATTTATGTCAATTGGTGATATTAAAAGACAAAGAACCTCTGTGTGCAAACACTGAGGCAAGGGTTACCCCAAAGGGCATTTGGCTGGGAAGCCAAGTTTCAAGAAAATACAAAATCACACATGCCCACATGCCCAATTGGTGATACTGTCCATGAGTAAAAGGACTTCAGTGAGTGGTAAGTGTAACGTGGACATCAAGTTCCACGTGGTATGGCAGAAGATGAATAAGGTTGTCCAAAAGTCTATTCTTGTCATCAAATAAATCTGTCTGAAGAACCACAGTCAGTGCTTCTGGAGCTTTTCATATCTCCTAGCAATAACTTGTAGTACAGCTGGTGTGATTTAAAAAATGTCTTGTTCAGACAGATTTACTGGCCGATGAAAAAGTCTTTGTTGCTTGATCGCTTAAGTGTCCTAGTGTTGTGACCATGTGAAGCACCCATCCACATGTTGGTGTAGGAATTTGACACTAAAACATGTTTAATTTCATTAAATGAAGTCACTTGTCCTACGTAAAATATTTTATAGTAAAACAGAAACATAGAATTTGATGGCAGATAAGGACCCCTTAGCCCACCCAGTCTGCCCATTTTAATAGCAGCAAATTGCATAGAATTTATCCAGTTGTATTTTGTCAGGGTTTACCTTTTTTCAGTTGCTAGACCTGCTGTGCATGATTAGGTGGAACAGAAGCAGTGAGTAGGTCTATCCACCTGAACAACCACCAAAACAGTCAGATGGGACCTCGGTTTAACATCCCATCTGAAAGATGGCACATCAGTAGTGCAGCACCCCCCATGCTGCACTACAGTGGCAGTATTGGGATTTACACCAAGTTCCTGGTGTGAGTCTAAAACCTACAACCTTCTGATCATCCAGCCTCAGAGGTGAGCGTACAGCCTGCTGAGCCGCTGATCACTACAGGTCAATTAGCAGGTCGCTGGCACACTGTTTTCATGAACACATCCATTTTTAAATCCCAGCCAAATGGCCTAGAGCATTAAATGCTTTCCCATTAGAAAATGGGTTTGAAATGTCCCAGTCTCTGGTTGGCAGAGTCGCTTGTCAAGGGGATATCTTAACTACCAACAGAGACCAGGAACTATCAAGTCCCATACCAACCTGTCTCACCACACTAGAACTCACTATGCTAGCTCCAAATTTTAAAAGCTGAAAGTCAGCCATTTTTTTTCTGCTTATTTAGTGAGCGAACACGGCCCCCTTGCACCCTCAATAGCCTTTACTATCTCACTGTATTGCACAACCAAGACTATACTTCAAATTAGCCCAAAGGTTAAACACACAGAAGTTATCTCAAATAAAGCAAGCTATGATGGTCTGTGTTGCCTGCCGCCATCCTGTCCCCGGCTGCCATCACTTGAAAATCGCTGGTTCCCATCATTAACTGATGAATGCCCACAGTGCTGACTTTCCCCACTAACAACAGAAAATGCCACAATACGAACATTTTTCTCGACTTTATAAAAAAAAAAAAAGAAAAAAAAAGTTTCCTAAACCACAACATATTGACACTAACGATAACACTGAGTGCTTACCTCAGCAATGGGCACATGCGCTACCTTTCAAAGTGGGCATCAGCTCAGTTTCTAGAAGAGCTCAGTACCTCAAAAAAAATGGAAAGTGACACCGGGGTAGAGTCAGGGAGTGAGGTGCAGAAAAGGGAAAACTAAGCACTTCTCAGCACTCACTTTATGCAGTGCTCACTTGTTACATGGGAAAGGCCCTGATCACAACAGATGGGGAAAAAAATAAAAACAGGAAACAACTATAGTGCCCTCCACTAGCAAATGTATCAGTAGAGGGACTACTTAACAGCTAAATACTTTGTTTCTTCTTTTTTCCCATAGAACTTTTTCATGCATCAGGGTGCTGGCTGGCTCTTCATCTCCTCCTCCCCCGAATGGCCACCATCTACCTACAGGTCTTATCTGCCTTGTTCCATCTCAGTTTGCTCCCCAGGGCAGGACCAGGAGAGGGAAGGCCATCCTCCCAACCCCCAGCGTCTGGTTCTGGTCAGTAGAGCCTGGGGCAATGGGGTGGGTCAAGGCAGGCAAGTGGAGGTTCTTAAGCACAGACCCCTGCTTTCTTTCTTCCTGGTCCCACTCCCAAGGTCACCATGTGTGCAGTAGCATGGGCGTGTGACGTGATGATGCTGCATGTACTTTAATGCCTGTGTCCGGCTGTTAGAGAGGTGACCACCTGTTGTGACTCCAAGCCTTTGCTGGGTGGCTGCCAAGCAGCAACACACGCTGTCCCCCCCACCCCTAGGAGGATAGCCCTTTATGAAAACTCAATCCTCCTTCCCCCTGCTGGCCCCTGAGTGACCCTGGTCTATTCCCAAACACAGGTTGCAAGCGTGGCAAATGGTAAGGTGCCCAGAAGGCTAATTCTTCTTTTTTCCTAATTGTTAACAGTTTTGTTTTTTCTTTTAGATATTTTACTAAAATAGTAGCAAATACCCATTTTGTAAGAGCAGTAATACCCTCTAGGGTGGGCAACAAGAGCTATGCTGGACCTTCCAGGGTCTATAAGGCCCTCCACTTGCAACATCAAACCTCATTATGCACCTGGGTGGGCAAGTATAGCCCAAGACCACCCACCCTGTAGGATATTATTGCTTACATAACTCTGGTACAAAGATGGTTGTTGCAGGGTAAGCCATAAGATTATTCATGGTTTCCTAAGGGGCTCTAACCTTGATACACAGGGGAAATGCCGCAGTTTGCAGTGAGACCCTCTCTGACTGGTGCCACTCTCTTACTTTCCTTTGGAGGCCTCTGGTGTTGTCTGGTAAATAGCTACTCTTTCTGGTCTCAGGCTTCTCCTGATGTCCGCATTCAGCAATTGATTCTCTGATGCATGCAACACACAGGACAGCTCAGTCTGTAAAAACCCAATCCTATCTGCCCAACACACCAATCTGTGGTGAAAACCAGCAGTGGGCTGTGATACTGGCTGCATGGCTTCCCAGACTAGCTGTAGTAACAGTCTGTGGTTCAGGCTGCAGCACAGCAAAAGTTTCTTACTCAATTGCTGTAACCTTCAGTTTCAGATTCATTCTGAGCTAGCACATGATGACCTCATTTCCTTCACAGCAGGAGTTCTGCTCCTCACTCCTCACTTTTTCTCTGGCAGACACACAGTCTTTCTCTATAGCACAACAGCAAGCTGTCTCTCTCAAAGGCACAGATGAACCTCTCACTTCAGGATCACATGCAGATCTGAATTGAGTCTCTCTCAACTGTCTTCCTTTTAGCTGTACTCTTCTGGCTGTACAAGTCTGCAATTGGCCTCCTGTCCTTGTCTGTAGAAACCCAGGCAGTTCCCATATGTTGCGGCTTCAGGCAGCAACTCTGCCTCTGATATTTCTCCTGGCCACAGCCAAATGCGGACCAATGGAGTTTTCAAAGCCCCTGCTGTTCATTAGGGAATGTCCGCTCTCCATTGGTCAATGGAGCTGTCAATCACTCTGAGGCAAAGTTGGAGGTCTATTACTCAGTAGGTGATTGAACAGAAATTACAACACAAATCCTGCAGTCCTCCTTTGTCCCAGAAACTCCCTTCCAGGCTCTATAGTCTGACTGGCTGGTGTGCAACCCCTGACACCTGTTGCAGTCCTGAGGGGGTTCATGGTACACAAAGCTGGTGTTACCCCATTTGCTGTAGGAGCATGGGCCCTGAATGTCCCCATTCAAAAGGACTCCTACTATTGAAACATGTTCTCAGTGACTGCCTCCTCTGCATTCCGTGTAGCTGCACTTAGTGTTAGGTGCTGTCAGGGTGGTGACTGGTTAAATCCATTTCCAGCTGCAAATGCAATGCTTGCTTCATTGGTGACAGCAAGTCACTGCTTTGATGTGCAGCGTAGAGCCACTAAAAACACTAGCACTGTCAGTGCTGAAGATTCTTGGCATTTCTCTTCATTCCTGGTCCCAATCGGTAGTTGTGGAGACTGCCGAGTAACAATGTTGGCAGCACTGGTACAGTGGAAATGGGTAAGCCCCAGCAGTATGGGGGGGGGGGTTACATTTACTAAAATAATCTTGGGCAAGTTAGAATCATGGGTAACTAAGAGGTGCATTTTATCAGATTTTCATGCTAGCTTTCATGAACATCATTCCACTGCTGACCAATTTTTTATATCAGGTCATCTAATTTATAAATATAAATTACAAAGGAGTGTTTATAATGGTAAATATGCACCAGGTTTCCCTCACTCTGCACGTGCACCTACTGCAGCTCATCCATTCCTTACCGTTCACATTCTCACTTGAAATTACACCGGCAGTTGGACTTGGTGGTAAGTCTGTTATTTTTTTGTTAAATCATTACTCTGCACATTTTGTTTTATGCGCCTCTCCTCCACCCGACCGGTCACTCCTTCAGGCTACCAAGGACCCCCGGCAAACACCACCCTGGCTGCCATCCTCTGCCCCCCATCACTGCCAGTTACCCAGGTAACCCAATGTATCTCCTTGTTGGGTGGGTCCCTCTCCTCCAGAGGAGAAGTGCACTAGGGCACAACTGAAGTATCCTAGAACCAACGGGGGTCAGCTATGGGCTATCCCAGGCTACTGTGGTGCCGAGTGACTGGTAGCCATCAGTGTGCATCCTAAGTGGGGACATCCAGCAGTTCGTGGTCACACACACTGCCTAGGATGCCACCCCAGAGCCACCAGGAGCCACTAGACAAGCAGCAATCACCTTAGTACCCTCAGAGGGATGTGTCCAAATGATGCTCTGAATCCCCTCCCTGCCTGCAGCCGCTCCTAATATCTTGGGTTGCCAGTGTGCCAAGCAATCACCCATCGCTCGGCGCCACGGCATTAGCTACTCTGCAAAATTTAACAAAAACCAACTGCCAGAAAACAGAAATAAAAAAGACAACTTCACTGTCAGCAGGCGACCACGCTAAAACCAAACCGGACCGCGGCCACACCCAAACATCGGCTATTTTATATAATTGCTGTGGTGAAAAAGGGAAACCCAGCAATTATATAAAATAAAACATGGGGTGGTGTGTAAACTCAATTTACATTCGGGTGTTGATGCTCAGACAAACCTCTCTCGAACATCGCCTCGGGGTTTATGTGGCATCCAACACCTTGGGTGTGTGTAAAATTCTTGTTACACACACCACCCCATATATTATTCTATATATATTTGAAAATATGGTCTCAAGTATGTTATGACCCCCTTGGTACCATCAGTGAAAGCATTCCAATGAATAAAGGGGTGAAGGTATAATGCATATTAGCTACACTCCTACTGTACTTAACCTTTATATTAACAATCTACTGCTGAATCATTTGGGTGATATGTTTCAACTTCAGCAGTTTAAGGAAGCAAAGATTCCCCTATTAGCCTACACAGATTATCTACTGCAACACTCATTTCTCTCCAATGGGCCCTAGCATACTTGCAGAACTTTGTGCAGACTCAAAAATGGTGATAAATATTAATAGTAAGATTCTTCCATTTCGCTCAGGTCATTCGAAATTTACATGGACAATAACAGCCTATAAATGAGAAATAGTAAGATATTGCCATTCTTCAGAAGCAGTCTTTGATAAAAGCTTATCTTGGACAAAATATGTTAGGAAGCTTACTGAAACTGCAGTATCTCAGTTGTTAATTGGCTTGTCAACATTTAATTAAAAAACTGGAGGAAATGGAATTGAAGCTCCTATTACATCAACCAAAGCAAGCCTTAATGCTCAAGCACTTTCTGGATCAGCAGTGTGGGGTTTAAGGAACACGGAACCATTAGGAAAGGTACAGTACTTATCGCATTTGTTAGGTCTAATCAGGGTTTACCTGCTGCAGCCAGGTATGAACTGGCACTGTGGCTCTATAAAATATAATGAAATTGAGGGTATGTGGGTGGTGGCTATAATTAGTTACCATAGGTAACAGAGGAATACCATATAGCTTTAATATAAATATTCTTTAGTTGCCAGCCTGCAGGCACAGAGGCAGGGCATCCATCTGCAATGCCGATGACCCGGGTTTGGCAATGGACTTCAGCTGTCGGTGGGCCGACTAGGGAGGAAAAGGATTCAGCATCCCAGGAACTGCTCTCCTTCTTGGGGAGAGGGGGTAGAGTGTCCAGCAAATCACAGACCTCTGGCAGAGGCTGGGGGATCTATCCTGCCGGTGCCATCACCTGAGGGGGTGGAGCAGACACTGGACATCATTGCATGCCCCTGCTCCCAGGTACCACTGTAAAAAGCATTGAAAAAAACCCTCCGGACCCCCATGCATGATGCTTTCCTCCATTGCCATCCCCACTGCCATCAGTGTCCACTGTGGGGGTCCCACTCCCATGACCCTACCCTGGGGGGTAAGCCAGAGCAAGATCCAAAGGACTGTGCAGAGGGGGTGCCCACCTGATGGCCCCCGCGGGTAAGTCTGCACATAGGGGGGATGGCATGGGGTTAGGCTGAGCTCCCCTTCAGGAGGGGGTCCAATCATAAAAAAAAAAATAAAAAAAAGAAATATTCTTTAGACCATGGTATAAAGGAACTCCACTAATGCCTGTCCCAAAAATTCAGAATTAAAGGGATATTATCTTTGGCACCTTCCACAACACAAAATAAACCCAGCTTCTGTTTATAGATCAGTATTTAAAGAAAGAGTGTTAGAAAAGACTAAAAAACATCTGATATTGATAAATCTAACAGACTCTCGATTTAGCAACTGGCTTTCAGAATCAAAAGAATACTCATTGTTCTACAGCCCTACCTAAAAATTCCAGAGCATCACAATCATATATTTGCCATAACGGCCTTTTGTTTTCAAATGTTTAAATAAACTATTCTAACAGCTAGATATAGTAAGAAATTATTAGTCAAATTTGCCATTTCATGTGACTGTGGATGTGGGTGTGATGCTCTGCCACCTGCTTATTGTTATATTGTATAATATTTGTATTATAAATAAATAGTCTGTGATTGCCTGCCTAAGACACACTAGCCAGTGTGTAAGAGGCTTGACCTTTGACCACAAAAGTGTCAGTGTGAGTGAAGCAGCAGGCTGTCATGACACTGGCCAGTGAAACCACTATTTAAAGACTTCCTTCCAGAGGGACAGTTTATTACCCCTTAGAACCTGCTCCTGCTTTTAAAGCTGAAAACTGAATATGAATTTCATGACCCTAGCAGGAAGGGAAGTCATTTGGCTGATCCTTTATGGTTTTCTCACCTAGCAGATAACTAGTGAAAGATTGTGGGGTTATAAAACATCAAAGAAAATGTTTTGATCAAAGAGACTCATATTTTGGGAAATTGCTAGTTGCTGATTTTCACTGTAATAACATACATCCTTGTGGATATCCATACTCAGATTACAGATTTATCACAGATCTAACAGTGATCTCATGGGTGACATCACCAACAGGTGGAGAAAACTGACTTTTGAATATTGCTTGCATCTGAGTTGGTGCAGAAGTACTCTCTGAAAATCAAAGACACACTGAGTCTGTGGACTGGTAACTAGGCACTTTAGAAAGAGATAATTCAGCTGGAACTTTTAACCATTTTGCAAGCGTTTTGTTTGTTCTGTAATTTCCCAATTATTTTGTTGACTATAAGTATTCATGGTATATGTTCTGTGTTTGATATTTTACCTATTTTATAATTTCTAGTAAACAAATTTTCCTTGAAATTCTGCCTGTGGCTTCTCAGTTTCTCTTGCATGTGAATGCTGAACCAGTGTTTAATTCTGACAGCTGTTAAGGGCTCGAATGTGTTACTAATCTTGCTAAAAGGTAAGAAAAGACCTAGGTCTCATATTGAATCATTAGGGTACATTTTGAAAATCTGACTGGGTGCCACTAGGGTGAAGGATTGTATTGCATCCCCCCGAAGAGAATATATATCTGAGCCTGTTAATTGGGTATGCTAGCATAAGGTTCACATTTTGACCCCCAGGACTCGAGGCTGGTAGGTGATTTGGACCCAAAACAGACAGAAGGGTTACCCTGTTTGTCTCCTGTTCACACTATTGCACTTTAAGGTTGGCACTGTGGGAGCAGAGGGCCTGACCTGGGGAGTGCGTTTGTGACAATGGACACCCTGAAATATAACCCACTTAGTCCGTCACTGCACCTCGTATGAAAAGGGCAGAGATACATGGTTGGGTGTATTGTTATTGGAGAGTTATATGTGCCCGGTGAAGGTATTTACTTCATTGGATGAGTCACTTTAAACAACTCTAGCTACATACTTGGTCACAGCAATTAATCAAAGGAAAGCCAAGACTACAGCAACTCAAACTCCATGCATGAGAATGGAACACCTACCTACAACTTTTGACTTTTGGACATTTCATTGTAATTATCTTAGGCCATAAATATTTTTTTATTAAGCAAAATGAGCAAAGTATACAGACTGCGATTTGATTAAATATTGTTGTTCATTTTAAATCTCTAAAGTGCCTGAGAAAAACAGAATACTTCTTGGAATATGGTACTTACTGTGAAAGCTTTTAATCTAAGGACTGGAAAGGTTTATTTAGTAGTTTCTGTGTTTGTTTTTACTAATTTGTCTCCTAGATTTTAATGGCTGTGAAAGCTGAACAATAAGATTTACTACTACCTTGATTACTGCTGACACCTGGGCCCAGATATTCAAAGCTTTTCTCTAGGTGCAAAGTGGTTGCACCCGCTTTGCACATAGTTTGTGCTGAACTCACATATTCAAAGGGGATCTTTGCACACACTAAAACTATTTGTGCCCTTGCGCAGAGACAATGTGTGCAGCGTGGAAAGAAGGAGGTGAGACCATGCTTATCGGCACAGCATGATATTCAAGATGTTAACGCTGTGCAAAGGGGTTAACGCAGGTCATTTTGTGCCACACGATTACTGCCTACAAAAGACAGACTTAAACCAGGGCAAGCCCCAGATGCAGGTGGAGACACTGTGGGCCACAGTTCAAGATGCACCCGGGGGAGCACACATAGTGTACCTGCAGCAGGAGGTCAATCATGATGAGGAGAGGGCAAATGTCCACCTTGGGCCATATGTAGGCCATGGGGCACTATGCTGCACACAGACAGTACCATCTATGAGTCACATATGATGTCCTCAGTGATGACCAGATCGTAGTCCAGTACAGGCTCAACATTCCCATGCTCAGACAGCTGTGTGAGCTGCTGCATGACCAGGCATCCAGTGCAGCAATGCGTTGTCTGTAGAGCTGAAAGGTAACATCTGTAGTATGTTTCCTGACCACCAGAACATTCCAGATATAGATGGAGGATACCACCAGTATCTCACAGTCAGCCACCTTGCGCTGTTGGGCCAGTTTCTAGATGCTCTGCTTAACTATGCTGGGGTGTTCATTGTATTCCCCAGCACACCAATGGAGAAAACAGCTACCATGCAGCAGTTCCATTGAGCTGAACACCTACAGTCTGTACTTGGTGCCACTGACTGCACCCATGTTGTCATCTGGGCACTCACTGGAGATATAGTGGAGGTCTATCTCAATAGGAAGGGGTACCACTCCATCAATTGCCAGGTAATGTGTGATGTAACAGGGCGCATGATCAGTGTCTTGACACAGTACCCTGGCAGCACCCACAATGCTTTCATATGGCACAATTCCATCCTGTGCTGGAGGTTTGAGTGTGGGGACATCCCTAGTGGTCACCTCATCAGTGAGTATACCCCAGAAGCTCCCTCTGCTGCCCCATATGGTACATGATGGATTAGAACTCTCTGTGGACATTAGGTCTTGGGTTTTTTAGGGTGTATGCGCAGACTGGATGGACCAGTGTTCTGTTTCTGCCATCGTCTATGTTTCTATGTGACACTAACCTATGCCCTTTACCTATATAGGAGGCAGTGCCTATCCCCTGCATCCCTGGCTCCTCACACCTGTCCTCCATCCTGCATCTGTTTCAGAGGACAGGTACAATGTGACACACACCACCACCTGCAACATAATCTAGCATATATTTGGAATGTTCAAGATGTGGTTCTGGTGCCTTGACCATTCCAGTAGTTCCCTATAGTACACCCTTCAGAAGGCCTGTACCATATTCCTTGCCTGTTGTATACTACATAACATGGCACTCAACCATGGGATATGCATGCCAGCCCCAGAGGAACAATCTGCAGTGTATTCAGAGCCAGAGAACCGGGGATACTGGAACAGCTCGACAGGTGACATCCCAGGATGGTCAGGAGGGCACAGGTGTACAGAGTCCGAATCATAAGAGACATCTTCGGACATGGCGAGTGAGTACAGACCACACTGGAAATTATAATGTGGTTAAGCCATGTATTATCAAACAACAACAACAACAGTGCTTACAGTGCATCATGCTAGGCAAGGGGTAACAAAATGCACTGCTACCAGGCAAGGGTGTGGGGGGATTGCAAATAGGGCACATGCAATAGAAGTTCATGTTAGCAGGGATCCTAAATGGGTGTCAACAGAAATACATACCATCCAGTCGGGGGTCAGTGGGTGCATGACATAACAGGCCCACCATGTATGGGGGGGGAACACATGGGGTAAACAGGAAACCAGGCCATGGGGGGGCAGCAGGGTTGTACACAAAGATACCCGTGAGACAGGCAGGGTGGGGGCAGTAGTACAGGCAACCCATGCCAGGGTTAGGACCACCTCCTCTATGTCACAGGGGCAGATGGCAGTGTTGCAGGAGTATAGCAATGGAGCGTGGGGAACCATGTTGACAGAGGGTGGCCATGTGCAGCATACATCTGTCCCTTCCTGCCACTCTGGGTATGGACGGTATGTCTGTTCTGTCCCCTGTGTGGTTGGGGAGACCTCATCCACGGTATGGGGGATGAGAATGGGGATGCTGTTATTCACCTTCTGTCCTGTGGGGTACTGCCCCGGGGAGAAGCAGGTCATGACCTGGTGTGCGCAGTGTCCTCAGTGACCTGGAAGTCCGGGGTGTACTGGGTGTTCTTATCCTGGCACCACATGGCTTGGGTGTAGGCTCTGGTGTCCATTGTGGGTGGCACTACTCCCACTGCTCAGGCCCGGGCTATGGCCAGCCCTCACAGTGCCTGTCACCATGACTGCACCATCCAGCACAGAGGCACACAGGTGATCCCTGAGGGTGGTCATGCCAGTGTCCACAGCCTGGTGCAGGCCACGTAGGGCTGCCATGTGCACCGCATGGTGTGTCTCCACCCACTGCTCAGCATGCTGCATAACCTCAAGCAGCATGTGGTGGATACATGCCAGCTCCAACTGCACAATACTCTGTGCCTCCACTGTGGACCGCAGCAGCTGTTGGTTCTCAGCTGTGTGCCGCTGTTGCCAGAGACTGTCAATTGGGACAGAGTCAGGCTGAACCTGTGACAGTTGTATGGGTTGGGACTGCACAGCGGTAGGTGTGGCAATCTGCGGTGGGCACTGCAGGCTAGCTGTGGCCAGCTTGATGAGGTCAGTGCAGGGCAGCAGGCTGTGGCCATGCTGGAGAATGCATCATGGGGAGGCACAGCAGTGGCTGGCCCTGTGCTATTGGCTGGGAGTTGTAGAACAATGACAATGCCATGGTTGGGGTCTTGGAGTGGCACAGTGGTGGCTTTTCCAGGGACTGAAGTGGGCTGTACCCCTGTGACCACTGGGCCACATGAGGACAGCAGCTGGGCCACACTAGTACAGAAGGTCAAAATGTTGCACTCACCACAAATCACAAATTATGGCACAAACAACAAGCTGCAAGTAAAAAAACATTTGTAATTTATTGTGCCAAACTAATAGTCAGATGCTGCTTAGGTTGTTACAGAAACCCTTACACTTCAACCAACAGGTCTTCCTTGGTGATTTGTGGCAAGTGCAACCTTTTGATCTTCTGTACTTTGTGGCTTATTATTTGGTTTGCCCCCCCCCCGGCTCACAGTTGTATCGCTGGTCTCTTAACCTGTTTTCCACACTGGTACAGAGGCTGGCAGGGAGGACAGCTCCCCCAGTCTAGGGCAGGCACTGCCTGTTCCAGGCTCTCAGTGTAGGTCTCATCATCATCCTCGTCCACATTGTCCTCACTGCTGTCCACCGGCTGGCACAGACAGGAGGGTAGCAGGGGCTGCAGATGCCAAGATGATCCTGGGCTGGCCTCTTCTGTTTCTGATCTGACTTGCTGTGCTGTTGGGAGAAGAGAGGGGAGTTGTATAGTACCATACCAGATAGAGCAGTGTGCAGGCTGAGGCAGCATGCATGGCTGGCATACGGTGCCATGTCATCCAAGGTTTATGTGCAGTGCACCACCTATACCCCGCAGGTAGTGGCACACCCCTACACCAGTAAACACGTACTCCATCACCATGGGACACACAAACCAGCACCGGTGTGCACACGGCCCAGCACCAGTGTGCTCACACCTCCACACTGGTGTACATACACTCAGCTCCAGTGAGTACACACACCCACCACCAGTGAGCACTCACCCAGCACCAGTGGGCACACACCCCACCATCAGGGACCACACACTCAGTACCAGTGGACACGCTCCCCAGCAGCAGCAAGCACACACACCCTCTCCAAGAAGCACGTATCCCAGAACCAGACAGCACACAGGCAACATCACATGAGGCACAGTCATGGACCCGCACACAGATGGCTATACACTCAGTGATAGGGAAACAGCAATGTAGCATACAACCAATGTATTACCCAGCACTGGGGTATGCGTGCACCCATCCTAACGACACTCACACATACACACATGACCTACTGGACTTTGCACTGGCAGTCACCCACATGGCTGGGCAGATCCCACTTGACTTTTGTAGCCACCACCTGGCACCCTCATCACCTCCACAGGCCATACGGTGGATGCTATGGCCTCCTCTGCAGGATCCAGGGTACGTGCTGCCACAGATGCCCAAGGACCCCCACCTGTGAGATGCAGGTTCCTGCATTCCATCACCACCTCCTTCGTGCACCTACTCATGTCCCTGAAGTGCTTTTGCATTGTTTCCATAGACCTGTTTCAGCCACTGACAGCACTGACCTCCTTGGTTATGTCATGCCAGCGCTGCCTTACCCAAGTATTTGTGCTCTTACTCCAGGACAGGGCCTACTCCCTGGCCTTGTAGACCTGTGCCAGCACTTGTAACTCCTCTGCACTGAAGCGGTGGGCCCAATGTTGGTTGGTATCCTCCATGGTACCTGATGGACAGGGGAGTGCAATATAGGTGACCAGGGATTATACACAGTGGCACACAGCTGAACAGAACAGTGGTGTAGCCACCCCCAGCCTCAACCATGTAGGGGTCCCATTAATGCCTAACCTCCCACAGACCTAAGCCACCAAACATCGAGCTGCCTGTGTGTGCCCCCAGCCATTGCAATGATCACAGACAGGTGCAGTAGGGGTGGACAAGGGCAGGGGCCCACAGGGCCCGGGGCCACCGCCACATACCCATATCTGTGAGGGGACAATCTCCCGCCGGCAGTGTGCACCATGGACTACAGGAGGGGAGCAGAAGAGGGTTCCTCCTCACAGACACAGTGGCACTGCCACCACTAGATGTGGACATCATCAGCCCCCACCACCATATATCCAGATTACTACCGCACACAGCATACACACAGGAGTTACATTGGGCAGAAGTTATAGGACCTTCATCCAAACACATCCTGTACATTTGACAGGCCCACCACCACCATTATCCAGCCCCACTGAAAACTACTGTTGACTACCACCACCTACAGAGTACACATCCACCACCTAGAAAGCAGGATGTGATGGGTCCCCCACCTAAGCAGTACCTATGTAGCAGGGCCCCCAGCTGTCCAGGGCATCCAGTGTAGTACAGGCAAGAGGAACATGTACATGGACAATGTGTCCATGGTGTATCAGTAGGTACATAGCACAACTGACTACATTGTTCTCCATATTACATAATGGAAGGTTCCAGAACACCATGCACCCCACCCAGGAAGCACTGGACAATGCTCCCGGATTGCTGTGGCATGTTCTTTATGATTCCATGGCATGATTCCTATGTTCTCCTGTGACATACATTATGGCCTTTGAAAGCAAAATGGCTCTGTTGTCCCATATATGTCATATCACTTTCCCCATTGCTCCCTTCCCCCAAGGTTGCACCGGGAGACGAGCAACTTGTTGCTCAGTGTGCCTTCCTGGTGAAACATTTCAATAAATAAAATAAATAAATAAAAATATAACCACTGCATGGCTATGGGGACAAGTGTCCTGTACATGGATACATTTCCCTGTAAAGTACATGAATCCCTATAGATCTTGAAGCCCTGCCGTGAACATGCCACATCAGTCTGAGACCTGTGCTGAAGCCAATGCATACACACAGTCTGCTGCACACCCATTCTTTTCTAGGCCATTCCACAAAACACTTCCCTCCATTTGTCTGGAGTTTCACTGTGGTATCTAGATGGTGCACTGTGCTCCTGTATATACAACAGGCTCAATCAGGCATGCTAATGTATGCATACCTGCTGGCAATGATATGCAAATATGTTTGTTTGCCCATGGACTGCAAAGCAACCTCATTTGCATATTCTGTCTCAATATTGCATATATATTCACCTGATGCGCAATCCTGGTTTGCGCTAGTGCACCACCATTGCACTGCACCTGTGGTCACATGTCTTAGGGCCATGGCACAGGCATGATGTCATAAGCTGCCTCTGACATCATCAGTCTGCACATTTGTACATGTTACACCAGTGCACAAGTGCACATAGGTGTCCTGTGCACATGCCACCCCATGCTGGCTGCATGCCCCTAGATCAGCCCCCAGACATGTGCATTGTGCAACGCAACGTAATGTAGCACTAAGCTAACATGGCAATGTAATGTGCAATAGCTAGACAAGCCTGAACCAGGAAGCAGCATGGCTTCAGAGTGCTCTGCAAAGACAGAGTGAAAAAAACTGGCTGAGAGGTGACACAGGGCTGTCTAGCAGTACGACCATAGATGATCCAACATGGAGCTGGCCAACCTGGTCGACCTTATAGTAGTCAGGGAGAACCAGCTGCTGGAGGGAGGTGGCAGGAGCAGACAGGCCCTGCAGTAAGGTGTGGGCATCAGTGGGGCAGCATCTCATGTGCAGGACAGGAGTCTCCCACACAAGGTACCAATGCAGGCATCAATATAATGACCTGCAACCGGGCGGGGGTGGCACCATCTGTGGGAGTTATGGACCATGGTGGCCATTGGCACTGTGCCAAGGCCAGGTGAGTACAGGTGGCTGTATGAATGGTGTGTACTGGCATGTGTGTGCAGGCCTGTGACATGGTGGTCAGTAACAGGACTAGACCGCCCCGAGACATTTTGCACATCACTTGTGTGCCTTTGGTGTTTCTCTACGTGCTATAGGACATGTCCCACTGCATGGCCTGTCAGGTGAAATGCAGCTGTCTGGGACCCCTGTCCCACAGGACATCTGTGAGCCCTGTCCATAACTAGACTGACAATGGTGGCCTCAGGCACACACCTACCTTGGCTGCATGGTGAAGGGTCACCACTGTGACATGGTGGCAGTGTCACAGGCATAACAGACCCCTGTATACTGGTATTGCATGGTAAACAGGGACTGTGTACCAGGTACAGAGACCTAGACATGTCAGTCCCCATTGCCACTTATGACCAGGGAGGGAGTAACATGTGTTATGTGTGTAGCTGTCCTGGGAGGCATCTTCAGAAGGACATGGATGTAGCACCTGTCAGTGTCACGTGCACTGTCTGTACCACATTGCAGGGCCACAGGTATGCATCTTCTGGGTACAGCATGGGGTGCTGCACTACTGCTCTGGATCCAGACATGCTCTTGCCACTGTGTGGGGCCCACACCTACTGTATCAAGGCACCCCAGCCGTTGCGCTCATATACCATGCCTGTCCTTGTCATGTGTTACCTGGTGCACCATGCATACCCATGCATGCTATGCCTAGATAGAGTCTGGGGCTGACATATATGGTCTATGCTAAAAGGGCCAGGGGGCTGGCAGGATGTGGGCACTACACAGCCTGGCATACACTGTGCTAGGTCATACCTAACACTGGGAGAGGTACCATACCTTCTGCACATGTGCCAGGGTATACATGTGCGTGATGCCACAGGTGGCACTGTGAATACCTTGTAACCTTGTTCCGCCCATCCATCCATCCACAGCATGCATATGTGGGGGCTGGTGCATGGTACAGGTATATGGGAGAGTATAATGAGTAGTGTGTAGTGAACAGTGCACGATGTACCACTGCAGGATACTGATCACACCTGCAAATAATAGGTAATGCAGCTCACAGTCCCAGGCAGGGTGTGAGCAAGGGTTGTGACCCACAATTGACAAAGTACAGACAAAGGCCACTCGCACTGCAGAGCAAGGAGTTTGTGTAAAACTCCAGTGAAACATTTTTAAAAATGTGAGACACATACACTGTTTGAAGATGGAAATCACTGCTTTATTAAGCCCAAATCCTTCAGTGGCAAACCAGAAATGTGGCCCATAAACGCAGGTGCCTCAATGCTTCACCAGTTGTCAGGAGGCTGGTTCCTACATTATTTATTTATTTATTTATTGGAGAAGTCGAATTTACAACCTTTGAGTCATGGACTCATTTACAAAGGCACCTCGTCACAGGGAGGGTAGACATGTATACAGAGTGAGTGCAACAGTAAAAACAAACAGATACAGTACAGATAACAGTAAGATTCATTTACAGCAATGGTTTACAGATAAAGTTTCATGCAAAAGTTACAATCAAGATAAAAATATTACAATAATACAATAATAAAGGGTACCGCTCTGGACGTACCAGTACCAGGGAGGCATGCCTATGGGGGAAACAGTGGGTGGGAGGGCACAGCAGTCCAGTAGACATTGTCAAGTCTGAGGGCCGGGGAGGCCCTATTATTACATTACTTAGGGGCAATTACAGCTTAGGGCATCAAAAAAGAGGTTTTGGAGAGTGATATTGAAAGAACCAGTTTTGGGAAGATTGGTGACTGAGGGCGGGAGGGAGCTGAACCAGTTGGGGGCGCAGTAGTGGAAGGACTTTTAGGCTAAAGAGGTCTTGGTATGGGGCACCTGAAAGGTGGCCTTAACTACACTGTGGGTAGCAACAGACATGGATGCATGCCTCAAGGATGCAGTGACCCCTGGGGGGGGAGACCTAGCAGTTTTTTTTGGCACGTATGCAGGTTTGGTAGCACAAGCGTTCCTCAAAGGTGAGCAGGTTGGCAGTGGAATAGACTAGGCAAGTATGAGTGCAGAGGGATGCACTAGTCAGGAGCCTGCAGGCCTTGTTTATTGAGGTCTGAATTTTGGCGAGGGCAGTGTTGTCAGCCGCTGCGTAGATGGGAAGACAGTAGTCCACTAAGGACAGGACGGAGAAGTTGATGGCCAATTGGAGGGAGGTTTGGGGGAGTCAATCTCTATGTCGATAGAGAAGGCCAGTTCAAGAATTCATAGCTGAGGACAGGGTATTGATGTGGGTGTGGAAAATAAGAGCCGAGTCGAAGGTGACACCCAGGTATTTGTAGGATGACACCTGCTAGAGTGGATGTAGGTTACTGGGGAGAATGCAGGGGGGGCATTTTTGGCCTTATTCTGGTGGTGAGAAATGAGCATGGATTTGGTTTTCTTGAGGTTAATAACCAACCGGTAGTCAAGGAACCTCTTTTCGGCTTGATTGAAGGTATGCTGCAGGGATACCTGTAGAGATGTGGGGTCCTGGTGGGAGGCAAAGAGGACCGCATCATCAGCATAGAGGAGCATATTGCCCAAGCAGGAGCTGGGGGGAGTATTGAGGAAGAGGCTGAACAGAATGGGGCCCAGGATGGAACCTTGGGGGACTCCAGAGTGAATGAGCAGGATGTTGGACAGGGTGCCATTTACCTTCATGTGCTGGTATCTGGTAGAGAGGTAACTGGTAAACCAATCAAGGGGGCCAGGGGAGAAGCTAAGTTGGTGGAGGGAGTCAAGTAAGAGGGGGTGACAGACAGTGTCAGAGGCCTTGGAGAGGTCAATGAACACTGCACCTGCAATGTGACCAGAGTCAAGAGCAGAGTGAAGATGCTGGGAGAACTCCAGAAGAGCTGTAGTGGTACTGTGCCCAAGGCGGAATCCGTGTTGTTCTGGGCACATCAGGTCATATTTGGCTAGGTATTTCGAGAGTTGTATGGCCACTATCTTTTCAAGTGCTTTGGAGAGCAGAGGGGGAGAATGGAGATGGGCCTGAAATTGTTAGGGGAGGTTCTATCCCCACCCTTATAGATAGGGGTGATTTCTGCTATCTTCCAAGCACTTGAGAACTGACCCAGACAGAGTGACCAGTTTAAGAGGTCGGTAAGAGGGGCTAGAACAGTATCTAAGACTAATAGGAGGATCCTGGAGTCTATGGGATCACAGCTTGGGTTGTTGCTAGCAAGGGCTTTTTGCAAATGAGGCCTGGCTTCAAGGGGATATAGGCGATAGGTAGAAAGGGGGATGATCTAGGGTGGGGGGTGGATACAGGGATAGGTTCAAAAAAGTAGTTGGGGAAGACAGAGCTTACATCTGAGAAAGCCTTATTGAGGCACTCAGCTATGCGGGGTGGATCAGTGGTGACGGTACCATCAATGGACAATTGTGATGGTGGGGGGGACTGGGTCTTTCCATTTAGCTCCTTCATATTGTCCCAGAAGGCATGGGATGAGCTCCAGGTGGAAGCAAGGGTGGTATGATAATATTCAGCTTTATCCTGCCTTATAGCCCAGGTGCACCTATTATGTGCTGCATTATAAACTTGTCTGTTGGCCAGTTTGCCTGTTGCAACAGCAATATGCCAGAGATTATCTCTTTGTTTCAGTTTTTGGATAAGGGACGGGGAGATCCATGAGGTGTTATGTTTTTTGGTATGGGTTCTGGTCAGGGGCCAAAAAGGTCACAGGCCTTGCTAAAGGCAGAGGAGAAATAGGCAAGAGCAGAGTCAATATCAGCTGCGAGTGGGATTGGGGACCAGTCCAGTTGGGCTAGGTTCATTTTCATCTTTCTGAGACCCCCAGGGTGGAAATGCTGGTGCAAGGTGGTGTGGGACATCGGTTTTGGTGCAGGGGATGACCAGTGACAGAGGATGGGAGAGTGGTCACTAAGGGAGTCTGGTAGTACATGAATATCCCTGATTTTATGAGGGCAGTTAGACAGAATTACATTTAGGAGGGTGCTAGAGCCTCTTGACCCATTAAATCTGGTAGGTGAGGTAACTAGTTGGGTTATATCTAGAGCAGCAAAGGAGTCCCTGATATGGGCAGCAGAGGTACCCAGCCAGCTGACATTAAGGTCACCTAGGATGAGCTTCTCCACCTTGTGAGGGAGTGTGGTGAGGTAATCAATGAGGGATTGGACCTCTTGTCCCTGGTCCCTCGGGGGTATGTAACAGACTGTGATGAAAAGGGGGCCCCTGGCTGGGTCTGGGGTAACCTTGAGGGTAAGGGCTTGGGTACTAAAACCAAGCTTGGGGGCTGGGAGTGCTTGGCCTAAAAGTGTGTCCCGCATAAAGACTGCACACCCACCACCACATTTGCCTATAGAGTCTTCTCTGAACAGAGTATAGCCAGGGAGGGAGATAACAGAGTCAGGGGTTTTGTTGGAGAGCCAGGTCTCGATTAGCACTATTATATCTGGTCAGTGCTGTACCACCCACCATTGGAGAGTGGCAGATTTTTTTAGTAGGCTGCAAATATTCATAGAGGCAATGTGGAGGCCAGTTCCAGTGGGGGGTGAAGGTTGGCTAGTTAACATTGGCCCCGGGGTTGGGGTGTATGTTCCCGGAGAGCAGTAGGAGTAGGGCAATTAATCAGATGAGCAGACTGTGGCAACTAGGACCCTTAGGTACCGTTGTGAGGTAATATTAGTGTGGGTACAGGGGATGATTAGGGAACCGAGGGTAGGTATAGCATGAAAGGGGTGGGCCCAGGGAGCCCCTGAGGGGGATGGGGTGGGTGAGGTTGGTTAGTGGTGGGTGCCATTCAGGCACACTCTTTTTATACCAAACAAAATTGATGACAAGGTGCTTACTGTTACATCATAGTTTAAGCCAATCAATTTGCAATTCTCATTTTAAGCCAAAAACACATTTCAAAACAATATAAAAAGGGGATAGTAGCTAAATTGTTGAGACTAGGTTGCTTTATAAGATGGGTCAAGACAGTAAAGGAATTTGATTGGCTGACAGCTCCTGGAACGTACAGGTATGTCTTTTATTTTAGATATACAATGGCAAAAAATAAGAGCTAGCAGCAGTGACTCAGTAATGTAGAGATGTCCATGTGCCATCTTGCCAGCTACTTTCAAAAATAACAGATAACATCACAACGCATCACCATCCTTGAGAAACAGCAAAGCTCTGAAAAAATACTTTGCTCTATTAGGTCTTTCTCCGTTAGCCCTGCTGCAATCATTTAACCAATATTTTACTCTTTTTTTGGTTGGGAGGAAACCAAATCTTCTGTACCAACCTCCACACTCTGCTTCCCACTCTACCATCGAAGTCCATTCCCAGGGCAACACAGTTAAATCCCTGCAGACAGCGGCCTCCTAATTATAACTAAAAAAAAAACTGCATAAGTCCCACACCAATAAATAAAAGCAAATGTACTTTTTTGTTTTATTTAAACATCATAACCAGTAGTTCCTCTCCACCATCCTTTACACGCTAGTCCATGAGCCAAAGCTTCAGTTTGTTACCAGCGGATGCCTGATTTAAACAGCCCCGGTCCACCACAGAACTCCGTATTCAGCAGGACACAGTAAAGTACAGAAAGACCCTTCTCTTGACAAAATGCACTTCCCTATGTCATGATATAGTAAAAGAGAAGCACAATTATTTTTTTTCTTGCCATAGAATGGCATCACAACCACATCTTTTACTATCGCCGCCCTAACCTTATTCCCTGATCCCAACCCGCAATCTGCAAACACCTCTCACAATCTGAAAACAACAGTACTAAATATTTTAACAAACTCTGAGTAAAAAAAATAAATAATAAAAACATAACTATTACAAGTGTAAAGCTGTTAAAAAAACAAATGCAGTTAGTAAAGAAGAGTCAAACTGATTGAACACTACACAGCACTAGACGGGTAAGTGACAGCCTGGCATGAGAACGGAACTATTTTTTCTTGCAGAAGGATATCGTCAATCAATATCTCTTTTTCCTTAATATTTAATTCTATTTGTCCTGTTTCTTAATTTTTTTTTTAATAGATACCTATCTTATAAGTGCAAGGATACATTCTGGGGGTGTGGATTATTCTGGATAAACGCACATCTAGGGGCACTCAGGCACCCGGTCTGCGGCCCCATGCCTCACTATGCCCCTAGGCATGCATTTATCCAGAATAAACCACACCCTGTGGTGTGTTATTGCTTACGTATTACATATATGTTATTCATTTCATAACAAATATCCCCACGTTTGTAAATTTCATGTGGATGTCCAATCAGATTGCACAAAAATTCTTATGTGAATTATTATATCAAAATTACCATTAAATTGGTCGACCCGGTGGTGCTGAGGGTTGAGGTGCTGGACACCACACCTCGCACTGCTCCAGCAACTCAGGTTGTCTGGAGCCAGCCTGAGGGGGCGAGGAGTGAGATTGAGCCACCGCAAGGCAGCTCTTTCCTCCTGGGAGGGATTGGAGGCTCCATAGTCACTGGCTGTCACCCGGTGGAGGATGGATGGCGGCGCTGACCTAGGGAGCTCTGGCATTAGCCAAAGGAAGGAGTGGAAGGGGCTAAGCTGGCATCACAGGGCATGCATGCGCCTTCATACACACATGACACCTGTGTGTTATGGCCCCAGGACCAGGGGAGAAAACAGCCAAAAAAACAAATAAAATATATAAAAAAATAATTACCATTAAATTGTCCAAACTAGCTACTTATTAACAATAGAATGGCCTCAAAATCTGTTTAATATATATATATATATATATATATATATATATATATGTATATATACACATTGATTGCAAAAAAAAACTTTGTTGATGCACCATTCGGGTTGAAGCGTAAAAAGTAGGGAAATGCAATCTTAGGGTTCCCAAGCATCCCACCCTTGGCTACCAACCTGAACACCCCACTCTCATTCTTGGCTTCCAACTCTAAGGCCCACCTCCACCTTGCATGCAGGAACAGGTGTGAGGGGGGTGTGCCTTGGGGTTGTGAATCCTAATGCTCACCCCATTGTTTTATTCTGTACTCATGTCAAGTTATTAACTATTGAAATGGGGTGAGCATAAGGGTTCTCAACCCCAAGGCACACCCCTCACACCTGTGCAGCTGCTCGGGGGAAGGAGCTGGATGTCATTGTCCACCTGGGGACAAATTACTTGGCTGGGAATGGGATCAGAACAATGCAGGAGGAGTTTGAGGAGTTGGGGAGGGGCCTTAGACAAATAGCACGTACAGTAACCTTCTCGGAGGTGCTGCAAGTCTATGGCATGAGTGAGGCTAGGGTACTCCTTACCATGGGATTCAATGAATGGTTGAAAAACTGGTGCAGAACTTGGGGATTTGGGTTTCACTGGGGACTGGGGGTCCAACTGGAGGGATATAGGCATATACTGACACGATGGTCTGCATCTGTCTGGGAGGCAAACCAGAATCCTAGGTGATAGGTTTAAATGCTTCATTGGCAAGCATTTAAACTAGCCAAGGGGGGAGACACTGAAAAGGAGCAGGGAAATCCCAGCCTCCCCCACAAAACAGGGTAGTTGGTGAGGTAAACACCATGGTAGAGAAGTCAATAGGGAGCAGGACAGGGGTAAATGGACGAAAAGGCAAAGGCAGTAAGGACATGGATGGGGCTAAAAGGGGTAAGGCCATCAAAAAATGGAGGGTGATGAGTACCAATGCCCATAGTCTGGGTAACAAGCTCCCTGAACTAGAGGCTTTGATGGAAGAGGGATGCCTGAATATAATGGCAGTCACAGAAACATGGTACACAAAGAACCATGACTGAGATGTCAGCATACCAGGGTATACAATCTACAGGAGGGACAGGGAGGGTAAAAGAGGAGGAGGAATATCTCTCTACAATAAGGGAAGGGATCAAAGCAATGGAACTAAAGGGTAAACAGGGAGGAGAGGCAGCACTGTGAGTCACTCTGGAGACAGGAAATGGCACTACAGTCCTCATGGGGTTGTATACAGACCTCCATCTCAGGGGGGTGGCAATGGACAAGGAAATGATAGAAGGCATCCATAGAATGGCAGAAAAAAAGGAGATATTGTTGATGGGGGACATGAATATGCCAGATGTTAACTGGAGCACCTTTGTACAGCCACATAAAAGAGCAGGGTAATTCTCGATGCCCTGCAGGGGGCATGCCTCAGACAGCTAGTGTTGGAACCCACTTTGGAGGGAGCAATCTTAGACCTGGTACTCTCAAACAGGGATGGAGAGAGGATCTCAGATTTAAAAGTAGGTAGCCATCTGAGAACAAGTGACCACCAAACAGTGTGATTCACGATAAACACAGCTGTAGAGTCAAGCCATACAATAGCAAAAGTACTGGACTTAAGAATGGCTGACTATGGAAACATGGGAGAGTGCCTCAGAAAAATACTAGCAAATGGGGAAGAAGGAGGTGTAGAGGAACAATGGGGAAAAATCAAAACAGCCATCACAAAGGCAACAAGTCTTTGTGTGAAGCAAATCAACAAAACAAAATGATGGAAAAAACACCATGGTTCTTAAAAGAGGTGGCAGGGAAGGTTAGGGAGAAAAAGGTAGCATTCAGTAAGTATAAGGAAACACAGAAGGAGCAGGACAGAGAACTGTACCAGTTAAAGCAGAAGAAAGTAGGGAAGACAGTCAGGATAACAAAGGCCCAAACTGAGGAAAAGATAGTCAACTCGGTTAAAAAGTGAGATAAAATCTTTTATAGATACATTAGCGAGCGACAAAAGACCAAGGGAGTGATAGTGAGGCTTAATAAAGGGAAGGGGGTGGGCAGATAATAATAGTGAAAATGCAGCGATACTGAATGAATACTTCTGCTCAGTATTCGCAAAAGAAGAGGAGGGGGAGGTACATAAACCAAACAATAGAAGCACTCTGAATAGGTGGGGTTGATATCAGTCCTTTCACTGAAGAAAGGGTCCTGAAAGAACTCTTAAAACTAAAGGTGAACAAAGCAACGGGGCCTGAATGGATTTACCCCAGAATTCTGAAAGAACTAAGGTGAAAACTAATGATACCACTGACTACCCTTTTTAACAAATCATGGGAGGATGGTGTGGTACCTGAGGACTGGAGGAGGGCAGATGTGATTCCCTTTCACAAAAGTGGGAGCAAGACAGAGGCAGGAAACTATTGACCTGTTAGTTTGACCTCAATGGTAGGTAAAATGATGGAATCACTTCTGAAAGAAAGAATTGTTGAGCACCTAGAGGCCAGTGGGGTACAGGACCCAAGGCAGCATGGATTCACAGCAGGAAGGTCATGTCAGATGAATCTAATTGATTTCTTTGACTGCGTGACCAAAGTAGTAGACCAGGGAGGGACTATGGACATGACCTACCTAGACTTTAGCAAAGCATTGGGCAGAGTCCTACACAAGAGATTAATAAACTAGTTAGCCAGCCTGGGAGTGGGTCCCAGAGAGGTAGCCTGGGTAAAACATTGGTTGGACAACAGGATGTAGAGCATGATAGTAAATGGAGTCCACTCTGAAGAAAGGGGGCTTACTAGTGGAGTACTGCAGGGTTCAGTACTGGGACTGGCCATATTTGATGTCTTTATAGGTGACATTGCAGAGGGACTGGAAGGGAAAGTATGCCTCTTTGCAGATGACAAAAAGATCTGCAACAAGGTTGATACACGGGGGGGGGTGGAAAGGATGAGAAGGGACTTGACTAGGCTGGAGGAATGGTCAAACGTATGGCAGCTTAGATTCAATGTAAAGAAGTGCAAAGTAATGCACCTGGGAAACAAAAACCCAGGGGAAGAGTACACAATGTGGGGGGAAGTACTAACAACAACAAAAATGGAAAGGGACCTGAGGTAGTCATATCAGATGACCTAAAGGTAGGTAAGCAATGTGAGAAGGCAATAAAGAGGGCTGGGGGGTACTGGGATGTATAGAGAGAAGCATCACCAGTAGAAAACAGGAAGTTGTTATCCCTCTGTACAGACAGTTGGTGAGACCCCATCTGGAATACTATGTGCAGTTCTGGAGACCCAATCTCGGCAAGGGCATAGACAGGATGGAGACAGTCCAGAGGAGGACAACTAAAATGGTTCAGGGTCTGCACCAGAAGCCATACGAAGAGAGACTAAAGGGGCTTAATATGTATACCCTTGAGGACAGGAGGGAGAGGAAGGACATGATAGAAACATTCGAGTACCTCAAGGGAATCAACAAAGTCCAAGAGTGTAGCATCTTTCAGAAAAAGAGCTGTGTAAGAACAAGAGGGCACAATTTGATGATGGGGGGTGGCGCAGGGGCAATGTGAAGAAGTATTTTTTTCATGAAGAGGGTGGTGGATGCATGGAATGGCCTTTCTGAGGAGGTTGTGGGATCAAAAACAGTGGGGAAATTCAAGAATGCACGCGACAGACATAAATCAATTCTAGTGGGAGGTCGGAGGAAGTAGGCTGTTGGTTAACTAGGATCTGTAGCTTATCCAATAGGTAGGGAAATGGGCAGACTGGGTGGGCCAAGTGGTCTTTATCTGCCATCAAAGTCTATGTTTATATGTTTCAAAGTTGTGCAAATGACAACTTTCGTGCCTGACAGTATCTTGCTCAAGTTATGTAACTTGCACAAATTACAACTTTTCTACCTGACGTATAAATTTTCCCACAGGAAATAATGGGAAATTAAAATTTTTATAACTTTTGAAAGGATTAATATATTCCCACCAACCCTTCAAAAGGCAAATCTGTGAGGCAAATGCTTGCTACCCTGACAATTTTAGACCACTACCTAAAGACGTTTCTGAGATATACTGTAGATGGACAAAGAAATGTAAAAAATTGTAAATTTGGGATTTTTTGATGCTTTGTATCTCAAAAACAACAAAACCAATTCACACATAATTTGGCACATCAAGAGACCTTTCCTTAACAAATATGTATGCCAACATTTTTATAAATCCATGAATTGGTTCCAAAGTTATTAAGGTTCATATTTCAGATTTAACATGCATTTTGCGCAAATTACATATCTTGCACAAGATAGTGTTGTATTTTGTGCAAATTACGTAATTTGTGCAAAATATAACAGTAGCTTATGCAAGTTATGCAACTTGAGCAAATTACAACTTTTGTGCCCGACGGTATCTTGCGCAAGTTATGTAACTTGCACAAATTACAACTTTCGTGACTGACGTATACATTTTCCCATAGGAAATAATGGGATATTTAAAGTTTAATAACTTTTGAACAGATTAATATTTTTGCATCAAACCTTCAAAGGGCACATCTGTGAGGCAAAGGATTTATACTCTGAAACATTCATATCACTACCTAAAGCCATTTCTGAGATATAGTTGGACAAAGAAATGTGAAACAAACTGGTAAATGGAGGATCATTTAATGCCCTGTATCTCAAAAACCACAAATACGATTCAAATGAAATTTAGCACATCAGGAGACCTAAACCCAGAGCTTATGCGTGCCATATTCTATGCAAAACTATTTAAGGGTTATAAAGTTATTAAGGTACAAATTATGCATAACTGCATGACAGTGTGGAAAAAGTACGTTCACTTTCATTTTACATATTAATTTTCTCATAGGAAACAATGGGAAATTAAAAACTTAATAACTTTAGAACAGATTAATATTTTTCACCAGACCTTCAAAAGGCACATCTGTGACCTGAAGGCTTTCATTTCAGACCACAACATAAAGGCATTTCTGAGATACAAGTGGACAAAGAAATGTGAAAAAACTGGTGAATTTAGGATTTTTTGACAGTTTCCATCTCACAAACCACACAATGGATTTGCATGAACTTCTGCAAGTCAAAGGACCTACCCCTGGAGATTATGTATGCCAAATGTTGTGCAACTCCGTTAAGTGGTCCCAAAGTTATTAAGGTTCAAAATTTGGGGTTTACCGTAGAAGTTTGCACTCAGCCCTAATACAGTATACTGGCCCTACCGCACCAGTTCCCTTAAAGACTTACATATCCATACTTCATAAAAATAATATTAAACAATAAACAATACATCTCTTGTTGTATGAACCAGTTGTTTTTTGTGTCTGTCATTGGTGCCCTCCTCACCCACCCTCAGCAACCCCCAGTGTGCAGCTCCATACTCGTTGCTCTGGTCAGAGCTATTCCATTGCTTCCCCCTCTGTGGCCTGTGCTATCCATGGTGCTATATTCAGAGCCACACTGCTGCACTGTGCTCTGCATTCATCTGTTCTTTGCACAGCACACAATAGCTTGTTGTTTGCGTGGCATGCAATCCACCCTATATTCAGAGAGTTTAGCAATGATGCTATGCCTCTGAATATGGCAGACTAAAAGACTGATGCCAGTGCAAGCATAGCACAAACATTGCCTTGCTCACACTTTTGAATATTGGGCCCCCAATAAGAAACTGTCAGCCATTCATCAAGGACTATTTCCAGACTGTACTGTACATTCATCCTTCAGATGAATTCCGTTGAGGACAGGGAGCTTAAGATTATACTTTAGTGCTAATCCAGCCAGCAGCAGCTCCATTTTTCCCAGGTCCAGAACCAGTCAGTTGGAAGTCATCCAATTGCAAGACTTCTGGCAGTCAGTGTTCAAGAATTAACATAGACAGAGCCTGGTCAGGTGCAAAGGATAGGTACAGCTGAGTATCATCGGCATAGCAGTAAAGCACCACACTGTAGCTCCTAATTATCTCCCGCAGTAGGTGCATATACACAGAGAAAAACAGTGGGGACAGGACAGACCCCTAGGGAACACCACATTCCAGAGTGATCAGGCATGACCTGACATTTTCCACTGTAACTGATTCTCTCCCTTCCTGAGACGAGTTGCCATAACTACATGAGGAGAGAACCAGCCAATCCCTCATATTTATTGAGTCTACCAACCATCACCAGGTGATCCAGTGTGACAAGTGCTGGTGACAGGTTAAGGAGGATCAAACCTGATACCTCACCTTGGTCTCTCACCAGAAAGTAGTCATTACACACCTCGACCAGGGCCATCTCAGTGCTGCAGCTTTGCTGGAAACCAGACTGGAATAGCTTAATGATATTAATCATCTCTAGATGGTCACGCAGCTGAGCCATTACTACCTTCACAACAACCTTCCCAAAAAAATGTCTAGTTGGAGATAGGCCAGTAATTTGGGAAAATCAAGATCAAAAAAGATTTTTTGAGCAAGGGTTGTATCACAACCCCTTTCAGGGCCATAAGGAGAAAACCCTCATGCAAAGAAACATTCATGATATTCACATGTAGGTCACCATCTGGAACCCTTGAAGGGATGGCTCCCAATCTCTCTGAGGTAAGGGTGAGCCAATGCCAAATATACATTTGGTGAACATACCAAAAGGTGGCACTTTTGCCATAGCCAAAGCTGAAATGAAGGAACTTTGTTTCCCTTTGGCATGTTAGCATCATGATGCAGTACTTTTTACAGCAGACATCCAAAGGCTTTCAAAGCGAGCAGTGAATTTAGGCAATACAAGAGAAAATGGACCAGTTGGGTCCATGTAAGTGCAACCAAAAAAAATCAAAAGGAAAACTCCCTACACTCAAACAAGTGAAACTGGTTGTAATAAAAGGGAATTTCCTCACAAACTAGAAATGGCACCAGTAGACTACAACTGCTGATAAGATACTTTATTTAGGACACCTATAAATAGCAATATAATGGGAGAAAGATGATAAAAATCCCACTGCTAAACTGTTACACCCCAAAAGTTTTACCTGGAAAGACATACTGAGATGAATACAAACTTTAATTAAAAAAAAACTGTCCTTAATGGTTCCAAAGTTATCCCTCTCTAACGTCTTCAAAAGGGGATAACTATGGAGCCAGAGGGGCTAAGAACTTAATTTCTGTCAATAAAAGCTCATAATTAGAGAAATATCAATATAATGTATAGTTATATAATAACTGGTGCTCATTTTTTCCCATAGGAAAACCTGGTTGTAATTTGCCATTATGACCAGCTGGTTATAATGGCAAACACATGTCGGGTTTCCCTTGTACACAGCATGCGCAGCCACCACTCTTCCACTCAGTGGTTCCACTCCTTGGTGCCATCCACCTTTCCCCACCACTCCATAGTTCACCATCCTCGGACTCAGCAGCAGTAAGTTAATTAAAATAAAAAAAAAGCAATCAGTTTTTTGATGTGACCGCACTGAAACTCGACTGGTCCGTGGCTCTGTAGAGATATTTTTATTTTATATAATTGCAGTGGCAAAAAAAATTATCCCCAGCAATTATGTAAAATAAAGGCTGAGTAGGGCATGTAAGGCTCAAGTTTTGCACATCCCCTTGGTGTGGGATGCCTTTATAACCCCCTCGAGCTTCACTCTCGAGGTTTATGTGGCATCCCACACATTGGGGGGGGTGTAAAATTCTCGTTATAACCCCCTACCCAGCCATTATTCTATATGTTGTTTAAATATTTATATATGAATGTTTTATCATTAATGTTTATTGATGCATGTCCACAATATAGTTTACAATAACTAATAAAGCTTTATATTGATACATGAACACTGTATTACTGTCACATGTTGATATTGCCCTGTCTCTAAGCTCAGGCACACTTTACAAGCAACATGAGGAACATGGACCTGACTATAGATTCTTTTAGAAATGAACTAAAACAAGATCTCTTACATGTCTGTAATTGTTTCTAGGAGCTCCGTATATCTAGTTATAATACATGTCTCTGTTGTATGTTTTGTCTGAAACTTACTGTATATTTGCTGTTACTTGATATTTTTATCATGTTTTACAATATTTCTTTGAAACTTAGTATAATAATAACAACAACAGAACCACTTTCAAAAAACAGGGCTATTTTGGCCCTATGGTGTATTTGCTTGTCAGATATTTTGCCTGTATAAATAAAGATGTTATAACAACTGGGAAAGGCTTTCTCGCTTAAGGAAACACAATTATAATTTCTCCATTACAACCCACGGGTTATAACAGGGAACACGCACTGGGTTTCCCTAATTCTGAACATGTGCAGCCACCACTCCTTCGTTCTTTGGTGCCTGCAGCCATTTCCCCATCACTTCATACATTTATTGCCATTTGGAGTTGGTGGTAAGTTAATAAAAAAAAAATTGTTCATGGACCCAAACTGCTTAAAACAAAGTAAACGTTTTTAACAGGAGCCGGGGTTTTTAACATGAGCAATGAACTGAGCTGAAACCTGACCAAGTCGATCCCCAGCAACTAAACAAAATAAAGGCTGGGTAGGGGGAAAACTCAGATTTTACACACCCCCTTTGGGTGGGATGCCTTAATAAACCCCTTGAGCTTCGCTCTCAGGGTTTATGGGGCATCCCACCCCTCGGGGGGTGTAAAATCCTTGTTATAACCCCCCTACCCATGCATTATTCTCTATTTACTACTTTTACTACTACTGAATGCATGCACAAATATTGCTGCCTGTAACCTTGCAATCATCTTGCCACTTTTTATAACTCTCATTATTTGTTTTGCATCATGTTTATTGTTTAGCTATTCAATGTACTGCACTGTGTAATTTTCCATTTGTCTTTCACTCATCTATGATGTGAAGCCTTTGTAAAAGAGTCACTGGCTCAAAGGTGTTAATTCTGAGAAATAAATAAATAAATAAAATATGACATCCTGCATCTGCTGCAAGCCCTCTAGTGCCATGCTGCAGCCCATTTAGTGCCGCAAGGACAGTGCAAGCCACCTTGGGGAATAATACTATAAAGGAGGTTCTACACAAACAGGATCTGAGAGTTACAATAAATAATAAACTAAATTCAGCAGACCACTGCACTACACAAATAGCCAACCAAATCAAATATTATGGACAATTAGATGAAACTTTAAAAGTAGAAGAGCTGAAGTTATTATGCCCCTTTATAGGGTATATGTCAGGCCAATTCTTGACTATGGCAGCCAAGTTTGGTGACCATTTAACGGGGGGGGGGGGGGGGGATTTGTAGAGTAGAGAAGATGCATCGTTGAGCCACAAAACTGGTACACAACATTAGAAATCTTAGTTACCCAGATCATCTTAAACATCTTAATTTAATGTCACTAGTCACTAGAAGAAAAAGGAGCAACTAATTGATGTGTTATGATATAATGCAGGACGCTTATCTAATTAGAGAGCTAGGCCTACAATTTAAAAATCATAACTTGGGCACTAAGGGTCATCCACTGCAAATTAAACCACTAAAATGTCATACTAACAAGAGAAAGGGTTTTTATACACAAAGTATAGTGAACCTCTGGAATAAATTTCCAACCAAGATAATAATTAGCAAGGATAACATGGAATTCAGAACAAAATTAGACAGATACATACTGGACAGACACAATCTATCTTATTACGGGTGCAGGACAAGTAGCACATACAGTATAGGCAAACTGCTTTCTTTGCCCCATAACCTTTTAGCATGATCTTTAGTATGAAAAGCACTGAGCCCAGGACAAAACCCTGTGGACCTTCGTTGTACTCCCTTGACTATGGAGTGTGTACTGTTTATTATTACCCTTTCGGTTGGCCTCTCTAACCAATTTCTCACCCACCAAGGGACTTTCTCTCCAACACATAAGTCCGCCAATTTGTTTACCAGCCTCTTGTGAGGTAAAGTTAAAGTCCTTTGTAACACCCAGGTAGAAGATGTCCAGCACTTGGCCTTATCCTTATGACAGCATTGAAGAAATCCACGAGGTTGGTCTTACAGACCCTCCCCTTTACAAAGCCATGCTACTTGCTGTCCTGGAGTCCATGGGATTCTAGGAAGTTGATCAGCTGCTCCTTGACTAAGGTCTCAGGGATCTTCCTGACACTGGAGATCAAGCTAACTGGTCTACAATTCCCTGGATCCCTTAACCCCGATCTTGTGCAAAGGAATGACATCTGTTACCCTTCAGTCCCTGGGAAATGTGCCTGTTTCAGTCAAGCAGTTGAACAGGTACTGCCAGGGTCTGCCCTAACTCTCTGAATACCCATGTGTACAAACCATCTGGTCCCAGGGACTTACCCAGCTACAACCCCTTTGGCTCCTTAAGCACACATTCCTTTGTGGTACTACCCATTTCCATATTTTTTCCCCACCCTAGCTGAATACTATACTCTGGCAGTGGCCATCTTCCTCAACTGTGAACAGAGCAGAAGTATTTAGTCAGTGTATTAGCTTTCTTTCTATCCCCGTCAATCATTCCTCACCCTTTCTCAATTTCTCTATTCCACCCTTGTTGTTTTTCCTTTCCATGACATAATTTTTTATGTTTGCTTGCACTCATGTGCAAGAAACATAGTGCCATCATCCGAGTTTTTGGAGGTGTGGCAGCTATCTTCCAATTCAGTCAGTGTGTTTGCAGGTGCGGTCTCAGTTCTCCAATCAATGCTGCAGCTGTCTATGACAGCAGTTGAAGATGTAGTGCCATACAGTTGAAAGGGAGAGCTCCGCTTCAGTGAGCTGCGTTCCCCCCCCACACACGCACACACACGTACAATGCATGTTCATGCGCTTCTCCCCTCACGCACACACTGTATGGCCGATGGGGGTGCCCGGTACCCTGTCGGCTCCAGGCCCCCCAAACTGCTTCCCAGGTGCCACTCTGGGAGCCCACCCCAGCATGGCAAAAATGGTTATGGCCGACAGGGGTGCCCAATTCCCCATCAGCTCCAGGCCCCCCAACAGCCTTCCAGCTGCCATGCTGGGAGCCCACCCCAGCGTGGCAAATGTCCCACGTCATCCAATTTAAAAAACTGTAAAGAAAAAGTACCCTCAGCGGTCACCCTGCCCACCCACGCCCACCCTCTGTGCCCCTACCTCCCATACCCCACACCCAATACTTACCTCCATAGTCCGAGCGATGATCTTCGCAGACTGGGAACACGTCTGCACTCTTCAAAGCCGACCGCGAACTGAGAAAATGCTGGTAAGCTGTATAATGCAATAACTACAGTTTTTCCAACTTTAATGCACATCTCAGAAATTTGTTGGAATTTTTGCACCAGATTTTCAACATGGGGTTTTTGAAACCCCTCCTCACAAATTCTCTCACTGTCATGGCGTTAATCAGGCCCAAAAGGTGATTTTGCAGTCACTGTACAAAATCACCTTTCTGGACTGATTAATGAAATGACAGTGCCAGTGTTCATAAGGTGGGCTCTCAAAAAGCCTATGTTGCAAATTTGGTGAAAGAATTCCAAAAAATGACTGTTTTACAAGTGTGCATTGCGCAGTTCCTACGTATGCTCGTAAGTTCACAAATTTTTAATATTTGCACTCCAAATTTTCAACATGCCATTTTACCACACTTCCTTATGACAGTACAGCTGTCATTTTTCACATTTTGCCCAAAATGTGTTTCAGAGCATGTAGCGCACAATGGCGCAGTCAGGGTGCAAACTCAATGTATGGGACACAGTAAGAAAATCACAGTGACACTGTTCATGAGCAGAGGTCTTAAAATGGCTATGTTGAAAATTTGGTGAAAAAATTCCTAATAATGACTGTTTTATGAGCATGCATTGTGCAGTTTCTACGCACGCTCGTAAGTTCGCAAATTTTTAATATTTGCACTTCAGATTTTCAACATTTCCATTTTACCACACCTCCTTATGAGCAGTACAGCTGTCATTTTTCACATGTCACTAAAAATATGTTTCCCTGCATGTAACGCACAATGGCACAGTCGGTGTGCGCAATCAATGTTTGGGACGAATTAAGGAAATTACAGTGACACTGTTCATGAGCAGATGTCTTAAAATGGCTATGTTGAAAATTTGGTGAAAAAATTCCCAAAAATGACTGTTTTAGGAGCTTACGTTACGCAGTTCGTACGCACGCTCGCAAGTTTGTGAATTTTTAGTATTTGCATGCCAGATTTTCAACATTGCCATTTTATTACACTTCCTTATGAACAGTACAGCTGCCATTTTTCACATCTCGCCCAAAATGTGTTTCCGCACATGTAGCGCACAATGGTGCAGTCGGTGTGCAAAAGCAATGTTTGGGACAGATTAAGAAAATTACAATGACACTGTTCATGAGCAGAGGTCTTAAAATAGCTATGCTGAAAATTTGGTGACAAAAGTCCATAAAATGACTGTGTTACGAGTGAGCATTGCACAGTTTCCACATACCCTCGTAACATAGAAACATAGACACATAGACTTTGACGGCAGATAAGGACCGCTAGGCCCATCTAGTCTGCCCATTTCCCTTCCTACAGGATAGGCCGCAGATCCTAGTTAACCAACAGCCTATGTCTTCCTGCCCCCCCACAAGAATTGCCTTATGTCTGTCCCATGCATTCTTGAATTCTCCCACAGTTTTAGACCCCACAACTTCCTCAGGAAGGCTGTTCCATGCATCCACTGCCCTCTCTGTGAAATAATACTTCCTCACATTGCCCCTGAACCGCCCTCCTTCTATCTTTAAATTGTGTCCCCTTGTTCTTGCAAGTCTCTTTTTCTGAAAGATGCTACCTCTTGGACTTTGTTGATTCCCTTGAGGTACTTGAAAGTTACTATCATGTCCGCCCTCTCCCTTCTTTCCTCAAGGGTATACATATTAAGCTCCTTTAGTCTCTCTCTCTCATACGGCTTCTCTTGCAGACCCTGCACCATTTTAGTTGCCTCCTCTGGACTGCCTCTATCCTGTCTAGGTCCTTATGGAGATGGGGTCTCCAGAACTGGACACAGTATTCCAGATGGGGTCTCACCAACTGTCTGTACAGAGGGATAACAGCTTCTGTTTTCTGCTGCTGATGCCTCCCTATACATCCCAGTATACCCCGGCCCTCCTTCTGCCTTCTCACATTGCTTGCTAACCTTAAGGTCATCTGATATGATTACCCCAGGTTCCTTTCCTGTTTTGTTGTTGTTACTACCTCCCACCCATTGTGTATTCTTCCCCTGGTTCTTGTTTCCAGGTGCATTATTTACACTTTTTGCATTGAATCCTAGCTGCCATACGTCTGACCATTCCTCCAACCTTGCCAAGTCCCTTTTCATCCTTTCCACGCCTCCTTGTGTATCAACCCTGTTGCAGATCTTTGTGTCATCTGCAAAAGGCATACTTTTACTTCCAGTCCCTCTGCAATGTCACTGATGAAGACATTAAAAGGACTGACCCAATATTGAACTCCCTGCAGGCACCACACTGGTAACCGCCTTTCTTCAGAGTGGACTCCATTTACAATTACCTTCTGTGTCCTGTTGTCCAGCCAATGTTTTACCAGGCTACCACCCTGGGACCCACTCCCAGGCTGGTTAATTTGACTAATAATCTTTGTGTGGGACTGTGTCAAATGCCTTGCTAAAAGTCTAGGTAGGCCATGTCCACAGCCCTCCTGGTCTACTACTTTGGTCACCCAGTCAAAGAAATCTATTAGATTCATCTGACATGACCTTCCTGCCATGAACCCATGCTGTCTTGGATCCTGTGCTCCACTGACCTCTAGGTACTCAACTATTCTTTCCTTCAGAAGTGACTCCATCACTTTCCCTACCACAGAGGTCAGACTGACAGGTCTGTAGTTTCCTGCCTCTGTCTTGGTCCCACTTTTGTGAAGGGAATCATATCCGCCTTCTCCAGTCCTCGGGTACCACACCATCCTCCACGATTTATTAAAAGAGTAGCCAGTGGTTTCACTAGTTCCTTCCTTAATTTTTTAGAATTCTGGGTGAATTCCATCAGGACCCATTGCTTTGTCCACCTTCAGTTTTAGGAGTTCTTGCAGAACCCTTTCTTCTGTGAAAGGACTGAGATCGACCCCCTATCAAGAGTGCTTCTGTTAATTGGATTAGGCACTTCTCCTCCTCTTTTGTGAATACTGAGCAGAAATATTCGTTCAGTATTTCTGCTTTTCACTGTCCCCTCTGCCCACCCACCGTTCATTTCTATTCAGCCTCACTATCCTCCTTTGTCTTTCTCCGTCGCTGATGTACCTATAAAGGTTTTATCCCCTTCTTAACTGAGTTGGCTATCTTTTCCTCAGTTTGGGCCTTTGCTATTCTGACTTCCCTCCCTGCTTCTTTCTGCCTTAACTGGTAGCCTCTCTGTCCTGCTCCTTCTGTGTTTCCTTATACTTCCGGAATGCTATCTTTTTCTTCCTGACTTTCACAGTCACCTCTCTTGAGAACAATAGTGGCTTTTTCTTTCATTTTGATTTGTTTATTTGCTTCACACAAAGGCTTGTTGCCTCTGTGATGGCAGTTTTGATAATTCCCCATTGTTGCTCCACCCTCCTTCTAGCCTGTTTGATAGTGCTTTTCTGAGGCACTCTCCCATCTTGCCAAAGTCAGCCCTCCTAAAGTCCAGTACCCTCACTTTTGTATGGCTTGACTCTGTAGCTGAGTTTAACGTGAACCACACTGTTTGATGGTCACTTGTCCCCAGATGGCAACCCACTTCTAGATCTGAGATCCTCTCACTGCCCCTATTTGAGAGTACGAGGTCTAAGATTGCTCCCTCAAGAGTGGGTTCCCAAACTAGCTGTCTAATGCCTGCCACCTGTAGGGCATCAAGAATGCCCTGCTCTTGGATGTGGCTGCAGCAAATGTCGCCAGTTAACATCTGGCATATTCAGGTCTCCCATCAACAGTATCTCCCTTTCTCTGCCATTCTAAGAATGCCTTCCATCATATCCTTGTCCATTCCTTCCCCTGACATGGGGGTCTGCACACAAACCCTGTGCGGATTGTGGTGCCTTTCAGTCTCCAAGGTGACCCACAGTGCCTGCTCTCTCCTGTTTACTCATTTGTTCAGTTGCTTTTATCTCTTCCTTTACATAGAGAGCTACTCCTCCTCTTCTCCCTGCCTGTCTCTCCTGTAGGTTATGTACCCTGATATGTTAACATCCCAGTCATGGTTCTCTGTGTACCATGTTTCTGTGACTCCACGATATCCAGGCATCCTCTTCCATTAAGGCCACCAGTTCAGGGAGCTTGTTGCCCAGACTACGGGCATTGGTACTCATTACCCTCCATTTCCTGATGGCCTTACCCCCTTTTGCCCCATCCTTGTCCTTCTTGCCTTTGTCACTTTCTCCATTTACCCCTGCCCTTCTCCCTATCGACACCTCCATGTTGGTGTTTGCCACACTTACTACCGTGATTGTTTGGGGGGCTAGGATTTTCCTGCTCCTTTCCAGTGCCTCCCCCCTTGGCTAGTTTAAAAGCTTGCCAATGAAGCATTTAAACCTATCACCTAGGATCCTGGTTCCCCTCCCGGACAGATGCAGCCCATCATGCTGGTATAGGGTTGCATCACTCCAGGTGGACCCCCAGTCCCCAATGAAGCCAAATCCCTGAGCTCCACACCAGTTTTTCAACCACTAATTGAATCCCATGGTACGGAACACCCTAGCCTCTCCTATGCCATAAATGGGTAGCACCTCCGAGAAGGTTACTGTGCTGCTTGCTAAAGGCCCTCCCCAATTCCACAAACTCTTCCTGAACTTTTCTAATCCTTTCTTAGCCAGGTCATTTGTCCCTAGGTGGACAATGACATCCAGCTCCCTCCCTGTGCAGCTGCTCTGGCAATCCTGAGGATTCACTCCCTGTCCCTCCAAGCCATGGTGCCAGGCAGGCACCTTACCTCCCTCTCCCTTCCTTGCCCAGTTCTACCTTCCTAACAATGGAGTCCCCACCAGGAGTTGTTTCCTTCCCCTCCAGGGTCCCCTGCCACCCTTCTGTGGGTCTCCTTTGTGGAGGTTCCCACATCCTCCTTTTCTCCACTGTAGGTGCCTCCATAGAGGAACCACTTTGCCAGAATGACATAGGAATTGTGGAGAGGTACAACTGGAGGGATGTGCCTCTGTTCCACCACCCTCACCCTCCTGAGCCCACTGTGGTCCAACGGCTCCTCTTTCTTGGCAACCTCTGAGGCAACGGCAGTGGCACTGGTGGTCCCTGGATGGAAGAGGAGGTCCCACAAATCCTGGCCAACTCAGCCTGGAGATGAGGAACCTCCTCCTCAGCCCAGAGAGGTGCCTGCAGATGGAACAACACCGCATCCTCCAGAACATCTCTCCTCGAAGACTGCTGCTCCACAGCCACTGCACTGCACCGCCCAATCATGTCTTATTTCTGGCCCCTTAACTGTTTGCAATCCTTACTCTTTCCTCTGTTTTTTTCTCTCTCTTACTTTCTGCCTGTGTGCCCTTTAAGCTCCTGATTGTCCTGTTCTGAGACAAGAATATCCTATATTTCTCAGTAGACCCTTACTTGTTCAGAGGCAGACCTCCAGCAGCTAGAGGGGCCGGAGAGCTACTCTTGCCCTTCTAGGATGGTGGGTCCTTGGTGGTTCTGTGATCACTCACTTCCTGCCGCTAAACAAGAAGTTCCTGTTGTCAGTCAAATCCTGTGCCTATAAAAATAGAACTAGCTTTGGGAGGGAAGGAGGGCAATATAGTCCCAGTAGAGAAGTTCAGTCACACAGCAGTCTTTTCTCCTGGTGTCTTCTGCCAAGCTATTAGCAGAATCTTTCTAAGGCAGTCTTTAAATGTAGCTTCCTTCTAGCTAAGCCACTCCCCCTACTTACCAGATCTTTCTACAAGTAATTTAAACCTCACAGCAGTTAAGTCCTTTCAGTCACCTGAGATTTACACCTAGATGACTTTTCGGTTACCCATTCAGTTCAGTTAACCCAAACACACTTTTTTTTTTTTGTTTTGTATGTTAGTTTTTTTACCCTAAATTAAAGGTCCAAATACAAAAGTTATTCTACTTTAGTCCCAGCAGAGAAGTTCAGTCACACAGCAGTCCTTTCTCCTGGTGTCTTCTGCCAAGCTATTGGCATAATCTTTCTAAGGCAGTCTTTAAATGTAGCTTCCTTCTAGCTAAGCCACTCCCCCTACTTACCAGATCTTTCTACAAGTAATTTAAACCTCACAGCAGTTAAGTCCTTTCAGTCACCTGAGATTTACACCTAGATGACTTTTCAGTTACCCATTCAGTTCAGTTAACCCAAACATACTTTTTTTTTTGTTTTGTATGTTAGTTTTTATACCCTAAATTAAAGGTCCAAATACAAAAGTTCTTCTACTTTAGTCCCAGCAGAGAAGTTCAGTCACACAGCAGTCCTTTCTCCTGGTGTCTTCTGCCAAGCTAAGTTCATGAATTTGTGATATTTTCAGTCCAGATTTTCACCAGTGGCATTTTTCCACGCTTCCTGGTCATTTTTCACAACATGGCCGAAATGTGTTTTCACACTTTCAGCGCAGAAATGCGTGGTCGCTGTGGGAAATCATTGTTTGGGACAGATAAAGAAAATCACAGTGACACTGTTCATGATCGGAGGTCCCAAAATGCCTGTGTTGACAATCTGCTGTAAAAAATCCCCAAACTAATCACATTACGGGTGTGCGTTGCACAATTTCTACACATGCTTATGACTCCACCAGTTTTTTTAATATTTTCACTGCAGATTTTCAACATTGCCATTTTTTACACCTCCCCATAAACAGTACAGCTGTCATTTTTCACATCCTGTTCAGAATGTGTTTTTGCACCTGTGATGCTAAATGCTGTAGTCGCTGTGCAAAAGCAGCTTTCAGCTAACAAACTGATATTGCCACTGTTCATGAGGTGGGGGTCACAAAAAAAAACATGTTGAAAATTTGGAGTGAAAATACTAATGAATGCCTGAGGCGTTAGGGTTTCCGACCATAACACCCCATCCTGTAGAGAATGACAGGCATCAGGGGTGTGACTTGGGATTCTCACCTGTAATACTCATACCATTCCACACCCTGAAGCCAGTGAGAGGCATCAAGGTGTGCCTTGGACTCTTCAGCCCCAAAGTTCACCCCATTCTCCTATACCGCACCCATCTGATCGTATTTCTTGATGGAATGGGGTGCACATAAGGGCCAAAGACCCCAAGGCACACCATGACACTTGTTGGTGTCTGCAGGGTAGGGTGTGGTGAAATGGCGTGGCCGTTATGCCTGATGACCCAAAGGCACACCCCAATGCCTGTCGGTCTCTGCAGGGTGGTGTTGGGGTTGGCTTCAGTTCAATACTTCACTGCCATTCCTATTATGCAGCTCTGTAACTCCTACACTACCAATGCCAATGCCAGCAAGCAAACATTCGGCATTGACAAATGCTTGTTTTTTTTTAACTTCAGCTTTTATTATAGCTACATTTGTGATACAGCACAAATTCTCATCCACAGTATGTCAAATAAGTCTTTTCTCATACAGGTCTGAGAACTTGAAACATATTATAATACATTTTTCTAAATCTTAAGTTTATAAAACATCTTCTATGATTTATCGAGCTCTGGTACAAAAGGTAAGGATGTATAAAAGGGTTGTACACTGCTGTAAGCCCAAGGCTTAAAGTTGGTGGGTACAGTTTTATGCTGTGCAAGCCAAGTCTCTGTCACAATGTTCAGGCAAATCCGTTTTGTTCTACACTCACAAACTAATTTAATAACTCTCTGTGAACATGGATTAACAATACAGTTAAAGAAAAATAAAATTAGTAGTATGCACAGTAATGAAACTTCACCGCCCCCAAGATGCAGAGATTTAAAAGAAAAGTTATGGTTAACTTATGTTCACCATTATCCCACTTCTGCTCCTTCTACCATCTCCTAGTGCATGGTTATGTACCTGGTCTGCAATTTCTCCCCCTCCTTCTAACTCTTCCTCCCCCTCTCCAGTTTTCTCGCCAGACCCACCAAGGTTGCCAAAGTTCTGGGAATCTCTTTTCTTAGGTGTATTGTATATGTGATATTTTCTAGGCATTCCAGTTCCTCTACCTTCAGAACCCATTGTGTCAAGGATGGAGGTTCCACTGCCAGCCATTTAATTTTAATACTTTTCAAGACCACGACCCTCAATATTTGATACAGTTCTACTATTTTCCTTTTCTTAGAAGATGGAGTTGGAAGGCCTAACACTAAGTCTTGAAAAGTAAAAGGGATTGGGAAACCACCCACCTGCTCCATCACCTTATGTACATGGTACCAGAAGGTCCCCAACCTGTTGCATCCCCAAAATATATGGTAATGTGTACCTTGTGTTGTTCCACATAGGTGCCAGCAGGCTGGTGTAGCCTGTGGATCAAAATGTGCTGTTACCACAGGGGTTCTGAAAAAACGTGTAAGTATTTTCCAGTTAAATTCTTTCCATATTGTAGCTGAGGTGACCTGCCAACCTCTCTTGAGTCTACAAGTCCAGTCTCTCATAAGGATTACTTCATTGGAGTCATTATCCCATTTTTCCCATTTGTCGACTAACACTAAAGCCCCTGCCTGGGTAGTAAGGACTGAATACAATATAGATAAGTACCTTAATTTGTCTCTGATCCTGATCAAGTCCCACCAGTAAGACTCCAATAAAGTTAATTACCTATGTATTTTTGAAAGATTTTCCCTACTAGTAATGAAATGGCATGTCTGGAGGTACCTATAGAAGTCTTCCTTACGGTGCGAAAACCGTTCTTTAAGTGTAACAAAAGGGAGACACCCTGTCCTACCTAGCATTTGTCAAAAAGTTGTAAGGCCTTTGAGTTCCCAATAGGTATAGCCTAGGTCTTAGCTGGGTGGGACAAAACTCTTTATATGTCGAATTAAGGAGAGGGCGCCTATTGTGTTTGGGGTGTGGGAAACCTTCCTCAGTCTTAAAAGGATGCGCAGGGTATGTTTGATCCAAGGGTTCAAAATGGGTGACCAAACCAGGGGATCAATAGGATTCTTGGGCAATGTCCACAACTTAAGGTGTAGCACTGTGTTTGTTTCAATTAGATACCAACCCGACTCCATCCTCTGTTTGGCCCAGGTAACCAACTGTGCGCCCTGAGCTGCTAAGTAGTAATAATAATACAGGTGAGGAAGACCCAGGCCCCCCTCTTCCCTCGATCTAACCAAGATGTTGAAGGCTATCGGGGGACATTTTCCTGCCCAGACAAATTCTGAGATACTGTATCTTGTGTCAGTGGTTTCCAAAACCGGAGAGGAATGGAGATTGGGAGTGTCTGAAAGAGAAACAGCCACCTAGGGAGCACATTCATCTTTATTACCTGAATTCTGCCATACAATGTAAGAGGCAGAAGTTTCCAACGTGCAAAGTCTGATTACATGGTATTGTATAATTTGGTCAGGTCATTCTGGAATAAACTAGTAGTATCTACTGAGACCTGAATCCCCAAATACCTGAATGTATTTTTTTTAGCCCATGTAAAGGGGAAGTTTTCCTTGAACTGCTTGGAAGGGGTACCACTTAACACCACTGCCTCTGATTTGGACAAATTTGTTTTGCATCCAGCGGAAGCCGAATCTCTCAATGCCTCCAGTAGGTGGGGTAGAGATTTTTTTTAGTTTGAAGAATAGGAATCATCCATAAAGTGCCACTTTTGCTCCATTCCTCCCGCCTGAACATCTTTGATATCAGAGTTATTATGGATCCATATGGCACAGGGGTACTAATGTTAGGGCAAAGAGCAGGGGAAAAGGACAACCCTGTCTGGTGCCCTTTTAGCGGTATGCAGTCAGAGAGATAGCCATTTAACCTGATTCTGGCTTCCAGTTTGTGGTATAAGGACTTTATGGCCAAAATAAAATGGTCTCCTAGCCTAAACTTTGACCGGGTGGAGGACATAAAATGACAAGCCACCCTGTCAAATGTTTTTTCCGCATCCATACCAATTGCCAGTTGGAATAAGGTGGAGCCCTTCTGGGCTGTTATTATATTTAACAGTCAGAGGATGTTATCTTGGAGAAACCTCCCTGAAATAAAACCTGTTTGGTTATATTGAATGAGAAAATAGTTGCATTTCTGTAACCTATCAGTAAGAATTCTGGTAAAGATTTTCAAATCTACTGGCTGTAGAGAAATTGGGCGGTATGAGCCACATTGTTTGGGATCTTTGCCCAGCTTGGGAATAAGTTACATCTGGACTAGATTCCAGGAGGGTGGTACTGGTTTTTGGTGCAACAGGATGTCATTGCAGGTTGCAACCAAATAGTCCGTGAGACGAGGGGTAAAATGCTTATAGAATTCATCTGGGAAGCCGTCCATCCCTGGGGCTTTATAATTCTTCAGGCATTTGATTTGGGCCAATATTTCCTGAGTGGTAATCAAAGAGTTAAGGGCTACTCTTGCCTGGTCTGTCAGGGTAGGGATAGGGAGGGTGGCTAAAAAAGATTGTACCTCTTCTAAATGTCCCGGTGGGGTCTCGGCCTTATAGAGATTAGCATAAAATCTCTTGAATCTCTGTAAGATTTCTGTCGGTGAGGTGGTGGTGGTTGGTTCAGGCCCTTCCGCCGCAATTGTACTACTGCCCTACTAGATGCCTCTTGGCAAAGCTGCCATGCTAACAACTTCCCCGCTTTGTTTCCTTGTTCAAAATACTTCTGTCTAGCATATCTCAACTGCCTTTCTATTTGGGTATCTACAGTACAAGTCACATTAAACTGTTTCCTCAACTCACTGGTGTAGCATTGTTCAATGAGTTTCCTAATCAGTAGCGGCTCTAGCCATAAATGGTTACCAGGGCACAGCTGGGGCGCAACCGATGGCAGCCAGGGTACTGATATATTGTTACTATGGGGGAAGCTTTGCACCATATGGGGCACCAACTGAGGCACAGCATTTTTTTACTGGGGCATGTGCCCTGGCGGGCCCTGGTGTAGAGCCGCCACTCTTCCTAATCTGTGCAGTGTTTAATTCAATGAATTAGTAAAAGGTTAGTATTGGTTTGTAACTAGCTGTTATGTACTATAAGCTTTATTTTCAGCTGAGCGCTTATGAGTTTCATTTCAGAAGGCAGACTAAACAACTCTTAAGGAATGCTGTGATATTTATAAACAATGCTCTTAAAGAATTCTGTGATATTTATAAACAATGCCATAAAAATGCATTGCATAAACACTGCAAAACAGCTACTGCCATTTCACTAAACAGTTACAAGTGAGTTGAATAGGTGGTGAAGGATGGTTGGAAAACAGTTGAAAGCTTCAACAGTTCAAGTTGCCACTGCAGTAGCATCACAAAAAAAAAATGCTACACCAGTGAGTTGATGGAACAGTTTAATGTGACTTGTACTGTAGTATATGGTTAAGGTCCCATCTTGCTTTGTCTAGGTCTTGTTTGAGTTGGGCATCATGATTTGCCTGGTGTAGGGCCTCCAGCTGTGCTATTTTTTGCTCAAGTTGTATCCTGGCCTGCATTCTCTCTCTTTTGATTCTAGCCGACTATTTAATTATTTCTCCCCTAAGGCAACATTTAAGAGTGTCCCATTTGATACCCTCCCCTGTTTCTCCTTTGGGATTGTCCCACTCAAAGTTTTGGATAGTCTCAATAATTAGCTCCTTAAATTCCTCTGTAGTAAGATGACTGACATTCAATCTCCAGCATGACTGTGGGGGAGTCAGGGTAGTTTGTAGTTTAAGGGTGACAGGGGCATGGTCCGAGACAGCAATCATACCTATAGAACATCCTTCAATCTTTTGTAGCTGGTTGGAGGATATCAGAAAGTAGTCTATTCTAGACTATCCGCCATGTTGAGGGAAGTAGTAAGTGTAATCTCTCTCTCTCTCTCTCTTGGATGCATGAAACACCAACTGTCTGTAAGTCCCAGTTCCTGATTCATTCTTAAGAGAAGTTTCCCTGTTCGTGTAACACCCCCCCCCACCCTTCATTTTCTCAGACCTATCTACCCTGGGATGTATTACCTCATTAAAGTCCCCTCCAATGACTACCAAACTCTGGGCATCCGTGACTGCCTCTTTTATAACTTTTTCTAGGAAGGATAATCATGGGGTCTCCTCATTTGGGGCATAAATGTTCAGTAATATGCAATTTTGGCCTCTGTATGAGTCCTGAAGTTGAACAAATCTTCCTTCTGGGTCTGTTTGTACCTTCTGAACTACTAGGGGGGCATCTCGCTTTACTAAAATCACTACCCCTCTGCGATGTGGACTGGCCTCAAAATGTGAGGCATACACTCCTCCTGCCCAAGACCTTTTTAACTGGAAGTGTTCTGCAGCAGTCAAATGGGTCTCTTGTAGAAAGGCAACAGTAGTTCCTTGTCTAGCAAGCTCCTGCAAATTTTTTTCTCATTTTACTGTGTTATTAATCCCATGCACGTTAAGTGTAACTATATTCAAGTCAGCCATCTTGTTTGGGGGGGGCGAGTCCTAGGACTTCAGGGAGAGGGGAAGGAGAGCCTTCCACCACCTTTAACAGTTCTAAAGTTCTGTGCAAACTAAACAACGGCAAATATCTGCTATTGGAGGAAGCAGAAGTGTCTAACCATTGCGAACTATATACATAGATAATCCTATTAAACATTATTAACTTCATGGTGTATCCACCCTATATCCACCCTCTGTGGTCAACAGCTCTTGTGAGGTGTGGTTGGAGGGCTTCAAAATGACAAGGTCTTCTGTCCAGTTCAGTGTATAAAACAGCCTGAAAACCAGAAGGGCAAGGTATTAATGTCACACCACTCAATAGAGAATAAGTACTAGCTGGTTTTGATAAATACCAGCCTAAACAAAAAAGAAGCCCATTCCCACCTTATTAAACCATAAAGTTCCATAGTGATTCATTCTGTTCTTTCTGCTTCTCTCAGTAGTTGGAGTCTGGTACCAAAAGTAAAGTTTGTGTGCCAGAGAGATATCTTACTATCTGTGACCCTCCGCACAGATATGTGGTGTAGGGAGTCCTTTCAGTATCTCCCGCTCAACTTTCGCCTCCTACTACCTTTGCCTTGGAGTAGAGAGAGGAACCCTCCATAAGTCAAGGACTGCACACCCCACCAGCGTCTGCCATCTGGGCAATTTATATTATCAAGAGTCACTTCATCAGATTGGGCAGAGCAGGCCTGGATGGTGGAACTGGATTTTTAGAAGCACATGTGTGCCCAGCACCTTAGGTTCATATTGATTCAGGTTACTGAACTACAAAGCACTTTACAGTACAGCTGGCATCTTTATTGAAAGTCCCTCGCCAGTGACCCAACTATATAGTTGTATCAACCTGGCCTCTGGGGATATATTCAGTTTTAAACCTGCCTTCTTAGCTAATGCTCCAAAGAAGCCTTCCACTGGTGCCAGCACTTGTAGGCCACAATCCAGCCACTGGGGCTATCCTTCATTTTCTCTGATAAACCTGCAAGGCCTTTAACTAGGCAACAAGCTGCAGTCACCCATCCATGGGCTTACCTGTGCTTTGGTTTGCTCTGTTCAAACATCTGAAGTGGGTACAGCAGTCCGACCTCCCAGGGGCAACCCCCCCCCCATCAGTCGAGTGGTAGAATCCCACAGGCCCCTCATTTCTAACTTCAAACAATTTCTAAACAGAACCTAAAAGTAAAAATATCCACCATTAAGTCGCTTAATGTCTTTAAAGTACTATATCTTCACCATCCCTCTAAGAGGGACTATCATGAGGACACAACTCCTGTAAACAAACCGATTTCGACTGCAACAACAGAGTCACTCACAGTCCCACTCAGGTGATGTCAGGAAAGTGTTGGCAAAGGTTATTCAGGTCAGTGGCTCTACCATTGCAGTTTCTCTCACAGGGGATGTGTTCTGTACCTCAGTGGCATCCAAGGATCACAGCACAGACATGGTGCTGGGGTCTTTGCATGTTTGGAGGGAGTCCCACAACCCGGAAACATCTGGATGGTTGTGCAGCTCTTTTCTCTTGGTTCCTGCCTTTTGCCACGATCTGTCAGTAAGCGGTTCCCTCTGGTATTGGGCCTGTTCTGGAGGTATCTCCACATTCAATGATGAAAGAAATTGCTTTGCTGCTTTCAGGTCAGGAAATCTCCATATCCCATTTGCGGTCATAATTTTAAGTTGAGCAGGATATTCAACAAAGGCTTTCATGCCTTTCTGCTGAAGGGTGCGAACCACCACCAAAATGTTTCTTCTTTGTGCCAGTAGCTGTGAGGTATAGTCCTGTACAAAAAATAGGTGAGTGGCCCCAAATAAGATTTCTTTTTTGGACCAGGCTAGTTTCACTACGTCCTCCTTAGTGCGAAAGTCCAAAAACGCCAGGACCACAGAACGAGGGCGGGCTTTTGGATCCTTGGGCTTAGGCACCAATGAACGGTGCGCCTAAATGATATTTAATGGTTTGTCCGCTGGTCAGCCCAAGATCTCTACCAGAAAGGATTCCAGGAAAACAGGCATTGGACCGGATTCAGTTTCTTCTGGCAGGATGTGTATATGGACATTATTTCATCTGTTGCCGTTTCTAATTCTTCCATTCAGATTTCAAGTAGTTGCTCTCTTCTGTGTAAGTCTAGTAGAGTGGCATTCTGCACATCAACGGTAGTTGAGCAGTTGGTAAGCCCGTCTTCTATTTGTTTTTTTTGTTTTTTTGCCAAGACTTCTATTTTTTTCTGATTTTCTGCTGCTCTAGTTTCCAACCTCTCTAAACTAGAGCTCGTTTTTTTTTTTCTAATGTTGCACAGAGTTGTTTGGATGTTATTGTGCAATCTTGTTCGCCTGGATCATCCGAAGTTGCTGTGGGTGTTGCAAGGCCACGGCCATGCCGGCTGAAGTGGCTATATATAATCAAACAGCGTTTTATGCTGTTTAGTTGGTTTATTACTGTTTCCTTCAATTTGTGTCTGGAAGTCATTGTGGAGCTGTCCTCTTTGTTTTTGTTGGTTGGATGGGTCAGATTAGCGCTGGATTGTGGTGGATAAAGAAAAGGCGAGACAGAGTTCCTCAGCTAGGCTGACATTCAGTCTGTGCCCTCACGGAAAGTCATCCATGATGTAATTAAAGAAGTAATGTAAAATTACACATACTCCCATAATGGAAAGCACCGTGGGAAGAATATGTAAATTGCCATGAAAGAACATAGACTGGTTCTGCTTTAAGCAAAAGGTTATGGTGCTGAATGGCTTCTCACACAATCTGAAAAGCTGAAAACAAGAGACTTTATCACTAAAGAAGGCCTCCTAAATACACATAAGGAGCCAGAAGAACTGTGGGTCACCCTGGAAACAGGAAATGGGACAGCCATAAGAACTGGGGTTGTCTACAGGCCCCCAGACCAGAGGGAGGACATAGATACATTACTGTTAGAAGATATACAAAACATGACAGCTAAAGGGGAGGTTCTGATAATGGGAGACTTCAACATGCCAGATACAGATTGGTCAATACCAGCAGGAACATCTGCCAGAACTAGACTTATAGTGGATTCCTGCAGGGAGGGCCTCAAACAACTGGTACAGCAACCCACAAGAGACAGGGCTATCCTAGATCTAGTACTGACTAACAAAGAAGGGATCACAGACCTCCAGGTAGAAGGTCACCTGGGGCCAGTGACCATCACATGGTATGGTTCAATTTGGCTACTACATCTAAATCATCCCATTCCAAGGCAAAAATATGGGACTTCAGAGGAGCTGACTTTGATAAGCTGGCCTACAGAGTTAAGCTAGCCCTGGCAAAAAGAAACACAGGTGAGGGGGTACAGGCAAAGTGGGCAAGCATTAAGGATGCAATACTTGAAGCAACATCCCATTGTGTTAGACAGAAAAGGAAGTGCAAAGAAGAAGGAAACCACTTTGGTTCTCAAATACAGTAGCAGAAAAGGTCAGAGCCAAAAGGCTGGCCTTCAGGAAATATAAGGGAACACAGCGGGATGAAGATAGGGAGGCATACCAAACTGCCCTAAGGGAAGCAGGGAAGGCAGTAAGGCAGGCAAAGTCCCAAACTGAGGAAACACTAGCACGAACAGTAAAAGAAGGTGACAAGACTTTCTATAAACAAAACAAAATGGTTATATTAAATGCACGCTGAAAATAGAAAATAGAGTTAAAAATCTACGTTTCGACCTTAGGTCTTCTTCAGGAAATATCTAAAAGAGAAAAAAAACAAGTTAGTGTAGAGGAGAGGTAAAATGAGAGAGATATATATGTGGAGAAAGAAGAAGGGGGAGGCAAGAGAGAAGAAGTGATAAATGGTAAGATTAAGAGAGAATCTGTGAAACAAAAAGGTGATGATGGGAAAGATAAAACATAATGGGAGAGAAAGAGCTGGGGAAGTTCCCAGGTAGAGACTGATTAACAGGGCCTTGTAAGAAGGTTGAAAGGTGACAAATGTGTGAGAAGGAGACAGAAATGGAGACATATGGTGAAAATGAAAAATAAATCAGTACAAAAACAAATTGACTTTAGGAAAAAAAAGGGGAGGCTGAAAGATGTTAGTGGAAAATAAGTCTATCATTTAAACCAGAGGGCTGCTGGGAGCTACATGATAATCAGCTTGGCTTCCATGTTTTTCTATGGTTAGGATCCGGAAGCCCTGCTGAAGGACACAAACAGAAAGATCATTGACATTGTGGTCCCTGGAGATAAAGTGGGATACAATGGGTTTAGCAGTTTCACCATTCCTGACCGCTCTGTAATGTTCCCTGAAACGGTCAGCAAAGGCATCCTACCAGTTTCTCCGATGTAAATAGCTGAACACCTCCTGCAAAGAATACAGTACACTACATTAGTGGAGGTGCATGAGAACTCCTTGGTGATGTGAAAAACACCTGTAGGCCCCCGAATCTCAGTTACACTGGAAATAAATTTGCAGGTGTAGCAGCGAGCCCTGTTGCAAGGTTTGGTACCTGGGGGGGAAGAACTGTTAAGAGTGGGTAGGCTGCTTTTTACCAGGAGATTGCGCAGGTTAGGTGGCCGGCGGTAGGAGGCAATAGGTGGTTCTGTAAAGGAAGCACCAATGTTAGGGTCAGTTTGCAAAATGGGAAAGTTACTAGTGATGATCCTGTGAAGAGAAGGTGTGCTCTGATGGAAAGGAAGAACTAGTGGAATTCGTCGTTGTTCTTGTGTGATAGTATCCTCCTCACCCGGAGGTCAAGGTTTTTTTTTCCTAAAGTCAATTTGTTTTTGTACTGATTTATTTTTCATTTTCACCATATGTCTCCATTTCTGTCTCCTTCTCACACATTTGTCACCTTTCAACCTTCTTACAAGGCCCTGTTAATCTGTCTCTACCTGGGAACTTCCCCAGCTCTTTCTCTCCCATTATGTTTTATCTTTCCCATCATCACCTTTTTGTTTCACAGATTCTCTCTTAATCTTACCATTTATCACTTCTTCTCTCTTTGCCTCCCCCTTCTTCTTTCTCCACATATATATCTCTCTCATTTTACCTCTCCTCTACACTAACTTGTTTTTTTTCTCTTTTAGATATTTCCTGAAGAAGACCTAAGGTCGAAACGTAGATTTTTAACTCTATTTTCTATTTTCAGCGTGCATTTAATATAACCATTTTGTTTTGTTTTTAGACCACATGCTGACGCAGCGCCTTGTCTAAGACTTTCTATAGGTACATTAGTGAAAGGAGAAAGTCCAGAGGGGGTATTGCTAAGCTTAATGGAGAAAAGGGAGCATGTGAGGAGGAGGAGGACCCTGTAAAGGCATCTATCCTAAATAGATACTTTTGCTCAGTATTTACTGAAGAGAAGGTAGGGCAGGGCCCACAGCTCAGCATCATGGACACAGGGGGGAGGGAGGTGAGCACTACTCCCTTCACAAAAGAAAGGGTCCTACAAGAGCTTGCTAAGCTCAGGGTGGATAAGGCAATGGGACCTGATGGCATACATCCCAGGGTACTTAAGGAGCTAAAGGAGGAACCAGCAGAGCCATTAGCAGAATTGTTTAGTGAGTCTCTGAGCACAGGAGAGGTCCCAGAAGACTGGAGAAGGGCTCATGTGATCCCGCTCCACAAGAGTGGTAGCAGGGAGGAGGCGGGAACTACAGACCAGTCAGTCTTACCTCAGTAGTGGGCAAGATTATGGAGGCACCTTAAGGAAAGGATAGTGCAACACCTGGAATCCATAGGGCACAGGATCCAAGACAGCATGGGTTTACAAAGGAAGGTCCTGTCAAACTAATCTCATAGATTTCTTTGACTGGGTAACCAGAGTGGTGGACCAGGGGAGCAGTTGATGTAGCCTACCTTGACTTCAGCAAAGCTTTGACACTGTTCCACATAGAAGATTGATAAATAAGCTGGGTAGGCTCAGGGTGGGTCAGAAGTTGGTCAACTGGTGGGAAAACTGGTTGACGGGCAGAAAACAGAGTGGTGGTAAATGGTATACAGTCAGAAGAGATGCAAGTCACAAGTGGGGTACCTCAGGGATCAGTCCTGGGGCCAGTCCTCTTAAACATCTTCATTAGTGACCTTGCAGATGGACTAGAGGGTAAGGCTTGTCTGTTTGCAGATGACACCAAGATCTGCAAAAGAGTAGATGATCCAGATGGGGTGGGCAGAATGAGAAGAGATCTGGATAAACTAGCAGAATGGTCAGAAGAGTGGCAACTGGGATTTAATGCAAAGAAGTGCAAAATCATGCACATAGGGAAGAGAAACCCTGAAGCCACCTATAGGCTGGGAGGGGAGTTGCTAGCAGTCACAAAGGAAGAAAGAGACTTGGGCATCATCATCACTGATGACCTAAAATCATCCAAGCAGACCTCTAAAGCAGTAGGTAAGGCTAGGGGTGTTAGGGTGTATTAGTAGGGGTATCAAGTCAAGAAGGAGGTAATAATCCTCTGTACAAGACACTGGTTAGGTCCCCATCTGGAGTACTCATGGCAGTATTGGAGGCCACACCTTCACAAGGACATTAACCAAATTGAGGCAGTCCAGAGAAGGGCAACCAAAATGGTGCAGGGACTGCATCAGAAGACATATGAGGACAGATTAACGGAGCTCAATATGTATACCCTTGAGCAAAGGAGGGAGAGAGGTGATATGATCGAGGCATTCAAACACCTTAAGGGCATAAACAAGGTGAAAGAGTCTAACATGTTTAAATATAAGAAAAATAGCAGGACAAGAGGACACAGCATGAGATTAGAGGGAGGCCGATTAAGGGGGAATGTGAGGAAATTCTTTTTCACAGAAAGGGTGGTGGATGCATGGAATGGCTTACCACAAGAAGTGGTGGCTATGAATACAGTGCAGGGCTTCAAACAGGCATGGGATAGGCATAAGGGAGCAATACAAATGACTATGAATAGATAGGTCACTGACAAAGCAAAGGCCGAAGGCACATTTATAAGGTAGAAAAAGAAATGGGCAGACTGGATGGGCCTTGCAGTCCTTATCTGCCGTCAACTTCTATGTTTCTATGTTTCTATTTTCATTTTCCTTGAATCCTTCTGCAATCTTTAATTCTGCCATAACCTTGGCCCTCCTCACTGCTTTACTTCATTCCTTTTTCTTGAGAAGGTAAAGCTCCCTGCTTTTCTCATTTGTTCAGTCTTGCACACTTAGAAGGTCACCTCTCTTTCCCTACCTACTACTCCCAACTTCCCTGGAAAACCACATAAAGCTCTTATGCCTCTGCCACTTCCCCACTTGTCTGAGCCAACCTTTAGTTACAGCTAGAAAATCCCTTTTTCTATATGCTCCCACTTAGGGACAGGTGCAAACCCCTATACTGAAATTCAGTTGCTCCAAACTCAAGAAGCTCAGTTTCAGCAAACCCCGAACTGAACACTACCTGTTGGGCTCAGATTTTCCTTTTGGTTTTTTTCACTTATTTCCCTCTCCCAGCCTCCCAGCCTGTTCTTGTAGGCTAGCTTGTCACTGCCAGTCATGTGATTGGCTTTTGAGGCTGAGTGGAGAGGTGAAAGGGTGCCCTTGCAGCTGGTCCTGTACCCCAGTTTGACATGTGCAAATCAGGTTATAAAAGGTGGACAGCACTGCAACTTGGCACCATTCCGCAAGTGCAGAGCTAGAGAGTGGTTGTGCTGGTAGGTAAGTCTTGGAGTGACAGGACCTGCAAGCAACTGTATGGGTGGTATAGACTGGGAAAAGCTGACAAAAAAGCACAAAACAAGATACGTAACAAAAGAAAAGTTAAACTTTACAAAAAATAATTGACATTAAAAGAAAAAAGAAAATATACAATAAGCCAAGCCAATGCCAGAGGGGACCAAGGGAAAGTGAAAGTGCTGGTTGGAGGGACTCAAGGGTTAGGGACAATGTAGGGATGGGTGTAGATGATGGTCTAAACAAAAATAGGAGGGATTGGGCTGGGATTAACTCAGAAAAAAAGATTAAGAGAAGTAAAGAAAAAAGGAAAAATGATAACAGAATCCCACAGACAGCAGAGATGGGACAAAAAGAGAAAGTGAATGTGGGGTGATGGGGCAGTTGGACTCAGAGGAAGGTAACGGATCTCCTAGGGGATGCTGATTATTACACTATAGAAGTCAGTAAAAAAAGAAGGTAAAAAAAGAAGGAAATACAAAAAAAGAAGACAGAAATATTTAAAAAAGCTAAACGCAGAGAAGGGAAAGAATTAAAGCAAGTTAAGCAAACCTGAAATTGTGGGTTGGGGTGGTGTGCTAAAACTGAGGGAGAGTTCCAAAAATATTGTGGTGGTGGGGCTGTGTGCTGAAACATAGAAACATAGAATGTGACGACAGATAAGGACCGCTTGGCCCACCCAGTCTGTCCATTTCCCCTACCTACTGGATAAGCTGCAGATCCTAGTTAACCAGCAGCCTACTTCTTCCTGCCCCCACCCCCCTAGAATTGCCTTATGACTGTCCCATGCATGCTTGAATTCCACCACTGTTTTTCACTCCACAACCTCCTCCAGAAGACTGCTCCATGCATCCACAACCCTCTCTGTGAAAAAATACTTCCTTACGTTACCTCTGAGCCACCCTGCCATCTTCAAATTGTGCCCCCTTGTTCTTGCACACCTCTTTTTCTAAAAGATGCTACCCTCTTGGACTTTGTTGATTCCCTTGAGGTACTTGAAAGTTTCTATCATGTCCCCCCCTTTCCCTCCTTTCCTCGAGGCTATACAGTCTTAAGTCTCTCTTCAAATGTCTTCTGGTGCAGACCCTGCACCATTTTAGTTGCCCTCTTCTGGACTGCCTCCAGCCTGTTTATGTCTTTGCAGAGATTGGGTCTCCAGAACTGCACGCAGTACTCCAGATGGGGTCTCACCAGCTGTCTGTACAAAGGGATAACAACTTCCTGTTTTCTACTGGTGATGCCTCTCCCTATGCATCCCAGTATGCCCCCAACCCTCCTTACTGCCCTCTCATATTGTTTGCCCACCTTTAGGTCATCTGATATGACTACCCCCCAGGTCCCTTTCCATTTTTGTTGTTGTTAGTATCTCACCTGCCATTGTGTACTCTTCCCCTGGGTTTTTGTTTCCCAGGTGCATTACCTTGCACTTCTTAGCATTGAATCAAAGCTGCCATACATTTGACCATTCCTCCAACCTTGCCAAGTCCCTTCTCATCCTTTCCACCCCACCTTGTGTATCAACTCTGTTGCAGATCTTTGTGTCGTCTGCAAAGAGACAAACTTTTCCTTCCAGTCCCTCTGCAATGTTGCTTATAAAGACATTGAAGAAGACCGGTCCTAATACTGAACCCTGCGGTACCCCACTAGTAACCCCCCTTTCTTCAGAGTGGACTCCATTTACTATTACCCTCTGTGTCCTGTTCTCCAGATTAACACAAAGGAACACAAACTAAGAGAAAGAGGGAAATACAACAAAAGAAGATAGAAAAGATAAGAAAAGCTATAGTGAGAGAAGGGAAAGAAAGTAAGTAAAGAAACTGAAATTGGAGGTGGGCTGGAAAGAGAAAGGGTGAAAAAAGACTACGGGTATGGGGATGTGTGCTGATTTAAACAAAAGGAAGACAAAGGAAAGAAAGAAAGAAAGAAAGAAAGAAAGAAAGAAAGAAAGAAAGAAAGAAAGAAGAAGGAAAGATGGAAAAAGATGAAAGCTGAAGAGAGAGAGAAGGGAAAGAAATAAAAAAAAGTTAAGAAACTGTAACTGGTGTTTGGGGAGGTGGGCTGAAGGAGGGTGACTGACAAAAAATCGGGGTGGTGGTGTGGGCTGAAAGTAAAAAAAAGGAGGATGAAGCAAGTAAGAAATGACTACAGTACAAATTTTAAAAAAAATATTTTCACTTCAAATTATATAAAAAAATAACAATGATTAAAGAAGACTAGTGTTAGGTAGTGAGAGACAGTTTGGGTCTCACAGACTATTTCTCTGCTGCTGGAGCCTGGGCAAAAAAGAAATAAAACAGGCCATTCTGTGGATCTGCAAACCATCCTGCACAGCTATAGCCTCTTGACTAGTGTGACATAAGCCTACTGGGCTAGATGCCTAATTTTGTGCAAAAAACGCATTTGAAAAAATATTGTGTGTGATTGTTTTCAAAATCATCCTGCTGTTATAAAAAAAATGGGTTCTTGACCCTGACCATGCTGCAAAACCAATGTTCCTTGATTAGTTTGCCATACTTCTGCTGGGTTTGCTCTGCCAAATTTAATGCAAAATTCATATTTGAAAAACAGTTGTTACTGTTTACCAGATCATCCTGCTCCTGAAGGGACACCGTCAAACCTTTTTGCATCACATTTTTTCAGCTGTAAACCCACATTTTATGATTGCTTACTTTCTCGAGAACTCATTGAACTTGTTGGTTGTTTGATCTGCTTTTTTCTCAGTAGAAGTGACATGCACAAGAATGGTGCAATTATACCCGACCTTGTTTTGCTTCAAATCCTTGATTAACTCTTTATTGCATTCTTCCTGAACATTAGGACCCCCCCCCACAAACAGTGCAGCCACTCATGATGCAATAGTTTCCACTCCTCCCACAGCATTATGTGTGTCTAGATTGTGTTAGGGACATTCCCCAGTCCAGGAAAGATGCTGTTGAAGAGCCAGCCCAGTGGCGTGGAGGGCTGACGCATTGAATGCCTTACCTCCTTCCACACTGGTGACCCATATGTGGGAACAGATACAGATTGCTGGGGTTCAGCAGGGTGGGAGAGAATTGAGCATCCCAGGGACTGTGCTCCTCTCTCGGGAAGGGGGGACTGCCACTCCAGGTGGAGGCCTGGTGGTAATGCAGACAATGAACAAGTCAAAGGGAGGGGCCAGAGTTCCACAGGGCATGCAAATCCTGAAGTACAACTGCAGTAGGGGTGCTGGGAGAAAAATGGATAAAGTGACCTGATGGTGCACCACTGCTCTGCACTCCCCTGGCCCACGCCATCACCCCAACACCTGGAGCAACTCTGGATTACAAATGCAAAAGTGCATGCCCCTGAAGATTTTAGATGAATTTTAGGAACTTCCAATAAACCCTCGTCAGTGGAGCATATGGGATGAATGGGGCATTAGGGAATCAGGAGGTCTTGCAGGTAACCAGGCCCCTGGCCATGCAGGGCTTTATAGGTCAGCAAACCTCTCCATGAAGGTGATCCGCCACCTAACTGGCAGCCAGCGCAGAGAGTATAGAACAGACATAATATGACATGATCTTGGTAGACTGGTCAACAGGCTGGCTGCAGCATTCTGCACCAGCTGCAAGAGGTGCAGATCCACCCCCACCAGCCCCAGGTATAGGGCACCACAATAATCCAACACAAGGTCACAAAGGCATGAACCAATGTTGGCAGATCTGCCAGGAAATCAAATGTTTCACTCTGGCAATGTTTCTAAGATGGTAGAAAAAAGTCTTGACCATGGCAGACACTTGAGATTTCAGCATCAACCCGCAGACAAGAACAACACCAAGGTTCCTCACCCAATCAGAGGTGAGCAACTGGGAATCCCCAAGTCTTAGCTCTGAGACTCAGCTCGATTGCTCTTCCATCTCCCGGTGACCAGATTCCAGCATTAGAACCTCTGTGTTATCTGGATTCAACTTCAACCAGTTCACCCTCATCCAGTCCTGAGTTTCATCCAGACAGTTGTTAAGCACCAAAACCGACTTCTGCTGTTCAGGCACAAAGGACATGTAGACCAGAGTATCATCTGCATAATAGTGAAAACTCAGCCTATACCACCTTATAATGTCCCGTAGAGGCAGCATGTACACTGCGAACAACATGGGAGACAAAATGGAGCCTTGTGGGACCCCACAAGGCAGAGGCACAGGGGCTGAGGAATATACCCCAGACACCACACATTGCAATCTACCTGTGATGTAAGATTTAAACCAGCTGTGGACTGTTTCCCCTAGCCCACAGCAAACCGCAGACACTCCAACAGTACCCCATGGTCCACAGTGTTAAATGCTGCTGACAGATTGAGGAGAACAAAGATGGAATGCCTACTTTGATCTCTCGCCACCAGGAGATCATTAAGCACCCAAACCAGGGTTGTCTCAGTGCTATGCCTTTTCCTGGAACCAGACTGAAGAGGCTCATAGATGTCATGAGCTGTTAATCGGTCTCCAGCTGAGCTGCCACCATCTTCTCAATAACCTTCCCCACAAAGGGAAGGTTAGAGACTGGCCTGTAGTTTGCCGTAGACAGTTTGCATCTAATGATGTTTTTTAAGGAGGGGCTAATGACCGCCTCCTTCAGGGGCTCAGGAAAACCCCTTGACATCAAAGAACATCAGACTATCTTGGCTAGGGCCAGGCCGATGACCTCAACGCACCCCACAAGGAGGTGCGTTGGTCCTGGGTCCAAACTACAGTAAGTAGGCCATCTCCTGGATGACCCTCATAACATCTACTACCACTACCTGGTTGAAGTCAGACCAGACAGGCTGACTGCATGCAACCCCATGCTCATCACTGCAATGCCCATTAGAGGACACTGGTCTCCAATCTGATAGAGGCAATCTTCTAAGCAAAAAACAGAGCGAACTCTTCACATTTTGATCATGATAAAGCTCCCCCTGACTGCAGGCAAGTTGGATTACACCCTACCTGGCCAATATGTCATAAGCTCTAGCGCCGCGACGCTCCCACGTGGTACAATAGCATGTAAGGGAACAGTGAGAGGTGCAAAACCGCAAAAGGATGTATGCGGTAGTGCACCTCTCACTGTTCCCTGAACAGGATAAGGAATCCTGTTTGGACAAGGGTCTAGAGGCTGCTGTGGCTTGACAGGATGAGCCACTGCAGCAGAGGAGACAGGCAGTGTGTTTGGGTTTTGATTCCCGGTCCCAGACACATGGAATTTAACTTTTTTTGCACATTGTGTGATATTTACTGTGACCCCCGGAGTTAGATATTTTGTTGAGGGATTTGGGGTGCTCGCCCCTGTAATAGGTGCAGGGGCACAGCCTGCAACAACAAGAATTATGCCTTCTGCAATATATTGCGCTGCATTGGCAATGCAGTATATTGCTATGGCATAATGTCTTGCGACATTATGACCCCATGCCAGATTACACAGCCTGTCGACAGTGTGGAAGAGCTGGGCTGGTCTGTTTCCTTCTGCTGCAATCTCCTTGGATGGGAAATTCTGCCTTCTTACAGGAGATTGCAGATTGATAGTCCCTATAATGGACCATCAATAAAAGCTTGTCCTCCACCAGACCGGATCTCCGCCAGCGTCTCTCCAACCTTCAAACCCTCCTCCTCAACTCCTACTGGGCTAACTGGTCAATTTTGTACAAAAATTGCATTTGAAAAAATATCGTGTGTTACTATTTTCCAAATCATCCTACTGTTAAAAAAAAATTGCTCTCAACCCTGACCATCCTGCAAAACTGAAGTCCCTTGGCTAGTGTCATAAGGCTATTGGGCTACCTGCCCAATTTTGTGCAAAAACCGCATTTGAAAAGATATTGCGTGTTATTGTTTTCAAAACCATCATGCTATTTAAAATAAAAATTTGTTCTTAACCTGACCATGACCATCTTGCATAACTGAAGCCCCTTGGCTAGCGTGCCGTAGGCTTACCTGGCTCAGTTTTGTGCAAAATCACATTTGGAAAAATATTGTATGTTTCCAAATCATCCTGCTGTTTAAAAAAAAATTGGTTCTTGAAAAAACATGGATGGAAGTGGGACTAAAAGGAAGAATAATGGTGGACTGCACACAGTTTGCACAAAAAAGGCAGAAAAAGCAAGTTGATGATTCTGCTATAAGTAGCACTATAAGTCACCCACCTCCTACTATCACTGCTGAATTGTGTGTGACAGAAAAAATAATAATTCTCAGTCTGTGAGTGGTACCAACGGTACATCACCTTTCCCTAGAAGTGATCCACTCCCTCGCACATCAAGCGAAAAAAAAAAAAAAAGAAACTGAAATGGTGCTGTGCCTTAAGAGGAGTAAGGGACAAGGTAGTACAGGCTGTGTTATTAAAAACAAAGATCATTGGAGGGGCCTCACTGTAGAGGCAATGAAATGATGACTATATGCTTTTAACCCTTAGGCTGCCAACAGAATTAGAGCATATAGTAATTCTGGACTGATATATCAGTCCGCGGCAGAGCAAGAGTTAATATTCCGCTATCCCAGCCATCATCTCATGACTCAGACGCCAACACAGAGAGTAACAGCAGTGGTAGCACCTTTGCACCCAACGTGCTTGAGTCTTAGTCATCTTATTCTTCTGATATTGTTGTGGTATAGGACAAAAGTCCTATCAAAAACCTTGGAGATGGGCAATCAGGGGAGGCCAACACAAATGGAGGTGGCAGTGGTGGCAACAAGGATGATGGTACTGTCTCCCCTGCTGACACTGTTATTTTACTTGATGAGGGCAATATCCCTGATGATAATACCATTACAAATGAAAACACGGTTACTGCTAGCCAATAGGTACCAAGGCCAGAAGGTAAACTGAAAAAAAGCCACTTCTTGGGTATGGAGCTATTATTATATATCGACTCTCACAATGCTTGTCATGCAATATGCACTCTCTGTAAAACCAGTGCAGCAGGGGAGACAGTAAAGTCATCTTGGAACATCCACTTTAATAAGACACTTAAAGAGAATGCACCAAATCGCATGCCACAGGACAGATTGGGCGTCAGTGCCTAGTGAGACAGAAGATGAGACAGGTGACGTTTCTTCATTATCAAAAACTAGAGAGCCAACTATTCTTCAACTTCACTTAACCAAAAAAGCAAACAACACGATCTTTCAAAGTGACAAGTCTATGGGACATCCAGCCTGCCCAGTCCCCCAGACAGACAAGAGGGGAGCCAGAGAGGAAAACATCAAGAGGCCTGTCAGGTGAACACTGTCCACAAAGGTCTTAGAGGTGAAGATTACAAAGGCCTGACAGGCGAAGACCAGAGCTCTTCATTTCTTTAGCCAGCAGCTGATTTCCAGGGATCTGCTACTGTGATGCACCACCAGCAAACTTCTGATACCAGCATGGTACTGTGAAACAAGTTTCTGCAACCTCCGTTTGAAGCTTTGAACTGTAATTACCCCTATGCTGTGGCTCAGAGAAGTTTCTGTTCTGCTAGATAGCTAGTTAGGAACAGGGAGTTACTATAGATCCTAGGCAGGGCTGTTACATTGTCAAGATACGACCAGGCAGCAAAGTTTCACTGTGTTTGAAAGTTTTGGGCCTCAGTGCAAGTACCCTAGCTCAAGCCACCAGACAGTCACTCTCTCAACACCCCTGGTGTAGTACCCACTGCAACTTGTTAACTGTGGCCATGGATATTTGGCAAAAGTGGGGTGTACCCACAGGTGGGACATGGGAATACTGTGTGAGGTAATATTGTTTTCGCCAGTTATTGTTGTGATATTTTCCCTTCCCCAAAATAAATATTGAGGTTGGTTCATGTTACACATTTGGTATACTGGCCATTGCAAAGTGTGTCCTGTTACCATGTGTAGGGTAGGTACTGTGGGGGAAGCTATTGTATTTTCCTAGGGGGTAGTAACCTGCAATTCATCCACAGGTTTCCCCTATCACTACCCCAGATGGAGGCACAACGACATTTCCTTGTCCAGGTATCTTATCCATCAGTGAAGCCAGGCCAGCCCCTGGAAGGTGTGTGCAGTGTGGAGCCCAAAGGCCCCAGGGCAGTCAAGGTGAGTTAAGGGGCTGTTACACACATTATGTTGGCATGGCCTACATTCAGTTCTCCACACTATCTCCAACAGGTAGCTGATCCCTCCTGAGTGTAGTGGGCAATGACCTGTATCATAGGGGAAAAGCAAAGCAAATGCCCCAGGAGAGTCTTTTTAACATGAATGTAAGGGGACAGAGGATGGACTGGGTACTAGAGAGTTCAGTGTTGTCTGGGATTTCTTGCTATGACCTATGTCTGTGAGCTTGTTTGCTCTCTTACCATGCTCACTGTGGGGAGAATCTCACCAAAGGTGCAAACCCTATGCTAGATATTCTGACACACTTTCTCTCCTTGACTCTGCTATCAGATCCCAGTCAGGGGTCCCCAGAAATCTGTCCTAGTCAAGGCCTGGTCTTGCACACTGGTAGTGGGTGCCACAAAAAGTCTTTCAGATACTGGCCCGCCTTAGCGAAGATGGCATCCATGGAGACCAGCTTTTGATGTGAAAGCAACCTACCCCATGATGCAGGATGGAGCCATCTGTCCAAGATCCAGCATGGCTCTTAGTGGCAGCTCACAGCTGCAGCTGGGGTACTCCTGCACCACTCCTACTAAGGTTGGCACTCCTTCCTCTCAAATGCATCCCTTCTTTCCTCTGATACCCCCTTTCATGCTCCTTATGGAAACCAGTCTTAGCCAGGATTGCACTAATAATTAACCCCTATGTAACCCCCCCCCGTTACCTGGGGTTACAAGAATCCCAGCTAGACCTAGTGGTAGGCAGGGAAGGCAGCTTGTGAAATTCCAGTTAAATAGATTTCACACTGTCTCTCACTCTGTTCTCAGTCTCAGCTGAGACTGAGAGATGACACCATTTTAGAACTGTTGCAGCTGCATAAGACACTTTGGAATGTTGCAGCTAGGGAAGTTAGGATAGAATGTTGGGAGGATTTGAAGTGAGTCAGTGGTAGTCTGCAGTGGGCTCAGTAAAGTGAAGAGGTGTGCTGCAGCTGCAGGCCATCAGAGCCCTTAGCTCTGCCAGACAGCTATATCTTTTAGTTTAGGTGTGTGTTCTCACCTCAAGAGGAACACAACAGTGCCTGTTGGAAGTGGCGGAGACCGCTTTCCAAAGTTTCAGGGCCCCATCCCTCTGGGGATGGGGGAAAATGAATCAGCCTACTTCCAGGGGCAATTCCCCTGGCTCAGCTAGTGAAAAAAGAAGCTGCCTGTGAGGATTTGTGCTGAGGCACTTGGAAGTTTCATTATGTTTTGGAAGAGAAAAAGCCTGTGGGGCACCTGCAACCAAGGGGTGAGTTTCCTCTGCTAAAGGGCTAATGAGTTTTCACCTGGGACAAGATGAATCTAAGTGACTGTTACTGTGGGATGAGGAAAAGACAGCCAAGTACAGTGTTAAAAGTTGTGGGAATTGGACTGCTTAACTCTGTGGAGGTCTAGAGAAATGGACAGAGCCACTCATTAAGTATGTTTCAAGTTCAACACATGTGGGATGGAAGAAACAGTAGATTAAATGGGACATACATTTAAAGAGAATCTACAAAGTAAAGTGTTTTCAGAGAGGAGGTGTTAAAGTCTAGAGGAATGGCTGGGTATGATTTATGGGAGTAAGAGGTGGGAGACCCCCATCTGGCGTGACCAGAGTCACCTCTATGGGTTCGCTTTAGGACACCTGTTCGCTTTCTCTCAGGTACTTGGCCAGTGCCTGAGGAAAGTACCCAGACATGGGATTGTTTGAAGAAGATTCCCTGATGGAGTCAGAAGTGCTCATGGATGGAACAGGGAGCCACCATTAATTCTCCATGATAAATGGATAAGTAGTTCAAGGGCTGGCAAGGAAGCCGAGCCAAAGAAAGAAGATAGTCCAAGGGCTGGCAAGGGAGCTGAGCCAGGGAAACCAGAGAAGAGTCAAGTTCAGGCAGAGTGCCCTGTGTGTTTCTAAACCCGAGGGTTTAAGCGTACAGAAGATGTTTGTCTGTTCAGGAGAAATCTGCATTACCAGGAGTGTAGCCCCATGGGAGTCCGTCTATGCTTTATTGTTCCTTTTTGTTGTGAATAAAAGCCACACTTTAGAATCCCAACTCCTTGTAAGGACATTCAGTTATTGCTTCCTGTGTCCGGAATACTTGAGTGCCCCTGTGCAGAGCAGCCAAACCTAGCCAACATGCTGAGTGACATTTTTCTCCCCGAGCCCAGGTCCCAGGTAGGGGGTTACATAATGGAGGCACTGCACAGTGCTAATAACACATAAAATACCAGCAACCTAACCCCTGGAGACTCCCACCTGGTAATTGTGGTCGCCTGGGTTACAAAATTGGAGTCTACCACAGGGATTCTGTTTAAATTTGGAAGAAAAGCAAGAAAGGTTGCTAGGGTGATTGCTAGCGTTTTGGCTATCTGGCAGAGGGTAGCCCAAAAATCTGAAGCAATTGCCAACTAAATGTGCCATTGTGTGCTGTTGTCTGTGTGCTGCTGTGATATTGCCAACTGTTACCAAGGAGCAGTAAAGCCAGAGTGGGTATGCCCTTGTCCTGCATCAAATTACAGCATTTGCCAGCTTTTAAAAGTAATTGTGACAAAGAAAAGTGTGGAAAACTGTGGGTTGCAAAAGGAAAATTGTGCCTTAGACATTGGAAATGCTTTCTGTGTGGACTGAGAGACTTGTTGTGCTTAATGGCCATGAACAATGGTTAAAATGGGCTCCCACCGAGGAGCTACAGTTAAAAAAAAAAGTGTGGCTTGCAGTTTAAATTTTGCCTGCTCGATGGATGCTGTGAGGAAAAGAGCATTCGAGAGGAAAGAGGCTCATTTGCATGGTGTCGAGTGATTGGTGAGACTGCAATCAGTCCCGCCCCCAAGGCAGCTCTAGAGCAACTGTACAGCATTCGAGAAGGAGAGCGAGTGGAGTGTGTGAACTGGCTTGCCAGGAGGAGCGTCGTGGTGACTGAAAGCACTGTAAAAAGTTTAAAAACTGACTTTTCTGTTCAAATTCAGGCTCAACCCACATCTCAATCTTCTGGACTGTGAGTGTGGTGTTCCAAGGGACAATCGGCAGGACTGCCAGCCCACTTCCTTCCAGTGGCCTCCAAGATTGGTTGTAGGCCATTTTTTCATCGCAGCAACCAGCTACTAATAACAGTGAGTACCATCCAACAGAAATAGCTCAAACTGTGTGATTTTACCAAAAAGCCAGCTGAATCTGTGTGTAGCAGTGTAGTCGCTTTGCAAAGAAGGACTGTGCCAAGTTTGAAAGAAGCTAAAACAAGAATTATAAGCAATAGACTGTGAGTATAATTATAGGTTCAGCAACAGTATAATTTTCAGAGCCATGTGAGAGACTGTGAGTTGTATGAGATATGCAGCAAGAAATACAGGCAGTCCTGTGCTATGAAATACTGAGGCTTTATGGGACTGTAAGCTAGAGCAGTGTCTTCAGCAAGTAAAACGTCTGTGGTAAATCATATAAATGTGCTAGCAGAAAGAACAGTGCACGTTTGTGTAGTTTGAGCAATGTTATCAGTAGTGTGTGTGAATCGGATGCGCAGTGGCTTGACCCAAATACAGAAAGTTGATGCGCCAGGAGTGCTGCAGCCACCATTTCAGGGTGGGGCAGTAATGTAAACACAACACCAAGGAAGCCTTTTTGTAAAAAGTTTTTCGATTCAAGTTGGGACTGGTAATAACAGTCAGTGTTTGTTTTCTCTGCAGTCATGGTTTCAGGACCAGCCCGCTACCCAGATCATGCCCAGGCTATGATTGTAGGAGAATTTAACAAGTTGAGAAATATTGAGAGGTACTACTATGGAGGACGACTGCCTCATGTGGTGATTCCTGGATATCCAGTACGAGTATGTGTGATGTGCTTAAATGCTGGAAAGGACGTCTTCATGGTACCTCACTGTTCAGGATGCCTAGAGAAATATGGTTTGACCAAAGCATCCAGGATTCGTTTGGCTCCTACATGGACAAAGTTGCAAGAACCTGCAATGGGCAGCACACAGCACCAAGAAGAACCTGAGGAGGGAAGTTCAGTAGAGTGTGGCATAAAGCTAGAGAGTGCAGATCACCAGACAGCACAGACAACTGATGTGTCCAAATCTAAGTCGCTGAGAGACAGTGCAGAGGGAGCATCAGCAAACCCGTGGAAAGAGGGGCCTAGTCCAAGTCTCATAGGCGAAGATGAGACAGAAGAGGCCATTGAATGGGAGGTTTTGACCTCCACGCCTAGTGAGGAGTGGACTATCTCAGGAGTGAGGATGACTGCTCACTCCTGGGCGCAGATTCTCAGTGAAGATGATGAGGGGGAACCCATTTTGTCTGACGAAGAAGGTGTGGGTTCACAGCCTCCAGTTCCTGGCTTAGAGGAACACATGGAAGACAGTGGTGATGCCACTGCCCTGGCTGTGCAAGAAGGAGCCAGGGATCCATTTTTTGTGTCATTAATAATGTGTAGCTGGCAGAACCAGGACTGGCCACCCCCAAGCCAGGCCAGGAGTCGCAGGTTGACCAAATGTAGTAAGGAGGAAAGACTGGTTCGTAGGAAAGCGAATAAAGTCTATGGAGAATCATTTCCTACCTTTTCTTGAAGGATTTGGGAGGAGATAGAAAGGGGCAGAAAATCCTGGATTATGGAAGAGGCCATGACAAATGTGCACCCTTGTGCCAGCAAATTTGTAAGAGACAGAATCATGCAAGAAAAGTTCCAAACATGGAAAGTGGGCAGGACATTGTTTATAGACACTGTTCAGATCATGGTCAGCAAGGGACATGAATCCTTTCACAATGTGAATTATGAGTGCCCAGATGGGGTAATAATTCTTGCACCTGACCCATTGTACTATTTCCCACAATGACAAGAACATCCTGCGAATGTGCCCATGCCTACCAAGTGGAGAGCAGAGCAGTGGTAGCCAATGCTGCCATTCTAGCCATTGCCGTACCTATGTTGTTCTGCCAGTCTGGATGTCCAGGATCCAGATCCCCACCTCCAACAGTTCTACAGTGTACTGGCTTTCCAGAATCCATCAGTGTGGCCCACCAGATGACTTCAAATCTAGAGAGGACACCAGCCCAGCTGTAACCTGATTCATCGCCTGGGTATTGGATGACTTCAGACCAGCTGTTTTCCTTTTTGTTCCTGTTCCAAGGTTCCATCTCCAGAGATGACATCAGCCCAGCTGTTCCCAGATATGCCATCCTGTTCTTGTTCCAGAAGATGTCTGCCCAGCTGTATTGACAGAATGCTGCCAGGGAGAGTCTTCGGTGGGGACACAGGTGTCATATGTTTTCCATTCTTCAAGGGACTGGTAAGTTCAGACTTTTTTCTATTTCTGACATTTGCAGTACACACCCTACATCAGCAGATTCCGAAAGTGTGAACTGTCTTCAAAGACTCTCCCGTTCGGGACTTTGGCCTGCTAGAACTTTGCTTCACCGGGCTCCGGCCCAGGAGAGACTGTTTTGTGGACTTGCCTTTGGGCATTGTGAGTCACTAGAAGGGGCATTTAGGGCATTCCATCACCCCAAAATTGCAAATGTGTATTGTAAATATTGTGTTTTTCTACTGTTTATACTGTTACTGTTTTTCTACTTTTCTAATAAATCTTTTTGGGATTCTTCAATGTTTAGATGGGAGGAGTTTAGATAGAACTGTGTATGCAGATTAGGTGTATTTTGTTTTTCTCTTTTCTTGCAGGTGTTCCTAAAGAAGACCAGAAGAGAAGACAAGAAAGAGGAGGAGGAACTCATTGGAGTTCCCGTTGTACTTTAAAAAGTATTTGGGTTTAAAGCACTGTTGATGTTGTTGGTTACTGTATATAATTTTCCTTCCACAAGTATGGTTGTGGGGGAGTGTGGGAGTAATGCATTGTGTATGGTATTAGCTCCTGGTGTGTGGTTGCTGGTGTCCGTGGTAGGGGGAGGTCCCTGTGTGTTTGTTTTGGGATTTTGTTTTAAAGGCAGATAGATTTTCCCTAGATGGCTGGGGGGATAGACAAGCTGTGGTCCTGACCGGCTGAAGGGGCCGCAGTACTGATCTATTACGGCTATGCTCTGGACAGTTCTTCCAGATCCACTGGGTACTGATAGTCAGCAGGTAGAGTAGAGGCTGATGCATCAGCCGATGGCCTCTAGGCCCTTAGTGTTGTCTGCCTGTGTCTAGCACATGGTAGAAGGGGGCCTGATAACCCCTCTCCGTAGGTAGCACATAGGGTAGGATGGCCTAGGCTGGGTAACCAATGACTGCAGACAGTTATTTTCCTTGCCCAGGGTGAGTGTAACCCACCTGTTACCCGGGGTTACAAGAATCCCAGTTAGACCTAGTGGCAGGCAGGGATGGCAGCTTGTGAAATTCCAGTTAAATGGATTTCACACTCTCTCACTCTCTTCTCAGTCTCAGCTGAGACTGAGAGATGACATCATTTTAGAACTGTCGCAGCTGCATAAGCCACTTTGGAATACTGCAGTTAGAGAAGTTAGGATAAGAATGTTGGGAGGATTTGAAGTGAGTCAGTGGTAGTCTGTAGTGGGCTCAGTAGAGAGAAGAGGTGTGCTGCAGCTGCAGGCCCTCAGAGCCCTTAGGTCTGCCAGAGAGATATATTTTTTAGTTTAGGTGTGTGTCCTCACCTTATTTGCAGACAGCTCTCTGCCCAGAGGGAGGAAGTTGCCCGTCTTCAGGCCACACTGGACAGTAGTACGGGGACCTTCCCCCAGGCCACACTGGACAGTAGGAAGGGAAACTCCCCCATCCAGGGAGCACCACAGTCACCACCACTACCTCAGAGGTTGCGAAGAAAACACAGCAGTTGGACCACAGTGGGCTCAGGAAGGGTGAGGATGGTGGAACGGAGGCACACCAGTCAGTTGTTCCACTCCACAATCCATACACCATTCTGGGAGATAGCCCCTGTGGATGCACCCACAGAGGAGACTAAGGAGGCTGAGGACAGCTGTCACAAGGGAGGCCCACAGGAAGGAGGCAGAGGACACCACAAGGAAAGGAAGCAGCTCCTGGTGGTGGACTCAGTATTAGGGGATAGAACTGGGAGGAGCTGGAAAACTGAGTAAGGTGCCTGCCTGGTGCCATGGCTTGGAGGGACAGGAGAGCATCCTCAGGATCACGACAACAGCTGCAAGGGATTCTGAGCTGGACGTAATTGTCCACCTAGGGACAAATGACTTGGCTCATCATGAGGTTAGAGCAGTGCAGGAGGACATTGCAGAGTTGGGGAGGGGCCTAAGACACACACAGTATCCTTCTCAGAGGTGCTGCCTGTCAAAGGCATGGGTGAGGCGAGGGTAATTGGCTCCATGCAGTTTAATGAATGGTTGAAAAAATGGTGTGGGGCACAGGGGTTTGGCTTCACTGGGGACTGGGGTTCCATCTGGAGGGACACCAACCTATACTGGCAGGATGGTCTGCATCTCTCCAGGAAGGGAACAAGTCTTTTGAGCAATCGGTTTAAATGCTTCATTGGAAAGCTTTTAAACTAGTCAAAGGGGGAGGCACTGACAAGCAGCAGAAAAATCCCAGCCTCTCCCTACAAAACAGGGTACTAAATGAGAAAAAGACCAAGGTAGAACGGTCAGTGGGGGATGCTGCAACAGAAGGTAAAGCCATCAAAAAATGGAGAGCAATGAGTACCAATGCCCGTAGTCTAGGTAACATGCTTCCTGAAATAGTGGCCTTGATGGAGGTGGAACATCTGGATAGTGTGGCAGTCACAGAAACATGGTACACACAAAACCATGACTGGGACGTAAACATACCAGGATACACTATCTACAGGAGGGACAGGGAGGGTAAAAGAGGAGGAGGAGTAGTTCTTTACATAAGGGAAGGAATAAAAGCAACAGAACAAAAGGGTAAACAGGGAGGAGAAGAAGCACTGTGGGTAAATTTGGAGACAGGCAATGGCACCACAATCCGCACAGGGGTTGTATACAGACCCCTTCTAAGGGGGAGGAAATGGACAAGGAAATGATAGAAAGTATACTTAGACTGGCAGAAAAAGGGGAGATATTGCTGATGGGTGATCTGAATATGCCAGATGTTAACTGGAGTGCAGTTGCAGCAGCCACTTCGAAGAGTGCAGTTATTCTAGATGCCTACAGGGGGCATGCCTTAGAACAACTAGTACTGGAGCCCACTCGAGAGGGAGCAATATTAGACTTGATACTCTCAAATGGAGATGGAGAGGATCACAGATGTAGAAGTGGGTAGCCATCTGGGAACCAGCGACCACTCGAACAGTATGGTTCACAATAAACACAGCAATAGAGTCAAGCCATACAAAGACAAAAGTACTGGACTTTAGGAGGGCTGACTTTGCCAAAATGGTGAGTGCCTAAAGAACGCACTAGCAAATGGGCAGGAAGGAGGGTGGAAGAACAATGAGGAATAATAAAACTGCCATCACAGAAGTAACCAGCCTGTGTGAAGCAAATAAACAAAACAAGCGATGTAAGAACCACTATGGTTCTCAAAGGAAGTGGCAGTGAAGGTTCAAGAGAAAAGAAAGCATTCAGGAAGTACAAGGAATCGCGAGAAGGAGCAGGACAGAGAACTGTATCAGTTAAAGCAAAAGGAGGCTGGAAAGGCAGTCAGAACAGCAAAGGCCCAAACCGAGGAAAAAATAGCCAACTCAGTTAAGAAGAGGATAAAACTTTTATAGGTACATCGGGAGCGAAGGAAGACCAAGGAAGGTAGTGAGGCTTAATAAAGGGAGGGAGGGTGGGCAGAGGAGACTGAAAAGGCAGAGATACTAAACAAATATTTTTGCTCAGTATTTACAAAGGAAGAGGGGAGGTACATAAAACAAACAGTAGTAACACTCTGGATACAGAAGTTGATACCGCCCATTTACAGAAGAAAGGGTTCTGAAAGAACTCTTAAAACTGAAGATGGACAAAGCAATGGGGCCTGATGGGATTCATCCCAGAATTCTAAAAGAACTAAAGGGTAGAACTAGTGACACCACTGACTACCCTTTTAACAAATCATGGGAGGATGGGGTGGTACCCGAGGACTGGAGGAGGGCAGATGTGATTCCCCTTCACAAAAGTGGGAGCAAGGCAGAAGCAGGAAACTATAGACCTGTTAGTTTAACCTCAGTGATAGGAAAATGATGGAATCACTTTAAAGGAAAGAATTGTCGAGTATCTAGAGGCCAGAGGGGCACAGGACCCTAGGCAGCATGGATTCACAGGCGGAAGGTCATGCCAGACCTAATCTGATAGATTTCTTTGACTGGGTGACCAAAGTAGTAGATCAGGGAGGGCTATGGACATGGCCTACCTAGACTTTAGCAAGGCATTTGACACAGTCCCACACAAAAGATTAATATACAAGTTAGCCAGCCTGGGAGTGGGTCCCAAGATGACAGCCTGGGTAAAGAATTGGCTGGAGAATAGGACACGAGAGTAATAGTAAATGAGTCCACTCTGAAGAAAGGGGGTTACTAGTGGGGTACCGCAGGGTTCAGTATTAGGACCGGTCCTCTTCAATGTCTTTATAAGCGACATTGCAGAAGGACTGGAAGGAAAAGTATGTATCTTTGCAGATGACACTAAGATCTGCAACAAAGTTAATGCACAGGGTGGGGTGGAAAGGATGAGAAGGGACTTGGCAAAGTTAGAGGAATGGTCAAATGTATTGCAGCTTAGATTCAATGCTAAGAAGTGCAAGGTAATGCACCAGGGAAACAAAAACCCAGGGAAAGAGTACACAGTGGGGGGTGAGATACTAACAACAACAAAAATGGAAAGGGACCTGGGGGTAGTCATATCAGATGACCTAAAGATGGGCAAGCAATGTGAGAGGGCAGCAAGGAGGGCTGGGGAATACTGGGATGCATAGGAAGAGGCATCACCAGTAGAAAACAGGAAGTTATTATCCCTCTGTACAGACAGCTGGTGAGACCACATCTGGAGAACTGTGTGCAGTTCTGGAGACCCAATCTCTGCAAAGACATAGACAGGATGGAAGCTGTCCAGAGGAGGGCAACTAAAATGGTGCAGGGTCTGCACCGGAAGACATATGAAGAGAGACTTAAGGAGCTTAATATGTATAGCCTCGAGGAAAGGAGGGAGAGGGGGGACATGATAGAAACTTTCAAGTAACTCAAGAGAATCAACAAAGTCCAAGAGGGTAGCATCTTTCAAAAAAAGGTGTGCAAGAACAAGAGGGCACAATTTGAAGATAGAGAAGCGGCTCAGAGGTAATTTAGGAGGTATTTTCACAGAGAAGGTTGTGGATGCATGGAGCGGCCTTCGGAGGAAGGTTGTGGAGTCAAAATCAGTGGTGGAATTCCAAGCATGCATGGGATAGTCATAGAGGCAATTCTGGGGGTGGGGGTAGGAAGAAGTAGGCTGCTGGTTAACTAGGATCTGCAGCTTATCCAGTAGGTAGGGAAATGGGCAGACTGGGTGGGCCAAGCGGTCCTTATCTGCCATCAAATTCTATGTTTCTATGTTAAGAGGAACACAACAGTGCCTGTTTGAAGTGGTGGAGACCGCTTTCCAAAGTTTCAGGGCCCCATCTCTGTGGGGGGGGGGGGGAGGAATCATCCTGCTTCCAGGAGCAATTCCCCTGGCTCAGCTAGTGAAAAAAGAAGCTGCCTGTGAGGATTTGTGCTGAGGCACTTGGAAGTTTCATTATGTTTCGGAAGAGAAAAAGCCTGTGGGGCACCTGCAACCAAGGGATGAGTTTGCTCTGCTAAAGGCCCAATGTGTTTTCACCTAGGACAAGATGAATCTAAGTGACTGTTACTGTGGGGTGAGGAAAAGACAGCCAAGTACAGTGTTAAAAGTTATGGGAATTGGACTGCTTAACTCTGTGAGGGTCTAGAGAAATGGACAGAGCCACTCATTAAGTATGTTTCAAGTTCAGCACATGTGGGATGGAAGAAACAGCAGATTAAATGGGACATACATTTAAAGAAAATCTGCAAAGTAAAGTGTTTTCAGAGAGGAGGTGTTAAAGTCTAGAGGAATGGCTGGGTATGATTTATGGGAGTAAGAGGTGGGAGACCCCCATCTAGCGTGACCAGAGTCACCTCTATGGGTTCGCTTTAGGACACCTGTTCACTTTCTCTCAGGTACTTGGCCAGTGCCTGAGGAAAATACCCAGACGTGGGTTTGTTTGAAGAAGATTCCCTGATGGAGTCAGAAGTGCTCATGGAATAGGGAGCCACCATTAATTCTCCATAATAAATGGATAAGTAGTTCAAGGGCTGGCAAGGGAGCCGAGCCAAAGAAAGAAGGTAGTCCAAGGGCTGACAAGGGAGCTGAGCCAGGGAAACCAGAGAAGAGTCAAGTTCAGGCAGAGTGCCCTGTGGGTTTCTAAACCCGAGGATTTAAGTGTACAGAAGATGTTTGTCTGTTCAGGAGAAATCTGCATTATCAGGAGTGTAGCCCCATGGCGGTCCATCTATGCTTTATTGTTCCTTTTTGTTGTGAATAAAAGCCACACTTTAGAATCCCAGCTCCTTGTATGGACATTTAGTTATTGCTTCCTGTGTCCGGAATACTTGGGTGCCCTGTACAGAGTAGCCAAACCTAGCCAACATACCAAGTGACATTTTTCTCCCCGAGCCCAGGTCCCAGGTAGGGGGTTACATAATGGAGGCACCGCGCAGCGCTAATAACACAAAAAATACCACCAACCTGACCCATGGAGACTCCCACCTGGTAGTTGTGGCCACCTGGGTTACACCTAAATATCCCAATCTTAGGAATAGGTTTCAAATGTGTGTGGCTAGGTTGTTGCACAAAGCAGGCATCATCCAGGAGAAGGCAGTCTGACTAACAGAACAATGGCATGTGGGGGGTAAGGAAAGAGTAATAATTGATACTTCGCAATATATAAGAATCCTGATTCTCAGTCACAAGGTACTGTTGCAGAATTCTTGGCATGACCATTTTGCATCAATCTCTTGCCTACAACTCCCTGGGCTACATTCAAAGAGGGTCACACACCCCTCCTACACATTTGTAGAACACTTTGTGAATGTGTAGGAAAGGGGTTGGGGGCATTATGCAAATAGTCCACAGGACTGTAATCTGGCCTAATGTGTCACCTTGTTTTTATGTATTTCTCTGTGTGTATCCCTACAGTGTACTGTAAGCTGCAGCACCTCATGTTGTGGCCTGTTCATTTATTGTATATAACCTGTATCTGTATTGCCTGATTGTGCCATGTTGTGGCCTGGGTTGTGACTGAAAACGGTCCTTTGGATCAGTTCACCTACCCAGTTACCAAATACATAAATAAATAAACTAAATATAGACTATTCACAAAGCAGGGTAGCCCTTGCATGTGTAGACACAGAATATTCCAACACCTTCTGCCCTTGTAACTTAATTGGGGCAGGTAGTAGGGGTGTCAGAACACTGCACCCACGTGTACTGAAGCTTGTGGCAGATGGAGATCTGTGAGAAACCACATGCTAATCAAATGTGCATGGGGAACAGGGCCGGGGGATCACTGAATGCAAGGGCCTTAATATGGGACTGGGAGCAGGATGGGGAGGGGTCACTGGATTACCAGAAGAACAGGGATAAAGTCAGGACCACAAGGTATGCTTCAGAATCAGATCTAAAGGTGAGGGCCAAGCAGCTGGGGAAGGGGGATAACACAACGGTAGTGCCAGGTCCTAGGAGGTATGTGTATTGCATAATGCCTTACAACTGGTGCTATGCCATGCACAGACCTACTTGGGTGCCGGAATTTAGTTGTTAATGGGAGTAAACCCCTGTTTGTGCACATTAATATCTGGCACAACCAATTTGCATTCTGACTAAGCACAGAGAGAACTGTATAACTCCAAAGTGTAGTGACACGAGGGGGAGGCTGTTTGTACCCAATTTTGTGACTCTATGCGTCTGAGAATTGGGCCAAAAGCATGTGGTTATATGTAGAGCTGCAGACACATGGGTAAAGAAAAAGTTTCAAATAAGACCTAGTTAACTGGGTAAGGCTAGAGCAACCATTTATTTTCTAACATACTGTACAGTAGTTATGCAAGAAATGTAAACTGATTCAGAACTTATGTATACTATTACTGCACTGTATGTGATCCAATCCAATGCAATCCAGTCCAACCTTATTTGTATAGCGCTCAGCCAAGAAATTCTGAGTATGGAACAGCATAAGAATCATAACACAAATCCACTATAGTCCAAACAATCAATCAGTTAAAAAAAAAAAATTAAACACACCATATAAACAGTAACATTTAAATGCATTTCAACAAGCAGTTTAAATACTTCAGATTCAAGTAGTCTAAAATGCTTGTGCAAAACATGAACGTTTTTATGTTTGCTTGCACGCATGTGCAAGAAACATAGTGCCATCATCGGAGATTTCGGAGGTGTGTCACCTCCTCCTCCAATTCAGTCAGTGTGCTGGCAGGCGCGGCCCCTGTAAGCCAATGCATTTTGGAGCTGTCGATGACAGCTCCAAAATGCAGTAACGCACTCCCCAGTTGAAAAGAAACTAAGCTTGGTGAGCAGTGATAAGATAAGGCTGCTCACGCACAGCTCCCCACAGGCGCCGCAGGCGTCACGCGCCCCTTGCTACGCACTGTATAACCGACGGTGCAATCCCGTCTGCTGCTGCGTTCCCCGCCTTCCCCAAAGGCTTCCAAAATGCCATGCTGGGTGCCCACCCCAGCGTGGCAACCAATCATATAGCCAGCAGGGGTGCCCAATCCCCGTCGGCTGCACTGTCCTCCCCTCCCAGCGACTGAGTGCCACGCTGGGGAGCCCACCCCAGCATGGCAGCACTATAGGCCGACGGGGTGCCCAACCCTGTCGGCTGAAGGCCCCCCAACGCCTTGTGCCACTCTGGGAGCCCACCCAGTGTGGCAAATGGTCCCACGCCGTCTTTTTTTATTTTACCTAAAACGAAAACTGTCCCCAAGGCCTCCCACCCCCCCCACAACCCGCACCCACCCACTGCGCACTCCAGCCTCCCACACGCCTCACCCCATACTTACCTCCGAGCTCGGCGCGGCAGTCTTGATGGATCGAGAACACGTCTGCACTCTTCAAAGGCGACCGCGAACTGAGGAAATGCCGGTAAGCTGTATAATGGGATAAATAGGAGGGGTTCAACTTTTTGCATATCTCAGGCATTTTTGGGAATTTTGGCACCGAATTTTCAACATGGGGATTTTGGGACCCCTTCTCATAAATGATGTCACTGTCATGGCGTTATTCAGGCCCGAAGGGTGATTTCGCGCAGTGACTGCGCAGTGACTGCGAAATCACCCTTCAGGCCCAAATAATTCCATGACAGTGACATCAATCATGAGAAGGGTCTCAAAACCCCACATTGAAAATTTAAGTGCAAATTCCCAAAATGACTGTTCTAGCGTGCGTTAGCAGTTCATCGGAGCTCATAAGTTCACGAATTTCAATATTTTCACTCCAGATTTTCAACATTGCCATTATACCACACCTTCTTATGAGTAGTACAGCTGTCATTTTTCACATCTCACCCAAAATGTGTTTCCGTATGTAGCGCACAATAGGCGCGGTCGGTGTCGAAATCAATGTCAGGACAAATTAAGAAAATCACAGTGACACAGTTCATGAGCAGGCATCTTAAAATGGCTATGTTGAAAATTTGGTGGAAAAAGTCCTAAAATGACTGTTTTATTTGGCATGCATTCCAGTTCCCACGCACGCCGTAAGGTCGTGAATTTTCAATATTTTCATTCCAGATTTTCAACATTGCCATTTTACCACACCTTCTTATGAGTAGTACAGCTGCCATTTTCACATCTCACCCAAAACATGTTTCCGCCCATGTAGCGCACAATGGCGCGGTTGGTGTGAGATCAATGTATGGGACAAATTAAGAAAATTACAGTGACACTGTTCATGAGGTGAGGTCTTAAAATGGCTATTTTGAAATTTGGTGAAATTCAAAAATAACTGTTTTTCGAGTGTGCGTTGTACAGTTCCTTCGCACGCTCATTAGTTTGCAAATTTTCAATATTTTCACTCCAGATTTTCAACATTGCCATTGTACCACACCTTCTTATGAGTAATACAGCTGTCATTTTTGAAAATTTGGTGAAAAAATTCCTAAAAATGATTTTTATGAGCGTGCGTTGCACAGTTACTATGCATGCTCGTAAGTTTGCAAATTTAATATTTTCACTCCAGATTTTCAACATGTCTATTTTATTAAACTTCCTTATGAACAGTACAGCTGCAATTTTTCATATGTCGCCCAAAATGTGTTTTTCGCGACATGTAGCGCGACAATGGTGCTGTTGGTGCGAAGCAATGTTTAGGACAGATTAAGAAAATCACAGTTACACTGTTCGTGAGCAGAGGTCTTAAAATGGCTATGCTGAAAATTTGGTGACAAAGTCCATGAAATGACTGTGTTACAGTGAGCATTGCACAGTTTCCACACACCTTGTTAGTTCATGACTTTGTAATATTTTAAGTCCAGATTTTCACCAGTGGCATTTTTCCACACTTCCTTTGAACAGTACAGCTGCCATTTTTACAACATGGCTGAAGTGTGTTTTCACACTTTCAGTGCAGAGATCGTGGTCACTGTGGGAAATCATTATTCGGCACAGATAAAGAAAATCACAGTGACACTGTTCATGATCGGAGGCACCAAAATGCCTGAGTTGACAATCTGCTGTAAGAAATCCCCAACCTAATTATATTACGGTTGTGCGTTGCACAGTTTCTATGCACGCTCGTGACGTCACCATTTTTTTTAATATTTTTACTACAAATTTGCAACAATGCCATTTTTTACACCTCCCCATGAAAGAGTACAGCTGTAATTTTTTACATCCTATTCGGAATATTTTTGCACCTGTGGTGCTAAATGCCATAGTCACTGTGCATAAGCAGCTTTCGGCTAACAAACTGATATTCCCCCTGTTCATGAGGTGGGGTCAGAAAACAAACATGTTGAAAATTTGGAGTGAAAATACCAACAAATGCCTGAGGTATTAGGGTTTTCAACTATAACGCCCAACCCTACAGAGAATGACAGGATTCAGGGGTGTGCCTTGGGTTTCTTGCCTGTGATGCTCATACCATTCCACACCCTGCAGTCACTGAGAGGCATTGAGGTATGCCTTGGACTCTTCGGCCCCAAAGTTCACCCCATTCTCCTATATCGCACCCATCTCACCATATTTCCTAATGAAATGGGGTGCGCATAAGGGCCAAAGACCACAAAGAACACCGTGGCACTTGTCAGTGTCTGCAGGGTGGGGTGTGGTGAAATGGCGTGGCCGTTATGCCTGATGACCCAAACGCACACCACAATGCCTGTCACTCTCTGCAGGGTGGTGTTGGGGTTGGCTTCAGTTCAATACTTCACTGCCATTCCTACTACGCAGCTCTGTAACTTCTACACTACCACTGCCAATGCCAGCAAGCAAACATTCGGCATTGACAAATGCTTGTTTAAAGCAGATGTGATGACATGTGCCAATAAGGAACATTGTTTTTTTTGTTAGTTTTTAATTTAGTTTTTGTTGACTGGGGAAGGAGGGTTAGGCAATTCTGCTTATTTACAGCCTCATCCTGGGGGCTGTGGGTGGAGATACAGAGGCACACTGCTATACTGAATCTGTGAGTGATATATATTTTTTTAGTGAATGGGGGAAATTTGGCCAGGTAAGACAGTGAGCATCAGGATTAAAAAGCGAGGAATTATGTTCTGCTCGTGACACTGACACCATTAATCTGTTCATGAACTATTCTTTTTAAACCATGGAATTATTTTTCAATGAGTCATTTAATCATTATTAATAAAATAAATTGGTTTCCAAGATTTATCATGCGATATTTTGAAGTGAAATTGCATTTTAACCTCTCTTATTGTAAACCTTAATGTTTCTGGCTTGGCCCTACAGTCAGTGTTGAAAGATAATGAAAACTGGTGCAGCTTGAATAGTATGTTCTGTATTAAGCATTTCCTGAGACCTGCGAATTAAGGAGCAAGGATGGTTATGAGTAGCATTATTGAATAACAACAAACATTGTGCCATTTAATAGGCTGGCTCACCCCAGGGTCTCTCATTGCAGAACACTGGGTGCTTGAACAGTTGCAAGATCTTGTATGAGAAAGCCAATTACTGCTTAAGTGGGCTTAGAGCTGCCCACCAGCTTCCTGAGAAGGTCAGACTTTATTATCTGCGCTTCCTTGTCACACATTCACGTCCCTAGTGCTTTTGGTTCATTTGGAAACCCTGTCATTTACTGAATTTGGTTTGTAGCTTTGCAGCATCTATAAAATACAGCTGTTTCCTTTAAAAGCAAAATATTCACTGGGAAATGGTTACAAAAACAGTATTCTTGCATTTCATTTATTGTTTTTTTATTAATTTTTTTTTTATTAATAACCAGATAAATGGATTGATGCCCTAAGACCATGGGTTACAAGCATCTGACAGAACAAAGCAATTACGGTATTTTAATTTTCAAGTTATAACTACAGAAATATTTCAAAATCCCTTGCTTTTCCTATACTGTGGCATGTCACTGCCTTCATATCATTACATGCATGGGGAAGAGGGGATACTTGTTTCCATTGTTCCGGTTCTGGCAACCTTGATTTTATATGGTGTATCCTAGATACACTCACTGGGACAGGTGGGGCTGTTCCCTATATTAACTCCCTCCAAATCCCAGCTCCTGGACAGTAAACTTCACCAAAGTAATCTGGCCAATAAATAAAGCAGGACTCATGCCACCTAGTGGTGAGCAAGCCAGGAATTTTTGACCCAGAGACATGACAAACCTAAGCCAATGGTCTGTCTTGTCTCAGCAATCCAAAGCACGAGCTGATGCATAGCAGCTGCACGCTGTCCTCTATCATACTGACATTATGTCAGCATGGCTCTGATGGTAGCATATCCGCCTCGGAGCTGGAAAGTCATGGGTTCTAGTTCCGCAATTGGATTGGGCTTATAACAGAAGTGCTGGCATCCAAGTGCAGTACTAAGGGGATGATGTGCTGTCGGAGTGTGCCATCCTTTAGATGAGACTTTAAATTGAGGTTCTGTCTACCTTTTGTGGTGATTGTTCAAGTGAATGTTAAAGATCCAACAGAACTTCTCAAAAAGAATAGGGGAATTTGCCCATTATCCTGGACACATTTTCCCCATTCACAAAACAAAAACCACCAACAACTTGATCTGATTCAATTTCAGTTGCTTAGCATCTGTATACCCCTTTCCCTCTATTGCCCTCCCTTGGATGAGACTGAAAATAAAAGCAGTCAACAAAAGCTAAACAAACAAATCAATTTCTTGTGAGTTTCATGAGCACACTTAAATATTCCCACTACTAAACTAACTGCTCAGGTTTACAGAAATGCCTATTTGAATCATAACTGGCTTGACTGACCTTTACTGAATTGTTCAAATGAAGTCAAGCTGAACTAGATACTAGACTCAATTCAGGCTTTAGTCTGCCTTCGCTAGCCAACCTCTAATGCCTCCTTTCCCTGCCCAGCATTACATTTGTAGCTAATCCCACCCATGAGGTGTGAGAATAAGCCTGTCCGTTGGTATCTGGGTGCAGTCTTTAATGCCTTTAGGTGAATGGTACCTGGGTTTAGTTGGTTTGGAGGTTAAAGGAAAGTGGCAAGGTGCCTTCACCTACAGTAAGGAGATCATTTTGATGGTCTTCTGCCAAAGTGTTGCCCCAGTGGAAATGAATGCAACCACCACTCTCAGTGACATGGAATAGTTTTGCATACCAGTATATTCCAGTATATTCTGAGCAGTGTCAGTGGCTCAGTAGGTAGCACACTCGCCTCTGAGGCCGGGAGACCAGACGGCTGTGGGTTCAGTTCCCACATCTGGCACTTGGGTTAATATCTCAGTACTGACTCTGTAGTGCAGCATGAGAGGGGTGCTGCACTTCTGAGGTGCCGTCTTCCAGATGAGACGTTAAACCAAGGTCCTATCTGCCTGGATTGGTGGTAGGTCAGGTGGATGTTAAAGATCGCATGGCACTTGTCGAAAAGAGTAAGGGAATTTCCCCGGTGTCCTGGCCAAATTTCTGTCATTCACTAAAAATACCACCAACAGCTTAATCTGGTTCAAGGTCAGTTGGCATTCATCTGTATCCCCCTCCCCCGGGTCATGCCTGAAAATAGGCAGAATTTGTCTAGTGCACTTACCTGGTCAACAAAAACTAAATAAAAAAAAATAATTATTTGAACTGTCTCAGATTCTGGCTCTGAGGCTATGTGCTATTACTATGCTTGTTCTACACTGATTCTGTTTACTTGCCTTATTGTAAAATTGTATGTAATTGACTCCACCCTATTTAAACATAGAAACATAGAAGTTGATGGCAGATAAGGACCGCAAGGCCAACCAGTCTGCCTATTTCTTTTTCTGCCTTATGAATATGCCATCGGCCTTTGCTCTGTCAATGGCCTATCTATTCATACTCATCTGTATTGCTCCCTTATGCCTATCCCATGCCTGTTTGAAGCCCTGCACTGTATTCATATCCACCACATCCTGAGGTAGGCCGTTCCATGCATCTACCACCCTTTCTGTGAAAAATAACTTCCTCACACCTTAATCAGCCTCCCTCTAATCTCATGCTGTGTCCTCTTGTCCTGCTATTTTTCTTATATTGAAACATGTTAGACTCTTTCACCTTGTTAATGCCCTTAAGGTGTTTGAATGTTTCGATCATATCACCTCTCTCCCTCCTTTGCTCTAGGGTATACATATTGAGCTCCATTAATCTGTCCTCATATGTTTTCTGATGCAGTCCCTGCACCATTTTGATTGCCTTTCTCTGGACTGCCTCAGTTTGGTTAATGTCCTTGTGAAGGTGTGGCTTCAAGTACTGCATGCAGTACTCCAGATGGGGCCTAACCAGTGTCTTGTAAACAGGGATTATTAACTCCCTCTTCCGACTTGTGTTACCCCTACTAATACACCCCAATATCCCTCTAGCCTTACCTACTGCTTTAGTGGTCTGCTTGGATGATTTTAGGTCATCAGTGATGATGACGCCCAAGTCTCTTTCTTCCCTTGTGACTGCTAGCAACTCCCCTCCCAGCCTATACGTGGCTTCAGTGTTTCTCTTCCCTATTTGCATGATATTGCACTTCTTTGCATTAAACTCCATTTGCCACTCTTCCAACTATTTTACTAGTTTATCTAGATCTCTTCTCATTCTGCCCACACCATCTGGATCATCTACTCTGTTGCAGATCTTGGTGTAATCTGCAAACAGACAAACCTTACCATCCAGTCCATCTACAATGTCACTTATGAAGATATTGAAGAGGACTGGCCCCAGGATTGATCACTGAGGTACCCTACTTGTGACTTGCATCTCTTCTGACTGCATACCGTTTACCACCACTCTCTGTTTTCTGCCCGTCAACCAGTTTGCCACCCAGTTGACCAATGTCTGACCCACCCTGAGCCTACCTAGCTTATTAATCAATCTTCTATGTGGAACAGTATCGAAAGCTTTGCTGAAGTCAAGGCAGGCGACATCAACTGCTCCCCCTTGGTCCACCACTCTGTTTACCCAGTCAAAGACATCTATGAGATTAGTTTGGCAGGACCTTCCTTTTGTAAACCCATGCTGTCTTGGATCCTGTGCTCCTTTGGATACCAGGTGTTGCACTATCCTTTCCTTAAGGAGTGCCTCCACAATCTTGCCCACTACTGAGGTAAGACTGTTTGGTCTGTAGTTCCCTGCCTCCTCCCTGCTACCACTCTTGTGGAGTGGGATCACATGAGCCCTTCTCCAGTCTTCTGGGACCTCTCCTGTGCTCAGAGACTCACTAAACAGTTCTGATAAGGGCTCTGCTAGTTCCACCCTCTGCTCCTTTAGTACCCTGGGATGTATGCCATCAGGTCCCATTGCCTTGTCCACCCTGAGCTTATCAAGCTCTTGTGGGACCCTTTCTTTTGTGAAGGGATTAGTGCACACCTCCTTCCCCCCTGTGCCCATGGTGCTGAGCTGTGGGCCCTACCCTACCTTCTCTTCAGTAAATACTGAGCAGAAGTATCTATTTAGGATAGCTGCTTTTACATGGTCCTCCTCCTCACATGCCCCCTTATCCCCTTTGATCTTGGCAATACCCCATCTGGAATTTCTCATTTCACTAATGTATCTGTAGAAAGTCTTGTTACCTTCTTTTACTGTTTGTGCTAGTGTTTCCTTGGTTTGGGCCTTTGCCTGCCTTACTGCCTTCCCTCCTTCCCTCCTTCCCTTAGGGAAGTTTGGTATGCCTCCCTATCTTCATCCTGCTGCGTTCCCTTATATTTCCCGAAGGCCGGCCTTTTGGCTTTGACGTTTTCTGCTATTGTTTTTGAGAACCAAAGTGATTTCCTTCTTTTTTTGCACTTCCTTTTCTCTCTAACACAATGGGCTGTTGCTTCAAGTATTGCATCTTTAATGTTTGCCCACTTTGCCTGTACCCCCTCATCTGCATTTCTTTTTGCCAGGGCTAGCGAGCTAGCTATTTATTTGTACTTGTTTGACTATGTTTATACTAGTTTGACTTCATTCCACTGGAACTCACTTAATATACTTACATACTAACATACTATTTGCCAGCAGATTAGGCCTTATGGTCTATCAAGTCTGCTCGAACCTAGATCCTTAGTTGGGTGCCGAGACCCTCCCATCCCTTGTGCTCCAGAAACCCCTATCATCCATCCCCACCCCCCCGGGACAGGCCATCATCTGATACATCCACTTTCTGTGTCTGTCCCACCCTCTCTAAAGCCCTCCCACTGTGGATCTCTGAACCAGCTCACCAGGCAGAGCATTCCAAGGGTCCACCACCCTCTCAGTGAAAAACCTCCTCCTCTTTCCCCCTCCCCTTCCACCTTCCAACTTCAAACCATGCCCTCTGGTGATGCCTCCCTGCTTTAGTCTAAAGATCCCTCCATGTTTCCCTATTTATTCCTTAAGGTACTTGAAGACCTCAATCATGTCCCCTGTCTCTCCTCTCCTCCAATGAAAACAGGCAGAGCTCCTCAAGTCTGTCCTCGTAAGTCAAATCCCCTAGCCCTCGTGATCATCTTTGTTGCCCTCCTCTGTACCCTCTCCAGGAGCTGTATGTCCCTCTTCAAGTGTGGTCTCCAGTACTGTACACAGTACTCAAGGTGTGGTCTAACCAGTCCATTGTACAGCGCAGAATCACTTCCTTGCTCCTAGAGGTGATCCCCTTGCGATGCATCCCAACATCCTGTTTGCCTGCTAGCTGCTCTCCTGCACTGCTCAGAGTTATTCATACATTCCACCATGACCCTAGGTCTTTTTCCCTGTTGAGGCTTCCAGCACCTCCTCCCAGGGTGTACCTGTGTTTAGGGTTTCCCAACCAAGATGCAACACCTTGCACTTGGTGTTATTGAAATTAATTTCCATGTGTGAGCCCAGCTTTCCAGGGTGTCAGGTCCCTTGCAGGCCAACCTCCCTCTTCTCCCTCAACTACTGCTCCCATCTTGGAGTCATCCATGAAGAGACTCATTTCACACCCTATACCATCCCTGATGTCCGATATGTATGCATTAAACAGGATTGGACCCAGGACTGAGCCCTGTGACCCACTACCAACCTCTGTAGGGTTCAGAGCTCCCACAGACCACTACTCTCTGAGTGCATCCAGCTATCCAGTTTTCAATCCATCTGACCATCAAAGGGCCTACTCCAACCCATCAGTTTCTCCACCAGACCATTGTGGGGACAGAGTCAAACGCCTTGCTGAGGTCCAAGAATAATACATCCACAGGCTTACTCCTGTCCAGTTCTGATGTTACCCATTCATAGAACTCCACAAGGTTGGTTTGACATGATCTACCTGGCACAAACCCATGCTGCCTACTATCCAGACCTCCACCTCCCCAAGTAAACCCCAATCGTTCCTTTAGTATACTCTCCATTAATTTTCCCACCACGAGGTTAAACTGATGGGTCTATAGTTTCCTGGTACTTCCTTGACCCCCTTATGGATTGGTACCACATGTGCCTCTCGCCAATCTAAGGTACCCACCCTGTCTCAAGTGACCTGTTGAAAAGCTCCGCCAGGGTGCAGCCAGTATGTCCCGCCAATTCCATAGTACTCTCGGATGAATGCCATCCGCCCAGGAGATTTGTCTTTCTTTAGGGCCTTGAGGCAAACCACACCCTTTTGGTGGGGATGGCATCATCCGTCCCTCCACCTTACTGGTCTTTTATCTTTATCCAGATGTGACACCCTGGGGTACCTTTCCCTCCTTTTGCTCCATTTCTGTTGCTCCTGATCCCTCCCCTGCCACTTCTATCCTTTGTGCCTTGCTTTGTAGATATCCCATCCCCTCCCTGTGAACACAGAGGCAAAGTACTCGAATACCTCTGCCTGGTCCCTCGCCTCTTCCACCCACCCTCCTTCTGATCTCAATCTGCTGAGATGGCCTTAGTTTTCTCCGCTCCCAATGTGCGGAAGAACCCTTTTCCTCCATGTGTCCCCTGTGCCAGCCGTTGCTCTTTACTGGACTTTGCTCCCCCTCACCATACAGGTGACTTTTCTAGATGCAAGCTGGTACATTTCCTTATCCTATCCCCTTGTTGTTTTATATTTTTTGTAAGCCTTCTTTTCTCTGACTGCTACCTGGACCTCACTGGACCACCAGCATGGTTTATGTGACCTTGCTCCCTACGTTTCAATCAGCAGATCCTGACTGCCTCATGAAGTCCCGCTTTATGACCTCCCATCTCCTTTCCACACTTGTCGTGGAGGTAATCCCTCTCAAGTGATCCTTGAGAATATTTCCCATGCCCATAAAGTCTGCCCCCTGAAGTCCACTGCCAGTGTCCTAGATCTCACCCCACTCCCCCAATGCTTATTTGAAACCAGACAGTATTGTGGTCACTCCCAGTCAGGGGTCCTGTACAACCATGTCCCTTACCAGATCCCCATCTGCCAGAACCACATCCAGGACATGCCCCTCCTTGTGGGCTCCATCACATGCTGTGTGAGAACACATCCTGGAAGCCATCCAGCAGCCTCTGCTCCTAGGCCACCTTAGAGGACATGGTTCCCCAGTTTGTACCTGGCATATTAAGGTCCCCATCAACATCACTCCTTCCCCTTTGTGTCCACACTGGGCAATGATGTTGTCCAGCAAACCATCCTCTAGAACATCACTCATCCCGGGGCCTATATGCTACTCCCAGCTTGACCTTATCTCCTGCTGGGGGTCGTAAGGTGACCCATAAAAAGGCCTCCGCGTTTCCCTCTGCCTCTTCTACCACTAGCAATTTCTATGTCATCTCTAATGAACAAATCACTCCACCCTCTGCCCTCCTTTCTATCCTTCCTAAGCATAGTGTACCCCGTACATTTAGGTCCCAGTCATGGTTTTGTTGGCCACGTTTCCGTGACTGCCGCCACATCCACCCCCGAACAGCATGGCCTGGAACTCTGGCAACTTGCTTCCCAGCTCCTGGCATTTACTAACACTAACCCCACCCCCTTATCCCTGATCCTTTTTGTCGAACCCCACCCAGATTCCTTATACTTCCATCCTCCCCCTGCTCCTCCTGAAACCTCCACCTCCAGTCTGTTTCCCCCCCCCCTTGGGCTTGAAGGCTACTCCCTCATCTGGAGGGAGGGCTCTGGTCAGCCCCTCCCTTATCCCTTCCCCCCCTTACAAGTTTAAACCCCACCTTGCTTGACTTCATTTTACTGGAACTCGCTTATTGTATTTGTTATGTTGCTTTGTAATCTCTGTTATTGATGTGGAACCTATTTAAAAGAGCACCTGTGCTCAAAAGTATTCTCCAAAATCTTCAATAAATAAATACACAACCCCACCAGCTTATGCTCTAAGTATGTACAACAAGCAACCACAATAGTATGTAAGAACACAAGAAACTGCAATTTAAAATCAAGGGATATTTATTAGGGAACAGCAGTAACAGGCTCTTATGGGAAAAGAAGTGGAATAAATGCAAATAAAACAATATCAATGATTCACTTCCCACAAACCCCACCACACTCTGAGTTACTACACAGTATTTACTATTTCTCCTTACTGGTTCACTAATACCTTAATCTCCCTTGGGAACTCCCAACACAGTCTATTAATGTTTGCACACAGCAGGCAGCTGCAGGCCTATTGTTGGACCACGGTGTGGTACCAATTGAAGGCTGGTACTTGGGGATCCCGAACTAAATATTTGACACAGATGCTAGTTGCTGCTGGCTATTGCATTTCTAAAATGGACTTTGAATAGAACTTATGCAGGGGTTCCCGGCAAGTAGTTAAGTGGTCCTAGCTCACAAAATAATTTGCAGGGTATTAACAACGTACTCACAACCTCTAAAAACATCTCTGCAGTTGCTGGCTCCATAGCAGTGTCTTACTCTACATAGAATCATAGCATTTGTCAACAGAAGACGACCACTTCTCCCAGCCAGTCTGCTCAGATGGTCCCTGCCTAGTATGTCTCCACAGACCCTAACTGGTTTCTGGTGACCCTCCCTGCCTGTTTACTCATATTCCCCTATGCCTATGTCTATCACATGTATCCTTCAAGCCCCTACTGTTTTCACTTCCACCACATCTGCTGGCAGTCTGTTCCAGGCATCCACCACTCTTTTGGTGAAGTAGTACTTCCTCACATCCCTCTTAACCTTCCCCCTCAAACTTTATCATATACCCTCATCCTGTTGTGAAAGAGACTCTCCTCCTGCACCTTGCTTACTCCAGTGAGGTACTTGTAGATCTGTATCACATCCCCTCTTGCTTGTCTCTCTTCCAGGATGTACATGTGGAGATCCCTCAGTCTTTCCTTGTGAGCTTTTGATGCAACTGCTGCACCATTTTCATTGCCCCCCTCCAGACTGTCGCCACACTTTCTATGTCCTTTCTTAGGTGTGGCCTCCAGAACTGATCACAATGCTCCAGTTGGGGTATCACAATTGAGCAATGCAAAGGCAACACCACCTCCCTCCTCCTGCTGGAGATAGCTCTCCTTATGCATTCTGGCATTCCACTGGCCCTACTCACTACTTTGTCACACTGTCCTGCCACTTTGTGGTCATCAGATGTGATAACCCCAGCAACTCTGAGTTGCAGAGGTAAGCAGTGCTATAGGTTTACCATATCTAATGTGCTTCTAGGTGGCAAGGTGTTAAGGCTATGTCAATCTCTGATGGCCTCTGAAGTCCTCTTTTCCCTGCAGAGGAACTTACCTTCACCTACCTCAGATGGAAGGCAATCACTCGGGCCTCAATTAATTAAGCTCTCTGCCAGGACAAGTGAAAGCACCTAAAGCCCTGTGCAGGTACTTTGGTGTTTTTCTAGACTGGAACAGAAAAACATTTTTTTGCAAAGACTTTTAACCAGTGTTTCATAGCCCAGTGGCTAACTACTGAAAGTCACTTACACTTGTCACCCCATTCCCTCTCCCAGACAAATCTGAAGCTCTCTCACATGTGTTTCTCCATCTGCCTCCAACTGGGCATCAATTATCTTTGGCTGGCATCTCATACGTAAGTCATTATGGTAACCCCCCCTCCCCCAGCTCTCAGTGGCTGGCAAGTTCTCAAGCAAAGGATGCACACAAAGTCCTCTGTAACTTGAGCAAGCTTGCAGCTCTGCAGAGCAGAGCTCAAGATTGGCTGTTTTTCCCAGGCAGTATGTGCAGTCCTCTGACCCCAACCCCACAGCCTTGAGGCCTGGCCCCTATACTGTCACCTATCTGTTTTAATTGCAAGTTATCTCCATCCCACAATGCTGATTTTGGACATCAGGATTGTTAACCTCCAGTTCCTGCTGCCATGCAATGGGTCCAGGGGGATAATCAGTGGCAAGCGAACAGTGTCAGTTTCTCCCAAAGGCTGTTCTCCAGAGATGAGTGCTTTCCGCACTGCTGTTGAAATTGTGGCTTGAGTACCACATAAAAATTGTGCACATTTTTCTCCATGATCCTGACCCTGAAGGCAGTCCATGGGGTTGGGTAAGTGAAGGCACAGCTGCACCAGAAGCAAAGGAGCTGCAGCCGAAAATCTGCATTTTGGCCTGCTGCCACAGTCAATGGGGGCCAGGAGAGTGAAGAAGGTGCATGAGACTCACTATTGTGGTAAGGAGGGTGCTTCCATGCCCAAATAAATAAATATAATGTACATTCCAGCCCCAGGTCCCACAGCTGCAGTTCAGACTGGTACCAGAGCCCAGGAGTGACAGAGGAATAGGCGGCAGTGTTGCTTGAGGGAACAGCCAGAAAGTAAGCCCTATGTGTAATGGAGTGCCACAGTAATGTCCCGAACCAGCAGGTAGATAGTACTTGCAATCCTTTACCACAGCTGAACAACAGGAAGAAAACCTAACCATACCATTTATTTTGATACATTTAAGCTAATGCTATGTGTTTGCTTTCCTCACAGGCAGTGAGATGGTGTGAGTTTTCTACCACATCATTCACTGAAAAATCACATGGTTGTGCACAGACTGCTTACCAAACATAGAAGTCAAAAGTTCACCAAGATGATTTATCATGCAAAAGACAATTCTTCAAAATGATTTCCTCAAATTCCACATATAAAAACACTCTTTCCATATATATCTACAGAGCCTGTCTTAAGCCCAGCCAAACACATGTAGATTTCTCAGAGAATCTGATATCAGAGTGCCCTCCATGGTCCTGTATTGAGCGGCTATAGTTACCAAGAGGTCTGAAACTGAAGAATGTGTTGTGATATGTCTTCTGTGTTGTGATCCGCCTTCACGTCTGTTCAGTTTTAAAACTCTGGCAACAAAATGCATATTGGTTTACTCAAGGCAATGAAAATAAATGTAGTACTGTAACATGTTCCAGGCCAAGGCTGCTGATTCTTTGATGCATGCCTGTTTACCTGAGCAAGGCTTCCTGCCAAAACCAAGAATTCAAGCATGCAGTGGCAACATGGTTTTCTGAAGGCTTTTTCTTCTGTAAATATGAATGTTTATGGATTTCCATCTCCCAAAAGAAGATACTGCTTTTATTGCCTAGACATGAAAGCGCTCATGCGTCCCTGATTCCATTCCTGTGTGAGGGTATTGTGCATCCTGCAGTGGGTATTGTTTTTTTAATTTTTTTTTTTTATTTATTTAAGGATTCAGAGAAGACCTTTGAGCACAAGCTCTGTTACAAAGGTTCCACGTCAGGTTGACAGACAATAGACATATTACATCAAGCAGGTATAGAACATACATAGGTTACAATATTACAGTGTTATCATTAGTACCATGGAATTATTACAGTGTCAGTAAAGGATATAGAAAAGCAGTGGTGAGCTGTGTGGTGGGGAAAGCAGGGGAAGACCCCTGTTTCGAGTTGACAGGAGACTTAGGAAGGGTAAGCAGCCTCGTGTTGGGGCTCTGTCAAAAATAGGAAGGTGAAATAGTGGCTGGGTGTGCCGGGGGAAAGGGGAAGGTGTCACCAGGGGGGAAAAGTGATTGACTAAATGGTCATACATTGGAAATGGGGATGGAAGTGGTGCTGGGATGGAGTTATGATGAAGGGAGGTACTCAGGAGGAACAGCAGGGGTGGCATGCTGAAAGCCACATGGGGGTGGGGTTGGTCCTAGGCATGTCAGAATAGGTGGGGGGGCAGGAGGGACCAGGGAGGGTGGACAGAGTGGATGCCTAATGTCAGTTCAGGGGGCAAGGTGTAGGTTGGTGGAGGGGGAGAGTACCAAAGGAGGGGAAGACTGGCTATTACCGAGAGCAGACACTAGCTGTACGGAGGAGCGGGGTGCAGCAGGGCTGTCATATGAGCAACTTGGGAGGCTAAGGAGGGGGAGGGAGAGACTAGCCTTCAGAGGCAGTCACACTCTGTGATTGATTTAAAGTGTTGCCTTAGTCCAGTTTTGAAGTGTGATAGACATTTGGAGATTTGAATGGACATAGGGATTTCGTTAAGCCATTGGGGGGCCCTGTAGGTGAAGGTGCATTGTTCAAGCACAGTTCGACAGAAAGGTGTTGATAGGGCCCCCCTCATCCTACCTCTGGTGTCATAGCGGGTAGCAATCAGCGAGAGGATGTTGGATACATGGGGGGGGGGGGGTTGCCCAATAATGTCTTCTTATCCAGGAGGCAGGTTTGGAACTTGATCCTGTTCTTTTTTTTTTTTTTAATTCAACCTTTATTGACAAAATATTCCACAACGTTGGAGGCAGTTAACATGACAAGTAAGATATGAATACAATAGATATTCCTTTAAGACTGCCCCTCCCACCCCCACAGCAGTATCAAGTCACTTTCAGTATAGGAACTGTGATATTATACCTAAGCATACAGGGCTACTTACTATAAAACAGTGCTTATATCCAGGTAGCAATAATTAAAGAGTGAAGGGGATCCCATATATGTGTGTAGACGGATAATCTGTTATGGAGGCTTGCTATAGCCTTCTCTGTACGCAAGTTAGCAAGGACTTCAGTCACCCATTCCTGTAATGTCGGGGTGACCTTATCTTTCCAGTGCTGTAAAATAAGCTTTTTGGCAGATAGTGCAATCATAGAGATATGAAACCTCCTTGCCTTAACCCTAATAGAGGACAGATCCCCTAGGAGACAAATATTGGGTGTGAAACACTCCTGTAGACCCAGTATGGGGTCCAGAAAAATTTTGATAGAGTCCCACAACAAAGATATTTTAGGACATGACCAAAATATATGAAGGAGTGTTCCCTCCCCCTGGGAGCATCTAACACATAAGTTAGAGTCAAGAAGACCCCATTTCGCTAACTTAACAGGAGTGTAATACATGTTATGCAAAATGTGGTATTGCATAAGACGCAGTCTGTCTTGGGACACATACTTATGACAGAATCTCCGCAAGATCTGCCAGTTGGGAGCATATTGGTGGAGTAAGGAGTTCCAGAACCTGGTCAGTCCAAAGGAGACCCCGTACCATCTATAAAACAAGTTTTGGTATAATTTAGAGACAACCCCGAGGACCCTAGTAGGGAGGAGGATTCCGGAATCAGGGCCCCAACCACTTGACGGGGGGGGGTGCCTATCACTGTTATAAGTAAATGCTTTAATTGAACCACTTTAAAGTGTGAGTGTAGTGGAATATTAAATTTCCAAATGAGCTCGTCCGCTGAGAGCCACTTTCCCTCAACATCCAGTAAGGAGGAAACTATCCCATCACCCAGTTGAGGCAACCAAGTATGGGAAATCCGCTGTTTATTCGTGGTAAAGGATGGAGAGTTCCAGATGGATTGGGCCAGGTCAAGCTGAGGGGTATAGCGCAAAAAAGAGCAAAGCTGCGTGTATACTTTTAAAGAGGTCCTAAAGGTGGGACACTTCTCCGCCCCTTGTAACTGGGACATTTTTACATAAAACAAAATTGAAGGGTCCAAATTCATAGACTGGATTAAATCTAACTCTATTTTAAACCATATCGGTCTCACATTCTCAGGACCAGGACATACCCATTTCAGGCATTTAGCCAGATGGCTAGCCCAATAATAAATAGCCAACTGGGGAATCCACAGTCCTCCATCAAACTTAGAAGTGGCCAATTTATAGTATGCCAATTGGGGGTACTTGTCAGACCAGATAAACTTGGTAAAAATACCATGCATTTTCTGAAACCAAGATAAAGGGATGAATGAATTAAGAAGACAGCAGGGATAGAAAATTCTTGGGAAGATATTCATCTTGATAATGTTAATCCGGTCCCATACCGAAACTGGGAGTTTGGACCATCTATCCAGGTCCTGAATTATAAGCTGGGAAAGAGGCTCAATATTTTCCTTAAACCATGCTAAAGGATTACGCGTTAATTTGATGCCTAAGTATTTCAATATCCAGGGTGCCCAACACAAGCCAAAGGGAGTAATGTCGGCCTTAAAAATCTTATGATTCAGAGGAATAAAGGAGGATTTATTAGCATTTAGCTTATAATTTGAGAGGGCACTAAATTTAGCAATTTCTCCCGGCAAGGCCGGAACAGAGGACACCGGGTGGGATAAATAAAGAAGAAGATTGTCCGCGTATGCGGTAACCTTGACCTCATGACGTCCCATCCGAATGCCCTGTATCCCTACATTGCTGAGAATGTTTTGAATGAGAGGTTCCAGCTAAAGATTAAAAAGGAGGGGTGAAAGGGGGCAACCCTGTCTAGTGCCTGAGTATAGTGAAAAGGATTTAGAAAATGCACCATTTCCTGAAATCTTTGCTGAAGGGGCTTTGTGTAATGCACGGATCCAGTCTATAAAAATGGTGGGAAACTGGAAAGCCCTAAGGACCTGGAACAGAAAGTTCCAATTCACACAGTCAAAAGCCGTCTCAGCATCCGGGGAGACCAGCCCAACTGGAAAGGCGGCATCCCTGGACACCAAGAAGACATGCGACAACGTGCGCAGATGGTCTGAGGACGAACGCCCCTTCATGAACCTGACCAGGGCCATACCTATTAAGTCTGGAAGGACCACCGTTAACCTATCGGCCAATATCTTTGAAAGAATTTTGATGTCTTGATTTAAAAGGGATATGGGCCTGTAACTTTGGACCAACTCGGGGTCTTTGTCTGGCTTGGGGAGAAGAATAATCAGGGCTTCAAACAGATAGGCATCTACCCCAACCCCGGACAAAATGTGCTGAAAGAGCCGGTGAAGCACCGGCAGTAAGAGCTCCTGGCAGACTTTGTAAAATAACGAGGAGAAACCATCCTGCCCCGAGACCTTGTCCGATGGCAAGGCACCTATAACCCCCGAGATCTCCTCCTGGGATATTGATAAGGCCAAAAAACACTTGTGTTGTTCTGTTAGGGAGGGCATATGGGAATCCTTTAAATACTCCTCCAGGGACTCCGGGCAAGGAGGGTTCTCCATATCCCTGTATAACTGTTCGTAATATAGCGCAAACTCTTGTACTATCTCGGAGGGGGACACTCTCAGAGACCTGTCTGACTGAGCTTGGATTGGGGGGATAAATCTTGCCAACTCCTGTTGTTTAAGTCGTAATGCGAGGAGACACCCCACCTTCTCTCCCTGGTCCGTATAGCTGGCTCTAGTTCGGATAATAGCTAACTCTGCCTTTTTCCTCAGCAAATCTAAATATCTATCCTTGGCCACCAGGAGCTTCTTTCTGTCTTCATTCAAAGTGTTGACAGAAAGGCTAGCCTCAAGGGACCGTATTTGGAACAATAGTAATACTAACTCTTCCTCCTGTGCCCTTTTCCTTTTCAAAGCTAAACTAATAAGGATTCCCCTCATATACGCTTTAAAGGCACCCCATAAGATGTCCGGCTTTGCACTGTCAGTAGGATTAGATGAGAAAAAAACTCAGTTTGTTCTTTTATAAGCTTACAATACTTGGCATCCTTTAACAACTGTTCATTGAGCTTCCACCGGGTCTCCCTTCTGGGTGTGTTAAGAAAAGCCAAATTACATACCACGAGGGAGTGGTCGGAAATAGGGCCAGGCTGGATCGAGGTGGACATAACCCCGGGCAAGAGCCCCTGAGAGATGAATATGTAGTCAATGCGAGACTGCGAACCATGCACCATCGAGTTAAAGGTAAACTCCCTGGAACTGGATGCAGAACGTGCCAAAGATCACAAAGCCCGCATTGATCCACCAATTCCTTAAATGCCCTTTGCCCCGGGGAAAGCCCCCTCAGCCTCCTACCTGACCTATCCAAGTTGGAATCCAGTACCTGATTAAAATCACCACCCATAATAATCATAATGGGAAGCATTGGTAGAATAATCGTGATCAGCCTGGATCATCATTGTTAGGCCCATAGATACTGCAAAGCAAAAGTGGAACTGACCAAAGGGTGCCCTGAACCAGAACAAATCTGCCCCCCCGGATCTTTAATGACCTGTGTGGAAATGAAGGGAATGCCTCTATTAATAATTAACATGACCCCACAACTATTGGTGGGTCCTGAGGCATTAAAGACCTGACCCACTTGTTGTCTCCTTAGTTGTGAAGCTTCAGGTTCTAGCAAATGAGACTCCTGCAAAAACGTTATCTGGGAGCGCAGTAGGCTTAGGTGCTTAAGCACCTGATATTGTTTAGACTTTTTCCTGATCCCCTTCACATTCCAAGTTGTGAAAATCACATTGTTAGCCATCTAGAACAAATAATGAGCTTAGTTCCGAAAGCCCCATCCAGAAACATAGAGAAATACCTAGTCAGGTTCCTATGATTACTGCTGTACGCACCACCCTCCCCCACCCTCCAACCCAGACCAAAACATCCCAAACCCCCTCCCCAAAGCTCCCCTTTCCTTTGACATAGAGTAAGCCTGTTCCTTAGCCCGTATTTACCACCACCACCCAACCACCCCCACTGTCACAAGCAATGTTTAACACAGTACTGTGTCCCTTCCTCCCCTTCAGCCCCTGAATATACCCCCCTGCTTCCAGCAAGTGTAACAATCCCCTCAAATGATTCCCTACAACTCTGCTACATCAACAACCCCTAGTAACTTAAAATCAGTGCTGGACTTCAGACATAAGCACACAACGAATGCATTAGGGTGATAAAAAGGATAATGTGGCCTGCGAAACACAAACAATTGCCCATAAACCCTGGGAGACAAAATAAGAAATAGGGCCCCTATTGCCCTGTAGGAAATGTCTTCACGAGTCAAAACCAGACTGGGAGTCTTACAAAGGGAAATTACCCCCTTCCAACCTGAATTCTATGACCTGAAAACCAGTGAGGGACCCAGACATCTTGAGCTCCAGGCAAAAAATTTAGAAGGAAGGACATCTCTGTGCCGGGTACTTACCAGCCCAAAGACCCGAGAACACAGTTTAGGGCATTTTACTAACCCACACTCGAGACGGGGAACAATACTGAGGGAAATCAACCCCAAATTAACAACAGCGCTAAGTAAGATTCATGCGCTCAGAGCTCCCTCTTGTGGCTACTGAATGATCCTACCTGAGTACACGCATGAAAATAATAGAAAAGCCCAGCACAGCTCCCAAGTTAAGCCACCCGTGGAGTAAAATAATGATCCTTAAAAGCTTAAAAAGATCTTCCCCTCCCTAGTGATGACCTATATAACTGGCTACACTGGAACGAAGAACACCATCCCCGAACAGACAAACCAAACATTCCATGAGTCCTTGCCCTGAACATCAAGTTCAATTTTAGAATTAAGGCATAAGTTCGTAGCAATTAACCCAGCTAAATATTAACACAGACTATTTGAGTAGCAAGAACTTCCAGGTGCACCCTGTCGTTACTATCCTCATAGACAATTAACAAGATAACAGTCCCAGCTTGACAGCACCGGGCTTCCCCTCATCTTAGGGACAAAACTTCTCAGGGATCCTGAAACAGATCAGGTAGGGCGGTTTTGAGACCAGAAAGAGCAGATTCTGTGTCTTCATAATTTAGCCAGGATCCATTCACAAGCACTTGCAGCTTGGCCAGGTACCCCATCCTAAACTTAAGCCCCGCAGCAATAATCTTGGACACAATGGGGTGAAATGCTGTACGTTTCAGTCGGACCGATCCTGGCAGGTCTTGAGCAATTCTCAATTTGGAATTCTCCCAACGGACCTCCTGTAGGGCTCTCACTTTCAACAAAAAGTGCTGCCTCTCTAAAAAATTTAAGAATCGGCATATAATGGGGCGAGGGGCAGCCCCAGGTGAAGGTTTCCGTCGCAACAACCTGTGCGCTCGCTCGATGGTGTATGCAGGGCCAAAGGGAGAGGGGCCAGCAACCAGTTCCACCAACTTCTGTATAAAAGTGACAGTATTCTGGCCCTCTTCTCCTTCTGGCAGCCCTAAAATCACAACATTGTTCCTACGGCCGCGACCCTCAAGAATTTCAAGTTTTGCCTCCACTCGAGAGAGAGCTTCTGCCATATAGCCACTAGCCCAGGGTCCACCTTTTCTAGGCATTTCTCCAACGAAACTATACGGGCAGTGTTATCAGAGGCAGTCAACGAGACCTCGTCCAGTTTTATTGAAAGAGCCTTCAGGTCAGTCACCATCTCTTTCACCTCCTCATGGAAGGGTTTAAATTATTCCAGGAACCTGTTCAGCGTTAGAGGTTCTTGTTTCAATGCTTGACTCGAATGATCGGGCCTGTCAGGCCCACTCGAGGCCCGAGATGTCTTTGGGACCTTCTCGGGGGTGGCAGGCGGAGTATGTTTTTCCGGGGTTTTCTACATGTAAGCCTCCATCAGTGCCCCAAACTCACTAATCAGATGCTCTAGGTGCTTAGTAGGCAGGATCAGCTGAATACGGAGGGTTTTGGAAGATCTAAACATCAGAAAAAGACGATTATAAAGTCAGAAGGCTGGAGCTTAGCGGAGGAGCTTCTACTCAACACTCTGCATCACGTGGTCTCCTCGATCCTGTTCTTTAAGGGCAGCCAACTAGTCCATTCATACAAAGAACAATTGTGCAAATGACAATCCACAGCCAGGGTGAGCCTGCAGGCTTTATTGAGAGCAAAATGAACCCTCTTCAGTGCCGTATTCATTGCTGCTCCGTAGACCACTGGGCCATAATCAATGGTTGATAGGATGGAGCTGGAGACAGAGAGGCGGAGGGCCTCAGTGGTGAAATATTTCCTGTGTCTACAGAGGACACCCAACTTGGTGTTTACCACCTTAACCACTGAGTCGATGTGTTGGGTGAAGGTGAGGGTGTCATCTAGGGTGACCCCCAGGTACCCGAACGAGTGCACTTATTCCAACGGTTCACTGACTGTGTTGGAGATGATGGGGAGCCTCTTTTTGTGCTGTGCACTGGGTATAAGCATGGCCTTTTTATAATTTAGTAGAAGTTTATGCCTGCAGAACCAGTCCTCTAGTTTGTTGAAAGAGTTCTCTAGTTCGGATTGGAGGGCATCATGGGATTTATTGTTGTTCAGAAGTACTACATTATCGGTGAATAAGATAAATTTAGTATCACATGCTTTAGAAAGACTGTTTAAAAAAGGCTGAAAGGTAGGGGCCCCAGTATTGACCCCTGGAGGACCTGTGATGATACTTCTCTGGGGCTAGACACTGTTTGCCCAACTTTGACACGTTGGCTTCTATGAGTCAGGTAGTCCTGGAACCGGTATGCAGTATTGCCCACCACACCCAGGTTTTGTAGCTGTGCCAGGAGAAGGGAATGGTTAGCAGTGTCAAAGGGTTTGGTGAGATCAAAGAACACTGACCCCACTAATTTGCCTTCATCCAGTGCCTTGTGCGCGTAGTCCATATACTCCAACAGGGCAGTGGTGGTACTATGGTTCTGTCCGAAGCTGTGCTGGTTAGGGCATAATAGTTGCCATTTGTTGAGGTATTCGGTGAGTTGTGCTGCCACTATCTTTTCCAATGCCTCGGATAGCAGGGAGAGGATGGAGATTGGTCTGTAACTGGCTATACATGTCTTGTCTCCATTTTTATTCCCAGGTGTCACAAGGGCCTGCTTTCAGATCTCTCCAGGAATTTAGCAAGAGCCAGTGACTTAAATAGTTTTGTTACTGGCACAATGAGAACATCAAGTGTGAAGGATAGAAGTTTCGTGTCCACACCATCACTGCCCATTCTGATCTTGCCTAGCACTCTTTTTTACATGTTTTAGAGCCTCCTTCACCGTCACCCTCTTGAGGTAGAAGTCTGGATGTGTGTTCTTGAGTGGCTTGCAGTTGGGTTGATCAGCAGCAGGGAGCAGGTAGTTGGGGGGTAATACTGAGGTCAAGACAGTGAAGGCCGTTGTGAATGAGTCCTTTATAAGTAGTGGATCATTTATGGGGGAGCCGTTGATGTTGAACAGGTGAGGGTGCCTCTTATCATCCTTCCCAAGGAGGTTTTAAATGTTCTCCTAGAACTTCTTACCGTCACCCCAGGAATTGCTAAACTGTTCCTTATGGAAGTTGGCTTTTGCTTGTTGGATAAGGTTAGTGCAGTGGTTTCTTGTGGCTCTGTAGCATTGGCAATCATGTTTGCTACAGCTGGACCTGGCTTTTTCCCCAGAGGCTGCCCCTTTCTTTCATCTGGGTAAGGAGATCCCCTGTAATCCAGCCATTTTCATTCCCCCGGATTTTCCTTTTCCTCAGTGGGGCAAAGAGATTGCAGATGCTGTTGAATCCATCAATAAAGTAGCTAAGGGCCTAGTTGAGATTGGGTGCCAGGTCAATAGGGGACCAGTTGTGCAGGGAGAGGGCTGAGGTGAGGGACCCAAGTTTGCCCTTCCTCAGGACACTGCTTTCAATTAGGATGGGTGGGGATTTACTAAATTTGTTGGACCACAGGAATGTGACTGGGGAGTGGTCACTTAAGGTGTCCGACAGAACCCTGAGATCAGAGATCCGGGATGATGAACTTGAGAGGAGCTAATCAAGGAGGGTGTCATTGCCTGTCTTGTAGTTCCGCCTGGTGGGGCAGGGGATATGTTGGGTTAGGTTGGAAGTAGCGACCATATCTCTGAAGGGGGTTGATTCCTTGCCAACCTAGTTGAAGTTAAAGTCACCTGTGATAATGAGTTCTGTGACCTTAGAGAGAGTGGCAATTGCATCCAGAATTTTAGGGAGGCATTCTCTGGCTTTTTTGGGGGGTAGGTAGACAATGGAAATGATTTGAGTCTTGCCATGCTGCCCAACCTGTGCTTTTACTGTTAATAGTTCATAATCCTCCACCATTATGGTAACAGGGAGGACGGAGCATTGCAGGGATCCCCTGGCATAGATGAAGCATCCACCACCTTTCTTGCCCTTCCTGTACTCTGAAGTAGCCATAAACAGGGACAACATGGATGCTTGAACCAAAACAAAAGCAAAACTCACTCAGTCACCATCCTGAGCGAATGGTGCCACAACTGAAGAACTGCCTGTATCACATCAGTCAACCCCTAGGTGCATGTTCACAAGAGAGCAACTTTGACAGTGAGGGAAGTGCAGTGCGATAGCAGGTAGTGGTAGTGGGCATGGGAAATGGTCATCTCCCAACAAACGTCAGACATTGACAGACATGAGTTTGTCAGTGGTGATTTAAATAGATGTTCGACTCTCTCCCTTCTGAGGTGTCAGTGAGGTCTTGACTCCAATCAGCAAGAAAAAAAAGGGCAATGCGGCACATGCATCCCCCCCCCCCCACAAAACTGTGCAATGAAGGGCTCCCCAGAAAACAAGGGCCACACACACAGGCATATTTAACATTATAGCAAATCCTGCCCTGGATGCTACACCCCAAGTGTGCCACTTTTTAATGTATTTATCATTTTGCATGTTACTGTATCTTGTTTAATGTTTAAAATCCTTATATTTCAATGTCTTAGGTAGCTGATGCGGACAGCCTAGAAAAAGCAATCTGGGGTGGCACTGTGTACCTGTAAGGACTGTGGTAGGTATTTGTGAAATCATAGCAAAAACCTATCTGGGTTACAGCTATGTACTAATTTAAATCCAAGGATTGTTACAGATAAGCTTGTAGTAGTAGAGTCATTTAGTGTAGGGCCTAGCAAAATTTATCAGGGGATTCTGTCAGTTTGCTGACCTAAGACAAGGTAGCACTGACCTTTTGCCTCCCCAAAAGGGGACTAAGGTTTATCTATTTTAAAATCACTGTTGTAGATGACAGTATCCTATAGGAATATAAGGTTTTAATAATGGGAGGTGGCCACAGAACCTTTCTGGTGTACAGGTAGTGTAAAGTTTGCCTGGGTCCAAACCAAATTCAGAACTGAGGTAGACTGAATTACAGGTTTACAAGGCCTATATTAAACTCACATCTGTGTAGTGCCCATTTCAGGTTTTAATGGGTCTGTACTAAACATCACATCTGGGGTAGGGCAACTTTCCTGTTTTAAGTAAGCAATAAGACATGGCAAGGCGTGGGTTGTTGCCTGATAACAGCATGCCCCAGGTGTGTAATGCGGCATGAGGCATTTGTGCTGAGTGCTTAAAGCACCAGGGAAGTGCACTTATCAGGCAACAACCCACATCCCCAAAGTGTCTTATCGCTCTTAGCAAATGGGTCCCCATGTGAAATAAAATTAAGTAAATAAACATAAGAACATTAAAAAATAAAAAAAATATAAAAGTAAAACAAAACAGAAAATAAGTCCTTCTAGACTGTAATTTACAAGCTTGTGTAATGGACAGTGTGTTGGAGGCTGAGCCACTAGAGGACAGTGGTGCCACATGTTAATCCTACAGTAACTCTGTTTTTCAAACTACTATTCCCTTCCCCCCAACTGCCACTTAGTCCTGCAGTGGCTCTCTTTCTTAACCCCTCACCACCATGCTCAGTTCAGTTATTATACCCCCCCCCACCTACCACACTGTGGTTTATTTCTGCCTTGTATTTGGTACTTTTAAAGAGCCACTGGCACCTCCAGGAGAACTTTGAAAAACATAATATTTGGACACAGAGCAGCTTATATTTCTTAAAAGTTCTGTATTTCTTAGCCCCTTTAATTGTTACTGAAGTCATATGTGTGAAAACAGGATAGCTGATCCACAAGGGTTCACCACCTACAATTGCTTCTTCCCAACCTGATGCCATAATATACTGCTAAAAAAAAGAGCTCCTCACATACCTAAGAACCCTAAATACTTGCTTGTGCTTCTGAGCACTGCCCTACAACTGTCTATCCTGCCCTATTCCTTCCTGCGGCTCCTTTCTACCTTAATCGTAAAGGGTACCTAAACAAACAGTTTTTTTAAAACTGCAAACTCTAAGATCTGGCTTCATAGCGCAGTAAAGTAAAGGCTGCTGTTTACATTTATGCTAAAACTGCATTTTCTAAATAACATAAATGCAGTTTCATAGCTTTTGAAAAATGTAAATATTAGCCATTCACTTTAAAAAAACAGCCTTGCTTGCTCCCTAAAATGTCCGCCAAGTGTGTTAAGTGATGAGTCATAATAACATCATTGGAGCCAGAGGCAGAGACCCATATGGCTCCCTATAGTGCTAACTAGTTCTTCTTTCCCTCTTTGTTTTGAATTGTTATACCAGAATGATCAACACCATGTGTTAACACGTGGATTATTGTGATCAGCACACTTTAGGCTATGTTTTTTTTTCATTTTGTTCACTTTAATTGCTGAAAATATTTTGTAATCCAGCTGACTTTCTCTTTGGCAAACTGCAGTACAGTACAACACTTCAAATATCTGATGATCTAGTGGTTATGTGATGCCGTGAAATTTGTAACGAAGTACTGGTCTGGTCCAGTTCCAAAGCACGTGCTTTCTTGGTTATCCACAAATAAGCTTCTCTTACGAACATATGAAATTTGCCAGCTGATAAAGGCCTAGTAGTCTATCAAGTCTGCTCGATTGTGCAGCTAGCACCCCTTATTCTGCAGCTGCCCCTCCCTCCCACCTTTCCCCTCCCTTGACCCTCCCTCCCTCTTACCCTATCCCAGCCCCTTATGAAGCAGTCCACTGTTCTACTGGATACCACTTCTGTGGATAATGCATTCCACTCAGCTACCACCCTCTCCATAAAAAAGTGTCCCCTCATCTCCCTCCTGAACCTTCCTCCCTCCAGTCTCATATCATGGCCTTGGGTGTCCCTCCCCTTCCTTACTCTTGCAGTCTTTTTCCACGTGAACCCCCTGCACCTAGCCTGCCTTCTGTTGAACACCCCACCATCCATACTCTGTCCTTAGTACTGCCTGGGCCGCATATGAACTTGTGTTCTCATGGAGAGAATTATCACACCTAAGATTGTAATCTTGTACCTCAGAGAGTTGTGCACACCTATACCAATACGTTTCATCAGCTGGCACTGTTAAAAAATGCCTCCCAAATCACTCTCCAGTCCACTTTCTCAACGTTTGACTTCTGCTCCCACAGTAAACATTGAGTGGATCACCACCCTTTTGCACAATGAAGGCAGTATGTACAGTCCCCCTGCTGTGTTTTTTTCCCGCCTCATTAACCAACAACTAGGTCTTCCTGGAGAGCCAAGCAATAAGCAACAGGACACACCAGAAAAACTGCTGTTCATCCCCTCATAAGGGTTGCACTTACTATGAATAACAATATTATTAGCAGGAAAGGCATACTAATGCCTTGAGCGAATCCACCCAACTTCCAGTGTCGGTCTACTACTTTACCTGTGATCTGCAGTATCTTGCAGGACAGTTCCCAGCAATTCTTCTTCAGTACTTCTCTGTGCACTACTCCACAATGCAAGTTGGCTGGCTACCACCCTTCTGAATCTTGAATGAGCTACAGTATACACAGCTCCCTCGATACTGTCCTAACAAACGTCAACACCCCCCACACACACACACACATATACACACACACACACATATGAGGGTAATCTCCCTACACTGAATTCAAGTAACAGTTTAGGTGCAGCCCTGCCACTCTGAGTATTTGTCATTGCTGGCTGCTCTCATCCGCAATCAGGTAGTGATCATGGTGCTGGTAGCTCCACATCTTAGATCACATGATGATCTGCTCAGTGTCCCCCTTTCTCGCTTCCTCTAACCTGAATATAGTGGTGCCATGCTGGAATGGCATCTTCGATCCCTCTCTGGCATTCATTCTTCTCACCTGCTCCCCACACCAACAACTGGTTTCACAGGTAAATCAGAGCTAAAAGGACCAAAGGTCCATATTGCTTGCCATATGTTAATTATAACCCTTAATGGAGTGCGAACATAAATAAGCATCCAGTCAATTTTTAAAAAGATACATGCCCTCACTAGCGACCACTTCCACGGGCAGACCATTCCATATCCTAGAAACTCTAACTGAAAACCAAGAACTTCTCTGTTTCATTCTACAACATTCCACCATTAACTGTAATGGATGAGCTCTGGTTTCATATACCACCTCTCTGAGTACCAGACCTAATAGTTCCCATAATCGATCATCATGTAAGGCTCTGTAAACCACACACAAATCCCCCCTCATTCTACGAAACTCCAGAGTATAAAGCCTGAGTTTCTGTAGTCTATCATCATACTTCATTCCCCTCACTTCATCAATTCTTTTAATTACCCTCCTCTGAACTCTCTCAAGGGCATTTACTGAACCCTTATCTCCTGGTGCCCAAAACTGAGCACAGTACTCGAGGTGGGGCTTAACCAGGGAGGAATACAGTGGCAACAAAACCCTACGACTTGTACTTTTTATGTGTTTATTAATACAATGAAGTATGTCCCCAGCCTTCTTAATTACTTGTTGACAGTGTAGTCCAAAATTTAGGTCATTTTTGACCCTAACACTCAGGTCTCGTTCATCCTCAACTGCTTCAAGTAATCTACCACCCAGTATATAATTTGCTTCTGGATTTATTTTCCCAAAATGCATCACAGTACATTTTTTTACATTAAAAATGAGTTTCTTTACATTGGCCCAAATTTCTAATTCACCCAAATCGTACTGTAAGATGTTGATGTCTTCAGGATTGTTAACTGTGAAACCTATGCATGTATCATCAGCAACTTTTATTTTTATTTATTTAGCTTTTGTTGACCGGGTAAGTGCACTAGACAAATCCTGCCTATTTTCAGGCACGACCCAGGGGAGGGGGATACAGATGAATGCCAACTGACCTTGAACCAGATTAAGCTGTTGGTGGTATTTTTACTGAATGAGGGAAATTTGGCGGGACACCGGGAAATTCCCCTACTCTTTTCGATAAGTGCCATGGGATCTTTAACATCCACCTGAACTACCATCAATCCAGGCAGATGGGACCTCAGTTTTGACCCTCATCCGAAGAGGCGGCACCTCAGAAGTGCAGCACCTCTCATGCTGCACTACAGTGTCAGTACTGGGATATTAACCCAAGTGCCAGATGTGGGAACTGGAAACCTACAGCCCTCTGATCTCCCGGGTTTCAGAGGCAGTGCTACCTACTGAGCCACTGACACTGCTTATTTTGTTTGGCTTTTGGAACTTGGTTAACCAAACTGAGATGTATTTAATGTAGAAATATAGATGTTAAAAAGATTAGGCTCAATACTGATCCCTGAGGGACCCCTACTAGGCACTTGCTAATTTCCAGAATAATAACCCTTTATGCAAACCCGCTGAGTTCTCCCAGTCAACCAGGATTCTATCCATTTAGTAATATTTCTCTCCAAACCCATAGTTATGGTTGCATTGACTAATTCACCATGGGGGACCTTGTCAAAGGCCTTAGAAAAATCAAGAAGGATAACATCCACAGCTTCTCCTTTATCCAGTGCCTCACTGACACCACCATAAAAATGTAACAAATTAGTTATGCATGATCTCAATTTCACAAAGTCATGCTGGGTAGTATCAATCTGCTTAATTTTTTCAATATAAATTTTTACAATGCCCTCAAGAATCTTACCCAGGACAGATGTTAGACTAATGGGTCTTTAATTTGTTACATCCTGCTTAGATCCTTTTTCAAAAATAGGAATCACTGTGGCTTGTCTCCATACATCAATAACTTGAGCTGCAAATCTGGTGACATCCAGCAGACCAGACCTGGGATTGAATCCCAGAGCTTTCACTTGCATATTGTGTGACCCTAAGCAAATCATTTAACTTCCCTGTGCTCCCAGGTCACTCCTGTAAAAAAGCTTTCGGCTTAGTGTGCTACTCCTGGTTAAACAACTAAAAAATAAATAAATAAATAAATAACCTGTCCCTCTCTAATAGATTGTGTGAAGAGTTAAGTGACAGGGCCCGATAAGGGGATCGCTAGTTCTTTCAAAATACGAGGGTGGATTCCATCCGGGCCAGCTGATTTATTTGGGTCCAGTCCATGTAGTAGCTTTACAGCTTCAGTTTTTCCCACCCTAAATTGCTCATTTAATGGCTGATCACTATGACTTTTATTAGGCATGGTTTTACTATTAAAAACTGAAGAAAAATATGTGTTGCATGCACTAGCCATTTGGGATTTATCAGTTAATAAATCACCAGTCTGTTTTCTTAATGGGCCTATGGTAGGTGTACCACCCCTTTTTTTATTTTTATATTTATAAAAGGTTGTGTAATTATCTTTTACACTCCCTGCTAACCTAGATTCATGATCCCATTTGGCTTTTCGTATACAGTTTTTTATCATCCTTAACTGGTCTGTATATTTTGCCCAGTTTTCTTGGGTACCACTTAGTTTAGCCTTCTTAAATGCTTTATTCCTATTTTTTATATGTTTCTTAACTATTACATTCATCCAGGGCAATTTGGGTTTCACATTTTCAGTTTTCTTCATTTGGGGTATATATTTCTTAGTGGCTATAGAAAGTTTAGCATTTAAAATCTGCCACATTTCCAGAAGGTACTTGTGTTTAAAATCTGATTCCCAATCCCAAATAGCCATTTCATTTAGAAAATTCACAAAATTGTCCTTATTAAAATTATATATGATCGTACTACTAGTATCATATCCAAAATTTACTTTATAAGTGAAGCTAATCATGGAGTGATCACTGGACCCAAGGAGGGGTGACCCTACAGTTTGTAATATGATTACCTAGATTGTTTAAAACCAAATCCAGAATATTTTCACCCCTAGTATTAAGTTTAACTATTTGATCCATATTAGTCTGTAAAAATATTTCTAAATAAATACTTCCTACAAGTGTTTTAGTTTGTAGTGTATTCCAATTGATTCCTGGTAGATTAAAATCCCCCGTAAGTATGGCACTATTTGTAGATGAGAACTTATTAATGAATTTTAATATTAGGGAAACATCGCTCTGAGAGATAAATGGGGGCCTATAAATAACTCTGGTGCCCTCACTACCCTTCCACATCATGAATGCAATTAGTACAGTCTCCCATGTTAATTTTACATATTAATAATAAACATGATCTTCTGATAAGCCAGGCTGATAGCAGCAGAGCACAAGGGGAAAATAAACTTTCCTATCCATCTAAGATCTAAGCCACCTATGATTAGGCACTATTAAATGACGTACATAATCATGATGTGCACACTCGTCATTTAATAGTGCCTTATCAAAGGTAGCCTAGAACTTTTAAGGATAGAAAAGCCCATCTTGGGGGTCACGTGATGGCTGCCTGAGTGAGAGCGTCTGCCTGCTCACCGGCCCCCGACAAAAGCATTATGCTTTAGATTTTACCGCTTTTCTCATGTATTGCAAGTTTCTGGCTCCAACCCTTTTGTTGCTGATTAGCGCTGGCAACGATCGGGAGAAAATAAATGGAGCTAGAGATGCGGAAAGCACTGCCACGCCATACGCCTCCATCAACTCCGGAGAAGGAGAAGGCCTCCAAGAGGCCCAAACCGCAGCCAGCAACATCAGGTAGTACCTCAGGTTCCACTGTAGGGCTCACAGAGGAGCATTTCCTGGAGGTGATGCAGCCCCTACAGACCATCATCGCTAGCATGTCAGAAGAGGTCCACGCCATTAAGGGCAATTTAGAGACATTAAATCTGAGGTTGGGAGATGCTGAAACTTGAATTATGTCTCTGGAAAAAGAAAAAGATAAAACTAGCCTGGAGAATGCTAAATTAAGGCAAAGAATTCGAAAAGTAGAAGACAAAATCGAGGACCTGGAGGGGCACAGCAGGCGCAATAATTTGTTAATATTTGGACTGCCAGAGAAGGAAGCAGGCAACAACCCCGTACTATTTGTCCAAAAACTCTGTGAAAGAATAGATGGCTCTTCCCCGAATGGCACCAGTTATGTGGTTAAAAGAGCGCATCGGTCCTTACGCCCCCCTCCCCAACCAGGCTCTCCCCCTCGACCTTTGGTGTTCAAACTGCTAAACTATCTTGATAAACAACATATACTGGCTAAAGTCAAGGAGGTTGAAGTAGTACAATGGGAAGACCATAAGCTACGTATTTCGCAGGATTTACCCCAATCTGTTCGCCTGAAAAGAAGAGAATTCCATCCGATTGTGTCTAAAATGATTGCAGCTGGCAAGCCTTTCCGGATGCGTTATCCTGCAGTGTTACATGTGAAGCACAATGAGAAGTGGCTTAGTTTCGATGCTCCAGCAAAAGCCACGGAGGAGCTGAATAGCCTTTTCCCTGATCTTTTTAAATGAACATCAACTCCGTATTGAGAGAGGCAGTACGGTCTAGTGAAGTGGGTGATAGTACACTATAGCATAATGGCTACAATACTAATAAGTTGTCTCGAGGAGATATTGTATTTCTGCCATTTCCCATGCCTGCAGGTGTGAGAACCATTTAACTCAAGGAAAGCTATGCTGATTTGTCCTAGCACGCATTATTGGTTAAGCTTGTAGGGTCGCAAACAGAAGCGAAACTTCCTCTATTTTGAGCCGTAGAGAATGGCATCAGGACTATTTGGACTATACCTTATTTTCTCTGGGGTCCTCAACTTTGAGGAGTTTTCGACCTCTAGGCAATAAGTCTAAAAGTCCCGTTACCAGGTTGGGGAGGAGGAAGGGTGGGCTCCCAAGTGGCAGCCAGAAAGTTTTTTTTTCCACGTGCCCTGGTATATATTAGGAGGTCGGTTATCTGAACCGGGTAGGGTAGGATTTGTAAATAGTTGTGTTGTAAGTTACAATGAGGGTTTGTGGGCTTTGGAATGGGAAGAAATGGGTTTCTTTTTTGAAGAGGGCTCGCCTATATATGGTCTCACTATATGATTTTACTATAAAATCACGCCTTGGTGGGGTCTGAGGGTGGGAGAAATCTGCTCTATCTATGGGAATTGAGTGTAACTCGGAAAGATCGAGGGCAGTATGGACAGCTGGGGGTTTGCCTCAGCGGTATATCTTCGTATTGTACAGTACCCTTGTGGGGATATGAGTGGCTCCTATAATCTTATTAGTTGGAATATTAAGGGGGCTCAAAATAAAAATAAATGAGCTATGATTCTGCGGCACCTATCTTTGCTCCATGTGGGTATAGCTTGTTTACAGGAGACTCATCTTCTAAGAGTAAAAATCTCGCTGTTTAAAAAAAGCTGGGTAGAGCAAGTGTTTGGAGGTGGCAATTCCACCAAACCAAATGGCACCATAATTTTAATAGCTAAGACAGTCCCTTGTTATGGACAAGGAATGGTGGGATCCCTAAGGGCGATATATTATAGTACAGGAAGTGGCTGGGTGACCTCATAATGCTTGCCCTCAATATATGGCCCTAACACAGACTCTCCTTGTTTTTCTCTCGTTTGCTGCCATTACTTGTCTCTAACCCCTCTTTTGACGTTTGTTGGCGGGGACTGGAACTTAGTCCTTAACTCAGAGATAGACCGCACCGGTGGCAAGAGATTAGGGCTTTCACCAGCGCAGAGAGCTCTAAGAGATATCCTCTCAGGAGTGGGGGTGGTGGATGTATGGAGGATCTTTAACCCTTTAGAGAGACAATACACATATTATTCCCCTCCGCATGCCACTTCCTCTAGAATTGACTTTTGGCTAGTCAGCTCATTTGCACTCCCTGGGATAGTCGAGGCCTCCATTCTCCCAAGAGTACTCTCAGATCAGTCTCCTGTGAAGGTGACCTATATGTTGTATGTAAAAGACAGGGAGAGATACAGATGGCGCCTCAATTCTTGTTTATTAAAATGCCCCAAAACACAAAACCATATACATGACTTTATAACCAATTTTCTTAATTGAAATTTAGGGACGGTTGAAAGAATAGACACAGTTTGGGCCACTCTGAAGGGTGCGGTTAGAGGTGAATTTATACGTATATCAGCCACTCGGGCCTGAGCTGACAGGGGGGCCTTAGAGAGGTTAACGAAAGAAATTCAGCAGTTGGAAGGCCAATTCAATCGTAGAGCCTCAATGCAGGAATGGGCAAGACTCCATCAATTAAGGGCCAAATACTATGAGTTAATGGCACAAAAAGCGGAGTTAGCTATTCATCGCACTAAACTGACATACCTAGAAGCAGGGGAGAAAGCCGGAAAGCTTCTAGTGCTAAGATTGAAGCAAGCAGAAATGTCCAAATTTATTTCTATGTTGAAATCACCCACAACGGGAGACCTGATCTCCATCCTAAAGAAATAGTTGGATTCTTGGTAGGTATTATGAGTCCTTATACTCTACGGAGATTCAGAGGTAGTAACAGAACAGGAAATTGCAGACTATCTGGCTAAGGTTGATCTTCCAAAGATCTCTCCCAAGAGGCAGAAAACCTAGAGGCACCGGTCACATTAACTGAGGTAGAGAAGGCTATTGGCCAGCTACCTTTGGATAAATCTCTGGGGCCAGATGGGTTATCAAATAATTTCTATAAGACTTGCCTCCCTCAATTAGTTCCCCTTTTAAAGGAAGTTTTCAATTATTGGTTCCGGGAAGGAATAAGAGATCCATGTTTCTTAAGGACTTGGATCATAGTGATTCCGAAGCCAGATAAAGACTTATCATGTCCAGGAAGTTACCGACCTATATCACTGATCAACTCCGATGTTAAAATCCTAGCTAAAATTCTGGCGTCTCGTCTAGCGTCAGTACTGTGGACAAATCATTGGCAGAGCAAGTTGGGTTTATGCAGGGGCGAGGCTCAGCGGATCATATGAGAAAGATAATGTACTTAATGGAGGCATCAAGGGATGTCGAGACCCCGGCAGCTCTGGTTTCTCTTGATGCTGAAAAAGCTTTTGACCCGGTGTCCTGGCATTTCTTGTTTGCATCCCTGCAGGACTTTGGATTACCTGACAGTTTTGTACAATAGGTTAGAATATTATATTCTTCTCCCAGTGCTAGGGTGAGGGGCAATGGATACCTGTCAGACCCATTTAATCTGCAGAGAGGCACCCGTCAGGGATGCCCGCTCTCCCCGCTTCTATTCAACTGTTATCTTGAGCCTTTAATACGAAGGTTAGCCTCATCCCCACTAATAAGTGGAGTCCAGATTCAGGGAGAGAAGTATATAGTTTCGGCATATGCTGATGACCTCTTAATCCACACTGAGAATCCTAAGGATTCAATCCCAGCTCTATTGGAAGAAATAAACCAATTTTCCTTAGTATCAGGGTATAAATGAAATCTTGCAAAAACAAAAGTTTTTCCATTGAACTACCTCTGTGACAAGAGTATATGTGCTCCTAGTGGTCTTATATGGGAACCTAAGGTCCTAACCTATCTTGGGATTAAAATCTCTAAAAGTGTGACATCAATGATCAGTCTTAACCTAACAAACCTAATACAGGTAGTTAAGGCGGATTTGGAGAGATGGAACGCCCTTCCGTTTTCACTCTGGGGTAGAGGTAATGTATTGAAAATTAATGTATTACCCAGGCTATTATACCCTCTGAATATGATGGGTGTTTCTCTCCCGAAATCCTGGTTTCTACACATCCAGAGAATATGTAATAGGTTTTTGTGGAAGGGCAAAGCTGTGAGAAGAGCATACTCAGTTAACAGCACCCAGATGTAAAGGTGGCCTTGCACTACCATCCTTTTCCTGTATTATGGGGCCCAACACATAAGTAGGATAGTCTATTGGCTAACTGAGGAAAATTCTAGAATAGGCCTAGACTATACACCGCATGGCTTGATATTGAGCGTAATCCAGTCCGGAGTATGTCAACCACATTACTTGCTCTAATGTATATGAAGCCCACATGTCTTCCCACCAATAAAAAGTTCCCAATGGCCTGGTCACCAAAAGCTGCTCCAGCAAATGCAAAGATACTTGGAAAGGTGGGAAGTATCTGGGGCTCAACCACTAACCAACAATTGGCACTTTCAGATTGGGAAAGACCTATTTCGCCCTCCTTTCTTCCGAGAACTGGGACACTGTATCCTGGAGGATCTTCTTCAGGACACAGCTCTGGCCCTTTAAAGTCCTACAGAGTAGATGCCAGCTAAAAGGTCAAGATTTTTTAAATATCTACAATTAAATGGCCATTCGGCTTACAGGAAAGCAAGAATGGGTGCCACAGATGCATGGAAGGTCTCTAAAGGCTCTCCAGGGAGCGGGACAACCTCATTCAGTTTCAAGAATTTATAAGCACCTCCAGGCTCTAGATATTTTATATCCTAGAGGTGTGTGCTATTATTGGGTGCGAAAGTTGTCACTCCCGGAAGACCCTATTTATTGGGAAAAATATGGAGAAAATCCATAAATACATTAAACAGGACAAATTTAGATTGATTCAGTTCAATATCTTACACAACATCTATTATTCCCCGGATAAACTTCATAGAATGAATCATCAAGCATCCCCTGCTATGCTAATGTGGTTGCTAGATTCCAGGGTCCTTATACCACATGCTATGGCAATACCCATAATACAGAACTTTTGGGCAGAGATATGAAAGATCTTAGATCCAATTCTGGGATTAGATGGCCTATTTACCCCAGAGAGCTGTGTGTTAGCTGCATTTCCTCGTGATTCCTCAAAGATGTATAGCACACATAGCACTGATTTCAGCCCTAGTGAAATTGGTCATCTTAAGGCACTGGAAGGAGAAGTCCCCTCCCACTGTCATAGAGTGGTATCGAGAAATGTTACTGGCAATCCAAGTGGAGAAACACATATTGAATCTGCGAAATGCCTATCGTAGATTCACGAGGATATGGGATCCACTCCTATCTCCACTCGAGTTGGTGAAACTTTAAGTGAAAGACTGGACATTGCTGAAGATCACTGCTTGTAATAACTGTCTTTTTTTTTTTTTTTTTTTTTTTTTTCTTTATTAGAGAGTAGATGTATACTCTGGGAGTTTGTTATATATCTCTTTGAAAACGCAGGTGGGGTGGGTTGGGGGAGGCTTATGATAATTGTTTTTCAATGTCTGGTCTGTGTACCTCCCAATTGTATGCTTGAAATACCAATAAAGTATATTGAATAAAAAAAAAAAAAAGAAAATCCCATCTTTCCCCTTGTTCCCTGCTGCTATCAGCCTGAACTTACTGGAAAGATTTGTTTATGTTTGATATGTCAAAAAACCCGGAGACTGTACTACCTGCATTCATGATGCAGCAGGGTGATGAGCTCACCAGTTTTTGGTGTGGGGAGAAGAAGTGAAGAATGAATACCAGAGGGGGACTGAGAAGGTCACTCCTGCAAGGTAATGCTATATTCAGGGAAGGGGAAGCCAGTAGGGGAGAAATATGATCAGATCACTGTGAGATACAAACTGTGGGGCTGCCAACACCATGATCACTACCTCATTACGTTGTCCTGGCCAGCATTCCCATTCCCATAAAAACCAGTTCATGCAATTGTCCAAGGCTGTGTGAGGATGAAATGTGTGAATTGGCTGCCACTACATATTCAGTCACTTCACTATCAGTCCAGCATTGCTTGTAAAGTACTTTGGGATACAATGTGTATGAAAAGCACTATATTAATGCTGATTCTTACTATTATTATTATTATTTCCCATGGAAAAGAATACATGACAAGCATATTTTTGATTTCCAAGAAAGTATAAACTCTGGCATTGGACTACACAAGAACTTTGCTACAAACAAGTGGTGGATCTAGGGGGTGGTGAAGGGTGCGGCTGTACTCTCCACCCCATTGTAACTTACTTGCTTGCTGCTGCTGCTGCATTTCACTTTGCTGAAGAAGTCTGATTTATTGATTGTACAAATGTTTACATTCAAACTATGGATTACATTTGTAGGTTCTGTCAAAAACATACTAAAAAAGAATAATAGCAGGCAATATAAAGGCTTAATAAAAATGTTAAAAAGTGCATATCAAGTATGCACACCACCCCAGCACCCCCCATTGCAACATCCTGGAATCCTGGATCCACCATAACCACTAGACCAACAGGTATTTGAAGATTTGTTCTGCACTGTGGTTTGCCAGAGAAAAAGTTGGTTGGATTAAAACACAATTTCAGCATGTTAAAGTAAGTAAAATGAAATGAACCATAGCCTAACATGTGTATTGATCAGAGTAATGTACAGTAATGTACATGGTTTGACCATTTTGGTGAAACTAATCTATACAAAGGGAAAAAAGAACTAGTTAGCCTATAGAGAGCCATATAGCTCTCTGACTCTGGCTCCAATGATGTCATCACTTAACACATGTGGCAGCCATTTTAGGAAGCAGGTAAGGCAGTTTTTTGAAATTGGAAGGCTGCTTTCACATTTTTCAAATGCTTTGGAACCGCATTTAGGTAAATTACATAAATGTAGTTAGTTTTAGCATTGATGCACGCAGCAGCCTTTCCTTTAGTCCCCTATGAAGTCAGATCTTTGAATAGTTTGTTGTCAAAATGTTGTTACAGTATCCTTAAGCTCAGTTTTGGTGGCACTAACTATCCTCCCCCCCCCTTTTATTTCTATCTCTCCTCTTTGCAGGTCTCCCTTACCTACCCATCCCCTGGCTACCCAAAGATTCCTCTGTTTTCTCTAAATTTATACTTGACTGCTTTTTCCTACCCTTGCCTTGGGTGGCTGCTTATTATTGCTTAGCACTTACTTCCCCCACTTTCCCTGATCTGAGCTAGCTCTTGACTATCTACTCTGCACCTTAGTCCCCTCTTTCACAATAGACTCTCCTCCTCAGCTCGATACCATCCTACCTTCCCAATCTCTCTTCTATTACTGTTAATATTACAATCCCTATTTGTACAGTAATTGTAACCTACATCAACTGTGATTTACCTGATATCTGTATCCACTGCATTATAATCCATAACCTCTGTAACCCTTGTAACTGAAACAATTTGTATAGGCTGTAAATGTTGTTGCCCATTGTAACCTGTACTTGTACTCTCCCAGGTCATGCCTGAAAATGGCAGGTTTTTTTTGTCTAGTGCACCTACCCGGTTAACAAACGCAAATAAATAAATGACATCACGGCTATTCCCCTGGCATCAGGCTGTGATGTCACAACAAAGCATTGTGATTTAAGTAGGGAATATGCTGCAGGGGCAGATGAACTCCAAAGGATAAAAGATCCCATTTTTGTGGGCACTTCCTTAATAGTAAATAAGAGGGAGGAGAAATCTGTAGAAGATAAATGACAAGCACGCTCAATTGTTTCTAAGTATTATGATTTCCAGAGTTTTCCCGATGGCCTGTGCAGCTCTTTAAGTGTTCTGCAGACAGGAGACCAACAGCATTTCTAGCCAAACACAAGAATACTTTTATACAATATGGTGAGTAGCAGAGCCCCAGGGCTGCACAGGTCATGCTGAGGTTAAACGCTGCCAGTGCACCAGCACAATCGTGTTTTTCAACAATAAAAAGTTAAAATGGGCATTACCCATTTAATATCTACTGGGCGTTTTGTAGAATTGTATGCTGCTGGTGGAGTGGGTCTGATTTGTTTACAGTAAGTGGCTGATTCCAGTCACTGTGGTACTATCTGCCTTGTTTATTTTTTAATATCTTTACATGGCTGTGCTATGGGGACATGGCATGGGAGAAGATGTTGCAGCTGTGGTGTCTTACAAACCATGAAGTGGTTGCTGATTTTATCTTAAAATTAGCAAAAAAGAAGTGTTTAGTTTAACTAACTCCATAACTCAGGAGCTTGGTGCTTTGTTTCATGACTTCTAGGTTTTGGGAAGAGTCAATAGTGGTGCGGGTCAGAAGTGCAGTAAGGGAGCACCCCCAATATTAAAGCTGATGGACGAGCAGGTTTTATTGTACATCTTTAATGTGCTGGTGTCAGCATGACAACGTGTTCTTGTGCAGTATTTTCTTTCTCCTAACTATGTACAGTACTCATTAGGAAGGGGGTGCCATTGGTCAGGCAAGCAAACACAATGGGGCTATGTCTCATTCTACAGTGAGTATTGGTTCCTGTGGCTGCAGTTCAAATCTAGAGCTGTGTATTCAAGGCCTTCTACAAACTAAAAGACATGGTCCTTCACCCTGAGGCATTCACCCGTCTTCTTAAAATTAGCCCTTCTGAAGTCCAGGACTCTCGCCATTGTGTGGTTGGATTCTGCAACTGTTCTTATGTTGAACTACACTGTGCAATGATCACTAGTCCCCAAATGTCTTCCCACTTTGATGTCTGCAATACTGTCCCTGTTAGTAAGCACCAGGTCCAATATTGCCCCTTCACGAGTGGGTTCCTTGACTAGTTGCCTGAGGAATGCCCCCTGTGAGGAGTCCAGAATATCCCTGCTTCAAGTCACAGCTGTGAGGCTCCAGCCTACATCCGGCAGATTGAAGTCCCTCACCAGCAACACTTCTTCCTTTTCAGCCATTTTGCCAATTGCTTCTTCCACAGCCCCCCACAGCTAGTTTAAGTGGTCATCAAAGTAACATTTAAACCATCCACTGAGAACTTACGGTGCACACAAAGTCAGTGTTCCCCAAATATGCCACATTCACAATATTAATAGTGTTTTCCTTTGGGGCAGAGCCACAAAACTTTTAATTGGTCAAAAGCAGGAAATAATACAGGGCAATGAGGGTCTTTCTTGTCTAGCAGTTGCAGCCTGCAAATTTCTCCCAGATCATTTTTACTTTGACCATTCTTGCCCCTACACAGCTCACACAGGGCCCACCACTCCCACCAACAGTCCCTCAGGTGAAAGCAGAGCTCAACCCCATGCAGCGCTTAGTTCGTTTCCTTTTTCTTTTCTTTTGTTTTCTCTACAGCACTCACTCACCCAGCGCCACCCCCTGTAGGCAGCTCAGTCAATATGGCCTTTCTCCTTCTCCATGCTCCTCACGTGGACCTTTTAATGCAGTTGCAGAACTTAGCTTTGTTTTTTCTTCAAGCAGTCCCGAACTGAGTTTCCGTGCATCCACCTCTGTATGGGCTTATGATAGCTAGCTATGAGCCCTTGGATCTACATATACATAGAAACATAGAAACATAGAAACATAGAATTTGATGGCAGATAAGGACCGCTTGGCCCACCCAGTCTGCCCATTTCCCTACCTGATGGATAAGCTGCAGATCCTAGTTAACCAGCAGCCTACTTCTTCCTACCCCCACCCCCTAGAATTGCCTTATGACTGTCCCATGCATGCTTGAATTCCACCACTGTTTTTGACTCCATAACCTCCTCTGGAAGGCTGTTCCATACATCCACAACCCTCTCTGTGAAAAAATACTTCCTTAAATTACCTGAGCCGCCCCCCTTCTATCTTCAAATTGTGTCCCCTTGTTCTTGCACACCTCTTTTTTTGAAAGATGCTACCCTCTTGGACTTTGTTGATTCCCTTGAGGTACTTGAAAGTTTCTATCATGTCCCCCCTCTCCCTCCTTTCCTTGAGGCTATACATATTAAACTCCTTAAGTCTCTCTTCATATGTCTTCCGGTGCAGACCTTGCACCATTTTATATATACATGCTCCATAGTCCGTCTTATGCTGATACCAGAAAGACTGGAACTCATAGGGATTGCCTCACAATTTTGAATTGGCTAGGAGAGACTGTCAGGTTCCAGTTGCTGGAGCTACTGATTCTCTTCCGCTCCCAGGTATTCACCACGATGGTGCAGCTGGTTCAGGAATAAATTAATGCCACAGTTTCCTGCTATGTCTCCACTTCTTGGAATCCATGTGGATTTCCACACACTTTAGAAAGGGCTAGGAGACTCACTCATTACCAGGGGACACAGTTGCCACAGTTCCTGCCTCTCATCCTCTCTCAAGCACTGACTCCCATGGTGCAGAGGGTCCCTGGCCTAATTACACATTCAAAGGGCCATGAAATTTCCTCACCTGCCTGGCTGCAATAAAGGAGGGCACCAAAAATGTTTGCTTTGTTTTGCTAAATGTATTTCTTCTCTAATCAGGTGTCTTGACTTTGTAAAGTTTGATTGTTCTATGTTATTAATTCTGTGTCGCCCCGGCGGCTCTTTGTCAGTGGCAGCCACCATGATTCCAAGAATATGATTTGTCTCCTGAAACAGAAACTATAGCCGGATCTCTGGTATAACCTGCCAGGCAAGCAGCTCCCTCCAAACTGATACAATCATTGCAGCTCTCCAGTTACAGCTACTGTAGTTGGTGCTTCCCTTTTAGAACTCTGGGGTAGTCCGGCTGATCGAGCCTTCTAAGGGATCCAGAGGTTAACACCTTCAGGCCTTGTAAACCTGCTTAAAAAAACTGAAGTTCCTTATGGAGACTATAAACAGTATAAACATGATCCAGGCCCACATGGAAAAGAAATATATTTTAGATATATTTACAAAAGTATATTTCAAATACATGTTTGATCATACCGTATGTCTGAAGTACAGTATATGCAAAATATCTCAAATTGGCTGATTTTGAAATATCTGATTTATTTGCAGAATATATGTTACAGATATATTTAAGATATATCATAAATATATTTTCATTACATATTTATTATAGGTGCATGATACATATTTTATATATCTGCTAATATATCTTGATATACTTTTTATGTAGTTGACATATATCTAAAATATTTTTTAAATATATGCCTTGTAAAAATATCTTAAAATACCCAGACAAAAAGATAATAGATTAAAGTGATGTATGGAGGTTCCCCAAAAGCCTTTTTCACATAGTATGCCATTGCCAGCCATGTTTCAGATGTTGAAGCTGCAATTTGTTTTGTAAAATAAAATCTGTCATAGTCATTTTTTATGTTGTATCAGTGCTTTAGTTCAGTCTGCCCTCCAGTTTTCTCTGTACGGCCACCCCCCCAAAATAATGTCATGCAAGGGAGTTGTCAATGTTTTACATACTGCCACTTGGAATTCTGGGTAAATTATAACATTGACTTAAGTGTTCCTTACTCAGAGGTGCAGTCTCTTATTTCAGTAGTAGTGACTGCAGTATAGCACCTAATAAGTAGATGTAAATAGCAAGGCATTGTGGGTACAACAAAAAGCTGTTTTCCAATTTCCTTACTATGAGGTGCAGTCTCTTATTTCTGTAGTGGCTTCAACAATATAAGCTTGCATATGTTTATTTTCAACAAAAGGCACATGTGCATACCCTATCTAGCTGACAATATTTCTTTACTGAGAGATGTAGTCTCCTATTTCTGTAGTGAGCACAGAAATATAATAGCCTGTATACTAATTTACATAATAAGGCATTGTGGGTACAGTAAATAGTTGATTTTTCTATCTCACTAATCAAAGTGTAGTCTCATATTTTGGTAGTGTTTACAGCAGTACAATCTGTAGAAAAGCTTCTAGAAAAAAATGTTGTTGTGATGCAGGTAGGCCAAAAAGATCATTTGCCATTCTGTGTAGATGTTATTTCATTTTTACTGCCTGCTGGTGAAGTGACAGGTCTGAAGTGACAGTTCTTGTTCGAATGTGGGAGTGTGATGATACTTTTCTATGTTTATGTTTTAAGGCTTGAACGGTTGTAAGTAGTTCAGGAGTATAATTATGGGTCAGGGATTACATGGCTCTGAGCTGCTTTCAGCCAATCAAATCACTAGAATTTTTCTACACGTGTTATAATGCTAGATACAGCTACTTGCAAACAACATAAAGATTCAGCTAAAAACTGACTGTGTCCCATTAAAAACTATGTTTCCCTTGCATGACGTTGTGGTTGAGAGTTGCAGCACTGAGAAGAAAAAGGGGAGCAGGTTTTGCAAATGAAGCAAAGCACAGATATAAAAATATTTTTTTAACTGAAAACAGCAATATTTGGCAGTTTAAATGGTAGGAGATTGATTCACAACTCTTACCAGTTATTACTCCCATTTGCTATGGCAACCTTCCATAAATCACTTTAATCTTGTTGATGTAACATATCGTTAACTGTACAACTGGAATTATTTTATTAGTAACCATTTAGATACCTATAGCAGAGTTATCATTTAATGATTCATCATTACCACATATGTGCAGTTTATACATTTGTATTCATATGACTTGCCTCTTGATTTCACAATTCGTAAGGGCTCAAAATTAGTATTCATACCACCCCATTTGGTTCCCTTTTATAGCGGGGTGAGTTCCTACATGTACTTGTTTTTAACTCTTTACCTTTCCTTCTGGTCTGTAACCTAATGCTTTCAATTCACAACTATTTTAAAAAACTAGAAATGACCATGATTTTTCTTGATAAACTGTACTTTTGAAATATGCAAATTAGTTATGCAAATACATATAATATACCACAGCAGGCATTTGCAAAAATATATTTGACATATATGAAAATATATATTCTGTATACAGTATATTCCACACATACTGTATCTTGCAAGTAAACAAGATACATATTTTACTCACAGCAGAAGTTAGTCCCACATGCACACCAGACCAAGAGCTCCAGAAGGCAATTCTTGGATGTTCCATCACAAAGTTTATTTGAACAGTAAAGAAAAAAACTGTAAAACTAAAGCCAAAATTAGCAACAGCAAAAACAGACCTCCCCACAAGATTGACATTTCACACTATCCTTGAAAAAGCATGGGAACAGCATGAAATGTCGATCCTGTGGGGAGGTCTGTTGTTTGCAATTGCTACTTTTAGCTTTGGTTTTACAACATTTTATTTTGTGTACAAATAAACATTGTGGTGTAAAATCTAAGAATTGTCTTCTGGAGTTCCTGATCCGGTGTGTGTGTGTGTATACCTAACATTTGCCATGAGCACCACTACATTTTGGAGCTGTCTTCTTTGCTTGTATACATATTTTACTATAAGAAGATATGAAGAAATAGTGCATTCAATATATAGTTACAGAATGTAGTCTATATATATATTATAAAGGTATATGCAATATGTATTCCATTCATTTTTCTAAACTATAAAACATAGTTATTTGCTATATAAAGCATATCTTTAATATGTATTATCAGTGTATATACAGTATATAAACTGCATTAATGCTCTAGTTAGGGTTACAGACACAAAAGTAGAGAAATGTGGCATTAGGGTTTCAAAACCTAACACGGCACCCCCACGCTGCACACACCAACGGGCGTCAGGGGATGCCTTGGGGTTGTTTGCCCTAACACTCACCCCTGGTGAAACATTTCAATAAATAAATAAAACATTCCATAAGTAACTAAGCTGAGACAGGCACAGCATAGAAGAATGGGGTGAACGTTAGGGATGACAACCCCAAGGCACGCCCATGATGCCTGTTGGTGTACAGTGTGGGGGTGGGGTGTTAGGTTTGGAAACTCTAATGCCACATTTCCCTACTTTTGTGGCTGTAACCCTAGCTAGAGCCTTAACACAGTTTTTTGCAATTTATTTCCTTACTTTCTTGAGATAGTATAATCATATCCTTATTTGCCTATGGGAGTGCATGGACCTCCAGACCCTGTGCTCCCATCCCTCCATAGATACGTATGTGTACAGTATGTAGCTATGGAAGCACAGGGCCCTCTGGGCCATGCACATCCATTTATAGGACAACAGTGACCAAATTGTCAGCATAGCTATCCTATTACCCCACCTCATGTATCCAGTACAGAAAATTGTCGCATCCCTGCCAAAATGTAATTCTGTGCAACTGCAATGCCATTCCATGCCACAGGTATGAAAACACAAGTTGGGCAGCATTTGAAAAAAGACAGCTGTGTCATACATGAGGTGGGATAATAAGAAAGGCTATGTGGTAAACCTGGGGTCAAAATATTTAAAATTTCCAAAGTTACGAGTGTGCATAGTGAAATTGCAATGAATGGTCATAACTTTGGAATTTTTTCATATTTTGACCCCACATTTTCAACTTAGTCTTCTCATGACCCCACCTCATAAACCTCATAGGCAAAAATATTCAAATCCATGCCAAATGCCATTGCACGCCACAGGTGCAAAAACACATTTTGGACAGGATGTGAAAATGACAGCTGTACTATTCATGAGGTGGTGTGAAAAAATTGTTATGCTGAAAATCTGGAGTCAAAATATTTAAAATTACCAAAGTTATGCATATGCATAGAAAGATTTTAATGGACACTCATAACTCAGCCATTTGTGAGAATTTTTGCACAACATTTTCAACATGGCCTTGTTGGGACCCTACCTTATGAACACTGGTGTTGAAATTTCATTATTCAGTCCCAAGACATGATTTTGGGCCACAACTGTGAAATTACCTTCAGGCCCGATTAACGAAATGACAGTGCCAGTGCTCATGAGGTGGGTCCCAAATAGGTCACGTTGTAAAAACTTGATGTATACATTCCTAAAAATGACAAAGTTATGAACATAAGTTCAAAACGCCATTGAAATACATTATATGGCACTTACCTGCATTCCTCAATTCACAGTTCGGCTTTGAAGAGTGCAGACATGTCTCAGTCCACAGAAGATGGCAGCTTATAACCTTCAGCAGTAGGTATAGGGTAAGGAGGGATGAAGTGGTGGGTGCTCAGTGAGGGTGGGGATGGGGAGGTGACGGTGGGACAACAAGGACTGTTTTCTTTTTTTCAGGTTTAATAAAAAAAATCAGGGTGCTGTTTTCTTTTTACACAGTAATAGTAAATACATATTTTGGGACACTGGGGGTGGACTCACCACTGTCTCACACTGCTGGGGATGCTTGTAATGCCGACATGGGGACTGGGCATGCACAGGTCAGAAAACAGTAAAATTTAAAGCCTAATAACTCTGGAAACCTTTGCTATTTTTTCACCAGACCTGTCAAAGGCACTACCTTGGGACATGACACATGTCCCCTGCAAATTTGGGGCAAAAACAAACCTTTCTGGTTAGGCTTTAGGTGAGAGCAAAAAAAAAAGCAACAAAAAAACAATGTTAATCATTGTACCCATTAGCACAATATGGCATCAGAACCACCCATTGGTTAACCTTACCCAAAATGGTGGCATCAGGTAGAATGAGTTGAGTATAGGAAAAAAGTATTTTTTTTCTCAAAAAATGACATATGCGGATCTCAGAAACTGCACAAGCTGCCATCACAAACATCTCCACACATCAAGACCTTACCACCTAGACAACACATGCAAAATTACAGTTCAATTTGTCAAAGATAGCTAAAGATATTAATGTGCGAAATTTGAGGTTTAACATTAAACAGGCTACTCAACCCTAACTATAGGTGTGATATATAATATATATATATCACAGATACTTTACAGATGTATATCAGGCCAAACCCATTTTAGTATGCATGAAATATATCTCAGAAAATACATCTCTGATATATTGAAAATATGTGTTTGCTAACATACACTTATTGTAGAAATTACAGTGTAAAATTATGCTTGCATGAAACTATAATAATTTTTCATTATAGAGTCCATAAAAACATTAAAATGTAAAACAAAATATTATCTTTGATAGCATAACAAAATATATACATTTAGGGTGGGATATTCAGACTGAGCCAGGCTGTGGCGCATGCCTGGGCACAGCGCAAGTGGGATGTGCATGGGCATTGACAGGGTGATATTCAACTGAGCTGCGCCATGGCACAGCATAGTTGAATATCACTCCTTGGCCACCCACAGTGCACATGGCACAGTGGCACTGTGCCAGCACAAGTGGCCAGAGTGAAGCAGGGGGATGCGCTAGCGCAATTGCCTTAGCGCAAGGCGCAACAACTGCAATATTCAAAAGTGCACAAGCAAATGGGGCCATAATGTATGCAAGGTTCAAATGGAGCCATTTGCATGTCATTATGGCACCATTTGCATGCAGGTGCACTGATCCCTGGCAACTTACACCTGGCGCCCTGCCAGGCTGCAGCCTTCGGGGACTGACGCCCCCTGCACAAGTGGCAAAGTGCCCCACTGCCCAATTGAGGGCATAGGGAGTGTAAATGAGCATCCCATATCCCTGGCGGTCCAGTGGACCACTCGCAGCCCGATTGCAGGCAGAAGTACAGTAATATACACCCTCCCATATCCCTGGTGGTCCAGTGGACTGCTCGCAGCCCAATCACAGGCATATGTAATAAATAATAGTCCAATATCCCTGGTGGTCCAGTGGACCACTCACAGCCTGATCGTGGGTGTCAGTAATAAAGTATGGCAATCCAATCCATCTCTGGTGGTCAGTGGTACCCCTCCCACCCACCACTGGACCCCACCACCCTACTCTCCCCCCTGGCAGCGGTGGGTGGCAGCTTCCACCATCAGCCGCCCGCTGCCCGCCGACTGACTCCGTGCTGGTGGCTATATGCCCATTGGTCCACAGCATGGGTGATGGGCGTGCAGCCGTACCATACTACACAGTCCAGAAATGTGAATGGCCTGGTCTGTGTAGTACGGTACAGGCTGCACGCCCATTGGCCCACATTGTGGACCAATAGGCACAAAGCCCTACCATACAGAGTCAGTCATCTGGCAGCGGGTGGCTGGTGGGTGGAAGGTGCCACCCACTGCTGCTGGAGGGGAGCGGTTGTAGGCCCAGTGGGTGGGGGGAGGGGTACCGCTGGACCACCAGGGATGGATTGGATTACCATATTTTATTACTGATGCCCGCGACCGGGCTGTGAGCGGTCCACTGGACCACCAAGGACATTGAACTATTATTTATTACATATGCCCATGATCAGGCTGCGAGCGGTCCACTGGACCACCAGAGATATTGGACTATTATTTATTACATATGCCCATGATCGGGCTACGAGCTGTCCACTGGACCACCAGGGATATGTGACTATTATTCATTACATATGCCCGCAATCGGGCTGCGAGCAGTCCACTGGACCACCAGGGATGTGGGAGGGTTGATATTACTGTACTTCTACCTGCGATTTGGCTGCGAGCGGTCCACTGGACCACCAGGGATTTAGGACATTCCCCTGTTACTACATATGCCTGGATCAGGCATGGGAGGTCGTAACCACGCAGGTGCCACCTGAGCTCGGGTGGCCACCCACAGCTGGCAGCTGCTGTGTTGCGTCCTGCACTATGGCAGCTCACCTGTGGGTGGCCAGCTGTTGCTCCTTTTTTATTTTGGCTCACCTGTGTGCAGCGCAAGTAGGGGTTGCGCATACATGGGCTTAGCACATCCCGGCTGAATATCAAGATGTGCAGAGTATGCATGGGCACGCCCCCACATGCGCCGTGATACATTATTGATGCACCTTAGTGCATTGGGATTGCGCTAGTAACATTCCCTTTGAATATTGGCGTCACATCAGTGGGTTGCAGATGGTGCAACTGTGTTGCACCATGCGCAACCCTTCTGAATATACCGCCCTGAGTATATCAATGCCAAGTGTAAGACATATCTCATTGAATTCTGCAAATATCTAAAATATAGCTGGATAAATGCACAGATATCTGAAATATGTGACATATTTAGGCATACTCAAATATAGTCTACATATTAACAAATACAGTACAGTTCTTTTCCATATAGGTATAATTTAAAACTATGTTATGAATATACTTTTGTGTTTTTTACATATTTAGCATCTTAAAAGGAAAACCAAAAATGAAAAGGTGTAAGTAACTCAGAATATATATATATATATATATATATACATAGATACATAGACAGTGTTGGCAGATAAGGGCCTATGGCCCACCCAGTCTGCCCATTTGAGCTTGTAAGTTCAGTTTATGTTTTCCTAGAAGTCTGTTGCCCCCTACTCCTGACCTCCAGAATTCCTTTATGTCTATCCCATGCATTCTTAAATCCTGTGATTGTTTCAGCCCCCACCACTTCCACTGGCAGGGTGTTCCACTTGTCCACCACCCATTCTGTGAAGAAATTCTTCCTCACAGTTCCTCTGAATTGTCCTCCCTCCAACTTCATCCCATGCCCTCTAGTTCTGGAACATCTTTTTCACTTAAAAATGGTGTATTCCTGCACCCTGTTCCTCCCTGTAAGATACATGTATGTCTCTATCATATCCCCTCTCTCCCTCCTATCCTCCAGGGAGTACATATTCAGTTCCTTCAACCTGTTCTCATAGGACTTGTGATGCAATCCATGTATCATCTTTGTTGCCCTCCTCTGAACCTTCTCTACCCTGTCTATGTCCTTACGTAGGTAAGGTCTCCAGATCTGTACACTGTACTCCAGGTGGGGCCTCACTAGTGCCTTGTATAGTGGAATTATGACCTCCCTTTTCCTGCTGGTGATGCCCCTGCCTATGCATCCCAGCATCCTATTTGCTTTACCTGCTGCCTTGTCACACTGTTTCCCTGCCTTGAGGTCATCAGAGATGATAACCCCAAGATCCCTTTCCTGCTTGGTGCATGCTATATCCTCACCCCCAACTGATATATTGTGCCAGGGTTTTTGTGCCCCATGTGCATTATCTTGCACTTCTTTGCATTGAATTTCAACTGACAAACCCCTGCCCATTCTTCAAGTTTCTGCAGGTCCCTTCTCATTCTGTCTACACCTTCTGGTGTGTCTACTCTGTTACAGAGCTTTGTGTCATCAGCGAACAGTAAAATTCTGCCTTCTAGGTGCTGTGCAATGTCACTGATGAAGATGTTGAATAAGACCGGTCCCAGCACTGATCCCTGTGATACCCCACTGGTCACTCTTCCCTCTGTGGAGTGACAGCCATTTACCACCACCCTCTGTGTCCTGCCGCCCAGCCAGTTACCTACCCACCACACTACTGTCCTGCCCACATCCATATTCCCCAGTTTGTGTAAAAGCCTTCTATGTGGCACAGTGTCAAAGGCCTTGCTGAAGTCCAGATAGGCCATGTCCACTGCCCTCCCCTGATCCACCTCCCTAGTCACCCAGTCAAAAAATTTAATGAGGTTGGTCTGACATGACCTCCCATTGGTGAAACTATGCTGCCTTGGGTCCTGTAGTCCATTGACAACCAGATGTTCCACCAATCTCTCCTTCAGTAGTGCTTCCATGATCTTCTCCACTACCGAGGTGAGTCTGACTGGTCTGTAGTTCCCTGCTTCCTCTTTGTTCCCACTTTTGTATAAGGGGACTACATCTGCTGTCCTGCAGTCTTTGGATACCTCCCCTATTTCCAGTGACTGGCTAAACAGGATAGCCAGAGGTTCAGCCACCACCTCTCTTAGTTCTTTAAGGACCCTGGGGTGCACCCCATCTGGCCCCAATGCTTTATCAACTCCTATTACTTCCAGTTCCTTCAGGACCCTTTCTCATGTAAGGGATTTGTGTCCATTTCTGCACCATTCTCACCCCTTGTACTCCCTTCGGACCCATTACCCTCCTCTTCCTCAGTAAAGACTGAGCAGAACTACCTGTTCAATATGTCAGCTTTACTGTTGTCAACCTCCAAGCGGCCCCCATCGTCCCTCTTCAGTCTCACTATCCCTCCCTTTGCCTTTCTTTTTTCACTTATGTACCTGTAAAAGGTTTTGTCCCCTCTACCCACTGATTTTACAATGTGTTCTTCTGTCTGAGCTTTGGCTTCCCTTACTGACCTCCCTGCCTCCCTTTGCTTCTCCTAGTGCTTCTCTCTATCCCCTTCTGCCTGTGTCTTTTTGTATTGCCTGAATGCAATCTTTTTGGCTTTCACTTTCTTTGCTACCTCTTTGGAAAACCATAATGGTCTCCTCTTCCTTTTTCTCTTGCTAACCTGCTTAATGCATAATTCTGTTGCTCTTGTAATCCCCATTTTAAATACTGCCCACCATTCCTCAACCCGTGATTCCTGCCCCATTCCCCTTAATGCCTCTTTCAAGTATCTCCCCATTTTCCCAAAGTCTGCCCCCTAAAATCCAGGATACATGTTTTTGTGTGGTTTGGTTCTGCTCTTTCTGTGATTTCAAACCACAGTGACTGGTGGTCACTGTTCCCGAGGTGCTCCCCCACTGTTACCCCCATCACACTGTCCCAGTTTGTGAGCACAAGGTCCAGTATTGCCTTCTGCTGAGTTGGTTCCATGACCAGTTGCTTGAGGAAGGCACCCTGAAGGATAAATCTGCTCCAAGTTGATGCTGCTGCTGCTGGGATGCTCCAGTCCACGTCTGGAATATTGAAGTCTCCAACCAGTACTACCTCACCCTTGTCTGCCATCCTTTGGATGGCTAGCATCAGCTCCATGTCTGTTTCTTCCTCCTGGACTGGTGGTCTATAGACCACACCTGTGCGGATGGTTGGCCCCATTTTCCTTTCCAGCTTAACCCACAGTATCTCTCCCCCATTTTGTTCCTCCTGGATCTCTGTGGTCCTTACGTCATTTTTCACATATAGTGCCACTCCTCCTCCCTTCCTACCTGCCCTGTCTCTTCTGAATATGCTGTAGCCAGGTATGGCCATCTCCCAGTCATGGTTATCATTACACCAGGTTTTAGTGATGGCTACAATGTCCAGGTCTGACTGCACCATGACAGCCTCCAGATCTTCCATTTTGTTGCTAAGGCTCCTGGCATTGGCACACATGGCTTGCCAAGATTTGACCTCCCTAGACTGTTTCACTGTTCTACTCCAGCCCCTTCCTTGTTTGTCTTTTATCCCTGGTTCTCCTTGCTGTCTGCCCTTCTGCTGAATTTTGCCCCTTTTCTGCCTATCCACCTCTTGGACGCTAATCTCCATCTTCTGCACACTGCTTTGTAGAGATAGCCACTCCTCCGGTTCACTGGTTCTACTGCTAGCTGTGGGGGGTGAGCAAGTAGGTACCCTCCTTGCTGGCCTGCCACCCCTCTTTGCTAGTTTAAATGCTTGTCAATGTAGCATTTAAACTTATCATTGAGTGCTTGGATTCCCCTCCAGGATGGATGCTGGCCGTCAGGCTTGAACAAACATCCATCCCTGCAGGTGGGTCCCCAGTCACCAATGAATCCAAACCCTTCCTCACAGCACCAGTTCTTCAACCATGAGTTAAAGTTCCTGGTGCATGCACCCCTATGCTCTCCCTTGCCTCTCGCAGGTAGTACTTCTGAGAAAGTGACAGAAGTAGCTACTTGCTTGAGACCCCTCCCCAATTTCCTAAACTCTTCCTGAACTTCCTTTGGCTCCCCATTTGCCAGGTCACTAGGTGGATAATGACATCCAGCTCACCCTCCCGTCTTCCCTTCCCAGTGATCCCCAGGATCTTCCTTCCATCCCTCCATGCCATGGCACCTGGTAGGCACCTCACCTCCTTGTCCTCCCCCTCCTGTGTTCCTAGCTGGATCCATCTTATGATGGAGTCCCCCACCAGGATTCACTTCCTCCTCCTCTGGGGTCCACTGCTCTCCCCACTGAGGTCACTTTCTTGGCTAACCTCCACATCCTTTCCTTCCACTTCTCTGGTTACCTCTGTTTGGTTGTCCCCATTTGCCAGTGTGGCATATGAGTTCTTGAGTGGAATAGGATCTGGGATGTGCCTCTGCCTGACCACTCTAACCATCCCTGAGCCCACTGTCATCCAAGTGCTCCTCGTTCTCGTCCTCCTTTGAGGCAGTTGCATTGGACTAGGTGGTCTCTGGATAGGGGTGATGGTACTCCTGACCCAGTTTACTTCCGCTCTGAGTCTGGCTACCTCATCCCACAGTCCAGAGAGATGCTTGCAGATAGGGCAGCACCTCAGTGTCCAGAAGGCCTGCCTGAATATGGCTGCCCCCCAGCCACTGCATTCCACCATTCCCAACATTATACTGCAATTATACTGCTATTCCACTACTTGTCTGTTACTGAAGCTCTCCTAGTTCCCTTTTTATTAATTTACTATCCTAAAAATCCTGCCCCTGATCCTCAGATACTTTTCTTTAGAAAAAAAAGAAAATAAACCAATAAATAAATAAATGAGTCAAAACACTTGTCATGCTGAGGGTGGGCTTCTTCCCCCTAATGCCCCTCCTACTCCAGACCCCTTACTATCCCCTGTGTTTAGCTCCTGTCAATCAGATTTAACAGGGCATATAATTAAGAGTTGGGGGAAGGGAAGAGAGGGGGCCAAAAATTTGCAGCAATTAAAGAGAGCGAAGAAATACACCACCACTACGTTTTACATTTTCAACAGCCCAAAAATAATTCTAAGTAAAGAAAGCAAAGAAATTACAGTGTCACTGAAAGCCTGCAATCTAAGTTTAAAAGAAAAATAGCAATTACCAGTTACTGTAAAGCATTGAATTGAATATGTTTCCTTCCCCTTCTGGCTTCTTCTGAGAAAACAAAACTCACTTGCTACCTCAACTCTGACTAAGCCCCACCTCCAGTTATCATGTAGCTGAGGTCAGAGGCCAGACAATTAACACCGCTCACCCAAACTACAGGGCAAGTCAGACAAGCCAAGACTAAATTTGCAGCAATTAAAGACAGCAAAGAAATACACCACCACTAGGTTTTAAATTTTCAACAGCCCAAAAACAATTCTAAGTAAAGACAGCAAAGAAATTACAGTGTCACTAAAAGCCCACAATCTAAGTTTAAAAGAAAAATAGCAATTACCAGTTACTGTAAAGCATTGAATTGAATATGTTTCTTTCCCCTTCTGGCTTCTTCTTAGAAAACAAAACTCACTTGCTACCTCAACTCTGACTAAGCCCCACCTCCAGTTATCACGTAGCTGAGGTCAGAGGCCAGACAATTAACACCCCTCACCCAAACTACAGGGCAAGTCAGACAAGCCAAGACTAAATTTGCAGCAATTAAAGACAACAAAGAAATGCACCACCACTATCTTTTAAATTTTCAACAGCCCAAAAACAATTCTAAGTTGTTGGATAGATTTGAAATATATGTTTACCTAAAATGCTAAATACTGTATGTAGAAAATGCAATAATGTGTATGCACAAATAAGTATTTTTGATTTTACTCAAGGACATAACATTGAAATAACAAAAACTTGAATTTTGAAATAGTATATCAGATGGAGTCAAGTGACGCTCTTATCTGAGTAGCTGCTCTCCTGCATCTCTCCTCTCTACCCCACTACAAATTCCATTATTTAACTATTAAAAATCTACTTCCCACCGTTATTGCTGAAGGATCTGACTACAAAACGTCCCTGCAGCACTTTGGTGGTGTTCTTCACCAGGTTTTTTGCCAGCACTTCTGAAATAGAGATGAGGCCCACTGGCCTCTGCCATATGCCTCCACAGACACCAGAGAAATCTAATAAGAAATCAAAAGCCCACGGCTCCGGTTCGGGCAAAAGTTCTACTCCCACTCTGGCAGCTGTTCCACTCTCTGAGGAGCGCTTCCTTCAAGAATTTGCACCATTCAAGGAGTCTCTTCACGAAATCAAAGAAGAACTGAAATCATTGCGTTCTGATATCATACAAACATACGAACATACGAATGTGCCAGCAGAAATAGACCACCTGGTCTAAGTCTGCTCGAGTGTGCAGCCAACGCCCCTAGTTTGCAGCTGCCCCATCCCCTCCCCTTTGTCATCCCATTGCCACCCCCACCTCCCCACCCTCACTCTCCCCTGTTCCCTGTCCCATGCCCTTTTGAATCTGTTCACAGATTTACATGATACCACCCATTCTGGTAGTGTGTTCCATTTTGCTACCACACTTTCTGTGAAATAGTGTCTCCTCATTTCCTTCCTAAATCTTCACTCCTCTATTCTTAGTTCGTGCCCCCTGGTGACCCTCCTCCTCCTTAACTTAAAGACCCCATCTGCCTCATCCTTATTGATTCCCCTCAGATACTTGAATGTCTCTATCATGTCCCCCCTGTCCCTTCTATCCTCCAGGGTGTACATATTCAGGTCTCCCAGCCTGTTGTCTTAGTCTCTCCCCTCCATTCCACATTTCATCTTTGTTGTCCTCCCCTGCACCCCCTCCAGTAGACTGATATCACGCTTTAGGTATGGCCTCCAAAACTGCACACAATACTCTAAGTGCAACCTTACCAGTGACCTGTAGAGGGCAGGATCACCTCTTTTCACCTGGACAAAACCCCCTTGCTATGCACCTCAGCATTTTGTTCACTTTTGCAGCTGCTCTTCTGCACTGGGCAGTGTTTTCATGGTCCATGTTACCATTTCCTCTAGGTCCTTCTCCTCCTCAGTGAATCCCAGCTTAACCCCTTCCCCAGCCAGTATTCTCTCCCTGGGTTCTTCACCCCAAAGTGCATAACCTTACACTTCTTTGCATTAAACCCCAGCTGCCACCTCTCTGACCACTCCTCTAGCTTGCATAGGTCCCCCTGCAGCTGCTTCCATCCCTCCTCTCCATCCACCACTGCTCCAATTTTGTGTCGTCAGCAAACAGACTTACCTTGCTCACCACCCCATGTGCAATGTCAGATATGAAGAGCCCAAACAATACTGGCCCCAACACAGAGCCCTGTGGCACCCACTCATCACCGGCCTTGGAGTTGAGAGCTCTCCTCTCACCATCACCTGTTGCAGCCTGCCACTCAGTCAGCTTGTAATCGAGTTCATCATTTTTGCCCCTACCCCTACACCAGTTCGCTTCTCCCCAAGCCACTCATGAAGCACTGAATCGAAGGCCTTGCTGAAGTCCAAGTAAAGAACATCCACCGCATGACCCATATCCAGCTCACCTGTCATGCAGTCATAATATTGTATGAGGTTGGTTTGACAAGACTTCCCTGAAACAAACCCATGCTGCCTCACATCCTGGAGGCCATTGTCCTCCAGGTACGATACAAGTCTTTCCTTTAGTATTGTCTCCATGAGTTTGCACACTATGGAGGTGAGACTTACCGGATGATAATTACCCAGTTCATCTCTTGCCCCGCTCTTGTGTAATGGTACTACATGTGCCATTCTCTAGTCCAGTGGCACAATCCTGACTCCAGTGAGGTGCTGTACAGATCCGCCAGCGGCTCTGCCAACACCTCTGCCATCTCCATCAGCACCCTGGGGTGGATACCATATCAGAGATCTATATAAAAGAATGGGGGATTTAGAGGTCAGAATTTTCTCCCTGGAAAAATGGAAGGAAGTCTCTGGCTCTGAAACCACTTTGCTATGCCAAAAAAGTTTGTTCTCTTGAAAATAAGCTGGAGAACCTGGAGGGGAGAAGCAGGCAGAATAACCTCATCCTTTTTAGGCTTCCCGAGGGCAAGGAGGGGACCGTGCCGATTCAATTCACCCAAAAACTGCAAGAGCAGATTGCTGGACCCTCTCTGAATGGCCCCACATACATAGTGGAGTGTGCACATTGTTCCCTGCACCCTAAACCCCCTGCCAGCTTGCCCCCATGCCCCTTCATGTTTAAGCTCCTGAATTTTTTAGATAAACAGTACGTGCTGCAGAAAACCAGAGATTTAAAAGATATTCTCTGGTACGGTACAAGGTTGTGGATTTCCAAGGATCTGCCTGCGAGCATATGTCAAAAAACAGCAACCTTCCACCCCGTAGTGGTAAAGCTTATTGCTGCAGATATTAAGTTTAGGGTGTTATACCCTGCCCACCTGCAAGTTTCACTTCAGGGTACCTGGCAATCCTACGACATGGTCGAATTCACTGTCCAGTCATTCAGAAAGGCACTCCCTGATCTGTTCAATGACCGAAGAACTCCAGGAAACAATGGGCATGGGCAATCGCTGTTAGCTAGATGAGATCATCTGCTCATTGTTGTTACTCCTTGGATGTCCAACTTATTAATATGCAACCAGATTCCTTGTGTTTTTGAATTCCTGTTCCAACCTGACTTCTCCTGAATTTCTCAATTACTGGACAATTTTTTTTTTCTTCTGGGTCTTCACCTAATTTACTTTTGAGGCTTCCAAATTGTTATTATACCTTTCCACTACCGTGCCCCAGGTGGGTGACCTCCCTTCCTTGACCTTTGTGTGGCTGATATTTCCTCTCCATCTATTCCATCGGAGGGACAGTTCACTCATGCTAGGGGCTAAGGTTGCTGTTTACTAGCCTCAATACTTTCGTTGGTACATACGGGACCTTTTGTACAAGATTGCACTGTACTCTCTGGACTAATTAGGTTGAGCTCTCAATACCAATTCAGTGTTAGGTTTGTACTGCTAATTCTTCATGATATAATTAGTTCTGGTTTCTTCTAGCTCCAGGGATATTTGTGAGGCTACTTCCTGCCATTTTATAGCTGTTGATAGGGTGTTTAAACAATCTTATTACCAGTTAATGTTGAGATGTTCACCACATTAGGGTGAGGCATAGATTTAGATCAAGGGGGGAGTTGGTGGGTTGAGGTGATAGCTATGTCGGAGCAGGATATTATGCACCAAGCTTGTTGGGGTTTAGGGGATGTTTTTGGGGAGGTTGTTGTGGGTTTTCAGTGGGACAACATTTCACTTTTCCTTTTACATGGGTGGGGGGTGAGATATAGATTGAGGGTTGGAGTGGTGGTTGGTGGGTCCATCTCTGGTTGGATTATGATACTGCTTATGATACTCAGTTGCTATTTGCTGACTGGCATATGGCAATCCCCCCAATGCTTATTCTCTTATCAAATAGATATGGCATCCAATTATAGGTACTGCTCCTGGAATGTCAAAGGGACTCAATCGCTGTCTAAAAGAGCCAAAGTCCTGCTTCATCTTCGTAAGCTGCAGGTTGATGTGGCCTTCCTTCAGGAGATGCATCTTTCTGCTGCTCAGCTCCCATTTCTGAGAAATTTCTGGGTGAGCCAGGTATTCAGTTCGGGGCAGGATTCCTGTAAATATGGAGTCGCTATTTTGATCCTAGATCCGTCCCATTACGCCTCCTTCAAGAGGTTGCTGATTTGCAGGGTAGATTTATATTTCTTAGGGCCTTACTGGGACACCTAGAGGTCATCCAGGGTTCAGTTTATGGCCCTATTAAAGAAGATCCCGCTTTTTTCTCTCAAATGCCTTCCATCCTATCTCAGTGATCATCTCACCCGATGATTCTTGGGGAGAATTGGAACATAGTCCTGAACAATTGTTTAGATAGATCCTCTTCCCGGTCTCAATCCCCCACCTTAAGTCAACTGGCATTAAGGGGGGTAATGGACTCCCTGGGCTTTGCATTCCACTCTATCCCATATAACTCCTTCTCCCAGATAGACTTTTTCCTTTTGAGCACTGAAGCGCTGCCAGGAGTCATAACCCGCTGTTATAGTGCCAAAGCCATCTCGGACCACCACCCAGTTATCTTACAGGTTAATCTGGCCTCTTCAGTTACAAGGGACAAAATGTGGCACCTCTATAATTTCCTATTAAAATGCCTGGATACAGTCGATAAAATACAGTCATTTATCTTAGAATATTTCCATCTCAACCACTTCTCTAAGCCCAAATTAGATATCCTTTGGGGTGCTTTTAAATGCGCTCTTAGAGGGGAACTCATCAGGATAGCCACTAGAAGGAAACAAGAGTCATCTCAAGCCATGGCCTCTATTCTGTCTCAGATTCATGTGTCAGAGAGTCGTCTGTCAGAATCCTCCCCTTTATCCTGTTGGGAGCGCTTTGAAACTCTAAAAGCTCAGTACCACACCATCATAGGGGAAAAGGCGGAACACCTTCTTTTAAAAAACAAATCCCAATATTTTGATCAAGGGGAGAAGGCTGGTAAACTCCTCACATTGCGCTTACGCAGCCAGTAGGCTGAACAGATTATTCCATCCATCCGGTCAGACTCTGGCTGCTTAGTCACCTCACCCAAAGATATTGTTCATCAATTCCAGACTTTTTACAGCTCTCTTTACACAGCCCCCAACCTCTCCAGATCCTTCTGCCCTGGACACCTTTCTCCAGGACCTCGATTTACCAAGCCTAAACGAGGATGAGGAGGGATGCTTGAAAGTCCCATTAACTTTACAGGAAGTTAAAACAGTTATAGAAGCCTTACCATTAGATAGGTCTCCTGGCCCAGATGGGTTCTCCACCAATTTTTATCATAATTATAAAGACCTTCTGGCCCCTTAACTCCTGGACTTTTTTCAATACCTCCACCAGACGGAACTAACAGACACCTCTCTCACCATTGCCGCCATAGTTGTTCTGCCCAAGCCTGGGCGCGACCCTCTATCAGTGGCCAACTATAGGCCAAGATCTTTAATTAATGTAGATATTAAGATCCTTGCAAAAATCTTGGCCATGAGATTGAAAGTTGTATGGGAAGGTCTTCTCAGCAGGGAACAGGTGGGTTTTGTTTCAGGTAGATTATCAGCTGATCATATTTGGAAAATTCTTCATCTTGTCTCCTCATCCAGGGACTCCACCACTCACACTGTGTTGATTTCTCTGGATGCGGAGAAAACCTTTGATAGAGTTTTGTGGGACTACCTGTTTCATCTGCTCCCTAAATATGGCTTCCAAAGTGAATTCATAACGTGGATCAAAATACTATACACCAAACCTTCAGCCCGTGTCTTCCGTAATGGGGTGTTTTCTGAACTTTTTCCCCTTCAATAAGGAACACGGCAAGGGTGTCTACTCTCCTCTTTTTTGTTTAATCTACACCTTGAGCCCCTAATTTGAAAAATAAATCTCTCCCCACTAGTCCATGGTATAGTCATAGTTCCCTCACAATACAAACTTTCCGTATATACGGACGGCATCCTTTTACACTATACCTCCCCAGCTACCTCATTGCCTGAGGCTTTGAACATTATCACTTTATTTGGCTCCTTCTCTAATTATACATTAAACTTATCAAAAACTGAACTTATGCCCTTGAATAATTCAACCCACCTCTCTATAGTACAGCATTTGGGGTTCTGTTCGGTAAATGACAAGTTAAAATATTTTGGCTTATACATCAGTATGGACCCACTTAAGATCAAAAAGTATAATTTGGACCACTTACTTCTTGTTATTCAGAAAGATCTTAATCACTGGTCTTTGCTTCCTCTTTCCACCTGGGGCCAGGTGAACTTTCTCAAAATGAATGTCCTTCCTAGAATTTTATATCCCCTCCTTATGCTTGGCTTATACCTCCCTAAAAGTTGGTTTACCCAGATTAATAGGCTTTTCTCCTGCTTTCTCTGGCTGGAGAAACCACCCCATAGATCATTAGTTAAATTCATGAGAGCTAAAGAGGCTGGGGCTTTAAAAGTTCCTAACATGTACCTGTATTATTTAGCCATACACTGTTCTTGTCTTTCCCTCTGGCCTGGCTCTGTCTCAGATACCTCTCTTCCAAGTTATTCTCCCCAACGGCTTGATATTGAGGGCTTCCTGACACAACAGCAGGGCCAATGTCTCAAATCATTATTGTACATTCCCATTAGAAAGATCCCCCATCCCTTAAAAGCTACCCCTATTGCATATTCCATTAGGGCCCATCATCAGCTATGGCAACTGCTATCCTTAAGTCCCTGTCAGGACACAACACAACCACTACTGGCTAACTTGACCTTTCGGATTGCTGGCAAAATGTTGACCAGGTCTACCTAGCCCACACTGGAGTTCCTCTCAGTAGATGACTTTTTGTCCTCTAACAAGCTTCTTACTTTCCATGAAGTTCAGCAGAAACATGGAAGGCCCATATCTATGAGTTTCAAATATTTCTAGCTGCATCACATGCTCTTAAGTCATTTTGGAGGTGGACTCTGGCTCAATGAGTATGGAACTTTTTTACGCCCCCTGTTATTGTCACATCCCACTTCCCATGTGGTCCCTTTTTTTCACACACAACTTCAGAATCTCCTTGCTGATAAGGAACACCCATTTCACTATTATTGGGATATGGCCCTTCCTCAGCAGGACTGACCCCGAGACTGGAGATGCATTTGGAAGGGAGTCTACAAATACATAAAATGGAATAGATATCACTTTATTCAATTTCAGATTTTGCGTAACTTATTTTTATATACCCATTAAACTTCACAAGATGGATACGCTCCCCATGATGTTTGTACTAAACGTCAGTGTGAGAGGGGTTCTCTACTTCACATTCTCTGGCAATGTGATAAGGTTAGGCCCTTCTGGGAGGAAATCAGACATCATCTTGATCCCCTCTTGGGCCTTGATAAGGCTTTACACTGGATATATGTATCCTTGGTAATTTCTCCGAATTTTTATTAGGTAATCAGAAACCACATATAGCCCTAATATCGGCCTGTGCCAAAAAAATTATTCTGCGCCATTGGTGTGATTCTGCCACCCCTACACATTGGGAATGGCTCCAAGAAATCCTGTTTGCACTTCAGGCAGAGCGTACCATTGCCAATATGTCCTACTCACTTGCCAAATACAAGTGTTTCTGGGATCCCCTATAGACTTTACTGACACTGAACCCTGGGTGATAGCAAGAATATATTTATTGTGGTACATTTAAGGTCTGCCATTTAAGGACTGCTACTCTTGAAGCCCTTGAATCTACCTTAATCATAGTCCACATCCATGGCATTGGGGATCCTTTCTGTTGTTTTATCACATTTAATGTCATCCCAAATTATTGTTACTACAGAGAGACAGTTGGGGTGGTGGGGAGGATAGTTAGGTGGGTGGTATTCTTATTGTAACTATAACCTGATTGAGTATACTTTATGCTGGGATACACTCCTTCCTGTTAATGTGTTGATTTTTGAATTGTTAACAGCTTGTATTGTTCTGTACTTTGTAGTACCAACTTTACCTTAATCAGGATTAATAAAGTACACTAAATGACTAAAAAAAAGAAATAGTATATCAAAAAATATATTTAAAATATATATATATCAAAGATGTTTCCCAGATATGATACATCTTGGATCGTTCTGTGAATATCTTGAATATATCTTGAAATATATATGAAAAGTGTGACTGTAGCTGATGTATGTTTGAAACATATTTGGGGATGCAAGCACATATTTCAAATATTAGAAAATATACATCTTTTCCATATGAGGGAAGACAAGTCTGAGCAAGAGCAGCCAGCCCTTCCCTGTAAATGCTTGCTTTCCTGCTATACTGCAACAATCGGAAGCAGTACAGCCATCAGTACACACAAAGAGCAAAAGTACTTGCAGTTTGGTTGCTATGGCAGGTTCAGACTTTTGGTCTGTCTATCTCCACCATAAATAGGCAGCATTCAGCAATGGTTGTACTTGACAATCACTGAACTGGTGTGGTTCACTCGCTTGTTCCACTCACACTAGATATTCTATTCAGCTGGGCTATAGGTCCTATTTCTAGTGCTCTCGATCACATGACTCAACTCACTCAAAGTTGTTCAAAGTCTCCCTGCACGCAGCATGTGATGCCTGTTTGATACACCTTTGCATGATGGCTGCTCCCTCACTGCTATGGCCGTCAATCTCGAAAAAGAAAGCTGTTGGACTGGATCTCAACATCTCAATGTTTTTTTTTTCTTTTGCACCTTCACCATTGTAAGGGAGGATAATGCACAATAACATTTCTTAGGCTCTTGCCTGCTAGAATCCAGTGAGCTGATAGAATGAATGCCAGCTCTCTGACTTTTTCACTGCAGTGTATGACTTAAATGTAAAAGCAGCTCATGTATCCTGGTGTATACATAGTAGTAAAAATATTTTTTATAGGATAAAATGATGGAGGAATTGGAAACTAGAACTATGGAAACAAATGAAGCTCCCCCACTACTCCCATGCCCTCAACCGCCAAAAAGAAAACCACCGCCGGATTCACCTCCCCGACCAGGATGGGGTAAATGAAAGATTAGAACTTTTTTTTTCATGGAGCTTACTTTCATGAAAGTGACTTTGTTGGAAGTGGTAGAGGATCTCCAGCTGGTAAAGCCAGTGCTTGAATACTTCAGCCAGCTGCCGAGGGATGCCAAAGCTCAAGTCGGCTCCCTAGAGGACACCCAATGGCAGGAAGCACACGAAATCATCGAACCGAGGAAAAAAGTTAACAGATATGAGGACAGAGTTGAAGATCAAGAGGGGTGAAGTCAATGTAATAATCCCATCTTCATGGGGATCTCAGAGAAGGCTGAAGGCAATGATATGCTAGACTTCATGCTGGCTTTGTTAATCGATGTGGTGGGACTCACCCTCATGATGGCAAGTATGCAGTGGAAAGAGCTAATCAGCCATTTAAACCACTCTTGTCCCCCTAAGCAAGTCCACAGCAATTATCATCAAATGTTTAAACTTCCAGGATAAAGTCTAGATACAGGTGAAGGCAAATGAGAAGCAAAATCTAACTTGGAACGGACATACATTTTATATATTTAGTGAAGTCATGCCAGCAGAAGCGTGACAAATAAATCACCTAGAAGAAGGTCAAAAAAGCTTTACACTCATCTGGGGTGAAATTTAATGTAGCCCCCCCCCCCCGGTGTCTAGGGGTATGCTAATGGTAACTGTCCATGGAGAGGGGAGACCACAGCAGACACTACTCCAGAAACAGCTTCAGTCACATTGGGGTGCAAGGATCTTTGGGTGCTGGGCTGAAATGCAATCATAGTTAAACATAATAGCATTTGATGAAATAACTGAAAACTACAACTTTATAGAACAAACTGTGGGAATCTCATTTAATAACAAAATTAATACACATTCCATGGAGTAAAAGATAAGCAGGTTAAGGTAGGTAGCACACATATCTTGAACCACTATGATCCCATATTTCACATGGCAAACAGTTCACATGAGCAGACTATTTATGTAAACAATAGCTCATGGATTCCCATAGGACGTTAATCAGACATCACCAAATTCAGGCAGATTTAATCCCCAGATAAAATTTGGGCTGATGTGGCCCTACTTCTACTCTTCTCCCTTTTCTCACTGGCATCTCTGCCCATGGAGAAGGCTTGCCTTACATCTCAGGGTCGTCCACTCCATCCTGAGTCCCACCTCGATTGGTTCACTGCAACTCCTCCGCACGATACAGACCGGCCTCTCAAATTGGGGCCGCTAGCTCCCTTCCAACTCCCATATCACCATTGTGTAGCTTCCCTTGGGCAACTGTCCCCACAACTTACAGGCAACATGTCCCCAAACTGTGGCAAGCAGTGCTTCATCCATGATGGTTTTACTCTCACCCTCTGCAGGACTTCAGAGCTGGAAGCTCCCAGTGAAACTCTTCTCGATGCCTTTCTACTTGACTCAATCTCATGCCTCACATTCAGGCTGCAGTCCCAGTAGGGCATTCGACTCCAATCCCACCAAAAAAATATAGCTGGGGTTCCTCACAGGGCTCAAACTATGGCCACTGCCATGTCCTTCTACTGGTTCTACCCATCAATCATCCAGTGGCATGAACTGTACCCTACCTTAGACTCCAACCCCACCAAAGAGGGGGTTACATTCACATGCTCCACCCAGCTTGCCTGATTTTCACCACAAGTAAAGGAAACATTGAGTTTCCTAATGTAGCAGCAGCTAAAACAGAGCTACCCAACCTCATGTTGGGCTTTCAGAGCATCCAATCCAGGAAACCTGAACAGCCTACCAATGCCACCAAACAATGCTAGCCACATTACAGCTGCACCTGTAACTTAATCTATCTGCCCAGCCTGTATAACATTTTTAAAAATGTGGGGCAAGCAGACTGTTGCATTTTGGCAGACTCATGGGGAATGTAAGACTGTTCATAAAATGGGATTGCTTCCCCCGAGCCCTCAAAAGTTAAACATGGTGCCCATTGGACTTGTTACCACCTGGCAAACTTCACCATTGTGGAGAGAGTGTCTTCTCCACCAGAGTTTTCTGCCCTCCTTCTGAAGATGTGTATTAACACACAACACATACAGCAGCAACCTCCAAGCAGGCAGTCTCATTCTCAAAATGCAGCAACATGCAAGAGGGAGATCATCAGGATTAACCAATCAGCAGTGATGCTGTTGACATAGAGAAGACAAAGGTCATCATTCATGTGGCATAAACACAGATCGCTGTGGGACACAGAAACAGACTGTATAGGGTGCAAAATGCCATGGATATGGACTTCTCTATCACCACTGCCAAAGTAAGGTGATTTCATCATTTCAGGGGAGTGCCTGAGAGGGAAAGTATGCATGCATGGGGGTCAGAGCTGAAGGAGGATAGTGCAGGTCTTGTAAGTACAGTCATGCCACCAATAGGCCATGGAACAAAGCAGGGAGGGTTATGAATATTCATGGCTACTTAGAACACTGAGCAAGGTGCTGGTAGTATCAGGGCTTCTATGCAAAACAGCACTCTGTCTAATGACAGTACAGCAAAGGGATCCCTAGGTGCAAGTGCCACCATGCCTGTGTAATTTTATTAGCCCTTCCCCCATGTTTACAAACAGCAACATGACTAAGGTATTCATATAACTAATCCACTATCTAAAGAAAGAGACATGGGAATCAGGGGAAATAATTGGACTAGCTGGTCTGGCAGAACTGTTTGCTGTTATGCTGGTATATTTGACGTATGTGGTTAATTACTAATAGAGAATAAGTTTTAGTTTCTTATTAAACCCTCCCCCTACATTTGAGTCTCTCAAAACTACAAGTATAATGGTGTCTTTTCCTCAATGAGCATTGAACTTGTTTCTAGAGGGCAACTCTATGCACTCACTGTCAGTCAACAGAGAAAACTTCCATGCTGTCACTGAAGGTCAAGGAGTTTTATTCTCACTGATTGCATACTGGGGCCATTTGGTAGCCACATTGGGTGTATGCCTCATGGACTAGCTGTGCAGTTAAGGCAGGATCCTGCCTCTGTGGAAATTTCCCTAGCCCACACTCTCTCCCCTGAGAGGGTGCAAAAGGGGAACTCATGTGCTATTCACTAAATTCCCCTTCTTGGGGAGAATCCACGAGTACACCAACTTCAAGGGTTAAGCCTACAGGCAATTACTGTAGTTGCTTTGTGTTTTTATATGTTTGTGCAAAGTTTGCCATGTTGTTATTGTTTGTTCCAGTTGACAATAGTTTTAACAGCAGCAATCATGCAAGGGTTAATACAAAAGTATTTGGTTACGCAGGAAATGTCAGGATTCAATTGCCCAGTATAACAATGCCTCTTTGGGGTGCAAATACCAACTGTGCAGTGTCTCTACAGGTTTGACGCTTCAAACATAGAAGTTACACTGTATATCCTGTTCAGTCCAGCTGCTTTATACATAGCTATATAGCTGCATTGATTCACCCACGCTTAGATCCTCATTGTATACAGGTCAGATTTAGTATATTAGTATTGCGTTAGTCCTCGCTACTGCTGTCTGTTATAGTAACGTCTCTACTGTCTTCAAATGCTTATTTGATGAGATTGTTATTTATTCTCCTGTACCCCATTTCCCCAAGTTGTACCTGGAAATAAGTCCCGGCTCAGTGTGCCTTTCTTGGTTATCAACTTTTAAATAAATAAATATAAGTGGGATGGTTCAAAAAGCAGGATCACGCACAAGTAATTTAGATAAATGGAATAATGGATTCACAGGGTTTTAAATTTGTCTCTTGGAGTATTAAAGTGGCCAAACAAAAGAAAAATGTCACATGATTACATAGATACATAGATCCGTTGGCAGATAAGGGCCTATGGCCCACCCAGTCTGCTCATTTGAGCTTGTAAATTCCCTTTACATTTTTCTAGAAGTCTGTTGCCCCTTACCCCTGACCTCCAAGATTCCCTTCTGTCTATCCCATGCATTCTTAAATCTCATGATTATTTCAGCCCACCACCACTTCTTCTGGCAGGGTGTTCCACTCGTCCACCACTCTTTCTGTAAAGAAATTCTTCCTCATGTTTCCTCTGACTCACCCTCCCTCCAACTTCATCCCATGCCCTCTAGTCCTGAAACATTTTTTTGCTGGAAAATAGTGTATTCCTGCATCCTGTTCCTCCCTGTAAGGTACTTGTATGTCTCTATCATATCCCCTCTCTCCTTCCTCTCCTCCAGGGAGTACATATTCAAGTCCTTCAGCCTGTCTGCATAGGATTTGTGATTCAATCTCTGTACCATCTTTGTTGCCCTCCTCTGAACCTTCTCTACCCTGTCTATGTTCTTATGTAGGTAAGTTCTCCATCACAGTACACTGTACTCCAGGTGGGGCCTTACTAGTGTCTTGTATAGTGGAATTATGACCTCCCTTTTCCTGCTGGTGATGCCCCTGCCTATGCATCCCAGCATCCTATTTGCTTTACCTGCTGCCTTGTCGCCCTTTTTCCCTACCTTGAGGTCATCAGAGATGATAACCCCAGGTCCCTTTCCTGCTTGCTGCATGCTATATCCTCACCTCCCAACTGAGATGTTCTTCTAGGGTTTTTGTGCACCATATTCATTATTTTATACTTCTTTGCACTGAATTTTCACTGCCAAACTCTCAACCATTTTTCAAGCTTCTGCAGGTCCGTCCTTATACTGTCCACACCCTCTGGCATATCCACTCTGTTACAGAGCTTTGTGTCATCAGCGAACAGGGAAATTCTGCTTTCTAGGTCCTATGCAATGTCACTGATGAAGATGTTGAATAGGACCGGTCCCAGCACTGAACCCTACAGTACCCCACTTGTCACTCTGACCTCTGTGGAGTGACAGCCATTTACCACCAGCCCTCTTTGTCCTGCTGCCGAGTCAATTACCCACCCACTGCACTACTGTCCTGCTCACTCCCATATTCCTCAGTTTCTTTAATAGCCTTTTATGCGGCACAGTGTCAAAGACCTTGCTGAAGTCCAGATAGGCCACATCCACTGCCCTCCCCTGATCCACCTCCCTTTTCACCCAGTCAAAAAATTCAATGAGGTTGGTCTGGCATGACCTCCCCCTGGTGAAACCATGCTGTCTTGGGTCCTGTAGTTCGCTGGCAACCAGATGTTCCACCAATCTCTCCTTCAGTAGTGCTTCCATGATTTTCCCCACTACCGCGGTCAGGTTGCTTGGTCTGTAGTTCCCCGCTTCCTCTTTGCTCCCACTTTTGCATAAGGGGACTACATCTGCTGTCCTCCAGTCTTTGGGTAGATCCCTGTTTCCAGTGATTGGCTACACAGGATTGCCAGAGGTTCAGTCACCATGTCTCTTAGCTCCTTTAGGACCCTGGGGTGCACCCCATCTAGCCCCATTGCTTTATCGACTCTTATTCCTTCCTGTTCCTTTAGGACCCTTTACCGTGTAAATGGACTTACAGTATGTCCATTTCTGCACCCTTCCCACACCTTGCACTCCCTTCAGGCCCATTGCCCTTCCTCAGTAAAGACTGAGCAGAAATATCTGTTCAGTATGTCAGCTTTACTGTTGTCATACTCCACGATGTGCCCATCCTCCCCCTTCAGTCTCACTATCTGTCCCTTTGCCCTTCTATTTTAACTTGCATGCCTGTAAAAGGTTTTGTCCCCTCTACCCACTGATTTTGTAATGCGCTCTTCTGTCTGAGCTTTGGCTTCCCTTACTGGCCTCCCTGCCTCCTTTTTCTTCTCCTGGTACTTCTCCCCATCCCCTTCAGTCTGCGCCTTTTTGAATTGCCTGAATGCAATCTTTTTGGCTTTCACTTTCTCCGCTACCTCCTTGGAACACCATAATGACCTCCTCTTCCTTTTCCCTTTGCTAACCTGATTAACACATAATTCTGCTGCTCTTGTAATCCCTGTTTTAAATATTGCCCACTGTTCCTCCACCCCTGATTCCTTCCCCATTCCCATTAGTGCCTCTTTCAAGCATGTCCCCATTTTCCCAAAGTCTGCCCTCCTAAAAGCCAGAATACATGTTTTGGTGCAGTTTGGTTCTGCTCATTCTGTGATTTCAAACCACAGTCACTGGCAGTCACTGTTCCACAGGTGCTCCCCACTGTTTCCCATCACACTGTCCTGTTTTGGAGCACGAGGTCCATTATTGCCTTCTGCTGAGTTGGTTCCATGACCAGTTGCTTAAGGAAGGCACCTTGAAGAGTGTCCAGGATAAATCTGCTCCTAGTTGATGCTGCTGCTGGGAGGCTCCAGTCCACCAATGGAATATTAAAGTCTCCAACCAGCACCACCTGCCCCTTGTCTGCCATCCTTTGGATGTCTAGCATTAATTCCCTAACTGTCTCTTCCTCCTGGGCTGGTGGTCTATAGACCACTCCTGTGTGGATGGCTGATCCCATTTTCCTTTCTAGCTTAACCCACAGTATCTCCCCCTCCCCTCATTTTGTTCCTCTTGGATCTCTGTGGCCTTTATGCCATCTTTTACAGAATGTGCCACTCCTTCTCCTCCCTTCCTGTCTGTCCTGTCTCTTCTGAATATGTTGTAGCTGGGTATGGCCATCTCCCAGTCATTTATCATTACACCAGGTCTCTGTGATGGCCACAATGTCCAGGTCTGACTGTACCATGACAGCCTCCAGATCGTCCATCTTGCTGCTAAGGCTCCTGGCATTGGCACACATGGCTTTCTATGGTTGGACTGTTTAGTTGTTCTACTCCATCCCCCTCCCTGGTTGTCCTTTATCCCTGGTTCTCTCTACTGTCCACCCTTCTGTTGTATTTTTCCCCCTTTCTGCCTAGCCTCCCCTCTTAGGTACCCATCTCCATCTTTTGCACGCTGCTTTGTACAGATATCAGCTCCTTCTGTTCACTGGCTCCACTGCTAGATATGGGGGTGGGCAATTAGGTACCCTTCTTGCTGGTCTGCCCACCCCTGGCTAGTTTAAATGCTTGTTCATGTAGCATTTAAACTTATCACTGAGTGCTTGGATTCCCATCCAGGATGGATGCAGGCTGTCAGGCTTGAACAAGCCCCCATCCCTCCAGGTGGGTCCCCAGTCATAATGAATCCAAACCCTTCCTCGCAGCACTGGTTCTTCAACCATGCATTAAAGTTCCTGGTGCATGTGCCCCTACACCCTCCCATGCCTCTCACAGGTAGTACTTCCAAGAAGGTGGCAGATGTAGCTACTTGCTTAAGACCCCTCCCCAATTTTCTAAACTGTTCCTGAACTTCCTTAGGCGCCCTGTTCACCAGGTCATTAGTACCTATGTGGGTAATGACATCCAGCTCACCCTTCTGTCTTGTCTTCCCGGTGAGCCCCAGGATCTTCCTCCCAATCCTCCATGCCATGGAACCTGGTAGGTGCCTCACCTCCCTGTCCTCCCCCTCATGTGTTCCTAGCTGGATCCCTCTTATGATACAGTCCCCCACAAGGATTCACTTCCTCCTGCTCTGGGGTCCACTGTTCTCCCCACTGAGGTCACCTACTCGGCTGACCTCCACATCCATCCCTTCCGCTTCTCCTGGTGCCTCTGATTCTAAGTGTCACATGATTCTAAGGCACCTAAAATCTATGGTTGTTCAAATAGCAATGTTACAAGAGACCCACACAAAGGAGTGTAATAATAAATCTCTGTGTAGGTGAAAGACCCTTTCTGTGTACTGGTGTTCTATGCAACTCAATATCCTTGACCAGATTCCAGTCCCTTCCCACGATAACTGAGGAGTATCACCGAACTGTTATAGTTGTAAGTAAACAAATGAAAAATGCAGGGTCATCTTTGTTTGGTCTGTATATACACTCTAACATGACTTCAGATACTCCCATCAGCCCATGCAGGATGAGATGGGGCCGGCCCTCCAGATCCCATAATTCTGGATAGTTTAAAGTGAATGCAGTGGGCTATCAGTAGAGTTACTCCTGCTTTGCTATTACTATTGCCTGAAAAATGTCTGGTCTACCCATTCCCTATGCCACAAACTGCAGAAAGTCACAGACACACTAGGGGTTATTGACCTATGGAAGATGCCATACCCTGATCATAGAGATTGCACTTTTCACTCCCCGGTTCATAGTTCTGACTCGTGAATTGACTACTACTTGATTTTGCAAACTGTCTTGAAGAGAATCCGGGGCTATGAAATTGGAGCAGAAGTGCTGCTGGACCATGACTGGTTAAGCTAATACTGTCATTACAAGTCAACTGGAATGGACACTTGGCTTGGAAAATTAACAATCATTTATTAATAGACCAGAGCTGTCTGAAGCTAGTAAAGGAGAGTACAAGCTCCTTCTTCCAGCCTAAGCAGGGAATGGTATCTAATTTCCAGGATATCTGGAGTGCATACAAATGTGCGATATGAAAGGAGCTCATTAGGTTGGCATCCACAAGAAAGAGTAAAAGAATGCAGGAATGTGGATAACTGCTAAACAAAATTAGGAAACAAGAAAAAAGATAACGGCTACAGTATTTCCCCAGACACGCAATAGCGAGTTAACAGGGAGAAATATGCCTAATTACTTAGGGAGGGAGCTGACAGGGCCATATTCAAATCCAAGCTCAAATATGTAGATCAAGGAGATTAGGCTGGTAGGCTGTTGGCCATCAGACTTCAATTGAATGAGGCAGCTTGTATAGTACCAGCAGTGAGACTTAAACCTAACCACAGCCTGTTAACTTAGCGAAGAGGCACGGTACAATGTTTTGGAAAGTTTTATGATAAGCTGTACTCAGTACAGCCACCAGCTGAAAAACTTGGAATTCATGCTTTTTTGAGGGCAGGCAGCCTTCTGCAAATACCTAAAGTACAAAGAGAAGCCCTGGGCAGACAAATAACTGCATCAGAGGGGACGGGGTCATTAAGAACCTTACCCATAGACAAAGCCCCTGTGCCAGACAGCTTCTCCTCTAATATTTATAAAGCTGTTAGGGAAGAAATAACACCACACCTAGCCACCCTATATAATCTATCATATGAAGGCAAGATCTGTGGTTCCAGGATGCCCTCATTATACTCCTTCCCAAGCCTGGGAGAGATCAAGAACTAGTTAGTAATTATAGGTCAATTTCATTATTAAATCTAGACATTAAAGCAGCAGTGCAACAAAAATGGGTTAAAATTTGACCCCACCTTTTTTCTTCTTAATTGATCCCAGATGTCTTTCAGTCTATTTTGGTGTTAACATTTTCTGATTCCATTATCATTTAAGAATTTTATGAACTTTTTAAAATAATTATTACTCAAGAAAAAAAGATGGCTGCCTCATTTTTGCATAGAAATAATATTAAGGACCTGAGGAGAGTAAGAATCCAGACAAATATGCAACTGTATAGTACACAGCATAGGAAGCACCAGAAAACCCAAGTCAACATTTCTGCCAATACTTTTCATAATCATAGCAGGAAATTAGCTTTTTGGAATAACTTTTTTTCCTTGCACTGCTGCTTGAAAATTCTAGTACAGGTCATAGCTGCATGGTTTACAATAGTCTGGCAGAGCCTAATAGGGCAGGAGCAGGTCAGCTTTAAGCAAGGCAGGCTTTCTAGGGATCACATAAGGAAGCTGGCATACTGTACATTATTTCTGTGTCTGGAGATTTCAGGATCCCTGCAGTCCTGGTCTCCCTAGACTCAGAAAAAGCTTTTGACAGGGTGGCATGGGACTATCTTTTCCTTACCCCGGAAGAATTTGGGTTCCCTAAGGAGTTGATTGACTGGATAACACTTCTGTATTCCCATCCCTCGGCCCATGTATGTTGTAATAGCCTTAAATCTGACTCCTTTAAATTAGGGAAAAGCACTAGACCAGGATGCCACCCCATTCCTTTTCAGTCTGTACCTGGAACTGCTAACAAGGACCATACTGCAAGACACTATAATCTCAGGAATGCAGGTGGGTGGGCATAGATATTCTATTACTGCATATGCAGATGATATTTTGCTGCATCTAGAAAGACCACAGACAGCTGTCCCAGAAGTATTTGAGATAACAGAATGATTTGACTAAACCTAGACAAGACTGTAATCATACCCCTTAATGCCTATTCTAATAGGGATGAAGTCATGTAATGGGGAGGCACATGGGCATCAAAGTCTCTTAAATACTTAGGAATAACAATCGGTAGGGACAAACACTTGATGCTTGAACAGAACCTTACTAGGCTCATGACACAGATAAAGGCAGACTTAAGTAGCTGGCTAGCATTGCCTCTCACATTCTGAGCAAGAAGAAATATTATTAAAATGAATGTATTACCATGCATTCTATACCCACTGAGCATGATAGGAATATTCTTGCCTAAACAAGGGTTCAGCAGTCTGTGAGCCATCCTATCACATTTCCTGGGGAATGGGATCCTCCCCCGCCAGACCAGCCTACACTAAATTGACTAAGCACAAAGGGGGGGGGGGGGGTCTACATTTGCTGAAGTTATTTTTGTACTATTTAATATGTCATGCATGCCACTTTTTTATGGTGGAGATTATCCCCGCCAACAGAGGACATATTAAACCCACTGCCAGCACAGAATAATAGAAACACCATGCCTGCCTAATAGAAACTGATCTGAATAAGGCTTACAACAGAGACCTTAGAGCTCTGACCAGTCAACCCCATAAACCCAATATTTGACTTGCACCAACCTATCTGCCATAATCCTAACTTCACAATAGGAGGCAAAATGATAAAGTGATGGCCTTCTACCTGTGGCTAATCTGTCGAAACTGGCCATTATGGTAGAGAACAATACGCTAGTTTCTCTTGATACATTTAAAACACATAACCAATTAGAAGGTAAATATGTTTTTCAATTCATGCTGCTTCAGTATGTGGTGGATTACAAGCTGGACCCACATCCTTGGCCTACAACCTTGACAGACTCCTGGAAGATGACTGCTATACAGAGATAAATCAATGTCATGTCATCGCTGCCTTATATAAGAAGCTTAGGGATTTTGTCTCAACCTCTCTGAACCTGCAACTAAAATACTGTAATCAGGAATTCCCAGAATTTGAGTCCCAAGAGAACCTAGATAAAGTGTGGGCATACTTGTATAAATACCTAAAATCTGATTGTCTCAGATTGACACACTACAAGAAGCTTAACAATATGTACTTCACTTTAGTGAAATTGTTCAAAATGCAAAAGGTGGGCTCAGACAATTGTAATAAATGCAAAGCTCACAGAGGCACATTAAAACATATTTTTGGGACTGCCCATTTTCAGCTTCCCTATGAACAGAGATTAGGCATAAGCTAGATTCACTACTAGGCCTACAAGATGCTTTTGAACCATAAACTTGCCTCACAAGTCTAGTCATGGAGGAACTGGTATGGCAGCAGTGATACCAGATGGCCCTGATTACTGCCACCACCCGAAGTGTTATTGTCTGGCACTGGCTAGATAAGCAGAATCTCTCCTATAGCGAATGGCATACTGCAGCCTTCGAAGCTCTCAGGATGGAAAAGATGCTTGCCAGTATCAATAATAGACACAAAACATTTGCACTGTGGTGGAAAAGTTTACAAGTGTTGTTAGATATAAAGGGCAATACCGCCTAATAAATATACAGTATGTCAGAGGAATTAAGGTAATTTTCACGATTAGCTATTCTAGTCAAGAGTCAAGATACACTCACTAGAACATGTACTAGACATACACATAATGTGGTTTATGCTGTAAATGAATAACTATGTTGCTGAGAGTGTACACCTAATTGCTGCTATACTTGTAATGCTGTTTTAATTAAGTTGTTATCCACTGTTTTAGAGTCAATGTCCCATTAATATATTAGTGTGTACTTCTAACAGAATGCATGTGATATGTATGAACATGTATAACATATATATTATGTTGTTGCTAAGTGTGTGTACTAATAAAGTACACTAAGTTAAAAAAAAATCATACAATCAGCGGGTCAGGCCCTATTCATCATCATGTCAAATTAATGCTCACGCTTCATACATTCATATACATTCTTACAATCATATATGTTTTAATGAGGGATACATCCATATGTCCATACCGTCATGTTATCAAGGCTACGCCCATTCATTCATACCATCATGCTGGACTGTCCAGTAACTACAGGGCCATATCCCACATTCATTTACACCCTACTGTGGGCTTCAATCACATGCTCAACACCTCTCTTAAGGGCTACAGTTCCACAGTGACAAATGCTCAGCATCACTCAAGGGCTTTAAGCATTCACCTTGACCGTCCAGGCCTCATCCCTCAAGGGCCCAGCTACAACATAATTCTCTGCAAGCTTGCACTCAGAGGAGACATCCAGGTAACCAAGCTTGAAGCAGCCCTTCTACTCCAGGCTTTCCTTCTCCTCAACATCATCATTACTGCAGTACACATTCAGCATCTGAGTCTACCTTTGTCTCCTTCAATGGGGAGCCCTCATGAGTGTGGACACCTTCACCATTGGGCTGCACCTAATGCTTCTTTTGGGGTCTTCCCAGTTAATACTGATGCCTCCTTTGAAAGGGAAGTCCTCAAGCGTGGGGGCTTCCTTGTCATCAGTCTGTGTCCAATGGCTCCTTTTAGAGGGTAATAGTCTCCTACACAAGACAGAAATTCTCCTTAGGCCAAAAGCAGCAGGTAGTGGGTGCTAGTTTGAGTGATCTCCTATATATATTACAGCACATAGTGATCCTTTTGCTCAGTTTAACAGAACATATTAAAGTTTGGAGGGATGACAATCTATGCCTTGATTCACCAGAAGTTTCCCCCACCGAGGTTTCTTTTTCTCCTGTGCACAAGTGGCTATAAAGTGAGAAGTAACATTCTCCTATAGTTGGGGACTAACTTCCTTTTCATGCTGATTACATCCTGGTAGCATGGTTCATGGCCTTACTCTCTCCTTCAGAAGTCATGCCAAGCAGTCATCATTTGTAGATTTTGGGCCTTCTTTACTAGCCTTCAGCTAAAGGGTGTTGTTCCTTTGGCCTGGCACCTCTTGAAGTGAAACCCTCCTCAAAAGGGTTCAAAAGCATCTCAAGAGGGAAGCCATCCTTTCAAACCGAGACAGAGTGTCCTCCAAAGTTTTGTTTGCACAAGCATGTCCAACAGTTTCCATCATGCAACCTAATGACCAAGGCAGTCTAACATATATTGACAACTATTCTTCGTACATCATCATTTTAGAGTTACTCAATAGTCCATTGAATGGGAATGCTGGCTGCAGGCTAGCCTGTGGTTCTATAGGCAGAGGGTAATACAAAGCCACCTCAGCCAAGTGGTATAAAATCATGCATGTCCTGTGTCCTTCAGACACCTGTTTTCTTTGCCCTCAATCCTCCCCTCCTCTGCCCCTATCTTTGGGTTACTGGCCTTGACCTTCTTCCTAAGGGACCTTTAGCAGAGGGTATCCTCCCTCTGGCACATCGAAAGATAGAATCCTCCTCAAGAGGGTTCTCTAGCATCTTGAACAGGACCAGCTTTAGATCTATTGGTAACAGGACCAGCTTTAGACATATTGGTGCCCCAGCAGAATTAATTGTGGACCTCACTTTATGTCCCTTCTGCCCCACCTCATATCCAAAAACTGGTAAAAAACTCTATGAATACAAGGGTGACAATGACAGTTTTATTTATTATACTGACAATTTTTTGGCATTTCAAGCTGATCTCTTCTTATACTTTCTACTTTCAGTAATCAGTAATTTTAGCAAACGTTACAGATCTAATCTACAGTTTGTATTAGAGTGCTTACAGACAGTTTAAAGCTATGGTCTGCCAAGTAATTTAGAACTAAATTACTAATTATTGTTAGAGTTTTATTTTGGGGGGGAGGGTTGTGTCTACTTTTCCATTTGCAAATTATACTGCAAAGCCACTAGAGGGCAACAACTCATGGATGTTGCAATCTTCTCCCCACTCTCTCCCCTAACACTTCTAGTCCTGGGTCCTTCAAAATCTTGGCTGTTCTACAGTGGCTTTATGCTCCAGCTTTAACTGAACTTCCCTTAGATCATTGGAATAGCGTTCTCAGCATAAGTTCACCCCATACTATCATTGACAAGAACTCTGTGATCCCCACAATACCCCTCAAGTCCGAGAGGATTTCTGAGAGCCTTGTCCTGCTCACTATAATATCATTTGCAGGTCCACCCAGCAGACTGCGCCCTCAACCCACACAATGGACCTCCCAACTAGCAGTGCTAAATGCTTATGGAACCATCCATGGCATTGGAGTCACCGAGCACAGGCGCTCTATGCCCTGGTCACGAGAATACCAACTTAATGGTCCATACACGGTGTCACTCTTCCCTGGGATGGTGATACAGTTCAAGACTGTGAAAGAGCAACCATCTAGGAGAAGAAAATGAGGAAAGAATCTAAAACTCCTACTGTGCCATCTTGCTCGCCCGCTCATGCTCCTTCTCCTACTATCAGGCAATGTGCAGCCCAACCAAGGCCCACCACTACAAAAAGTGATTTGAATGACCAAGCCAGCTGAACTTACTCTTGCCTCAATTAACATATGCAGCCTGTTCCCTAAATTGGATAACCTGAAAGCATGGGTTACCCAACACAGTCCAGATGTTTTCTCAGTGGTAGAATCTTGGCTCTCTCCCAAAGAACCGGACTCCGCTATCCTTTTACCAGGTTACACCTCGTTCAGACAGGACAGTCTCTCAAAAAGAGGTGGGAGCTGTGTCCTATACATCAGGGATTCCCTTCAGGGGCACGTCCTCCCCTCTCCCAGTAGCAGTGATAACCTGCAGGCCCTGACCGTAAAACTCCTTCTGTGGTCACATAGCAGGGCTCTCACTGTACTTTCTAAATACATCCCACCCGAACTCACTGGTGCTGGTACCAGGGATCTGATGGGCTATGTGAGCAACCTGAGTCTTAATACTGAAATCGTGATGCTGGGAGATTTCAACATCAACTGGCTTTACTCTACTGCCACCTCAATTAAAGATGCCTTAACAGCCGTCCATTACTCACAAATGGTTGAGACTCCAACCCGTACCAACTACAAAACAGGGACCAGCACACTCCTTGACTGGGTTCTATCCAATCGGCCTGCCCACATCCACAACACTACTGTTCTCCCTGATTGCCTGAGAGACCACTCTCTGGTCACATGTACATGATCCTTCAATTATTGTAACCCATCCACCAGAACAATTACAAACTGAGTCTTACTAAAAGGGTACCAGTAGCTGCTAAAAATGAACCTCAGGAGTGCAGATTGAACAGCACTCTATAATGCCAAAAATGTGGAAACAGCCCTGGACCACTTCATAAAAACTTTCAACACCATCCGTGACAAGCATGCCCCAATAAAAACCAGAAAGATAAGAGGGCACAGTAATCCCTGGATCACTCCTGACCTCCTAGAGTAACTACAAGCCAGAGATCACTTATGGCAGATAGCAAGAGTATACGGTACCACTGCTAATATACAGAGGTATAAAAAATCTCAGAATGAGTGCACTAAAGCTGTCTCACTTGCCAAAAGCAAATACTACAAAGAAGCCCTCTCCAACACCTGGAACGACAGCAAGTTGTTCTGGGATAACCTCAACAACATAACCGGCAAGGACCCCAGATCTGCACCAGCCGTGCTCTTGATCAACGGCGTACCATCCTTGGACCACATGCACATTTCCAATGCACTTAACGTCACATTCATGGACCTAAACAGTGTGCTACCAGCAGACTACATCAACTCCCCCACTGCCGACTGATTCTAATATGGCCAAACAACCATCACTTAACCACTTGCTCTTCTTCTTTAAAGAAGTCTCTCAAGCTGAAGCTAGAAAGTACCCGGAGAAAGCGTTGGGGAAATTTAGACATAGCGGGGACACTCAGGACCTAAAATTCACCAAGCTGACCCTGGCTGAAGTCCTAGGCCCACTCACCAAACTAATCAACCTCTCCCTCTGCCTCTCACAGTTCCCCCAGAGATGGAAATCAGCCACAGTAACTCCAGTGCACAAAGGTGGCAACAGGACCCACATAACAACTACAGACCTATCTCCATACTCCCCCCTCTCTCCAAAGCCTTTGAGCAGATAGTGGCAGACGAGTTAATTGAACACCTGAACCAATACCAGCTTCTCTGTCCTGAGCAACACAGCTTCCAATCAGGTCACAATACTATCACAGCCTTGTTCAAATTCCACCAGACACATTCACCATTCAATTGATCAAGGTCTCCTGGTTGGGGCAACTTTCATCAACCTATCAAAAGCGTTTGATATGGTGCATCACGAGCTGCTGCTGTACCAACTGTCAGATGCAGGATTCTCCTTGGAATCAGCATGCTGGTTCAGCAGCTACCTTCACAATCACTCACAAAAGGTCAAACTTGGGGGGATCACCTCTGATAACAGACCAGTCCGCTCAGGCATCCCAGAAGAATCAATTCTGGGACCGCTACTGTTCAGTTTATTCCTAAATGAACTGCCATCCACATGCCCAGGCTGAATGCTCCTATACGCAGATGACACGGTCATATTCAACAGCAACCCTAATCCTGAACAACTGACACTGGATCTCCAAAAGGGGTTCTCAGCTGCTGAAAAATGGTTTATAGATCACAGACTAGTTATGAACTGCAAAAAAGCTAAGACTATGATGTTCACCAGCACACAGAGCAAGCATAAGGCCTCCCCCTTCCAATCAGGAACGACAGTGGGGACCCACTGGAACACATCCAGTAGTTCAGATACCTGAGCGTCACACTCATCTCTACACTTTCGTACACCCAACACATTGACAACACAGCAAGGGCAATTAAGACAAGAATAGGGATCCTATACAGGCATAGACACTGTCTAACACATGAGGCATTGATCCTGGCCATCAACAGCTCCCTTGTTGACTATGGCCTGGCAATCTATGGGTTGGCGACAGACACAGCCCTAAACTGCATCACCACTGCACTAAACAAGGCAGGCTGACTGCTCACAGGTGCGGAAAGACTAACGCACACCTGTGAGCTCTACACCCAGGCAGGTTGGCTACAACTGAAGAACAGAATAAACTACCAAACCTGCCTCATCTCCAAGAAATGCTCCCTCATCTAATTACCCACAGGGGTCCAGAGCCTCATAACTCCACACTCAAGTACTCGACCCACAAGGTACTCCTCCACTCAGACCTACAAAGTTCCCAGATGCTGTGTAGCCCTGGCACAACGTGCCTTTTACTGTTGTGCTCCACTATGGACCAATGCCTTACCTCCTGACGTTATCAATGCCACATCTATTGGATCGTTCAAATGCAGACTCTGGCAGCACCTAGTAAAATCTAGTATATGTGACTGCTACTATTAGCAACCTCCTGGAGCATCAGCCAACTACCTGCACTTACATCCTGACAACTCATTGGATTGAGAGACCCCAATCCCAGCACTTTAGGTTACACCTACCCCCCCAAATCATGATATCACTTCCAATTCCCTAGCCCCTCAAATGCTCCCCACTACCTTACTCCTTCCATCAATGTTTGCAACCCCTACTTCTCACCTCTGAGAGCTTCCAAGTAGGGTGTTAACCTCTGACGCTGGCTAGCTGCTATACTGCCTAAGCTGTTTAATGCTGTTGTGCTCTGTAACTTAACTGTACCATATGTAACCCTGTCATCTGTATCGTATTGTCTATGTAACTGATGTGGAACCTATAAATGAGCATCTGCTCACTGATGTACTCCCAAAACCTCAATAAAATTCAAAATTAAAAATTAAAACTTTAGTGCATCCCTTTTGTGCTGTGGCTCAAAGTGGCTGCCTAGTTTGCTTGTGCTTAAGTGACCTGTAAATAATGTTTTAAAACGGTCCAACATTTACTGTGATCTTGCGTTGTGTTGTCCTGTATTGAATCGCAACACCTTTCTATTGATTCAGTGCCTAGTTGTTAAAAAAATAATGTTTTTAAACCCACGTCTCATGGAAGCACTCCGTATTAATTTTCGGTGTGTGGCTGACTGGTCACGTGGGAGGCTAACAGGCGATGATGTAATCTGAGCGAGGCGTCCTGTCAAAAGCCCCATAGTTTCACCTGTGTTCAGTGTGTGTTTCCCCCCAAGTTCATGATAAAATAAAGGCTTGGTTTTACATTTTAATCTGCTTCCTTTGTCATTTTGTTGCTGAACTTGTCTACCATCATGTGCCCTCTTCTGTGGTTTATGAGCACAAAGTAATGTGTGTGATATAAGGGAAAAACCTGTCCTGGAGTCCTTTATCTCTCTCAGAATAATGTTTATCCTGAGCGTGGCTCCCTTTGCTAAGTCTACAGATTGGCAAGGTTCATGCATGTAGCATATTTCTCACTATCCTTATTTAAAAATAAAAAGTAGCATGAACTCTGTATACATCAACTATAAACACTGCACAGCCGATTGCACAGATGTGTAAGGCACTTCTGCCTCATCCCCCCCTTCCCGGACCTCCTGCATGCCTTGTGTTCTTCCTTCTGTCCTGAAATGAAAGTTATTAGCTAGTGTGCTTGTTTTATTTTCAGCTTTTGTAAATTTAGTGTGTGAGCAGCATACCCTAAGCAAACTGTCTGACTCTGTAAAGTAATCTGTTGTACAGTAGTAGTAGGGATCGCATTGACATTCTGATGTAGTCTGTGTCTGTGTGTTCAGAGGCATGTATTGAGCTTTTGTATGCACATAATTTACACTTGTGTTTGATGTCATTTTGAGTGGAATAATATTATGAATGGTGCTATCATAATTGCAAGGTTATGCAAAGTATGTTTTTATTGCCCGTGAATGTAATACAATACGGATGCTGAAAACTACATTCACCATGATGTTCCTCATGCTGGGTCTGTGTGAACATATGTAAAAATAAATCTGTAAGGTTCCTTTTAATTTTTATAATAAAAGTAATTGTTTTACCCTGTGTCTGTTTCTTTGGTTTTTTTGCAGCAATATTTTCTGTTGCCATGTACTGTGGTCCGTGTGTACTGCTTCAACCTTTGACCTCCAGTTCTGATTTAGAGGGAATAGTGTACAGATTTGACAGCTACCTCCTGTCAGTTGAAGTACATTGACTTTCATACCTGCTGTATTGAATCCTACTGTTCACTAATCATTTTCTTATTATTTATGGCAGATTACCTGTGCATATAGTACTGAAATTCCTTTTTTTTTTGGTGTATATTGTATTTGTGTTGCCAATTTTTTTTCTTGATATTTACTTTGTATGTGACAATGCCTTACTGCATGGTTTTTGGTTGTAAAAATGAAAGTCGAAAAGGATGTGGTCTGCATTTCTTTAGTTTTCCAAATGTCAAAGTCATCAGGAAAGCATGGATTCTTTTTTGTCATTGAAAGGATTTGAAACCTTCAAAGTATAGTCGCATATGTTCTGCACATTTTGAACGTTCTTCTTACGACCATGATCCTGAGAAGTTGGCGTCACTCAGATGGCTGAATGCTTTGCCAAAGCTAAAAACAGGAGCTGTTCCATCTGTATTCATGCAACCATGTTCTGCTACTGCTAGCACCCCTACAAAGAAGTCAAGGAGTGCAGTGAAGAAGCGCCAATGAATACAGGTACACATATACAGTTTACTAACTTGATTTCTTAGAAGTAAGATATGTATGATAGACGGAAGCAGATTGGTCAGTGGGCAGGGGTTTCAAGCACTTGCAATAATAAATGAAAGACTTCTGATTGTCTTTCCATTATACATAGTACCTCTGTGTAAAACAAAAAGTGCAGGCTAGCCGGCCCACCAGCACAGTGGTTGGATTTCTGTCTGCGATGCCAGAGACCAGTGTTCAGGAAAGACACTGGGCCACTAGATGGACAGCCGGGGGGAGAAAACTTAAGCATCCCACGACTACTCATCTTCTTCGTTGGAGGAAGGGGACCAAAGGTTCACAGTCTGCTTGACCCCATGCATTGTCTCTGGGTAAGACAAGTCCGGCGGTAGCAGGATGGGTTGGTCGATGATGTGTGGTGGACGTTGTCACATACCGCCTTGATATCAGGGTGCACACCACTTGCTATGGACAAAATGGAGTAACCAAGCACAGGAGTACCAAGGGGAAGGATCGCTGGCATGATCCCTGATTGCTCCCGCCTGCCTGGCCACTACTGGGGATCCGATGAAATGAAAGATGGTCTGGGTTCTCTGTCCTCAGCTTGTACCCTCCTGGGGGTATAACCAAGGTTCTGTGCGGATCTCTGGGGGATTCAGGTAGGTGATGAAGTGATGAGGGTCTTGGCATCTCCCAACGGAGCAGTCTGGGATGCTATGAAGGGGGATGAAAAGAAATAAAAAAAAATTCAGGTTGTCACAGTATGTGGACTGAGTATGTATGCATTCATATGACAGAGGGTCAGACCATGGTTATCTGAAAGAAGCCTGAGTGACTGAAACTTCAAAATGTGGCATTTTTTTATATCATGTTTATGTCTCACTATATAGTGTAACATAAGTTGCAGCAATGATAATTAACTTCTACGCAGTTGTACCCAGGTCTGACAGAGAGAAAATAGTTGGGAGCATGTTGGTGACCTGGGGAAGGGAAGGGGCTGAGTTGGCATAGCATGGGGAAGGGAGGTGGCTGAGGGGGATGGGTCAGTGAGTAGAAAAACCTGGTGGAATGTGAGAGCCCTTGTTCAAGGCAAAAGGCAGGAAATGGACTAGGGTGCTATAGCAGGTATGAAATATGCCATGGAGGTCAGGTCACTTCTTGATAAGGTTTGGAGTGGGATGGACAGGCATTTTTTTTTTTTTTTGCCTAAGAGAATGGTGGAGGGTGGAGGTGTGGAAGATGGGGTATGGAGCAGGTTGAGGGAAATGATTAGGTGACAGTCCTTATTCTGAGGGATTCCGTGATTAGGGGCATCAGTTGGAGAGGGAGTGGGTTGAACTTGTAGGGAATGTTATCTCCTGTAGTATGTCATCCTTTACGGTGCATAAGGTAAAACATCTAGTGTATTCTGCAGTGCAGGACTGTGTTGTGACCACTCACATATTACTGCTTCTGTGTACAAATGATGTAGAAGAGAACAGTGAGCTGGATATTCAAGTTAGGTTTAGTTAAATTGACAGGGTATCTCAGGATGTGGGGTGCTGTGTCTCATTGCCAAAGATATTAGCAGTACCTAGTGTCACTGTGGAGAATAAACCAAAAATAAGGCATCTAACTGTATGGTTTAATGAATAGTGTGGTGCTAAGGGGTATGACCGGCTGCTGTCCTGTGCTACAACCTGGAAGGACAATGAATTGTATGGAATTGACTGGCTCCACCTTAGTTCAGAGGGAAAATAGGTGTTTCAGCTTACACTGCCAGAGTTTATCCTCTCCAACTTTGTTTTAAACTTGTGATAGGGGGAAGGATGTGAGTACATGGCAGACCAGGTAAGGAAGGCCCTAGCCTTCCCCTGCATGTGGGTAGGTGGGGGGCAGAGGACAGGAACACTAGGTAGTGCACAAAAGGGGCATTGTATGTAGTCAACAGTGAGGATTCAGTACATGGTGATGGGGTAATTGGGCACATTGGGGGGGTCCTGATTAATGCCTGGAGTATGTGAAATATGATGGTAGAGATCCATGCACTGTGAGTTGTGGGGTGGGGGAGGGTGTATGTGGCAGATGTAACATAGACTTGGAATATTTCCAGACTTGATTATGATCAAAGCCTGTGATGGGTACAACACATGTAGAAGGGATAGGGTGTAGGATACGGTGGGGTAGCTTTTATCATTCGTGATTGCATAGGGATAAGCATGGTTGAGGAAGCAGGGATTCGGTGGAGGCATTATGTGTCACCTTGCAGGCTCCATGGAGGAAGATGGTGAGGACGTGTGCTGTATATAAACCACCCGGGCAGTGGGAGGAGCAGAAGGATGTCCTGGTGGCTACCCTTAGGGTTCAGAGTGGTAGGAGTGAGGGCATATGCCGTGAACATTCTGAGTAGGCTATATCCAAAGGGGAGTATGATGATGTTGCCAGGATGGTCACTGGGGTGATGAGGGCAGCCTAGGTGGTGGTGGAAATTAAATTTGCTCAGGGGATTTGAGTGTGATGATGGTTTCTTCAGGTATGTCTGAAAACTGAGAATGAAAGGGGCAGGTTACTAGGCTGATGATGGGGAACAGTTAGGTGGAGGAGGTGGATGAGAAGGTGGAGGTAGTAAATGCTATACAGAAGTGCAGGTCGTGAGTAGCTGTGAAACTGTAGTTTGTGGTGTGCAAAGTGATGGAGGTCATTTTGAAGGAGTGTACAGAAGGTGAGGATGGGTATGGGAGATAGCATCCTCTAGGAGGGTGAGTAGTGGGTTCCATGAGGGGTCAGTAGAGGGGCCACACATATGTAACGACTATATCTCAGGTGTCAGACACAGTATTTAATGATGACTCAAAGCTGTGTGTTGTGGTGGATGGTGAGGATGGGAAGCTAGCTCTCCAGGAAGACCTATGTGCTTTGTGGAGGTGGTCAACATCAGGGAACATAAATTTCACTGTTTGGAAATGCAGGGTTCTATACCTGGTGGACAAAAACCAGGTGTTGGATGCCAAAATCAATAACTCAGAGCATTGTGGAAGTGCTGCGCCCATATAAAATTAAATAGTGGTGTGCTTAGCCAGTGGGATACGCCTAAGTTGTACAGATGTGCTCCTTCATCTGCACAATTGCCTACTTAGATAACGCATTTAAAAGGCTTGTATAAGTAGATCTTGATGGCGCATTCCAGAGTTCCACTGGTTTGTGGTGTTGGTTGACCTTATAAGGTGGGTTTTGAATAGAATAGTGCCTTGGGAAGGCATCGATTATCGATCATACTTCCTGTATTACACAGAGTAATTTGATGACTTTGTAGTATGTTACCATGAGGTAATAGGGAGCCCGGACAATGATGAATGTTAGGAATTTCTGTTTCACGTAAATGGTTGTGAATGCATGGATTGGCCTACCTAATGAAGTGATGGATATCAATACAGTGCTTGGCTTCCAGCATGCATGGGATAGGTATAAGGGATCAGTACGGATGAGTAGGAAAAAATAGGTCATTAACAGAGCGAAGTCCTATGGCACATTGATAAGGTAGGAAAATGGGTAGAATGAATGGGCATTGTTGTTCTTATCTGCTGTCAACTTCTATGTTTCTATACTTGTATGTTTACAAACATTCAGGGTATTGCATAAGTTACAGTTGACAGTCTCCTGGGTACGCGCGATCACCAGTGAGGAACAGGGCAAGCCACATATGGATGTGACACATGTAGTCCAGTACTACATGTTTTAAATTAAGTGAATACAGCCTTCAAAAAGTGACCCATCAAGAATTTCCATGGCAGGAATATAGGCACAGTGTGTATATGGGGGAGGAGGTGGGTGCATGATTAAGGCAACCAGCGTCTGCTAAGGAAGAAAGCACAATAGGAATGAGAATAAGTAACTGTTAATAAAAAATGTGTGCCATTCAGAAGAAGGAAGGAAACAGAGTGAGGAGGACGAGGATGTCTGCTGTCATGTTGAATTTATACTTGGTGGCATCTAAGGTGCTTATTGCAGTCTAAAGTATTCCTGCCGTTAAAATGTTTATTAGCTGCTAATTCTAATTTTGTTGTTTGTGTATGTAGCCATTTATTGTTATATTGTGTATAGTACAGTGGTGTTCTGTATAGAATTCCATCACTTTCAAAATGCTGTTTTGCCAGACTTCCAAATGTCATGGAATGTCATTATACCCTACTATGGTAGAATAGCATCCTGGAACCTCAGGAAGCTGCATGATTAAGTTTTCTTTTGAAATCAGATTAGCTCATGCACACATATGTCACACAGTACTATACACAATGAAAAATTCAGGATGCGCAACTCTATGCAGAATTGTGGTGTTCTGCCACCGCTATGTTCTGAGTCTCATGGATCTCTCAAGGTCTGCTGTCGCAGTCATATGGAATTAGAACACTCTGTAGCAGAACATAGTGGACGTGCATAGTTGCCCATCCAGTATCCTCTATATATTTATTGAAGTGCTAGAAGTACAGCCAATTACAATCTGTATGTCCTAATTCTTATTTGAAAACTTTGTTTACAACAGTTTCTCCAGTCATTGTTTCCTGCTGACGAAAACCATTCATCTGCACAAAATGAAACTAATGTGAACTCTCCAAATGGCAACATTGAATCAACCTGTAATATGGAGGAATCAGCAACTGTGACTAATAACACTGAATCATTTTGTTCATCTATTGATACTGAAGACAGCTGTCTTGAGACGTATGTTTCATGTGAGCAATTGAATAATACTGCCTCCATGTCTGAGATCATGATATCCAACACAATTATTGGTTGCGATGCACTGCCTGTTTCTATTTCTGACAATGTCAAGGCAACCAGAAGCGTGCAGTGTCAGGCAAACCTAAAACCAGCACAGAGCATACACCGAATCCAGGTATCAATCCCAGATGTCCAGGTGAAGCTGGCAGCAAAAATGTGTTCTATCGCCACCCAATGTTCCATTGAAGAGGATGAGCATGTCATGGCACGTCAAACTAATGAGTTGCAGTCTGATGAAGACTCAAGTGACATGGAACAGGAAAATATAACTTTTACGTATGACCGTAATCTGGACTATAATCCCTCGGATGACAAAGATAATAGTAATGATTCCTCAGACAGCGATTGTGATCATGTAGAATTGTCGACAGTTAGTCATGAATTTGGCAAAGCAGATATTAACATTGCAGATGAAAGATACTTCTTGGTATCAGAAAGAAGTCTGGCTAAGCTTTTTGCAAGATGTCACAAGTCAGAGTTCTTTATTAGTCACATAATTGGAACAATGATTGTTGTACAGGCTACATGTCACCACAGTCACATTCATACATGGGACAGTCAGTGTACCTCAGGATCGATGCCGTTAGGTAACATTATGTTGGCAACTTCTACCTTCTGTAGTAGTGTCACAGCAGCAAAAGCACAACGTTTGCTACAAGGTCTAAACACACCTGTTTTTTCACTTGTTACCTACCATAATATTGAACGATCATATATTGTTCCCGCTGTGAAAGAGGCATGGAGTGTGCAGCAACAGTCTTTGCTACAGTCTTGCAGTGATACACCACTTTGCATAGGTGGAGTTGCTTGCTGCGAATCTCCAGGACACTCAGCAAAATATGGGTTATATACCATCATGGACCTAAAGTCAAAGAAAGTTATCGATTTACAGCTAATTCAGGTATGGCTTCAGATTATCTGTCTAATGTTAGCTGTTGAACATTTTTTGGGTGTGAACTGATATGTACAGTCTTCACAAATACAATGTGTTTTTTGTTTTGTTTGTGTTCTTTATCTGTTTATCCCCCTACATGCACCAGAGTCCCCAACTTCTTCGGGCAGCCGTGGTCCTGACTTAATTTATACTGACTCTCACTCGAGACCTCTGTCCTAACACCTGAAGCGGACCCATGATAAACCCTCATATCCATTCGATGGGTGTGTCCCTCTCTTCCGAGGGTGAAGGGAGCTGTACAGGTGGTCACTGGCACACTAAGTATTTGGCCTGGGGTGCTGTTGAGGCGGAGTTAACTCCATGGAGGAGTTTCAGTTGCATCAGGCTTCTGCAGTACCCCCAGTCTCCTTTGGGTCCCACTTGTGAGTGAGGCAACCTCACAACCCACCCCAGGAGATGAGAGCAGTTAGTCAGACACTCAGTTCTCTCCTCCTCCCTGCCAACACATGGTACCTGAGTCTGTTTCTGAATGCAGGTCGATGTAAGACATCCAGACATGCTTGGAACCTAAACATACTTGGGTACACCACATTCACAAGGGATAGGGTGGATGAAAGTGGATGGTGGGTAGCTTTTATTGTTAGTGATAGCATAGGGACCAAGGCACAGACAGAGGAGGGTTACAGTGCATTCTCTTCCTCTTATCTGTCTAGCTATTGTATCTTTGCTGCTTGCTGTATCATCCATTCCTTACTATCCCTAAGTGCAATAGTTATAAATCCTTGTCTTTGCAGAGCACTGAAGTGAAAAACTCTACAGCGATGGGGTTGGAGGTGTTAATTCGAGCACTACATTTCCTGCAGAAGAATGGGTGCACTGTTGAGCAACTTGTAACTGACAGACATGTGCATGTCAAGGCCTACATGAAACACCAGCATCCTAATATTACCCACTACTTTGATGTGTGGCATATCTCCAAAGGTACTTATCACTGAATGCAAACATGTAAACACAAAGCAATGAGCAAGTTAGCCTGTCAAGTGTCCTCGTGTATTAGTTTCACAGGGATAGGAAAAAAACTAGATGCTGCTTCCAAGAAAAAGGGATGCTGCATTATCCAACCTTGGATAAAATCCATCACCATCACTTGTTCTGGGTGGCCAGCAGCAGTGGGACTGATACTGATCTGATACAACAGAAATGGCTCAGTGCTTTGAACTATGTTGGCAATATACACAGTGGATATGATGAAAAGTTTACAGAATGCATGCACGGGGAAATTCAGAAGCCCAAAAAGTGGATTGAGAAAGTTTTTTTTTTTTTTTAAATTCAATACATTTTGTTACTGTACTGAAATCCGGCACTGTACTGTAGCCCAAATAACGTATTTATTTTCTTTCCTCATAGGACCCAGAGTAGATAAAGTTATGTCAGACACAATAGCAAATCTGTACCTTTTGAGGGACCTTAAACAGATCTCTCCTTTATACCAAACCTATGGCCTTGAAGTGTTTCATAGCTTGGTGTGCCATTTTACACCAAAATTCTTTCATTTTTTGTACAGTACCATATATGCAAGGTATTAAAGACACATTTTTATTTGTGATGTGGTGTACAGTGCTAAACAAAAACAGTATTAATTTTGATGATTCACATCTCTAGGTAACACACTAAAATATGCTACTACTTGTCCTTTTCCATAGACATCTCACTGGTTTGTATTAAAATGAAAATGTTGATTGTGTCATTGCCACTACTCAGCAAGGGGAACTACAATACCACTTGGCATATCCAAAGGCTAGCAGGGAAAAGGAGGCAGTTGTGAAGCCTGACAGAAATCCACCTACATTTGGTGATTAGAAATAAACACAACAAGGTGTGAGGTATTATAGGCATAATGTCCTATGAAGAGGGTGTTGTGCTGTGATATCATCTTGCCTCATGTCGTTTGGCCTGTTGCCGAATGCAGAGGCTTCACAATAGTCAAGAGTGGATGTTATGTAAGCAGTAAGACATGGCGTGGTGATGGTAGTACTGAGATACTTGCACTGCCAGTACGGTAGTTTTGAAGGACACCGCAGGGGTCGTGCATTCAGCCTCTGGGTGCTTACATAACATCCATTCTTGAGTGTTGTAAAGCCTCTTTATTCAGCTTACATAAAACGTATCCCAGTTATCCACTGAATGCTGTTTGTATTTCAGCTTTCCACTGTCTCTGTGATTTGCATAATTAAGTAACACTGTGGGACTGTAAATTGCCTTCTGCGGCTGCTGGAACACCTTTTTCTGAATCCTTGCTGGGTTCCTGCCCACTTGATCCCTGTCACGAACCTACCTGCTGTCTGTATTACCCTTGTGCCATGCATGACGGCTGGCCACTCAGGCCCCCCATCTCTGCATGCACCCGTACTTCAGGTCTTCCGGTCTGACACCCCTGCATATTCCGGCAGCCACCTCAACCCTGCCCTTTTCATGGAGTTTGTCAGGCCTTACTCCTGTTTTTCTGCCTGCCCATGGGGTGTATATACCATCCCCATTTTCACCCACTTCCTTCCAGGAGCATGCATGTAGCCAAGTACAAAGCAGTGAGTTATCGAGCAAAGGGGTAGTGATAGGTGGGGGATTTTGAGAGCCTGCTTGAAGTTTTCTATATCTCAGTAAAGTCTGTAGCCATGATTGTGATGGAAATTAGGAAATAGGTGGCTTGTGAATTCTGTGACCTGCATTGGTTGGCGGGGACTTGTTTTACCTAGTGGTGGCACTCTCTTACTGCAATTGTTTGTATTGATAATTATTACAATATGCTCAGACAACACTTGGTACTTCATTAGTAAAATATTTGTCATTGCCTTCACAGGATATGCACGTGACATCCAGTCAAGGGTTCTTAGAAAAAGAGAACAGTGCCCATCATACCAACGTGCCAGGCAGCTGTATAGTGATCAACCTGTCCCAGAGTCACTGTCATCCAAGTTTGGAGATGTTGGCAAACAGGCATTGATTGAAAAACACAGGTCTCGCTTTCCATGTTTGCTGTGACATTCACTTCCATGTAATTAGGGACTGTGACTCACATGTGAGTCAGTAGCCACCAGCATTTGTCAGTGCATACTTGTAATTACAATTGAAGTCATTGGTATGTGGAACCATGTCACAGTGAGCAGATGTACTGTTCAATGACACAGGTATGTTCCAGTATTAGTAGTGTAATGGCTGTCAGAGTTGATGAATGGGCCATATACTGCCTGATTGCGTACAAAAAAAGAATGACATTTACCCAGTGTAGAGCACTGTGTTTGTTTTGCTGGCTCATCCACAGTCTCCACCTCTGCCAGCTCCCTGGTCAGTGCATTCCATGACTCCACCACCCTTTAAGTGAAATAACACCTCCTCCTCTCCCCTCTGAGCCTTCCCCCTTCCAGCTTACACCCCTTCCCTCTCGTTGCCCCCCCTCCTTCCTTTGGAGTGGCCTGACTGGGCCCCACTTATTGATTCCTTTTATGTACTTAAAGAACTCTATCATGTCCCCCCGTCCCTCTTTTCCTCCACGGTGTACATGTTGAGCCCCCATGAGCCTATCCTCATAAGTCTTCTCGCCAGTGTCCATGCCGCCCTAGTTGGCTTATCCACCTGCTGAGTCAGGAACACATCCTGGAAGACATCCAGCAGCCTCTGCTCCCTGGCCACTGGTGATGACATAGCCCCCAGTCTGTTCCCGGCATGTTGAGGTCCCCCATTACCACTACCCTTCCATTTCCCAAACTACAGTGTCCCTCGAGATTTGCCACCAAACTTTCTTTCAGAGCCTCTACCAGTGCAGGATGTCTGTATGCCACTCCAACCTTTACTCTTCTACCCCTCTGTGTCAGCAGGGTGACCCAAATAGCCTCCATGCTCCCCCCCACCTCCTCTACCTCTCCAATACCGATGCCATTTCTGACTAACAGTGCTACACCACCCCCCTGTTCTGGCTTCGGTTTATAAATACTTTCATGGCTGCAGACCGTGATGTTACCACAAACACCTAGGCAGGTGAACACTGCAAAAAAATCATCTCGCCAAAAAGGCCAGCTTTTGCATTACATCTGTACGAGAAAGTGGTACTGTATATAGCACATGCATTTTCAATACTGTTACATCTATCTATCTATCTATCTATATCTATATATATATAGATATAGATATAGAATAGTTGATAAAAATTAAAAAAAGTTCAGGCGCCACAGTAAATGTGGCTCATGTTATTCATTTTGCTGAATACCAAGGTACTGTGGCAAAATACAGTTGTGTATTGAAACAGTTGATAGCTAAAAAAATACTGAGCAATTTGTAATAGTACATTCTGTACATAAAAAAAGCAAAGCAAACCTTTACTGTTCTTGAAACTGATTTCTTGTTGTATGTATGTATGCAAGATGGGGTAGCGCGATGCAACGGAGGGGGTTTGCAGTGCAAGCTATTGAGGGTATAACGTACATAAGCAATGATATCATCCAGGGTAGTCGGTATCGGGCTGTAAGGCAGCGCCCAGGTGCAGCATGAGGCTCAACGACAAAGTTGGTGGTACTCATTACGCCACTGGGTGGTCCCATATAGCCCAATAATGACAACCCTGGAGGGTATTATTGCACTTATATAATGCACAGTGTGAGACAAAAATCAGTTCCATAAAAAATGGCAATAAAACATCACTTTAACTTTTGTAATACAATACTTCCTCCGCCTACTTTCCAATTTTTTTTCTCTAGGGACTGTTGTTATGCTGGAGGGTCTGTACTTTATTTTTAAAAAGTTGCTCATTACTGACTCGCTGCAGTAATAAAGAGTGAAAAAAAAACGCTTTACATTGTACACAGTGGAGGTATGGGGAGAGCAGGAGCAAAGGTGTGGTGGGTGATCTTTGCTGTCCACCCACTCACTAGCTAAGTGAGGGGTGAAAACAATGGCAACAGTTCAGTCAGAAAAATTGGGGTTCCCAAGGATAAGGTTATGAGTTTTGTTGTCACCAAAATCCAACAAAAAACTGCAACTGGACGAAGGGGTGTTTTAAGCTAACGGATACTAAATCTGATAACTACTGTATATGGAGGCACTTATGACGGGATCAATGAAAACCAGGGCCACTGTAATATATAATGTCAACTGTAAATCAAGTGAATTACATTGTAGTACATCAAGTCTCAATGGACAACAGTAGCCAACATGTGAAACTTTGGTGTGACTGTTTCTCAAAGCCTACATAAAAATTTTACAGTAAGTGAAGAACGCATACGTACTGTGTATACAAACTATCGCATGAATATGTCAGCTCGGTAAACTTATACAAAATATAACGTGTATATGTCAGTTCTGTAAACTCATGACAATATACACTACCAGAACAACAGAGTTAGGCACAGACATGTGCAGAACTGTAATGTTCACATTGCAATCGGTAGACAGCAACATCAGAACAAAATGTCAAGGTTCATTCAAGTTCATTAACCAGTTCTTCAATCGACTACAGAAGGCAGTGGCTTGAAACCGGTGTAATTGTCCGAAGGTAACGTTGTGCGGATTCCTGTGACTGCTCACATGGAAAGTACTTTACAATTCCATTTCCCTAGACGCTGCCAGATCCATGTCACGAATCTACGGTATGCAACATGTATGTATGTTCTGGAAAAAAACAGAACAAAAAAATATAATGACATAGCAAGTCTGAAGACATAACATGGCAATATAAAACACCATGGCCCAGATATTCAAAACGGTTGTGCCATGCGCAACAGGGATGCGCCAGCGCAAGTCTGAAAATGCGCCATTGTGCAATATTCAGTGGGAGGCAGCTGCGTCCCCCAAATTGCAATGCCCAAGAGTGCAATGGTAATGAATGCGTGCGCAACTGAAGAGGGAGGAACCATGAATAAATGGCGCAGTGAAATATTCAATATTGTAACACGGCATTATTGAAGGTCACGAGGAGCCCAGCGACCAAGTATAGCGCCCGTCGCGTGGTGCAGAACAACCGCATTGAGCCGATAATGCCCGTGTTGCTGTCATGGGAAGCACGTTCACGAGCCCAACACAGCATTATTTCTCATAATGCCGTGTTGCTCTTGCGCGTTCCCGAGCCCAACACGGCATTATGTCTCATAATGCCGTGTTGCTCCTGTAGTGGCCACGGCAGCCAGAGAGCGCCAAGCAGCGCTGTGGGCGGCCGGTGGGAATCCCTGCAAATGGGGTATAGAGGCTTCAGGCAGGCGGAGTGGCACGGGTGTTTGGACGGGGCACAGTTACTTAGGACACACAGAGGCAGACACAGGGACAGAGTCACAGTCTCCGGCACCTTTTTTCTTAATGGCTCTGTACTCTGCGTGCCCTACTATACATCGCGCTTGTCCATGTTACAAGAGCATTAATCACCGGCAGCATCGGGCTCTACCGGTGATTAATGCCCGCTGGGGGGGGTTGAACCCTCAGGCTTCGCCCTTGTGCAACAATGCCCCCCCAGCGGGCATTAATCCCCGGTAGAACCCTCCTCTGCCGGTGATTAATGCTTACTTATACAATGGCAAGAAAGAATCTTGGACTGTGATTGGTCAGTTTGGGGCTGGACCCATGGCGTTATCCCAGCACGACGCCACAGGTCTAGTCTCAGCCTCACTGTGAACCAATATGGATGATATGGCTATGGACCACCACCTTTTTTTTTCTGCATCTCCTCTTAAGAAACAAAAATATTTTTCCACACTAAAAAAACATTCTTTAAAATAATTTTTTTATTTTATATATAACAGTGAGCCATTGTATAATAGGAATAATGCATTCCAGGGTGTGTGTCATTTGGGATAACGCCATGCCTGGGGCATTGGACGCACTCGGTCTGCGGCCTCATGCCCAACCCCCCTAGGCATGGCATTATCCCAGCACGACACACACCCTGTCATGCATTATTCCTTTAGCATGCGCCATGTGCAATAGGGGAGCAAACGGAAGTTGCACGATAGCGGAAATGATCCAGAATAAAAAGGAACAAGAGAGAGGCACAAGAACGCTACAGGAAAGCCAGATGTGGGAGCAAGCTGACAGCAACCAGGCACACAGTAGCTGTGAGCAGGACAGGGCAGGAGCAGGACAGAGAACCTGGAAACCACCAGGAACAGGAAATAGTGGGGAGCCTGTGCCACTGTGCAGGAGGAAAGGGGAAGTGCCACATTGGACTGAGGGCACTGATAGTGGGCAGGACATCCAATTCTGGGAGGTGTTCCCAGTGCAGGGGGAGTAGCAGAAAGGACAGTGGGGGGAACAGGAATACAGCTGCCAGGGAGGGTAACACAAGTCAGGGATATGGCCAGTGCCACCATTCAGATGGGGGCAGTAATGAGGGGTGTGAGAAGGCAGGCAGCAGGGGGGCACAGCCATGGAAGGGCCCATTGGTGGTATGCTCCAAACAGGCAGTACCAAGCCTGCACCAGCTTCGAGCTGTACAGTGACACAGAGATAGTGGGCCAGTACCACCTGAACTGGGTGCTCCTGAGGTGGCTCTGTGAGCTGTGCAGTGATGTGATGCAGGCACCCACACGACACAGCCATGTGCAACCACCAATGGCAAGGGCACAACCCACAAACATGCATGGACAAACCCCAGGGGTGCATGTCATAAACGGAACTGGCTGAGCATGGAACAGCATATGCCATCAGGGATGGGTAAGGTCTAACACTGCACGCAGTCACACACGCACACACACACCCCACAAGACATGCACAAAGGGTAGGAGGCACGCCGACCCCAACCGTCACCCCTAGTCACACACACGTCCACGGACCACCATGCCCAGTGCCTGTCATTGTGCATGTGTCAGATGCTGGGCACCATTGCACAGTGGCGGACAGCGCAACGCAGGCATCATCATGCATACGCCACAGCAGCCAACAGCCGGGAGGGTGTGCAGATGGAACATGTGTGTGTGTGTGTGTGTGTGCAGGGCCGGGTACCCCACCCATGCATTGCACATTGAACAACACACTGCACACAGGGCAGCATCAGTCAGTAGCCATGGTGGGAAACAGGTCAGTCACGCGGCACAGTGCCACGGCCACCACAGATGCATGTGCTGCCCCGCCGAGACCCGCCAGCAGTGACAGGCTGACCAATGGCCTCATGGGGTGGCACCGACGGTCTCCCAGGGGTTCTGCTGCATGAACGTGACCGTTCTCGAGCAGGGGTCTGCAGCTCACCAAACATGCCTGCGCCAGGTGTACTCGGGATGCCCACAGCTGAACCTGGTGTCGACAAGGAGGGTGTTGCATGATGCTGGGAACGGGGGGTGGACATTGCACTGCCCGGTGTCTGCAACACATGGACAAATAACTGTGCCCATTGTGGCCATGACAGCTGTGATTGCTTGTGTCTGCCTGTCAACGGCGGCGGTCACATCCTCCCGCAGCCGGTCCATCCCTGCCAGGAGCAGACCGGTGTCCCTGCTGTGCCGCTCTTCTGCCTGGCACAGGACCGCACTGAGTGCATCCATCACCATCATAAGTTGCAACTGCTGATCCACTGAATCATGGAGTATGCAGGTGTGCTCATCTAAGCAGTCATCCACCTCATCGGCATGCTGTCCCTCACGGTATTCGCGGCCGTGATGGGCAGCACCCCTTGAGGTTGGCCGCTGCTCGCCAGGGCCATGCCTGGGCATGTCCACAGGTGGTGCACTGATGCTGCCCCCCCAACACTGTACCCCCGTGGCCATTGGTCGACTGCTGACACTGCCCCTCCAGCTGCCACTCTCCAGGGCTCAACGGTGCCACCGCAACAGCTCCATTGTCCTGGACACACACCAGTGCTGCCCCACTGGTGCAGACAGGCACAGGCTGGGACTGTGATGTCATGCAGGCCTCCACAATGGCACCACTCATGGCTATGCCCGTGCTGCAACCTGCTGTGTGGCCATCCTGTGGCCCACACGTATCACTGTCCATGATGTGAGCTCCAACATCATCAGTGACAGATCCGGCACCAGTCCAAGTGGATGCCAGCATGCTGGGACATGGGCAGGGCCTCCTCTGCACCTGCTCCACCAACATCAGTCCAGACAGCCTGGCGGGCCCACTGTCGTCCTGACCCTTGGACACCGGTGGAGGTGGATGGGCCCTCCTCTGTGTCCAGGGTATTGCCTTCAGTGGATGAGCCCACCACCGCTGACCCATGTAGATGCTCAGGAGCTGTAAGGGAACACAGTAGCATTAATGTATCTGCCCTACCCTGTGTCATCCCAACCCCAGTGACTGATCAGGACCTACCATGCAGTAACGGGCTACCACCCATCTGGAATCCACCACCTGGAATACCCTCGATGGCACAACGTCACATGCTGCTAGCAACCCGCTCTTCCTGTGGGGTCAGGTGTTGCACAGCCGGCTGTCCCCCACCAGTCGCAGCCCATGCTGCCCTGATGGCAGACACCTTATCCTTAATCCTCCTCCTGCCCATGCCCACCTTCTTCTTCTTGTACTCCTGCACAGACCGCTGGTGGCTGTCATGCTGGTTGATGGCACGTGCCACCTCTCCCCATGCAGCAGCACAGGTCTGTGGTGTTCCCCACTGTCCGCTGAGCAGCGGCTCCTGGTCAAGATAGGCCTCAGATAGGGCATCTGTTTCTGCCTTGGTGAAGTTTGGCCTCCTCTTCCTCCCACGTCTCTGTTCCTCCTCCTCCAGCTCACGATTGCTCATCATTGATCCTGTGGAAATGACAGGTGTTACCTCTGACTGTGCAGTCCCATGCATCTCCCACACGCCACAGTCCACACTCCCAAACAGCATGTAACTCACCACAATAGACTGCAATATCAGACTATGGCCTCTGCAGCCCAAGGTCACATTTATATTGCGCAACACATGCAAATGAGGTGAGGCACAATTTTAAGTGGATGCTAATGCAGTATCTGCGCCATTGAATCACTGATGAGCTGATTTGCATGTGCCGGCTGAATATCGCACTGTTGTGCCTTGCGCAATTGTGTTGAACATGCTCAGGCAAGGGTGCATTTCTATGACGTGCGCAGTGGACACCGAACGGCGCATGCCTGGGGTGCTGACACCGATGCCTGCCACGCTGCTGACATGCTTTGCGTGGGAGGCAGTGCAGGGCACGGCCACCATTGTGCCAGTGGCGTTACTGCGCTGTTCACATGTATGGCACTCTTGCACTGGGGTGCCATAGGGGCCGTGGAGCACAGCACGGTAGACCACTACAGGAAGTGCCACACAGGTGCCCTACCGCACTACACGCGGTGAGTACCAATCGCGCTGTGGCGGTCCATGTGCGACAGACCCCTGACCCTGTGCCGACCTTTGCCCCTAGGCACCATGCGTCCGCGTAGGTGCACTTCCATCGCGCAGTTCGGTGACAGCACGATGGGGAATGGCAGCGCAGTACCGCACAGCATCTGCATGTAGTGGATGTGCGCTACAGAGCACCATTTTGATACTCAGTGCTTGGAGGATGGCATGGAGATGGGCACCAATCTGCAACCAGGTCGAACTGGCTAACCTCGTGTCCCTGGTTGAGCCCCATGCTGCTGCACTCTTTGGGGAGGCACTCCTGGACAGGGCCAGGAGTGCCGTGTGGGAGGAGGTGGCGGTGGCCCTGGAGGAGGCGACAGGGATCCGGCGCACAGCAGAGCAGTGCAGGCACCAGTATGGGGACCTCCAGCAGAGGGACCCGGACAGGCTTGTCTGACTGCGGTCATGCGCCAGGAGGGGCGCGGTTCCATGGCCAGGTTGGTGCACCATCCATACATTGGTTACGTCCATATGGGTATCATGGTGGGCATGTGTCCAGCACATGGGGGGGGTCCATCCAGTGTGGGCTGTGGTGGTGGTGGTGGTATAGGGGTGGGGGGCAGATGGGTTTGGCTGTGTGGGATTGCACACATCCGGGGGTGGGGGAGCCTTTGCTACCGGATTGTACTGATGTTCCTCTCTCCATGTTTGCACCCTAGGCCCTGAGGAACACCGGCATGCCAGGGAGGGGTGGCTGCGCGTGAGGCACATCAGGACGCAACAGCACCCATACAAGCCTAGCGCCGGGATCAGCCTGATGATGGTGAGTGCCTTACATCCAGGATTTTTTGTGCATGCTGTGAAACAGGGCGGGCAGCGGGGCATGGCCACCATCCATTGACACCACTGCCATGCATGCAACATCGTACAGTCAATACTATCCAGTGGCACTGCATGTGTGGGTGTGCATTGCTGGTGGTCCATGTGTGCAACGGGTACATGGCTGTGCCACTGCATTTGCACTACATAGCCATGTCACTGTATAGCCACAGTGGTGCTGTGCAGGACTTAGGCGGTGGGTGTGTGCAGCAGTCCGCATGTCTGTGTGCACCTGAGTGGGCAGGTCTTGTGCACACGATCACTGTGGGTGGTCACTCACCATCACAGAGGCATGTCCCACGGCTGTATGCCATGCACAGTGGGTGGGCTGCAGGAGGCTGTGCATTCACACCTATTGACCCTGCTCCCTTGTCCTAGGTGGACAGCGGTTGCAGAACATTAAGAGGGCACTGCAGGAGATACTGCAAGTGGCCAGGGCTTCTCTGGAGATTTTACAGTGCATCGACCAGCTAGGAGTCTGAAGGAGGCATGGTGGGAGGCACCTTCAGTGTGGGGATCGGGGCTCCCGCTGAACATCTTGCACCCCAAGATTTCTCCTACCCCCCTGGACCCACCCTCGCACCCCTCCTTCCCTCTACCATTTGTTCATCCCTGCCCCTTACCCACCCCCACCTGGTTTGTGGCCCTCACCCCCAACCTTTTGTATATATTTGTAAATAGTTGTTTTATATCTTTTAATATACATTTGTTTTGTTATGCCTACTGTGGTGGTCTCTGATTTGCAGTGGGCTACAGATGCTCAGCTGCAGTGGTGTGCATGCTGTCAGGGGTGGTGCAGTCATGGGCGTGTGTGTGTCTCCGTACGGGAAGTGACTATGGTGTGGGAGTAGCTATCAGTCACTGTCTGTGGCTTATGTGTTGTTCCCTGTGCACTGGATGACTGTGTGCAGTGGTCCACGGTGCATGCACTGTATCCATGGCACACCTGTCAGACCATCCATGGCCTGTGCAGCAGACACCCTTGCATGTCTGTGACCTCCACGGTCTGCTGGCATGTCAGTGTTGGCTGTCCATGCTGGACAGCCATTGTACCCAGCACAGTGCTGGGTTGCCTCCTGTTATTGGTGTGGTGCATGTCTGCCTTGGGTGGCACTGTGGCCTCCGCTGTTGTTGTCCCACCTCCATGCTGTCACTTGTGTCTGTTGCAGGGATGTGCTCCACTGTCTGTCACTTATGCTCCGGGCACATGCTGGTGGCATACAGCTCCATGGTGCCTGCGCAGGGTGGTTGGCACTCCTGTGCCATGGAGGGGTGCTGGCCATGTGTACATGGTTTCTGTGGCCACACGCTGGGGGCTTGGTTGACCTGCTACTGTGTCCCTGTGTTGTTGTACCCTTGGGTATGGGTGGGTGTTTGTCCATGCACTGGGTTGCATCCTGTGTGGTGCATGCTTCCATGCACCACTGTGGGTGTCTGCGCTGGCTGTTGTGGCCAGTGCTGGGTCAGGGTGTGTCCTTGGGAGGGTGTGCAGGGTGCTGTACCACTGATGGTGGGGTCCAGGGCATGCCCTGTTACGTGTGGGGTACCTCGTGTGCTGACACATGGTCGGTCTCTCAGCTGTACCTCGGTGGGGACGTGCATGGTGGCACTGTGTATGCAGTCATTGCATCGCTGTCTGCTGCCACCCACTGACAGGTGCTCATGGTGGGGCTGCCTTGCATGGTTCTGTGGTGCACAGGGTTGCATTGTCACAGTGGGGGTGGTAGCATGCATGGGGTGTCCTGCACTGGTGGGCACTGCTCCTGGGCAGGGTGTCTGAGGATCACAGTGCAGGGTGTGCTCTGCATTGGTGGGATGGTGTGGCACAGGGTTGTCGGACCTCCTTGTGTGCTGGTCACAGCTTGCCAGGGGGTTTGCTGGGGCACCATGCCCCAGCTGTGGGTTTTCTGCTGGTATCCATGGGCCAGTGGTTATTCCAGCTCTCCCCTAGTTGTGCAGTGCATGGGGTGTGGGTGGCAATATCTGTTCTGCTGTGTGCTCCTCTGCCCATCTGTAGCATGGGTGGTGGGCCCCTGCATCCTGTCCCTGCGTATCCCTGGTTGTGCTGTTGCACTGCTGCCCTGCTCCACTGAGTATCCTTGGTTGTGCTGTTGTGCTGCTGCCCTGCTCCACTGAGCATCCCTGGTTGTGCTATTGCGCATCTGAACTGCACCACTGCACATCCCTGGTTGTGCTATGGCATAGTTGGTGTGATACTCAGTCATGTGCCACAGGCAGATCTTGACCTGCGCAGTGTTTGAATATCACGCTTATTGCGCATGGGTGCAGTGGACTTGCGCTTGCACTTTTGTGGCGCAGTTTGAATATCTGGGCCCATATATATAGGGGATATGACATTGTCTGACTCAGGATATCATATTTATTTTCACTTGAGGCAAATGATATTAGGATATATCACGAGTGGAAAAGCCACAAATTACATATATTGATATAATTGCCATCAAGTGAAGATAAAGATGACATCTTCAGTCAGGCCATGTCATGTTATGTTTATACAACAGGGCCCAGATATTCAAAAGGGTTGTGCCCCAGAACAATATTCAAAAGGGAAAAGTGCATGGCACAAATCCCAATGCGCCGGTGCATATCAGTAATGTGCAGGTGGGGATGTGTGGTGTGGTGTGCCCATGCATACCTTGCACAGCCCGATATTCATCCCAGGATGTGCAGAGCCATGCATGCACAACCCCTACCTGCGCCAGCACAAAGTTGATCCAAAAAAAAAAGGAACAACTGATGGCCACCCACAGGTGAGCTGCTGCATTGCAGGGCGCAACACAGCAGCTACCACCTCTGGGTGGCCACCCGAGCTCCAGCTGCACCTGGCGGTGCCCCCATGCCCGATTGCGGGCATTTGTAAAAAAATAGAACAAGCTTCCAATATCCCTAGTGGTCCAGTGGACCGCTGACTTCCCGATCGCGGGCATTTGTAATAAAATAGAACAAGCTTCCAATATCCCTGGAGGGCCCAGTGGATGGCTATCTGCCCGATCATGGGCATTGGTAAAAAAAAAATATGTCCAATATCCCTGGTGGTCTAGGGGTAGCCCCTTCCCCACCCGACCACTGAGCCCCACCGCCCCGCTCCCACCCTGGTCAGCTGGCAGGCGGCAGCACCTCACCCACCTGCCACTCCGCTGCCCGCTGACTGACACCATCGGTAGGGCTGTACGCCCATTGGTCCAGAGCGTGAGCCAATGGGCTTACAGCCCAGGCGAGTCAGTCGGTGGACAGGGGAGCGGCAGGCGGTGGGGTGCTGCCCTCGACTGACCGAGAAGGCGGGGCTCGGTGCTCAGTCGGTGAGGGAGCTACCCTCAGACCACCAGGGATATTGAACATACTTTTTACATATCCCACGATTGGGCAGATAGCCATCCACTGGACCACCAGGAATATTGGAAGCATGTTCATTTTATTACAAATGCCCATGATCGGGCAGTCAGCAGTCCACTGGACCTACTGAATATGAATTGTTCTATTTATTACAAATGCCCACATCGGGCAGTCAGCGGTCCACTGGACCACCAGGGATATTGGACATACTTCTTATTTATTATTCAAATGCCCGCGATAGGCTGTGGAATACATTGCGGGTGCGGGTGCCGGTCCCCGATGGCTGCTGCCTGGCAGGGCGCCAGGCGCAAGTCGTCGAGGATCGGCGCACCTGCATGCAAATGGGGCCATAATGACATGCAAATGGCCCCATTTGTGTCTTGCATACATTATGGCCCCATTTGCATGTCAAGTTTTAACTATCACAGTTGCTGTGCATAGCGCAATAGAACTTGCACTAGCGCATGCCATGGTCCACTCTGGCCACTTGTGCTTGCACAGTGCCACTGCGCCATGCACACTGGGGGTGGCCAGGGTGCAATATTCAACGCTGCTGAGCCATGGTGTAGCTCTGTTGAATTTCGCCTACTCCACACCCCTGCGCAACCAAGTTGAGCTGTGCCCAAGCTTGCGCCACAGTCTGGCGCAGTTTGAATATCTGGGCCCATATGTTTTGGGCACCATGAAACACAACACCCCACCAAACAGTGCATCACATATTCCACAACCAAAGTTTAATATTATATATACCACATAAGTGGTGAACTCACTGGGTAAATAAATCATGACACCCCCCAGCGTGGGTCTCCGGTGAGGGTTACCAACCAGTGACCCCACGGCTGAACCCTCCATGGCGTGGTGGTAGAGGATGACCAACCCCACACCAAGACTGGATATGCACTTGGTGGTCCCCTCCATAGCCGGCGCAGGTCAAACTCGGATGGCCATCAATCCGCAGTGACTGAGGCACCCAATTTCTTCCTTTTTCTGCCTTGAAGGTAGGGTGTGCAATGTCAACAGAGGGCATACTGCGCACACGTGTCTGCACAAAGCACGCCAACTGGCTGGCCCGCCTACTGTCCCCAATCTAACAGGCCAGACAAGTTAGCACCAAACCTCCGCTAGGTGTCAGACTACACCAGTCTCTGTGCCACAACCCACCCTGGGACAGAAGAGCTGTCTGTTAGATGCTCCATCCACTGCTGACCACGGGAAACCCAAGCTTGCTCCCGAACCAGGGTCCACGACATGGCGCAAAGTGCATCTACCAGTGCCTCAGTCATCAGTGCCACCAGGCTGACTATAAATAATTACTTTCACTTAGAACACCATTTATTTAGACAGCATGGTGGCGCTGAGGGTGGAGGCACTCCAGCCCTTACACCCATGCTGCCTTGGCATATCCCCCCCTTCTCCCATTCGGAGAACTGTGGGCTCACAGGACTTCTCTCCAAATTCCATTACTGCATGTTAGGCAGTGCAAATGGCTCCAAAAGAGAGAAAAGTTATGGAGTATGGGAGGTGGATCCATTTTACACTTGAATCCGCCTGGCCTTTTCCTTGTTCTGATGCTTCCCCACACCCCCAATAGATGTAAGTAAGCTAGGGTAGTCAAGGAGCGGAGCACGTCACAACATGCAAGCATTCCATATCATGGCCAAATTCCTAAGGCCCACCTCATGCCATCCAGCTGCACATCCACCCATGGTCAACCAGGTGATGATAGCGCAGCAGGACATGCAACCCATCCTCCCCGTAGGATGAGAGCAGACTATGTATGCTTTATCCTCATCCCCTCCTAACCACACATGTATCTCCTTCACATCCACCACTCGTGAGTTGTAATGGCCTTACCACGCACATGCGGACATAAAGGTGTTGTCATACTGCAATCCACTACATGTTACAGCAATATAGTACAATATGGTGCGTGAGATGGCATGATTTAACCACGCATGATGTGGCAGTTTTCTTACTATGCTGCTGAGCAAGTAGGCAAAACACAACACACAATCCTGGTGAACCTCACAACCTGATGTGGCATATTGCTTGAATCCAATGTTGGATATAGAAACTTTCCATTACTTTTTAATAATATTTGTGCTAGTTACGCATATCTGTTTCCTGGAGATACAAAATATGCAGACGTCAACTTTCAAATCTGGTAAGTGACTGGCAGGCACTTGTTATGTGGGTGACACCACGATTTATACCATGTAATTATTACAACCCACCACAATCAGAAGCAGATAGTTTTGATGACATTGTATAGTGTATATGTAGGGATCACTGTTCAGAATGCACTTGACAATGGCACAAGTGGAGGCAAAGTATAACCGAGATGTGCCATAGCAAGAAAGGGTGATATTCAAAGGAGATGTGTTATGGTGCATCTCCTCTAAATATAGCACATAATGTGCAGGGCGCACATAGAATGTGCCAGCGAATATCCCAGACAGGTAGAACTGTGACTGATCTAGTGCAACTGTTGCTGCACTGGACGCAATCACATCATATTGAGGACCTGGCATGCAAATTGGACCATAATGTATCTAAGGCACAAATGGGGTCATTTGCAAGTCATTATGGCCCTAGTTGCATGTGTTGTGCAGTACAGCTCTGAAAAATGTGCCTGGCACCCAGCACAGCATGCAGTGCTGTCAGTGGAAGTCTTGTGGATCCCTCCCCAGGCCGTAATCAGGGTTGCCAGTGATGTTCAAAAAATGAGCACCCTGGTAGTGTAGTGGTCACCCCCTCCCTCCCTGTAGCATGGATTGCCTTGATAGAATGAAGTCCAATCTCACTGGTAGTCTACTGGCACCCCCTCCATGCCCGGAGCCATGCAGACCATAACATATTACAGTCCATACCCAGTGGTAGTTGAGCGGTACCCTCCTCCCTGAGACCAGAACCATGTACAGAAAAGCAACACCGGTCTCTCATAGTCCAGTGGTCTCCCCTCCCCAAGCAACAATCTGTGACATTATATCACACATTCATTCTCCCTGGTACTGTATTGCTGCCCTCCTACTGAACCCAGAGCTGTGTTTGAATACACCCCCTCAGTCAGTGGGAGTCCAGCGGTAACCCCAACCCAGCCTATGTCCACAATCGCCAGTGCACCATAGTACCATAAATCGGTGGTGGTCCAGTGGCCCCCCCTTCACCAGCCCCCTGCATACACAGCATCCCCCCCCCATTGGTGGAAGGCTGCAACCTGCCTGCATATCGGCCGGCCTTCTGCCAAATGACAGCATACAGTATGAACTGCAAGCCCATTGGTTCAATGGTCTTGCAGTGCATACTGCGCATGTCACTCTCAAATACATGAATGAGGGGACCACAACACTACCAGGGAAGATTTATCTACTCTAACCATGGTGATCAGAGGAATGGAGGGGGGTACCACTAGATCAACAGGATCCATATGTCTGCTTGTGGATGGTGTTCAGGGTGGTCGGGTGGGCACCCACGGCTGGTGGCTGCTGAGTTGCACTGTTACCTCTACCAGCATACCACAATATCCCATTTCCCTTTCTCTTGACCAATCCAACCCAAATTTGAAGCATATTTTTTATTGACAACCATCTCTGCCAGTAGTCCAATTTACTGTACTACTACACTTTCCATAACAATATGTCTCCTTGTCTCCTACCTAAATCTTCAATGTACCAGTCTCAGGAGATGAACCCAACTGTCATTCCCTAACCTCACATTGAACACTCTCTCAATGCATGTCCTGCTTAATCCTCTCATGTACTTAATGGTCACAATCATATTCCCACCCTGTCCAACCTGTACCCCATGGCAATAGCTGCTGCATACCCACACTGTGCCAAGTTCTTCATTGATCCCATAATTGCTACCACCATACCTTTCTCTTCCTCATTCATAGCTCACTGACTCTACAAACCCCAGATGGTGCTTCCTGACTGGATTCTTGCCCAGAAATGCAGAACTTTTAATTCTTTGGCATTCAAGACAAGTTGACAGATGTCAGACAATGTTTCCATTACAGTTAGATCATCTTGCAAAACCCGAGACCTCTTTAGTCATGCACCACTGCTCCTATGTTGGTGCTGTCCACAGATATAGTGATCTGGATATTTATGCCTACTGAGATGTGTGGAAAAAAATTCATCAAACAACAGTGGAACAAACACTGACCCATGTGTGACAGTGCTAATTGCTGGCCTTGGGGATGATAACTCACATCCCTCAACCACCAGCTGCTGCCATCCATACAGACATCCCCCCCACACTAACATCAGTTAAAAACTTAACAAAAAAATACAAATACAACATTAAGTAAATATTGGAAATATGTGATCACATCAACACAAAAACAAGGAGCAAAAGAGGTTAGCAAATGGTGCATGGCTTGTGGGGTTGCAAAAGGAGGTTCAGCGTGACTGTATGACATCAGGCTGGTGTGGATAAAACACGTTTTATTCCTGTCATGTACTTAACGGTCACAATCATATCCCCACCCTGTCCAACCTTTATGACATCAAGACAGGTTTGTGCTGTACAAAACTATTATACATGGTGCACCTAGAGCCAACCTATACGGACAGCAATATGTGTTACCACTTCCCCCAGAGCCACTCATTGCTGAATGCAAGTGCTTTCTCACGCCTTCAGCTGAGCGAGTACAGCAAAGTGAAGCTGAGCTGTTCTAGCTCAAGATGAAGGCAACTGAAATCAGCAACGAGAGGCTCCAGGGAACGAATTCATATATTAGTGGTGAAGACCAATCAAATATATATGTATATTTTTATAAATATTCCCACAATGTGCCTGTTTCCAGGGCATCTGCGCGTGACCCACTCATCACAGCATAAGAGGGCCTCACGTGTGGGGGAAAGTAGCAGTCCGATTGGTTGGGAGCGTTCACTCAATCTATTATACACATACTTTTACTTGTCAGCCAGTACTGCTACGGTCCGACCCAACTCCATAACAGTGAAGCACAATACACACGCCATTGGAGACACTCCAACTGTAAAAGGCAAGACCACGCACCAAATAAACAACAAAATTAATTAATTATGTTTTATTACTCATTGAGTGGTGTCCCATCATCAAAAGGCCCCTCCAACTCAAGATATTCCATGAAGGACACCTCGATTACTCTGTGATCCAGGCAGTTCACTTGGAAAGTGTCAGTGTCAGTAACACAGCTGGCATCTTTGTTCTCCATAACATCACTCATGACATCAACTTCGGAGCAGTAAACACATTCTAGATCAGTTGCCATTGCTGCACGATGACCGCAAGTGCACCTTTGGATAAAAAAATAAAATAAAAAAAAATAAGCAACCTTTGATTCTCTGTATCGCACACAGATTTTAAATAATTACAAAACCACTGCCTGGCCAACTATGCATAATCAGTGTATTATGTCAAAAAGGGAGTTTGATTCCCTCTAAGCTAGAAACTGATGCTCAACAGGTTCATGGTAGTTGGGAAAACGATGTGCCATGACACACATGTTATGCATACTGTTGCTCATTATCTATTTTTTATTGTCTGTCTCATCATGTAAAATGTGAGCATTGTGTTTATTATTTCGGTCACAATGAAACTGAGTAGATCAGTCTGCGGATGTTCCAGAATGCTATTGTACCACAAAAGGGTACACTCACATTTCAGGAACTTCGAAACGTACTATGACAGTATTTAGATAAAAATGTATTACTATATATAAAACTGCTCTACACTACACTATACAGCAATCAGGACACAGTAAATTCACTAGGAAGCAGAACTGATTACTTGAAGTTGAAAATGGCTGCAAATTAATGAATTATACAGTATAGGATATAGAGAATACTGGACAGGTAACTATGCACAATAAGTGTGTTCTGCCTCAGAGGGGTTCTGATTCCCTTTGACCTCGAGAACGAATCTCGAGAGGTCCATAGGTCTCAGAACCCCGAGGTGGCAGAACACAATGGTTGTGCATAGAGTTGCTCATCCTGTATTTTTTATAGTGTATTTTACAGTGTGAAATATATGTTTTGTGACTTATTTTGATTTAAAAATGAAACTGAGTCATGCAGTCTCTAGAGGTTTGAGAATGCAGTTCTACCACAGTGGGGCAGAATCACATTCCATGACTTTTGGAACTGTGGTACAACACCATTTTGAAAGAGATGGAATTCTATACAAAACAACACTCTACTATGCACTATAGCATTGTTCTATATAGAAATTCATCCATTTCAAAAAACGTTTGTTCCACAGATCGAAGGTAATGAAATGTGATTGTACCTTTCTGTGGTACAGCACCATTGTAGAACCTCTACTTACTGCACTTGTCAGTTTCATTGTGAAAGAGAAGAATGAAATGTACACAGTAATATACACTATAGAAAAACAGGTTAAGCAAAGTTATGCATAACCAGTGTATTCTGCAACCTCTGGGTTCTGATTCCCATGGATCTGTCCAGATTCACTCTCGAGGTCATAGGGAATCATAACCACTCTGTGGCAGAACACATTTGTTGCGCATAGTGGCCCATCAAATACTCTCTATATGTTGGCTGCATGCAAATTTGAAACAAACACAATACATGCAGGCAAGGGTCGAATGTGATGTATGTAGTCCTTATCAGAACAACACACATTTAGATCACGTTGATATGTAACATAAAACAAAACGGGTGGCAGAGATCCTTATAGGGATGGCAACATTAGGAGCAATGAAAGACGAATGCAGGGAAACTGAGGCTGAATAAGGAGGAGGGTGGTTGTGCAGAGAAGGTCAGTGAAGAAACGAGGATAGTAAACCAATACTTCTGCTCAGTATTCACAAAGGAAGAGGAGGGTGAGATACGTAATAAAGTCAGAATAATCAATCTGGATGGGGGGGTTGATATCATTCCTTTCACAGAAGAAAGGGTTCTGAAACAACTCCTGCAAGTGAAGGTGGATAAAGCAATAGGGCATAATTGGATTCACCCAAGAATTCAAAAAGAAGTAAAGTGAGAGCTAGTAACACCACTGACTAGCCTTTTCAACAATTCATGGGAGGATGGTGTGGTACATGAGGGGTAGAGGAGGGTGGATGTGATTCTCCTTCACAAAAGTGGGAGCAAGACTGAGGCAGGAAACTATAGACCTGTCAGTTTGACCTTAGTGGTAGAGAAACAGGGTACATCACTTGTGAAGGAAAGTAATGTTGAGTACCTACAGGCCACTGGGGCACAGGACCCAAGGCAGCATGGATTCAAAGCAGGAAGGTTATGGCGGATGAATTTGATTAATTTCTTTTAATGGGTGATCACAGTAGTACACTACAGAGGAGCTGTGGACATGGCTTACGTAGACTTTAGCAAGGCATTTGACACAGTCCCACACAAAACATTAATAAACAAGTTATCCAGCCTGGGAGTGGGTAACAGGGGGGTGGTCTGGGTAAAACATTGGCTGGAGAACAGGACACAGAGGGTAATAATAACCAGAGTTAACAGTGAAGAAAGGGTGTACTATTGGTGTGCCGCAGGGTTCAGTATAGGGGATGGCCCTCTGTAATGTCTTTATAAGTGACATTGTGGAGGGATTGGAAGGAAAAGTATGTCTCTTTGCAGACAAAACAAAGATCTGCAACAGGATTGATACACAAGGTGGGGTGGAAAGGAGGCGAACGGATTTGGCAAGGTTGGATTAATATTCAAATGTATGGCAGCTTACATTCAACACAATGAATTGCGAAGTACTGCACCTGGGAAACTAAACACCAGGGAAATAGTACACAAAGGTGGGGTGGGGTTAGTAGCAGCAAGAAAAATAGAAAGGGACAGCCAGGTACTCATATCACATGACCGAAACATTACCAAACAATGTGATAAGGTAATAGAAATGTCTGAGGGTAATAATGGGATGTACAGGGAGAGGCTTCACCAGTAGAAAACAGGAAGTTGTTATCCCTCTGTACTGACAGTTAGTGAGACCACATCTGGAATGTTGCGTGCAGTTCTGGATACACCATCTCTGCAAAGACACACACCGGGTGGTGTATGTCCAGAAGAGGGCAACCAAAATAGTGCAGGATCTGCACCAGAAGACATATAAAAACAGACTAAAGGAACATATTATGTAGAGCCAACAAGGAAAGGAGGGAGAGGGGGAACATGATAAAAAATGTCAAGTACCTCAAGGGAATCAACAAAGTCCAAAAGGGTAGCATCTTTCCAAAACAAACGTGCAAGATAATGTGGCCACAAGTTGAAGATAGATGGAGAAAGGCTCAGAGGTACTGTGAGGAAATATTTCTTCCCGGACAGGATTGAAGATGCATGGAACAGCCTTCCTGGGGAGGTTGTGCAGTCATAAACAGTGGGGGAATTCAAGAATGCATGGGACAGACATAAGGCAATTCGAGGGGAAGTAGGAGGAACCAAGTAGGATGGCTGTTCAGCCACTAATACACCCAGAACAAGAAGAAACGCTTTTGATGTTTCTCATGCCTCCCCCAGGTTTGACAGTTAAGCTCCAATACGTACTCTGCATTACCCATACACAAACTCCATCGTCTATACAATACATTCCATCCCTTCACAGTCCCCCTCCCCAACCTCATTTGCCTGCACTTGCTGCAACAGTAATCAGAGATAATCTTCTTTGCCTTACCCAGGAGTCAACTGCCACATGGGGTTCCACAACAAGTGCTGTCTCTCAATGCACAGAGTAAAACTCTATTGGGTAATTCAGTCCATGCTGCAGCAAACATACAGTAAACTCAGCTTCCACAAACAATCACTTCTGCATAACCAGCGGCTGCCTTTTGCAATGCATCTCACCAGTGATGCCATTACCTTCCACCAGCAGCACTCAAAAAATAAACAGACAGTCGCACTATGAAGCAATTACCATGCATCTGCTGGCTGGATGTGTCGTCCGTTCCTCACAGCGAGGTGCCCAGTCAAAAGCATCGGCTCATCATCGGATGAATCGCTCCCTGCATCTCCAACGTTAATTCCATCCACATCAGCATCAGGCTCATACATGTAGGGCTGGATCCCTACATGTAAATCAAAGTCCAGTGAGAGATCGGATTCAACATCAGTCATCTTCTATAGCTATCTGGGCGCACAACACCACTTCGGTCGCCCAGATGACGTCATTGCATCATGTGACCGCTACACCTCATTAAGAACAGTCCGGAATGCAGCGCACGGGTGCGACTCAGTAAATAGGCTAAAAAATAAGGTAAGCATCTTTCACTGAACATTTCTAGTACATCAACATGTTACAATGTGAGTTGAACTACTAAAAAATGTATTTAATGCCACTGAAAATACCGAATCTATTTATGTTCCCTTTAACACCACCTCTGAGCTTGAAAATATGGTTCCTCTTACAGACAATGAGAGAAAGAGAGATTGTTAGCAAAGGTTAAGGCTTGAGCAAGTGCTCTGAACTGTTTCTATCATGCAACATCATAACCTACAGTCTAACAATACCGGACAACTATTCTATTAAATTCGAGTTGACCAATAGCCCACTGAACTTACCTTCCAGCTCCATGGAGCCCCACACCATCACCTGCCACCGGTGATGCCCCTCTACAGCCCCAAGGACTTTGAATGCTGCAGGAGCCCCAGGATTTCTTCAGCACTCTGTGCCATTCTGCTGGAGCAGCTCTAGCATCCCTAGGACTGCAGTTCCCTTCTGCAACACACACCCAGAGTCAGCCACCCTCATATTCACTCCTTCCTGTCCCCTGGAACTGCAACCAGAACCAAAGCAAGGACAGGATCACAGTAGGGGTGCCACTATCTTTGACTCCCAGCACCACAGAGTACCATGGCTTGGGCTGCCCATCACAACCATGACTTTTGCTGCACATCAAAGACAGTCATCTGCTGTTGACAAGAGAAGCACATTGGCACTTGCAACGAACAGGGGACTCAGCCAGTCCCAGCCCTGACTGGACCAGAACATTTCAACATACAGACATTGTGCTACATTTCCTTAAATACTACAGAGGCAGTAGCCATCTTTGCTGCACCTGACTTCTGGCCCCTGGTAATGGGGTCAGAACAATAGCCAATCCAGCTCCATTGCCTGCAGATCGAGTCAGAGACATCTCATGGGACATTGAAGGACTCATTGATTTTGCCTGTGATTGCCAGTCAATAGGGTGTTGAGTAACAGCCAGACAGCCCTCTCCAATGGCTGACAACTGAGATGAACCAGTCAGAAGCCTGGATTCTGCAGTGAACAGCAGAGGTTGTTCCAGAAGTTTATTGGTTTGTTTCAGTCTGCATCAGAGTCAATGGAGGCAAAGTTCCTACCTGAACTGCCAGTGTGGGAGGCCAGCAGTGGGTTTCTACAGTCAGGAACCAGAAAGCACCCACTAAGCCTGAATACCCACTGGGTCTGTCTGCACAGTGACTATCAAAAGAAGACTGCTTTAGGCACTTGGAAAGACTTTGCTGCACTGAAGCCTTAATCATGTGACAAAGAGTACCTCTGTGTCTGGGAAGCCACCTAGCCAGCACTAGTGGTAACTGGATTCTTTAAAAGCTGATCTAACTGCATCTGTTGAATTATCAGAAATTCTGATTCTGATTTAATTCCGCTTCCAATTAGGGCACTGCAATCAGAGTCAAAATCAAAATGTCTGATAATTCAAATAAACCTCCTACCACCCAGTAGAATGATTAATTGAGGCCACCGGGCCTCTCCATCCCCCTACTCTTGCTTCCCCTGGGCTCCACTGCCATTACCTTATATTGCTGCTTGCTGGAGCTGCTGCTGCTAGCAGGGGCCTTTCTCAGTCAACTCAGCTTCCGCCTCTAGAGGAGACCATTCTGCCACCTGGACTGTTATCTTGTTGCCTGCTCGCTGCCATAATTGCCTCTCTCTGTTGTGCATGCATGCACAGCTGGCCTTAAACCCGAAAGCTCACTGCCACCTAAGCTGGCCACCATTAAGCCCCAGACTACACCTGAGAAATGTCTCATGGAGGAGCCAGTCAAATCTGGCCCCTCCTGTATCCCAACTCATCTCTTACAGACCCCCAGCTGAGCTGTTGGACCACACCGACCATTACCTGAATCTGCCACCAGCCATAGACTGCATGAGCCAGAAGCACAGCGTGATGTGGGTAAATGGTGGCCGACCTAGTTAACACCCTGGGTTGCCCACCAGGCACCATACTCAGGAAGCATCTGAAGTGGGTGTGAGAAACCCAGGGTGTTGTTCAGGTCAGCCACCCAGCATTTACTCTGGGCATTCAGGGACAGTCACAAAGAAATGGGTGAAGTGAGCCAAGGATCATTGCCATCAATCAGATGGCTGGCAGGGGGCATGGGTGGGCACTGGGTGGGTGAAGTCACTGGCAGCTGGAGGACTGGTACTCACATGGGTCAGGACTGGGTGTTGGTGGGCCTGGTGGAAAATGATATGATGGCATTGACTGGAGTAGTGGCTGATACATTGGCTGCAGTTGTGCGGAGGGTGCAGACTAGTTGGACATAGAAAATGGATGGATAGAGTCAGAGAACAGAAGGAAAGGGATATCCACAGCAGTAGCAGAACAAGATGAGATGAGATGATGCTATGACCCCCAGCAGCAACATAAGGTAAGGAGAGCCTGTCAACCTGCGGAAAGCATTGGTGGGAAAGAGGGAGGGCTTGAATTGCTGGGCAAGAGGAAGTTTTCATGCAATCGGATGGGTTGTTTTTCGTGTTTTTTTTTTTTGAATTAGGATATTAGGATTTTCTGCTTCAAACTCTGAAAATCCTAAATCCTTAATAAAAGCAACCAGATCCAAGCATAATCTAATTCCAGGAATCAGACTCTAATAACTTCTAGTCTATACTGCTGCCTGGGGCTGGTTGTTGCAGGACACTAACAACTAGATACCAGGACATGACATGTTGCTCTGACATGGTCAGACTCCATGGGCTGAAGCTCTGCCTGTTAGTTCAGAGAGAGATTGTCTTCTACCTGCAAAGAGGAGAAGAGGACTGAATGATCCTGTGGAGAGTGGTTTTCACATCACCAGAGGTCTACAGCCAAAAGAGGTGCGGAACCAGCCAGAGAAGGGACTCACTACTGCCGCTTCACTCTACACACCAAGAACAATTGAAGTAGTCTGGAGGAACTATGAGTAATTCAGGGCTTGCCCCTGCAGCATCCCCATTGTAGTTTTTAGTTCATGATGGGAGCCAGTCAAAGGACTAGGCCATCCAGACAGGAATTACAAATACCCAGTTGGATTTACATTTAGATTTGTTGCAAATGTTGCTTAATATCCAAGTGCACCAATGTCAGCCAGTCACATGCAATATGGGTCGACACTTCTTCAGATGAGTACTTAGTAAAGCACTAAGGAGCTCCTTATGAACTAGGAATTATTAAGTACTAGCACCAGTGAGGCATGGGTAGTGCCCAACGGTATGGTTTGGCAGGGGTATTGTGTGGTTTGGCAGTGGGCTGCACTATATTTGTTTGGCTGTGCCTAGAAGGACACTGGAAGAACAGCTAGATATTATTTAATGCCACATTGCCTTCCACTGCATAACCCTTTTTCTTCCACTGTAAGAGAATCTGTTCCTGTTACCCCTAATAAAGCAAAGTTATTTGTTCAAATTTTCTGTCTGCAACCATATTATTAGTGGAAACTGTTCTTGCATTGAGCTGGTTAATGAGTTGGTGATAATGTGGGGAGGTACTGTATCTCAGGTGTGGTGGTACTGTAGTTAATACCTGGTCCACTTTAACCCTTCTCTGAGTGGAGGCACCATGCAATTTAATTCTATCTTGGATACGAACTCCCATCAGGAGTTATCAATACAGGCCCCTCAATTTATTTGAGCCCATAAGCAAGGGTAGTGACTGACACCCATGTAGAACCAGTCACCACCATATATTTCCTAATTTACTTCTGCACAATCAAGCCTAAAACCATTTAGAAAAATAGAAACATGGAAACATAGACTTTGTCAGCAGAAAAGGACCACTTGGCCCACCCATTCTGCCCAGATGGTCCCTGCCTGGTCTGTCTCTGCAGTCCCTAGCTGGTCACCTGCAACCCTCCTTGCCTCCTGCCTGCCCATTTCTTAATGCTCCCCTATGTCTCTGCCATGCATGCTTGAAGCCTCCTGTTCACACCTCCACCACTTCCACTGGCAGTCTATTCCAGGCATCCACCACTCTCTCTGTGAAGAAGTACTTCCTAACATCCCTCCTAAATTTCTCTCTTCCAGCTTCATTGCATGCTTTCTGGTGCTGGTGCTCTTCCTCATTTGAAAGACACTCCCCTCCTGCATTTGGTTCACCCCTCTTTAGGTACTTGAAGGCCTCTATAATGTTCCCTTTCACTTTCCTGCCTTCCAAAGTGTACCTGTTGAGACCGTTCAGTCTCTCCTAGTAGGGCTTTTGGTGCAACCCCTGCGCCTTTTTAATTGCCCTTCACTGCAGTGCCTCTGCCCTCTCTATGTACTATCTGAGGTGCGCACTCGAGAACTGGACACAATACTCCAGGTGGGGTCTCACCAGCAAGTGGTATAGTGGCAACACCCCCCCCCCATATCCTGCTGGAGATACTTCTCCCTACGCACCTTAGCATCACACTTACCCTACCCACTGCTTTGTCACACTGCCCAGCCACTTTAAGGTCATCAGCTATGATCTCTTCCCTGCTTAGTAACTGACAGTACCATCTGCTTTCTTGGGCTCCTGTGCTCTGGGTGCATGATTTAGCACATTTTGGCATTGAAAACCACCTACCATGCTCTCGACCACTCCATGAATTTTCCAAGAACCCAACGCATTCTTTCCACCCCTTCCTTATTTTCCCCCCATTAAAGATATTGATATCATCTTTGAAAAGACATACTTTCCTTTCCAGTTCATGTGCAATGTCACTTATGAAGACACTGAAGAGAACCAGTTTCAGTATACTGAGTTCTGCGGCACCCCGTTTAAAAGAATAAATAGAAATACACTGCTTCAGCTAATTCATTGTTAAATGCTGAGCAGAGAGACATGAAGCAGTCATCTTGCCTCCTGCCAGAAGATTGATCACATTGTGATTATCACTGTGTCAGGCATACCATAGATTAGCATACTTCCTGTTTGGGATACATTACAGCTTGGGCCAGTCATGTAAAGTACAGTCTACATGACCACAAATTCCCAAACAGGTCCTTGCAAATATTGCCCCAATTTACACTATTCTCACAACCATCACAGTATCCACTTCCACGAACACTGCTAGCACTGACAAACACAAGACCAATATTGGAAGAACAGCCATGAAACTAACAAGGGAATGGAGTGGTTTTCACTACAGGAAAACGGGGTTTGTCCATGGGAACTGAATGGAGTACAAGGAGGTTTTCTTTCTTCATGAGCATTTTCACCTGATTGGAGCTCCAGTGGTTTAAGTTGAGCTGTTTTATAACCAGAAGGATCTGTTCCATTAAACAAACAGGACAGCATCAGCAGTAGGTCAGAGCTCTAGAGGATCATGTGATGAGTACAAACTAGCCAGGAGAAAGCAGGATGTCCCACCAAGAAGGGGTCCCAAGGGGAGGATAAAAAGAAACACTCCTAATGTGTCCTGCACATGTTCACGTCCCAGCACATGAATGGAACAGCACAGGAGTAGAACAGGTGTGAGATTGGCATCTTAGGTATTTTCAGGAGGAAGCAGAGAAGCAGGGGACTCTGCCAGTAGACTAAGGTAAGATACCAGTTCACTTCTGTTGTAACATTCACCGCAGGGATGGGTGGAGGTTCAAAGGTAGGAAATAACGGAACAGATTTAACACCCTATCTAGACTAGGGTAAGGTTACAAACTGATTTAATCAGTAGTGAAAGGAAATTGGGCAACAATGTGGCCCTACCTTTTTCTCTATAAAAGATTCCAGGCAGCTTCCACTTTAATTTAGTTGTACAGTTTTTTAATTCCACCAAAATTTCAATATTTTATAAATATTTTTAATTAATTTTTTTCTCAAGAAAAAAAGTTGGCAGCCACATTTTCTGTAGAAATAGCACTGTAGAACTGGCAAGAGTTAGAATTGAAAAAATTAAAAAAGATTCATGGTACGTAGCACATCAAGCACCCAGATAAGTACATTTGACTAGTATGCTAATATTTTTCTTAACTGTAGCTGAAACTAGCTTTTTTTGGAAAAATCATTTTTTGTTGCTCTGATGCTTTAAGAGGGGAATAGGGGAAAACTATAAACATCCTATCAAGAGTTGGGGTACAAAACAGGAAAGAAAGTTAGAAAGTAAATAAAAGATTAAAGGTAAAATAGATTAGTAACCTACCTATGGCAGAGCATCAAGGGATATTCCAAACAAAAAAAGGGAACTCAGGAAAAACTTTATCTGAGGTAAGGGAACACATTCTATCTCACATTAGAAAAGGAGTACATTTGGAAATTTTGGGAGTGGTGAAGTGCAGGGGCTGTGGAGTAGCAGTCTTCAGGGAGATCTTCTGGAGACTGAAGTGCTGCCCTATTTGCATGCACTTCTCTGGGCTGTGGGGACAGGTCTCTAGATTCTGGGCTGAGTTGGTTAGGATTCAGGGGACCTCTTCCCTCACCCAGGGGTCACCAAGTCCACCACAATTGCCCCAGAGAGTGCCTGGTAGGCGGGCTGGCTAGACTGTGGTGGACTCTGGGAAGGTGAGGGTGGGAGCAAGGGAACACATTCCCCAGCCAGTGCCACTACAGAACTCTTTCACTTCCCTAGCAGGACTGGACTGATGAGACATCCATGGTAGTGATAAGGAAGGACTGGGGGTTCATCAGAGCAGAGGCCCCAAGGCGGAAGGAAGAGAACCCCAATGGAGGAGGAGCAACTTCTGATGGGGAACTCAATCATCAGGGAGGTAGTTTTGGGAGCACCAGAGGAGGGAAGGAGGGTGGTGAGATACCTACGTGGCACCTCGACACAGAGGATGGGAAGTGGATCCTTAGATAACTAGGGCAGTGGGGCAGGAGGGGGAGCTGAATGTCATTGTCCATCTGGGGACAAATGACCTAAGTTAGGGATGCAGCTGGGGTGATGCAGGATAGGTTTAGAGAGCTGGGAAGGGGCCTGAAGCAGGTAGCATGCACGATGGCCATCACTGAGGAGCTACCTGTGCAAGGATGGGGAGAGAGGAAAGAAAACACTGCACCAGTCTTCAACAACTGGTTGAAGGCATGGTGCAGGGAGAAGGGTTTGGCTACACAGGGGACTGGGTTCCCACCTGGAGGGGATAAAGGCCTGTGCAAATGGGTTGGCCTCCATCCATTCAGGAGAGGAATGGCAGTCTTGGGTGGAATGTTAAAATGATACTCCGATGGGCATTTAAACTAGCCAAAGGGAGAGGCAGAAGAAATGAAGGTGGCAGTGAATACCCCTCCAAGATAATGGATCAGCAGTGAAGAAATGCCCTGGGGAAGTGAATTCCTCAAGGGTGGTGGGAAAGAGGGGTGGGGGGAAGGGCAGGGTAGTCGAGATGTGGAACAAAACCTGAGAAAAATACTAGGAAGGATAGGCAGAGAGAGGATCAAAAAGTAAAGGACAGTACCAGTGAAAAGAGAAGGGTGAAGGACAAATTTGGGAAGGGAGGGCAAAGTAGGGGCAGGAAGGGACAAAAGGTGCAGAGAGCCATGTGTGTCAATGTAAGGAGCCTGGAAAGCAAACTCCCTGACTCTGAGGCTACCTTTGTGGAAGCAGATCTAGATACAGTGGCTGTAACAGAACCATGGTGCACTGACAACCACAGCTGGAAGGTGGCCATACTGGTTTACAATGTGTTTCGAAAAGATAGGACAGGAAGGAAATGGGGAGTTGTTTCATATGTAAGGGATGGTATAAAGGCCATGGAAATACAAGGACACAGCAGGGAAAAGCAGGGGCTGGAGGTTCTTTGGGTTGGATTAGAGATGTGGCCCGGGGCCTTTATATAAGTGGGGGTGATGTGCAGGCCACTACTACAAGTGGGAGGAATTGAACAGGGTTTTGGGAGAGGCCACAGGCAACATGGCAAGTAAAAGAGTAATTATGAGTGACTTTAATATGCCAGATGTAGACTGGAACATTCTGGCCGCAGCTACAACTAGAAGCAGGGTCATCGTAGATTCCCAGCAAGGGGAATTTCTCAGGTAGCCAGCTACAGATCGCAGTACTGATGGGGCTGTGCTGGATCTTGTACTGCTAAACAAGGACAGCATTACAAACACCACAATGGGCAATCCCCTAGGTACATGCGACCATCATACAGTGTGACTTGGCATATGGTTTGGGCAGGAGAAAAAACACACTAGTACAAGGTCATGAAGTTCAGGACAGGAGATTTTAAATTAATGGGAGACTGCCTTGGTAAATACCTTGAAGTGGGAATAGTTGGGGTGTGGAGGCACAAAGGAATAGCATAAAGGAGGGAATAACTAAGGTAGCAGCAAGCTGTTTAAAGTTAACAAGGAAAGGAAAGAGGAGACAGAGGCAACTGTGGTTCTCAAAGCAGGTGGCTAAGGCAGTAAGAGAGAAAAAAATGTATTTCAAGAAGTATAAGGAGACCCAAACAGAGGCAGACAGGGAGGTATATCTAGGAAAACAAAGGGGAGCAAGAAGAAGGGTAAGGACAACAAAGGCACAAACTGAGGAAAGGATCGCCCAGGAGGTCAGGAAGGGGGACAAGACTTTCTTTAGGTATGTGAACAAAAAGAGGAAGCCAAGGGGTGATATTGTGAAGATCAGGAGAGCAGGAGCAGGAACTGTACAGACGAGGACCAAGAAAAGCTGAAATTTTAAATGAATGCTTCTGCTTGGTCTTCGCAGTGGAAGGGAGGATGGGCCATGTTGCCAGTGTCTGACAGGGTTCTGACCTGATGGCAAAACAAAATTAAGAAGCAGGTGTTGCAGAATATAACGTTTATTACCATCACGTTTAAAAAGAACAGCTACCACAGCTGGGAGTTCAGAACCTCCGAACACCTGGGTGATCATGCGTGAAACTCAGAGAGCAAAGCTCTTACAAATATGCTTATAGATAAGAAAGTGCATTACCTGGGTAACGGCTCATCTGCCTAGCAGTAAAGTGTTTTCATTAGTGGGCTAAGTGGGCAGCTCACACCCAAAACTATTAGGTTCGGCATGTACACATAGATAAGCAGTTATGCTGACTAGAGCTACTTTTGGGTAACAATAGAGCAGTTCAGTGATTATGCTGATCATTGCATTATGGCTAATAACAGTAGGTGGTGTGCTAAGACCACAAATATAATACTACATAATATATCATGGCACGCATAAGTAAATACTGTTTTCCCTTACACTGTAAGATGGAGGTCCACATGGGGGATTATAGGTCAGGCAAGTCTACATAATCCCCTCTTGTTTCCTGGATAAGGAGTCAACAAAACTTAGTGTAAGTTGGTTGGTTACAGTCTCAGTTACAGTCCAGCTGCACGAGCATTGTAGAGAAACTTCAGTTGAGCACAATGTTGTTTGAGCGTATGCCTCAGGCAGCATAAGGTAATAATCATGAAAAAGATCAAAAACACTTGAACAATAACAAAACCTTTAAAAGTAAGTTCCAACCATGTGTTGAACAAGGCAGTAGAAAGATCACCATCATGAAATAAAGCATTGGGACAATTACCAGCTTTAGTGCTGTTGTTATTGATGTGGATAAGTTGTGCATCCTTTCTACCTAGTAAGGTTCTAAGAATTAGGGTGAGGGGATTGACATGCATGATGAACGCTGGTAAATACTGTGAAATAACAGCCGGATAGTCAGGGTCACTATCAATGTAATCAGGTTCTGGGGTGGGGACAGGGATGATAATCATATGATCAATGACAGTGCTCTGTTGAGGTACAAAACAGAAGTTTGGCATAGTGATGCTGCAAATCGGAGGTCCATAGGAAAGTCTTATGGTTGGTTATGACACAATACGGTCCATCAGAGTTATAAGAAACACGAACTTGAGGAAGTTGCCTCTTGGTGAGCTGGAGTGGGCGAGTAAATGAAGAGTTGGTAATCCTGCTGGTGAGTCATTGAACATCTTCAGAAGAGGCGGCAAAGGTAGGCTTAGGCTCATCTGATTTTTACTTTTTTTGCTTGACATTGGCAGAAGTAGATGTGACATTAACTGTTGCAATGACAGTTTCATTGGCAAAGAGTAATCATCAGACGTATATGACAAGTCCATAATACTTGGAGCATGACCACAGACAGGCTTGATCACATCGAAGACATCACATCTGCATAAGTAATGGTAACCCCTTTTAGCACAACAGTCAGTATGTGGGGCAACCCTGGCATCAAGTTGAGGATAGAACACCAGCAAAGGAGGCAAGTTAATGTGTTCACAGTAGATACTGCCCTCGAGATGGCCCATGGAGTGGATTGTTGATAGTTTTTCCAACACTGAAGAATCTAGATCAAACATGGAAGAGACACAGTAAAAGTCACGTACATAGTATCCTGTAAGGTACAATGGTGTGTGTCAACACAAGGTCCTCAGTTAGGGTATCAAGTCACATAGTCCAGGTTTTGTGTGGTGGCCAAAGAAAAGGACACAGTCTTATCCATGCACCGGGCAGTGCATGATTCGGTTCGCCAATTGTAGCAATACCATTTAGCCATATATCTATCATGAATTAAATCCGGAATCTTTCCTGATTCCGGACCCTGGAAGAAACTGGTGATAGTGTTCATGGCAAAATTACCATAAGCTGAATAATACAGACTGCTCGCCAGAGGCCATGTGTAACCCCTGAATAAACTATATACAAAGTACTACCAATTGCTTACATGTCATGATGATAACCATGCCTATACCCATGCCTGCATCCACTGCTTTTCTTTTACCGTGCCTGTAAGCCATGCCTGTATTCACTACTTTTCTTTTACCATGCCTGTATCCACTATTTTTCTTTACTGTAACCACCTCATGACGTAACTCACAATGCCTCAAATGTTCCTTATGTCCTTGTTCATTCTTATAACTTGTATTGTTATCCTGGGTCGCCCCTGAAAAAGGGACCTTCGGGGCTCAGTGGGCCTACCCAGTCACCAAAATGTAATAAATAAATAAATAAATTATTTCCCTGTCTATGTGGTGCTCAGAGGCTTCTTTATTATTTTGGAAGATCAATTCATGAATCTTATTTTTTGACTCATTAAACAAAAGTGCAATATCATGTATGTTATACACCTTGAATCTTTCCTCTTGTGAGATACCATCTATACTGTGCAGCATGGGCTGCATGACATTTTGACCGAAACCAGAGTTAAATTTGGTAGTTTGACTTTTAATTACTGCCATATCAGCTCAGCTCCAGATTGACATTCCAGTGCCAAATAAACTTGTAACAGTGCCTGTTACACCTGCTACATTTACAAAAGTCGCGGCCCTTTTGGGATGCGGCCAGAACACACTTAAATGTTCCTAGTATGGAGCCCGGCTACAGGGTCTTGTGTGCATGCTTGATATGCTGCCACTAGATCTAGTAATATAACAGCATGGAATTTTGAAGCTTTGGTTGGGGAACAACAGCCAAATTTGGCCATATTCCAGTGAGTGAGGTTCAAAACAACAGGAACATGTAGAAACTGAACATTATTTATAAGAGTCCCAGGGAATGAAGTTGCTACCAGGCCACTGGGTGAACCTGGTTCCAGTACTGGACATTGTATGGGATTATTTTCTGTTGGTGGGAGTACTGTCAGGAAAAGGGCTGCACTTGCAATTGAATAGCTGAAACAGAATTGGTGTGTGCAGTCATTTGAAAACTTGGTACTGAAGTCTGGGTTTATCATGGCCATAAGATTGTAGAGGCCTGTGTGCTGCTGTTGGGCTTGGTGTATGGACAAAGTTCTATAAGGAGAAATGTGGGTGTTTGGCCAGCCTTGGAAAGTCCCCTTGGAAAGGCAGGCAATGGGGATTTGTTGCCCGTTAGAGTAGTCAGTCTTCCACTCTAACTGCAGCACAGATTTATCTGATGAATGACCATTGCATTCATGTAGGCATCTTTGTCTTCTCGAACAGTGACAGCTTTGGATGGGACATTAATGGTTACAACCTGGGCATAAGTAGATAGTGGGAAGTTGTGAGGATCCCCTGGATTCAGAAGATGTAGGACCAGACGGGTATGAACCTTCTACATATGGGTGAGTTTTCTTGCACTAGTCAGGGTTGTCAAAAGGCAGAGGATAAGGATCATTTTATCCTACAAAAGAAGAAAACATAAAACAGGTTAACGTACAGATCTCTCTCTACCAGCTGGGGGAAGGAGCAGTAATCAGAAACATTTAATTACCTTTAAACAACTTGAGCTGGTGTACATGACAAAATTTATCAAGAGGTTTCTTGCTGTCTGTGGTCCACACTTGATAAACTACTGAACTCAGTTTGTTGATGATGTCATATGGGCCCACCCATTTGTTTTAAAATGGGTGGGAAGTAGTGGAGAATTTCAGTACCATGACTTGGTCCCCTACTTGCCAGTCAATTTCTTTGACATTTCTGTCAAAGCACATTTTGGATTGTTGTTGTGCTTGGCCCAGGTTGTGGGCCTCAAACAGATGAGTTTGTATCAGATTGTCTCTTAGTTGCACAACACAAGTGTCTGCCGACAGTCTGTGTGTGGTAGGAGCATTGAGATCGATTCACAGATGCTCAGGTAGTCTCATTTGTCATTACCTAGAAAGGGGGTACACCAGGTTGCTGAGGCCGAGGTCACTCTGATTACCATTAGAAGTAAGGGCAACAAAGTGTCCTGACATTTGGGGTTTTCATTTGCAAAATTACATAGCATGAGTTTAATCTGTCTATTTGCTCTCTCTACCTATCCTGGTGATTGAGGATGATATGCAATATGAAACTTCTGGGTCATGCCCAGTAAGTTTAAGCACTCTTGCATTAACTTACCTGTAAAACTGGTTCCTTTGTCAGAGTCAACCTTGAGGAGTAGGCCCACCTGGTAAATACTTGATCCACCAGGATTTTGGCAGTAGCTTTCACTGTGATTGTTCAGCATAGAAAGACCTCTATCAATTTTGAGAAGAGGTCTGTGATTACAAGTGCATTCTTGTTGTTTTTGCTGGTGGTGGTCAAAGGTCCAGTGAAATCACTTTGGATTGCATTCCAGGGGCCAGATGACCTCTGGGATATCAGTCTTGCATTTTTCTTGCCAGGAATTGGGTTAATCTGTGCACAAGTGATGCAGTTGTCCACATAATGTTAGACATCCACTGTCATACCAGGCCACCAGCTGGCGGTTTTCAGTCTCTGCAGTTTTATCTACTTGGAGTCCACCTGTATGGGTATCATGGACCTGATGTATGAACTCAGATCGAAGTACTTTGGGAATAACCCACAATTTATGATTGTTGGAGTGGTAAAATACCAACGTCTAGGCTGCAGAGAGGTGAAGGTTGTCTGTATGCCTCTTGAATGGATTGTTCAAAGACATTTCTTGTTCTGTTTCTTTAGAGAGGTAGTCAAATACCTCCTTAATTTCTGGATCTGCCCCTTGTACTGCATTGAAGTCCAGAGGGACTACTTTAGTCTTCTTGTTGGCATCCACTGTGTGTGCCATAGTGGAAAGGTGCATGGTCCATACTCCCCCCCTTTGAGCTCCATCCTTGACTAAGGTGTCTGCTCAGTCATTGTAGTCATGAAAAGGATCGGCCTTGGAATGGGCCTTTACCTTGTGTATGTACAGCCTGTAGAGGAATTGTTCAGCAAGGCTGACAATGTATATGAACAGGCCCCTCTATTTCACTGAACTGCAATCTGATGAGGCAAAATCATGTGTCTTCCAGAAAGGAAGAAATTCAGTTAAGGAGTTGCACACCCATTATGAATCAGAAAATATGATGGTATCTTCTTTTCCTTGGTGGATGAGTTCCAGTGCACATGCTACAGCAGCAAGCTCTGCGTATTGAGAAGACCAAATGGTACACTTCTTAAACACCTCAATGGTGTCCCCTGCTGGATTCAGGACCAAGACCCCTAAACTTGCAATTTGTACTCCTCCATGATAGGAGGAGGATCCATCCATAAAGATACGGAAGAGTTCAGGATCTTTTAAGGTGGCTTCAGTGGCTGGCAGGAAAGGGCCTGGTTCTGGCAGAGTGAGTGGCTGTGAGTCACACTCATGTGACTCTCCTTTGTATAGGAGGCCATGTGCTAAAATGTAGGGCATTTTGGCAGGAAGGACAGTGATGTCTCGATCTTGTAACAGGAGAGAGCAGTGTGTGAGTCTAGTATTAGACACGTTTCCATCCTTGATTCTGTTGTTCAACAGGAAGTTGGTCAGGATGTGGTTGGATTGCAGCATAATGGGGCAAATCCTATATTATAGGTGAAATGTTTGATGGTTCAGAAGGTCACTATGTGGTGCCTCTCACATAGGGAATCATTTTGTTCTACAGGGGAAAGCATCTGAGAGGCATAGGCAATGGGTCTGAGGGACTCATTTGCCTTTTGTGCCAAAACTGCTGACATCCCCACCTCAGAAGTGGCAGTTTCCAAGTGGAATGGAATTTCTGGGTTGGAGTTGGCCAAAGCTGGTGAGAAGGTCAATGCTTTTTTCAGAGAAGTGACAGCAGCTGTGTGTTCTGGTCCCCAATGCCATGGGACATCCTTCTTTAGTAGTTCATACAGAGGTACAGCCTTTTGTGCAAAGTTGCAAATTAAGTCCCTGGAGTAGTTGACTATACCCAGGAAGCATCTCAGAGTAGCCACACTGGTTGGTAGTGGCAGATCTTGGATGGATGGACCTTGTCCAGGGTGGGGCTCCTGCCTTCAGCAGTGATGTGCAGGCCCAGAAAGAAAACTTCTGGCTGGCATAATTGTACCTTTGCAGGATTGCACTTGTGGCCTGACGCCTGACCTCTGTAGGAGTGTCAGGAGCTCATCTAGAAGTTCTAGGTATTTTTTCAGGGTCTTGGTTGCCAGGAGAAGATCATCCACATACTGCAGGAGGCATTGTGGTGTTGAGAAGTCTCATATGGCATCCCTCATATGAATGTGGAAGAGGGAGGGGGAATTGTGGAACCCCTGTGGGAAGCAATTCCATGTGTACTGTCACCCCTCAAAGATGAGGGCAAACTTGTATTGGCTCTCAGGGGCCAGTGGCAGAGACCATAAACCATTGGAGTTGTCAGTACTGAACCACTTGTGTTCAGGTTTTAGAAGTTTGAGCATATCTGGAGCAGATGACACAGTGGGTGCACAACTAAGGGTGACTTGGTTAAGTTGCCTGTAGTCAGTGGCGAGCCTCCAGCTGTTGTTAGGCTTTTTCACTGGTCAAATGGGAGAGTTGACTATGGACACACAGGATCTGATGATCCCTTGTTTTAGAAGGAAATCAATAGTTGTCCTCAAGGAGGGTATTGCCTCTGCAGGAAATGGGTATTGTCTTTGTCTGGGTGGCTCATCACCAGTCACCTGGATGAGCATGTCCATCTTTCACCAATCATGTTTGTGTTTGGTGAAGGCTTCCCGGTGCCTTTCCAAAATTGGCTTGATCTCGGGAAATAGCTCATGGTTTTGGAGCATAACTATGACGTCATACTCTGCATCATTGGTTTTTACAGTGGCTACCACATGCGAGTCAGAAATGAAGAGCACATGGCACCAGCCAGGAATTTGGAGTAGTAGCCAATTGGCAAATTCCACCACGCATCCATGGCATGAGAGGAAGTCACTTCCCAAGATGCTCTGGTGATGACGTAGTATTACGAGGTCAAAGCAATGTGTCACCTCCATAGTACCGATGATGACTGGTATTGGTTTGAACTGATATGTTGTAACCACAGTTCCCTCGAAGGTCTGAGGGGAAGTGGACCTTCCCATCGACCAACGAGATAGCTGTGGTTCATCTTGATGCAACACAGAAACTGTGGCACCCGTATCTAGGAGTAGTTCAAGCTGGTGGCCCCCAACCAGTGCTTCTACATTAGGATGTCCTGAGTCATCCGTTACCAAAGTAGTGATGATATGAAAAATCCAAAAAGAGTGTGCACACAGAAAAATGTGGTGCTCAAGGAACACAACATAGTAAAGAAGCCAAAGTTCCCAGCACACAACCAAGCCTTAATGAAGGACGCCAGACAGAAATAAAGTTTAAAACTTACATTTTATTGTGTACAGAAAATACCATGCCTGACATGTTTCAAAGCCAATAGCTTTGAGAAAGGAGCTATTGGCTTTGAAACATGTCAGGCATGGTGTTTTTTAATCGGTACGAGGCCCTGTCCTCTTCAGTAACTTCATAAGTGACATTGATTAGGAGTGGGAAGTGAAGGTGTATCTCTTTGCAGGTGACAGAAAAATCTGCAACAGGGCAGACACCCAAGAGGGGATGGAGAGAATGGAAATGTTTTTTGGGAAACTGGAGGAATGGTCTAGGGAGTGTCAGCTTAGATTTAATGACAAAAAGTGCAAAGTCATGCACCTAAGGAGGGGAAACCCGGGAAATGAATATAAGATGTTGGGGAGAAGTACTCACAGTCACCAAGCAAGAGAAGGACTGTGGGGAGATCATATCTGATGATCTCAAGGTAGCAAGGCAGTGCAACAAGGCAAACAAGTGGTACTGTATGCTCTGGAAGTTCGGTGGTGCTCTTGCAGAGTTTGCCAACTCAAAATGACATAGAAAGAACAGGCAGGCACTCAAAGTACTCAAAAACTCCAGTGCAAATTTATTGGTCTGTAAGGCGTTCTGCTGACTAATAAATTTGCACTTGAATTTTTGAGTACTTTGAGTGCCTGCCTGTTCTTTGTATATAGCACAATAAGGCAGTAGGCAAGGTGAACAGGATGCTGGGTTGCATGGGGGGGATCTCCAGTAGGAGAAAAGAGGTATTGTTGCCTCTGTATCACTCACTTTTGAGACCCCACCTGGAGTACTGTGTCCAGTTCTGGAGACCACACCTCCGCAAGGACATTGACAGTGTGGAAGCAGTCCAGAGGAGGGCTACTAAAATGTTATGGAACTTGCATTAAAAACCAAATGAGGAGAGGCTGCAGAAGCTCAACATGTGCTCCCTGGAAGAGATGAGAGCCATAGGGGACATGATTGAGACCTATAAGTACCTCACAGGGGTGAACAAGGTGAAGAACATGGGGGCATGCTATGATGCTTGTGGAGGGTAGTTTAAGAGGGCTCTGAGGAAATACTTCTACTCAGAAAGAGTGGTAGACACCTTAAACAGCCTATCAGAAGAAATGATAGGGACAAAGAATGTAGGGAGCTTCAAACATGCATGGGATAAGCATATGGGTATAATAAATAGAAGTAAGGGAGGAGGGAGGGACACCTGTGACCAAATAAAGTCCAGGGTGCAGTGTTAGGCAGAGAAAATAGGGCAGACTAGGTGGGCCCACTGATGCTTTTCTGCTGACATATTTTGCATTCCCTCTTTCATTATGCAGTTGAAGGCAAAATAATTAAGTGCTCACTTATGAGAAGGGAAGGGAGTCAAGACTCAGGAGACTTACAATTTCAAGTTGGCTGACTTGTCATTTATTAGTGCAAGATAGATTAATCTATTATCTCCCCTTTCCCATTTATTCTTGTGCTGGCTTTGGTACAATACATACATACTTAGATCCTGTGGAAAGAAGTTTTCCATAATATTAAAGTTCAGATGTAATTACCATTCTTTTGTGTATTTTTTTATGGACATTGGGTATTGTGAAAAACATAGAAGGCAATATCCAGGCATGAAATAATACTGTACATTGCATTCCCAAACACACTATTGTAATACAGGATAACTAGAACACTGCACTTATGCTACTGAACAGGGAAGAGAAAAAAAACATAATTTAACAAATACTTTGAGTTGCATAAGCATAAAACTGTCAAGGAAGCGTAGCCACTTACTCTAAAAGAACCCTTTTTAAGAATTAATAAAATCGACTATTTAATGGTCATAGTAGCACATTATACTTGAAAATGGTTTACAGTTTGAAGTGGAATGCAGCAAGCTGCAACTACGGGCACATATTGTTAGAGGTGTTAAAAAATAAACATTGCAGGACAGCAATGCAAAGTGACAAATTCAAACATGTGCCCAATGCATAAGAAAGCTAGCTTGTTTACCATAAAAAAAAGAATTGCTGCTTGATTATTTAACATTAGAAAATAGGCGAAAAAAATTCTCACTTTTAAAATGGCTGATGCAGTCTGGCATCACAAACACAAATACCATGTGCATATGTTGCTGAATGGGTGCCACTGAGGAAAACTATAACATGAAAAATCACAACGCTGGTGCATTCATTGGCAGTGGACATGATAATGCTGAAAAGGTTCATTCAAATCACATAGACATCTGAGTAAGAGATGCTGCATTAACCCTGCTACTTTGTATCATCACAGTGATTCTTTTTGGAGGGCCAGAGGGACCACAGAGACTGTATATGTAACCCCCTTCCCCATGTCTAAGGGCACCTGATGTTAAAACAGGGAAGAGGGGTCACAACAGCAGTCACCTGACCGGTTACCAAGGGAAAAAACAGTTCCATTCTTAGCAGCAGCTGGCAACACTGACACCGGGTCAGACTGCAGTCATCTTCAAAACCAGAGGGTGCTAGGCTATGGGCTAAAGTGATTAGCAGCATACCAACCAGTTACAATAATAAATCACAGCCCACATCAATTTCCAGGAACAGGGGGATCCCAAGATTTACTTCAAACAAAACTGGCCAGCAGAACATATTTACAAAGCTACTCTCTGGGCCACAAAAATCCACACTGGAGTAATATAATTCATGGCAGCAACATTTGTAGTCGTAGAGTCCCCCACCTGATTTAGTTAATCCCTGGGCTGAGTGGCCTCTATTAATGAGGCAGCAGCTTCCTGAGACTGAGGTCCCATGTCAGGCAGTGTTAAATGCACTCACTTAGTTGCAATGACATCTCACTTGTTTGAGGAGGCTACTGCAAGGTCCTTTGGTTTCAGTCCCCCCAGCACCTTCCCAGACATCTTGGCATGACAGCTGACTTCCCTGCAAACTTCAGGATGGACGTCCCTGCTAGCCAGGCTCTACCTTAGATGGCACCCCCAACATTCTTTCTCTCTCTTCTTTATCAATAGCACCACCAATTCTATTCGACTCTTGACTCTTCAATTTTCAAAATGACACCCCCAATGTTCTCCTTTCTTTAGCAGACGATCTGCTCACAAACTCCATACAGCCTGCCAGGGTGCAACTCACTTCCAGCCATCCAGGTCTCATCAGGCTGCGAGAACAATGCCACTACATATGACTGGCAATACACCAGCCTCCTAACAAGGCAGAACAAAAGCAAGAAGGCTGCTGCAAAACACATAAAACTGGAGTCAGAATAAATGTACTTACAGGCGCAAGTTAGTCCAGCTTCCTAGTCATCACTTGCAGTAAATTCCAGGCTCAATGGCTCAGGATTGCAAGCATTTTATCTGTAAACTAATAAAGAATTTTTTTATCCTGAGCCATTGAGCCTCGAATTTACTCCGAGCGATGACTGGGAAGCCAGACTGACCTGCTCCTAACAAGACAGCAGCGGGCTATCACCCCCGCTCCTGTGGGTTCTCCTGCCGACCTTCCTCCATGGGAATCCCTGCTTTAGTGCCAAGCTGCCTTTAAATGGCCAGCCAACTCCCTAGGGCAGGGTTCTGACTCACAGAGACTCCACCTGTGGGTGGTGACCTGCCCTAAGTGACAGAAAGATCACCTATCATCCAAAAAGGGAAGGAAAAACTGAGTAACCCAGATATGGGTGGGTTACATATAGATGGCTCAACATGAGATTAGAGCAGTGCAGAAGGACTTTGTAGAACTGGGAAGGGGCCTAAGACAAGTAGCACACACAGTATCCTTCTCAGAGGTGCTGCCTGTCAATGGCATGAGTGAGGCGAGGGTACTTTGCACCATGCAGTTTAATGAATGGTTGAAAAATGGTGTGAGACACAGGGGTTTGGCTTCATTGGTGACTGGGGTTCCACCTGGAGGGACACCAGCCTATACAAGGCATAATGGTCTGCATCTGTCCAGGAAGGAACAAGTCTTTTGAGCAATCGGTTTAAATGCTTCATTGGCAAGCTTTTAAACTAGTCAAGGGGAGGCACTGATAAGCAGCAGGAAAATCCCAGCCTCTCCTACAAAACAGGGTACTAAATGAGAAAAGACCAAGGTAGAAGGTCAGTGGGGATGCTGCAACTGAAGGTAAAGCCATCAAAAATGGAAAGCAATGAGTACCAATGCCCGTAGTCTGAGTAACAAGCTTCCTGAATTAGTGGCCTTGATGGAGGAGGAACATCTGGATATCGTGGCAGTCACAGAAACATGGTTCACACAAAACCATGACTGGGATGTAAACATACCAGGAACAACTATCTACAGGAGGGACAGAGAGGGTAATAGAGGAGGAGGAGTAGCTCTTTACAAAAGGGAAGGAATCAAAGCAGCAGAACAAAAGGGAAAACAGGGAGGAGCAGAAGCACTGTGGGTAAATTTGGAGGCCGGCAACAGCACCACAATCTGCACAGGGGTTGTATACAGACCCTCTTCTCAGGGGGAGGAAATGGACAAGGAAATGATAGAAAGTATACTTAGTAAGGCAGAAAAAGGGGAGATATTGCTGATGGGCGATCTGAATATGCCAGATGTTAACTGGAGTGCAGTTGCCACAGCCACTTCTAAGAGTGGGGTTATTCTAGATGCCCTACAGGGGGCATGCCTTAGACAACTAGTATTAGAGCCCACTCGAGAGGGAGCAATCTTAGACCTGGTTCTCTCAAATGGAGATGAAGGGATCACAGATGTAGAGTGGGTAGCCATCTGGGAACTAGCGACCATCGAACAGTATGGTTCTAACACAGCAATAGAGGTCAAGCCATACAAAGGCAAGGTACTGTGACTTTGGGAGGGCTGACTTGCCAAAATGGGTGAGTGCCTAAGGAATGCATTTGCAAATGGGCAGGAAGGAGGGGTGGAAGAACAATGGGGAATAATAAAAGCTGCCATCACAGAGGTAACTAGCCTTTGTGTGAAGCAAATAAACAAAACTAAACGATGTAAGAAACCACTATGGTTCTCAAAGGAAGTGGCAGTGAAGGTTCAAGAGAAGATGAAAGCTTTCAGGAAGTACAAGGAATCACAGAAGGAGCAGGACAGAGAACTGTTTCAGTTAAAGCAAAAGGAAGCTGGGAAGGCAATCAGAACAGCAAAGGCCCAAACTGAGGAAAAGAGAGCCAACTCAGTTAAAAAGGGGGATAAATCCTTTTATAGGTACATCAGGGAGTGAAGGAAGACCAAGGGAGGGATAATGAGGCTTCATAAAGGGGAGGGTGGGCAGGGTGACTGTGAAAAGGCAGAGATACTAAACAAATATTTTGCTCTGTATTTACAAAGGAAGAGGGGGAGGTACCTAAAACAAACAGTAGAAACACTCTGGATACAGAAGTTGATACCAGCCCATTTACAGAAGAAAGGGTTCTGAAATAACTCTTAAAACTGAAGGTGGACAAAGCAATGGGGCCTGATGGGATTCATCCCAGAATTCTAAAAGAACTAAGGGTGGAATTAGTGACACCACTAACTACCCTGTTTAACAAATCATGGGAGGATGGGGTGGTACCCAAGGACTGGAGGAGGGCAGATGTGATTCCCCTTCACAAAAGTGGGAGCAAGGCAGAAGCAGGGAACTACAGACCTGTTAGTTTAACCACAGTGGTAGGGAAAATGATGGAATCACTTCTGAAGGAAAGAATTGTCAAGTATCTAGAGGCCAGAGGGGCACAGGACCCAAGGCAGCATGGATTCACAGCAGGAAGGTCGTTTCTTTGACTGGGTGACCAAAGTAGTAGATCAGGGAGGAGCTTTGGACATGGCCTACCTCGACTTTAGCAAGGCATTTGACACAGTCCCACACAAAAGATTAATATACAAGTTAGCTAGCCTGGGAGTGGGTCCCAAGCTGACAGCCTGGGTAAAAAATTCGCTGTAAAATAGGACACAGAGAGTAATAGTAAATGGAGTCCACTCTGATGAAAGGGGGGTTACTAGTGGGGTACCGCAGGGTTCAGTATTAGGACCGGTCCTCTTCAATGTCTTTATAAGCGACATTGCAGAGGGACAGGAAGGAAAAGTATGTCTCTTTGCAGATGACACAAAGATCTGCAACAGAGTTGATGCACAGGGTGGGGTGAAAAGGATGAAAAGGGACTTGGCAAGGTTAGAGGAATGGTCAAATGTATGGCAGCTTCGATTCAATGCTAAGAAGTGCAAGGTAAAGCACCTGGGAAACAAAAACCCAGGGGAAGAGTACACAATGGGGGGTGAGATACTAACAACAACAAAAATGGAAAGGGACCTGGGGGTAGTCATATCAGATGACCTAAAGGTGGGCAAGCAATGTGAGAGGGCAACAAGGAGGGCTGGGGGATACTGGGATGCATAGGGAGAGGCATCACCAGTAGAAAACAGGAAGTTATTATCCCTCTGTACAGACAGCTGGTCAGACCCCATCTGGAGTACTGTGTGCAGTTCTGGAGACCCAGTCTTCGCAAAGACATAGACAGGATGGAAGCTGTCCAGAGGAGGGCAACTAAAAGCGGTGCAGGGGTCTGCACAGGAGAGACATATGAAGAGAGACTTAAGGAGCTTAATATGTATAGCCTCTCGAGGAAAGGAGGGGAGGGGACATGATAGAAACTTTCAAGTACCTCAAGGGAATCAACAAAGTCCAAGAGGTAGCATCTTTCAAAAACAAAGGTGTGCAAGAACAAGGCGGCACAATTTGAAGATAGGGAGGCGGCTCAGAGGTAATTTAGGAAGTATTTTTCACAGAGAGGGTTGTGGATGCATGGAACAGCCTTCCAGAGGAGGTCGTGGAGTCAAAACAGTGGTGGAATTCAAGCATGCATGGGACAGTCATAAGGCAATTCTAGGGGTGGAGGTAGAAAAAGTAGGCTGCTGGTTAACTAGGATCTGCAGTTTATCCAGTAGGTAGGAACAAGAATCGGGTGGGGCTGCCTTATCTGCCGACAAATTCTATGTTTATGTTATACATATATATATATATAGAGAGAGAGAGAGAGAGATAGAGATATATAGATATATTCTTTGCAAAGAACTTTGTTAATGCTCAGGTTAGGTTTCAAGTTAACACCACAAAAATAGGGAAATGTGGCATTAGGGTTTCTAACCCTAACACCCCACCCCCAAGCAGCAAGGTGACCTGCCCTAAGTGACAGAAAGAACACCTATCATCCAAAAAGGGAAGGAAAAACTGAGTAACCCAGATATGGGTGGGTCACCTTGCTCTCAACTGACACCTAGTGGAGGCTGGATGTCAGATCAAAGGAGGTCTGGGGGACTGATGTTGGGAAGGTGAAAGGAGTGCGGTTTCCAGGAGCACATGCACACCTCCACATACACACATTTGCCTGTGTTCACCACTGTTCTGAGAGGGACAGGGAGAAAACCACAAAATTCCATGTCTCCCCATGGCCAATAGTGATGGTTCCCAAAGCATTGGAACCCTGCTACTTGTAGATCCCTGAGGGGGGAGGGAGAGGATGACGGAGTCAACAGCTAGAGGGGGACCCAAAGAAAGGTGTAGGTGGCCATGGAAAGCAAACAGCTATATCACAAAAGAAAAAGAAGACCCCACCACTGATTCACTAAGACTCTGGAGATCCAAAACCATAATATTTTTTTCCTTTTTCTGCCTACAAGGTGGGGGTGGGGAGTTAGGGTTGGAAACCCAATGCCACATTTCCCCTACTTTCGTGGTGTTAACTTGAACACTAACTGGTGCATTAACTAAGTTTTTGCAAATAATTTCTTGTCTTTTTGAGACAGTGGAATTGTATTCTCATTCACACAGGTCCCTTTGGGACCTGTCTGAACAGGCCCTGCGCTAAGGGAAGACTCAGTCCACCTATGGAAGTGCAGTGAAGGATATCAAGAATTCATGGGGCTATCGGGTGGGCTGTGGAAGCACAGTGTCCCCTCGTCCCTGCGCTTCCATGTGGCTGGAGATATAGACACATAGGGAAAAGAGTCCATCTGTCAGCCAATGCATAGGGCCCTCTGCCACCCATGGGTGAAGAGATGCAGGGCCCAATGCCAAGAGGAGAGCTGTCTTCACAGTATGGTATGCCTGCCCAAGCGGACAACCCTGCAGCTCTCATTCCCAGGCTGGAGAGAGTGTTGCAAAACAGTGCCATCCCACCACCCTCACCCCAGGTAGCTGGGACACTGAGCTCACCAGCATGGGATCACATACCATACCCGCTGGGGTGAAGACTGGCACTACACACAAGGTTTGTTAAAAATTCCTAACAATTATAATCTTTTTTTTATTTTGACCTCAGATTTTCAAAATAATCATTTCATAACTCCCTTTATAAAACCAGCATGTGGCATTTATAGTATATTGTCCGACACATCATTTCACACTATAAACATGAAAACATGTCTAGCCCAGGATTTTCTCCTAATGGATTGGGGATCCCTGCAAGTGGACCAACATGGTGCTTTATAAAAAATGTTCTGAGGCCTTGCCCTTGAGTACTCCTTGAAAATGAAATGAAAGGATTAAAAAAGAGCCATAACATCAGGCAGATGTTTTTATTGGTTGATAAATAAATTATTACAAGTAAGAAAGAGATAGCAAAATGACAACAGTAAAAGCACTCCCCTAAATAAGCACTATTGGCAAAACATTGGGATAATATGTGTGGTTGAAATTGAAAAAAATGTAACAACTTGATACAGGGCTGGTAGTATAGCCTAGAGGTTAGAGTAATGAGCTATGAATGAGCTTGGTACATCCAGCAGACCTGGCTTTGATTTTCACAATCTCCACTTGTGTACTGTGTGACTCTGAACAAGTCACTTAACCCCCAGTGTTCCCAGGTCACCCCTGAAAGGCACTTGTGTCTAGTGGGCCTTACGTGGTAACCAAAGACTAAAAAAAATATATATTGGAAATGTTCTGTATTTTTTGGCTTTGTGCAAATTACAACTGCTGACTAAGTGAGTGGCCTCTCTTGAGTCCTATTGGCCAGGCTGTGACTAATTGCTTTTCTTTGCAGAGCAGAAACAGGCACAGTATTTAGGAAAAAACACTACTTTCAGTTCTCCTAAGATACACTGGTGATTATTTATCAGACAAAAGTGTGACAAAAACACCCTTTGTAGCTTAGGATTTAGAGAGAGGAAAACTGGCAAGATTTTTTTTTCTGGTTTTAAACAAGTGGGAGGAAGTAGGTTCTTTCTTTGCAGCAGCTTAAGTCATCTGTCTCTCCTGCCTGAAGCGTCTGCAAGTGCTGAGTCACATGACCTGCCATCAATGAGCTGCCAAAGTGGCCTCTAATTGGACAGGAAGTCTTGGGAGATCGTGTAGTCTCATAGCCAGCTACAGTGGTCAAATAACGAAGCATAAATAATGAATAATTAGGACCCCAAATGTGAATGCTACGTGAATATTCGAAATAAGGTATTCGTACACCTCTAGTTGCTACTGCTTAAAACGCAAACCCTCAAAGTGTGGAAATGTGCTATTATGGTTTTCAACCCAATGCTCACAAAGTTTGGATATGTACTATTAGGGTAGTCAAGCTAACCCCTTCCCCTCACTTCCTCTTTTTACCCAAGACCAAGCTACAGGTATGGATGTGGTGCTGCCGACTCCAGTTATACCACCCATCGCTATAACGGGCTATCGTTTTTTGCGGGCAGTTTTTAAAATCCATTTGCCATACACGTTAACTGCAGTGTAATTACCTCCGCTTATACCGTTAATTACACACCGTCTATTTCAGGCATTCAGTGAGCTAGTGAAGGGTGAAAGCAAGGAACATCACTGCCAAGATGTTACAGTTTAACTGGCCTTAATTATATTACCATTGTACATGTGTTTCCTAAGCCGATTGCTGCTCTTCACTTCATTCACACATCGTTCTCAGTCTGTTGTGCTGCTGAGCTGTGTGAAAATGACATCTAAACAAAAGACAGTGTCACTGATAGATAAGGTAGAGCTTGATATTGCGACATTAGACAGGTTCTGGAAACCATGTGCTCCAACGATACACAGGACCCGGAAGAAAAGGACGAGAAAGAGCAACAAGAAGAAATTAAAGTTACTGCACACGATGTGTAAGTTCTCCTGCTCACTTTACGATGAGCAATGGAGCAGCACCGGAGCTTGAGCCCAGCTGGGGAGCTCTGACAACAACTGAGAAAGTATGGGCTCCATATCTTCGTATGCATATCCGTATGCAAGCTCGATCCCAGACTTCTATCAAAACAAGTAAGACTGTTTCATAAAAGGGGCTGTAATTACATCCCAGTGCTGGACTACAGTACAGTACACTTACCAGGGTGAAAGGTGTGAAAAGGATGAACATTTTAAATGAAAGAAATAAAGTTTTTTTTTAAACGCATAAGTTTCTCAACTTCATACTTTATAAAAATGAAGCATTTTCTGATTTTTGTTAATTTTGGTTACAATGTCCATGCACTATAACAAGGCAATTGATTATTTACAAATGTGCCTGTTAAAGCTTGGACTGTACTTCATACAGTGTCAAAATATTCAAAATTTGTAAGTAGCAACCCTAATCCCCATCCCATCTCCTACCCTTGTGACCCAAGGCCAAGCTACTGTACCCATCTCCAGTCATGCCATTAAGGTCTGATGTTTAATACACATCCTATTCATTTAAGGTTTTGTAATTAGAATACTTGTGGTGCACAGCTAAAGGGTTTTTCATCCTTTATGACATGGCTTACTTTGTACACAATACTGTGGACCCTTTGCAAAGCAACAGATTTAAAGATTTGTAAGTACAGCTGCTTGTCCCTGAACAGGGCTGCTCCAGCTCACCCACGGTTGGCCGGCACCCAGCCAGCCACCGACCAAGACCAGGACACCCACCTGCAGCTCCTTGGAAGGTACGGGACAGCGCAGCCAATTGGAACACGGGTGCTTCCAGCAAACCCACTCTGATTGGCAGGAGTTTTCCCCTGCTATAGACACCTGGCACTTTGTTAGATTTTCGATAGAACTAAGCACATTTCAACTGTGTTATTAGGAGTTTTCAACTGCATTAGCTGGATTGTAATTTCTACTACTGTTTTAAAGTGCTTACACCTCTTCTGTCTGACTGCTCTTCCTGCAGCGCCCCCCATCCAAGCACTCTGCCTTGGTGCTGATAGAATCTAACTACCTTTTTTTTTTTTTTAAGTGGCTAGTTTTCCATTAGCAGGTAATACAGACCTGCCACTAGAGGATTCTTGGTCTTCACATAAATCACTGTATTCTTTCATGGGCAATATAGCCTGCATTATCATTCTACTTCTTTCCCGGTTCTGCTACAAGGGGACTTGAGTCTGAAGGGTGGATGGCCACTAACTAAGCTGCTCCTGCTCTCCTTGTTCCCCTTTCTGCTGTATTTTCTCATCTAGGTTTTAAGTGGTACCTGGGTGGGCAACTTTCTTGCCTAGAAAATATTGCACTAATACAAATCACGAGACCACTCAATCTGGGACCATGGCTCTCCTTATTGTGTTTTATTGCTCCTAAGGTGCAGAGCTTTCAGCAATACAGTGCAATTCGAAGTACCTCAATGCAATTCAGTTCTTCAATGTACCTTATCAATACCTAATGTTATAACAGTCTACCGTGCAGACACTATGTCATTCTCCTCTCCCCTTTTAGCCTATTCCCCCCGGTTAGCCTACACCCCCTTGCTACTGTCCTCACGTATGTCCACCCAAGCACTTACATGGATCACGATCAACTGCCATTACAGTGGTGCCGCCTCTTGCTCAGCACGATATGGGTTGCCACGAAGAAATAAAAAAGCAGTCTCCATTCTTATAAGCTCCTTAAAGAAAGTTATACTTCTGCTTCTTCTCTGCTCAGGAAATGTGGAGCTCAACCTGCCCCCCCACAACTTACCTCGCCTATCGATTTTGCAAAGGCCACAGGTCTTAAAATGATGATGGTCAACATTTAAGCCTGCCTAAAAACAATACAGCTGCAAGCTGGGCTGCACCGTTAACCCAGACCTTATCATAATTACTGAGTCATGGTTAAAAAAGATGAACACTGATCAACAAATATTACTGCAGGGCTACAATTTATTTAGAGCAGATAGAGAGTCTAGAGGCGGGGGTGTAGTTATCTACGCCAAATCTAAGTACTTGGTCACCAATATTAGTTGCAAATCTCTAGCCAAGGAATTTGAGTTAGTTTCGCTGAGCCTTCATCTCCCCTCCTCGGAATGTATCACTATCCTAGGTGGCTATAGACCCCCGTCTGGTGGTGATGAAGTCCTTAATCTTTTGAAATCCATGTTCATAGATGCAAAAACTGAAACAATATTTCTAGGAGATCTAAATATGGACTGGCTGTCACCTAAATCACACGGCCTCAAATCCCTTTGTGACGAGCTAGGTCTTGGGCAATTAGTCAGTGAACCTACTATAAACAACACTCTAAATACTGCCAACAGTTCCATTCTAGATGTGGTACTAACCACCCATCCACACAAAATATCTCATTTGGCAGTGTTTCACAACGACATGAGCGATCATGGAATTGTTGCTTGCATAAGATCTCAAATTAAGGCCCGTCCGCAACCCATCTTTATAACAAAAAGATCCTTTCGCCAAATTCAGTGCAGTAAACTTCCTATCTGACCTGAGCATGATCAGATGGCAAGATCTTTACCTAGCCAAAGATGTCAACAAGGCAGCTTGCATCCTTAATGACAAACTCACTACAATAATAAATAAGCATGCCCTTTCATCCAAAGTAAGTGTACGGAACAATTCCAACCCCTGGTTCACGTTGGATCTCAAGGCAGCCCTTATAGCTTGAGATAAGCTCTGGGCTAAAGCTAGACATTCCAAAGAATCTTTGGATTGGCAGGCCTTTAGAGCAGCCAGGAATAACTGTGTGAAAAAACTTCGCTCTGCTAAAGCTAACTATTATATTTCTACTCTCAAACAAGCTAAAGGTAACCCTCATAAAATATCGAAGACCATCAAAGCTATAGAAGGACGGCCCATGGCCCCCTCTGTCCCAACAAAGATAGTTGCAAGTGGCAAGATTGTGGAAAACAAGTCCCTAATCCTGGAGGAACTTACTCCCACTTTGCCACAGCTGGATTAGCTTTGACTTCGTCACCTTATGCTGGTGCTGCGGTGAGCCAGCATACCCTCCTGCCACATCTAGTCCTGCACCCAGCCCCTTCCAACTGTGCGAGATAACTTATAAAGAAGTAGAAGATTCTCTTCTTAACTTAGACACCAAAAAAAGCACAGGGGACGATGGCTTGGAACCCTTTTTCCTAAGGTCAGGCTATGCCCATCTCACTGCCCCAATTCTCCACATCTTCAATCTTTCCATTACATCTGCTACTGTGCCGTCCTGCTGGAAATCAGCACATATCCTCCATCTATTTAAATCTGGTGACCCATGCGATGTAAACAACTATAAGCCTATCTCCATATTGCCTATCCTTTCTAAAGTTCTCGAAAAACTGATCCATATTCAGTTAAAATCTCACTTGAAAACCTTCTCTCTCATTAACCCAGCTCAATCTGGCTTCCGGGCTAATCATAGCATAATCACTGCACTAGCAAAAGTAACCAATGATTGGATCTCTGCTATAGATGCTAAGAAGGTAACTGGTGCAGTCTTTTTGGACCTCAGCAAAGCTTTTGATACTGTTGATCACAAACCATTAGTCAATTGCCTTGCAAAGTTGGGTGCCACATACCATACCACCCAGTGGTTCTCTAGCTACCTAACTGGAAGATTCCAAAAAGTAAAGGCGGAAGACTTTTTTTCTGCTGCCTTGCCAGTTGCAAGAGGAGTCCCCAAGGATCCATCTTAGGCCCTATCTTGTTTTCTCTGTACATTAATGACTTAGATACTAACATATCTACATCCAATCTGCACTTTTGCAGATGATACTGTGTTAATATATTTCTGGCTCATCGTTATCTGAAGTCAAGGGAGTCTTAAGCGGACTTCGCACAACTTGAGCATAATCTAATAAAGGCAAAGCTTCTGCTCAATGCTAAGAAGACTAAAGCGATGATATTCTCCACAGTGCTGTCTCAGGCCCCAATACCCTTGCCCAAGACTTCATTGTCACCACGCTAAAGCGAGCCTCTGGAAGTTGTAACCAAATTTAAATATCTAGGTATCTGGATCGACAATAAATTATCTTTCAGTGACCACGTCGAAGATGTCTCTAGAGGTTAAAAGCAAGGTTAGGTTTCTTCTACAGAAATAGGCCCCTTTCCCCCTTGAAACTCGAAACAAGCTTGTATAGGCCACTTTTCTCCCCGGAATCGACTGTGGCGATGTAATCTATTCCTCCACCACTCTTGCAAATCTAAGTAAACTGGACATCCTTTATCACCATGTGTTACGGTTCATTACCAACTCCCCTTACTGTTCGCACCACTGTGACTTATATGCAGCTGTTGGTTGGACATCCCTTACTACTAGATGCCTGCTCCATGCTGGGCTATGGACTCTTAAACTGCTCCTGCAGAAATTGCCAAGCTATCTCTCTTCCCTTATTAGTATCTCACATAGTGCATACTCGTTAAGAAAATCTGACTTTATTACGCTTGACATACCAAGGACGCGGACTTTCTTTGGTAAGCGATGCTATTGCATATGCCCTTCCCTCCATTTGGAACCAATTGCAAACCGTACTGAAACTAACTAGCACAGTTTCAATAAACTTCTACAAATCGCTAAGTTCAGCCAAAATAAAAGACACCTGTAACTGTCATTAAGTTTCTTCCTTCCCCATGTGTGCCATATTTATCCACTGGTAAGGTATAATTGATTTGTCACATTAACTGCTTTCCCTTCCCCTTCTACTCCTGGCTTTATCTTTGCTTACACTCCATTGCTACTCTACCAAATCACTCCTTCCTCCCATATCAGTTGTAGACTGTTTGTTCTAGCTGCCAAAATACTGTATATGTATTGCACACACCAGTCATCATGTTTCATTTATCAGTATGCAACCTGTAAGTAGCTTCCGTGTCTCATATCAGTGTTTACCACCTGTGGTCACCCTATGTGGTACCCTTATATGTATACCCAGCCTGTATCATGTAACGTGCATTTCATGTATATACTGTTATTACCTATCTGTGTTTGTACTTTAAGTGTTTATGTCACAGGACCTCCTTGTGAATGAGCTTGCTCAATGGAGTTTTCCTGCAATAAACTTGAACTTGAACTTGAACTACAGTATCTGCCACTTATATCATACATGCTTAGTATGGACAGTTGCTTATAATGGTCATTTTCTATTTTCCAAAAGTCATTTACATTAAGTGCAATGATAAAACTGTCTCGTGTGTCATACTCGGGGTGCCTGTTATACGGCTTGAGGAGCTGTTGAAAACACCCATAGATGCCAGATTGCCTCCCACTAATGAGGCACTGAGTGCTCTTCCTGTTTGCATCTACTAATCCATTAACTGCTGAACCCTCGTTAAACTGCGATTTTCTGCTCCCTCTGTAGGTCTAGGTTAACTCCCCCCCCATGCCTCACACAAAAATCCTGAGTACTGTCCTACCTCCCAGTTTATGTAACAATGCCAAGACTGAAAGAGAGAGGATGTCGCATTACAGGACACAGAGACTGCTCCCGGTAAAATGAAAAATATCCACATGTTAGTGATGGAACATTCAAAAAAAATTTAACAGCTATTTTTTTCTCTGCTACCACTCCCGCTGTCTCCCTGTTCGGGAATGCTCAAAGGTCAGAACACATTTTTATTTATTAAAACTGAATCTTCTATTCACCCAATTTCCTGTAAACATCACAATCTCTTGCACATGTTCTCAACCCTCAGTAGATCTTGCCAGTGACAGCACTCAAGCGGAGGGACTACTTTGCACAAAATGTGTATTTTTTTATTCATTATTCACAGTTCCCAGTAACATGAAAGGAAAACATGGTTACTGTGTTTTGCTTTGTGATTACAGCCTATGTGCCTGTATGCCATGGGACTGATGTTGTTGAGTGTGACCAGCATGCACTTGTGTAGCACTGCCCTAATGGAGGCAACTAATGTGCTCTGAAGCATTAATTCAATAAGACATACCGATGCGTATAATGGGCAATAGGACCTCACATAGAGTATTCAGTTATAGTCAGCATATACTGTACGCATATTGCATACTTTTCTTTCTTTCTTTCTTTCTTTCTTTCTTTCTTTCTTTCTTTCTTTCTTTCTTTCTTTCGCATACTTGGAACTACTCAAAGCATGATACATGTCTGGGACATGTATACTATTGTACGTAGTGTCTTCTTGAAACTGTATGAAACAAAGTACAAGTGGGTGGTACATATCCTACTAGTCAATATGTGAAACAAGGTCATGTATAGTCAATATACAATTGCATGGTAACTGGGCAGCTTATCATTAGACCAAAAGAGGCTCACATGAACCAGCACAGTCATGTAGCGTGGAGCCCATCTGTAGTTTGTCCTTGGGTCACAAGGGTAGGGAATAGGGTGGGGATTACAGTTGCTATTTACAAATTCTGAAAATGTTGGCACCATATGAGGTACCACACCACTGATGCATGGCCCCATACCTGAAGTTTGGTCTCAGGGAAACAGTGATGAGGAAGGGTGGGAATTAGGCTTGACTATCCTAATAACACATTTCCAAACTTTGTGGGCATTGGGTGGGAAACCATAATAGCACATTCCCAGACTTTGAGGGTTTGAGTTTTATGCGGTAGTAACCCTATTCTGCATTAATGTAGTTTTTAGCAATGAATTTAGATATGTAATAGATATAGATATATAGAAACTACAGGAGACATCATGCAAAAAAATGGGGTCTTTCATGCCGCCATCTGCAAGTGGCCTATACTATGTCTATGGAGCTGTTATGCAAACGATTGGGGGGGGTCACATGATGACTTCTCTAGATTTTATTATATACTGTGTAATGTCTATGGGAGGGACTGGACAAGTAGTAACTCCTGTATAAACAGCAGTCTTAGAGACACAGTTGCAAACAAGTGTGACAACACACTATGCAGATCCTTATGTTAGTGTCCAGATTTTGTTAGAGTTCCTTGTAAGTACGTGTTTATTGCTGCCAAAAGGAAAGCAAGAAGGTTATCTGCAGCACCACCTTGAGCAGGAAGAAATAAATCCACAGCTCGCAGTCCTAGGTGTGTTTTTTTATAAAGTTGTTTGGTTCCTGTCTCTTCCTCCCGCCAGCTGGCAATGGGGACACATAGATATTTTACCAGTTTTCTCCCAGACCCCCCCCCCGAGGCCAACCCACCTTCACCACCCTTGGGAGAGGAGAGCTGCCTATTGGCATGCTTGATCCTGCACCACCCTTCAGCCCATGCTGGCACCCCAATGACCCGAGGTCGTTCCTGAACCCGGATCACCAGCATAGCGTGAGGTGTGGCATCCAGTGCCTTAAACCTCAGTGCCACCGGACCGGCTAATCCTAGGTGGTTTTGAATAGATGTACTGTATATAGTAGCGTGATGTCAATTGTGAGCCACATAAAATCTGAGGACCAGGTGAACCCTTCCAGGGTAGACAAAACACTCACTGAATCAAAAATATTGGTGTCCAGGCTTTGTTATAGAGTTCCTCACCGTTAGTTCAATTTCTCTTTAGATCCATTTTTATATAGGTCTGACTTTGTATCATATTTTGTTAGAGTATACTGAAAATTTGACATTAAAATGTATATTAACACACTTTTTTGTAACTTTGGACTGTTGTGTATAGGGCAATTGATATGGGCCAGGTCCCACCCCCTGACAAAGCGTCACTGTGATGATACAAAGCACCAGGGTTTGGTGCTCTGAAGTGGAGAGTCAGAAACTTGACAAAAATAAAAGTATTCAAAGTAGCAGTATTTGTTAGTCATCATATAGTTTTTTTTTTCAGCAATAGGATATTTCTGGTAAAAACATCAGTTTCCTTTTCATTTTCTTTCATTACTATCTTGAGAAATAAGATTTTAAAGTTTTTAAAATGTCATGACAATATGATTTTTCTTGGTGTAGTGCTATGCTGTGTTTTATAAGAAACATGTGGTACCACCATCCTAATACATCCACAGTATGAATCAAGAATGTACATCAAATGGTAACCTCAATGAAGAGATTTTTTTCTAAAAAATTGCAAGTGGCAGACATTTTTTATTACTTAAATCACAAATTACAAACTTATGTATAATTTTTTTTTTAAAATTGAAACATTATTAAACTTTTAGTAAACCAATCACAGTCTATACAGGCATTATACAGAAATAAATGACAGTTGATACATTCTCAACAACGCATAGAGCCCAGTTTTTAAATGGGGATGCAGGGCTTGTGATCAAGCCCTGCATCACCACAAAGTTAGTTGCACATGCATCCAAGGGTTTGATGCAACTTGCATCCTATTTTAGAACCCCAGACAGAGGTTGCAACAGTGCCCCCAGCTTACAGCAGCTTGCACCAAAGCTGTGGTGCAAGCCTCGTAAATTGGCTGCTCCGTGAATGCAAAGGTACACCGGGGGCAGCTGGTGCAACTGTGCTGCATTGCCGCAAGTAAGCTTCTGTCAAAAACTGCACTATGGCACAGGTTTGACGCAAGTCGCAACTTGCGGCAAACTCTCCGCTGCAAGTCCCTTGTGGCAACCGCAAGTCATTAGAAAATCAGGCCCATAATGTCAAATTACTAATTGTCTAATTCCTACTAGTGATCCACCTGCACTCTGAAAACCATGTAGTACCTGTTCTTCTTTTAACTATCTTCCTCCCTCTTCACTGTAGTGTAATATTTTTGTGTATCTCATTGCTCATGACTGTTCATTGAAATGTGTCATGGGACTATGTTTGGATGGTGGTTCATTACCCATAGAAGCCAAGTATTCCAAAAATGTGTGACTTTTTTCATTTTCAAAGTGAGACTTGCTGTGTGTTTTTTCCATGGTATACATTTCCTGAGCAGTGTTCTCCCAGTCTTTTAGTTGGGGAGGTTCTGGGTCTATCCATTTTCTAGAGATGGTCTTTTTTGCTGCTAAGAGCCATACCCCCATTTGCAGCTGGCAAAGATTTATTGAAAAGTGTGTATGTGTGTGTGGGAAAAATTTCTAACTGGAGTGTAAGGGGGCCCATAGATGGAATAAAGTCCTGGAAGGACTACACTATCATGTGCCAGAAGGGTTGTATTTTGGGACAATCCCAAAAAAAATATGTGTATCGGTTGCCCTTTGATGGCCATGTTGCCATCAACACATCGTTCCCCTTTGTTTGTCATATTTCCCCATGATATGAGGGGTACGAAAGTATCACATTCTGATTTTCCAGCCATGTTCTCATCAGCCATGTTCTCTTAAGAGCCAAAAAGAACTACACAGCAGAGGTAATTTATTTTATTTGATATCTTCTCAAACTTGCAGAGTCTGCATAAGTAAATAAGAAGGGCATTGGATTAGGGTTTTTTTGTGTTCAATTTTTGGTTACTGTTCTGCAATTCTTAGCAGCCAGAAAAGAGAACTGCTATAGTTAGCAGACTATTTGGCAGTATCTTTTTGCTGGTTCAGAACAGTTACAACCTGTGAAGCAGGTGTGTGTTTGAAGGACGGGCTGAAGCAGGCTTGCAGGAGGACAAGACCTTAAAAGGGGAACTTGGCTGTGGGTTCAGTTGACCACCGATTGTGGTTGCCTATACGGTGAGTGTGCTAGGGTTTATTTGTGCTGTTTAGGTGATTGTTTCCACACAGACACTGACAGGAGGGACTAGTCCCACCCTCCCCCTTCCCCATCCACCCCAGGGCATATCCGCATTTATAGGTACCAAATTGGGATCAGCTTCTTGTGTGTTCAGAGGATGTGGGCTAATTAATGTGACTGTGACAGAGGCACAGAGGGAGGATAGTCAAGAGAGGGAAAAAATGTGGTTTGCTTTGGTGACAAAAGAGCTAATTAAGGGAAGGCAAACAACAGACATGATGAGAGTGGTGCAATGTAGTGGCTGTAGGGCAGCAGTCTTTCAGGAGATATTATGGAGGCTGTGGTGCTGCCCTATCTGCAGGCACCTCTCTGGGTTGAGGGTGGAGGTTGCTTATCTCTGGGCCGAGTTGGCTAGGATTCAGGAGACCTCCTCCCCTACCCAGGGACCACCAAGGCCACCCCACTGCCTCAGAGGATACCAGTAAGGAGGGGTGGTTGGATGATGGTGGGATTAGGGAGTGTGAAGGAGATTGGGCAGAGATGCATCCCACCTGTGGCTCCACTACACAACTCCTTTGCCATTCTGACAGAGTAGGGCTATCCCATGGAGGCACCCACAGGGGTGGACAGGGTGGATGCAGGGAACCTCCGCAGTGGAGACCCCCGGAGGAAGGCACAGGACCCCAGAGGAGAAGGAAGCAACTCCTAGTGGGGGACTCTATTATAAGGGGGGTAGAACTGGGGGTGAGTAAGGGAGGAGCGAGAGAAATAAGGTGCCTACCTGGCACCACTGCTAGAAGGAATGGGAGGTGAATCCTAAGGATCACTGGAGCAGCAGCACGGGAGGTCAAGCTAGATGTCATTATTCACCTGAAGACTAATGACCTGGCTGAGAATAAGGTTAGTGCAGTGAAGAGGGAGTTCACTGAGTTGGAGAGGGGTCTTAGACAGATGGCATGCATGGTAACCTTCTCGGAAGTGCTACCAGTCTATGGCATGGGAGAGGCCAGGGTTCTCCACACCATGGGATTTAATGACTGGCTGAAGAACTGGTGCAAAGTTGAGGGTTTTGGCTTCACTGGGGACTGGGGGCCCATCTGGAGAGGCTTGTACACAAGAGATGGTCTGCATCTCCGGGGGGGGATCCAGGATCCTGGATGAAAGGTTTGAATGCTTTATTGGCAAGAATTTAAACTAGCCAAGGGGGGAGGTGGAAATTAGCAGGGAAAACCAAATGACCCCTCCACACACACACACACACACACACACACACACACTAAGGTAGACAGTAAAAAAGGGTCCTAAGGATGAGAATACACAAGGGAATGAAACAGGGTGTAAAGCCAAGGGATACACAGGGGGAAGGGATAGAACTGGTACTAATATGGATGAAACCATCAAAACATGGAGGGCCACGTGTACAAATGCCCATAGACTGGGTAATAAGCTCCCTGACCTAGTGGCCTTAATGGCAGATGGAGACCTGGATATTGTGGCAGTCATGGAATCATGGCATGTAGGAAGCCATTACTGGGATATTAACATACCTGTACCTGGACACACAGTCTACAGGAGGGATAGGAAGGGCAAAAAAGAGGAGGAGTAGCTATCCTCATCAGAGAGGGGATCAAAGCAACTGAGATAAAGGGGAAACAGAAAGGAGAGGTGGCACTGTGGGTCACCCTTAGACAGAAAATGGCACCACTATCCATACATGGGGTTATCTACAGACTCCCGGTACAGGGGGAGGAAATAGATAGGGGGATGGTAGAAAACATCCTTAAAATGTCCTAGAAAGGGGAAGTGTTGTTGGTAGGGGACCTACTGTAATTATGCCAGATGTCAACTGGAACACCTATGCGGCAGCCACATCCAGGAGCAAGGACATCCTGCAACTTGGATGCCCTGCATGGGGCAGGCTTCAGACAGCTAGTGGTGGAACCCACCCATGAGAGGGCAATATTGGACCTGGTGCTCACAAATGGAGGATGAACAACAGATGTATTGGTTGGCAGCCATCTAGGGTCCAGCGATCGCCGTGCAGTATGGTTCAAGGTAAAAACAGTTGACGAGGCAAGCCACACAAAAGTAAAGGTCCCAAACTTCAAAACAGCAGAAGTACAAAAATGGGAGAATGCCTCAAGAAAGCACTGGCAAAGGAAGAAGGAGGGGGATAGAGAAGCAGTGGGAGCAACTCCAGAGAGCCATAACAGAGGCAACAAACCTTTGTGTGAAGCAAGTTAACAAGGCAAAAAGAGAGAAAAAAACATTATGGTTTTCTAAATAAGTGGCAGTGAAGGTTAGAGAGAAAAAACAGGCATTCAAAAAGTACAAGGAAACACAGAAGGAGGAAGACAAGGAACTCTATCAGGCAAAGCAGAAGGAGGCGGGTAAAACAGTCAGAAGTGCAAATGTACAAACAGAAGAAAGGATAGCCCAGACAGTAACAGAAGAGGACAAAACCTTTTTCAGGTACATTAGGGAAAGAAAAAAGACTAAGGGAGCGACAGTGTGGCTAAGCAAAGGAGCGGGGAGCGGGTAGAGGAGGACTTAGAAAAAACTGAGATCCTGAACGAATGCTTCTGTTCAGTATTCACAAAGCAACAGGAGGGGGAGGAACCAAAATTAGTCCGTAAATACACACAGGGAAGAGGGATGGGCACTAGTCTATTCACGGAAGAGAGTACTAAAAGATCTCTTGAAACTGAAGGTGGACAAGGCAATGGGGCAAGATGGGCTACATCCCAGAATACTAAAGGAACTCAGAGAGGTGCTGGTGACACCACTGACAGCCCTATTCAACAAATCACTGGAGGAGGGAGAGGTGCCAAAAGACTAGGGGAGGGCAAACATGATACCTCTTCACAAAAGTGGGAGCAAGGTAGAAGTGGGAAACTATAGAACAGTCAGTTTGACCTCAGTGGTAGGGAACAAGATGGAATCAGTGTAGAAGGAAAGGATTATAGAATATCTAGTGGTCAGCGGGGCACAAGACCCAGGGCAATATGGATTCACAGCTGGAAGGTCCTGTCAAACAAATCTGATAGAGTTCTTTGACTGGTTGACAAGGGTAGTAGATCAGGGATGGTCAGTGGATATGGCCTACCTAGACTTTAGTAAGGCATTTGACAAAGTCCCGCACAAGAGGTGAGTAAAAAAGTTGGACAATCTGGGAGTGGGTCCCAAGGTGGTAAACTGGATCAGAAATTGGTTTAGCAATAGGATTGAGGGTGGTGAGAAATGGAGTTCAATCGGAGGAGAGGGGTGTTGACCAGCGGGGTGCCACAGGGATCAGTGCTGGGGCCGGTCCTCTTTAATGTCTTTACAAGTGACATTGCAGAGGGCCTGGAAGGAAAGGTATGCCTCTTTGCAGATGACACTAAGATCTACAATAGGTTGACACTCCAGGGGGGTGGAGAAAATGAGAAGAGACTTAGGCAAGTTGGAGGAGTGGTCAAGACTGTAGCAGTGTGACAGGGTAACTCCTGTCATAGGATATTATCCTGGTAAGGAGACTGAGGTCCCCCCCCCGACACTTTAGCACCGAAGGCTGGTTTTCTAGCTGATGTCAAAAAGGCAGTAGAAAAATATACACCCTGTTAGGTCAAGCATGTTTGCTGGCAAAAGGTGCTTTTATGGCATAGAGTGCCATAATGTGCCTCAGAAGGGAAATACATGGTAAAATACATCTTCTGCATTAAGTACAGTGAAATGATTAAAGTGCAAGATTGCTAGAAAGGAACAAAATACTTATAGTGCCAAAGAAATTGGGATTTTCCCAGATGTTAGCTAAATGGGTTACCTGTTGGTTGTCCAACAGACAAGTCAGAATAAATGGCATTCTTTCTGACATAGGGAATGTGACCAGTGGGGTGCCTCAGGGTTCGGTCCTTGGACCGACCCTGTTTAATGTTTTCATTAGTGACCTAATGTGGCAATGTGGTTCACAATTTTCTCAGAGAAAGATCGTTCGGCGGCGTCATAATAAACAGATTGACGTGGCTAAATCTAGAACCAACAAAATAAATTATTTCACGGTTAGAGCCCCTAGACTGTGGAATAGTTTGCTACAAGATCTGGTTGATAGCAACTCTTTTCACTCATTTAAAAGAGGTCTTGACCATTGGTTACAGTCTACTAATTTCAGGGAGTAAAATGACCCACCATGGTGGTGGGGGACAATCTCGATGGGCTTCTGCCTTCTTTTGTCCTTTAGAACCAAGTAAACCAAGAATAAAGTGCCTAAGCACTAAATATGCATTAGTATACAACGCTGATGAATTGTTTTGTAAAACAGAGACAGACAGTGCACTAATAATTGACATTTAAATTGCTGACAATAGCATTTAAACTGATACATAAAATTATAGCGGAAACCCTCATGATGGGCTTTAAAATGTACATACGAACATACAAACTTGCCAGCAGAAACAGGCCTCAAGGTCTATCAAGTCTGCTCGAGTGTGCAGCTAGCCCCTCATCTCGCAGCTTCCCCTCTTGCTCCCCCTTCCCAGTATCCCTTCCTCTGTTCCAACTCCTCTTGAAACTGCCCACCATCTTACAGGACACTCTCATCTGGTAAGGTGTTCCATTTGTCCAACACTCTTTCCATAAAAAAATGCCTCCTCATCTCCCTCTTGAACCTTCCCCCTTCCAATCTCAGTCCATGCCCTCTTGTGTCCCTCCCCTTCTCATCTGAAAAATCCCTTCTGTGTTGGTCTTGTTTATCTCCTTCAGATATTTAAAGGTCTCGATCATATCCTCCCTATCCCTCCTCTCCTCCAGTGAATACATATTCAACTCTCCCAGCCTGTCCTCATAGGGCTTGCTCTCCAATCCCTGGATCACCTTTGTATATTGTGTAATACAAATTGGTACCCCTGCAACTGTCTGTCAAGTTGCGGTATAGCTTCCTGATACATCAAACCGGGTGATTAGTAAGTCGGGAGCATTTATGTTTCTTTATTTTTTTTTAACTAGCCAAGTTGCTCCCGACTGTAGAAATTACATGTAGGTGTTAAAAGAGAGAGAGAGAGAGAACTGGTAGCACCAGCAATCCTACAGAAAAGTCCCCACTCTCACTGTTAGTATTGCCAACTTGTAGTGTTTCAAAAGAAAGAAGCCTTTTGAAAAAGAAAATAAACCAGAGAGCGATGCAGAAACGGAGCAGCAAGTTTTTTTCTGCCGCTCTGTACTGAAAATCAACCGCTTGCTCCCTGTAATGTTTGGTAGATCCTCCTGCCCCTTTCTGAGCTACTAAAGAGAGGGAAAGGTATTAAAATAAAAGGAAGGGAGCTGAAATGTTCCTTACAGTTTAAAGTAATGAATTGCTGTCCAGCATAGGAGCGAGCAGCTGGCACAGTGCCAGAACTGATATTTCAGCCTCTGCTTTTTACCAAAATGCTACTGCTTGCTTTCTGAATGGTAGGCACTGTTCTCCTGTTTCATTTTGGGCTGGCAGCATAGTCTAGAGGTTAGAGGAATGAAGTGTGAATGAGCTTGATACATCCAGCACACCAGACCTGAGTTTGATTCTCACAACCTCCACTTGCATAATGTGTGACTCTGAGCAAGTCACTTAACCGCTCAGTGCTCCCAGGTCACCCCTGAAAACAGGTACATGTGCCTAGTGGGCCTTACCTGGTTACCAAAGACTAAAATAAAAATAAATAAAATAAAAAATGCTGTGCTTGAGGGAGCTAAAAGAATAAAACTCCATATAAAACAATATAAAACACATAAACAAGGATGTAACCATATGAAAATAAATAACTGGAACCTTCTGTTAATAAGTTAGCCGGTCCTCAGTATGTTTAATGATAAGACTAAAGAAAATAAACAAGTTCCTAGCTTTATTTAATACCTGTCTTGCATTTAAAAAAAGTTAAACACGTGCAGACATAAGGCTTCTGCATTTGTTTTTCAATGCCCATGCTAAGCCCCAGTGTTGGGTAAGTTATTTTTTCTATTACTTTCTATTACTTTTGGAAACTTGTTGCAGAAAGCTCTGTGCAGTCACTAGCAAGGATGGAGAAGTACTGGAAAAAGTAATACACCTTACAGTTACAATTACTTATGTTGTAAATGTGCCACTCTGCAGTTGAGCTGTAGCTGCGGAAGGGCCAGACCACCTGGGTTTTTTGGGGTTCCACCAACTCAGTTCAACATCAAGGATGTTGACCAACTCTACAGAGACAACAAATTACTGACGGCAACCACGTCGCCCGGCAATCATGTCGACTGACCACTATCACAGCAATGCACCAGGGCACATCCCAGCTGTTTACCCTTGAAAATTAATATAATCACCTCCAGGTTGGAAGTGTATGGGGAGAAAAGTGCAAAACCCCTGGGGCAGCAAGATAGCAAGCACTGCAAAATCTCGATTGATGGAATGACTGTCGATCGGATTGCAGCGCCTACATTGCCATCACTGTAGGGGTTTCGCTGTGGTGATGGCACACAGGTTTCTGGCAGCTGAAGTTTGTCATATGCCACCCTGGGTCTATGCCCAGACCACAGGTCTCTGGAAATGTGATTATCCCATTCATTAAAAGCATCTTGGGGTGCCATAATAGGGAGTGTCTGTTTGAGGTATAATATTTTGGGGAGTATGTTCATTCATATAATTTCCACTCCATATATAAGAGGCAATCAAAGGGGTGACCAGCACTGTAAATCTTCATACATTTGATGCAACAATGGGGTATAATTGAGCTTATACAACTGGGACAGATCTGTGGGTATCAGTACTTCAAGATAACAAACTGCAGGTCTATTCCATTTAAAGGGAAATGTGGTTGACAGTGTGTCGGAAGCATGATAAACAATTTGTAAGGCTTCTGTTTTGTCTCTGTCAAGTCTATATTTGGCTAACTCTTCCATTTCCTGCAGGACCGAGAATGAAGCCAGGAGAGACACTTCCAGCTTTGTCAGGTAAGCCAGAAGGTCATCTGCATAGAAAGCTACTTAGTGTTCTTCCTCCTCAATATGGAGAGCCTGTATTTAAGTGTGAACCCTGATAGTTAGAGCTAATGGCTCCCCAAAGAGAGCAAATAGGAGTAGTGAAAGAGGACAGCTCTGCTGGGTCCCCCTGGTAACTTAAAACCAGTCTGAGAACAAGCCATTTATTTTAACTGTGGCCTGTGGGGCTGTATAAACGGATTGGAGCAGTTGTCAGAAAGAGCCTGGGAATTGAAAGGTCTGCAGGGCATTCTGCAGGAACCTCCAGGAGACACTATCAAATGCCTTTTGGGCATCCTTACTGAGTGATTATAACCCTAAGAGGCATACGTCAACTGTGGTCCAGCCCCTAGCCTTACTGTCTGCTGAGTTTCACTGCTCTTCACTGACTGGAAGAGAGACCTCCTCTCCTCTAGTCTCTAGTTGTGCTACTAAGTGGCAGACCTTAACAAACTGATTGTTTTTCAGCAGGAAGGAGAAACAAAGTTCTGCCCCCACCCTACCCCTAATCCCACCCACCCCAAGTTCTCTTTCTATATAGGTTCTACATGCCACCACCCACTTCCTACCTGAACTGACTAGAAGGAAGAAAAAACAAACTTAAGAAAATAAATGTTTCTCCTACCTATCAATTCTCTCCAGAAGAACAGCTCAGACACAAAGGGCAACTCTAGGAGGCATACGCCAGGTGCGGTCCAGCCCCTAGCCTTAATGTCTGCTGAGCTTCACTAATCTTCATCTGAGGGAAGCTCAAGTAGGAGACTTAAATTCTTTCACTTGCAGGTCTGCTGACTGAAGTGCTACAAGCGGAACTTGCAGCAGCATAGCTGGATCCAGGTGCCACCTTGTCGGCGGCTTCTACTCTCATCGGCAGCTTCGGCTGTAGCAGTTCCCTGGGCACTCCAGCATTTTCAGAAGGGCAGGTATTGTCCTGCAGCCAGTGGATCAGTCCTCTCTCCCTCACAGCAGTAGGGAGCTGGGATGCACGGACCACAGGCAGGGGTTTTTACTGCAAGCAGCGGGGACTCCACGGAGCTGTTCTAAGCCAAAGGGCAGAACAAACTGAGCTAGTAACCAGATTCCTTCTTATCTTGCAGGAGTGCAAGCTAGACCATGTCAGTTCAACAGCTACCTGATTGTTTCTACAGCATACAGGGAACAGTCGGATCCATCCCTTCCCCTCCCTCGAGTTCTCTTGCTTTATAGGCATGTAGCGCCACCCACAACACCTGATAGGAGGTAGTAAGGTACAAAAAAAATCACTTTTCTGTTTTCTTTTTTGTCCACACTTCCTGCTAAGAAACAGGAATCATCTCTTTCTCTCAACTAAAACAAACAAAAAAATGGACCTTGTCAGTTGTGAAAACTGTGGTGCACTATACAATAGGATCTACAAACAGCAACCAGGACTCTACTGTGCATGTTGCACCATAGCAGATCTTGCATCCCAACTACAGGATGCTTGGACTGTAATAAATTACCTACAAAACAGGGAACTCTATAGCACACCTCCTCAACCCCCCCCAATCAATACCAGCATGTCATCCAGGGACCTGGACTCAAGACAGAGCCCAGATACTGGCAGGTCGTAAGGAAAAAGAAGCATCATAGGAGGCCCAGGAAGGAAGCCAAAAACCAGGAGCATTTCCCGGCCATCCAAACAAGAAACAGGTTCGCTCCACTGCTACCAACCACAGACAAAGTAATACAAGGTTAAGAAATCAAACCACCAAAAAAGGCTAACACACCAATTAAAACTAATACAAACTACAATATAAACAAAAATACTAATACTCAAAATATAACCAACAACAATATCAAAACCAAATTCAATAACAACAAAAATACTAAAACTCAAAATAAAAATGGCACAAATATAAACAAAAGCAAAATTCTCATAATCAGGGATTCCATGATCCGAGGAGTGGAACACCACCTAACACAAAATATTAAAAGTGACATCATGGTAAAGTGTCTACCAGGAGCCTCTGCAAGTAGGGACACTAACCACATAAAGACAATTGTACAGGAATCAGGAGATGTTACATGTATAACAATACACCTTGGTACCAATGACTTGGCAAATCACACAGTTCAAGAGGCCAAGAAACACTTTGAGGACCTGGCCAACAAACTGTCTTCCCTTCCGTCCAAATTAGCCTTCTCAGAAGTGCTGCCAGTGTGAGAAAAAGAAAAAAGCACCAAACAAGTCAGAGAGATTGAAGTAGGTGAATTCAACTCATGGTTGCATGACTGGTGCCAAGACAAGGGATATCAGTACATAGGGAACTGGCACAATTTTTGGGAAAGAACTTTCTTTCAAATACGACGGCTTGCACCTAAACAGAGAAGGTGTGTGAGTACTCGGACACAAATTCTATGTCTATACAGGTAGTTTAAACTAAATAAAGGGGAGTATGGTGCAGCTCACACCCCTGCCATCGGTGGGCTGGTCATCACTCCCCAAAATTCCAAATGCATGCATACATCCTCAGAAAACAAATCAGAGCCAACATCCACCTGAACCAGCAACCTCCATAATCTCTTGGCAGGAAAGAGCAAACAGAAGCAGTCCAGGAACAGGGTACAACCTCGCACCAAAGAGGATGTACATTCCTGGAAGGCAATGGTTGCACATACTACGAGCCTAACCAACAAACTTCCTGAACTCACAACCATCTTGGAAACAGAAAGGTTGGACTGGGTGACTGTAACAGAAATGTGGTTCAAGGAAAATTACAGATGGTATACCCGGTATGGATGGCCATTCCCGGTTACAATCTGTTCAGGAAAGATAGGCAGGGGAAGAAAAGGGAAGGGCGTAGACATTTACATTTGGGAGGAAATAAAAGCCACAGAAGTAAGAGGGCAACCTGGGGACTTCAAGTCCCTGTGGCTAACAGTAGATACAGGCAAGGGAAAACCCTTCAGAATCAGCGTCGTATACAGGCCCCCAAATCAAGGAGATAAAGGAGACAAAGGCCTAATAGAGGAAAGCCACAAAATGTCTGATAAAGGTGAAGTAATACTGGTGGGGGACTTCAACCTACCAGATATTAACTGGAGCACACAAACAGCAGCAGCAACAACAAGAAGTAGGGACTTCTTATTGTCATTACAATTTTTTAGTAATTTATTTATTTTTATTTATTTGGTATTCGGAAAATAACCTTCAAGCCAAGGCTCTTTTACAAAGGTTCCACATCATGTGAACAGAGTATAGACATTCAATCAAGAAGGTTAAAGAGTTTTAGGACATTTGAGACACTGAACAGCACAACAATCAGGAAAAGGTTACAGAGTTTCTTAGACATTTAAAATACTATACATCATGAAGACATCAACTTTAGTTGATTACAAGTGTAGGTAAGGTGCAGAGGCACTAGAGGGTAGGTTAGGTTGGGCAGAGGGTCAGTAAGGACAGGATTTTTGTAGGGGAGGAGGGGGGGCCTCTAGCGAAAGTGCTCAAGGAAGCAGGGCTGAGGCCAGGGAAGCATAGACCCATCCTAGAGTGGAGACAGGAGAGAGGGGGAGGGGTGTACAGGGGCAGCCCCTTAGTGTGATTCAGAGACATTGTCAAGAAGTGAGTGGGAGGGTGACTTCTGTCTTGTGCTCAGAATAGTTGCTGTTAGCAGAGCCAGGCCTTGTCATCCAGAGTCTATCAACAGTTGGAGAAGCAGGTGCATACAGAGCTGGAGGTCAGGTAGTGCTTAAAGTCTGGTTTGAAGCCAGACAGGCTAGTGGAGTTCCAAATGGACTCGGGTACAAGGCACAGGACTGTGCCAACTTGTTAAAACCCCAACAAGGGGAGATGCCATTCTCAATCTTGTCCTCACAAATTCGGAAAGGATCAAGGACATCGAAGTGGGATGCCATATAGGCAACAGTGACCATCACACGATAAGCTATAATGTAAACATAACACAGGACACCAGCCACTCAAAGATAAAGGTGCTCAATTTCAGAAAGGCTGACTTCCAAAAAATGAGGAACAACATAAGCAGCCAGTTAATGGAACTAGAGGTTGAGGAGGTGCAGGTCATGTGGGGGAGACTCAAGAGAGCAATAAAGACTGACACAACTCAATGTGCCAGATGGGTCAGCAAAGCAAAAGGAAATCCTCTATGGCTTTCCAAGGAAATGGCTACCACAGTCAAAAAAAAAGAAAGTGTACAGCCTATACCAGGAAACCAAAACTGAGAAAGACTGGGAGTCGTACTAGGAAAAAATGAGAGAGTCTAACAAACAAATTAGAAAGACAAAAGCCCAGACAGAGGAAAAGATAGCAGAAGGGGCAAAGAGAGGAAACAAATATTTTTTTAGATACATTAGGGAATGTAGGAAGGCAAAAGGGGGGATAGCGAAGATTGCTACTGAAGATGGTAAATGCACCAAACATGACCCAGAGAAAGCCAAAATCCTCAACAAATACTTCTGCTCTGTGTTTACCAAAGAGGATCAAGGGGATGGCCCAGCCCTGAAAAAACACAACACCCCAGGACCAAGGGTAGACACGAGTCCCTTTACAGAAGCCAAAGTATGGGAGGTGCTAAATAAACTGAAAGCAGACAAAGCCATGGGACCAGATGAGATGCTCCCCAGAATCCTTAAGGAACTGGGGGCAGAATTAGCCACCCCTCTGGTACTTCTATTCATGAAATCCTTGAAGAGTGGTGTGGTACCCAAAGAGTGGAGAAAGGCAATAGTGGTTCCACTTCACAAATCAGGCAGTTGCAAAGAGGCTAGTAATCACAGACTGGTGAGCCTCACATCTATAGTAGGAAAACTAATGGAGACACTACTCAAACAGAGGGTCATAGCATTCCTCACAACTAGTGGCCAACAAGACCCTAAACAGCATGGCTTCACAGCAGGTAGGTCATGCCAGACAAATGGGCTTGGGTTTTTTGACTATGCTACAAAAATAGTGGACAATGATGGGGCAGTGGATGTGGTCTACCTAGACTATAATAAGGCCTTCAACTCAGTTCCACACAGCAGGCCGGTAAAGAAGTTTGACCACACAGGGGTTAGTCCAGAAGTAGTCAGATGGGTACAGAACTGGTTACAAGGCAGAATCCAGAGGGTACAAGTTAATGGAACGTGATCGACGGAAGGCAGGGTGACCAGCAGGGTGCCCCAGGGCTCAGTGCTGGGGCCTCTGCTCTTCAATGTTTTCATAGCAGACATTGCTGACAGACTGGAAGAGAAGGTGTGTCTGTTCACAGATGACACCAAGATATGTAACAGGGTGGACACCTCAGAAAGAGTGAGCAAGAAGGAAGCCGACCTCAAGAAACTGGAAGAATGGTCTGGAGTGTGGCAGCTGAGATTTAATGCCAAAAAGTGCAAGGTAATGCACATAGGAAAGAAAAATCCAAGAAAGGAGCATTACCTAGGAGGTGAAAGACTGGTGGCCTCAAACCAGGAACGAGATCTTGGAATCATAATCTCAGATGACTTGAAGGTTAGTAAGCAGTGTGGGAAGGCAACATTGAAGGCCAACAGAATGTTGGGCTGCATTGGGAGGGGAATCATGAGCAGGAAGAGAGAGATGGTACTACCACTGTATAGATCGCTGGTCAGGCCTCACTTGGAATATGGAGTCCAGTTCTGGAGGCCTCACCTCAGGAAGGACTTTGACCGGGTGGAAACAGCACAGAGAAAGGTGACAAAAATGATTCAGGGTCTGCAGTACATGACCTATGAAAAAAGACTTAGGGAGCTGAATATGTACTCCCTGGAGCAGAGAAGAGAGAGAGGGGACATGATTGAAACATTCAAGTACATAAAGGGCATTAACAAGGTACAGGCACCGGAATGTTTTCACTTCAAGAAGGGCTCCAGAACCAGGGGATATGACCTCAGGCTGCAAGGAGTGAGGTTCTCTACCAACACCAGGAAGCTTTTCTTCACAGAAAGAGTGGTGAACATCTGGAACAGCCTGCCTCAAGAGGTTGTGGGAATCAACACTGTGGGGGGGATTCAAGAATGCATGGAATAGACACAAGGGAGCCCTAACTACAAAGGGCAACTAGAGTGTCAAAATAGGCCTAAAACATAGGCAGACTGGATGGACCTAGCGGTCTCCTTCTGCCATCAACTTCTCTGTTTCTAAGTATTAATACAGAGATCTTGGTTCTTTGTGCCTCTGCTGGGAGGTAGTGTTCTTTTTTATATTGTCAGATGTCTGGCAGTGTGAGACAAAGCCTGCTTGGTCCTTATGGATCAAAGTCTTCAGTATGTGTTCTAGGTGCTTTGCCAGAATTCCAGTAAAGATTTTATAATTCTAATTAAGGACTGAGATGGGGTGATGGGATTCACAGTTCTAGGAATCTTTATGGGGTTTCAGTAAGGCGGACAGGTTGGCGTAGTTCCAGTTTGGGGGAGGTAAAGTCTCCCCAGTTTGGATTTCCAGGGATGCTGAGTGCAGGGTGAGGGGTAACTTCACCTTAAACTGTGTATAAAATTCAGATGGGCAGCCATCTGTAAAAACAAGCAAAAGTCTTGTATCCAGGTGGTTTAACGGAAAAAGCTGCAAGGGGCAGGTCAGTCAAACCACTAAACATAGAGCAAGTAGCCCCTCCACTCAAAATATGCACCACAACCATGCCAATGATACAAAAGTGAAAAAAAATGTTATTTCATACATATAAAAAAGCATGCACGTGAGGCAAAAATTAGCTGTACTATGCCAGTCGCCCCAGCACTTCAACCATTAGTCCTTGTCAGGGGGTGGGCTTCTGGTGAAAGATCCATGCCTTAAATACCGATTAGTGATGGCATCAACCAATGGGGTGAATCATTTACAACTGATTGACACAAGCCGGTATAGCAGGACTTGAACCAACATCTCACATAGTCAATAAGTAAACAATGTAATGTGCAAAATATAAAGACTATCCCACATTCAAATCACTTATCAAATAATATTTAAAAGAAACAGCTGCACAATAGCCCTGAGAATCTTAATATTTTAGCACTGAATTTTCTATTCGCTAATACGTGTAGTCATTCTCAAAGATCAGTTTACTAATAGAAAATACATTGTATAATTGCAGAACTACAGACATTAAAACAAAAACATGAACAAAAGGAGGGGTTAAGCAAATGTAATTGAAAATACACATTCAAAATTATTATTCAAAAACTCATAAATATACAATCTGTATATTGTACAAGTAAATGCATAACTTTCATAATATGGTTTTAATTCCCAGTCTCAGTTGTGACCCCATGGTGAGAGTGACCCCAAGCAAAATATCCAATAACTCTGCCATTGGAGTAATTTTTTCTGTCTGTCCCCCTCCCCCATGCAATCCAATTTTACATTTTGGCCTGGACTTTTACTGTTTTTTGTATTTGTGATGGCAGTGTACATTTCTCCCACCAAAATAGGTTGAGTTAGAGCTGCCTGTTCCTCTGTCAGTGTTGGCAGGGTCATATTGGCAAATAATGTCTAGTATCTATCGGGGGGGGGTCTTGCCCTTGAGTGTAGAGAGGCTGGTTGAATAACTGGAAGCTTTCCAAGATGTCTACCACACACGAGTGGTGCTGCCCTGTAACTGGGTGTGCAGTCTTCATCATTGTGGATATTTTTCATTTTTTGTTGTTGCTAAGACAATTGCTTAAGGTGTAGTAGAGCTTGCTCTGCCTTATATTGCAGTATCTCCTGAAGCTGAAGTTTCACTTTTTTAGAGCTGTGGGGTTACCAAAGTTTATCCTTGCATACTGTATGTGCTGCTTTTACGAAGGATGGGGCCCCCTGGAGTTCTGCCTGCCGCTGCTCTCTCTCTTTTTCTTGCCTTGGGCTGCGTATTTTATCATTTCCCCATGCAACACTGTTTTAAGGGTATCCCTCTGATGGATTCCAATACCCCCCATATTGTCCTGGATGATCTGGGGAATCTTTATCTTCACTGTCTTTCTAAATTCAGGATCTCGTGACAATGTTAAGTTAAATCACCACTGTCTGGTGATTTTCTTGGGGGATAAACTAAGGTCCATAAACTCTGAGGCATGGCCCAATAGTAACATAGGAGCAGTTTCAGTGTTAGTGACCCAGCCAATATGTTCTGGCATAAGTAGAAAATAGTCTAATCGGGAGTAATGAGAGTGGGCCCCAGAGAAAAAGGTGTAGGTGTGGAGTTGGGGGTGATAGAAACTATTTTTAAATAATTTACTGGTGCATAGGAGTTTGTGATAGTTAAACTATTTTTAAATAAGTTACTGTGGTTAAGGAGTTGTCATAGCAAAACCTGCAGTGTGAATTGAAACACAGACAGCCTTAGGGGCAGGACGTTGTTTTCAGACCAAAAATTGTTGTATTGGAACAGGAAGGGCTGCATCATAACCATTGTCAACAAATTGCCCTGGGTGGAGATATCCAGACTAGATCAGATTATTATAAGTTACTGGAGGCTGCAATTTTTAGAGAAACAACGCACATTTTCTTGACCTGGAAGGACACTACTTCTTTATTCAGCTGTGAGCTGTGTGAAAAATTTTATATTGCACTTGATATCTGCAACAAACTTGCACTTTTGCTTAATTCTGTGGGAGGTGAAACTAACTACCCTTGGTAATTGCTTATTATTCACGTATTTATTTAGTGTTTAACCAAGAAGGGGCTTGCAAACTCTGTTTATCTTGTTAGTAACTTCAGAAGGATTTAAATACTGCATTTGGGTAGATCCTTGGAGGTAGCTAGATTGTCTACTAGGATTTTCTGACAGTTAAACTATTTTTAAATAACTACAGGTGGCTGAGGAGTTGAAAAGGAGCTTGCAAACTCTGCTTATCTTAAGTAACTTCACAAGTGTTGGAATACTGCATTTTGGTTGTCCCTTGGGGTAGCTGGATTGACTACTAGGATTTTGGAACAGAAACTATTTTAAATAATTTACTGGTGCGTGGAGTTTGTGATAGTTAAACTATTTTTAAATAAGTTACTGTGGTTAAGGAGTTGTCATAGCAAAACCTGCAGTGTGAATTGAAACACAGACAGCCTTAGGGGCAGGACATTGTTTTCAGACCAAAAAGTGTTGTATTGGAACAGGAAGGGCTGCATCATAACCATTGTCAACGAATTGCCCTGGGTGGAGATATCCAGACTAGATCAGATTACTATAAGTTACTGGAGGCTGCAATTTTTAGAGACACAACACACATTTTCTTGACCTGGAAGGACACTACTTCTTTATTCAGCTGTGAGCTGTGTGAGAAATTCTATATTGCACTTGATATCTGCAACAAACATGCACTTTTGCTTAATTCTGTGGGAGGTGAAACTAACTACCCTTGGTAATTGCTTTTTATTCACATATTTATTTAGTGTTTAACCAGGAAGGGGCTTGCAAACTCTGTTTATCTTGTTAGTAACTGCAGAAGGATTTAAATACTGCATTTGGGTAGATCCTTGGAGGTAGCTAGATTGTCTACTAGGATTTTCTGACAGTTAAACTATTTTTAAATAACTTACAGGTGGCTGAGGAGTTGTAAAGGAGCTTGCAAACTCTGCTTATCTTGGAAGTAACTTCACAAGTGTTGGAATACTGCATTTTGGTTGTCCCTTGGGGGTAGCTGGATTGACTACTAGGATTTTGGGACAGAAACTATTTTTAAATAATTTACTGGTGCGTAAGAGTTTGTGATAGTTAAACTATTTTTAAATAAGTTACTGTGGTTAAGGAGTTGTCATAGCAAAACCTGCATTGTGAAACAGGAAAAGACAGTCTTTCAAGCAACAGAAGGAGGTGGATCTAGGTTTACGTTTGTTTGTTACAATTCTTAAGATTTTCAGTGCAGGAAGAGTTTAAAGCACAGCTGCTTTATTTTGGGGCTGACAGCTTTCAGAGCACAAACCACCAGGTCTGTTTTGGGGCTGGGGAGGTTTACCTGTGTCTGACTTGGATGTGTGGATTTTTCTCTGTTTGATTAGCAGGGTATTTTCTCTGTCAAATTGTTGGGTAGGGCATCTTGCTGACAGGAAGGCACTCATCACAGTGGTGGGTCAGAGCTTTTAGCTGATTGTTTTGTGAGGGCATAGTTTGGCCCAACCCTTCCACCCTCACCACCCCTGGAAGTAGTTCCTTTATACCTGGGGTTCTGACATCATTTCCTCAAGAGTGTCAAGAGTGCCAGGTGCATATCACTGTCATATCCTCTCTAGCACACTGCACTGACAATATAAGCATACACATTGTAAAATATATATATATTTCTATATAACAAACCAATCACACACACACACACACACACACACACAAACAAAAAACAAACAAAAAAAATGTGGGGCGTAGAGCAATGTAATGGCTGTGGGGCAGCAGTCTTCTGGGAGTCTTTCTGGAGGCTGAGATGCTGCCCTATTTGCAGACAACTCTCTGCCCTGAGGAGAAGTTGCCCATCTTCAGGCCACTCTGGACAGTAGTAAGGGAACCTTCTCCCAGGCTACAATGGAGCAGGAGAGGGAACCTCCCCATCAGGGAGCACCAAGCCACCACCACTACCTCAGAGGTTTGAGAAAAGCACAGCAGTTGGACCACAGTGGGCTCAGGAGGGTGAGGATGGTGGAACAGAGGCACACACAGTCAGTTGTTCCACACCATAATCCATACACCATTCTGGGGAAGCATAGCTCCCCTATGGATGCACCTGCAGAGGAGACTAAGGAGGCTGAGGACAACTGTCATAAGGGAGGCCCACAGGAAGGAGGCAGAGGACACCACAAGGAAAGGAAGCAGCTCCTGGTTGGGGACTCAATTATTAGGTGGATAGAACTGGGGGTGCAGGAAAAACTGAAGTAAGGTGCCTGCCTGGTGCCATGGCTTGGAGAGACAGGAAGTGCATCCTCAGGATCACAAGAACAGCTGCACAGGAGTTTGAGCTGGACGTCATTGTCCACCTAGGGACAAATGACTTGGCTCATCATGAGATTAGAGCAGTGCAGAAGGACTTTGTGGAATTTGGGAGGGGCCTATGACAAGTAGCACACTCAATATCCTTCTCTGAGGTGCTGCCTGTCAATGGCATGAGTGAGGCGAGGGTACTTTGCACCATGCAGTTTAATGAATGGTTGGAAAAATGGTGTGGAGCACAGGGGTTTGGCTTCATTGGGGACTGGGGTTCCACCTGGAGGGACACCAGCCTATACTGGCAGGATGGTCTGCATCTGTCCAGGAAGGGAACAAGTCTTTTGAGCAATCGGTTTAAATGCTTCATTGGCAAGCTTTAAAACTAGTCAAGGGGGGAGGCACTGATAAGCAGCAGGAAAATCCCAGCCTCTCCCTACAAAATGGTGTACTAAATGAGAAAAAGACCGAGGTAGAAAGGTCAGTGGGGGATGCTGCAAAAGAAGGTAAAGCCATAAAAAAATGGAGAGCAATGAGTACCAAAGCCCGTAGTCTGAGTAACAAGCTTCCTGAATAAGTGGCCTTGATGGAGGAGGAACATCTGGATATCATGGCAGTCACAGAAACATGGTACACACAAAACCATGACTGGGACATAAACATACCAGGATACACTATCTACAGGAGGGACAGGGAGGGTAAAAAGGAGGAGGAGTAGCTCTTTACGTAAGGGAAGGAATCAAAGCAACAGAACAAAAGGGAAAACAGGGAGGAGAAGAAGCTCTGTGGGTAAATTTGGAGACAGGCAATGGCACGACAATCCGCACAGGGATTGTATACAGACACCCTTCTCAGGGGGAGGAAATGGACAAGGAAATGATAGAAAGAATACTTAGAATGTCAGAAATAGGGGAGATATTGCTGATGGGTGATCTGAACATGCCAGATGTTAACTGGAGTGCAGTTGCAGCAGCCACTTCGAAGAGTGGGATTATTCTAGATGCCCTAAAGGGGGCATGCCTTAGACAACTAGTATTGGAGCCCACTCGAGAGGGAGCAATCTTAGACCTGGTTCTCTCAAATGGAGATGAAGAGGATCACAGATGTAGAAGTGGGTAGCCATCTGGGAACTAGCGACCATCGAACAGTATGGTTCTAATAAACACAGCAATAGAGGTCAAGCCATACAAAGGCAAAAGTACTGGACTTTAGGAGGGCTGACTTTGTCAAATGGTGAGTGCCTAAGGAATGCACTAGCAAATGGGCAGGAAGGAGGGGTGGAAGAACAATGGGGAATAATAAAAACTGCCATCACAGAGGTAATGAGCCGTTGTGTGAAGCAAATAAACAAAACAAAATGATGTAAGAAACCACTGTGGTTCTCAAAGGAAGTGGCAGTGATGGTTCAAGAGAAAAAGAAAGCATTCAGGAAGTACAAGGAATCACAGAAGGAGCAGGACAGAGAACTGTATCAGTTAAAGCAAAAGGATGCTGGGAAGGCAGTCAGAACAGCAAAGGCCCAAACCGAGGAAAAGATAGCCAACTCAGTTAAGAAGGGGGATAAAACCTTTTATAGGTACATCAGGGAGTGAAGGAAGACCAAGGGAGGGTTAGTGAGGCTTAATAAAAGGGAGGGAGGGCAGGCAGAGGTGACAGTGAAAAGGCAGAGATACTAAACAAATACTTTGCTCAGTATTTACAAAGGAAGAGGGGAGGTACCTAAAACAAACAGCAGAAACACTCTGGATACAGAAGTTGATACCAGCCCATTTACAGAAGAAAGGGTTCTGAAAGAATTCTTAAACTGAAGGTGGACAAAGCAATGGGGCCTGATGGGTTCATCCCAGAATTCTAAAAGAACTAAGGGTAGAACTAGTGACACCACTAACTACCCTCTTTAACAAATCATGGGAGGATGGGGTGGTACCGAGGACTGGAGGAGGCAGATGTGATTCCCCTTCACAAAAGTGGGAGCAAGGCAGAAGCAGGAAACTACAGACCTGTTAGTTTAACCTCAGTGGTAGGGAAAGTGATGGAATCACTTCTGAAGGAAAAAATTGTTGAGTATCTAGAGGCCAGAGGGCACAGGACCCAAGCAGCATGGATTCACAGTGGGAAGGTCATGCCAGACAAATCTGATAGATTTCTTTGACTGGGTGACCAAAGTAGTAGATCAGGGATGGGCTGTGGACATGGCCTACTAGACTTTAGCAAGGCATTTGACACAGTCCCACACAAAAGATTAATATACAAGTTAGCCAGCCTGGGAGTGGGTCCCAAGATGACCGCCTGGGTAAAAGAATTGACTGAGAATAGGACACAGAGAGTAATAGTAAATAGAGTCCACTCTGAAGAAATGGGGGTTACTAGTGGGGTACCGCAGGGTTCAGTATTGGGACTGGTCCTCTTCAATGTCTTTATAAGCGACATTGCAGAGGGACTGGAAGGAAAAGTAGTCTCTTTGCAGATGATACAAAGATCTGCAACAGAGCTGATGCACAAGGTGGGGTGGAAAGGATGAGAAGGGACTTGGCAAGGTTAGAGGAATGGTCAAATGTATGGCAGCTTAGATTCAATGCTAAGAAGTGCAAGGTAATGCACCTGGGAAACAAAACCCAGGGAAGAGTACACAATGGGGGTGAGATACTAACAACAACAAAAATGGAAAGGGACCTGGGGGTAGTCATATCAGATGACCTTAAGGTGGGCAAGCAATGTGAGAGGGCAGCAAGGAGGCTGGGGGATACTGGGATGCATGGGAGGCATCACCAGTAGAAAACAGGAAGTTATTATCCTCTGTACAGACAGTTGGTGAGACCCCATCTGGAGTACTGCGTGCAGTTCTGGAGACCCAATCTCCATAAAGACATAGACAGGATGGAAGCTGTCAGAGGAGGGCACTAAACGGTGCAGGGTCTGCACCGGAAGACATATGAAGAGAGAGACTTAAGGAGCTAAATATGTATAGCCTTGAGGAAAGGAGGGAGAGGGGAATATGATAGAAACTTTCAAGTACCTCAAGGGAATCAACAAAGTCCAAGAGGGTAGCATCTTTCAAAAAGAGGTGTGCAAGAACAAGGGGCACAATTTGAAGATAGAAGGGCGCTCAGAGGTAACTAAGGAGTATTTTTCACAGAGAGGGTTGTGGATGCATGGAGCGGCCTTCCAGAGGAGGTTGTGGAGTCAAAAACAGTGGTGGAATTCAAGCATGCATGGGACAGTCATGAGGCAATTCTAGGGGGTGGGGGTAGGAAGAAGTAGGCTGCTGGTTAACAAAGATCTGCAGCTTATCCATTAGGTAGGGAAATGGGCAGACTGGGTGGGCCAAGCGGTCCTTATCTGCCGTCAAAATCTATGTTTCTATGTTTCTATGTTCTATTTTTCTATAGTGGCACCACACATTAGTGAGTCCCAATTCTTTTATAAGTGTTTGGCCATGTTGCTGGCCTGTAGTGGATCTGGAAGGTTGGGGATTGAAGCTGTCTTTACCTGGATCTAATACAAATTAAAATCTCCTTCCAGGGTCAGTGGCCCCCTACAAAACTCTGCTATTTTGTTGAACAGGCATTGATGCAGAGGCATCAGAACCAAGGGGGGATACAGATGGATTGTGCTCCCTCTAGTGCACCATTTCCCTTGGACTGTGCCTACCACCAGTGCCAGGCATCCCTCTTTATATGTGTATGATGTCTCTAGCCAAAACCACGAGTTCTAGGTATCAATATGGCTTTTCCTTGCCCGTGTCCCTGCTAGTATGAGGAGGCTATGACTTACTCCAGCCCATATTTAACTAATTTAGCATGCTCCCTGTCTGACATAAGGGTTTCTCATGACAATTTCACCTTTGGGGCTCATGTACATTGTTTACTCAAGATATTACACTAGAGATTAGGCATGTTGTATAGAATTAATCAGTTTTTAATTCAAAAATCATGAATATTGCTAGCAGATAACCTTTTGTTGTCTAAACTTGATTATGGAAGTCTGTTTTATTTCTTAGTTAGTGAAAAATTATTTAACAGACTTAATACAGTATATAATTCAATTTGTAGATTTGCCACAGGAATGGATAGATCGGCGCACCACTGTGCTCTCTACAGGGAATTTGGTTGTTTATCATTGACAGATTGTTTTAATTATAAGCTTCTTTTTTTTCCTTTTTTCATGAGATCTCATTGGGAACTATGCCTCACTGAGTAATTGTCTTCTCAGTTCCTCTATATGTGTCTTCCTTTGGCCAAAGATCCTTTAAATATAAGGCTATTATAATAATTTGCCTGTATCTGTGTAAAGGTATGAAAAAGTGAGTGTATTCAAAACCTAATTGTATGATATGTTATTGGTAGGTCCAGTTTGGTCATGTTTTAAGTAATGTTGTAAATCTGTGTGTTTTATGCTATATTAGAAAATGGGCAGAGTTCATTCTTAATTCTGATTGGTTAAGCTCACCAATCAGCCGGTCGGGTATGAGACAGTAGTGACTGGGAAATAACTAGTCCCAGTCTCTGTTGCCTCATTTAGTTCTAATACTAATGGGCCAGTAGAACTTTGAAAAGGCAACTGCTGCCATGTTAGTTGCCTTGCTAATGGAGCCCTAAACTGTCTGCCGATCTCTCCCTGACCCCCTTGAAAGAGCTTCCAAGTCACAGTCAACAGGAAAGACCAACTAGATACACACAGACACACAAACCTGCCAACAACTCCAGTGGTCCATCCCCCAAATCCATACAGGAAAACGACTCTTGTCCAGCGCTACGGAAGTGGGAGGTTCACAACACTTCTGTTGACTGGCCACCCCCCACCCGGCCACCACTCGCTGACACTTTTTCTTCTTATTTAAAAAATGCTGGTATTCAAGCAAGAACATATTCACCTGGCATTCTTCTTTAAAGATTTGACAGCAGAACTCCATCGCAATGAACCATATCCCCGATACCGATCCTTCTCAAAAGACACGGAAGTGGTACATGAGCATGAACTGGCTGTCTCATATTTGATGTTGTCATCCCCACAAATTAAAAAAGAAGCAACCCAATTTCTAAACATATAAAAATTAACAGCTCTTCCCTGGCTGCCACATCATGTCTCTTGCATGGCACTTCCTGGTCTTACGCGGCAGGGTCAAGTAGGGTCAAACTCCTGAAAGCTGCAAGTGCCGAAGCTGAAAAAAAAGCCTTTTTTTTTCTGTAGCAAGCAACAAGGATGCCAGAAAACTACTGGGTGGTTAAAAACATTACATAAAAAACTTCATATCTTTTTCCAGAGGTGGGGGTGGGGGAGTAAGGGGAGAGTAAGTACAATCGCTCTATGAAAAAAACAAAAAACAAAGGGACTACTTTACAGCCAATATAGTAAAACTTTATTGTTGCTGTGTTTTAGTATTCTTTTATTTAATGTTTTTAAATCCCACATAACATTACCACAGTTACCCATTTTCTAAGCGCAATAATAACCTCCAGGGTGGGCGGTATGGGCATTACCGGACCTTCCAAGAGCTATAAGGCCCTCCGCCTTCTGCGTCGGGCCTCATTACGCCCCTGGGCGGTCCAGTATTGCCCAATACCGCCCACCCTGTCGGGTATTATTGCTTGCTTGTTACATAGATACCTAAATTCATAGATACATAGACACTGTCAGCAGATAAAGGTCTATGGCCAACCCAGTCTGCTCATTTGAGTTTGTAAGTTCCCTTTATGTTTTTCTAGAAGTCTGTTGCCCCTTACCCCTGACCACCAGAATTCCCTTAGTGAGATGGTTTCTCCTTTTTGGCAGCTTATTCAGACTCATCTTGATCCACTACTAGTCTTGTCAGACAAATTCACTCCTGAGATATGCATCCTGGGCGAATACACAGACAAGATATGGGGTATTCAAAGGGCACACATGGCTTTGATCTTGGCCTGTGCTAAAAAAGTGTTACTAAGGCACTGGCTAGACCTGCTCACCCCTAGCCATGTGGAGTAGTACAAGGAGATAATGGTTGCCCTTCAAGCAGAACATATTATTGCAGGGCTAAATAATAAGGTGGATAAATACAGACTTGTATGGGATCCATTGCTTAACCTCTTATTGATTCACTGATGTACTGTCAATGGTACAAGTGCCTCCTAAATCAATCTTCCCCTTACCACAGACACCAGTCGGTATATTTACCGAACCAGATATCTGCAACCACCCCTCTTATCACTCCGGTGGCAGAATGGGTGGGAGTGGGTAGGGAAGAGGGGAGAGTTACAGACAACTGTAACTAAATCTCCCTATATGTTTGTACCTTGAATGCTGTATTTTTGCCTACTTAAGTGTACTGGTCTTGTATTGTCTCAGCATCATCTTGTTGTCTGTAAACATTGTTTGTTTTCATTTTGCAATAAAGTATACTTAATTAAAAAAAATCCTGTGATTGTTTCAGCCTCCATCACTTCCTCTGGCAGGGTGTTCCACTTGTCCACCACTCTTTCTGTGAAGAAGTTCTTCCTCACGTTTACTCTGAATCGCCCTCCCTTCAACTTCATCCCATGCACTCTAGTCCTGGAACATCTTTTTCGTTGGAAAGCAGTGTATTCCTGCACCCTGTTCCTCCCTGTAAGGTACTTGTATGTCTCTATCATATCCCCTCTCTCCCTCCTCGCCTCCAGGGTGTACATATTGATGTCCTTCAGCCTGTCCTCATAGGACTTGTGATGCAATCCATATACCATCTTTGTTGCCCTCCTTTGAACCTTCTCTAACCTATGTCCTTATGAAGTTAAGGTCTCCATAACTGTACACTGTACTCCAGGAGGGGCCTCACTAGTGTCTTGTGCAGTGTAATTATGACCTCCCTTTTCCTGATGGTGATGCCCCTGCCTATGCACCCCAGTATCCTATTTGCTTTACCTGCTGTCTTGTCCCATTGTTTCCCTACCTTGAGGTCATCAGAGATGATAACCCCAAGGTCCCTTTCCTGCTTGGTGCATGCTATATCCTCATCCCCCCAACTGATATGTTGTTCCAGGGTTTTTGTGCTGCATATGCATTATCTTGCACTTCTTTGCATTGAATTTCACCTGCCAAACCCTTGACCATTCTTCAAACTTCTGCAGGTCCCTTCTCATTCTGTCTACACCCTCTGGTGTGTCCACTTTGTTACAGAGCTTTGTGTCATCAATAAACAGGGAAATTCTGCCTTCTAGGTCCTGCGCAATGTCACTAATGAAGACATTGAATAGGACCAGTCCCAGCACTGATTCCTGTGGTACACAGAGGGCAGATTGTGTCAAACAAACTTAACGGAGTTTTTTGACTGGATCACTAGGGTGGTGGATCGGGGGTCTTGGTGGACATGGCCTACCTTGATTTCAAAAAAGCGTTCGACTCAGCACTGTATAGGAGATTATTGTACAAAATGCTTGCTTGGAACTAGGGGAGGTAGTAGTTAGATGGGTTGGAAACTGGCTGGAGGGAAGAACGCAGAGGGTGGTGGTAAATGGGTCGGTCTCAGGGGAGTCAAATGTCATCAGTGGGGTTCCCCATGGGTTGGTACTCGGACCTCTTCTGTTTAATATCTTTATAGGGGATATAGCGGTGGGGCTGAAGGGGAGGATGAGTCTCTTCGCAGATGATGCAAAGGTCAGGAATAGAGTGGATTCACAAGAAGGGGTGGACATGATGTGTACGGACCTGGAGAAGCTGCAGGATTGGGCCAAAGAGTGGAAACTGTTGTTCAATGCAGATAAGTGTAAGATTATGCATTTCAGCAAAAAAAAAATGGGAGAGCAGAGTATTCACTGGGAGGTATACTCCTACAGGAAGCAGAAAAGGAAAAGGATTTAGGCATCATCATATCACAAGACCCAAAGATGGGGAGGCAGTGCAGAGGGGAGGTGGCAAGAGCAAGCAGAACACTAGGTTGCATAAGGAGAGGGATCACCAGTAAGAAGAAGGAAGTCACAGTACCCCTGTACATGCAACTGATTAGGCCTCACCTGGAGTACGGGGTCCAATTCTGGAGGCCCTACCTCAAAAAGGATGTAGAGAGGGTGGAGAAAGTTCAGAGGGGGGCAACAAAGATGGTGAGGGGACTGGAGTACTTACCATATGAAGGGAGGCTGAAGGACTTGGGCATGTACTCTCTGGAACAGAGGAGGGAGAGGGGGATATGATCGAGACTTTTAAGCACTTCAAGGGTATCAGTAAGGTACCAGTGAAGAACCTTTTCCAGTTGAAAGAGTGGCTGCGGGCAAAGGGGTCATGACTTTCAGAATGGGGGGGGACTTTAGGGGTAATTGCAGGAAGTTTTTCTTCACTGAGAGGGTAGCAAACAACTGGAATGGGCTGCCTCAGGTAGCGGTGAGGGAGAAGAGTGTGGAGGGGTTCAAAAGCACTTGGGATAAACACAGGGGCTTACTGGATCAAGGGCAGGGGAGCACAACAAAAGCCTAGTAGATTCTAGGCACACTGGGTGGACTGGGTGGGCCTGGTGGTCCTTTTCTGCCATCACATTCCTATGTAGGTATTCCTATGTATGTACCCCACTGATCACTGTTCCCTCTGTAGAGTGACAGCCATTTACTACCACCCTCTGTGTTCTGCCGCCCAGCCAATTACTCACCCATTGCACTACTGTCCTGCCTACTTCCATATTCCCCAGTTTGTTTAATAGCCTTCTATGTGGCACAGTGTCAAAGGCCTTGCTGAAGTCCAGATAGGCCACATCCACTGCCCTCCCCTGATCCACTTCCCCTGTCACCCAGCCAAAAAAATTCAATGAGGCTGGTCTTGCATGACCTCCCCCCTGGTGAAACCATGCTACCTTGAGTCCTTTAGTCCATTGGTAACCAGATGTTATACCAATCTCTCCTTCAGTAGTGCTTCCATGATCGTCCCCACTACTGAGGTCAGGCTGACTAATCTGTAATTCCCTGCTTCCTCTTTGTTCCTGTTTTTGTATAAGGGGACTACATCTACTGTCCTCCAGTCTTTGGGTACCTCCCCTGTTTTCATCGATTGTCTAAACAGGATTGCCAGAGGGTCAGCCACCACCTCTTTTAATTCCTTTAGGACCCTGGGGTGCACCCCATCTGGCCCCATTGTTTTTTCAACTATTATACCTTCCAGTTCCTTTAGGACCCTTTCCCGGGTAAAGGGACTTGTGTCCATTTCTGCGCCATTTCTACCCCTGGTACTTCCTTCAGGCCCATTACCCTCCACTTCCTCAGTAAAGAATGAGCAGAAATATCTGTTCAGTATGTCAGCTTTACTGTTGTCATCTTCCAAGCAGCCTCCGTCCTCCCCCTTCAATCTCACTATCCCTGCCTTTGCCCTTCTTTTTTCACTTATGTACCTGTAAAAGGTTTTGTCCCCCATACCCACTAATTTTGCAATGCGCTCTTCTGTCTGAGCTTTGGCTTCCCTTACTGACCTCCCTGCCTCCCTTTGCTTCTCCTGGTACTTCTCCCTATCCACTTCTACCTGCATCTTTTTGTATTGCCTGAATGTGATCTTTTTGGCTTTCACTTTCGCCACTACCTCCTTGAAACACCATAATGACCTCCTCTTCCTTTTCCCTTTGCTAACCTGATTAACACATAATTCTGCTGCTCTTGTAATCCCTGTTTTAAATATTGCCCACTGTTCCTCCACCCCTGATTCCCTCCCCATTCCCATTAGTGCCTCTTTCAAGTATGTCCCCATTTTCCCAAGAGTCTGTCCTCCTAAAATCCAGAATATGTGTTTTTGTGCAATTTGGTTCTGCTCCTTCTGTGATTTCAAACACAGTGACAAGAGGTCACTGTTCCCCAGGTACTCCCCCACTGTTACCCCATTGCACCCCGTTTGTGAGCACAAGGTCCAGTATTGCTGGTTAACTAGGATCTGCAGCTTATCCTGTAGGTAGGGAAATGAGCAGACTAGGTAAGCCAAGTGGTCCTTATCTGCCGTCAAAGTCTATGTTTGTATGTTTCTGATGAGTTAGTTCCATGACCAGTTGCATAAGGAAGGCACCTTGAAGGGAGTCTGGGATAAATCTGCTACTGGTTGATTCTGGGGCTGGGAGGCTCCAGTCCACGTCTAGAATATTGAAGTCTCCAACTAGCACCACCTCCCCCTTGTCTGCCATCCTTTGGATGGCTAGCATTAACTCACTATCTGTCTCTTTCTCCTGGGCTGGTGGTCTGTAGACCATCCCTGTGTGGATGGCTGACCCTATTTTCCTTTCCCACTTAACCCACAGTATCTCTCCTCCATTTTGTTCCTCCTGGATCTCTGTGGCCTTTATGCCATCTTTTACATAAAGTGCCACTCCTCCTCCCTTCCTGCCTGCCCTGTCTCTTCTGAATATGTTGTAGCCTGGTATGGCCATCTCCTAATCCTGGTTGTCATTATACCAGGTCTCTGTGATGGCCACAGTGTCCAGGTCTGACTGCACCATGGCAGCCTCCAGATCCTCCATCTTGTTGCTAAGGCTCCTAGTATTCGCACACATGGTGTTCCATGTTGTGAACTCCCTGGACTGTTTAGCTGATCTACTCAAGCCCCCTCCTTTGTTGTCCTTTATTTCTGGTTCTCCCTGCTGTCTGGCCTTCTGTTGAATTTTGCCCACTTTTTGCCTATTCACCCCTTGGGGTCCTATCTCCATCTATTGCACACTGGTTTATAGAGATATCCCCTCCTCCTGTTCATTGGTTCCACTGCTAGCTATAGGGGGGTGGGCAATTCAGTGCCCACCTTGCTGGCCTGCCACCCCCTTTAGCTAGTTTAAATACTTGTCCATGTAGCATTTAAACTTAGCATTGAGTGCTTGGATTCCCCTCCAGGACTGATGCAGGCCCTCAGGTTTGAACAAGCCCCCATCCCTCCAGGTGAGTCCCCATTCACCAATGAATCCAAACCCTACCTCATAGCACCAGTTCTTCAACCATGTGTTAAAGTTCCCAGTGTGTGTGCCCCTACACTCTCCCATGCCTCTCACAGATAGTACCTCCGAGAAGGTGACAGATGTATCTACTTGCTTGAGACCCCTCGCCAATTTCCTAAACTCTTCCTGAACTTCCTTATGCTCCCCATTTGCCAGGTCATTTGTACCTAGGTGGATAATGACATCTAGCTTACCCTCCCATCTTGCCTTCCTGGCAATCCCCAGGATCTTCCTCCATCCACACCATGGCACCTGGTAGGCACATCACTTCCCTGTTCTCCCCTTATGTATTCCTAGCTGGACCCCTTTTACAATAGAGTCCCCCACCAGGATTCACTTCCTCCTCCTCTGGGATCCACTGCTCTCCCCACTGAGGCCACCTTCTCGGTTGATCTCCACATCCTTCCTTTCCACTTGTCTGGGTACCTCTGTTTGGTTGTCCCTGTTTGCCAGTGCAGCATATGAGTTCTGGAGTGGAATAGGATTTGGGATGTGCCTCTACCTGACAGCTCTAACCCTCCCCAAGCCCACTGTCATCCAAGTGCTCCTCGTTCTTGGTATCCTTTGAGGCAGCGATGTTGGACTGAATGGTCTCTGGATAGGGTCAAAGGTACTCCTGACCCAGTTTACTTCCGCTCTGAGTCTGGCTAGCTCATTCCACAGTCCAGAGAGATGCCTGCAGATAGGGCAGCACCTCAGCATCCAGAAGGTCTGCCTGAATATGGCTGCTCCACATTCACTGCGCTGCACTACTCCCCACATTATACTGCACTTATACTGCTGTTCCAGTAGTTGTCTGTTACTGAATCTCTCCTTCTAATTCCCTCTTTATTAATTTACTGTCCTAAAAATCCTGCCACCAATCCTCAGATACTTTTTTTTTTTTAAAGAAGGAAGCAACAACAAAAAATGAGTCAAAACACTTGTGCCGAGGGTGGGTTTCCTCCCCCTTATGCCCCTCCTACTCCACAACCCCTGTTATTTATGTATACTGTTCACTGTGAAAAATGGCAGGACTGCCAATCTGCTCACCAGTTAAAATAATAAAAAGGAAAATTAAATGAAATTAAATGAAAATTAAAATATTACTTGGGGTTTCCCTTTTGATATATGCTATTACTTTAGACCTTTTTACAGGGTTGCTTAAATCATTTACATTTTGTGTGACCACCTTAAACATCAGTTGTTGAGGCATTATGAGGCCTTCAGGCGGGACACCATCCCAGAGTCCCCTGATGCAGCAGGTGCTGGGACTACCAAGGGAGGGGCTCCCATCTCTACTGAATAATCCATACTGTACATACTGTCTACATTAGCGTATACTAGTTGTGATGCTCTGTTTAGGGCCTAATCTACCCTGAACCTGAACAAGAAAAAAATATGATAGTCTTACTAATAGGAAAAAGCCAGCTGGGCTCAATGTGTGAACCTGTACCTGTCTTAAGGGGTGTAAGTCCACCATGACAGCGAATACGACTTCCAAGGGAGGGATCAGTATCTCAACCAACCCTTTGAGGACAGGTGAATGTGGAGGCACTGTCACCTGCCTGGAGTTCTGACCAAGCCCAAGTGTGGGTCGGGCCTCTGTGTGGCTTAGGTAGCCCCATGGGAAAAGGAGTATTAGGCAAAGGAACAGGATAAGGTGAGGTGGTGTGGCAGGAGATAATGCCATGGAGTGGCCTAGCTCCACTGGACAGCCTCTCCCTCCCCCAGACCCAGTCCTTCCCTACTAGGTCCAAACAGGGATGTAACCCGCTGTCTTCTCTGAGGACCTACTATAGCCATGAGTGTAACTCACAATTTTGTAACACTATGCAACCTAAGTAACATATAAACTACTACATTATGTAACCTAAGTGTATCTATGTTAAATGTTCCTTTTACTGCACCTGTAATGTTATCCTCTGTTTTAATCTGCACTGTAATAACTGTCTTGACGTCTGCCCCCCTGCGATGAGGTGCCTTTGTAAATGAGTCTCTGGCTCAAAGGTTGTAAACCCGATTTGTAATGAATAAACAAATAAAGAATAGCTCTGCCAGGCCTCTGATGTTTCATAGTGCAGAATGTCAGGTAGAAAGCTGTCTGCAGTTAGACATGTTCAGGGTGCCCCTTCAAGAGCTGAGCCATGAAGAGGTCTTCCCATTTCTTCACCAAATGAGCCATGATTGTAATTGTGCTCCTACGGTACCTACTAGGGGCGGAGCATTGTTCATCTCATCATTTTAAGACATTGATGTGAAAGTCTGGGAAGTAAACAGCTAACCACACAACATAGTTACAATAGTAAATCAGAACAAGCAAACATCCTCATGGAAACCTGCATTAGGTAAAAAAATAGCAGTTAAAACTAAGTCTGTCCTCAATAATGTTTGCATTGCTAGAAAGGGGAAAAAACAATTGGACTTAAAGTGAATCATGAGGCGATTTCTCCCTCCTGTTTTGGAGGGAGAAGGATTCTGTCTGTGAAATAAGAAGGATCCTGTCTGTGCTGTCTCTCCATGGAATTGGGCAGTGTGAGCTATGCCCAGGCTGTTCTCTAAGACAAGAACTGCACTGTTCTCCAACTAGTGCTTGGTTCATGGATAAGAAGTCAGTGTGAAAGTTGCAGTCTATTAAGAGAATGGCTAGCTAGGTTGCTGTGCAAGCAAACAGGCATAGGGTCTCATACAAGTGTTCCAAGATTCATACTTAGGGTCTATTGCAGTGTTCAGGGTAGTCCTGTGGTGAGGGTGGGGGCAGGAATTACAGTGCAACTCATCCTACTAGGGGTTTTTCAAACAGGGTTATCAGGCAACCAGGAACCCTGCCCCCCCCAGCCCTCCCAACTCAACTTGCTGTCATAAATTCACACCACTGATAAATGCAGTGTCAGTAAGTTAGTGTTGTGCCCCCCAACCAGGAATAATCCAGCTTACACTGCACCAAGTTAGGCCAGGCTTAAAGGGAAAAACCAAAACAAAAAAATAAGTTGGCATTACTCACATTAATGCAACAAGGATGTATAGGTGTTGTGACACAGGTGGGCAACAGTGGTGCACCCGGCAGTGTTACCCACCACAACTACCCTGGGGCCCCTGTCATATAAGATTTCCCACTCTGCAGTGTGATCAAGTACTCTACCTATGCTTGCCAAAATGCAGATTGTACTGAGTCAAAATGATTCATGCTGATGGGGTGCCAGAGGGGTGGGGACAAAATTCAGAGAGGCTGCGGGGTCGCCCGGTATCCAGTGATAAGGGCAAAGCAAAGTGAGTGACTCAAATTAAGCGGCTCAATTTGTGCACCTGCTGTAATAGTGATCATGACAGCATAGCAAGGGAGCATGTACAGCAAGTCTGGAGGGACAGAATAGCGAAGGGAAGGAGTAGCGAGTTACAGAAAGTAGGGTAAATGGATGAGTTGATCAAGCAGTTGCCGAGCTCGCTCCTTGGTGTGGTGGTTACGGTTGCTGCCAGAAAAGTGAATGGTACTGGGTTCAGAGCTGCATGCAGGTGAATTATTTTTTTCTGATTCTGGCTGTTGCGTTATTTTTGTTTTTGTTTGTGATGACCACTCATTCCCTCGAGTGTGTTCCCACCACCCACGGTTTGTTCATCCCTCAAAAGTCACCCCCTCCTGTGTTTTCTTCCTTCCCCTAGTGTCTGCCCCCTGGAGTTGGTTATTTTTATTTGGGGGGTGTGGGGGGCTTGCTCCCCTGCAATGGGAGGTGTGAGGGGCATATCCCCCTGCATAAATAGTAAGTGCATTTAGCTCCCCCCAATAGAAGTCAGTCTGTTGTTGCTGGCAATGATGTTCAGTGTAGTGCTGATCACTGATTTTGTTTTCAGCAATTAGCACTCACTGTTGTGACACTCGCAATTTAATCATTGCTCTTATGACATGGAACCTGGTTCCCCAGCCAGCAGCCCCCGCGATCTCCCCCATAAATGTTCACATAGTGGAAAGTAAAGCTGACCTTACAGGCTTCGATGTCCATTTCATGTAGTAGAGCCCGTGGCATCATTCCTCATCTCCCTCAGTTGCTGCAAAATGCCTGCAACAGTGTTCAAGGCATGTTGCTTGTGGCTTCCTTCCTGGCCTACTCGTTGCTATCCTGCTGACTGTTCATTGTGAGGTGCTCTCTACAATGACCTTCAGGCATCCATGTACCCCTTCTCCTGCAAGTCTGTTAAGGCTTCTGAGGCTGAGTAATAGGTATGCAGACCTTCTGGGAGTTACGCCACCAGGAGGGTGGGAAATGGGGTTTTAAACTGCACTTGCTTTTTATGCAGAGTTTGGTTGACTGGGATATATTCTTGGCTATGCTTCAGAACCACTGAGGAGTAGTCATTGTCAAAAAAGATTCAGGAAGAGCCATATTACACTAACTTTCATCGCAGGCTGTTTTCAAAATATGTTATTTGACAGGCCAGCTGGTGAAGCGCACTATAATGGAGTGCAGTCTGGCCTCTGGGGAGCATGGTTTGGGGCCTAGGGCTCTATGCGTGCACTCAATATCAATTTTATAGTCTGGGTCCATTTCCAGTACTGTGTGAAAAAAATGAGTCTAGGAAGCCCACTAAGTTGATGCCTTCTGAGTCCTAAGTCATGCCATATAGATGGACATTTTTCCATATAGCATGGTTCCTGGCATCCTCTTGTCTTTCCTGGATCTGTTGCTGGGTAGATGCTAGTCACGCCACTACCTCGTTGAGTTAATCCAGGCGGCTGTCTATCTTACTGATCTGTTTGTCTGCCTCATCTACTCTTGTGGTCAGTGTTCCAATAGCTGTTTGAATGACTGACACTGAGTTATTCATCTTGTCCTGAAAGGATAGGAGTTCAGCCATGATTTAATTGAGCTTCACCTTTGCAGAGCACTGTGGCAGACTCCAGGGCTGCAAGTCCAGACCAGGAATGATGGAGCTGAGTGAAGTGGGCCCCTGAGACAGTAGATCATGTGACAACATCCTGTCACATGATGGTGAGATTTTGCTTCCCAATCTTCACCATTGACATATTGCCTCTCCTCCTGTCTTTTGTGGTCAGTTTGGATTTTAAATGTCAAAGTTAAATGAGGTTTGATCGGGGTAAAACAGAGCATGGAGGAACTAAGCTGGCTCTCACTCCATGATGTCACCAGAAGCCTATAAAATGTGTCCCAAAAATATCTGAGGTAAATTAAAAATACACGAATGATGAATCTAAGGATGTCAGGAATACATTTTTACTAGAAAACTATATAATGAACTGTTTTGCTGACTAACAAATACTACTGCTTTAAGAAATGTTGGAGATATTGTTTGAGAATATTTATGTTATGAAGACAAATGTAAGATATATAGGACTGTTTAACATTTGGTATTAAAATCATCAACAATGCATACACTTCCATTAATACTTCATGGATTACTATGAATTTTGGTCATGAATCCCAAGTATTCCCAAACATAATTTATGATAATCCATGAAATAACAATTCTTGGTTAAACCAGTGAGTTCAAATGAGTAATCTTGAGTGCTCAATGAATGAAGCTGGCCTAATAAGGGATAGATAGACATGTTCTACAGAAACATTCTTGAGTGTGCATTCTACGACTGTCACCACTTCTTGGAAGAGCTTATCTGAGCTTAGACTAAGGGCACTATTCACAAAGCCTAAATGTGGAGAGTAGGCAACATTTCAGTCATGGAAAAAGGACCCTAGGAGGTGCTCCCATGGCAGTCACTAACCATAGCTGCATGTTTCCCTAAACCCAAGACCAGCCATTCTGTGCAGCTGTTCAGTGGCATGCAGGGGGGATGGTGGTGGCTCACCACATACATGTGGCAATCAGCAGTTGGGGTGTAACATATGGCATATGTTACACATATACCCCTGGTATAAGGGCTTATACATACCGCCACTACTTTGGTTCTCAGGGCCAGTAGAACCCACACAGCAGAAAGCTGGCCCAGGCCCTGACCTCCTACTTACAATTGAGGTATGGTGGTATGGAGCCTGCAACTGAATGCATTGTTTGCTTTGTTTAAATGTTTCTGTGTTCTATAATGGGGCTATAATATTCCAGTATATTCTGCAAGTGTGTTTCAGGGATCCACTCTGTCCAGACCGGGCTTCCAGTTGGAAGCTCAGTGTCTGGCATGGCTCTACCTCTCGAGTTGTCCCTGTCCATTTGAGGAGCTCTGAAGGGCATAGGGGCAGCTAGGAACAATGCAAGCCACAGGTGCCCATGGCACAGAGCACAGCAGCACATATGTGGAGCTACAAAGGGCAGCAACACACAAGTCACATGATTGAAGGCCAAATAGTAATTCAGGCCCATAATGTATTTCATTGGCCTTGTAGCTACAAAATTAGCCCTATTTTAACTCACCACACTGTCAAGCCTTAGCATTTTCACCAATGTAAGGGCACAGGAGGGTGTGGCTAAAGGGAAATAGAGGTACTGTATGTTATATATGGGGTATACAGTGGTGAGCTGTCAGATAAATGATTTATCTGCACAAGTGCTGTCTGACCTCGGTTAACCTCACAATTGGCATAAGCCACGAATGAGGTGACTGAGGTCAAACAGCATGAGTTTAGATAAATCATTTATCTGACAGCTCATCATTGTATATTTAATTTACGCAATAAGGGATGCCTTCCCTCAGTGCAGGGACATTTACTTTTGACTGCTTTTTTTTTAATAAGTTCTGTGACTTTTTGTGAACTTTCCTAGTGTAAGTCTGCCTAGCTTAATGGTTGCTACTAAATGAAACACCACTCACTTTGTAGATATTTTTGTTCGGAACAACTTTTGTGCTCAAAGTACCATACTGTCATTGTTTGTTTTAAAGTTATTTGCATTTGTTTGTCGAAAAAGTGAAAAAAAGTCAAATTTTCTGCTGTTTTTTTTGTTAACTATAAAAAAACGAAAAGGTATCTATAAATAAAACACCACTCATTTTGTAGATATTTGTGTGCTGAACAAATTTCGTGCTCACAGTACCATGCTATTATTTTTTGTTTTAAAGTTATTTGCCTTTGAATACGGGGGTCGTGATATCACTACTATGTAGATAAATGGTGATGACATCAATACTGTGTAAATAGTGACATCACTACTGTGTAGATACATTTTATTTATTCAACGGTTGTGAAGATAAATGTATTTATTCAACAGGTTTTGTGCCCATGCCTATTTCATAAATAGAATTGTGTAAGAAGGAGTAAATGGAGAACTCTGTCCAACTAGTTTGCTTCCCCACTAGTCAGTGGTTGTATTACTGCTCAGTGATTGCACATTGTTCAGCCATCTTACCCCCAGTTCTCTTTCATCAAGGTGACCATCCTATCTACCTATGAAGGATTTTGTGCTCCTGTTGTAGACCTGCCTGACCTACCGTCCCTAATGTGGATCACCATCTTACAGCATAAGGGATATTAGTATTTACTCATACTTGCTATGATATTATGCAGTGCTACATTTGTAGTCTTAGTGCACCAGCTACAGCTACTAGCCATACTACTGTGATCAGCATATTATATGAATTAATCCATTGTAACCCAAAAGTAGTGTTAGTTAGCATAATTGCTTATCACTGTGTACTTGCAAAATATAACAGCCTTTGGTGTGAGCTGCCCACCTTACCCACCAATAGAAATGCTTTGTTTAGCTTTTCTACTATGCAGATGAGCCCATTATCAGGTAACGGACCTTGTGGTCTCTGAGTGTACAACTTTCTGTAATTCTGTTTTTCTCCATGTTTTTCGGTGATGACACTGGGTGTTCGGAGGTTCTGGACTCCAAACTATGGTAAGATGTCCTTTTTATGCATATTGGGTAATAAATCTTTTGTTCTGCAACACTTGTCCCTGTGTCATGTTTTACCATCAGATTTAGATCCTGCTTTGACCCCAACAAGTGATGACTGTGGCACAGACCTGATTAGATGGAACTGGACCAGTACAAAAAGGTGTATAGACGAATGGGTACAGGAATCACAAAGGCACTCAATCCTACACCCACCCATTCAACCAATACAGACGATCTTACAGGCCCTCTGTGCCCTGAAAGGAAACAGGAATCATGAAGGTGCTTGAACCTACACCCCCCATTCAACAGTGGCACTGGTCTGTGGGATTCCATATCCCAAAAGTGTAACTCTCTGGCTGTAGAGTGCAAGGTGGATCAATAAACCTTGGACTCATGGCTAGTGCAGGAAAAGGGGAACCTTCAAAAATGGCCATTAACATTGAGCTCAAGGCCGGCCCGGTGGCGCTGAGGGTTGAGGCGCTGGGCGCCACACCGTACCCGCCCGGCGGCCGGGTCGAGGCGGACTCGGGTGAGTGAGAATCGGCCAGGGGAGGATTGAGCATCCCAGCGGATGCTCTCACTCCCTCAGGGTGGAGTTACCAGGCGCGCCAGCTCTGCACTCCTTCCATAGCCGGTGGAGAAACCAGCAGAGGGAAGGGGTGGGGCTCCGCTTGTCGGAGTTGGGGAGGGGCGATCTCGGCGCATGAGGTCTGCATGCGTGAGCACGCTACCACTCGGGGCGTCGTCCCTGGCATAGGCGTCCTGGGGAGGCGGGGACTTAGGGAAGCTTGGAAATACCCTCCGGCAGCCCTAGATGAAGTCGCCCTAAGTCCGCACGGACCACCGATAGGACAGACCCCGATGTGCAAAAAGGAGAGGAGGCTGGGCACTCTAGGGGCAGATCCCTGAAGGTAGGTACCGGGGGGACATGAGCGGATGGAAGGAGGGGGCACCGAAGGCAGTAAGGAGGGATAAAGATGAAAATAAAAAAAAAAAAAAAAAAACATTGAGCTCAAGATAGATGTCTCAAACTTTCTAACCTTCTATGGAAGTTGGGGCAATTTCATGCTGGACGTGAAGTCGCATGGTCATCCGATACAGTATGTGTGCATGCTGTATTCGGAAACCAAACCTACGATCAAGAAACATGACCAAAAGGACGTGATGGTTGCTGCCCTGTACACTGCCCTACAGGCAGTGGAAATGGAGGTCCTGGCTCTGAAAAAGGAACTGGGCTCCAAGTCCCGAGAAATGGGGTAACAACAGAGGGAGCTGGAACAAGAACTCCAAAAGCTCAGAAATGAGACTCAGAATGAACTGCATTGTGCTGTACAGGACAGGGACAGTGAGGCTGTTAGATTTAGAAAGGTGTGTGAGAGGTTGCAGCAGGATAAAAAGCATGCATTACAGCTGAATGATTTGCTAACTGGGATGAATGATATTTTGTGGAGTGAGAAAGAGGAGTTGTATGATGAGTTGGGAAGGTGCCAGGAAGCACTGAACAGGAGATCAGGGAAAATCATGAAGTGAGCACCATGTACAGAGTTTTGCAAGAGCATGTCAGTAAGGGACAGTACAAAGGCAGAGTAAATTATGCAATGTGCAGAGCCAAGATGACAAAATTATGTCAACAGTTGGCAATCCTGAAGGGTCACCTGAAAGCTCTACCGTATCCCTCGCCCATCGATCTGGTATGATGGGAGGATGATGACAGCGATGACGGTGCGATCCAACATGGCAAAGCTTGGGACACTGGAGGGTGGAAGTCTTGCCCACCTCCAGTAGCCATCTTGAGTAAGGACAAAGTGGAATCCCTGATCGAACAAGTGGTCATGAAGGCCATAGTCTCCGAGGCCTAGTACACGGAGATCCAACAAGCAATGTCCGACCTGTTGAAGAAGGAGGTCCAGCAGCAGACCCTCCTTCAGGGCATGGTGAATGCTACAGCCAAAGTGGTCATCAAGTCCATGGCAGGGAATACAGGGCCCTCCCCAAATGCCCTGGAGTCCGCACAAGCCAGCCAGACTATCACGGACAGAGTAGGCCATATGGGCTCTGGTAACAACCTTACATGTCATTCAGAAAAGGTGCAAAATCAATGGGAGATGCTCAGCCTTCCAGTCGAGCACAGAGTTTGGGTTTTGAAACAAACCATCGATCCCCCATTGTGGGCCAAACTACTGGAAGCAATACGCAGTGATGTCAACATAGAGTTTGACATAGTCGCACCCAGCCTCCTGGCAGTGCATAATTCCAACATGGTTAGTGTGATGCTAGCCACCTCAGTAAAGCAATCCATCAAGGAAATGCCGGCCCAGTATGACAGTCATTTGTGGCTTGCCCATTCAACAAGCAAGGAATTGGCCAATGAAGCTGCAAGTCAAGATTTGATTGAGTACAAAAGTTTGTTCTTGAAGAACATGCAACCAAGTCTTCACAAGAAGGTTGAAACAGCAGTATTCCCCAGGAAGGACTGCTTCCAGACCATCATGAATAGAGTGAAATGTACATATCAAATCTACATGCAAGACCAGGGAGCAGGTTCAAAGGCCAAAGTGACCACAGTGCAGAACACCGAGCCATCCACCCAGTACATGGTGCAAGGGAAATCCAAGGATACCCAGCAGGATAAGCCCTCCTACCAAAAAGGGGGGGCAGAACAAGAACAAACAGCGGTGTCGGCAAAGGCTGAACCAGCAGAATGGAAAAGGGAATAATAGACAAAAACAGTGGTCCAGCCCTTTGTACCAGGAGTTGGCTGAGGAAACAACTGGCTTCAGGAGTTTAAGGCCAAATTCAAATTGTTAAAGGCAGCTATCCCGGCCAAGCAAATGGCAGCCACCCCAACTACACCTCCACTGGACAAGGAGCCCAAGGAGGGAGAACGAACCAAGTCTCCCTAGTCCAAAGTAGTGCAGATGATTTGAGAGATAGATCCCTTAGACAACCAGAAGCAAAGTGAATCAGACTGATGGTGTCAGGCCCTGGTTCACATCATCGCCACTTTGGTAACCGATGATCCCAGATGTCCTTGTGTAGAAGTGCTGGTTGGGGGCTTCCAGCAAGAATTATTTCTAGACACAAGCACCGCAGTGTCAGTGCTGCATCAGGATGACCAGTAGCTTTCTCCTTGGTCGACAGTGAAACCTACTTCCACCCAGACCTTCAAGGGGACTGTGGTCACAACCTACTGGTCGAAACCAATACCAGTCGTCATCAGTACCTTTGAGGTGACACACCTTTTTGACCTCATGATACTGCATCATCACCAGAGCATATTGGGAATTGACTTTCTCTCACGCTGTGGCTGCATGGTAGATTTAGCCAACAGGCTATTGCTCCAGATCAATGACCAGTACCATATGCTTCTCATTTTTGACTTGCATGTGGTAGCCACAGTAAAGACTAACGATGCAGAGTATGATATCATCCTCATGCTCCAGCACCATGAGCTATTCCTCAAACTGAAACTAATTTTGCAAAGGCACCAAGAAGCCTTTGCAAAACACAAGCATGATTGTGGGATGATGGATGCTATCATACAAGTCATTGGTGATGAACCACCTGTCAGAAACAATATCCATTTCCTGCAGAGGCAATACCTACTTTGAGGGCAACTATTGATTCCCTTTTGAAGCAAGGGGTCATGAGATCCTGTGTATCCACAGTCAACTCCCCTATCTGGCCAGTGAAGAAGCCTAAAAACAGCTAGAGGCTCACCATTGATTACAGGTGACTTAACCAAATCACTCCCAGTTGTGCACATACCATGGCATTCACCCCAGATGTGCTCAAACTTCTAAAACCTGAAGACAAGTGTTTCAGTACCCTAGACATCTCCAACGCTTTCTGGTCACTCCCTTTGGCTCCTGAGAGCCAATACAAGTTAGCCTTCACCTTTGAAGGCTATCAGTACACGTGGAACTGCCTCCCATAAGGATTCTACAATATCCCCTCTCTCTTTCACATCTATATGAGGGATGCCATATGCATTTTTTCCACACCAGAATGCCTCTTGCAGTATGTGGATGATCTTCTCATGGCCACCACAGGCCTGGAGAAACACCTGGAGCTTCTAGATGAACTCTTGACACTCCTACAGAGAGCAGACCTCAAGTGCAACCCTGCAAAGGTACAATTGTGGCTCCCAGAAGTTTCTTTCTGGGCCTGCACATCACTGATGAGGGTAGGAGCCCTGCACTGGACAAGGTCCAGTGCATTCAAGATTTGCCACTACCCACCAGTGTGGCTAATCTGAGATGTTTTCTGGGTATGGTCAACTACTCCAGGGACTTCATTTGCAATTTTATGCAAAAGACTGCACCCCTGTATGAGCTACTGAAAAAGGATGTCCCCTGGCAGTGGGGACCAGAATACACAGCTGTGGTCACTTCTTTGAAAAAGGCTTTGGTCTCTGCTCCAGCTTTGGTCAACCCTAACCCAGAACTGCCCTTCCATCTGGAAACCACCATCTCTGAGGTAGGCATGTCAGCAGTCCTTGCACAAAAGGCAAATGGTACCCTAAATCCCATTGTCTATGCCTCCCAGATGCTATCCCTTGTGTAGCAGAAGTACCCTCTGTGTGAGAGGAATCTCCTGGTGACCTTTTGGGCCATCAAACACTTCACCTACATCATAGGGTTCTCTCCTATTGTCTTGCACACCAACCACACCCCTCCAACGTCCTCCCGACAGACAGAATCAAAGATAGTAATGTGTCTAATACTAGACTCACCAATTGATCTCTCCTCTTTCAGGATTGAGACATCACTATGTTTCCCAACAAAATGCCCTCCATTTTGGCACATGGCCTCCTTTACCAAAGAGAGCCACATGAGTGTGGCCTTGAGCCACCCACCCTACCAGAATAGGCTCATTCCTGCCAGCCACAGAACACACTCTAAAAGACCCTGCACTCTGCCACATATTTACAGAAGGATCCTCCTCATAGCATGAAGGAGAACAATTTGTAGGTTTGGGGGTCCTGGTCCTGTATCCAGCAGATGACACCTTCGAGGTGTCTAAGAAGTGCACCATCAGATCTTCCCAGTACACCAAACTTGCTGCAGTAGCATGCACAATGGAACTTATCCACCAAGGAAAAGAAGACACCATTATCTTTTCTCATTCCTCCTGGGTGTTCAGCTCTCTGACTGAATTTCTTCCCTTTTGGAAGACCCATGATTTTGCCTATTCAAAAGGCACCCCTGTGAAACACAGGGACCCGTTTATACACATTGACAGTCTTGCTGAGCAGTTTTTTTTTATAGGCTGTATATACATAAGGTTAAGGCCCACTCCGAGGCTGAGCCTTTCCATGGGTACAATGATAGAACAGACACCTTAGCCAAGGATGGTGCTCGAGGGGTGGAGATATGGACTCTGCAACCTACTACTGGACCACACATAGTGGCAGCCCAAAAGAGGACCAAAGTGGTCCCTCTAGATCTCACTGCAGTACAAACAGCAGATCAGAGATAAAAGAGGTATACAAATACCTCTCCAAGGAGAAAGATAAAGAAATGTCTTTGAATAACCCATTCAAAAGACATTGAGACAACCTTCATCTCTCTGCAGACCAGAAGTTGGTCCTGTACCACTCTGGCAATCAGAAACTTTGAGTTATTCCCAAAATACTTTGACATGAATTCAGCCATCAGGTCCACAATACCACTACAGGAGGATACCAAGGGGTAGACAAAACTCTGCAGAGATTAAAAATTGCAGGGTGGTGGCCTGGCATGACAACAGATGTCCAACATTATGTGGACAATTGCATCACTTGTGCTCAGAATAACCAAATTCCTGGCAAGAAAATTTTCAGATTGCGACCACAGAGACAATCCGGTCCCTGGAATGTGATCCAAATTGATTTCATTGACCTTTGCCTCTTACAAGCAGGCACAATACATATGCACTTGTGATCATAGACTTCTTCCTGAAATGCATAGAAGCCTTCTCATGTCTAGCAAACACAGCAAAATCCACCACCAAAATCCTGGTAGATCAGGTATTTACCAGGTGGGGCCTACCTCTCAAGGTAGACTCTGACCACAGATCCAGTTTCACAGGTGAGTTGATGCAAGAATGTTTGCAGTTACTGGGAATTAGTCAGACGTTTCACATTGCATACCATCCTCAGTCATCAGGACTGGTAGAGAGAGCTAACAGACAGATTAAGCTCATGTTATGTAAGTTTGCAAACCAGAATGCAAAAGGTTGGGACACTTTTATTCACTTACTCCTAATGGCAATCAGAGCTGCACCAGTTGCAGCAACCCAATGTACACCTTTTGAGGGGATGACTGGCAGGCAGATGAGACTACCTGAACATCTGTGAAATTATCTGAATGCCCCTACCGTGGACAGAGTGTCTGCGGACACTTATGTTGTACAACTGAAAGACAATCTGATACAGACCCATCTATTCACTGCTCAGAATCTGTGCCAGGCACAGCAGTAGTCCAAAATGTGCTTTGACAAGAAAGTCAAAGAAGTCTATTGGCAAGTAGGAGACCAAGTAATGGTACTGAAATTCTTCACCCCAGCCCACCCGTTTGCAAACAAATGGGAGATCCCCTATGACATCACCAAGAAAGTGAGCCCAGCTATGTACCAAATGTGGATAACGAACAGCAAGAAGCACATTGACCAATGGTACCATGCCAATCAACTGAAACTGTACAAAGCTGATCTCCAGACCAATCCACTCTACAAACAGAATGGAAGACTGATGGCTCAAATGGACAACAGATCCCAGTGGCCTGCCAATCCAAAGGAACTTTCCAAGGTTGGCCCAACAACTGTATTTGCCCTAATGGAACTTTGTGCATGTGCCAAGCCCAGAAGCAACATACAGTTCTCTACAACCTTACAGTCATGATAAATCCAGACTTTTTCACTAGATTTCCTAATACTAGCAAAAGGGAAAAAAAGGCAGCTACTGTAACATCTGGTGCCATGACAAAGTGAAAATGAGAACAGCAAAACAGTCCGGCAACTCAGAAAGAGACCATACTCACTTAAAATATAATGAAAAGATGTACATTTTATTTTAAATAAATAATTCCTTCCTGTAGCAGCAAAAAATACACCAAAGTGTAAAACAGCCACTAAAAATCATCAACATTTCATGTTATGCCAATGCTTTTTCAAGGTGTGATATTCACCTCTGACACCACTTCTTTTATATACAAAAGGAAACGTGCAAATGCACCAATCCTAGCTATACTTAATTCTGACATCATACAGTACATATACCGTCACTCAGTTGTAATACATTTATGAACCATCGGGTGTCAGATGTTCATTCTAACATAATCTTGTTTTATTAACTAAATACAGCAAACACAAAAGAGACTACTTTATTATCTATATTGGTACACATACCATTAAAAAAGACATTTTAAAAGCACATTAAAAAGGACCAAAAAGCTTCATTTAGTCCTCCATCCAGATTAGCTCTTAAAATATATTGCCACTTGCTTTCTTGTTGCAAAAGTAAATTGTCTATGTGTCCCTCCCAGGATCTACTTTTACTTTTTCTAAACCTTGAAAACTGAACATATGCTCTGTTCCCATGTTTTTCACATGTGCAGCTAATGCAGTAGTGAGTTCAACTTTTTCAATACTTTGCAAATGTTCGGCAATTCTTAACTTACAATTTCTTTTCATTTTTCCCACATAAAACTGTTTACACTAACTGCAAGTAGCTGCATACACTACATGAGTAGTGCTGCAGTTCTCAAATTACTTTAATTCATACGTTTTGCCACTGAATGGATGCAGAAATAAATCCCCTGTCTTGATGTAATTAAAAAAAGAACAATGTCCACAATAAAAAGTTCCTTTAGGCAGTGATGATTCAGAATACCTTTCTTCCACGAAACGGCTAATTGTTACCATGTCGCCAATATTTTTTCCTTTTCTGTGGACCATCTGGGGGGTATCAGTGCAATTTCTTTCAATTTCAGTTCAGTTTTCAAGATACTCCAGTTCTTTTAATTATCAGTTCTACCTGGTAACTTCGGGGTGGGAGGGTTAAAATCAAGGACAAAGTTAAGTATACTATCGTTCTTCTTGGTTTTGTTTCAACAAGTCTGTTCTCTCAATCTCCTGTACTTGATTTCTAGTAAAAGTAGGTCCCGGGGGTGGGGGCATAGACAATTTACTTTTGAAACAAGAAAGCAAGTGCCAATATATTTTAAGAGCTAATCTGGATAGAGGACTAAATGAAGCTTTTAGTTTGGTCCCATTCTTAAAGAAAAGAAGTTAAAAGATTTAAGAATGGAAAAATATATAAAAAAGTTCCATTAGGTGTTGCTCTTTGTCCTATTTAGGAATTCTCTACATATATATATATATGTGTGTGTGTGTGTTTTCGCACTGGATCCTTTTCGGTTCTTTTTAATGTGCTTTTATAATGTATTTTTTAATGGTATGTATAGCAATATAGATAATAAAGTAGTCTCTGTAGTGCTTGTTGTATTTAGCTAATAAAACAAGATTATGTTAGAATTAACTTCTGACACCCAATGGTTCATAAATGTTTTACAACTGAGTAACGGTATATGTATGACGTCAGAATTAAGTATAGGAAGGATTGGTACATTTGCAAATGTCACATGTTTCCTTTTGTATATAAAAGAAGGGGTGTCAGAGGTGGATATCACACCTTGAAAAAGCTTTGGCATAATGTGAAACGTTGGTGATTTTTAGTGGCTGTTTACACTTTGGTGTATTTTTTGCTGCTACAGGAAGGAATTATTTATTTAAAATAAAATGTACATCTTTTTCACTATATTTTATGTGAGTATGGTCTCTTTCTGAGTTGCTGGACTGTTTTGCTGTTCTCATTCCCTAATTTTATTGATTTTTTTTATTGAATTGTTTCACCAGGAAAGGCACACTGAGCAAAACAATGCTTGTCTCCCGGTGTGACCTGGGGGAGGGGTACACAGGAGAGGATAACTCATAGGTTATCACTGAGTGAAACATTTAACATTACAGTTTGTGCTTTGGAGAGGAAAATGCACAGGTTTTCAAGTAGGATACATATAACATTACATTTATTACATTACATGAATGTGTACACTTAATATGAATTACACAAGCAATAATACCCGACAAGGTGGGCAGTATTGAGCAATACCAGACCACCCAGGGGTGTAATGAGGCCCGACGCCAAGGCAGAGGGTCTTATAGTCCCTGGAAGGTCCGGTATTGCCCATACCCCCCACCCTGGAGGGTATTATTGCGCTTAGAAAATGGGCAGCTATATTAAACAATAATTTTTTTTGATTATTTTTATTTTTAATTGGTTAAACACTATGCTGCTTGCTTAGTTTGTAATTAAATATTTCCTCCACCTGCATTGGATTTTGGTTGTTATGGTTACACACACACAGTAAAATTGATTTTGCTTTGCATTTTGTTCTTTTTTATATATATGGGCGAGTTGCGAATAAAAGAAAAAAGCCTACTTTACATCATTAAATGTTGATGGTTTGCTGATTTCCTTTTGAGCTGTGTTGTTGAGTAGGGCTGCAATATCGGCTCTGGGGATGGACAATTTTGGAAGAGGAGTGAAGGTGGCAGGCGGGCGGCCTTGCTGTTGAGTGAGTGAATGAACTGGAAGTCGAAGAAAAGCAGAGGTGGCAGGCAGGCACACGTCCACTGTTTTGGAGCAGGTTAACTTATTTATTTTAAATCGGGAGATGAACAGAGGAGATGGTCAGGTGGCCATGTTGTGGAAAGAGAAGTACAGATGGTAGATCAGTACAATAGTTGTGGCCATGGACTTTCGCCAATCACGGGCACTGTCACAGTAGCGCTTAACGCATCGGCGTGCTAAAGCTATTCTTTAAACTGAAAAACATAGGCTTTTTCACTCACAGTTGCATTTAGTACCTGGCGTACTGAAGGTGTCTTCTGTTCGTTGTTTTTTCCTTTTTTTTGCCTGCCACAGTTAGAGCTGTGGTGGGAAGACCTCGGGCACACTGAAAGTGAAGAGGTAGTGGGACATTGGGAGCTCATTGGCGATTATCCAAAACCATTCTGCTGCCCGTGGTACAGATCTGAAGCACCATTATTTTAGGGAGTGATGTGGAGGCGAGAGGAGCAAGATTATGGTTAGCTCTCTCAGAGTAAAGGTGTAGAGATTACATGATATGGCACAAGAGTGTATTTTATAGAAAAAGAAGAAAATAGCTAATGCAGTGACAGGTTCTGTGTGGTTTCCTTAGGCAGCAGGCTCTGAACGATGGGAGTTCTATCTCTCGCTAAGTGAGAAACAAAAAATGGCGGTGATTTCATTTTCTAATTAGGTGGTTACAGCCAATTAGGAATCAGGGATGGGCAGTAGGATATTTCAGTGGGTGAAAGGGTGCTGTAGTCTGGCACTTTTTATTTCTTGGGCATCTATTGAAAGTTAATGTACCCCCCGTCAAGGGTACTAGCCAATCAGATGCCAGGAAATAAAAAGCCCATTTTCTAAGGCTTAGTAACAGGTTGCAGGCAGGGAGCAGATAGGCACAAGACATGTTGATCCAAACATGGAGCATATTACATGGAATGGAAGTGCAGTAAGACAGCAAGACAGCAGAAGTGTAATAAGTGCAATAGCTGGTTTAATAACCTAGCTTAGTAGCATATGCTGGGTGATGTTGGTCAAGCAGTCGGGGGTACAGGGTACGAGGGATGGGCACAGGAGGATAATCATGTGCAGGCACAATTTACTGTAAAGTAATTAGCCATGATGGTAGCAAGGGAGTGAGCGGAGGATGAGTGACGAATTTGGGGAGGAAGTTCATTCCAGAGTTTAGGGAGGTGGTGTGAGAAGGCTGCTTGTCCCACAGAGGACCTCCTTCTAGGGATTAGTAATTGACGGGAGTCGTAGGATCTAAGGGCATGGGTCAGAGTAGGGGGTGGCGATAGCAAGGAGGAGAGGTAAGATGGAAGGGAACCAAGCCAGAATTTTGAGACAAACTTAGTACAATATAGTTGGAGGCGATTTTCAAGAGAAGGGAATGCAAGAGAATGGTTGAGATCATAGTGATGGGTGCTGGGGGGTGAACTGAGAGCGAAGCGGCAGAAAGCGTTAAAGAGGGAGTCCAGTCTAGATAAAGTGGACTTGGAAGTGGCACTGTAGACTATATCACAATAGTCAAATGATGGAAGGATCATCTTCTGCACTAGTTCACGCCTCACGGTTAGCGGGAGGCTGCTGCGGTTCCTGTAAAGGGAACCGAGCTTAGAGCACAGGTTTTTCAGGATTGCGTCAATGTGGATGGAGAAAGATAGGTGTTGGTCAAGCCAGACGCCTAGGTACTGGAAGGAAGAGGTGTTTTTCAGTACAGTCCCATCCAGGGTGTGGAAGGAGGGATGGGGAGGGTGGAGAGCCTGGACGGACGTTGCCTTGTGCCGAAGGTCATGGTGACTGTTTTTTTAGCATTTAGGGAGAGCTGATGATAGCTGAACCATATCTGAACTTTGTTGAAGTCGGCCTGAAGGTTGGTAGTTACCTTTTCCAAGGAAGAGCCAGAGGAGAATAGGACAGTGTCATCTGCGTACATCTGCATTGATGAAGTTGAGCAGCTTAGTGGCAGGTCATTAAGGAAAATGGAAAACAAAATGGGTCCGAGTACTGAACCCTGGGGGACCATGGTGGTCATAGGGAGGGGGGTGGATATGGCATCCGAAATTCTGACAGATTGGGTCCTACCTGTGAGGTAGGTGCTGAACCAGTTGGTGACTGATTCAGTAAGGCCAGCTTCCAAGAGGCACATTAACAGGAGGGGGTGGGAAACAGTGTTGAACGCTTTGGCGAGGTCGACAAATATGGCTGAAGTGATCTGCCCTCTGTCCATACTGGAAAGAATGGTGTCAGTGAGCCTTATAAGGGAGGAAGCAGTGGAATGGCTCTTCCTGAATCCTGACTGGAATGGCATGAAGAAATTAGAGTCAGTTAGGAAAGATGTCAGTTGGGTGAGCACGAGGTGTTCTTGTATTTTAGTGAGCGCAGGAAGGAGAGAGAGAGAGGGCGGTAATTTGAGGTGGAGGTGGGGGTGCCCCCTTTGGGGAGGGGGATGGCAACAGCATGTTTCCATGTCTGGGGGACAGTTGTAGTGGCAAAGGAGTGGTTTAATAGGTTGGCAAGCAGGGTTGCAGTGGCAGGGGCAGAGAGGTAGAGGAGTTTGGTGTCTAGTCCATCCGGGGATTTACCTTTTGAAGGGTTCAGAGTTAGTAGGGCATTTAGGGCATCATATTGGCAATATATCTTTGAAGAAGAACGTGTGAGGCTTGAGCGGATTCCTAGATACTACAGGAAGTACGTGTGGAGTAGGGGTGGGCAGGGAAGAAAATAGTGTAGAAGCGCATGTGGAGAAGTATATGTTGAACTCAGTGGCGACTGCACTAGGATACGAGAGGAGGGTGTTGTTTACACTTAAGAGCAGAGTGGGATTGGCAGCAGGTGGAGAGAAGAGGGAATGAATGACCTTCCAGAATTTGGATGGACTATTTAAGTTAGATGTGAGGGTGGAGCTAAAGTATTCCACTTTAGCTAGCCAAGTTGCTGTGGTGCATGTATTGCGTAATGTGGTAATTGGTGAAATCTTGAGGGAGGTGGGATGATTGGTGCACTCTCCATGCTTTATCATGGGCGTTTTGACATGCTATAAGTTCTTGGGTAATCCATGGCAGGTGGTTGCCACATACCCTAGTGCGACGCAGAGGGACATGAGTTTCCCAGATGTTGAGAAACGTGGTTTGGAAGTGTAGAAGGGCATCATCTGTCGAGTGTGATGTGGTAGTGGGGTACCAGTTTGCTAGGGCTAGATCTTCTAGCAAGGGGGACAGACTGAGGGATTTGTAGGAGCATTGGACTAGGAATTTTGGGGGGGCTTTGGGGAGGTGAATTTTGTGAACTAGATAAATAATGTGGGGGTCATGCAGGGAGTCAGGAAGTAGGCCTGCTTTGATGACCTGGTGTGGGTGGGTGGAGAGAGCCCAGTCAATTAGTGAATGGTTGCCAGATTTGAGATTTAGGCGAGTGGGCTCTGTGATGAGCTGTGATAGGTTTAGTCCAGATATCTCTGTTCTGTATTTATTGAGTGCTGGTGCTAACCAGTTCAGGTTAAAATCTCCCATAACGTATAGTTCACCTGATGTGGTTTGTGAGGAGATATCAAAGAAAACTGTCTCACTAACTTTCGGAACGTGGAAAAGACTCTCCTGCCTTCCCTCAACCCCCACTTTCCACACCACTAACGGGTCCCCCCTGGAGGACTGCACCTCTTTCAGATACCTCGGGGAATGGCTTGACCAGCACCTTGACTATTCTGTACATATTGACTCAATGCACAAAAAACTACATCCCAAATATATATTGCAACAGGGCCTGCCTACCTTTACCGGCCCTCAAAGCAATAATACAGAAAATGATACTCCCAATATTTGATTATGGGGACATAGTCTACACCATGGCCGCTAAGTCTACCTTAACCAGGTTAGATCCCCTCTACCATTCCTTCCGTCGGTTTGCCCTGGACTGCCCACCCTCGACACACCACTACACCCTTTATAAGTCACTCAACCTGACATCTCTACAGGATCGCAGACAGGCCCACTGTGCCAGGGTTACAGCTAAATTCTGGGAACATTCCCTCCCCTCATACCTCCAGTTGGCCCTCTCTGTCCAGCCCTCCACTGCGTACGCACTCAGGAACTCAAGACTCCAGGCTCTTTTTTGTCCCACACATGTCCTCACATAAAGGACAAGCTGCTTTCAGCTTCCATATGCCCAAACTGTGGAACATCTTACCAGATGAAATTCAGCACATAGACAGCAGCCAGCATTTAAACCACCTCCTCACAGCGCACTTCTCCCCCACCTGCACATGCGCCTAGCTCATTCCCTTCCTACCCCACCCATACACCCGTTCCCTTGGGGTTAACAGGGCCTCTCAATATAGTTATTATATGTATAAGTATGCTAGGCACCTTTTTTGGTCTCTATTAAGCATTGTAGTGTTCACTCGCCTGCTTATTATTCCGGTATCCCAGCTATTGTGTAACCTTTGGGATATCAGCCTGTAGCAAATGTATTGTAGCTGCCTTGAGTATCTGTTTTAATGTTCCTGTTTTTCCTGTGCTGTTTACTGTTTTTGTACATACAGTATACCTACTTCCGCTCCCCAAGGACGAATCTGGAATCGAGTGGTCTCCGCCCAGCATGCCTTCCTGGTTAAACTCTTAAATAAATAAATAAATAAATGTGTGAGGAGGGCAGTCACAGAAGTGGCTGGAGTGCCTGGCCAGCAGTATATTCCGGCAATGTAAATGGGTAGTGAGAAGGGGAGTGCCACCATGCAACAGTTTTGTTCTAACCATTCCATTGCAAGTGCTGCTGTTTTCCTCACAGTACTTCCAGAAGCAAAGGATGATCTTTTGCAGTGTCCAACACTGGATTCAGGTGCACCCAGTGGTCTGGCCGCAACTTCTGTTCCTGGGACTCTCATTACTAATGTTCAAGTTATGCTTGTCGCTGTTGTTTTGAACCTTACATACTGGAACATGGCCAAGTTTGGCCACTGTTCCTTGATGAATGTCTCTAGATTTCATAAGGTTATGTTGTCAGATTTAATGGCAGCATATCAAGCATGTGCACAAGACCCTGTAGCTGGGTCCCACGCTATGGAACACCAAATGGTGCTCCACCCATGACATCCAAAGCGGGCCATGGGATTTACTGATGTAACAGGTGCAACAGGTGCTGTTACAGATTTATTTGGCACAGGAATTTCAATCTGTAATGAGCCAATTTGACTAAAATTCAGAGTCAAACCAAAAATTTCAATGATCAATTAAGACAAAATGTGATGCAGCCCATGCTACATGGTCTAGATGGTGCTTCAGAAGGGGAAAGATTCACGGTGTATAACACGCACAATGTTGCACTCTTATTCAATGAGACCCAAAACAAACTTAATGACTTGATCTTCCAAAACAACTGAGAGGCCTCAGAGCAACACATTGGCAGGGAAACCAATTGTTCAGCTGATGGTAACTTTGTTCTCACTACTATTACCAATCTCTTCCAAGATCTGGAATCAGGGCGGATCCAGGATTTGATCCATGATAGACATATGGCTAAATGTTATTGCCCCTACTGTAGAACCCTATCATGCACTGCCTGGTGCATGGATAGGACTGTATCCTTTTCACTGGCCACTGCACGGAACTTGGGCTATGTGACAAGACACCCAAATTGTGGACCCTGCTATGATACACACCAATACACTCTACAGGATACTGTGTATGTGACTTTCAGTGTCCCTTCCGCTATTCCACAAAGATTCCTCAGTCTTTGACAAGCTGGCAAACATCCACTCTGTGGGTCATCTAGAGGGCAGCATCTATCGAGAACAGATTGACTTGCCCCCTTTGATGGTTTTTCATCCTCAGCTGGAAGTCTGGGTTGCCCAGCATACTGATTGTTGTGCCAAATGGGGTTACCATTATTTGTGCAGATGTGATGTTTTTGATGTAATCAAAACTGTTTGTGGTTACTCTCCGAACTCTATGGACTAGCCATATACAGTACATTTGATAATGATCTCTTTGCCAATGAAACTGTTAATGTCACATCTCCTTTTGACAAGCCTAATGTCACTTTTACCTCAAGTGAAGAAGTTCAATGACTCACCAGCAGAATGACAAATGCCTCCTTCACCTGCCCTGTCCAGCTCACCAAGTGATGACTTCCTCAAGTTCAAGTTTCCTACAACTCTGATGGACAATATTGTGTTGTGACCAACTACAAGACCTTCTCTTATGGACCTTTGGTGTGTAATATCACTATGCCCAACTTCTGTTTTGTACCTCAGCAGTGCACTTTCATTGGCCATATGGTTATCATCCCTGTTTCTAACCTGGAACCAGATTACATAGATAATGACCTTAGCTATCTGAATGCTATTGCACAGTATTTACCTGTGTTTAATGTGCATATCGACCCTCTCACCCTGAATCTTAGAGCCCTATTAAAAAGAAAAGATACACATATTATCCATATTAGCAACAATATTACTAAGGCAGGTGATTCTTTGAATGACTTATTTTATGATAGTGATTTAAAGGTATCACATCGCCGCAGCAATGGTAAAACAGTGAAGACCATCACAGCGACATTATCGACAGTTCGCTGTGATGGTTCGCTGGGTTCCCGACACTGCTGTCTCTGGGTAATTCACCCCCTCCACGAATCAACTCTGACTCGGAGTTGGTTACCTAAAGTGTAGGGAGTGTGAGGGATGTGGGGGGCATGAAGGGTGCCCCCCACAAAAAACACAATTTTCCTCAGAGATGGCACAATGCCAATTGGCGGCATTATGCCATCACTGTATCAACGGTCGGCAAAGTTCCTGTCGCTGCGGTGACATGGAATCAGATTTAAGTACCGCTTTCTCCAACACTTGGTTGGAAATCACTTTCAAAGGTTTTATGATTCAAGTTTTCTTGATCTTTTTTCATAGTTGTTACCTTATGCTGTCTAAAATGCATGCTCAAACAACATTGTGTTCAACTCAAGTTTCTCTACACTGCTCATTCAGCTGGACTGCAACTGAGACTGTCACCACGTTACTTACCCTTGTTGTGTTGCATCTTTATTCAGGCAACATGGGGGGGAATATGTAGACCTGCCTGACCTACAGCCCCTAGTGTGGACCACCATCTTACAGCATAAGGGATATTAGTATTTACTTATGCTTGCTATGATATATTATGCAGTGTTACATTTGTGGTCTTAGCGCTACTAGTCATAATGTTATGATCAGCATATTATATGAATTAGTCCATTGTAATCCAGAAGTGGTGTTAACATAATTACCCATCACTGTGTACATGCAAAATTTAATGTCCTTTGGTGTGAGCTGCCCACCTTACCCATCAACAGAAATGTTTTCTTTAGCCTTTCTACTATGCAGATGAGCCCTTTACCAGGTAACGGACTTTGTTATCTCTGAGTATATAACTTTGAGTAATACTGTTTTTCTCTAAGTTTTCTGTGATGACACTGGGTGTTTGGAGGTTCCGGATTCCCAGCTGTTGTAAGCTGTCCTATTTATATATTTTGGGTAATAAATCTTTTGTTCTGCAACACCTGTCCCTGTGTCATGTTTTGTCATCGGGTTTAGATCCTGTCTTGATCCCAACACTGTCTCTACCACCATGAAACAAGCTGTTCCATTTTTTACCTCCCTCTAGGTGATATAGTGTGTCTCCTCATCCCCCTCTTAATACTGGTTCCCTTGACTCTTCCTTCTTGTTTTTGTTTTTTTGGCATGTGCCTTGCCACCGGTAATTTTGCCCAATCATGGATCCCTCTCACCTCCACTCCCAACTTCAGCCGTGACTCCCCAATACCCCCGGTTTACCCCCAGGGTGGGGTTGCGGCACTGATCCTACATGCTGCAATCACCGGAATAGGTTGGGAAGCCAGCCCTGGGGGCTAATCAAGGTGGAGGGGCTAGCTTCATGGAGGTGGCAGGCAGCAGAGTTTTTCCCCCTATATGGGGGTGGGGATGTGCAATGATGACCAGCATCTACCCCACCCCCCCAGCATGTTGGCGTTAGTGCATGTGATATATCTAGCCTCTGCTAGGTGTCCATAGAGCACTGAACACTCTACCCCCTTCCTTCCTGGAGAAGTAGAGCAGTCACTGGATGCTCAATCCTTCTCCCCCTGGCCATCCCTCCGACATCCCGGATCCACTCCCGAACCCGGGTCACTGGCATCGCAGGTTGGCACCCTGCCCCTGCTCCAGCAGACTAGCTTGGTTCCCTTGATTCTAAACTAGTATTTGTCACAAACACACTCCAGGAGTCAGCCCATCTGCTCCCACAGTACCCAACCTTGAAGTGCAATAATGTGAACAGGAGACAAACAGGGTAACCCTCCTGTCTGTTTTGGGTCCAAGCAACTACCAGTCTCGAGTCCTGGGGTAAAATATAAACCCTTTTTCATTAGCATGCCCAGGTAACAGGTCCAAATATCACACCCTCTTCAGGGAAATGCAGTGCAATACTTAACCCAGTGGGCACCCAACCTGGTTGATAATTCCTCTTCTGACTCAATTGAGACCTTTGTATTTTTCTTACCTTGCAGCATATGGTAACACACTGTAAGCATGTAACAGTTCTGTCAGAATTATCAACACTGTCCCAGTATTCACACTCAAAATGAGAAAAAGGCTCAGGCAGGATTTCAAGGAAAACCAACTTTACTAGAATTAAAAATGGTAAGTACAATACAAAACACAGAACATATAACATTAATGGTACAGTCATACAAAGAAAAGGACAAGTATTGACAAACTGCCTTTTTGCTGTGTAACTGATCCTACCCCAGTTTCAGTTAGTAAATGGTGGTGCTGAAATTACCTAACTTTGGTAGAAATGCTCCTTAAGAGTCCAGAAGTAAAAGAGTCTCTTGAAAGTCCAAACACAAGTATGCCAAGTCTTGCAAAGTTGGAACAAGAGTGTGTTCTCTCAGGAGTCAAAAAGTAAAAAGCACAAAGTTCCCTCAGCCTTAACAATATCATGAAGGGAAAAGGGTCCCACCCAGCTTGTGAGGTCACAGCTCTGGGGTGATGTTGGCTGTGAGGTCACTCTCATGTCTGCATACTGAATTAGTTACAGGCATCTGCATATTGCTAAACATCCCACTTAAAAATATATATACTTTTTTTTTAATCAGTGAGCCTGACAGAGCAGGAATTATGACAGGTCAGAATTACCCTTTTGATCTTCAGAGGAACATCCTGAAAGCTATTTCACAATGTTCTGGGATCTCTTACATAGTCCTGCCAAAAGTAAGCTTTCAAAGTCCAGTTCCCTAGATCAAAGTAAGTTGCATAACAGCCTAGGAAGTTTAGCAGATAGGTGCTAAAACAGGAAAGGAAATTCTAGCTAGGTTATCCCTTTAGGTCAGCAGGAGGGCAGAACACATTTTTTTTGCTTTAAAAATCCAGTGTCCCATGAGGCTCTGCTGCTTGGCCTGTTTCTATGCAGACGTCTAAACATATATTTATATTAAAATATAATACAAATAATAACAAGCAGATGGCTACCATTACAGTATCTACTTGTTCTGCTGGTTCTTAGCAACTGAAACAAGATTGGCTTTTCTTTGGGTCCCTTACATCTAATAATTTTATGTCTCTATCAGATCCCTTCTCAGGTTTCTTTCCCTGAGGGAGGACAGTTTCAGTTCCCCTAGTGTACCTTTAGAAGTCATTTGCATGTGGACACTACTGAATGAGCATATTTAAATGCTGGGTCAGCACATAACATGATCTGCATTCTGGAGAGCAACCATAAGATGCATCGTCTATTACAGTGGTGCAGTAGTGCCACTATAGTTAGGGTTGAGCAGGGGGTTCTATGTTAAACCTCAAACATTGCACTTTAATAGCTTTGCAATTGTTCAATGGATTTGCATGACATTTAGCACACATAGTCTTAGGGGGCAAATCTCTTGACTTGCCAAGTTTCGTTCTGGTTGGATATGTGGATTCTGAGTTCCAGATAGTAAAAAAGTGAAATAAATCAGGGATGTTTGCTGTTCATTCAACATCATCTAATGCCCAGATGGTTTAGAATTTGGTTTGAAATTATCATGGTAGAAAGGGTTTGGCCCACACTAGTGCCTTTCACTGGTTTAGTGAAAACATATTAATCCATTCCAAAGTTATTAGATTTTGAAATTTTAGTTCTGAGCATGCTCAGTACAGTCTTTTCGATAGTTGCTTGGAAAGAAAAAATAATTTGGTCCATACGGGGGTAATCTTTTTTTAATATGTTTCCATTAAAAATAAAAACACAAAAATGACATCCTGCCCACACAAGAACACATGTACAGGGTGTCCCCCAGGATGAACCCCACTTTTACAGCACTCTGCAGTATGCTGCAGCAGACCTACTGAATAAAGCAATGTAATTTCAATGGCAATTAGCCCCCTTTGTCATGCAGGAAACTGTGGCATTCACTTCATCCTGGAAGTGTCACATTTTCCTGACTAATTGCCATTGAAATTAGATTGCTTTATTCAGTAGGTTTGCTGCAGCATTCTGCAGAGTGCTGAAAAATGCTGCAGAATTGGGTTTCATCCTGGGGCATGCCACTGTATCTTGTTAATCTGTACTTAGTCTGTGGAAAACATGATCCAGAAATGTCTTTTTTATACATTTAAAAATCCTTTTTGTGAGCCAATTTTCTTTTTTTGCATAGCCATATCAAAAGGAATTGCCCCATAAAAGAATCCTTTCATACAAAAAAATTTGGACTTTTTTCTGATTCTTTTTGCATGAAGGCATCCTTTTTGTATGAACAAAAAACATAAAAAAGGATCCTTCATACAAAAAAAAGAATCAGAAAAAAAACTAAGTCCAAATAATTTTTTCAGATGAAGATTTTGGACTTAGTGTTTTTTCCCCCCCGATTCTTGTTTTGTAAGAGGGGATCATACAAAAATGGATGCCTTCATATGAAAAAAGATTTTGGACTAAGTGCTTTTCCTGATTCTTTTTTTGTATGAAAGGATCCTTTTTCGTATGACTCTTTCATTTAATATGAAAAAGGATCCCTTCATATGAAAAGCAATGTTGGACTTAGTTTTTTTCCCCACATTTGAACTTCAGCAAGCTATAAATACCTCAATATCTGAACTTAAGGGACAATCGATATATAAAAATAAAAGTCTTAATGAGTACTACAAGAATAATACATATACCCCCACACACACACACACACACACACACAAAGTTAGGGGCCATATATAAAAACATAAAAATAAAAAAATAAAAATTCCCATAGGATAACATTGGAACTTTAACAAGCCATACAACAAAGCCTGGGTCCTGCGCTTCCACTCCAACATACGTGTATGCATCCATGGAGGGATGGAAGCGCAGGGCTCACAGCCAAATGAGGATACAGTTACACTATTTCAGAAACTAAGGAAATTCATTGCAAAAAACTTTGTTAATGCACTAATTAGGGCTAAAGTGACAAAAGTAAGAAAATGAGGTGTTAGGATTTCCAAACCTAACACCCCATCCCCACCCTGCAGGCAGCAACAGAAAAAAACATTTCGGTTTGACCTCTCCTCCGTCTTTGCAAATCAGCCATGGAGTATACCTTGGGGTTGTCAACCCTAATGCTTACCCCATTCTCATATACTCTACACTTGGAATGCACAGATATCCAACCCGATATCTGAATTGGCTGGATAATCAAGTTTTCTGACAAAATCTGAACCAATTGGATATTGGTCTTTGCTGCATGTCAGATAGTGACTGCTTTTTGAGAATCTATGAACAAAGTAAATGGCAGTGAAATTGATAAAGAATAGAGCAAGAAGGAAGCCAGGTTGCACAAACCTGAGATACCCAATCTTCTTAAGCCATCTTTAGAGCATTGATCTTTAAGGCGAGAGCAGAAGCTAATTTTCCCCTCTTTCAGGAGATTTCCACTATAAGTGGAAACACTGATTATCCAACCCGAATAATAACCAGCTCCGGCTGGATAGTGACTAACAGATATCTGGATCCACTATCCAGGAGATTTTAGGTATCCATGCATCCCTACTTTATACAACTCAGTTTGTTTACTCATGGAATGGGGTGAGCATTAGGGTTGACAACCCCAAGGTATACCCCATGGCTGATTTGCAAAGATGGAGGAGAGATCAAACTGAAATGACTTTTCCTGTTGCTGCCTGTAGGTTGGGGTTGGAGTGTAAGGGTTGGGAACCCTAACACCACATTTGCCTACTTTTGTCACTTTAACCCTAACTAGTGCAGTAACAACGTTTTTTGCAATGAATATACCTAATGGCTGTGCTTTGTGTTATTAAAAGGCTCACTGTATGCAAATGTATTAACTCCTATAAGATGCAGTGTCCTCCTCTAATGCAGTACTACTTCAAGAAGCATTACCCACTATTCATGTGCAGAGTAACACGTATAATCCAAATAATAATAATAATAATAATAAAATGTATTTAGTTAAGCGCCTTTCAAATATTTCAAGGCGCTGTACAAAGCATCATAGCATCAACACATCAATACATATACTAACAATACAGCCAATAAAATATTAAAATAAACAATTACAATACAACAGGGATGCCTGATTCCATAAAAATGACTTTAAAGCCTTCTTAAAACTATCCACTGTTGTACTTTCTCGGAGCTGACGGGGCAGAGAATTCCAGAGGGTGGGAGCTGCAAATCCAAAAGCATGGGCTCCAGAAGACTTCAACTTCACCCTCGGTATCTCCAGCAACCCCTCGTCAGCTGAGCAAAGCTGTCTCAGAGGGGTGTAAGGCACCAGAAGCTCTTTCAAGTAGTCGGGACCTAACCCATGTAGGGCTTTGTAGGTCAGTAGACCCACTTTAAAGGTGATCCACCACTGTATTGGCAGCCAGTGCAGAGTGCACAGCACAGGAGTAATATGGGACCTTCTAGACACCCCAGTCAGCAAACGTGCTGCTGCATTCTGCACTAGCTGCAAGTGGCGGATATCAACCCCAGCAAGCCCTAGGTACAGGGAGTTACAGTAATCAAGACGAGATGTCACAAAGGCATGGACCAAAACCGGCAGATCACCCGGTGGAACCAGGTGCCTAATCCTGGAGATGTTTCTGAGATGAAAAAATGAAGTCTTGACGACTGCAGACACCTGATAATGAAGGGTCAAGCCAGTGTCAAGCTCCACACCCAGGATTTGCACCCGTTCAGAGGTAGGGATCTGGTCTACCTCAAGAACTAGTCCAGAGGGGGACCCCATCCCTAAACCCTCAACCCTACGACCGGGGTCCACCACCATAACCTCAGTCTTTCCGGTTCAACTTCAAACCACTGGTATTCATCCAGTCTTGGATATCAAAGAGGCAGTTATTCAGCACCAAGATAGCACTAACCTGGTCAGGTGCAAAAGACAGGTAGAGCTGGGTATCATCAGCATAGCAGTGAAACCTCAGCTCATACCGTCTTACAATGTCTCTGAAGGGTAGCATATATACTGCAAATAACATGGGGAAAGCACTGACCCCTGAGGTACCCCACAAGGTAGAGAGAAAGCCCCGGATGAACATAAACCGGAAACCACTCTCTGTGTTCTCCCCAGGAGGTAAGATGAAAACCATCTGAGGACCACACCTGAAAGCCTGCAGATGGACCTCAGGCGTTCGAGCAAAACCCCATGATCCACAGTATCAAAAGCTGATGATAGATCAAGGAGAACCAGAATAGAGCGGTGTCTCTGATCTCTCACCATCAGGAGATCATTGAGCACCCGAACCAAAGCAGTCTCGGTGCTATGCCTCTTACGAAAACCTGACTGGAGAGGCTCGTATAAACTATGGATGGTCAAATGGTTATCAAGTTGAGCCTCCACAACTTTTTCATTAACCTTCCCCACAAAAGGGAGGTTAGAAATCGGACGGTAGTTGGCTAGGTCATTCGGGTCTAAGGAAGCTTTCTTCAGAAGGGGGGTCACCACCCCTTCCTTCAGAGAGCTAGGGAAAACTCCCATCTCCAAAGAACACCAAATAATCCGAGCAAGGACCAGGCCAATAAGTTCACTACATCCTATAATTAAGGAAGTAGGACCCGGATCCAAACTACAACATGTTGGGTGCATCTCACAGACAATCCTCATAGTGTCTACGAGGTCCAGAAGATTAAAGGAACTCCAGGAAACTCCGGGCTCTGCGACAACACACTGATCAACTGCAACAACCTTGGAGTGAGGTTGGGGACACTGCCTCCGAATGTCTTCCACCTTATTCGCAAAGAATCGAGCGATCTCCTCGCAGTCATTCTGCGTAAAAACTCGATGGACCTGCCGACAGACTGGGTTGCACAGTCTGTCAACAGTTCTGAAGAGCTGAGCCGGTCGATTCCGAGTGACAGAAATTTCCCTGGACAGGAATTCTGCCTTCTTACGGGAAATTTCTGTTTGGTAGAGCTTATAATGCTCTAGCAAAATAAGATGGTCATCATCCGAGGCAGTCTTCCTCCACCGATGCTCCAACCTATGCCCCAACCTACACAACCCTCTCAGCACCCCATCAAACCAAGGGGCAACGGGACGGCGCGGAAGGGGGTGAACACGGCTTGGTGCAATCTGGTCAAGGGCAGCCGAGATGGCCCCATTATAGGCCACCACCAGCCGCTCAGGATCAGAGCACAATTCATCAAACAGCGAGAGGTCAATAGCCGCCATCAGGTCTCCAGGGACAACATCCCGCAATGAGCGGTACTTGACCAACTCCACAGGGGCTGACCTACCCAGGGGAGCCTTGAAATTGAATCCAACTGAGTAATGATCAGACCAACCGACCGGTTCCACCACCAAATCGGATGCCTCAATCCCCAGGAGGAAAACCAGATCAAGAGAGTGACCTCCCTTGTGAGTAGCTGTGAAACAACCTGAGTGAAGCCAAGTGATGTCATCACCTGGAGGAAATGTTGACCAAAAAGCGAAGATTCGTCGTCGACCCATGCATTGAAATCACCCAGCACCATCAATCTGGGTGATTCCAAAGCCATGTCGTCGGCGAAATCTGCTATTTCCTGCAGGAAAAGTTTATCATCCCCGGGTGGACAGTAGATGAGAGCAATCCTGCACCCCACACCAGCTACCACAGTACACTCAAATGATCTGGCTTTCTCAACTGGGCATCGAGTTAGGCCAATTCGGTCTTAAAACAGACCGCCACCCCCCCGATCCAATCTCGGGCGATGTATAACCGAGAACCCGTTGGGAATGGCAACCTCTAAAAATGGGGCCGCATTCCCATCCAACCAGGTCTCAGTAATGCAAGCCAGATCTGCCCTAGCAACAAAGTCTGCAATAAGAGCAGTCTTATTGCAGACAGATCTGGCATTGTGCAACAGCACCCGAGTTGGACGAGGTTGACGAATTGTCCCAACCACTTGCCCTCTAGGAAAAAGGTGCCCTTGGGTATGGGAACCAGAATGGGTTACCACGCCAGGAACCCATTTCGCCCAGGGCGCCTCGAGGCCTAACCACTCTAATGGAAGAGCAACGCCACTCCGCTGTCCACAACCTCCAACACCCCTCACCTCCCTCCCCTTCACACAATCCCCAAAGCCCGCAACGATGGTAAACCTGAGCTGGTAAGGGGAGGGAAAAAGGGGCGGAGGGTGTGGAGAGCGGGGGTCGAGTAACGAACAACTGGTGGAGCTGGCAAGCACATCAGGCTGCTCAACAGAATTAAAACCAAATAAAGCAAATAAAACAACAAATAGACAACAGTACCATCCACCATAAAACAAAATAGAATAATAAAAATAATAAAAGACAAAGGCTCAACTCCTGGAAAAGTGAAATTACATGCAGGAAAATAGTACAGGAACGGTGGTAACTGAATGAACATCCAGTAGTGTGCAAATGTTCCCTGGGACCTGTTTACTTCCTGCTGTTTGACCTCTAACAGCAGAAAGTTACCCAGTCCCAGGGAGCATTTGCACACTACTAATAAGCATGCCAAGCTGGCAGTTACAGAATGTCTGAGGTGCTGAGCTTTACCAGGGTAGTCTTGTAAGCTGTATAACTGTTAAGAGCAAGTCAAAAATAGACTTTCCCAGTTAGGGATAAGCCACATTTGTCAAGTTAGCACCATTTCTTCTTTTTTTGTTTTGTTTTATTTATTACCCCTGTGCTGACTGGCTCCCATCCTCTGGTCTCCCCAGCCCTGTCACCCCAGTATCCTCCAAGATGTACCTCATCCGACTGTTCCACCAGGGCTTACCCCACCCCAGCAGGGTCAGAGTGGTCCCCCAAACCCCACGTGAGATAGAGTCCAGTTAGCATGGACTCTCGTCTTGATCACCAGGTGCAGGGCCTGTGTGAGTCCAGTGTCATCCTAATAGCCAGTGCCATTTTCCCATTTTCTTTGCCTCTCAGGAGGTGCAAACATGCAATGCCATCACGATGCATACTGCATGCTCCCACATGATGTGCACCGATGGCTGCCTCACCTCACATACATTTCAATGGCTTGGCTTGGCTTCCCAACCCCTGGCCTCTGCTAGGTGTCAGGCGAGCACCAGGATCCATGTCTCCCCACCCCCGGAAGAGGAAAGCAGTTCCTCGGATACTCAATCCTCCTTTCCCCTGCTGGCCCTCCAACTCCTGAGCTCACTGCTGAACTCAGGTCACTGGTGTCGCAACCAGTAGCACTACTGCTACGCCAGTGGGCCAGCCTACCATCATTCCTGAGAAAGTGACAAATGTCTCAAAACATTATTGCAGTGGTGGAAGTAATGAAAAGAAAATAATTGTACTATTACGGAAGTTGAGCCTTCATCTTTCATTATTTGGATTCATCTCTGCTATTGGAGGGACTCCTCATCCCAAGAATTTGGCCCAATAAGGGCTGTGGCATCCTGAAGATTTTTACATATACAGGGTCGCAGGTATACCTATACAGAGTCACAAGTACACCTGATTGTTTACCATTGTCACTTGATGAGTTAAGTGGGTCAGAAATGCATGTGTTCTGCCCAGTAGATGCCTGTGTGGTGCATGAGTTTAGTGACATGGCCAATGAGGAATTGGCTAAACATATCAAGGGAAAATAGAAATGTTGTGCATCCCTTCCCTAGGCCATGGATATGTGGACCCCTGCCAGCCAATGAGCTGTATGCTTGCCACTCCCCAAGACTTATTGCTGAGTTATTGTGCACCACATCATCTACCTGGACAGGACAGAATATGGAGGTATGACCCACATGCCCAGGTGTGCACTGCCATGGCACACTCTCAGTTGCCGTGCTGCAGCTAGTGGTTTACCACAGAACATTCATAATCCAATAACCTGTGATACAGAGAAACACAACCAAAGTTTGATACATCATACACACTTTAATGCAGTACCAAACTAAAGAGTAGCAGTAATCAGGGTTCATTCACATAAACCATGATGTCCATGTTCATTTCACTGACAAGGCAGGTTATCCTATGACCTGATCTAGACTTGCTTCATGTAGAGAGCCATCCTGTGTGCTGTCTGATGGTTACCCTCCCTTTGTGGTGCCACTAGCTTCCTTATTTAGGTAGCTTTGGTGCCTATATGGTGTCTCTTCCTCCTGCACCTGCAGTGGCCTTTGGTGCTTTGACATCATTGTCACCATGGTCCTATCCTGCCAGTGTCTGATATGGCTGGCCATTACCCTGTTTTAGTTCTGTGTGTCTTCGCTATCACTGGCTCTGCAATGTCCAAGCATCCTTGCCTGTTGGCAAAACTGGTGATACACTGTATGTCAGGCAAGACACATGGGGCAGATGATGGTGAGCTGGTTGACTGCCTAGGATCCCATTACACATTATGTAGGTTGCTTGGTAAATTGATGTGTTTACTGCAACCAGGTTCCATAGGTGCCAGAATGAGGGCAGTCTACTATGGCCATGGCTCTACCACTTTCATAAGTGGCCCTATCAGTTTTTGCAATCATGTTAACTTATTACTAGGGGAGAATTTACCCCTTTTATTCTTGGCCCTACCACTTTTCAGACTATTCTGGCACCAATGCCAGGTTCCCCTGTGCAGTTTCATGGATAGCTTTATCATAGAAACATAGAATTTGTTATCAGAAAAGGACAGCTTGGCTCACCCAGTCTGCCCAAATGGTCCCTGCCTAGTCTGTCTCTGCAGACCCTAACTAGTCTCCAGTGACTGTCCTTCCTCCCTCCCTGACCATTTCCTAATATTCCCCTATGTCTGTCCCATGCATGCTTGAAGCCCCTTACTGTTTTTGCCTCCACTACTTTCACTGGCAATCTATTCCAGGAGACTAACACTCTTTCAATGAAATAGTATTTCCTCACTGCCATCCTAAACTCTACCCCCAGCTTCACTGCATGCCTCTGGTTCTGGTGCTCTTTTTCATTTGGAAGAGGCTTCCCTCCTTCACTCTGTTCACCCCTGTGAGGTACTTGTAGGTCTGTATCATGTCCCCTCTCACTCTTCTGTCTTCCAGGGTGTACATGTTATGATCCCTCAGTCTGTCCATGTGGGGCTTTTGGTGCAACCCCTGCACCATTGTAGCTGCCTCCTCTGGGCTGTCACCACCCTTATTTATTTATTTGTTTTTGATTACTAGGTAGGTGCACTAGACATAGAAAATGCCTATTTTCAGCCATGACCCGGGAGAGTACAAGGTAGGTACAGTCATACATTTTGAGAGGGCAAAGTACACTGTTTACAATAAAACATGAACAATAGGCAGGGAGACACATAACACTGCAATATAATAACAAACATCAGTAAAGTACAAAATGTCATAGAGAACATTAAGTAACAGCAGCAATGTACTATTGGCAGATAATAGTAAATACATAGTCTCTGAGGATACTCAACAAGACAGTAGGATAAACATTTTATTGAAATTTCATGCAAAACAGTTGGGAAGAAATAGGTAAAAAAAGCATTGAAGGGGGAGATTGGTCATAGATGTGGGGTTTTGGGGGAATTGGCTAAGGCAAAAACAGTAAGTGCAAAGGGAGAAGGCTAAGGGACTAGTATGGGGCCAAGACTGTGAGAGGAGGACTAAGAAGGGTTCAGGGAGGAAGGAAGCAGGTGCAAGGGGCAGTTGTTAGAAGGTGGCTACATAGCTGTCGCTTGAAGCTAGTGTGAGTCTGGGACAGGCAGATGGCAGCTGGCAAGGAGTTCTAGTACTGGGGGGTAAAGTGTGAAAAAGACAGAGTTTCCATAGCAGTTTTACTTTTGGGGACTTGAAAAGGGATCTGATCATCAGAACGGAGGGCATAGTGTGGGCTAGATAGAGTCAGCAACTGCGTTAGTGTGAAAAGAGTCCCAGATCGAGAGATACAGTCAGTCAAGCTGCCAGGTGACTATAGTTGGTTCGCAGTAGGGGAGAGTCAGTAAAGGCTACTGTGCATGTGGCAGTGATGATTGTGGCAATGTGAGGCCAATGCAAAGTGACATATACTAGTATATGTGGTGTCCCATTTGTGGAGGCTGGCTTTTGTAGCATCAACATAAGTGACTGAGCCATATGTGAGAACAGGAAGGAGTATGCCCTGGAAAATGGCAACTCTAGCAGAGGGAGTAAGTGCATAGCTAGTTTTATCGGCTAGCCCAATTTCAGAGTTGATGGCCTTACAGGTTTTGGTGTTGTAGAGACTGAAATCAAGAGAAGGATCAAGGGTGATGCCCAAGCATTTAAAGGAGTTGACATTTTCAGTGTAGGAAACATTTATGCAGGAGACCGATAGCTGACCAGGATATTTCCTTAGCTGAGGAGCAGACCCAAAGAACATGGATTGTGTTTTACTGGACTTTATAACCAGTTTGTTGCAAGAAAGCCAGTCTTGGACATGTTGAAAATCAAAAGAAAGAGTAGCATTGATGTCAGTGATGTCCTTAGAGTTGTAGTAGAGAACAAAGTCATCAGTATAGAGCAGAGATGAGCACTTAGTGATATTGGGAGACACGTCATTGATAAAGATGGAAAAGAGAAGAGGGCCAAGGATGGAGCCTATGTTAATAGTAGAGCATTCAGAGGTTGAGAGCAATATTTGACGTATTGCTGTCTGTCAGTTAGGTAACTGTCGTACCAAGGAAATGCATTTTGTCCTTAAGTAGGGGTTGCTCAACAAGATCAAAGGCCTTGGTTAGGTCAATGAAGACTGCACTTCATTATCCATAGCTATTTTTATGTCATTGGTAAGCTTGAGAAGTGCAGCGGTAGTACTATGCCCTTTTCTAAAGCCATGTTGAGTGGCTGAAAGAAAGTTATTGTCAAGAAGGAAAGCAACAGAGTGAAGGGGGACAAGCTTTTCTAGTAGCTTGCTAAGGACGGAGAGGATGGTAATAGGTCGGTAATTTGTAACGGACTTGGGTCCCTTTCTTAAAAATAGGAACAATCCTGGCAACCTTCCAAGAACTGGAGACAATGACAGACCTAAGCAACAGGTTGAAAATTCTAGCTAGTGGGTAGAAAATGGGAGGCACAGCCAGTTTGAGGAGTCTGGGCTCAAGACCATCTGTGCCAGTGACGCAACTGTCAGAAATGGATTGGAGTAGCCCACAAACCACATGTTTAATCATCACATGAAAACGGAAGCTGGGAGATGAGTTTTGTGTGAAGCTAGTGGGGTTGGGGTGGAATCAATAGTGGTAGGGAAGGAATTAGTATATTTTGATAAGACAGAGAAATGTAGGTTTGGAGGGGGGGTTTCTCGCGAAAGTAACATGACTGCACCTACCTCTCTAGAGCTCTGCTGTATTACACTTTCCTGCTCCTAGTCTCCCTTTTTCGGAAGATGTCTCGAAATTCGAAATACAAGGAAGAGGCAGGGAAGAGTTTGGAGTATATCGACAAGTATTTCTCCCCAAAAATGGCTTCAGGGAAGCAGACTTTTCAGCGTGGGACTGACGGAGTGCAGCCCATATCAGGAGGAATGGCCTCCCCAGCAACAACGCGCTCTGATACGAGCACAAAGGTGAAAGCCCCACAAAAGCCTACAATGGCTTCCCTCCAGCAATTTCTCATGGAATTTCAAGCTGACACTAAGTCTACACTTATGGAAATAAAATCTTCACTTTCTGACATTAGTACCAGTTGTGAAAACATTGAGGCAAAAATGACTGTGGTAGAGGAACAGCTTACAACTGCTGAGAGAACTACTGAAAAACTTTCTGCAAGAGTATTGACTTTGGAAGGAGCAGGGAATACTGCTCTGTATGAACAAGTTAATACTATGGGTAAGCTTGAAAAATTAGAAAATACCTTGCTCTTAAAGAATTTATGTTTGATTGGATTTACAACTGCAGTGCTGGATTCGGAGCTAAAATTGGAAGTGGAAAAAATGCTAACTTTGACTCTTTCTCCTGAACAGCCAATTTTATTGGATTCCGTTTCCCGACCTAAACAACAAGCAGCTGCTGGCCTAGAGACAAGGGCAAGATATGTGATTTGCACTTTCCCCACGTTACCTCAAATGAATAAGTTACTGCAGTTAGCAAGAGCTAAAAAAGGAATTATGTATGGGGGGGGAGAATGGATTTGTATCCAGACTTTTGTGTTGGAACTCCACATCGTAGGAAGTGTTTTTGATGCTGAGAAATTAATTTATCCAAGCAGAAGTTCAAGCAGTTCTCCTGGCTCCTGCTAAGCTTAAGGTGTCATTTCAGAATAAAGTTGTTTTTTTTTAAGTAGATAAAGCAAAGGAGTTTTTGGAAAAAAATGTTTCCTTACCAACAGAATTGGAGTTGGATTCTGATCAAGAAATGGAAGATCTCAGGGAAAACTCTCAGTATATTCCAATGATGGATGGATGAAAAAATTAAGTTTAAAGACAGCTAGAATTTATCCCATGGGTGATTTGATTTGGGACTACATCTTATAGGAACTGTTGAATGTTTCTAATTTTTAGAGGGATGGATTAAAGTTTGGGGCTAAAGTGTGGTGGAGGTGGTACTTTGTGTTTGAATCTTTTAACCCCCCCTTAAAATCAATGAAAAATGTTTTGTACTTTTCATATTGATTATGAGTTAAAAAAATGTTTGAGAAGAAGCAATTAATTTGAATTGTTTGGTTGATTTACTATTTTTTCTCTCTGAATAATAAAAAAAGTATAAAAAAAAGAGAGAAATGTAGGTTGAAGGAGTTTGCTTGCAATGGTACCAGGGTTGTTGCAGTGCTGACCATCTAGTACCATATCATTGGTGGATTGAGTGTGCCTAGCTCCCATGAAGCTCTTAATCTGGGCCCAAAATGTTTTGGAGTCACCAGCACCATGTATGTCCTTTTGAGGTGGGGCCTCCAGAACTGGATATAATATTTCTGGTGGGGTCAGCAGTGAGTCATATAATGGCAACACCATCTCCCTCCTCCATCTGCTGTCGATACCTCTCCCTACACATCTCAGCATCCCACTGGCTCTACCCACTGCTTTATCACACTGCCCTGCCACTTTGAGGTCATCATATAAAATAAAGTATCTATCTATCTATCTATCTATCTATCTATCTATCTATCTATCTATCTATCTAATATGATAACCCCAAGTTCCCTTTCCTGCTTAATGATTGGTAGTACCTCCCCCATCCTATACTCAGTTCTTGGGTTCCTATGCCCTAGGTGCATGATTTTGCACTTTTGGGCATTAAACCCCAACTGCCATGCTCTTAACCACTCCTCGTGTTTCCCATGGTCATTACGCATTCTTTTCACCGCTTCCTTATTGTCTAACCTATTACAGATTTTTGTATCATCTGCAAACAGGAATACCTTCCCTTCCAGTTCATCTGCAATGTCACTTATGGTGACACTGAAGAGCTGGTCATTTTCCCATCCTTAGAATGAGTGCCATTAACCACCCTGTCACCTGTTATTTAACCAGTTTCTAGCCCAATTCACCACTTTAGATCCTGCCCCTAGGCTGCTCAGTTTCTTAATCAGTCTCCTGTGTGGTACAATGTCCAAAGTCTTTCTAAAGTTTGAGAGGCCATGTCCACTGCCCTCCCCTGATCTGTTTCACTGGTCACCCAGTCAAAGAACTCAGATTCATCTGACATGACCCCCCCCCCATGAATCCATGCTGCTTTTTGTCTTGCAGCCCATTGGATACAAGATACCCTACAACTGATATTTGTTTGGGGGAGTTTTTTGCCTTTGCTTGTGCTATTTTGTATTCCTGGGTGCTCTGGGTCCTAAAAGGGTGCCACGTACAAAGAAATGACTACTATTACTATCCCCATATGCCAGATATCATGGGACTGGGTGTTCCAAGACAAATAAGTAGCTAAGCAATAGTGGAGGCCTGTCCATCCAAGGCTTGTGTCATAGTGGCTTCCAGCCTGACCAGATCAGTGTTTGTGTCTCTCATTGCCATTAGTCTCTTTGTTCAGGGCAATGACAGTTGTATATGCCCTGCCGGTACAGCCACAATGTTGGATTATTCTGTGCCCATCAGCTCCACCAAACCCTCTGTGTGCGTCTCCATATGTGATTTAGGTACTTGTTGATGATGGACTGTTACCTGCTGTAGGTGTCACAGCACCGTTGTTTGTGGCTCCACAGGCACCTGATGCCAGTCCTCAGTAGCCACTGGTGGAGGCAGCTATGTGCCTTGCACAAATGACAAACAGAAGAATGTGCTTCAGGTCCAGAGGTGCTGCCAGTTCATGTGCATATAGCACACCAAAAGACACAGCAACAAAGAGATGTAGCACATTCATAGTCCCACAGTAGGAGGCCATATTAAAAATAGCATTGCATTAACTGTTTATTAAATACGTACATTTAAAACTTAAGCATTTTTACTTCTTTAGGAAGGGTCCTCAGTGACCTGAAATGCTTTTGTTTATTCATTATTTCAAGCTGCCTTCCTACTATAGGATTGTAAGTGCGTTGCATCTCTTTTTTGCTAATATTTGTGTTTTGGCAGTTGCTGCAGGGACCACAACTGGGGTTAGCATTTGGGTGAGATAGGGCAGTGGACCTTAGTGCAGCACTGGATGGTCAGGTGTCTAGCTAGGCCTCACCTCTGCCATCAATCATGGGAAATGGTGCCTGTTATGGTACATTGGGTAGGGCTCCTCTGCTTCTGCCTCCTCTGCTGTCCCATCCTCCTACTTCTCCTGTAATCTATCTGATCCAGTAGTAGTGCCTGCTTGGTCTGTTGTCCTGGCCACATCTGTTATGAGAAAGATGAGAAAGATGTGGTTACCTCCTTGTTGTTGGGTAGGGCATATGGCACTACTCCTTACTGACTCATTGTACCTCATTTGTCCTCATGTGCGACACTCACTGTGTTTTCACGCTAGATGGCTCATCATTCATGCTATCCTCTTCCTTGCTGGTGGTGCCAGGTGGGTCAATGATAGTGACATCTCTGTAATGCAAAAAGAGGGGACATGTGTAAGTTAGAACTTTGGTATACTGTTTTGGCCTAACTACCTTGTGGTGAGCTTGGGAGCATGATGGCCATGTCCTCGTCTTTCCTTCCAAGCTGTCAACTCCATCATCCTCACCTTCAGTTGTTACCTGCAACAGGAAGTCCTTACCATTTCCTCCACAGGCATGAGTTCTAAGACCTTGCAGAGCCCCCCCCCCCCAACCGGTGGGTACCAGGTACACCTTCTAGCTGGTCTTTCTTTTCACGGATGTCTACAAGTTATGCCACTTTTTCTCATGCTCATTTTTCCCACACACAGAAGCCTGCTGTTTGGACTAGAATCTGGATCTCTCCATATCTTCAATTTTCCTTATGCCCATTTCATAAGGGCACCACCAGCACCAAATAAGGTTACATAGAAACATAGAAACCTAAAATTTGTTGGCAGAAATTATTAGAAATTGTACACAGTTAGAGTAGCGGCCTCTGGAGAGGGGAGGTATTTATTTTTGTCCTTACTTTTATTACTGTGAAGCTAGAAGCTGTTTTAGTAGTGGAGGCATTGGGTTAGGACTACTCTCCTCACTACACCTATGTTCTTGGCATTAACTTGCATTGTGGGACACTGGAGGCTATCCACTGATTCACTGCATGCATCTCTAGCACTATGCAGCATTTTAAATTGGATTATGTTTGTGCCATTAGCCACAAAACTCCAAGGATGAGTGGAGCTTGTGTCTGCATAGTGCAAATTCATGAGTTTTAACTTATTACTTTTAACAACACTTTATTACCGAACCAAAAGTGGAATTTGAGACTTCCAGTTTCGGCAAGGAATTTCTAGCTTAGTGTAGTGAGCCTGGCGAGCGTGCACAGGTCCACACGCAGAGATGCATGCAGAGACATGTGCATCCTGCGCATGTCAGCAGTGTCTGCTGGGGAAGCAGGGGAATAGGAAGCCATTCATTTCCAAAAAAGCCTGAGATACTGTACAGTAAGTAAAGTGTGGTTTGCTGATGAACTGCATAGGCTTAACTATGGACAGCCCCAACAACTACTGCAACTCATGCCAAATGTTTGGAAGGGGTAATCAAATACTGGACTTTATTTGTGCTAAATGTTTACTAGTACAAACCCTACAGGAAGAAGTAGTTAGGCTTCAGTACAGAAGGATAGCTACTGTAGCCCTGATATTGAGGACCTAGAAAATTATATTGATCTAATGGCAGACCAACTCAATTCCACAGTGGTTCCCCTCTAATACTGAGTTTTAGCCCACCACAGACTAGGTCTTATATCCCTTAGATATTTTAACATCGACCACTCAGCCCGAGGTAGAAAACTGGGCCTTTGTCTCTACAAACAAAACCAAAAGGAGGTGAGGACAGATATTCAGTAATGCACCTTATTACTACTACTGCAAAACAAGTTTGAGGCCCTCTCACATGAGGATGTGAGTACACTATCCTTTGAGGATCCCCCAGTAGTCCTCCAAAGCATAACTTAGGCCAAGAATGCATCAAAATAACTACTGAACCTTCACATAAACCTCAGTGACTGCAGCCACTGATCCCCAAGGCTTCAAAGCTTACTGGGATAGCTAACACAACCCTAATTAAGCATTGTCAGCCATTAATCCCAGTGAAATACATATCCCTGAAACTTGACAATAGACAGGTTCTTGTTCTGGGGAGGCTCCATTATCAAGCACATCGATCATGCCTTTGTTACCTAGACAAAGTAAATCACACATGTTCAAGTTTCAGAGGGGCTAGAGTATCAGAGATAACCACTATAGCTAAGGGATTAATAAGTGGAGCAGGAATAAACCCATTCTTTATCTTCCATGCAGGCACCAACGATATAAACAGAACTAGCCTTGAGCAGCCCAAACAGGACTATGTGACACTAAATAATGTTTTGGCAGACAGAGGTTGTTCCATCTACTTCTCTGAAATTTTATCAGTGCCAAGAGCTACCAATCTTATCTCAAAGAAAATCAAGGCACTAAATAATTGGCTTAGGCACTGGTGCTTCAAACAAGGCATCACCTACCTAACACATTGGGAAGATTTCTATGATAAATCTCCCCTCTTCTGTTGGGATGGCCTGCATCTTAGCAGAAGGGGGAGTACTTTACTAGGTAAAAGCATCACCCCTGTCATTGATAAACATTTAAACTAGCATTGATGTGGGTAGAATGGGAATGCTCCCAGGTCTCTGACAGATGAATCTGTATCAAAAAGCCTGAAACTATGTAAGGTAATTTCATTGAATGCTGGTTCACTAAATCTAGTCAAAATGGCTGAATTGGAGGCAAAATGTGAGATGTTAGACCTAGGCATTATATCCATAACAAAAACATGGTGGGACTCTAGAACCTCATGGTTGAAAGAGATGCCTGGATTCAAACTTTATCACAAAGACAGATCTGACCAAATTTGGGGAGGGGGGGGGTCTGCCTCTATGTTAGCGACAACATTTCTTCCTGTCAACTTCTCTAGTCTACCTCAACCGAAAGCATATGGGTGAACATCCAATTTAAGGGTCAGCCCCAGATACTTGTAGGCGCTTGCTATAGCCCCCTTTCAGATGACCTTGATTATACAGCTACATTAATTCATGATATTTTAACCCTGGCCAATAAAGGCAATACCATTATATTAGGGGATTTTAATATGCCTACAATTGATTGGACTTCCACAACCAGTAGTGCCCACTATGAAAAAAAGCCTGGTTTCTACTTTAATTGATCTAGGCCTTGAGCAAATCATTATAGAGCCTAAGCAAGGAAATAATATACTGGATCTGTTGATCACTAACATTGACAATAAAATTACCAACCTTATGATTAGTGACCCACTAGGCAACAGTGACCACATCTCTATTTTGTTCTCTCTAGCTTATGAATATCAGACCCCTATGAACAAATCATTTTTTAAAGGTTATGAGAATGCTAATTTTGAGGAAACTAATGAGCATTTATATAAAATTCCATGGGATGTCACTTTATCACCCCTCCCACTCGAGGATGCCTGGGCATATCTAAAATCCATAATTCTTAAGTTGGAGGATACATTTGTTCCAACTTAAAAGAAATATAATAGAAAAGGGACGATTCCCTTATGGTTCAACAATCCCATCAAAAAATAAATTAAATGTAAAGAAAAACTTTTTTCCACACTAAAAACTTGTAGTAGTGACATTAAAGGGGAACTCCTTTGCAACTATAGAAAGGCAGTAAAATATTTGAAACATCTAATTACACATTCTAAAAGGCATTTGGAGTTCAGACTAGCCCACTTCAAAGACTGTCATAAATCATTATTCTTGTATCTTAATAACAAAAAGGGAGATGTTAGACAAATAGGGCCACTCACTGTAAATAACTCTATGCTTATATCGGATAAAGAAACAGCAGACACATTTAATAATTATTTTTGTTCAGTTTATTCAAATAAAGAAGTACATGATTCTCTTAATGGCTTAGTAAACGTGAACAGGAGTTATACCATTATGAGGTCTGATACCCTTTCAGTACTTCAGTCTATAAATAAATCTTCTAGCCCAGGTCCTGATAATTTAAATCCTAGGTTCCTGATCAAAACTTCGGAAGCTTTAACTCTCCCCTTAACATTAATATTTAATAAATCCCTTCTTGAAAGCACAGTACCACAGGACTGGCGAATGGCCACTGTAATACCTATTTTTAAGAAAGGGAACCCGTCAAGAGTAGACAATTATCGGCCTATTAGTTTCACCTCTGTTCTATGTAAATTAATGGAGAAACTAGTCAAATCCCTTTTGGTAAAGGAAATAGTATCCCTGAACATTTCTGATTTATCACAACATGGTTTCAAGAAGGGTTATTCTTGTACCTCTAATCTCATAGCGTTTTAAAACCTTATAAGTCAGAGTCTAGATTTTAACGTCCCCATGGATGTTATCTTCCTAGATTATAGCCGAGCATTCAACAAGATTTCATATGGTAAACTTATCACCAAACTATTTTCAATGGGTATTTCCCCATGTTTAGTTAAATGGGTAAATAGCTGGCTAACCGATAGATGCCAGCAAGTTAAGATAAACAGAACCTTGTCAGAGAAAGGGTACATGACTAGTGGGGTGCCACAGGGTTCTGTTCTCGGACCTACATTATTTAATTTCTTTATTAGCAACATGCAGATTGGCACATGTAACACATTATCCAAATTTGCTAATGATACAAAGTTGAGGGGGAGGGTTAATTGTTCAACTAATAGGACTGCACTTGTTAAAGATCTACATACCATTGAACAATGGGCTCTTACTAATGGCATGACCTTTAATATTGATAAATGCACTGTCCTGCATTTTCGTAGGAATAACTTGATACTGATTTATATTCTAAAAAATATTTCCCTGAAATCATCTTATTGTGAGAGAGATCTAGGTGCGATGGTTAACAATAAATTATCATCAACTGACCAGTGCACGAAAGTGGCCAAATTATCCAACGTGTTCCTCAGACGCATTAATCGCACCTTTGTCTCCAAGACAGAAGAATGTATTATCCCATTATACAGGACCCGCATAAGCCCTTATTCTGATTATGGGTCTCCCTTTTGGAGTCCATATTTCAGAAAGGCTATAGATAGGATTGAGCAGATACAGAGGAGAGCACAAAGTTGGTGCCATACCTGGCTCCTAAAAGCTACTCAGAGAGACTTCAGGCTACAAGACTTCATTTCCTGCACACTAGAAGGTGCAGGGATGATCTCCTTTTTCTATTTAAAATCCATCAGTTGCTGGATCAGATGCAACAATGTGGATTAGCCTTTACCAAGAGACAGACAGTACCAAGACTTCATAACAAACAAATTGACATAAGTAAGGCTAGAACTAATAAGAGATTGAATTTTTACACTGTAAGAGTTCCTAGACTTTGGAATAGGCTGCTATAAGAACTTGTGGACAGCAGCACCTTCTCTGCTTTAAATTAGGCCTAGATAAATGGTTACAATCACATCAGATTTAGGAATATGACCCAAAACATGTTGGGGGCAATCTCGATGGGCTTTTGTTCTCTTTTGTCCATATTTACCAAGTAAACCAAGAAAAGGATCACTTGGCCCAGCTTGTCTACCGAGGTGGTCCCTGTATATTCTGTCTCCACAGACCTGATGAGCCTTCCTCCTCCCTATCTATTCACTAATATTTCCCTATGTCTATTCCCCACATGATTAAAGCCACATACTGTTTTCACCTCCACTGCTTCCATTGACAATCTATTCCAGGTGTCTACCACACTTTCAGTAAAGTAATACTTTCTCACATCCCTCTTCAGCTTTCCCCTCCAGCTTCATTGCATGCCCTCTGGTCCTGCTGTTCTTCCTCCTTTGAAAGAGACTCTACTCCTTGCACCTTGTTCACCCCTGTGAGGTACTTGAAAGTCTCTATCCTGTCCCCACTTGCTCTCCTCTCTTCCAGGGTGCTCATGTAGAGATCCCTCAGTCTCTCCTTGTAGGGCTTTTGGTGCAATCCCTGTACCATTTTAGTTGTCCTCTTCTGACTTACCTCTACCCTGTCTATGTCCTTACTGAAGTGCAGCCTCCTGAACTGTACACAGGACTCAAGGTGGGGGTCTCACCAGTATTGGCAAGCAACTTCCCCATGAGAATCTCAGTTGTCATGTCACTGTATTTGGGCATGCACTGTTGGCCACTTTTTCTCCCCATTTTAAGTTTCTTTTCTCCACTTGGCCTGGTCTGCCAGTCCCCAGCATGCCTCTGATCTCTGCTGGACATATATCCTTCAGTTTGCTCTGATGGGTGACATATGGTTATGGTCTAGATGTGCAAAACAGTCCTTTTGATGGGGATATTCTTGTTGGTTCATGCACCCAGTAACTGCATAGCAAACCAGATATACTCAGGTAAGGTGGGTCAAAGCTAATACATGGGAAACATCTGGAAGCAGCTGAATCCATATGCATAAGTAGACCTACATTCAAACTTAGGTGAACGTCTTGACTTCAGAGCACTTACCTGATTACAACCGTATGTAAAATAGGGGCAGGCCACAGAGTGTGAGTCAAAACCTTTGTGTTGCATAAGATATTTATAAACATCTTTCAGACCCAGACTCTTAAACTGTAAAAGTTCAATAGACAGGCTGGCAGGCAGAGAGATGGATTGAGTTGTTATAGCAGAAAATAATGCCTTCTGATATGCTAATTATTTATGCAAACATAGTTGTTAATGGTCATGAATATCCTTGACTATTCAGAAATCCTTTTGATAAAGATCATAATTCAGGGACATTCTGTGAATAACTCTATAGCAGTCTTAACAGAAAACAGCCAAGAAGGAAAAAACAAGACAATACTGTATGAGTAAACATGGCATATTGTTCATAGGGTCATTGGGCTCTTATGAGTATGGTTTAGAGCCAATTGAAGACTGAGTAGTACAGTATGTGGTGCTTGTGCAACTGTGTACTTTGGCCTATGCTCTCTCTGTCCCTGCTACGTGGACTACCACCCTGCTGGGTGTCATAAAGACATGAGAACCCTGATCAAAGGGTTTCAACGCCATGACCAAAGGCACCTTGGGAAAAAAGGTCCATAACACAATGGAAGACAGATAAGTGTGTTCTTTCTTAGGAAAGGAGAAATGTAGCCAGACTGAGGCCTGGACTTTGAAAACCACCAACCAACTCCATCTCCTGCAGAAACTAACTAATTATTATGACCTTCAGCATGGAGGGGAGGAAAGATCCCCTTTAAAGGAGGAAACCTCTGGGGATTCAAGGCCTAAGTTGCCCTCCATCCAGCTAGGGTTAGAATTAGTGATGCTCCATTACTGCAATTTAGAGCTCCAATTCAGGGGAAGTTTTTCAGAGAAAGGGCTGTCAATCTATCTCTCTAATGGGAATGCTGTGAGTGTGTCTTAAGCCAATCCCTGCAGTTAAAGGAGGTTCCCCATGATGGAGGCCCACCCTCCAAGGTGGGAAGGAGGAGAGCAATGACCACAGAAAGGCATTCACCTAGCCTCCAAACCAGGATTAGGCCTAGTGAGGTAGCCAAACCCTTCAGGGGCAAGGCATATGAGTTGAACCCTTGAAGGGCAGAGCATTTGAGTAGTTGTATGAGTATCATATTTTAGGGGCAGAGGAAGAGAAGTTGGAGGAGACCAAGTGAACCTTAGGTTCACATGGGGAGAATAGCTTTTGAGGGTGCTGCTGATGTGGTCTACACAGCTAAAGTAGTCCAAAGATTTAGAGGCCCCACCCTTTGGAAGCTGCAGTCTTACATGCTGCATCAATGACATGTTGAAATGCATGGCTGAAGTTACCCCCATAGTGTAGGACATTCTCATCCCAAAGGCAGAAAGAGAGGAACCCCGCTCAAGATGAGGGACTCACCCTCAAGATGCCACTGAAGTACAAAAGGACAAGAATGGAACACAGCCAAGACTGAATGATTGGCTGATAGCATGGAATGCTGTCTGAGCTGGGACTGAGACAGAATGCTGTGGAGCAAAACAATACTGGCAAACCCACACCAACCAATCCTGTAAGGAAAGATGGTAGCTAGGCAAGTCGAAACAAAACAGAGTACTAAACTGAAGGAACCATGGAGGCCCACTGATTAGCAATAGAGCTGTGAAGGCAGCAACATGGCTGCAGCTGAAACAGAAGACCAGTCAGAAGAATGTAAGCATGCATGGCATGATGGCATTGAAACACTTCAGGATTTCACAGATTGTATGTAGGAAGGTCGAGTGATTAATTCCAATCCAGACAGGGAAGACAGCCCTGCAGTAGTTACTAATAGAAAGTGATATTGAAGTTACTACAGAGGGCAGTGGGACCATGAGACAGAAGCTGACCCTGGTGGAGCAGAGCCTGGAGGAACACACCTCATGGGAGGAGCAGGAGTAGTGGTATGCATCAAAGAAGGCCAGCGGGAGCCCTAGCAACCAAAAAGGGCCACAATCAAGCTGAAACAAGGAAGGCACTGGGATTCTGAGACAGAAGCCAAACCTGGAGGAGCAGAGCCTGGAGGAGCATGCCTTCTGTAAGGGACAGGAGTGGGGGCATGCATCACAGAGGGCCAGTGGGAGCCCCAGTAACCAAAAGGGATGAAATTAAGCTCAAACACACACAGAAGACCAGCAGAAGTAACCAAGACAGCCATGCACAGAGCAGTAGGAGGGACGCCCGGAGGTAGCCAGCATGGCTGCAAAGTGCAGAGGGGGATGGTGGGAAGAATGGAGCAGCTGTGGCGTGGCTAACAAAAAATCCAAGGGATGCTTGAACATGCACAGTTTTGTAGTGCACAGAGGAGAGGCAAAGCATGTGTCACCCATTGCCCCTCAGAACCACAGGCAAAACCTTTCGAATACAGCTCAATATCACCAAATCAGATCTGCTTCCTGGGCTCTTAGTAATTGCTGTGGGTCCAGGGTTTGTAAATGTTTGAACTTTTGAAATGATTAGAATGTTGCATATTTAATATTTAAAAACAACATAATACCCCCCACCCACCCAACACTCACCCACCCAACTCCTTTTCTTTAACACTTAAAGTGTATGGTATCTTCCTTTGACAGTGGCCCATCCATCATCCTTTTGGGTGGAGCAGGATCTTTTCACTGGATTCCCATAGCATTTGATCTCTGCTCCTGTTTCTGTCAGTTTATATGTGGTCAGCTCTTCAGAGCTTCACACACAGTAAAGAAGTGTTAGTGCATCTATACTGGGATAGCCAGTGCCACAGACCCAAAGCACAGATGGTAAGTTGCTTGTTAGGGCTTCTGCACCAGCAACAACTGCTGAATATAATCCTTAATGGGAGTCAGTGGCACATGTGCACATGTTGCAAGAGAGCAGTGATTTGTTTATCATTTATACTGTCATTTTTGCCTTTCAGCAAAAAACACAAGTACCATTCTAAAATATCATAAATGTGTGAATTATTGCCTGGAGAAAATGATGCCAACTATCTGACTGAAAGGCTCTCCTTCATACAGAATATAGATTGATAGTCCAGTCTCTTGCTACTACTTTTAGGGAAAGACTTTTGAGTATCTGGGCAGTAAGCCAGAACATGCACTCGAATGGTAATAGCTTGTAAAATGTATCACAAGAGCCTGTGTAAGCATCGTTTATTCTTAACAGCAGTGTACATACTTAAACTTTCCCCACACAGAATGGATATCTCTTCGCATCAGGATGTTGATTACTGTATGTTTTGTAGTTTTGCCAAAACAGGTACACTGGAGCCCCAACAAGAAAGAGATTGCCAGGACTCATTCAGGGTTGCTTGGGCATGTAGAAGGGTCCCCCTCATGGGGTGTGTCTGGTTGGTTTTTACCATGTGCCCAGCTCCTGATTTAGATATCAGAAGGTCCATGGTTACAGTCTACCAAGTAAAGATTAAGTTACAAATGCTCTCACCTAGCATCTGGCTTCTGAATATACTGTAAATGAGTCAGCCAAGGTTGAAGCAGGGAAATGGGAAGACAGCCAAGCTCAGCCTACAGGTTTGCACGACCAGCACACTGCTAGGGTAAATATCATGGTCAAGAGGTAACTACCCAGGGAGGAAAGAGTCAGTGAACTGGTAGGAAGGGATAGCGCAATCAGGTATTATGAGTATCCACATAAGGGTCCTCTGTATGTAAGGAGAATGGTTCATTCAAAAGTAGACCTTGTCTAAAGGAAGATAAATTATTGAGCAGGGATGCATCAGTAGTGCCAGGCAGGAGAGGGCTGGGAAAGTTCAGAGTATAACTATAAGCAACTTGTAATTTATAACTACTGTCCTTGAAGAAAGAGCTGGGTTAGAGAGGCACCAAAGGTGTACTTCATGGCTGAAGGCCACCCCACCCCAGCCAATGGATTTCTGGCATTCATTCCTGAAGCCACAGCTGGTAGCTCCTAACAGGTAGTGAAGAATGACCAATGGCTGCTTCTATTTGCTCCGTGCAAAGGAGCTGCTACCTTGAAATACTGTCTGCTATACTGTATGTTAACTGCATAACATCAACCTAGTGATTACAACTAAAGGCACGTGCCTGTGCTCAACACTTTAAATAAGCATTGTTCTTTGTGTAACTGAAACCTGAAATCTCTGTACACTGATTCACTTAGGCCCTATCCACACTGTCAAACCAAGTTTTTAAACTCACCTCGCTTGCCCATCCACATTTACTGAAGCCATGTTTTTAACATGGTATAACTGTGTCCGTATTGCAGCACTTCAGAAGCATGTTGAACACCAGTGTTAAACCTGGTTGCAGTGCTTGCTAACTCTCTTGCCCACAATGCACTGAGGAACATGCTGATGCACCAATGCATCCCATCCTGCCTAGCAGTGTTGCCAGTGTAAACAAATCACTGAATAAGGTCGCACCTATCTTTAAATATCTCATTGTGCTCTTGGCAGCATGATGTCTTAAGAAACACAATGCCAGTCTGGGAGAAGGGAAGTAGTGTCAGGAGATAAGGAGGCAGAGGGCACAGCAGGTGAGACAACAGCTAATGAAAAAGCTGCAAAACTTGAGTATATTACAGAACCTAATTGCTTGTGCTTGATGAGAACAAAACCCCCATGTGTTCCATAACTATACACAGTACTTGAAATCACTGTGATGTCTACAGTGCTCTAGGATTTCACCCTTACCCTGTACCTCAATTATTTTTGTTAGACTGTATGCTGTATTAGCATATCATGACTTTTTATGTTTTTGTTAGCCTGTATGCTGTATTAGTATATCATGTATTTTTATGTTTCCTTATTTGTGCTATTGTACCTTGTATATTTTTATCCTATGCCCTCTGGGTTGTACCTGAAAATGAGCCTTGGCTCAGTGTGCCTTTCACGGTCACCAAATGTTTAAATAAATAAATAAATGTGGTTGGGACTGTCCACAGGGTAGTGTGGTGCCACAAGTGATCCAGCACATGGTAGGATAACATTGTTATATGCACCTAAACAGATGACCTGTGGCTGGCAAATTTCAGAATGTCTAAACAGACATTCAAAATGCTGTGTTGTGAGCTCAAACCATATGTCTCCTTGAATGGATACCTGGTTGTGCAAGCAGTCACTCATTATGCTGCATTTCTTTGACTATGAAAAATCACTTTTGCTCTGAGTAACTCAGCAGAGCCCCTGATTAGCAAAACTACGATGTAAAGCACAAACATGGGACTCAAATATACTTTTATTGAAGAGAACGAGCTTACTACCCTAATCTCTACATTTACTTTCTTGTTTCCATGAAGATGAGGCTATTTGTACATGTGCAAACATTCACAAAACACTCTGGTATAGGAGTGTAATATATTGTGGAAAACAGGAGATTTAACCAGCTCAGACACTGAAGTGCAGAAGTGTGTCCATCCAGACATGTAGGGCAACCATGTCTGAACTGAAACCACTTTCAAAACTGGGCTAAAGGCCACATCACAATAGGGTTTTATCACAGTTTTAAAATGCAATTTTGATGCAATTTCAGCAAAAAACATAAAATATTTCATATCAATATTAAAAAAATGGTTCACAAAATGTTTAGATCATGTCATTTTAGCCAGCCCAGTAGTGGGGAGTATTGAGGTGCTGGGCACCTTCCCTCCTGCTGCACTGGTGACCCAATTTCAGACATGGACATAGGTTGCTTGGGGGCTTAATGGAGAGGGAGGATTGAGTACCTCAAGGACAGTTCTCCTCCCTTGAGGAGGGGTGGGCCGGAGCATGCATCCTGTTATGTGGCTGCCACCTGGTGGATCTGGGTGACAGTGCAATGAGGGCACTGGGGAATGAGTTCTCACCCACTTGACACGCAGAGGCATCTCCACAGACCAACAATATTCAGCTCTGCCAATGAGGTGTATTTCTGCATAATGGGAGGGGAGCCCCTTTTTAATTGGTAACACAGAGACAGACAGAGAAAAAATGGTGGCTGATGCCAAATGTACCTACAGGCAGCCAGAGAAACCTGTCCTGAAGGGAAGGTGTATGCGTTGACATAGCATCACACTGGGTGCATACCTAGAGATGAAGAGAGTCCCAAGAGGCCTTAGAATTCTAAAAAAAACTGCCTACAGAACAGATGATGAAATATTGATTTGAGGGTGGTATGAGATCATGGAGGATACAGCACTCCATTCTATGAAACCTATACTGAAAAGGGCAATACCTGTACGGGAGGCTGTGGCTAAAGATATCAAAACCAAAGAGGAAGCATTAAAATCTATTGCAACCCAGGATGAATGAGAGAAGTACAAAAAAATGTTAAGTGACAAAGTAACCAAATATGACAGACAAATTCAAAGCAGCCAAAAGACAGAAGTTCATACATGATGAAACTGATTATAAAAACAACAGAGTTTATGATTGGCAGGATCATGATAGAGAGGGCTTACAACCTAAGTCTATCCTAAAGATTCAGGAAAATAATCAAGACACTAACACAGTAGTTGACTATACAACAGGCCCAAGTGATGCAAAGAGTACAGCACTAAATTTTTTAGAACATCCCCCCCCCACCACACCACCAAGAACAGCACTAGCAACAACACGTTTTGAGGCATGTCGAATGAGATTCCAACAGTCATACCACCAAGCAAGAGGAAGATGAGGAGGGGTGGCAGAGCAAAGATGGAACTAGAAAAAAAGTTTCAAACAGCTAATACAAATGAGACATTATCATTGGTCATTAACATTTCCCATTGACCATTGCAACCAGAAGAGGAATCAATACTTAATAAAGGACTTTCTTTTGTGATGACATCAGATATTAATCAGTTTCAGACTGTTGTGGATGTTAATTGTTTTGCCAGAACAATAATGCTAAAAGACATTCTCAGTACTTCCAGTGAAATGGAAATCCAAGGGGGAATTACCAGAGAATGGAATATGGAAGGATCAATATCAGCAGAATGAGACTTAGACAGAATAAGACCAAGATCTACTTTTTGTCCTCCTCTTAGCCCAGCTGTTTCTGTATTGTAAAAAAATATGAGCAGGACATTGCTGAGATTCCTTCAAGCCCTAGACGTAGGGCTTTTTCTAATTGCTCACAATTTGAGGCAGAGGCCCTACTAAACTTGACAAGTGACATGTCCATCAACATCAAGCCCACAGATAAGGGCGAGGTGGTGCTGGACACACCTTACTACATGGTTGAAATTGTACACCAACTGGGTGACAAAAACTTTTATGAGCGATTGCAGGGCAACAAAACCACTGTATATAAGAGTGATATTGATGCAATATTACAAGAGAGAAAAATTAATTGATTCATCTCAGGCTGGGAGCATAAAGCACTTATGGTGGAACATCCTGTGGTTCTGACCATCTATATGCTCCCAAAAATACATGAGCCTGCAGGAACCCCCTGGTAGTCCCATTATATTGGGGATCGTGTGGGTCACTGAGCCCCTTTCCAGTTTTGTTGATGGTTTTTTGCAGCCTCAGGTGAAATGTCTACTGTCGTACCTTATGAACTCTGTGGAAGATATTAATATTGTTGAAAACCTTGCCATGGGAGAAAATGGGATGTTTTTGCCACCCTAAATGTGCAAAATCTTTATACACACATGCCACACCAAGGTGGACTTGATGCCCTTGAATATTTTTGGAGCAGAGAAACAATTTGGAGGTGCCTACTGAATTTATTCTCTCTTTAGCAAAACTTGTCTTTGAAAGAAACATGTTTTTATTCCAAGGGAAATTTTACCAACGAATGAAGGGTATGGCTATGTGTGCCACAATGTCACCAAGCTATGCCAACTTATACATTGGCAGGTGAGAACTGGAGGTAGTGTATAGTGATGTCACAAATCCATTGTTTTCTTTTCTGAATTTGTAGCATTGCCATATTGACAACATCCTGATTGCATGGAAAGGACCAGCACTACAGTTTCAACAAGTTGTAGGTTGGTTGGAAAGTAAAACCTCCCTGCTCCCCGATTCAGAGCCACTGTACATAATCAGGAGATTGCTTTTCTTGATCTGTTAATATATAGAACCGATGATGGTAATGTATGCATTACCTTGTATACTAAAATAATGGCTTGAGATAGCCTACTGTTAGCATCTAGATGCCATCCTCTATATGTTTTTTTTTAGTTGTTTAACCAAGAGTAGCACACTAAGCTGAAAGCTTTTTTTACAGGAGTGACCTGGGAGCACAAGGAAGTTAAATGACTTGCTCAGGGTCACACAGTGTGCAAGTGGAAGCTGTGGGATTCAAACCCAGCTCTTGATTTGAGGCAGTAGAAAAAATGCTGAGAACAGACACACTGGAGCCAAGACAGAGAATAAGTACAGTGGATAGAATTGTGTGTGTGTTTTTGTGACTACCATAGTACCAGGGTAACACAAGTGAGAGAGGTCATTTGTAATAACTGGGATAGTTTGAAAAAAAAGATCAAAATTTGAAACATTTGGTTACAAACAAACTCTGTGTGGTCTTTAGATGACCTTGTAAGACAAAGGATGCTCTGGTCTCGTTTCCTCAACACAGAAACCAATGTTTGATAGTTGCCCCCCACAAAGAATCATTCAGTTCGCGGTGGTGCACACCACTACACTCAAATTCTAGAAACAGTGTGGGAACTGGCACCTCTTTAAGGGGCACTAAATAGAGTAGCTCCAAACCACAAACCAAAGGTATTCCAAAAGAAGTGCAGAACTTTATTTGAAGTGCAAATAACACAAGGACATCACCCACTGTTCATTTAGTGTCTGCAGAGTCCTTTAAAAAGTCTGTGAATAGTCCGAAGTAAAATCCAGCAAGCCAAGCAAAACGACTGGTCCAAGTTCTTGCAGCAGCAAAATTGAAAGTGAGGGTCACACCCTCTGACATTGCCTGATGCATTTCGCACAGTTGTGCTTTATCAAAGGCTGATTTGTTTGACAACTTGTCTGTCTTAAATAGGGAGCTCTTAAAGAGACAGTACTGTTATATGTAACAATCACAACAGTTCTCAGTAGTAATAATAAATAACAGCAAATATCAAAAATGTGCAATGTGTTCATACCAAACATCTCCATATACAATAGAACAAGCCCTAATAATGTGCAAAAAGTTAAAAACTTAAAAAAGATAGAAAAGCATGCTGGCTAAATTCATTAGAGCACTAGAGAATATTGCACACAGTTCAAAATGACTCAGCAAGGCAACTGTAATCCATGATGAAAACTGAGGCAGACTCACCCTGATAGGTGGCAAGTCAATTTGTGCAAAGCTGAAAAACAGAGACATAATAATTAGAAAAGACACAATAAATAAAAGCAATATTTATAGTAACTACCTAAACCACACCCATCTAATGACATGCCTTCTAACAACACATAGAAAAAAAAGTTCATTTTTTCAAGAAAAGGCTTAATCTCTATTCTATCATTTAAGCCATGATAGTATATGGCTTGCATGGTAAAAATCCAATATTGTTCCCTTCTAAGGAGTAAATTATCATAATCACCCCCTCTTCTTGTCAAAACAGGTTTTTCAATGGTTGTAAATATAAAGACATTTTCATTTTTATTTCTAGCTCTAAGGACATGCATAGCAAGAGCATTAGTGTTATCCCTATTCAATATAGCTCCTGCATCTTCCTCAAAGTCTTTTTTTAAACAGCCTTTTTGTTTTCCCTACATAAAATTGTCCACACTTGCATACAGCCATGTACACCACCCCAGATGTATTACATGTGATAGAGTCCCTTACTCTTACATCTCTACCTGTAGCTGGATTTTTGAACCATTTAGTGTTTTTAACTTTCAGGCAATATTTGCAGCTACCACATTTATTGCATCCCCCACTACATTCGGTAAGCACGTTTCGTGGTCTATCTGGCAAAGCTTGTACCAAATGGATCACTGTATCTTTAATATTTTTACATCTACGGGAAACCACCCTTGGACCACTGTTGTCAATATTCTTTAGTCTCTGGTCCATAGTCACAAGGTGCCAGTGTTCTCTAACAATGGAGGCTATCTGCTGGGACTGGGTAACAAAAGTCTGGGTCACAGCTCCTATCCTTTGGTTTTTCAAGTAATAGTGTGTCTCTAGTTATTGCATCCACTTCCTCCATGGCTTTCATTATGACAACAATGGTCCAAGGATGGTTTACCATAGTGGTAGAAACATTAAAGAGCCCTTGGTCCATTCGGTACAACCTTTGCTGCTGTAAGAACTTGGACCAGTCATTTTGCTCGGCTTGTTGGATTTTACTTTGGATTATTCACGGGTTTTTCAAAGGACTCTGCTGACATGAAATGAACAGTGAGTTCTGTCCTTGTGTTAATTTGCCCTGAAATAAAGTTCTGCACTTCTTTTGGAGAACCTTTGTTCTGTGAACTGTCTGGTTTGGGGCTACATTATTTAGTGCCCCTTAAATAGGTGCCAGTTCCCACACTGCTTGTAGAACTTTAACTTTTAACCTGGCACTGCTGTTTCCTGACTGCAGTCACAACCCACCTCATACTTGACATAAAAAATACCACTCATTTTAATGGTCCAGAAGGTAAAGAATTTTATGACCTGTGACACTATGAGAGTAGTGTACTTCTTGGAGTGCAGTTGTGAAGTCTTTCATGTGGGTCACACCATGCAGCAATTTAAAGTGTATGTGGGTGAACATGTAAGGACCATCCCCCCAGCCTCCAGGATACCCCTGTGTCTGTCTCACACATTCTTAAATTTCGTGACTGTTTCAGCCCCAGCCACCTCCTCTGGAAGGCCATTCCATGCGTCCAACACTCTGTCTGAGAAAAAAATACTTTCTTACGTTGCCCCTGAGTCATCCCCCCTCCAACTTCATACTGTGCCCCCTTGTCTTGGAGCATCTCTTACTTTAGAAGATGCCCCCTCCTGTACTGTGTTTATACCAGTGAAGTATTTGAATGTCTCTGTCATGTCCCCCCCTCCCTCCTCTCTTCCAGGGAAAATATAATTAACTCCTTTAGTCTTTCCCCATAGGTCTTCCCATGTAGGACCTTCACCATTTTAGTTGCCCTCCTCTGCACTACCTCCACCCTGTCTATGTCGTTTCTCAGGTGGTGCCTCCAGAAGTGGATGTAGTAACTGAGGAACTCTGGGAGGAGTTCACTGCACCAGGTTTCTGTGATGGCCACTAGATCCAGGTACCCCCTGGCTATGGCAGCCTCTAAGTCCTCAATTTTGTTGCTCAAGCTATGGACATTTCCACACATGACTCTCCATATGTTTTCCCCCTCCCTTCGTACCATCCCCTGTTCTAGTCTCATTCCCCACTTTTGGTGGAGTGCCAGCTAGGTTCCCTCCTCCCTTGCCTACCTTCTCTTTTTTCCTAGCCTCATACTCTCCCTTTAACAGTTTAAATACAAGACCCCGTCCATGTACCCTTTTAGCTTCTCCCTGAGGACTTTCAACCCCTCCTCATTTAGGTGCAGCCTATCCTTTGAAAAAAGTCAATGATGTCTGCTTTACTGCCATAGAAAACGTTTTTCTGAGCCTGGGGAAGGGGGCAACCTCTAGGAACTGATAGGTAGATGTGAGGGTCTCTGGATATTTAGGCTACAGCTTAGAGAGGGCAGACGACTCAATGAAAACGTAGAGTTGGCTGCATTTTTTTAATGATCTCTGTGTTCACATCCAGCATGTGCTTCATCTGATGTTTAGTTTCTCAAATGATGCACATGTATGCCACTTCATTTACCTCGGACCTTGATATATGTATTTGCATTTTTTAATATATTATTATTTATTTAGTTTTTGTTTACTGGGTAAGTGCACTAGACAACAGCAAGCTGCCTATTTTCAGATATGACCCAGGAGGGTTACAGAACAAATCTGCACAGTAAATTGCAAACATAAGTACAGAAGATAACTCAGCATTGGAAATGTACAGGATACGGTCAGGGATATATAGTCAGCACTACCTACAAAACAATTATAAAGCATAGCTATTTTAGGATGTATCAGTAGAACCCCTATAAGTGCCAAAAGGACTGGAGTTACAAAAATTAGAGCTTCTCCAGTTGGTTCAGGCATTCATATAGTGGTTATACTGTAGATATCCCTTATCGTATATCTGTGTGCATACCATTCTGCGAAAAATTGCTTCATATCAAAATTAAAAGGTCCAAATGGCACATGACTTTTTCTTATTTTAGGTTTTTCCCTCAGGGAATGGAATATTGGTGTACTTTTCTAACTGATGCATGTATATGGTATTTTAGTATGAGGCACTTGCCTCACCCTCTTACCTTCGTACCCTGACAGATGGGCATACTTGCCATTATAGCTACAATATTTTCATTGGGCCAGTCATCTCTTTTTAAATATGTATTGATTTTGCTCTCTCAAGAATAATATTTTTAACTTCATTTCATTGAAGTCCTAGACTGAAAAATAAAAGATGTAAAAAGAGAGCAAAGGGCAAAAAATCTTTATACCATGGGAAGCACATATATACTAGAAACTCATTTGTGTAGTACAAATGTGAATGTCTCCTGTTTATATTTTAGAGGAAGTCTGTCTGCATATCAGGCTATCTACAGAGGCCATGCACTTTGAACTGAGTGTCTTGACCTCTGTATCTGCAACTAAATGTCATAAACTGGGATATGATTTATATACATTTTAATCCCTAGCATTTAATTGTGTTTACATTCCCCTCCTTCATGTTTTTGATATCTTTAAGCATAGTACCTAATGTATTACCTTTAAACACCTGGGACTGGATTTTCAAAACTGTCTGTTTTTGGCGCCCATGCAGAAAACCTTTTGGCTCCGTAAGACTTTTTCCCATGCACCGTATTTTCAATGGCAGAGCTGTTTATGACTCATGGCACAATTTATAGCAGCATGCAGCCTTTGTTTGTGCAGCCACACCAAAATTCCATGCTTGGCAGTACTGGACATAGCTTTACCGGCAAGACAGAAATGGTTCTGTTGGTGCCCCCGTCCCCCACAGCTTGTCCACCAAATCTGTCCAAAGCTAATAGACACCTCTGAAGTGGATACCCAGCCCCCTATTGCACATAGACAGTGCTAAACAGGGTTGTTCTGGGTGTCCGTAGGGCTAATTGATGCCCCCTCAGCTATGCAGCTGCCCGTGTAGAAAACAGAAAAGCCCATCTGTGTGAGGATCTTTTTTCTGCACTGGTAGCTGCAGAATGGAATGTAGTCCCAAATGTGTTTGAGAATCCAGCCACTTGCCTTAAGTTGATCTGTTATACAGCTTGGTACTACATGGGTTGCATCATCTCTGATGAAGCCCTATAGCCGATGGGGCGAAATGTTCAGTGTGACATAGTACATCTGCAACATGAAAATAGAGTGTGTGTTTTCTCACTGTCAGTACTGATTTTTAATGTCACTTGTTTGCACTGATATTTTAAATAAATATGTATAACTAAATAGCTATGCAATTGTGCTGAGTCTCCTTGTCTCAGGTGCATTTTCTCCAGTTTGTTTTTTGATTTCATATCTGTTAACGCACTGAGCAGTTCCTGGTGCGCCCCCTTTTATAGATATCACTTGGAGACTTTTCCTTTGTAGATTCCTCATAATGAAGATAACAAAATAGCTAAAAATATCCCAAGTGAACTGTTTGTTAAAAGACGAATAACTAGTCATGTTGTCAGCTTATGTTAAGTGCTACTTAACTCACATTAAATGTGTTAAATCTTATCCTGTTTGCTCTGTCTTCTGTATATTTGACCACAGTTCAGGATATAATTAGAAAGAAGGTAAATGAATTAAAACAAACATATACTATACAAAATAATGTCTGGACAACCATACACAGCAAGGCTTCTGTCTCAGTCTCAGGCTGAGAGGACATCATACAGACATCGAGCTTTGCTCTTGAGGTCCATGACCTCATCTCACACCTCGATGGAAATACAACCTTATTGTATATGGCTGTCTATGCATTATTCTATATTCATTGCAAAAAACTTCATTAACACACCAGTTAGGGTAACATAATGCCAAAAACATAGGGAGTAGTGGTGTTATGGTTTACCAACCAGGCAGCAAAAGGAAAAAACATTAGGGTTGTAGGTCTCCAGAGTCTTGGCGAATCAGTGGTGGGGTCTTCCTTGGGGTTGTCAACCCTAATGCCCACCCCATTCTGTGAGCAAACAATGTCACACATGATCTTCTTTCTTCACATAGGGCCCACAGGGTCTTGCATGAAGAAAGGTACAACAAATTTTGTTGGCACAACACAAAGGTACAACAAATTGTGTTGGCAACCTGCGGCAAATCATACTTCTCTAGCTTTGAAGAGGGTATTGTTATGAGGCAGTGCCTTGGAGCTATACCTTATGCTTTGGATTGGAGGCTACAGGCTGGGAGGGAAGGGAGACCCCACCACTGATTCACCAAGACTCTGGAGACCCCAAACCCTAATGTATTTCCCTTTTGCTGCTTGGGGGTGGGGGAGTTAGGGTTGGAAACCCTAATGCTACATTTCCCTACTTTTGTGGTATTAAGTTACCCTAACTGGTGCATTAATGACGTTTTTTGCAAATAATTTTTCTTCTTTTTGAGATAGTGGAATCATATCCTCATTCACGCAGATCCCTTTGGGACTTGTATGAACAGGTGCAGATATATGTGGCCTACGGAAGGGCAGGGCCCTGCCAACCCTGTCATTCGTGCAGCATCAGATGTCAAAAGTTACCAAACTTATGAAAGTGCATTGAAAAATGTCAATGTACCTTCATAACTGTTGTTTTTATGTTGTCTTGCACCTGCACAAGAAACATGTTGCTGTAACTTTGGAATAGCAGGTTTTGGAGGCACAGTCGTGCTGCGGCCAGTGGCGCCACTGCTTTTTCAAGCTGGGCTCCATGGCACAAATTAAATTGTACACTGTCTATGACAGCAGTGCAAAAACGTGCCACCACCTTCAAACATTTTAGCCGCTGCAATGAGGGAGCTTCACCTCACTGCAGGGCGTGCCTTGTGCGGTCTAACATTTTAATACTGCCCACCCTCACAGTCCTTATGTAGCCAACTTCGGGGGTGCCAATGCCCCTGTTGGCATATGTGCCCCCTTTCCTGCTGTGGTGTGCTGAGGGGGTGCCCAATCCTCCTCATCATCATGCCTCCAAATGCAGACATCCTTGCAGATGGGGGTGCCCAATCCCCCTGTCGGCATGTTAACCCCCCCGCCATTTTACTGGCACTGCCCCTGATTGTGTGCCACACCCACACTGGGAGCCCACCCCAGTGTGGGTGAAATGACCCCTCCCAACCAATGTGCCACACTGGGAGCCCACCCCAGTGTGGCCACAACCTGTAAAAAAACAGAAAATGGTCCGCAGTGATTTTTTTTTACCTGAAACAAAGGAAATGGTCCCTCGCTGGCTGTTGGTGCCCCAAGCCCGCAACCACCCTCTGTGCATCCCACCTCTCCACACTCCCCCTCACCCCATACTTACCTCCGGAGCCCAGCGCGATGGTCTTCGGTGGACCAGGAACATGTCTGCACTCTTCAAAGCCGACCGCAAACTGAAGAAATGCCGGTAAGCTGTATGTCATAAATAGGGTTTTTTTCAACTTTGGTGCATATCTCAGGTGTTTTGGGGAATGTTGGCACCAAATTTTCAACATGGGGTTATTGGGACCCCTCCTCCTGAATTCAGGCGTAGTCATTGTGTTATTCGGTCTTGAAAGGTGATTTTGCGGTTACTGCATGAAATCACCTTTTGGAACTGATTAACAAAACGATGGTGCCACTGTTCATGAGGTGGACTCCCTAAAAGCCTATGTTGCAAATTTGGTGAAAAAATTCCCAAAAATGACCGTGTTATGAGCGTGCATTGCGCAGTTCCCACGCACACTTGTAACTTCAAGAATGTTTAATATTTTTGCTCCAGATTTTTAACATTGCCATTTTTTCACACCTCCTTATGAATAGTGCAGCTGTCATTTCCCACATCATGCCTGAAATGTGTTTTTGCATATCCGGTGCACAGCAGCGTAGTCGCTGTAGTAAAACAATGTTCAGGACAGAGTAAGAAAATCACAGTAACACTGTTCATGAGCAGAGGTCCCAAAATGCCTATGTGCCTATGTTGAAAATTTGGTGAAAAACTTCCAAAAAATGACTGTGTTATGAGTGTGTGTTACGCAGTTTCCACGCACGCGTTTAACTTCGAGATTTTTAAATATTTTTTCTCTAGATTTTCAATATTGCCATTTTTTCACACCTCCTTATGAAGAGTACAGCTTCATTTTTCACATCCTGCCCAAAATGTGTTTTTGCACATCCAGCACACAGTGGTGCAGTCGCTGTAGGAAAACAATGTTCAGAACACAGTAAGAAAATCACAGTAACACTGTTCATGAGCAGAGGTCCCAAAATGCCTATATGGAAAATTTGGTGAAAAAAATCCACAAAATGACCATGTTACAAGTGTGCATTGTGCAGTTTCCATGCATGCTTGTAACTTCGAGAATTTTTTATATTTTTATTCCAGATTTTCAACATTGCCAATTTCACACCTCCTTATGAACAGTACAGCTTTATTTTCCCCATCCTGCCCGAAATGTGTTTTAGCACATCTGGCACACAGTGACATAGTCGCTGTAGGAAAACAATGTTCAGGACACAGTAAGAAAATCACAGTAAAACTTTTCATGAGCAGAGGTCCCAAAATGCCTATGTTAAACAGCTGGTTAAAGAATTCCACAAAATGACTATGTTACAAGCGTACATTGCGCAGTGTCCATGCACCGTTGTAAGTTCGAAAATGTTTAATATTTTCACTCCACATGTTCAACATTGCCATTTTTGCACACCTTCTTATGAACAGTACAGTTGTCATTTTTCACATCCTGCCCAAAATGTGGTTTTGCACATCTGGTGCACAATGGCACGGTCACTGTGGGAAAACAATGTTTGGGACAAATTAAGAAAATCATACTGCCACTGTTCATGAGCAGAGGTCCCAAAATGCCTATGTTAAAAATTTGGTGAAAGAATTCCAAAAAAACAGACTGAATGTGTGTTGCCTAGTTTTCATGCACGCTCGTAACGTCAAGCATTTTTAACATTTACACTCCAGATTGTCAACATTGCCATCTCTTCACACTTCCTTATAAATGGTGCAGCTGACATTTTTATGTGGTGCAGAATGGTGCGGTCACTCTGGGAAATCAACATTCAAGACACATTAACAAAATCACAGGGACACTGTTCATAAGCAGAGGTCCCACATGCTTTCATGAAGTGGGGTCACAAAAAGGCCATGTTGAAAATTTGGAGTGCGAATACCAGCAAACACCCAGGCCATTAGGGTTTCTAACCATAACACCCCACCCTGTTCAGACTAACAGGCATCAGAGTGTGCCTTTGGATTGTCGGCTGTAATGCTCACACCATTGCATCCCCGCCCTGCAGCCACTGACAGGTATCCAGGTGTGTCTTGGACTCTTCAGCTCCAAAGTTCACCCCATTCTCTTATGCTACACCCATCTCAACATACTTCCTTATGAAATGGGGTGAGCATAAGGCCTGATGACCCCAAGGCACAATGCGACACTTGTCAGAGTCTGCAGGGTAAGGTGAAGTGAAATGGCATTAGCGTTATGGCCAATGACCCAAAGGCATACCCCAGTGCATATCACTCTCTGCAGGGTGGGCTGGGGTTCACGTCAGTTCTATGCTTCACTGACATTCCTATTATGCATCTCTCTAAGTCTTTGCACTACCAATGCCAATGCCAGCAAGACAACATTCGACATTGACAAATGTTTGTTTAATATTTTGACCCATTTCAAGATAGCCTTGTTACGAACCCACCTCATGCACCCGATATGTGAAAATTTTCAAATCTCGGCCGAAACATTATTCCATGGTACAGGTGCAAAAACATATTTTGGCCAGGTTTTGAAAAATGTCAGGTGTCATGTTCATTAGGTAATGTGAATATATGACAATGTCGAAAATTTGTGGTCAGAATACGTAAAATTACTGAAGTTATGAGATTGCATTGCAAAATTTCAATGTACACTCATACTGTAACTGCTATTTTTAAATATTTTGACCCCAAATTTTCAACACAGCCTTTTTATGACCCCACCTCATGAACAAAGGCAGTGAACATTTTCAAATCCTGCCGAAAGGTGATTTCGCCAAGTGACTGTGAAATTGACTTTTGGGCCTGAATTGCATAATTCCACTGCCATTGGCCATGAGGTGGGGTCCCAAAAAGGCCATGTTGAACATTTGGGATCAAAATATGCAAAACTGACAAAGTTATGCATCAAAATAAAAAAATCAATTGAACTACATTGAACCACACTTACTTTAGTTTCTCATATTACAGTCGTCAGTTCCAGCAGTGAGGCATGTCTTTGATTTATTTATTTATTTATTTATTTATTTATTTATTAAAATCTTGGATTACAGTACCTTTGAGCTAGAAGCTCATTTACAGAGGTCTCACGTCAATTAGCGATGAGAATACCAGGTAGCAAAAGCAGAGAGAAGTTACAAAATAAATGGAAGTTAAACAACAAAGTAATAAGAACAGTTATTTTGGCAGAAATTACAGCAAACATGTTTAAACAAGCAGTTTTTGTCATAAGTGCATTAGACATGGAAAGAGAAATAGCAATATTATATTGCTAGATTTTAAGTGTTGTAATGGGTTACACTAAAAGTGAATAAATCCTTAGGTTAACGAGAGTGGATAGATTGGGAGTTTAAAAGGAGAGAGCTATGGGGTGGTAGAAAATAGATCTACAGTAGATTATAAGGCAGGTTGAGAAGGTAGTTAAGTATGGGACAGGAGACAGGGAGGATAAAAGTATGGGACTGTAGGGCAGTAGAGGAGGACAAACAGAGGGGTATCTTTGGTAGAGGGATACACTGGGGACGGGAATGGGGGAGTTAGAGAGTCAGAAGGTGAGGGGGACTTCTATATAGTAAATCCAAGCTCTGTATAATGAGTCGTCTTGGTGATATTGGGTAGAAGGGTTAAGAAGGGGGGGATGACCAAAGCAAAGGGAAGGAGGGAGTTGTAGTGCTGGGAGTACCAGCTGAACTGTATGGTGTAGATAGGAGTTATAAGCGAAAGTAAGAGGTTAGACCACACATTCACAGATATTGCTAGAGGCTAGAGTGGCCTGAAGTTTTGATTTAAAAGGGCCGAGTTTGGTTTCCTTAATTAAGTCATCACTGAGTGTGTTCATCCAGAAGGGTGCACGGTACTCATAGGATCATTGACCTTGGGTGGTTCTGTGGAAAGGGACTAATAAGTGTTGGCTGTTTGACCCTCTAGTCCGCCTGGATTTGTTGGTCAAACAGATGATATTACGTACACCAGTGGGGGTTAGGCCTAGGATGGATTTCTTGGCAAGAAGGCAAACTTGGTACTGTTTTCGGGAGTGCAAGTTGAGCCAGCCTGTTTGCGCATAAAGCTCACATGTGAGCGTATTTAAGGCAGTGAGCACCTAACACAAGTCTGCATGCCTAGTTTATAGTTGTTTTTACCCGTCTGAGGGCAGAGTTGGTAGCAGCCTCATAGACAACTAGACTGTAGTCTATTAAAGATAGCACTGAACTCATAACAGCAATTTTTAGTGCTTCAGTTGTTGGGCACTGTTTGTACCTGTAGAGCTGTCCCAATCTGGCGTTAGCGGATTTAGTTGCAAGGTTGTGTTTTGTATTTGAGAGGGAGCTGTCTAAAGTTACTACTAAGCATTTACAATTTTGTACCATTTCTAGGGGTGAGTTTTGGTTGTTGAGTATGTTTGGTTGGTAGGACCTATGCTTGTTGTGTGAAGATGCAAAAATTATGGTTTTAGTCTTTTTGTAATTTAGTAATAGTTTAGATTTGAGGAATCAATCTTCAACTACCATGAAATTAGCCTGCATCTGACATTCAAAGGCTGAAGGGCCAGGGTGGGAAGAGTAAAGAACCGCATCATCTGCGTAAAGCAGGACATTGTCTTGCATAGCATTCAGGAGGTTATTTTAAAAACAAGCTAAAGAGTAGCAGGCCCAGCATGGAGCCTTGATGCACGCCTGTAATTACATCCTGATTTTCCAATAGGGTATTGAGGATTTTCACCTTTTGAACTCTACCTGTAAGGTAACTCCTGAACCAAGCCACCTATTCTGTGGAGAGTGGATCTTCATCCTGGGACCTGTTCAGGTGAGTGAGGGTGTGTGGGCAGTGTAGTGGTGGTGGGTGCTGAGTGGGAGGTCAGGGTGGTGGGGTCAGATAGACAAAGGACCATTTTCTATTTTACAGGTTAAGAAAAAAACATTGAAGGATGGGTTTCTTTATTACAGCTAACATAAATGTGAGGACAGCGATCAGAGGGTGAGGGTGCCACTAGACACCAGAGAAACATACTATACATGAGGTGATGGTGATCGGAGGGTGGGGGTGCCACTAGACACCAGGGAAATGTCATATACATGAGATGATGGCAATTGGAGGGTGGGGGGGCACCACTACACACCAGAGAAATGTACTATACATAAAGGGATGGAAATCAGGGGGTAGGGGCACCACTAGACACCAGGGAAATATACTACACATGAGGGGATGGTGGTCAGAGGGTGGGGGTGCCACTAGACACCAGGGAAATATACTACGCATGAGTGAATGGTGGTCAGAGGGTGGGGGTGCCATTAGACACCAGGGAAATATATTACACATGAGGGGATGGTGATCGGAGGGTGGGGTGGCACCACTAGATGCTAGGGAAATTTCATGTACATAAGGAGATGGCGATCAGGGGGTAGGGGTGCCACTAGACATCAGGGAAACATTGTATACATGAGGGGCAGCAATCAGATGGTGGGGGTGCCACTAAACACCAGGACAATGTATCATACATGACAGGACAGCAACTGGAGAGTGGGGGCACCCTAGACACCAGGGAAACATACTATACATGATTGGACAGTGATCAGAGGGTGTGGTGCCACTAGACAGCAGGAAAACATACTATACATTAGAGGACAGTGATCAGAGGGTGTGGGTGCCACTAGACAGAAGGGAAACACACTATACATGAGGGGACGGTGATTGGAGGGTGCAGGGTGCCACTAGACACCAAGGAAATATACTATACATGAGGGGACAGCGATCAGAGGGTGTGGTACCACTAGACACCAGGGAAACATACTATGCATGAGGGGACAGCGATCAGAGGGTGTGGTGCCACTAGACACCAGGGAAACATACTATACATGAGGGGATGATGATTGGAGGGTGTGGGGTGCCACTAGGCACCAAGGAAATATACTATACATGAGGGGACAGTGATGGGAGGGGGCAGTGCCACTCGACACCTGGGAAATGGTGGCTTATTGCTCTCAGAGCAGCCCGCATTACGGGTTCCAGCTGCAAAACTCAAGAAAGTCCTGCTGTTCTCATATAGAGAACATGGGTAAACAACTCTTCTCTCTAAGCTGAGCACCCTGGATTTTGGGTGTCCAGAAAAGGTATTTTTGGCAATGTTTTAAAAAAACAGACATCAGAATTAAATTAAACAAGTCCTGTTTAGCTAGGTTCAGGTGTTTTTTTAAAAGTCAGAATTTTTATGTACTTTAAATGTTTGTAAGTTTAAAAAGTAAAAAGAAAATGGTGGTTATCTCAACTGTTTTTTCCCCCCATGACAAGTAAATCATTCAAATAACCACTCATGATATGTTTTTTTTACCTTTCACAATAGTTTTTTTTTATTTCGCGATAGTTTTTTTAACCAGCCAAACTTGAATGTTAACTCAAAAATCGTTATACTTTTTAAACAGTATAATATTTTTCCACCAAACCTTCCAAAGGCACACCCTTGGCATGGGCCCCTTCAATCCTTAAAATGTCATGAAAAAATTCTACATGGTCTAGGTTGTAGGTGAGAGCAAACAATACCCAATGTTAAGTATAGGGGGAAACCAAATGTGCTTTTTTTTTGGGGGGGGGGCATTTTTTGGTGCTCTGAATCTTGGAAATCATACAAGACATCATCACAGAACTCTCCATATCTTGAGACTCTGACAGCCTGACTGCACATGCCAAACTGTGGGCTATTTTGTCAAATGACACCAAAGTTATTAAGGTGCAAAATTTGGGGTTTAACACTAAACAGCCTACTCAACCCTAACTATAGGAACACTACCATGCCCCTATAATGTTGTAGTTAAGCACAGCTGGTAGCAAAAAAAAGGTATATGAGCAGCACATTCTCATAAATGTATCCACTAAAACATTTTAGAATGTAAGTCCTATTTTCCAGTCATCTCCCATTCGTGTCTGTGAAATGTATAAACAGAAAAGCATTTTATTTAGTATTGTAAATAGTACATGGTATACTATTGTTGTGTGTAGAAATTCATGCACTCCCAGAGCTGCTGTACCACATAAATGATGTTGGAATGCTGTTTTACAGTACCACGGTAGCTATGTCACTACTGTGGTACACCAGCACATAGTAGAGTCTCCTGCCTGTTAATATTCCTCTTGCTTATTTGCACTGCAGAAACTTCATAATCAAAATATCAGCAAGAGTGAAAACACCCCAAGTAAACTACTTGTTAAATAATGAACTTTTAACAATGTTGGCAGCTCATGTGGTTATTTCTTAAAACAATAAATATTTTTAATGATATCTTGCTGTTTGCTGTTTTCTGTTTAGTTCTAAACAGAGGGAGAAAGGAGGTTAATGAACTGAAAGAAACATATACTATACAAATAATGTATTGGCAATCATATACAACAAAGCTATTTCCATCTTGGAGTAAGAGGACATCATAGAGACTTCTTGAGCTTCACTCTCGAGGTCTATTATGTCATCTTGCCTTCAGTCTGACTTTGGAAAAATTCTAAACTGGCTGCTGGCCAATAAGTTAGCCCTAAACCTTAAGAAAACTCAGGTTATGCTATTTGGGTCCTGGGCAAAAATCAAGGAATTTCCTGTATCACTGAATGTAGGCAGTGAGTATGGGCCCCCCTTGAGGGTTGTCAACTCCCTAAAATATCCAGGGGTCACCCTCAACACTCAACTTGAAATGTGTGTAAGGCATCTAATAGTAAACTGGGTCTGCCTACAGAGCAAAGAGCTGGCTCACTCTCGCAGTACGTCATGCCCTGGCTAAAGGTATCCTTCTCCCTACACTTTGTTATGGGCTCATAACCTTCACCCATGCCTCAAAAACCAGTCTGTCAAAATGGGATGTTGCTTATAATAATATCTGCCATTTGGCCCTCTCTGCCCCGACTCACTCACCGTTGTGAGTTATATGACAAACTGGAATGGCTTTCTCTGAGGAACCATTGAATGTTTGCACTGGGCTGCTTCACAGACAAAATTGTCAGAACTGCCATCCCCCAGCTCTAGCAGAGCTACTTAAGTCTGCAAACCCAGCTTACCTTCTCAGGTCAAATGACTCATCTCTCTTCCTTGTCCCAAAAACCATATCACTCATGGGAAATCATGCCTTTGCTGTGTGTGTGCACCTTGGATCTGAAACTCACTTCCTTCTCATGTTCGCAGCACCACCTCTCACAACAGCTTTAAAAAAAACTTTGGAATCATCTAAGACTCTCTGCGGCCTGTAATTGCACCTAAGCAATGTGTCCTCCATTTTATGTATGAATAGCACTTTACTGTTCCTGCATGGTAGCTGGCTGGGGCTGGCTCGAGTTTAAGTTTGAGCATAAACTCTGAATTTGTCTGCTTCTTTATTGTGTTTGTGACAATCTGTAATATTGTTTACTTTATACTAGCTAAATTTGTTCCACTGTTGTACCCTACATTGTCTGTATATCTCTTGAAATCCTGCTTAATCCTATGTAAACCTTTGTCTTTTGTCTGCATATTCCATGTAACCTCCAGGGTCACACCTGAAAATAGGCATATGTTTGTCTAGTGTGCTTACCTGGTCAACAAAAGCTGAATAAATAAATATTACCCTTTAATGGAAGGACAGCCTTGTTGTGTATGGTTGCTCATACATTAGTCTCCATTTGGAACCCTTAATACTTAGACCCCATGGGCATTCTACAGTAGTTCTAAGTTAGAACTCGAACCTCAGGGTTCTAAAAGGGTTCTAATCTTCTTAAAACTATAATAATGTATGGGGGGAGGCCCTTATTACTAAATGAAATCAAGCAGATCACAACCTTTTTATGCTATTGTTATGACATCACTCAGTTGTTAGCCCTTCTTGAGTATGTCATATCAATGGTATAACAAAACAGAATACTCACAACATACAATGTTCCGCTTTGAGAAAAATGTTTAAAATGCTGGTATTAAATTAATTGATTTGCACCAGGCTGTACCGATGAGTACTGTTGCGAAGAACACACAATAAACATTGTTGAGGAATCTTCCTGCATGATTTACAGCTGTTTAAGGTAAGAATTACTTAGAAAAGTAATTCAATCTGCAATTACACAGTCTTGCTAGCCCATACACTATAAAATATAATGTATGGTCTTTGATTAATAACCACGCTAAAAACACTTCTCGAGATTGCCATGACATCTGAAAACCTCTCAAGCTATGCTCTCGAGGTTTACAATGATGTCATGGCAACCTGTCAAACTGTTTACAGTTTGGTTATTAACTAAAGATCATGCATTATCCTCTATGTAGTTCTGACAACCTTATTAGCAGGTTAATTTGGTATATATGTGTGTAGCATCAGCCTGAGGCTCTTGGGATCCTCCTCTCTCAACTCTCCAAAGAGGCTGCCTTGGAGTTACTGAGACTGAGCTACACTGGGCAAGAAAGTCGATGATAGGCATGATACCTCCACATGGGAGAGCAGTGGGCCCATGGCTGCTGATAATCAGAGCTACTACCCCTTCCCCCACCCAAAGAAAGCCCAGGGATGGCCTGGGGCCAAAATAGAGGTGAAAGTGTGCAGCAGAGGTGTTAGGAGGGTGTACATCCCTTTATGGTAAAGGCATTCTGTTCCCACGTGCTTCTCACTGAGCGCCCTTGGACACAGCAGAAAGTCGCCCCAGTACCCCTAACTGGCTACAGGTTGGGCAAGGGTCCTATAGGCACTACTGGCATAGTTGCTTAGATATTAGGGTTCCAGATGGTGTCATGGGGTGGGCATATGTGGCATCTGCCAGGAGCTGGCTCAGCACTGGGGTCAAGGCATTGGTTTCCCATTGCAGGCCCCCACCTGAGTATGAAATTACAGTGGCACCCTGGGTTACAGGTGGCATGAGGCTGGACATCTCATATGTGAGGGGGTTCAGATTCCCACAATTGCCAAATGCTGGTGCTCAGGATGTGCCCTCACCCTGTAGACATGGGAGTCAAACCTGGTGCACCCAAATGGCTGGAAAAAATGAGGGGTTTCATTAGGAGGGTGATGAAGTCCCAAGAGACACTCCCTCAGTGAGTGTTTCCAGATGGTCAGGCCTATACAGAATGACCCAGGGTTCAAGAGTAGGCTCATTTGCCATTAAGCTACAGATATTAATGTAAGCTATTTTTCATTACAGACCTTGAATTCTACCAAGCGGAGGTGGTAGATGAGAAGGTGGGGATGGTGGGCAGGGTTTAGTTCAGCATCACCTCAGATGGACAGAAGAAATATGTTAGCAGACACCTCAGTGGAAAAGGGGAGAAACAGGTAAGCAGGATGGGGTATAGTAAACTACTAGACCAGATGATCCAGCTGAGCACTAGTACCAGTCAAGTTAAATAACAAGGCACACAAGATAAATAAAACAGACTAGCTGACAAGGACTACACCTGAGATAATCAATAAGTGAGGAGTAACAGAATCCACACATCACACACCCATCAGTGCTGTACAAGGGATATGTACCTACTCAGCCCACAGAGTAGCAGCACCACAGAATGCCAAAAAGCCCACACAGCTGCAGCCAAGTGAAATCATGCTAGAGTCCACACAGTACCTTGCACATGTCTAATAGCACTGCCAGAAGATGCAGTGGCACACAAAGGAGGGCTGAGCTGGGGTGCAGCAAATCCTGCCAACTGCCACCCCACACTGACACTCCTAGTGTGATACCCTTAACTCCTACCCTTTACTCTGACCTGTAGCTTAGGGAATGAGCAAGTTAAGAAAGGTGCACCTCCCACTTCAGCCTTGCAGCCCATTTGACTGGTGGCTCACAAAGTTCTCAGTTCAGATCTCCTGGTCCAGTCAATGGGTCCATGGGTCCTTTCTTCAGTGACCAGTGGAGGAAGGGAGATCCCAGCATTTGCTCCCACTCCTCTTGACCCCTGCTTCTAGTCATCTGGTAACTGCAGTAAGTGGGGGTTGCACAGTGGGGGCAATTTAAATTAAAACAGTTGCATCTTTGGGTAGGTCCTACCTCCTGCTTCAGCTGTACTGCACAATTGGCTGGTGGATCACAAAGGTCAAATAATTTGAGTGTTTTGGATTCCCAAGATAAATTGCTATGTAGCACGTGAATTCAACCTATTTTCAGCTAAATAAAGAGATTCAAGTGTTTGGACCCTGTAGCACGTGTCATATGTTCCACAGCACAATATCTGTTCCTGTACCCAAAGGGTAGAAACAAGGTGACCTGCTTTTCTACAGTTGTGCAAGGGGCTCCTAGTGAGCAGAACAACAGATATACCTAGACACAGAAGTGCCCTAGACCATGCCTACCCTGATCATCAGTGCACATTGAAGTAGCATGGCTACTCCAAAAGGCAAAAGAGGATGGGGGTTGCATCTGTGACTCAGTTTTGCTGAAGGAACAGGTAACCATTAACTGGGAATTCTGTGTCTACTTTCTGAAGGAAAGTTACCAAGGAAGGCCCCTTCCATTGATGATAAGGATCAGAGTGTCTGAAGCACCCAATCAATTCCTGAGGTTTCTGCATTGTGCTAATAAGGAGGAACCTGTAGTCTGGACTAATGAGTCCAGTAGTCCTGATGGCACTTGGCTCTGTGAAAGCAAGTGCATGAGAGGGGACAGGTGGGGGGATAAACTGATTTGTGAGAGACTGATGACAGCAACATTAGCATATTAGCAAGGGAGGCAGTATAGCACAGTGGTCTAAGGCTCTGAGCTGCAAATTTAGTGACATCCAGCAGACCAGACCTGGGTTTGAATCCCACAGCTTCCACTTGCATACTGTGTGACCCTAAGCAAGTCACTTAACCTCTTTGTGCTGCCAGGTCACTCCTATAAAAAAGCTTTCAGCTTATTGTGCTATACCTGGTTAAATAAAAAAATATATATATTGTGAGAGTGCATGCAAAATGGGCTTGCCTGTGAAATGAAGTGTAAGTAAACTTATTTTCCAGTCAGAGAGTAGGAATATAGGTATATATCATGTACACCTTGCTTTTTAATAATTTGTTTCTTTGAGTGAAGACAAAACAAAAAAGAATGTATGCCAACAACAAGGTCAGAAGTCCTGCAGCTCCTTAAGAAACAGGACCTTTAGGGCAGTGAGCAGCTGGAGCCATGTGCCCAGATTTCCCTGATGACATTCCCAGACTGCAGTGCCAGACAGGGTCCAGAACCAGGACTGATGAGCAGCAGGACCAGAAAAAGAGGATAAGAATGGTGGGGCATGAGACTGAGAGGTAGCATTAGATACAAATGCAATTGGGTGAGTTCAATTTATCAGGAGGTGAGGCCACAGCATCAGGAGCAACATGAGTTTGAGTTGATCTGTCTCTGCAGGCATTATCAACAAATATAAGTACTGGCATGGGAGGTCCATCTTAAGAAGCCAAAATTAATTTAAAAATAGTTCTATATTTTGTTGAGGAGTGGACTTTATTTTTCCTGAGGTCATTTGAGATTTTAAGCAAACAGTTTAACTTGGATAGGGATTCTTGGCAACGCACCTCACGCAATTTGTGATGGTCAGAGCACCCAGCCATCCCCAGTGAGCCTTTTTCTCTGTCTGTCACATCTTTGCTACTGAGACTGTCTGGACCAGTGTCACCGCTGCCAAGGTCCCATCTTTAGCAAGAGCTCAGACCCTGGTACTCTGATGGCTCTTCTCTGCCACCTTCTACCCTTTACACTCCCTGTAGTGAGGGTCTCTGCTCTAGGTAGGGCACACTCTACTCTCTTGGAGACCTTTTAATATGCATCCCTTTTATCCAAGAGTTCTTCTCTCAGAGGTGCAGTCACAAACAACCAGTTACTCCAATCTTAAAAAAAATAGCTAATTTATCAATTATAAATACAATAGTAATAATCAGGTATAACACTATTTACAGATAGCAAAACAACAGTACACATACAGTGTTATAAAAGAAGGCTTAAACTCTTGTGCAGATGTCAGCATGGCTCAGTTAGTAGTGCATCTGCCCCTGGACCAGAAGATCATGAGTTCTAGTCCCACACTAGGATTGGGCACATTCCTAAACGCTGGCACCTGAGTGCAGTATTGGGGGGTGCTGTACTGTTGGGGTGTGCTAAGCTTCAACTAAGACATTCAACCGATTTCCCTTCTACCCGTCCTGCTGGGTATCCAGGTGAAAGTAAAAGAACCCAAGGCACTTCTAGCAAAAGAGTAGGGATATTCTATTGGAAAAAATAATTAGTACAATATCATAAGCACTACATTCTTACATCACTATCCAATACATTTCTTTGTAATTATGTATTGTTACAGAAGAAATAGTTAGTGAAAAGCAAACATTCCTTTATGTTTTAATCCCCCAAAGGCTTTCAGGCAATCTATTTCATTAAACCCTTACTCATTATTGTCACTACATCTTAAAAATGTTTCATTGTCGAGTAAAATTCTTTCAACATCTCTTGCACCTTTTGTATAGAATTCCACTGCACATCTTTTTCATAAACTTCTTTAAGTGCTGATTCACATAAATTTCCTACTGCTATATATGACATTCATTGCTGTTGTAAAAAAATTACTTCTTGCTTGCCATAAATAGAATTTCAGGGATATATGTCATAATGGTGAAAGCCTAAAGGCGATCGCCATTATGCAGAAGTCGAGAGTGCCAAAAACTTATTTAGGCACTCTGACACCCCAACACACAGCAAAAGGGCACCGGGGACATAGTATTTTATGTTTTCTGTGGGAGGGATGCACCCCACCCCACCCCACACCCCCTACTAAAGGATTCTCAACTCCAGGGGGGTGCATGTTGGGGGGTGAAAACATTAAAAAAAAAGGTTTGGTTCAGATGCAATAAAAATGCACCAGTGCCCAGACCCAAACCCAGTACCCTGCCAACCAACTCTGGCAACCCACCCACCATGCCACGTGGTTGGCATGACAACTGACCATGGCACCACCCCCCACATCCCTTGCAGTGCATGTCTGATCCCACCCCCACACACGTGCATACGTATAATGACAGGATATCACTATAGTCGCCCATCCGCCCAATCCAGCTGCTGTATCCCTTTGGAGCCATTCCTGCAATGCGCTTGGGAGCAGGTCACCATTATTGTCAGCACCCTCTCCCCAGCACCCTCATCATGGGATACCAAATTTCAGATATGCAAAAAGGACAATTAATGTACTTTTATTATATTTCTGTAGTTGTCCTGTAAGTTTCCTTAACACTAAGTTCTTTCAACCATGTCAGCTTCCATCTTGTGGCAAGAAATTGCCATAGATTAATGGCGTATGGGCATTCTAATATAAAATGTTTCATAGATTCCTCTTGTGCCTGACATTCATAGTATGGACAAGATCTTTCATCTAATGCTTTATGTTTCAGATATCCTCTTACATTTAGCCTTCCATGTGTACTTAGTCATAAAATATCCCATATTCTCTGGGGTACTCTGGGGTTAACTAATTGTTTTATGGCCCATGATCTTTATTCAGGTGTGCAATATTTGAATGCCGGTTCTTGTGGACCAATAAAGAAATAATGCACGATAGGGTGTGTGTCGTGCTGGGATAACGCCACGCCTGGGGGGGGGGTTGGGCACGAGGCCGCAGGCCGATTGCGTCCAATGCCTCAGGCGTGGTGTTATCCCAAACGACACACACTCTGGAGTGCATTATTCCTATTATACAATGGCTCGTTGTTATACAGAATAAAAAAAACTATTTTAAAGTTGTTTTTGTGTGGAAAAATATTTTTTGTTTTTAACAGAAGATGAAACATGCTCAGCCATAAAAAAATCAATCAAATGATCATCTGCAAGTTCACAGTGAGGCTGAGACTAGACCTGTGGCGACGTGCTGGGGATAACGCCATGGGTCCAGCCCCAAACTGACCAATCACAGTCCAAGATTCTTTGGTGCCATTGTATAATAGTGCATAACACTTTATCATACAATTGTTTTCCTGAATAAGTCAATAACTGTGATTTTAATATTTTCCAAATATATAATTTCTTTACAGTTGGTCGTATATATTCTGGAATATGTAATTTTGGTGACAGTTTTGCTGGTTCTTCTCTCCGTTGTAACAAGAAGTCACTAAGAACTCCTTGAATCCATTCTTGTTTTAAGGCTAGGTGTAATGTACCTATACAAAACATTGTGTGAAAAAACACAATAGGATGTACCATTCCCACCCACCCTTTTGCTATAGGCAAATAGGTATATTCCCTTTTAATGGGGTTTAACTTACTCCCCCAAACAGATCCAGAAGAAGATGCTTAGTACCCATGTTTCCAAACTCAAGGGTAGTGGATATATTCATCTTACATAAAATAAAAGTGGCATAATAAACTGTTTTAAAATAAAAATTATTTTTGGTTTGGATAGTCTCCACCCTTTCCACTGGGACACTTTAACATCACATTTCTTCAAGGCTATTGTCTGGTTCTGTGAAGCCATATCCCCTTCCCCAAACTGTATGCCTAAACCTTTAATAGATTCATCACATATTTGTATTCTTGCTAGCACCTTTTTTTTCATTTTGCTTTTTGCTCCCCCATTACCACAACACATTACTTGGTAATGGAGGAGATGTGGTATTTCTAGTTTTCCTCCCCTTAATTCGGAGGACCCTAGTTCACAGTCGCGCATGCATGTGGAGGAGCACATGTGCTTTGTGGCACCAGTGGTGGCCCCTTCCTTCCTCCCAACCTAATGTTAGGTTCCCCAAGGCTTGGTGCTGCCATCTAGCCTCCACTGGGAGGCAGCCAAGAGCCGGGGAAACCCCATGTCCCTTCCCAGAGAGGAGAGCTTCCTTGCAGCTGCTCAATCCATTTTCTTGCCCTCTCCCGGGCAACCCTTGATGGCTCAAGCTCGCTCCCAAACTTGGGTCGCTGGCTTGGCGCGAGTTGTGGCATGCAGTGCCTCAACCCCCTGCACCACTGGGCCGGCCTCCTGCTACCACCTTTTGAAGTGTTTTTTGTACTCCAAGCTCTATACCCACACTTACATGCATATCTAACTGTGCTCCCAAAAGCTGGGAATATTTATTCATGACAGTTAATAATGCCCTGATACTTGAATCATTGTTCGGGAACAAACGCACATCATCAGCATAAGCTAATGTTTTTAGAACTCCAGTGGTGACTGGAAAAGGAATTCCTTCTATTGTCTTGTGTTCATCACATACCTTATGAAAGAATCTAGAAATGGTACATACAACAGTGGACTTAATGGACAGCCCTGCCTTACCTCTACTTTTACAGGAAGAGTTCACTGTCTGTCCCCCCCTCCCAGGAGGGACACTACTGATGCTTGTTCATATAAGGTTTGTATCCAACTTACAAATGTAGCTGGTATATCATAGTGTATTAAAACTTTAAACAGATAAGAATGTGCCACTTTATCAAATGCTTTGCTTTGATCCAGCGATATAAGGTACCCTGCTAAGTGATTTCTTCACAATATTCATAGCAGTCCCTTATGATGTATACATTTTCCTGAATTTTCTTCCCTGGTACTGCACATGTTTGAACTGGGTTCAATATAGAGTGTAAAATCAGCTGTAATCTGTTATCTAATATATTTGTCAGTAGTTTCCAATCTGTATTTAGTAAGCATCTTGCTCTCCAGTTTGGGAGTATAGTTTTGTCTCCTGATTTAAATACCAAAGCAATCCTCTTGAAAATCTCTCATCCATAGTATTTTCCTCTAACATTTCTTAATATACAGTATGGAGCATATCAGTTAAGTCATTACTAAATATTTGATAACATTCTGTGGATAGTCCATTCCACCCTGGGGACACCCCATTTTTCAGGGTCTTTATTACCTCCTCTATCTCCTTCTTAGTTATAGATGTTAATAATTTCTCTTTGTCTGTGTCTTTTATTGTGACTGTAATAGGGCTTAAAAAACAAGAGACATCTGTGTCTCTATCCTGGGTTTGTATATTCAGAGAATTTGTATAGTTCTTATTACTTCCCGTATACCTTTTTGCGAAGTTGTCAGGGTCCCCTTTGAATCTCTTAAACAAGTAATGATGGAGATTTCTACCCAGGTCACATGGATCCCCTGAAGAGGGTTTTGTGGTACCAACATTTAATTCTGTTGCTGAAGTTGCTGCTCTGTCATACTGACAGAGTTTCAGCTGTGATTTTAGATTTTTAATTTGCTCGGTATATAATGTTTTATTTACTAAAGAATAAACATGCTGTAGTTTCTGCTCAGTATTCACAAAAGAGGAGGGGGAGGTGCCTAATCCAATTAACAGAAGCACTCTGGATGGGGGGTCGATCCCAGTCCTTTCACAGAAGAAAGGGTTCTGCAAGAACTCCTAAAACTGAAGGTGGAAAAAGCAATGGGACCTGATGGAATTCACCCCAGAATTCTAAAAGAATTACGGGGAGAACTAGTAAAACCACTGACTACCCTTTTTAACAAATCATGGGAGGATGGTGTGGTATGTGAGGACTGGAAGAAGGCAGATGTGATTCCCCTTTACAAAAGTGGGACCAAGACAGAGGCAGGAAACTACAGACTTGTCAGTTTGACCTCTGGAGTAGGGAAAGTGATGGAATCACTTCTGAAGGAAAGAATGGTTGAGTACCTAGAGGCCAGTGGGGCACAGGACCCAAGGCAGCATGGGTTCATAGCAGGAAGGTCATGTCAGACGAATCTAATTGATTTCTCTAACTGGGTGACCAAAGTAGTAGACCAGGGAGGGGCTGTGGACATGGCCTACCTAGACTTTAGCAAGGCATTTGACACAGTGCCACACAAAAGATTAATAGTCAAATTAACCAGCCTGGGAGTGGGTCTCAGTCTGGTAGCCTGGGTAAAACATTGGCTGGACAACAGGACACAGAAGGTAATTGTAAATGGAGTCCACTCTGAAGAAAGAGGGGTTACTAGTGGGGTACCATAGGGTTCAATACTGGGTCCAGTCCTTTTTAATGTCTTCATAAGTGACATTGCAGAGGGACTGGAAGGAAAAGTATGCCTCTTTGCAGATGACACAAAGATATGCAACAGGGTTAATACACAAGGAGGCATGGAAAGGATGAGAAGGGACTTGGCAAGGTTGGAGGAATGGTCGGAAGTATGGCAGCTAGGATTCAATGCAAAGAAGTGCAAAATAATGCACCTAGGAAACAAAAACCTAGGGAAGATTACACAATGGGGGTAGTAACAAAAAAAAGGAAAGGGATCTGGGGTAATCATATCAGATGACCTTAAGGTTAGTAAGTAATGTGAGAAGGCAGTAGGGAGAGCTGGGGGTATACTGGGATGCATAGGAGAGGCATCACCAGCAGAAAACAAGAAGTTGTTATCCTCTGAACAGACAGTTGGTGAGACCTATCTTGAGTACTGCATCCATTTCTGGAGACCCCATTTCCACAAGGACATAGACAGGATAGAGGCAGTCCAGAGGAGGGCAACTAGAATGGTGCAGGGTCTACAAGAGAAGCCATACGAGGACAGACTAAAAGAGCTTAATATGTATACTCTTGAGGAAAGGAGGGAGAGGGGGGACATGCTAGAAATGTTTAAGTACCTCAGTGGAATCAACAAAGTCCAAGAGGGTAGCATCTTTCAGAAAAAGAGACATGCAAGAACAAGGGGACACAATTTAAAGATGGGGGTGGTTCAGGGGTAATGTGAGGAAATATTTTTTCACAGAGAGGGTAGTGGATGCATGGAACAGCCTTCCTGAGGAGGTTGTGGGGTCTAAAACTGTGGGAGAATTCAGGAATACATGGGACAGACATATGGCAATTCTTGTGGGGGGGTAGGAAGAAATAAGCTGTTAGTTGACTAGGATCTGTGGCTTCTCCTGTAGGTAGGGAAATGGGCAGACTAGGTGGGCCAAGCTGTCCTTATCTGCCGTCAAAGTCTATGTTTCTAGTTGATTTCTTGCCTGAATGTATTTTTAAAATCTTTCATTTTGTGTGCATTTTCCATAGTTTTGAAATCATATTTGTATTTCCTTCTTAGTATCTTGCCACCATTCACCTGCTGAATCGTACAGACAATAAACTGATTTCCTTGCTAGTGACAATTGTCTAATTCCCTTTTGTACTCGTGTAGCTAGTAGCAGAGCTGCATTTAACCTCCACCTTTCCCCTTTATGGCAATAATCCTGTGTGTCATGTACTACCATTTTTAACATTAAACAGCCAGAAAATTCTATTTGCACAGTATTTACTTCTTGCAAGTGTATTCTAGGAGAAATTAAAAAATAGTATATCCTGGTTTCTAAAGGGCATCTTACATATGTTTTCCCCGACTATGATCCTTTAACTTTATACATGTTCTATTAAACCTCCAGTGTCAATACAATACTTCAATGCCTTTGAGTCACAATACACTTTCTTACCTTCTAAACTTCTGGGATGAATATCTAAGATGCAGTTAAACTCTTTACCCACATAAATGTTCCTAGTGGTAACCAAGAAAGGCTGTAATTTTTCAAATAATGCAGCCCTTTCAGATTTTATATGTGGAGCATATATATTTATTAGCCTACAGGACTGGCCTTCCCATGTTCCATCTAAAATCATCAGCTGTCCTGGGATTAAATCAGTTTCTGTAATGTAAATTTTGTTCCATAAAACAATATTCCCACCCCATCTGCTTTATCTAACACAAATGACTAGTATGAAGGTCCCCATCTCCATGCTTTTTATGCTGAGATAAGGTAAAAGTATCCAGCATTTATGTTTCTTGCAGAAAAATATCAAAGTTCATTTGCTCTAATAATGAAAAAAATGTGTTTCTTTTGACTCCATTTCTAATACTGCATACATTTAAGGTGGTTAATTTCAACTGCTCCATATGCAAGAGTGTGAAAAGAAAATTTCAGTACTAAAGTAATATGTCTGCATTATTATTTTCCTTCTATGTGTTTCTTTTTCCTTTTTTTTCTTTCTACCATCTTGATCTTCCACTGATAGTAATGAATGGGAGGAAGTATCCGAGTCCTGTCCTCCAATATCTGAGTCTCCCCATTTTTTTCCCCCTGACATTAGTTCAAATCTATTTTCAGTGGGAACTTCTGTTGTCAACAAAGGTTTTAACCTAGTACTGTTTCTTGTAACTGGTTTTGTCCAGACATGCGAAGGGGGCATTTCATTCCCTGCTTCTTCCTGAATGGTGGAATCAGTAGCAGAGTTAGTTTCAGCATTTTGTGATTGTTCTGTCTGTTTGCCTTGTGTCACTTGTGGTTCCTTCTCCTTTGCTTGCTCTTGTCTTTTCCCTGTATTGTCTTTCTTCTGCCACTCCATATCTGCTGTATCTGCAGGAGGGTGCGCGGTATTGGAAAAGGCTGAAGTGAAAGTGCAGGCTCTATTTGTCTCATCCATATGGCTATGAGCATTTTTTTCTGTGCTTGTTTGATCAAAAAATCTTGATCAGCCTTATCCTTGTGATTGTGTGCCAACCACGGGCATTTCTGAAACACATGTCCTGGGGTATCACAAATTACACTTTGCAAAGTTTTTACAGGTTAAACTAATATGATCATATTCACCACATAAGTTACATCTGAGCTTGTCATATGTGCTTGCCAGATGGGTTCTTTCTCCACATTTATAACAAGCTTTCTGCTGCTTTGTGTAAAAACACACACCCCTGTCTTTTACTAGAAAAAAGCTGTTTGGAAGATATTGTATCCTAGATTCATTCTAAGTTTTTCTCTAAAATTCTATCCACCAGTCCAAAGGGATTCAGAGCCTATGTTAGGTTTTGGGGCACTTAGGACTTCATATCTTTTCTGTAACCAGCAATGCATATATCCCACATTCACTCCCTCATTTCGGAACATTACTGTGATTTGTTTAATCATGAGTTTAGTTAGGGGAATCACAAGGAAGGGAGACCAGAGTGGCCAAAATTTTATTTGATTGTCCTTTGTCCAAAACCTTACAAGACCTTGTGGAGTGTTAAAGCTGACATCCAAATTGTCTTCCCCAGAAATATAGATTAGAGCATGAACATCAGAAGGCAGAAAATGCAATGATTCTTTTATTCATTTTTTGCCCACATAAGCCCTGTCAGGATGAGGGTCCATGCCTCCTTTGTACCTTACTTGAACTGCATTTTATCAGGGTAGAGGTGCAGTTCTGTCAAACAAGTCTGCATTAGCCGGCCCAGTGGCACTGAGGGTTGAGGTGCTGGATGCCATACCTTGTGCCACGCCGATGACCCGAGTTCAGGAGCGAGCTCGGGAGTCGGGGGTCGGCAGGGGAGGGAGAAGTATCGAGCGCCTGCTGGGCTGCTCACCTCTCCTGGGTGGGAGGTCATGGGTTGTCCAGTGCTCTGGTGACCCCTGGTAGAGACCAAGGGACACCATGAGATGCTGGGTTGCACGCAAGGAGCATGGCTGACACAGGCAGGGTTGCCGTGCACCACAGCATCAGACATGCATCATGCACAGGGGGGCTTTGGGGTTACATTCAGAAATACCCCTCCAGCCCAGATAGGCAACGGCCCTGCCAGTGCCATTGCAACACGCCCAATGCTGGTTCCCCGCTACTGCCCCTTCGGTCTCCTCGGGTTGTAGTACCCCGACCCGGGGAACCGTAATGAAGATGGTGGGGGAACACAGCTGGCGGTAGAGCTACACAGCGAGTGTAGTGGCCTGAGAGAGTTCCAGGTTGGAGGGCCAGAAATAGAATAAAAAAAAAAGTCTGCATATAGGGGGAGGGGTCTCTGGGGTGTAGGTCCATTATTTTCTTCCTGGGATTCCTCATCACTAGACTCTCCATTCTGTTGTCTGTGACTTGTATTTCCAGAGTCAGTATGAGATTCAGAAGCACAGTAAAGAGCCGCCTGTTGGGGACCAGGTTCAGCGTGACAACAACGAAACACAGTTTAGGTAGGTCACGGAACTCATTCACAGCAATAAAAAAAACTGATGTCCAAAAAACAAATTCTTCAAGACTTTTAACAGCTTTATTGCAGCAAGGCAGGAAACCACAGCAGTGGACACAAAGTGCTGATGTTTCACCTGGTTGGCTTTATCAAAATATACCCCTCTAGTGTTGATTTGTAATTTATACACATATAAATAAATCATGTGACCAGATCCAAAACTCATTTAAAGAGCCAGTGCTAATATTCAAATAGTAGTGCACATAAGTGCTATATAAATACATATTTCATATTCAGATCTAGTCAAACATGATATGTTCAAATACAGACAAACACACATATACAAAAATAAAGAAGGTGTACATTTCATAACGACTGCTTCTACCAAATAAGAAACAAAGCTCAGCTCCAAAAGAATTATCGTGTACATAATGCTGTCTCCAAAATCACTTATCAAGGGGATGGGTACAGAATCTTAAAACAAAAATAATTCTTTTAGTATTCCTCCTGTACTGATCTTAAAAAGAAAAAGTGCCAAAGGGCTATCCTGAAATTCATTAACAGCAGAACATAGAAGGGAGGAAAGTTCCACGTCATAATGCCATTTGGGTGAGTGTACATCGCAGAAAATAAATAACAGCAATGTACACGTGCAGTGATGGGATTGCACCCCCCAACTAAAGATTCTCAACTCCAAGGGGGTGCATGTCAGTGGAGGTGTAAAACTTAAAAAAAAAAAACCTCAGCTCTGATGCAAAAAGCGATGCCTGCCCCAGAACTGAATGTGGCACCCTCCCAACCCCAGCCAGCCACCCTCACCACCATGCCACACGGCCAGCTCAGCAACCGACGTGGAACCTTTGTAAAAGAGCTCATGTTCAAAGGTCTTTCCGAAATACTAATTAAACAATTAAACTGACTGCCCCACTACCTCCCACATACCCTCCCTCCCTCCCTTTCTGCCCTCACACAGTGTGGTCCTCCTCCCATGCATGTATACTTCCTGTTACTCTCCACCCACCGTGGTATCCTGTCACTACCCTGCCATGTTGCCCATAACACAGGCAGCATGATTGAGTTGCCATTTTTGAAGTCGCTTAATTGCAGTCGCTGTGTTCACATGATACTGGGAGAGGAACAGGAACCCAGAACATGGAGTCAGCAAATCCTGTGTCAAGTCCAATAGATGAAGTCTCATCCCTCTATCTAATATATTTTTCCCAATTTGAAGTATATTCCTCTTAAACTGGAGGTGTGGAGAGCACAAAGGATGCAGAGGACCTGTAAACGTAAAATGTACAGATAATGAGTACCATCACAATTAGACCATATGTAGAAACAGACCACTTCACTGTTTTAACAAAAATGGCTCTGGTTCAATCTGATCATTAAGACCCCTAGCTGTAACACATGCCCCTGTTGTGTATATCAAAAGGTTTTCCCTTCTACTGAGAGCAAGTTCTCTATTATCTCCCCTTGGGGCCCAGACTGACCTGTTCCAGACCTCTGAAGGAAAGCACATGTTTATTTATATTCTGGGCATTCATCATGTGTGTAGCCCACACGTAGTCAAGATTACCATTCTGTATTGCCCTAATGTGTTCCCCGACTCTTTCCTTCAGTTTTCTTTTTGTATGACCTATATAATACGCCCCACATGTGCACTCAAAGTAGTATACCTCACACATTGCGTCACAGTTTATAAATTGATTGATCTTTATACAGTCTAGAGATTAACTACTGTTGTACCTTTGCTGATGTAGGGGCAATACTTACAGCACCCACAGTGCCTGCAGCCTTTTGGGAGGGCTGATAACCAAGTAGTTTGTTTAGAAACTGGCCGTACTGGAGACACTAATCGATCCCTGAGGTTCATGGCCCTGCAGTATGCAATCCTGGGTGGAACTTCGTGGTTTCCTTCAATCTGGAATCCATCCCCAGAACACACCAGTTCTTGTAAATAATGTCCCTAACTTTCCAAAACCTGACATTGAAAGTGGTGACAAAATTAATTCTATTCTGCACACCACTTTCATTGGTATTTTCTTCTGTTCTGGTTCCTGACAGCAAAGACTCCCTACTTTTCTCTTCACGTGCCTTTCTTGCTTCCTCTATAACCAAGTTGACATACCCCCTTTCCCTGGACCTTCTGCTAGGTTTGATTGCTTCCTCCTCATACCTTTCCACCTGGCTGCAATTCCTCTTCACTCAAAGAAACTGACTTTTTGGAATGTTCCTTAAGGTAGGTGTGGGGTGACAGCTACTTGCTAGTAAAATACTGTTCCTGTCTGTAGCTTTTCTGTACAAACTTGTATTGACTGGCCCCTCCCCTTCTTTTACTATAATTATGCCCAAAAAAGGACATTTCCTTTTCACTAACAGTGCACGTGAATTGTAGGTGGGGATTGCAGTTATGTAAGTAATCCAAAAATGTATGTAATTCCTGAAGGTAGCCGTCCCATACCATAAATACATTATCAATGAATCTTTTCCATATCCGTATCCTAGACAGGTATGGATTACGACAGGTATGAATTCCTCCTCCCAGTATCCTGCATATAGATTTGTGTAACTGTGGGCAAAAGTGGCCCCATTGCAGTGCCCTTTTTCTGGTGACAGAATTGCCCCTTAAAAGAAAAATAATTACCTTTAAGGACAGTGTGTTTCATTTCCACCAAGAAATCCATTTCTGGCACCACTTCTTCCTTCCTTGTATTGAGGAAGTAACGCATGGCTCTTAAGCCCCCTATATGTGGGATACTGGTGTAGAGGGCTTCTACATCAAAATGTAGCTAAATAGGAGATATCTTTCATTTGCTGATTGACTAGTACATTTAACACATCACCTGTGTCTAATAGAAAAGATGGTAAATGATATACTAGTGGTTTTATAATGTCATCCACAAAGGAAGTAAGTGGTTCAGTAACAGTCCCAACCCCTGACACGATGGGTCTGCCTAGGGGGTTAACTAGTGTCTTGTGCACCTTGGGTAACATATAAAACTGTGCCCTCATTGGTGCTTTCACTGTGAGATACCCCTTTTCTTTTTTGGATATCAACCCTGAGGCTAATGTCCAATTGAGGAAGGTGTCAATCTGTCTTTTTAGATTATTTATGGGGTCAGTACTGATGGGCTTGTAATACTCCTTATTACTTAACTGCCTCTCTATTCCATTTCATTATCACAAATATTCTGAACCACCACACTGCCCCCTTTGTCTGCTGGTTTAATGGTTATGGCCTCGTTGTTCTTGAGGACCCTAACAGCTTCCCAATCTGCTGAGCTCAGGTTGCAGTACTTGGGAGTAAAATCATCCCTCCTTAGTTGCTCTAATTCTCTTTAACAGAACTTTTTAAATACTGCAACCGCTGTTGGTAAAAGGGGACGAAAAGTGCTGGGTTTGGGGACCGAGCTTTGTTTCTTATTTGGTGGAAGTAGTTGTTATGTAATGTACACCTTCTTTATTTTTTGTATATGTGTGTTTGTCTGTATTTGAACATATCATGTTTGACTAGATCTCTATATGAAATATGTATTTATATAGTTCTTATGTGCACTACTATTTGAATATTAGCACTGGCACTCTAAATGGGTCTTGGATCTGGTCACATGATTGATTGATTTATATGTATATAAATTGCAAATTAACACTAGAGGGGTATACTTTGATAAAGCCGACTGGGTGAAACATCAGTACTTTGTGTCCACTGCTGTGGTTTCCTGCCTTGCTGCAATAAAACGGTTAAAAGTCTTGAGGAATTTCTTTGTGGACATCAGTTTTTTTATTGCTGGGGGTGAGTTCCATGACCTACCTGATCAGTATGAGATTCACTGAGCAAGGTCTGTTCTCCATTTACTCCTGCATTATTAATTTCAGATGCTTGTGTATTAGTATTGTCTGGTGCAGTGGTAGAAATATGTTGTAGGGCAGTATCGGTCTTCGGGTCCAACATCCCATTTATATTTTGCTGTCTGTCTCTATTAGCAGCATTAGTAGCATTGGCTGTCACTTGCAGCTTACTGTGTGCATTTTGAGCTATAAATATAAATGCATTGGTGCTTTCCAAGTTTGTATTACTAGCAATCAGATCTTTTACATTGTCAGCTTGAAAGATTACTTTATCTTTAATCAATTCCATTCTTGTCTGCACTGAGGTCCCTTCATTCTTCCTATTTGATTCACTGCCATCTCTTGTTTGCAAGAAAATATTTGGGTTGCTCTGAAATTGTGATAATCCATTAGAAATGTCCCAGTTAGGATCCGAGACCCACTTACCAGCATTATCTTTCATCCAGCCAGCATTTTGCAGCCCTTTTTCTGGCGTCCATTCCATCTCCAGTTCTGGCTGAGAATGTGTTCCAAATGCTTCATTCAACTGGGCTCCGGCAGTTTGGTTACCCATAGCAATCTCCGGTCATTTGGTGCCAAAATCATCTGAGTCCTTGTCAAAATTGACTGAGTACTTGTCAAATTTTCTCCGTTTGGACTCCTTATTTTTCCAAAATGCTGTTTTCCTTCCTAAGTACCTCTTCTCGTCCTTACCTATCTGTGCAGCCATAAATTTTTGTCTCTCTGAAATTTATTTTTCCAGCTGGGCTTCTGCATCCTTGATATCTTTCTCTGATGTTTCAAACTCTGCTGCCAGGCTGGGCCAGGCATCATGATAGCTCTTCTGATAAGTTTTATTTTTGAGCTTTCTGGTGTTCTATTTTATTTGTTTTTAGTAGTTTTTGTTTGTTTTAGTCATTGTTTAAATGTCATTTTGTTACCATTTTTGTTTGATTTGTTCTGTGTTCTTGGATGCAGCTACAGCTACAGCTTTTACTTCCGGCGGTCTTTTGATTTTTAGACTGCCGTGTTTGGATGCTGATTTTGTTATATGGACTTTCGATAACAGGTGTAGCATTGCAAAGGAGTTTACACTGCTTGTTATGGTGAACTGTGTATTCTGTTATCAGATTTAACTAAAGGAGTACTCTTTCTCTGCAACAATCACCATTAGTACTCAGAGTACTTCTGACTGTCAGCTGGTTGTCAGCTGTCTGCTGAAGTGTTGTTGCACCTAATTGAACAGAGTATTGACAGCCGGTTGCTCTGCCCTGCCAAAGCTTGGTCTAAAGAAGGAGCTGCTGGAATTGTGAGAGTGGTGCAACAGTTCAGGAGACTGACTTTTTGGCTGAGTGCTATCTTACTGAGGAGAGTGGTGGATTGTAGATGAGTCTGGCCGGCCCTGATGGTGGGCGAGTAGTTTATGGGCTCCTTATGGGGTAGAGGGCACTAACTGGAGGGCTGGTATAACACTTTTTCTCCTGTGCCTTACTGTGGCCTCCTAGGTTTGGCTGGGTGGCACTAGTGGGCTAAGTGGGGTGTTTCCACTCTCAGGGGCCTGTGTTTGGGCTGGATTCGGGCTGGTGATATTTACATTCAGGCTGTTCTCTCCTTTCAGACTGGCTGTTGTTCGAATTACAGAAGGTCTGCTGTTCTCCCATTGTTGTTCCAGGTCAAACCTTTGGAAGGTACTGTAATCTATTTTTCTATTTTTGAGGCAGTGAGATAGCCTTGTTAGGAATTTAAGTACTCATTATGATACTGTATTTGTGGCAGTGAGAGGGCCACCATATTTCTGGATTCATTTCTGAATAAGGGGTTGGTAAGAGCTACCCTCTGCTGCATAAAGTTTTAAAGGACGTCTCAGCCAGCCTCTGTATTGGGGATATTTGAGCTTTATCCTGAATTTTCTCTGAGGCCTGTTTTATCATGCCATTGGAGATCTTTGCCTTCAAACTGCTTTGGATTGACTTCTCCTTTTTCCTTTACTGTGTTGGACTTAGACTGATTTTATTGCAAGCTGCCTAGATTTATATTATTTTTGGGGACACTGTTTAGATTTCGTTTGTTTGATTTTTACATTTCTTTTACTGTTTACTTGCCTCTCAGACTCCTGGTGAGAGTGGAGCCTGGGATTGGAAAGTCTTGGCATTTGAACAGGGGAGGTGGGAGCTTCCTTAGTTGATTCATGAAACTTCTGAAATTATTTGTTTGATTTGTTTGTAGAGGTCTGCTGGATCATTTATCAGAGGGAACTGTTGGATTATTTTATTAGTATAATTAAGGGTTTATAATTTGGGGTAGGCAAGTTGATTATAGGATTAAGGTTGAAATTAGTTGTTTTTATTTATTAATCAGTGGGATTACGTTGCGATATAATAAGTGTATTTGAAATGTGTTGGGAGGGTTTTGAGATGGTCAGGCATTATTCTCCCACCATGCTCAGGGCATTACACCCCTTTGACTGTCCTCCATTGCCAGCTGAGGTGTACAAGAGGTGTCGCACCTTGGGGATAGACAAAAATTGATTAAAAAAGGGGCAGCCTGGGCATGGTGGGAGAATGGAGAGGGGTGGATGGATTGAGGTTGTTGGGACTAGGAGATGCCCTGGGCCGAAATGGGGTCTGGAAAGGGGGATTCCCTGCTTAGTTCCCATACCCAAGGGCTCCACATATGGTGGGCAGATCCCGGGATCTTCCTCAGTGACCCATTCTACTCAGGCAGTGTTATGCAATGCCAGATCGATTAGAAACAACACAGCCATTATAGCTGATCTTCTTGGAACATCTGATCTGGCATGCATCACTGAGACCTGGTTGGACGAGAATGCGGGTCCTGTTTTGGCATCTGCTGTTCCACCTGGGTTCTTGGTGATACATCGCCCGAGGTTGGATTGTAGGGGCAGGGGTGTAGCCATTATGTTTAAAATGGAACTGGGCCTTGTGGATGTACCAGTGGGGTGCACTTGATCCTTTGAGTGTATCTTGGGAGCAGGTGTAGGGTTCATGATACTCCTTATCTACCATCCACCCGGTAATGGGAGAGAATTCCTGAAGGAGTTTGCGGATTTTATTGTCAAAGTGGCCATGGATTTGCCCAGATGGTTAATTATGGGTGACTTCAATGCCTGGGTCAACGATGAACTCTCACAAATGGAAACAATCTCCTCCAGCTTATGACTATGCTGGGCCTTGCACAGGTGGTTACCTCTGCTACCCATATTGGAGGTCACTCTCTGGATCTTGTGTTCCTCCTGGGGATGGAGACCACTGATCTGGGGGTGGAACCAGTTGGTTGGTCTGACCATCACACCATAAGGGTCAGTTTCAGGGCACCCCCAAGTAGGCCTACCCCTACGGAGATGGTCCAGTACTGCCCTTTGAGAGGAGTTACCCCCGAAGGCATATCAGCAGTGCTGGACCTATTGCGTTTATCGAGTGAATGCATGAATCCAGACGGTCTTGTACTGGTTTATAATAAGGCGGTGGGAGATGCTCTGGACTCAATAGCACCTGTTCGTGTTCACCCACTCACTTTATGCCCAAGGACCCCATGGTTTGATGGGTCCTCGAAGGAGCTGAGAAGGGTGGGTCGAAGGCTAGAGAGAGCTTGGTGGAAATCCTGCCTTGATGATGACAGGCTTAGATTGATGGAACATTATAAGATCTAGCAATCAGCAATAACCCATAAGAAGGCAGAATTCCTGTCTGGGGAGATTGCTGCTGCACAAAATCTACCAGCTCAGCTCTTTCGGACTGTGGGCAGTCTGTGCAATCCAGTATGTCTTCAGTCTGGAAGAGGTTTGTCACAAATAAAGTGTGATGAGCTTACTCGATTTTTGCAGATAGGGTTGCCAGCATCAGGACAGGGATTGGCCCATCTCCCTCTATGAGGGATTGCGGAGATCGGCGGGAGGTTGCTTATGCCCAGTCTGTCTGGTCTGACTTCAGCCATCCGGAACTCTCGGACATTGTGAGGATTGTCCAGACTTTGCGACCAACCAGCTGTAGTTTGGATCCGGGCCCTACGCCACTATTGGTGTGTTGTGTAGATGTTATTGGCCCGATCCTTGCTGAAATTGTCTGGTGTTCCTTGGAAAAGGGGGTTTTCCCTGATTCCCTCAAGGAGGCAGTCATTTGACCACTCCTTAAAAAAACCTTCCTTGGAGCCAGACTGTCTAGCAAACTACAGACCTGTCTCTAATCCACCCTTTGTGGGTAAGGTTATTGAGAAGGTGGTTGCGTTGCAGCTGGATGACCATCTTACAACCCACAATGTCCTGGATGCTCTCCAGTCTGGGTTTAGAAAAAGACATAGCACCGAGACGGCCCTTGTCCGGGTGTTAAATGATATCTTAATTGCGGGAGATCGAAAGGATCATACTATCTTAGTCCTTCTTGATCTCTCAGCAGCATTTGACACTGTGGACCATGGCTTGCTTTTGGAGCACCTGCGGCATTTCTGTGAATTATCTGCCACAGTCTTAAGTTGGTTTCTATCTTTCCTCATGGGCAGGTTACAGAGGGTTGTCATTGTAATTTATTCCTCTGATGCCATCCCCCTGCCCTGTGGGGTGCCGAAGGGCTCCATATTGGCACCCATGTTTTCAGTGTACATGCTGCCATTGGGAGATATCATTAGGAAGTACAGTTTGGGTTTTCACTGTTATGCAGATGATACCCAACTGTATATGCCCTTTATGCCCAGACAGGATGATGTGGTCTCTGTGCTTAACAACTGTCTAACTGAGATCAAAGACTGGATGAGCACTAGCTGGCTGAGGTTAAATCCAGACAAGACTGATGTGTTGGTCATGGACCCGGGTCATCCGGCGGCGGGTCTTGGGTCTGGGCTTCCTTCTGGTCTATGGATTGATGGTGCCTAGCTCATGACCTCAGATCGGGTGCATAACCTGGGTGTTATTTTTGTTAGTGGTTTGACTTTGAAATCTCAGGTCTCCATTGTTGTTAAATCTTCCTTTTACCACCTAAGGAATATCGCCCGGGTGAAACACTTGGTTCCTCTGGCTGACCTCCCTACATTGATCCACGCCTTTGTAACCACCCACCTTGATTACTGCAATGCCTTCTACCTAGGGCTTCCTGGGGTTGATATCCGCCGCTTGCAGCTGGTGCAGAACGCTGAGGCCAGGCTTCTGGCTGGTACGTCTAGGACTAGTCACATTATGCCTGTGCTGTGCGAACTGCACTGGCTGCTGGTACAGTGGCAGATCAACTTTAAGGTCGGCTTGATGACCTACAAAGCCCTACACAAGCAGGAACCCCAATATCTGCAAGAGCTCCTGATTCCCTACTGCCCCCGCCATTCATGCCGATCTGCCGATGAGGGATTGCTGGAGATTCCCAGAGTTCATTTGAATACATTTGGGGCATGTGCCTTTTCTTATGCTGCACCTACCCTGTGGAATTCTCTACCTCATCAGTTAACAGACTGCCTGACCGTTATGAGTTTTAAATCTGATTTTAAGACTTATTTGTTTTATCAAGCCTTTTCTGTATGATTTGAATTTTTGTTATTGTTTATATCAGATTTTATTGTAAAGCACCTTGATAAGCTGAAAGGTGCTCAAGAAATAAATTTTACCTTAACTTACCTTACCTCTCCATTTCCATTACAGTATCACTTACCTCACTATCCCAGCCTTTTGCCTGTTCGCCAGCATTGTCCTCCTGAGTGTCACTGGCTGGTAGTGAGGACAGTTCCACAGCCTGCTGCAGTATCTCCTCCTCTGCAGCCATCTCCTCCATCCTAGGAATAGGGCCACAGCGCCTCCTCCCAAAAGTAGGGGAGATTTTTATTGAAATACATCAGAAACACATCAAAGATAATCCAAACCAACAATGATACATGTTTATCAAAAGGAAAAAAAAACAGAAAAAGAAATTTACAAAGCTCAAAACAAATTCGGATCAAATTATGCAAATAATCTCTTATTTATATTTAATAAAAAAAGTGAAACCCTTCCGCCATTGTAGCACCTGAAGTGCAGAGTGTTTTAAGCAATCTGATTTATAAATATCTTGAAGTTCTTTACAAACTAATATGCTCAAACATTTAAAAGACATCCTATTCTGATGTAGCACCCATTGGCAATGAGCCTGCCACAGATAAAATCTAAGGCAGCAGAAAAACACTATTAAAGTCTTTGGATGGAACTGAGATAATCCTGGTCCATATTTCCCCACCACCAGTATATCATATGTCAGAAAACTGAGCCAATTTAATTTCCATTTGATTGCTAAATAATTCCATAAAGCAACTGTATAAGAATAGTCTAATAAGAAATGCTCCATAGTTTCTGTCTGTGCTATACATTCCATATAGGGACTGTTTCATTCTGTAATGCTTTTATGTTTAGCATTATCCCTTATATTCAACCTTCCATAGACTGTAAGCCACAAGTTCTCCCACATTTTCTGAGAAATTCTTGAAAGTGTTAACTGGTGTTGAATGTAATGGTTATCTGCTGAGGGACAATTCTTAAAACAGGGTTCCTTAGGATAATTTCTATCAATGATATCCTGATGTAGAGATTTTGTGGAAAGTGTGATGGGACCATTTTTCATGATACCCCATTTATATAATTTTTGAGCAGCTGGCAAAAAATAGGGAGGAATATTAAGGTGTGGGTGTATTTTTGGTGCTATTTGTAGCCATGACTTAAAATATACAGCTAGGCCTTTTGTCATCCAAGCCTTTGAAATATTGTCCTTGCTGTGTAGTATAGTGCCAACTGAATGCTTAAAAAACAAAGCATGGAGGAAAACAACCAGTTCTATCATGTTGAGACCCCCCTTTTTGAGATCCAAATAGGTATAATTGCATTTAATGGGATTTAATTTTGAGCCCCATAACATTTGAAAGCATAGCCTATAGATCCTTGTTTCCAATTTGATGGGTAATGGATATAATACTGCTACATACTATAATAATGGTAAAATAAACTTTTTTAATATAGCAATTCGCTTAATTTTGGAATATTTCCACTGTCTCCATCTGTTCACCTTCTGTTCTGCTTTGATAATAGCTTTTTCCAAATTTTGTTCAGGTCAATTATGTGGTCCAAAAGTGATCCCCAATATTTCTAAAGGAGTGGAAGACATAGACAGTCCATACCAGATGGAATCAGGATGGACATTAGGTCCTATAAAAATACCTTTACTCTTCACCATATTGAATTTGGCATTCGAAACCTTCTGATAAAGTGCAATTTCTTGTAAAAAAAAAAAGCACAGATATCATCAGCATAAGCTTGAATGCATATGGCATGAGGAATGCCGAGCCCAGTAATTCCAGTCCATTTCAGAGATGCTACAGCCAAATGGAGTAAAGGATCAAGGGAAAAACTAGACAGCAAAGGGCTCAAAGGGCATCCTTGTCAGACTCCAGAGTGTACCATGAATTTTTGTCCTACCACACCTTTTAAAAGAGGTCAGACTGTAAAAAAAAGAATATAATAACTGTAATTGAGATATAAAAAGTGATGCAATTTTGTACGCCTTTAATACTGCAAACAAATATTTATGTAAAACTCTATCAAAAGCTTTCTCCTGATCTACTGTTACCACACAACCAGACAATCCTGAAATATTACAATGATAAATGATATCTCTTATGGTCCCTAAGGCTTGTTGAATATTTTCATCAGGTAAACCGCAGTACTGAACAGGAGATAGCACCCTGAAGGCATACACTTTTAAGCGAGTATTTAACATATGTGCCAATATTATATAATTGGTGTTCATCAAAACTATAGGTCTCCAATTATTTATTTGAGTACAGTCCCCTTTTTTATAAAGATAAAATAGAAGTCCTTCAGAGAACTCGGGATATATAATTTTTTAGTAAACCAATAATTGTAAGTAATAAATAAACAGTCTACCAATTGTAAAATAAATTGTTTATAGAAAGAGTGAGGGATACCATCCAAACCTGGAGCAGGATGAAGCCGTAATGCTTTAATAACTTGTGTAATTTCTATTTTAGTGATTGGAGATTGTAAATTTTGTACTTCTATTGGGAAAATTTGGATCTCCCCTGACCTTGAAAACTTATTTATGTCGGAGGATAAAATATTACTGACTGATTCAAGGGAGCCATAATGTCTCTGAATTTCAGCCTCTATGTCTATTAAAGAAGTAACTGTTCTGCCATCTGGGGTAGTTAGAGACTCCAAAGATCCTGTATGTTTTAAATCTTTACAGGCTTCATAAGGATCACCTATAGACGAGGATTTTGTGCTATGATTGAGAAGAGACTGAATTGATCTTGCTCTGGTAGATTCAAAAACTTTCATGGCGTCCTTTACTGTGGAAATCTGACTAGAGTTATCATAATTGGATGAATTTGATAAAGTAATTAATTTATGCAACTGTTGCCTAAGGGATAAATAGTGCAGAAAGGCAGCATTTCCTCTTTTTTTCCATATTTAGAAAACCACTTTTTTATGTCAGCTTTGGTGTCCATCCACCATTCACCTTTATCAGTATATAGACATTCAACTGACAACCTAGCATGAAACAAAACTGTTACCTCCTGAATAACCACTGGATCATTTAACATAGAGTCATTAAGCTTCCATCTGCCATAAAGAGTAGATTTTGGAACAAAATGATGCATAGAAAACAACAATAACAAATGGTCTGAAAAAGTAACTGGAATCATAGTTAAAGAACCTTTAGGAACATTTACTGATATGAAGATATAATCAATGGTCGAGGAATAATTGTTCCGTGTATAAGTAAACTTAGGGTCTTTAGTATTCAGTAAATTACAATTGAATAACCCAGCTGAAGAAATCATCTAAGATAATGCATGGGAATCACAATATATTTTTTTTTGTATCTCCTTTTTTTCGCTTGTCCCCTGTAACCAAAGGACAATTACAATCACCACACAGAAATATTTTATAGTGTGTAACTAAAAAAGGTTGGATTGCTCTTATGAGATTTACTCTTTCTGCCTTTATTTGGGCAAGATAAACTGAAATAAAATGACAGTCCATATTATTCCATAGACCATCTAAAATCAAAGCTCTTCCTGGTATCAAATCACATAATTTACGGAGAGAAAAATTGAAAGAATGAAAAAGGACCCCAACCCCATCAGCCACATTCTGGCCGAAAGACCAATAGGATGGACCCCAGACCCATTCCCTCCTAAAAGAACAAATCTGATCTGCAGCATGCATCCAGGTTTCCTGAATTAAACAAACATTTATGGCTTTATCATGTAAAAATTGAAACACAACCCTTCATTTTTCATAATTTAACAAACTATGAACATTGAAGAAGCAGACTAAACCACCAGTCATTCAAAATTCCATTAGAAAGAGTACCTAGGTCTTTTTCCTCTTTTACTTTTTACCTTTATAATCACCATCTACATTTTTTTTCTGACCTTGGTCATTAAAGGATTTTTGGGAATCTGAATCCCCCACTTCCATTTCAGAGTCTCCCCAAGGGTAAACAAGGCAGCATATGAATTTTAGATCCCACTGGGGTGGGGGGATCCGAGGGAATGGATTTAGAAAATCTAGAAGATCTTCTACAAGGCAAGGGGTCCGAAAAAGGTACACTAGTACCATCTTTTGGAGGAATGGGCATATCTGAATAACAAACTGGAGTAAGCATATCTGGTTTCATGATTTGTTGTACTGGAGCCTGGTCCAAAACCTCTTGTGATTCTAAATCAATAGAAATCACTAAGGGATCTATGGATGGAGTTTGGGGATGTAGAGAAAAAGGGGGGGAGTCAGGAAGATCCTTGTGGGGGATTAGAGAGACCAGAGGTGGGTGGGTTGGGGGGTTTGAGAAATATCATTTGAAGTACTGGGGCCAGGCTGAGCAGTGTCCACCAAATCTTGCACTTGCTGGATGAGAAGCTCAGGGCTAATACAGCTTGCTTTGTTATGGGCTGCCTAAGGGCAGTCACTGAAGACATGCCCATATTCCTCTCAAAGGTCACAACGAGTATGGTTAGCACATTGCATAATGTTGTGACCAATTTCCCCACAGTTGTTGCAATGGGGTTTGTCACAAGTGCTTGAAAGATGAGTGTGAGAACCACACCTATAGCAGGCCTGGGGTTGACTTGCATAAAAACAGACCCCACGGTCTTTGCCCAAAAGGAGGGAGTTTGTAATATGCTCTATTCCTGTTTCACCCTGCCGTAGTTTTACCTTGTACTTCCACCCCCCAGTCCAGAAAAGCTCTCCATCCAAAATGGCTTCTGGTGAACTGAGAATTTCACATTTCTGTGATAACCAGTATGTGATATCTTCGACATGAACTCCTTCGTTACGAAACATAACGGTCACATACTTAATTAAAGGTTTAGTCAGAGGTATAACTATAAAAGGGGTCCATGTCGGAGATGTCTTGACTTGCCCCTACCTCTTCCAGAACAAATCTAGTGCATAAGATGTTCGAAAACTAACATCATAATTATCCTTTCCTGAAATATTGATAAAAGCATAAACTTCTTTTGGAGAGAAATGCAGAGAATCCTTTAATAAAATTTTCCCCACATGATATCTATCAGGTTGATTTGCCAAACCCCCCTTATATCTTATCCGCACTGCATTCCTGCAGGGAGCAGCCACTTGTTTAGTATTAGAAAAAAGCTCAGACAGTAAGGGTTTAGATTCTTGTGACTGGTCTGACAACAAAGGAGGGGGTTTCTCTCCAACCCCCCTGTGCCCAGGTATCAAAGGTGGAAAAGAGTCAGTAGAGACTGTATTAGAGCTGTCCCAAATTGGTTCTGAGGCAGGGGACACAATTGTAGTATGGGAGTCTAGAATAGCGTTTGTGCTGTATTCCTTGATCTAAGCAAGGCATTTGATACAGTGGACCATGAGCTGCTACTCTCTCTTCCTTGCACTCCATAGGCTTGGATCCATCCTCCCTTACATGGTTCAGGTGTTACCTAACAGGAAGAACACAGCAAGTGAAAGCTGAAGGAGACCTATCTCCACTAAAACCACTTCTAAGAGGAGTTCCACAAGGATCTACCCTGGGCCCTATCCTTTTCGCCATTTATATTAACAATATTGATTCGAATCTTACCAAAGCCACTGTACTCTTGTTTGCAGATGACACTGTTTTATATGTCAGCAACCCATTGCCTGTTACAGCTTGTGAAGTTCTACAAACAGAATTCTCTATACTACAACATCAATTATTGGAAAAAAAGCTTCTTTTAAATGCAAAGAAAACAAAAGCAATGTTTTTCTCCACCCAAAGCCATACAAATCCCTCATTACTAAACAACCTCCCCCCAGCTATCCACTATCCTTGGTGAAAGCCTTGATTATGTAGAAAAATTCAAGTATTTGGGGGTGTGGATAGATAGCAAACTTGACTACACAGTTCATATTGAAGAACTTTTAAAAAAGCTTTGCCAGAGACTTGGTCTATTTTTTAGAATAAGGCACTTTCTAAACAGAGATTCCAAAATGAGGTTGGTCCAGGCCACATTTCTCTCAGTAATTGACTATGCAGACTTCCTCTATAGTCACTGCCCTATCTCCTACCTATGCAAATTGGATACACTATACCACAGAGCTCTGAGGTTCATAACAGATCTACCATTTAACACTCACCATTGCTCTCTCTATGCAGCAGTCGGTTGGACATCTCTACATCTCAGAAGAAACAGAAATGCTGCAGTGTGGACATACAGAATTTTGACTAAGATGCTTCCAAACTATATATTAGACTGCTTCGCAGGCCACAGCTGGCACCTACGCCCTAAGAAGCTACAATTTCATTATGCTCAAAGTGCCTAAAGTCAAAACCCGCATGGGAGATCTGCTATCAGCTATAATCTAGCTATATCATGGAACACGATTCAAAAGTCCTTGAAGCTGATCAACGGGTATCCTTAGCATCCTTCAAGCATCTATACCTAAGTCTCTTCCTAGAAAATGCAATTGCTTCCACAAGTTCTAGTTTATTCTGCAGTTCTTTCCTTCCCCTCTCAGGCTGCCATCATATCATGGCAATTCACTTCCCTAGAATTCATCTCCACAGATACCTCACCCCTGGCTATAATCTTCTCCCATTAACTCCAGGCTCCTACCTTAGCCCTTATCACTGCCTTTCACCTCCCAGTTCTAGAACCAGCCCTGCTCTAGTCATGCGTACCCTTCCTACCATGTCACTTGTCTCAGTCTATGACCACCTCTTTCAGTCATCCAATCACTATTTCTCTTTGTCCACATTGACTTCCCTTGGATCTTTGGAATCTTGGGTATATCATGTTGAATGTATGCCATGTTTACTGCCAATGTTGATATGTATATACTGGTTTACCTAGAGTGCATCTCATATGTTCCTACCATATCCTGTTATGTTTAAACAATTTCTGTTCTTGATTTCTGTATATAAGTGTTTTAATTATTCATGTACGTATACCAATTATTGAACCTTGATTACTGTATATAAGTATATACGTGTTTTAAATCTTCCTATACATGTACCAATTATTGAACCTTGACCTTATCAGGTCCATCTTGCAAATGAGCTGTGCTCAATGATGTTTGCCTGAATAAATAAAGATTTGATTGATTGATTGATTGATTGAGTCAGAATGAACAGGAGTGTTTAATACAGGCCTGGAAGAAACCCCAGGCTTCCATTCTGCTGTGGCTTGGGAGAAAGAAATATCCCACCCAGGGTCTGGAATCCATATCCCTTTTGTGGATCTAGTCCATCCTGCCCCTGAAAGGGCTTTTTTCGGTGTCCATGAAGCCATCTCAGAAATATTCTCCCCAGGGCCAGAGATTGTGTTTTTATCAAAAAGGGAAGCAACCTGGTGAGCCTTATCAATGGATTTTAAATTATTCTTCTCTAGTACAGCACTCTCAGATTTTTTGTTCCCAAATAAAAAGTCTGTAACGTTCTCTTGTGTGTTTAACCTGGTTTGGTAGATTATTGCCGACCCCTGTTCTGCAGGGTTTGGTTGTCTAAAAACAAACCCTGCTGTCTTTGAAAGTGTAAAGTCCGGTGGAACCACTGTAGGGGATTTTTCATGTGGGATGCCAATGACTGAGCCATGCACCTTTTGCTCCGCAGGGTGAGCTGATGTATTCACCTGCAAGTCAGACTCTAAGCCCTCGCTTGTTTTCTTTGACACCCAGGCCATTGCTACGGAAACCTCCTGGCTCGTTATTGACAGCTGAGCTTGAGCTGCCAACGGCTTGTAAAAGACCGGGAGCTGCATTTCAGCCTGTGAGTTAACTTGAGCATTTTTAGACCCAGACACAGTCCCAAGTTCTGAAAGGGGAGCTAGTAAACCGAAGACTTCAGGCTTTTGGCACACAACACTAAAGGTGTTGTAACTACCAGCCTTGGAAATAGACACATCAGAGCAGGCATTTACTGGTGCAGTCAGTGGCTTAGATTGAATTGGTAGCCGCGATTCAGCTTGTAAACAACCTTGAACATTTTTTTCATGCACTGTACCATAAACAGAAAGGGGAACAGGTGGATTAGAAACTTTAGGCTTTTGTCACTCACCACTAAAGGTGTTTTTACTGCCAGCCTTAGAGAAAGCATTTGAAAACTCACCCAGCCCTGCTGTAGTAGATTCAGGAGCAGCTGTGCCATCTGCTAGTTTGACAGGCCTGAAATTCGGGTTGACAGGAGCCACTCCAGACTGTAAAATATTTAGGTTTTTCTTCCAAACATTGTTTTTCCAGCAAATGACGCTCCTCTTCAACTAATACAAGCTGAAAAAGTTTTTGTTGCCATGATTCCAAGTTACCTGCTGCATCTTTTTCACTATCCAAACCAGGTTCCACACATAAACCTTCTGTAGACATATAAATATCCACACTATTTCCTTCAGGGATAGTAGTACTTTCACCCAAAATTTCATCTTTAGCCCCTGTTGAATTCAGACCAGGAGAGGAGGCCTGCTCTGCTGTCTGCAACACTTCCACACCAGGATCCATGGGAGCCGCCATCTTGGTCCCACAGGAAAATGGGTCCCCCCTGCTCACAGGAAGCAGGAAGTAGGGGAATTTCCCTGGTGTCCTGTTCAATTTTCCCCTTCCCATAAAACTGGTTCATGCAATTGTCCAACACTGTGTGGGTGCTGATGTGCGAAATTGCTGCCACTATACATTCAGTCACTTCACTACTAGTCTAGAATTGCTTGTAAAGTGCTTTGGGATACAGTGTATATTAAAAGTGCTATATAAGTGCTGATTCTTCTTTTTCTATACAAATGCTGATTCTTCTTCTTCTTCTATCTTTCCTGCCAGTTACAGAGTCTTCTTACCTCATTACCCATTAGCCTTGTTACCTCATCCTCTCTCTGCAGACACACAGTCTGGCCCTCTCCTTGGACACACAGTAACCCCAGTGAAAACAGAAAGAAAATCTCTGGGTTGAAGAAGTTATGCCCTCTCCCTCTCTCTCTCTCTCTCTCTCTCTCTCTCTCTCTCTCCCTGTTGTCATGGTTGAGCGAGGCTGTGATGTCACATCCCTGCACCCAGATTCAACTGATTGACCAAAACCGCTTCGGGCCTGGAATTTTGGGTGACTCCTACCTTGCAATATTGTCAGTCCTCTGTGTCTCAGGGACCCAACTTCCTCTCCCAGATTATTTAGCATCTGAATGTACGTGTTCAGATGCTGTTAAGATGACCTGTCTCCAAGTCCTTTGTGTGTTAATGACCTCTACCCATTAGAAGAAGCCAATAACAATGAAAGTCCACACCAACTAACAAACCCTACAGGGCTGCTGAGATTCTCCAACATAGGCTAATTTTCTCGCCTTTGATCAATGCCTCCTCAGTCCCACTGCTACAGAAGGCACTAGTATAGGACAAAATATTTCAGACTACCAGCAAAAGTTGCCTCGTCAGTACACCATTATTTACAGGCAACTCTTTAGCAACATTTCTCAGTATATACTGTACATATAAGACTGCAAAGATTACATAAAGAAGAGGACAGTGCCTAGGTAAAATGTTTTTAATTTACTTCTGAAGTTTATAAACTTAGGTTTGGTGAGCTTAAAATGCTGCATGGGGAAACTTACTGAAAAATGCATATGTGAATGCAGAATGGTTCCAATCAATGGTTAGATGGGAGAAAGGTACTTTAGCCTAGTGATTAAAGAAGTGTTTTTGATGGAGCAGTTTATCTGTGTTCCCCTTTAGGAACTGTGAATATGGCTGCTGGATTGGGAGTACGATACTGTTAAGAAGGCTGCCAGCATGGCAGACTGATTCATATTCTACCAGACAATAATTTCAGAAGAAGCACAGGGAGGCAACATGACTGAAAGAGATGCCCAGGGGGTAACCTTGGATAATACAGCTGCAACCTGAATCCATAATGAATAACACTGCTGCTGACAAACTAGAGAATAAGAGGAGTGGGACTGCTGCGTGTATAGCAAAAAAGGAAACTTATCCTATGATTGACAATACACAAAAGGTAAGAGACAGCATTCAAGTAAAGGGAGTAATCTGTTAAAGAAGTAGAAGATAGCTCTCAATTGACTTCACCACACACATGCACCCAGTTTTTGTAAATGATAAATTTACCTGAAGGTTGAGACAGGTGCCAGTATCTACTTGGTGAAACAGGATTTGATAAATTAGAATCAGTCTCCCAGGACAATTTTCACTAACTATTATGGTGACAGGTCATGTTATCCTCAATTTCTCATGTCAGGGTTGTCCTGAGCTGGGAAGACAGTTAAGGAATAAAAGAGGTGGTGATGGTGATTTTAGATCTACTCTTCAATGTCATTATGTGGGGAATGACTTTGGTAACAGGGGAGTAGGAGTTTACATTGTACTTGAAGTCAGGTGAGGGGACAGAAGTTGTCAAGGAAAGAGGACAATGTGAAAAGAGAAGCTCTACTGTCCTCCTCCTTCTCCTGCTCTGATAGAGACAGCAGAAAGCAAGAAAAAGAGAAAGAGAGAGAAGGAAGTAGCCTAAAGCAGCTTTCACTTCAGCAGGGATAACAAGAGACATGGCAGAGAGAAAGGGAATGGCAGGCCACCTGCACCACAGCCACAAGGAATGGGTGATAACTTGGGTTGTGACACACATTACTTTTGTACCTTTTTAGCACAATAGATTACTTACATTGTGTATACCCACCTGACAGCAAAACTTTGACGTCAACTGACACTACAGCGACTTCAGCGTCAGGCTCTGTAATGTCGGCGCTGGACCCCGGCACTGTCTTTCAGAGGTCTTGCGCACACACACCCCAATCAGCTCTGACTCAGAGTTGATTATATATAGTGGGGTGGGGTGGGGGGCACAGCCGACCGCGTGGGGGGTTCAGGGAGCACAACCCCCCAAAGAAACAAAACAGTCTGCTGACCGTGAAAAGTGGTCAATGTGATGGTTTCGCTGTCTGATCATTCGACACAAGTTTTGTCAATAACCAGTCATAAATCCCTCCCATGTCTACACCTTTTGACACAGAATATATATACATTTCATTTTCTGCTTTCTTTCTGTGACGGAATATGTGCCAAGTAAGAAAATGCTGTAATATATTGTTCTGCCTTTGCTAGCCTTCTGTTTATTGTTAAGCACTGCTAAGAGTGCCATATAATTCTGACTGTGGGGATGCCAGGCTGTCTGGCTGCTGAAAGTAGACAGAAGGCACTCTGCTGTGCCACTAGGCAGGCCACACAAAGATTGTTCTTTAGCATATGTGTCCTTGCTCACAGTTTAAGAGAGCACTACAGACAAGCAGTTCAATGCAACTGTAACTGCTAATCATCCCAACTAAAGTCCCTCCTGGTATACTCAGACTGTGTACTGTGTACTGTGTTCAACTTCTGTGTACTGTGTTCTGTATACTGTGTCAGACTCTGGCTATAAGGCCATGTACCATTACCGTGCTTGTTCTAGACTAATTATGTTTACCTGCCTTATCGTAAAATTTTGTGCAATTGATTCCAGCCATTTTATTTGTACTTGTTTGAATATATTTGTACTTGTTTAATTTCATTCCAATGGAACTCACTTATTGTATTTGTTATTGTAACAGCCCCTTGACTCATCTTCGCTGTTTCCGGGGTGCTCAGGTCTACACTACACACACCACCGAGGGAGCTGGCCCAGGTTCTGGAGTGGACAGAAGAAGTGGCACGGTGCCTCCACCTGGAGTAATGGCAGGTAATACCTGTGAACAGATTGCATGTTACCACCCCCCAGGAAATATACAATAGCCCAAAAAGCACTTCCTCACACAATAGCAACTTCCCCCTCTTGCAATAATTCACAGTAGCAGAATCTAACATTAACAATTAACAGTATTTATTTTGGGGAAAGGGGAGAAAAGGGAGAAAAACAGCACAACAACATTAACAACAGGCTGGAACAATTTTGCTTGTACAGTCCCCACCTTCCACCTACAGGTACACCCGCTTCCCACTGGCAGCTGCCCAAACTGTCTCTAAAGTCCCTTTGGAGGGTACCACATTGCAGTGTAGACATCGCTAGGGATCTTTCATTGGGGCTTAAATAAATTTAAACAGTTGAAATAATGAAACTTCAGGTCTGGGTGCAGTTTTCTGGCAAAGTCCTGCCCAGTACCTTACCCCTAATTTCAAACTAGCTAGCTTGCTAAATAAAGACTCCCCAAAGCCACAGCTCAGGAGCATTTACAGTTCAGCAGTTCAAAGGGGGGTTCAGCAAACTGGCTGTGACTGTACTGTGGGGGTATCAGATTGGCGGTGCACCACAGCACCAAGGAGCAGCTCGAATAAATACAGATCTTCACCTACCTGAGCTTGCCAACTTTGTCTCTGGGGCCTTTGTGGATAGTGTTTACCAGGCAGACCTCTCACCATCTTCCTCCACTGGTCTTCTTCTTCTTTGGTCTTGGGACAGGGCAGACATAGTTCCCTAGACCCCTCTGTTGTACACCCTTTTTGATCACAATTAGCAGCTGGGCATTTGCTCTGTCTCTAGCCCCAGCACGCTCACTTCATTTCTCTATGCACTGCAGTGGCTGGGCTCTGGCACAGTCCCTAGCCTCAGCACACTAAGTCTTTAGGCTAGCAGCATTTAGCTGTCACAACTAACATTTTCCCCAATGAGGGGGACACCACTTGCTTGCACTGGGTTTTGTCACTGCAGCAGAACTCATTGGCAGGTTGTAGACTTGTCTCCCTGCAATGACTCTCATGCTGTCTCTCTGCTTCAGACTGCAAAGCTCCACAATTCTCTCCTCAGCAGAAAACTCCAGTCTTCTCTCTCACTCTGTACTGCACAGGCTTTTTGGTCTCTCTCTCTCTGCTTGTAATCTGGCACTCTTCACTCTCACAATCTACAACCAAATCCCCCTTTTGGCAGGCAAAGCAGTCCCTTTTATCCCTTTTGAAAGGTCCCCATCTGATTGGCTGCTGCAGTCCTGGGCAAATTCAATGCCCCTTCACCTTTCCCAGCAGCCCCTTGCTTTCAGAGTCCATTGGGGCTACCATATTTGTTTACTTCCCCCCCAACACAATTTTGTCCTTTGTATTTATTATTATAGTCCTCACTAGGGCAGAAGAACATTCCTCCCTAAGTCTGGAGGCTCAATACTGATGATTCCCAGCTCCGCTGCCTGCCCCAGAACCAGGGATATTGACAAATTGTGGCCATAGCCAGAAAGTACACTTTCGGAGCCATGGCTCCTTTCCTCCCGGCAGCCGCACATGCTCATTAGGTGCAGGCCACCATCTTTTTTGTTTACAAATCAGTCTGGGACTCCCGTTCTCTCTGGGACTGACTATGCCTCCCAAGAGTGCCCTGAGGCATAAAAACAATGATCGGACCTTGGCCCCTCTCCACAGGATTCCAGAGGGGTCAAGGAGTGGGAGGAAATTGGCAGCCACAGCCGTGAAGCACAACAGGGCTGGCTGTCCTGAATCCCACCAGGGCCACTTATGGATGCCGGCAGGTGAGGGGAGTGGAGGTCTAGAGCCCAAACAGGTAAGCGCACTGGGGAGCTTACATTATGTTGCTTTGTAATCTCTTTATTGACATGGAACCTTTGTAAAAGAGCACTTGGGCTCAAAGATATTCTCTAAATTTTTAATAAATAAACAAATAAATAAGAAGAGATTAACCAATATAAATTTATTTATACAGTATATTTATTTGACAATTGGTGACCAGGAAAGAAACACTGAGCCAAGACTGGTTTCCATGTGTGAGCCGGGAATGGGAACAGGGAGGCAAATACATAGCATGGACACAGTACACAGTTAAATGCAGTTACATTGCATTGACAGTTTGCAGTTATAGTAATGTGAAACAGAGTACATGGTTAAAACAGGAATAAATACAATAAGACAAGCAGCAAAACTCTGACAGTTCAGCCACACCTACACCAGGGTAGGAGGTGAATGTAAGGGGGCAGTCAGGTGAGGGAAAACAGGAGCAGGGGGGAGGGAAGGAGTTTCAGCTGGTACCGGGGGGAAATATGGGAGGTAGTAAAATGAAGGAGGATTGGATTAGGTACCAGAGTGAAGGGAGATGATGGGAAAAGGCTGATTGTCCAGTAGAGGAGCAGGGGATGATGACTGGAAAAAGTGTGAGGATCCCTGGTGTGGAAGGAACATGAAGCAAAGGGAATGGAGGAGAGAAGTGAGAAGAGGTAAGAGGAAAGGGAACACAACCAGTATTTGGATATGAATGAGATACAGTGGTTCTGACAACGTGAAGGTAGAAGAAGAATGGATAAGGAGGAGCAAAGCGAGCAATGGTGGGTGTAAGAGGTGAAGTTGGTAGCAAAACAACAGGAAGGCATTGCAGAGGGTGCCCAGTCTGGCCAGGAAGGTGGAGGGAGCAGTGTTAAGTATTACATCCTCATAGTTAAAAACTGGGGGCATGATATAGGTGACATGCTCACGGCTTTCCTGTAGAGACAGACAGTCTTTATTGTGATACAATGCACCACGTTTAGGGTAGAGCTTGGCATGGATGGCATCAATGTGGGCAGAGAATTCATGTTTTCTGTCTAGCCACACACCAAGGTACTTGAATGAATGAACCACTTCAGAGGGTGCCATCCAAAGTGGGAAAGGAATGCAGAGTTGGGAGTCTGGCCAATTTTTAGCTGGTGCCAAGGGTCATGCACATCTGTTTTTTTTTGTTGTTGTTTTTTTATTGATCCAGAGTTGGTTAGATTGAAACCAGTGCGGGACATTGTAGAAGTTTTTCTGAAGCAGACATTCCACAACTGTAGTGGAGGAGCCGGAGGTGTAAATGTGTCATCTGCATATATGCGGATATGCAAATTGGCACAAGCTGTGGGGAGATCATTAAGGAAGATGGAGAACAGGATATGCCTCAGATTGAGCCCTGTGGGATTCTGGTCCAGATGGGAAGCAGCAGGCAGCCAGAGAGGTAAGAACAAAACCAGTCAACCGCAGGAGCTGAGAGGCCATTGACACTCAGCTTATCCAGGAGGAGAGGGCAGGCCACAGAGTCAAAGGCTTTGGCCAGATTAATGAAAATGGAAACTGTGATATACCTAAGATCCATCCCTGAGGAAATAGAACAGGTTACATGTAGCAGCAAGGAGACGGTGGAGCAATGCTTCCGAATGTAATAGCTTAATCTGTTGTTTCTTTAGGAGTTGGCCTCTCCTCTACCAGTTGAGACTGGCTAGGGGTGAAAGAAAAGCTGGTCCTATGTCACAGATAAACAATTGGTCACCATGGATTAGCCATCAATTCTGTGGAGCTCAAGGCATTCTATAATGGGGGATTCACAAGAGAGAAACTGTCTCTTCTCTCAGAGGCTTAAGCTGTACCCAGGAACAGTGCTGTTTGACTGCTGCTTGCAACCAAGACATCCTTCCTCCAAATACAGTAGCTATGTACAATCCACATGGTGACAAGAGAAGCCCTATGTAGAATGTCTGTTTTCAAGGAAAGACATGTGTGATGAGAATTTAAACTTTATCCTAGTGTAGCTTTTTCCAGCTTGCATTTTCTTATCATGTAATAGTTTTTATTTTGATTTCCAAAGTATGTTATGCACAGGGCCACTAGTCAGGATCACATGCTCTTATCACAGTTTCTGATGTGATATCTTGCAGGATACTGCAGGAACTCAATCTAACTCAATGGCAGTTAAACCAATTTGTCATGTGGTAAACTGTGACATTTAACACAGAGTGCTTGAGACTGGTGGACAGCACTGTATTTCACCTTAGTTTTCTGTATATCTTGTACATTGTGTAAATAGTAAATATTTGTGGCAGGAGTTTCAGAAGGGCAGGATACCAGTGCCACTCATAGTTGTGAGCTGTGTCTGGGTCCTCCCAGATACTGTAAAATTTCCTTGCTCTATTTTCAAAGGGACAGACAAACTTATGACAATTTCAATGGTTCATGGTAGCTTGTGTCAGAAAATTGCAAACTGTGGCAAATTCCATCCACACATTAGACCACTTTTCAGGTGGTCTAACATTTAGGCCCAGTTGGCTGGGATGCCCCAGAAATGTGGCACAAGTCAGCAGGATAGCTTTGAAAATGTTGTTCTTCTGTTAATGTTTCTGTAACTAAGCAGTGTTTTAAAGGTACAGATAATTTATTTTACTGGGTATTCTGTGATTCACCTCTGAGAACATGTACAGTACTAAATACTTGTATTACTGCTTCTAGTACAGCAGCAGAGTGACAGAGTACCTAGAGCTGACTGGGGGTCACTAGGTCTACAGACCTTAGTTGCAGTGTGTAAGCAAGGGCCTAATGTGGGACAAGAAGAGATCAGCCACATATGAGTGTATGACCAGGTTGGCAGCACTGGTGAAGTGAGCTGAGCCAGTTGTCAGCAGGGGTACCATGACACCCTTTATGATGTCACTCATTGTAGCCACTTCTCACATATTTACAGTATTACAAGTTACCACCACATCTACCCCATTTATAATAGTGCCCATTACTGCTACTACTACCCATTTATAATGGTATACATTATTGCCACCAATGCCCCTTTATAATATTACACGATTGTCTCTTCTTTTTCTTTATAACATTACAAATCACTGGTACCTTTATCCCTTTATAATATTACATATATCTGCTACTTTTATCCCTTCAATAACATTGCAAATTCCTGTCAGTTCCTCCTTTTTACAATATTGACAGTCGCTGCTACAACCAAAGTATCTGCACAATTTTATTAGATAACAGAACAGTAAAAAGGAAAGGCAAATTTTATTTGAAAAGACGCCCATCCTGGAGGCTGTGGGCGCCGAACACACCAAAACTTCATTATACAAATCATAAACATACATAGTCAGCATACTCTGAACATAAAATACAATGTTTCCAGCAATATAAAACAAGATTATATAAATACTATCCTCAGAAGCAGTAACTGAACTCGAAATAGCCAAGGGTTAAATTTAAACTTAAAATTCTAAGACCAGGTGAGGGCTATAAAACGCAGTCCGGGAAGGATTTTTTATACAGGAAGGCCTTGAGGTGGGCCTTGAATACCTCAACAGAAGGGGCATTCCTAACAGCTGGAGAAAACAAATTCCACAGGACGGGGGTGGCGACACTGAATGCTCTGTCACCTGCTGTTTTTAACCTCGTCCTGGGAATCGCAAGGAGGCCCCTAGAGGAGGAGCAGAGGGAGCAGACCAAGACAGCAGGTGTAAGAAGGTCCTTCAGGTAGCCAGGGCCCAGGCTGTGTAGGACCTTAAAGGTGAGTAAACCCACCTTAAAGAGGACCCTCCACCTAACTGGCAGGCAGTGCAGTTAACGTAGCACCGGAGTGATGTGACAATACTTAGGCTGTCCTGTCAACAGCCTAGCTGCTGCGTTCTGCACCAGCTGCAGTCTGTGCAGAGTACCCCCAGAGACCCCGAGATAGAGTGCATTGCAGTAGTCAAGCCTGGACATCACGAAGGCATGCACCAAGGTGGGGAGGTCCAGCAGCAGAACTAGGGGCTTTATCCTGGTGATATTCCTCAGATGGTAAAAACTAGTACGACAACGGACGCCACCTGAAACTCAAGTGTCAATCCGCTGTCAAGAATAATGCCCAGATTATGCACTCTAGAGGAGGCCCTCAATGGTACAGAGCCAAGAAAAAGCCCTGTCTCTGCACCAGAGGCCAACCTATCACGCCCTCTGTTCGACTCTACCACCAGTACCTCCGTCTTATCGGGGTACAGTTGCAACCAGATGGAGGCCATCCAGTCATTGATCTCAGCGTGGCAGCTGTTAAGCACTTCCACTGCACAAGATGTTCCAGGGGCAAAGGAAAGATACAGCTGAGTATCATCAGCATAGCAATGAATGTTTAAATTCTGCAAGTAAGATGGCTGTAATATTAGTAACTAATGCATGGCACAAAGCTGAACATGACTAGGAATGAGACATTCTGAAAGACTAGAGTACATACCCAAAACTGACATATGATCTAAAACGAAAATTAGCACTAAATAGCCCCATGGGCCCTGTGTTATCAAGCCATGCATTTATCACACTTGCTGAGCTGTTCGTAAGGGAGCTCTCCCTTTGTTTTTTATTGTCTTGGTGGCAGTGTGTGGACAGACAGAGCAACTGATTAGAACAAGCCTGCAGCTGCTGAGACATGATTTTCTGGCCTTTAACTCATGCAACAACAGGGGCTTGACCTTTGGCCCTTTAAATATTTCACCTTGTTATTGAACAAAGCTAGCTGTGTCTCATAATACTGTTGTCTGTTGTCAGGTACAGTTAAGTTTGCATGGAAAACGATGTTGCTTGTTATACTGTATATAATACAGACCTTATGAAAAATTGCACCTAGATCACACTGCCAGCCTTTTTTGCATAATATTCTTTCTAGTTAAAAACCCACATTTTATGAGTGCTTACTTTTCTAAAATTGATTGATGTTGCTGGTTGTTTTATCTGCCTCCTTTCTTAGTATAAGAGAAAATAGATGATTGTGTACGTGTAACCATACACAACAAGACTGTTGTTCAGTCAAGAGATTTCCATGGTACTGTAACAAGAGACCTTGAGAGTGCAGCTCAAGAGGTCTTTTGTTACCATGAAAACCTCAAGATTAAAAAACAGCCTTGTATGTGTATGGTTGCTCATACACAATCTTTTATAGCTTGTGGGAAACCAAAACTGTTTTTCTACTGTCAAGCTACAAACCACTTTCTCAAGTAATACGTCTCGACCCAGCAAAATGAATTGTCTTCGGGCTCATTCACCACCCTCAGCAGCTACTGGCCACATGAACTGTTTTTACCGTCTCTCACTCCTCCAGTACCACCTACTTTCCATAAGAAATAATAACAGAACTTTTTTATAGTGTATGGGCAACCATGAGGTTAAACTCATGTAAATTTGGCACTTTCTGCAGGCTGGAGGATCACAGACATGCTTGATCACCGCCCGGATTGCCTACATGCTTGAGAAGAAGACAGCCACATAACAACATTCTATGCTGTTGTGCTGCAGTAGTGACATCACTAGTGCAGCAAAACATCCTGACGTCACTACTGTAGCAAAACAACGCTATTCCAGGCATGGCTTTCCATGTAGAACAACATTCCACCATACACTGTTGCATGCTAATGGCACAATTATATCCAACTTAGCTTGTTTCAAATCCTTGAGCTATTCTTATTGTACACTTACTTAACATTAGGAACATCCCCAAGCAGTGCAGCCACTCACGATGCAATAGCCTCCCAAAGCCAGGAAAGATGCAGTGGGAGATAGTCAAGAAATGTAAACTTGTTTTTGTGTGGTACGGTAACACCAGTATTGTGGGCAGTCTGTTTTTCACTTTTGTAAGGAAAAAAGGGAAACAGAAGGGAAATTTGGGCCCATTAAAATGGGAGACAGAATTATGGGCTAAAACTCCTTCTACTGTCTTATTTTTATGTTTGCTTGCACGCATGTGCAAGAAACATTATGTGGTAGCTTAGGAGAGAAGTGGGTTGTGGCGACGCAGCACTGTGGCAGCCAACGGAGGCATTGCATTTGGGGGCTTGGCATTGGTGGACCAATGGAGGTACAGTGTGCTGATGACACTGGCTTCCAAAAGTGCCACCAAGTTGTAACATTTTTGCCGCAGCAATCAGGGGCCGCCTCATCATTGCAACATCAACCATTCCGCTGCAATGAGGGAGCGACCCGTCATTGCTAGAGCGGAACGTTACCTAGTGTAATATTGTTTGTGAATGCAGCGGTAAGCCACCGCCATGTTCTGAAACAATATTGGAGCAGTTCCATTGCCAAGGGGTGCCCAATTCCCTCGGCATCATGTCCGCCCCAAACTGTTTTGTTTGCCCACAGGGACCCCAATCCCCGCCGCTTCATTCCCCTTCCAGTGTATTTGCTGATGGGGAGCCCACTCCCATCGGCATAATGCTCCCCCAAAAACTTTGATTTTGTGCCGAGGGGTGCCAGTCCCCTCGGCTCTTGCCCCCAGTATGTGAAATGAGGGTGCTCAATCCCCATCGGCTACGGCCCCCAAAAACACTCAGGTGGCACACTGGGAGCCCACCCAGCATGCCAAATGTCCCTGTGAAGGAAAAAAGTCATGTGATTTTTTTCCCTGTAAATCAGAAAACGGTCCTCATTGAGTCCAGTGGCCCTGCCCCCAACCCGTGCCACCTCTGTGCACCCTGCCTCCCCACACCCCCTCACCCTATACTTACTTCCGGAGCCCAGCACGATGATCTTCAGTGGACCGGGAACACATCTGCACTCTTCAAAGCCAACTGCGAACTAAAGAAATGCCGGTAAGCCATATAATGGCATAAATAGGTTTTTTTCAAGTTTGGTGCATATCTCAGGAATTTTGGGGAATTTTGGCACAAAATTGTCAGCATGGGGTTACTGGGGCCCCTCCTCATGAATTCAGTCACTGTCATGACATTATTCAGGCCCGAAAGGTGATTTTGCGGTCACTATGTGGAATCGCCTTTCGGGACTGATTAACGAAACAACAGTGCCAGTGTTCATGAGATTGCCTCTCAGAAAGTCTGTGTTACAAATCTGGTGGAAAAAATCCAAGAAATGACTGCTTTACAAGTGTGCATTGAGCAGTTGATATGCACCCTCGTAACTTTGCGAATTTGCAATATTTTCACTACAGATTTTCAACATTGCCATTTTTCCGCACCTCCTTATGAACAGTACAGCTGTGATTTTTCACATCCTGGTCGAAATGTGTTTTCACACTTCCGGCACAGAATAACGCGGTCACTGTGGGAAATCAGTGTTTGGGACTCATTAAGAAAATCACAGAGACACTGTCCATTAGCAAAGGTCCTAAAATGCCTATGTTAAAAATTTTGTGATGAAAGTCCATAAAATGACTGTGTTACGAGCGTGTTTTGCACAGTTTCCACACACGCTTGTAACTTTGCACATTTGTAATTTTTTCACTCCAGATTTTCAACATTGCCATTTTTCTACACCTCCTTATCAACAGTACAGCTGACATTTTTTACATCCTGGCTGAAAGGTGTTTTTGCACTTCCAGCACAGAATAGCATGGTCACTGTGGGAAATCAGTGTTCGGGACACATTAAGAAAATCACAGTGACACTGTTCATGAGAAGAGGTCCTAAAATGCCTATGTTTAAAATTTGGTGATGAAAGTCCATAAAATGACTGTGTTACATGCATGCGTTGTGCAGTTTCCACGTATGCTCGGAAGTGTGAGCATTTTTAATATTCCCACTATAGATTTTCAACATTGCCATCTCTTCACACCTCCCTAAAGATGGTACAGTTGTCGTTCTTCACATCCTGCCCGAACTGTGTTTTCGTGCATGTGGCGCAGAATGGCATGGTCGCTGTTGGATCTCAAAGTTCTGGACACATTGACAAAATCACACTGCCACTCTTCATGAGAAGAGGTCCCAAATGCTTTCATGAGGTGGGGTCACATAAAGGCCATGTTGAAAATTTGTAATGCAAATACCAACAAATACCCAGGGTGTTAGGGTTTCTAACCATAACGTCCCACCCTGTACAGACTGACAGGTATCAGGGTATGCCTTTGCATTGCCGACTGTACTGCTCATACCATCCCACCCCCACCCCCAGCCACTGACAGGCATCGAGGTGTACCTTGGACTTTTCGACCCCAGACTTCACCCCATTATCCTATGTTGCACCCATTTCAGCATATGTCCTTATGGAATGGGGTGACTGTAAAGCCAAACACCCCAAGGCACACCTCAACACATGTCGGTGTCTGCAGAATAGGGTGAGGTGACATGGCATGACCGTCATAGGCGACAACCCAAACACTTACCCCAATGCTTGTCCATCTCTACAGGATGGAGGTGGGGTTGACGTGAAGTTCAATACTTCACTGCCTTTCCTATTCTACATCTGTCTAACTCCTGCATTTCCAGTGCTAATACCAGCAAGCAAACATTCAGCATTGACAAATGCTTGTTAGTATATAGCTGTTACTATATAGAATCAGAATGAAACTGCCAGCTACTCTAGCAGTCTCTACAGAATGTGAATAATCACAACATGTGTTTTTATAACAAGGGAATCTTTGAGGCCTAAGGAGGATGACAGTGCTCCTTTAACTGAAATTGTCATAAAATTAGTGATAAACATCTGAGCTTCTTCAAACCCACACACATAAAAAAAATCAGGCTTTTAAATTAAGAAATCTTAACTTTCATAGTTATGGTCCTTGGAGCTTAATTTGAAGGAGGCAAGTTTTCATTCTCCAGCCTGTCAATTTAACAAAATTAAAAATAAGTAAATAAGAATGTTTAGCAATTTTAAACATATAGTAATGCAAATGCTGTCTATGCCATCATATCAGCATGTAATCTAGAGGGTAAAACTATTACTTGATTGAAATTTCAGAGAATACCTTTTGATTGATTGATTGTTTGTTTGATTGATTGAAATTTCAAAGAATACCTTTGAGCACAAGTGATCTTTCACAAATGTTCCATGTCAGCGACAGAGATGACAGGGTAACATAACAAATACAAAAAAAGCAAATTCCAATTGAATGTAGTCAAACAAGTACAAAATGGTCAAACAAGTACATAATAAACAGGTTAGATCAATTGCATACAATTTTACTATTCGGCAGGTAAACAGAAAACAAGTATAGTAATAGTACAGTAGATGGCTGCAGAGCCAGAGACTGACACAGCTCAAGGTGTATACTGGGAGGGATGTAGTTAGGCTAATTAGTGGTTACAATTGTATTGAACTGTTAGGGTTACCTGTAGTGCTCTCTTAAACTGATCAAACTTAGGTAGATGTAGTTGGGTTTCAGGTAGCTCATTTAACCAGCCAGCAATCCTAACAGTGAATGAAAATTTACCCAGCTGAGTATGGCGAAAAAGCAGTTCAAGGGCATTATGTTCCATGCTCCTGGAGTACATATGAACATACGAACATATGAAGAAGTCAGCAGAAGAAAGCCATTTGGTCTATCAAGTCTGCTCGTATTGTGGAGTCCTGCAATTGCCGACCTTCAGAAAATATAAGGGAACGCAGCAGGACGAAGGTGGGGAGGCATACCAAACTTCTCCAAGGGAAGCAGGGAAGGCAGGCAAAGGCGCAAACCAAGGAAACACTAGAATGAACAGTAAAAGAAAGTGACAAGACTTTCTATAGATACATTAGTGAAAGGAGAAAGTTCAGAGGGGGTATTGCTAAGATCAAAGGGGATAAAGGGGCATGTAAGGAGGAGGACCATGTGAAAGCATCTATCCTAAATAGATACTTCTGCTCAGTATTTACTGAAGAGAAGATAGGGCAGGGCCAACAGCTCAGCGCCATGAACACGGGGGGGGGGAGGTGTGCACTAGTCCCTTCACAAAAGAAAGGGTCCTACAAGAGCTCGATAAGCTCAGGGTGGATAAGGCAATGGGACCTGATGGTATACATCCCAGGGTACTAAAGGAGCTAAGGGTGAAACCAGCAGAGCCATTATCAGAACTGTTTAATGAGTCTCTGAGCACAGGAGAGGTCCCAGAAGACTGGAGAAGGGCTCATGTGATCCCACTCCACAAGAGTGGTAGCAGGGAGGAGGCAGGGAACTACAGACCAGTCAGTCTTACCTCAGTAGTGGGCAAGATTATGGCGCCACTCCTTAAGGAAAGGATAGTGCAACACCTGGAATCCATAAGAGCACAAGATCCAAGACAGCATGGGTTTACAAAAGAAAGGTCCTGTCAAACTAATCTCATAAATTTCTTTGACTGGGTAACCAGAGTGGTGGACCAAGGGGGAGCAGTTGATGTTGCCTACCTTGACTTCAGCAAAGCTTTCGATACTGTCCCACATAGAAGATTGATTAATAAGCTGGGTAGGCTCGGGGTGGGTCAGATATTGGTCAATTGGGTGGCAAACTGGTTGATGGGCAGAAAACAGAGAGTGGTGGTAAACGGTATACAGTCAGAAGAGATGCAAGTCACAAGTGGGGTACTTCAGGGATCAGTCCTGGGGCCAGTCCTCTTCAATATCTTCTTCAGTGACATTGCAGATGGACTGGAGGGTATGGTTTGTCTGTTTGCAGATGACACCAAGATCTGCAACAGAGTAGATGATCCAGATGGGGTGGGCAGAATGAGAAGAGATCTGGATAAACTAGCAAAGTGGTCGGAAGAGTGGCAACTGGGGTTTAATGCAAAGAAGTGCAAGATCATGCACATAGGGAAGAGAAACCCTGAAGCCACCTATAGGCTGGGAGGGGAGTTGCTGACAGACACAAAGGAAGAAAGAGACTTGGGCGTCATCATCACCGATGACCTCAAATCATCCAAGCAGACCACTAAAGCAGTAGGTAAGGCTAGAGGGATGTTGGGGTGTATCAGTAGGGGTATCACAAGTCGGAAGAGGGAGGTAATAATCCCTCTTTACAAGACACTGTTTAGGCCCCATCTGGAGTACTGCATGCAGTACTGGAGGCCACACCTTCATAAGGACATTAACCAAATTGAGGCAGTCCAGAGAAGGGCGACCAAAATGGTGCAGGGACTGCATCAGAAAACATATGAGGACAGATTAACTGAGCTCAATATGTATACCCTAGAGCAAAGGAGGGAGAGAGGTGATATGATTGAATTCAAACACCTTAAGGGCATTATCAAGGTGAAAGAGTCTAACATATTTCAATATAAGAAAAATAGCAGGACAAGGGGACACAGCATGAGATTAGAGGGAGGCCAATTAAGGGGTAATGTGAGGAAGTTCTTTTTCACAGAAAGGGTGGTGGATGCATGGAACAGCCTACCTCAGGAAGTGGTGGATATGAATACAGTGCAGGGCTTCAAACAGGCATGGGACAGGCATAAGGGAACAATACAGATGAGTATGAATAGATAGGCCATTGACAGAGCAAATGCCAATGGCACATTCATAAGGTAGAAAAAGAAATGGGCTGACTGGATGGGCCTTGCGGTCCTTATCTGCCATCAGCTTCTATGTTTCTACGTTTCTGAGTCCACAGCTTGAGCTAATATGCCTGCCCTCCCTCCCCACTCCTCTCATCCTCTCTACCCATGATCCTTACCTTCCCCCTATGCCTATCCCAGTCTCTCTTAAAGCTGCCCACTATCTTCAACGAGATGACCTCTTCTGGCAGCGCATTCCAAGTGTCCACTACCCTCTCTGTGAAGAAGTGCTTCCTGACCTCCCTCCTAAACCTCCCACCCTCCAGCTTAAGACTGTGCCCCCTCGTGTTATGGTTGCCACTCAGCTTAAAGAGACTCTCCTTATCAACCTTATTTATTCCTTCCAAGTACAGTAGAATCCCGTTTATCCGATCCCCCCCCTCCTTGGACATGTGAATTGTTTGGTTAAACGGGAGTTCGGATGAATGAGATTCAAGTCTAATCTTAGTGCTCCATTGATGAAAACGAAAATGACAATCAAGCTGTACGCTTTAAGATCGCACTTTATTAATAACTGGTGTAAAATTAAATATAAGCAAAATAAATGTACTGCAATTAATAAAAGCAAGGAAGGAAGTCTATAATTTTTTCTTGAAAAAGTCAGTGACGTTTTTTTGCTTCAAAGCGGAGGTTCGCTTTTTACTTGCCCGACCTTGTAGGTTCCTCAACAACATCAGTTCGACCGGTGTGCTGTCCAGTTGCATTTCGAGATAGTTCAAGCACTTTTCAAAACATGCCGCTGCCTCTGAGTGTGTTATTTGTGTCAGTAACGGCACCTCATCTTCTTCTTTCTCCTCCTCCGAATCCTGCGTAACGACAGGTGTGCTCTGCACAAGGCTTACAACTGAATCCTCATCGAGACTTTCGTGTTCGTCCTCTCCTGTATCACATGACAGCCATTCATCCAGTTGTCGGACGATAATCGGTTCCCCAGGTAACCAAGCAGCAATCTCCTGTAGCTCCGCCTCTTCTGATTTGTCATTCACTGCGTTACTCATTTCAGTATCGGAATCACTGTCAGCATTATCCGCATCATCTTCCTTAAAACTTAGCCCAGATTTATCCCACAACTTCTGGACTGTCTCAGGCCGTACATTATCCCAAGTGTCAGCTAGCATATAGCAGATATCTTTAAGGGTAACTTTTTTGATGATTTCACACGGTGGAGTTGATTCATTTTCCTCAGACAGGACTGACTGAAGCAGCTTTTTGCGGTAATTTCTCTTCATGATTTCAAGGATACCTTGATCGCAGGGTTGGATTTTGGATGTTGTGTTTGGGGGGAGGAATACATACTTGATCTGATCACCTCTAGTTTTGACTGGTAGGATTTCAGGGTGAGCGGGGGCATTATCCAACAGTAGGATAGCCTTGAGAGGCAACCGTCTTGACTGCAGGTGTGTTTTAACGGCAGGTACGAACTGATCATGGAACCACGATTTGAAAAAGTGTGAGTTCATCCATGAGTTGTTCTGGGACCTGTACAGCACAGGGAGTGTGCCCATATTAACATGTTTGAAGCATCTAGGTAGACAGGACTTGGCTATCATGTAGGGTTTAAGTTTATGACTGCCTGTAGCATTAACGCATTCCAGGATAGTCACTCTCTCTTTATTCTTTTGAATCCTGGAGCATCATGCACCCCCATGGGCTAGTGTCTTATCAGGCAAACATCTCCAGAAAAGCCCTGTCTCGTCCGCATTGTATACCTGCTCGGGTGTAAGACCCTCGGACACTATCATGTCATTCAGTTTTGCATGAAAGGGGCCACCCCGTCTTCAGCAGCACTGAGCCGCTCGCCACACAGTCTCAATTGATGGATGCCATGCCACTTTTTAAAGTGGTCCAGCCATCCATCACTGGCAGTGAATGATGTGTTACTGCCTAGTCTTTCACGGAACTCCAGGGCCTTTTCTTTCAGCAGTGGCGCTGATATAGGGGTGCCCTTCTCCCATTCCAGACGGAACCACACGTAGATTGCAGAGTCCCATTCTTTGTCTGCACAGGTTAGCATATCTTTTCTGCCGTCACCTCCTGATGCAGACTCCATTGTGGCAGCAAAGCTATGTAGCTTGTCCTTAGCCTTCCTAGTATCAAAGACTGCAGATTTCCCCACTCCATATTCGGCGGCAAGAGCAACTGCCTTCTCTCTGTTTTCAAGGCGCTCCACAACCTGCATTTTCTGAGCAAGGTTGAGAACGGTTCTCTTTCGTTTGGACATGTTTGCTTCAACAATGAATATAGAGTGGGGAATGAGAGAATACATAACCTCGCTACAGTAAGGTGAAAAAAAAGCAGTTTCCAAATTGAAGGGCAGTTTGACAGATCAGTCTGTCATATGACAGTATTAATTGCTTGACAAATCACTGTAACAGCTTAAATGTTACAGCAGACAGTAATCGGGCGCCACTTAGTGTTGAAAGCTGGTGATTGCAGGATTACAGGGGGACACAGTGCGAGTCCATTAGATAGGGAGTTCTGGATAAATGGGATCCAGATAAACAGGATTCTACTGTACTTGAAGGTCCCAATCTTGTCCCCTCTCTCTCTCTCCTGTCTTCTAGAGAGTACAGTACATGTTCAGTGCCCTCAATCTCTCCTCATATGCCTTACCCTGCTGACCTGATATTATCTTTGTAGCCCTCCTCTGGACCTTCTCCAGCAAGTTAATGTCCTTTTTGAGGTGTGAGCACCAGTACTGAGCTCCATACTCTAGATGCAGCCTTACAAGTGACCTGTACAAGGGCAGTATAACCTCCTCTCTCCTTCTACTGATCCCCCTATATATGCATCCTAGTATCTTGTTTGCCTTTGCTGCTGCTTTCTTGCAGTGCATGGAGTGCTTCAGGTCCCTAGTGATCATCACTCCCAGGTCCTTCTCCTCCTCTGATGCAGATACTCGGACTCCACCCAGGTAGTACATTGTCCTGGGACTCTTGGCTTCAATATGCATAACTTTGCATTTCTTGGCATTGAAGCCAAGCTGCCAGATCTTGGACCACCTCCCCAGCTTTTCCAGATCTTTCTGTAGGTCCTGTATCCCTTCAGCTGTGTCCACTCTCCCACAGAGCTTGGTGTCATCCATGAATAGGCACATTTTGCCCTTAATGCCATCTCCAATGTCATTGATGAAGACATTGAACAACACCAGCCCCAGCACTGAGCCTTGGTGGACCCAACTAGTTACCTCTCTAGTGCCAGATAACTCTCCCCTCACAACCACCCTCTGGGTTCTGTCCCTCAGCCAGTTTTCCACCCATCTGGCCATCTTTTCCCCAACCCCGAGATCCACCAACTTCCTGATCAACCTTTTGTGGGGCACAGAGTCAAAGGCCTTGCTGAAATCAAAATAGAAGATGTCTACCACTTGGCGTCTGTCTACTGTCTTAGTGACACAGTCAAAGAAGTCAATCAGATTTGTTTGACACAATCTCCCCCCCCCATGAACCCATGCTGCCATGCTCACTGAAGACCATGCTCCTCTAGATATTCCACCAACCTTTCCTTTAGTATGGTCTCCATAAGCTTGCCCACAATGGAGGTCAGACTGACTGGTCTGCAATTCCCTGGGTCATGCTTGGGACCACTTTTGTGGAGAGGCACTACATGTGCTGTTCTCCAGTCCTGCGGTACCACTCCTGACTCTAGTGAACTTTTAAATAGGTCTGCCAGTGGCACTGCCAGCTCCTCAGCCAGTTCCTTTAGTACCCTTGGATGTACTCTGTCCGGGCCTGGTGATTTCTTCACCTTCAATGCCAGCAGCCCCTCCCTCACTCTATCCTCCTCTATCACTACATCTGTGCCCCCCCCCACCTTCTCTTTTCCCTCCTGAAGGCACTGGTCCATCCTTCTCCCTGGTGAAGATGGAACAGAAGTATTTATTTAGTATCTTTGCTTTCCCCCATATTATCCACCACCCACTCCACCCCTTTCTTAAGCCTAACAATTCCTTCCTTCTTGTCCCTTTTCTCACTTATATATAGATAGAAAGCCTTCTCTCCCTTCTTAATTCCTTCAGCTATCTGCAGCTCCTTCTGTGTCTTTGCTCTCCGGACTTCCTTATTTGACTCACTAGCCAACCTTAGATAATTTTCCCTATCCACCTCTCTCATGCTCTTTCTGAATTTTCTATAGGCCAACCTGTTTTCCCTTACTGCTTGGGCAACCCCAGAATGGAACCAGCTGGGCGCTTTGGCCCTTGTGTTCTTCCCCTGAGCATAATGCAATCATCTGTGGCCACCAGTATTCCTTCCTTCCTTAATGATGGACCACCTTTCATCCACCCTCATATCTGCTCTGATACCAGCCAGATTTCTCCTTAGCACTTTGCCCATTTTCCTGAAGTCTGCCCTCCTGAAATGCAAGACTTTGGTCTTAGTTGGGATGCTTTCCCTGCCCATATCCAACTGGAACCACACTATGTAATGGTCACTTCCATCCAATGGCTCCCTGACCATTATTTCCTGTACATGCTCCCCATTTATGAGCACCAGATCAAGAATTGCCTCAGCTCTTGTTGGTTCAGTGATGCCCTGAGTCAGGAACCCACTCGGCAGTCCTTCCAGGATCACCTGACTCCTAGCACATGTTGTGGATGGTATGCTCCAGTCCACCTTGGGCAGGTTATAGTCCCCTACAATTACCACCTCTCTTTTCCCTGCAGCTTCCAATATTTGTGAGTTCAGTTCTCTCTCCCTTTCCTCATCCTGACTGGGTGGTCTGTAAACCACCCCCAACCTCACCTTTCTCTCTCTAATGGACCTTAACTGAACCCATAATGCCTCCATCTCCCCTTCCTCCGACTCCTCCCTTGTGCAAATTATTCCCTCCCTGATATAAACTGCCACCCCTCCCCCCTTCCTGACTTCCCTATCCCTCCTGTATAGTTTATATCCAGGGATCGCAAGGTCCCAGTCATGGCGTGATGTTGCACAAGTCTCAGTTACTGCAGCTGTGTCCCTCTCCTGTCTGCTAATAGTACCTGCAGGTCGTCCATCTTGTTTCCAAGACTCTGCACATTCAGAGACACCACCCTCTACCTAGAATCTGACCTTCCTTCTCTTCCCTCTATTCTTCTATTCACATTTATCCCCTCTGTGTGCACCCCTTCACGTACCCTTGTTATGTGTTCCTCACCCCCTCCACCCTTTGCTAACTGTGTTCTTGCCCCTTCCACCTCCTCCCTCCAGACCTGTTCCATTGCTGTGGGGGGGAGGTTCACTGACCTCCTCCTCTGTGGGCCTGCATGCCTGCTGCCCCCCCCCAGTAGTTTAAGTGAAGTGGTTATGTCCCTGAGTACCCTCAATCCTTCCCTACTAAGGTGTAGGCTGTCTGGTGAAAAGAGTGCTTTGTTTGACCAGGTCTCCTCCCAGTCCCCAATACAGATGAACATCTGCTCCCTGTACCATTTTCTCAACCAGTTATTAAAAGCCTCTATTCTTCTTTTCCTGGCTGTGCTGGCCCTTGGTACTGGTAATACCTGTGAGAAGGCTAGCGAATTTTCTTCCTCCCTTCATATCTTCCCAAGCTCCCTGAACCTACTCTGTACTGTCTCAACCTCCTCCCCCACAGCTAGGTTGGTTGTTCCTAAATGTATAACTGAATTAGGTTTTCCTCCAACCTCCCTTACTATTTCCTTATTCTTGGGCTCACCTCCCCCGCTGTCATCCCTGGTATACAAACCACCCTCCTCCTTGCATTTGGGTCCCCTTTCCTTACCCAGTGAATACCCCTAATTATGGAGTCCCCTATGATTGCAACCCTTCCATCCCCTGCATCCATGCTTCCCGTCCTTCCTTTCTCACCTGTGGTACTAGCTGCTTCCTCACCTAACTGCTCCCTCTGCACCCTGGTGAACTTATCTCCACATCCACAATTTATCCCCCTTAACTGTTTTTCCATCTCCCATTCTGCCTCTCCCCTTCTGACTATCTGTATCTGCTTTCAGTTTTCCTTCCCCTCTTCCTTTCCTTTTCTCTCCCCCCTCCCCCCCCGGCCTCCACTCCATTTTGCCTGCCTCTTCTACCCTGCTCACCTTGATTGGTTCCCTCTCCCCTCCACTGTACTCCTACTCTCAACAATGGCTCAGCCTTACCTTCCACCTCACATTCTGCTGCCCCCTCCCTCCTTTCAGAAAGTGGTGCAAATCTATTCAAAAAAGACACACCTTTAGAATTTCCCACCCCAATGCTACTCTCACATTCCCACCCCTTCCCCTTACCACTTGCCATTCCTCCACCTTGGGCTCCCTATTCCTTTGAGGAAGAGATACTCCTGTATACTGAGTACTCCTCCCCACTCCCATCCCCTGTCTGAAGCCATCATTCCCCTGGGCATCACCCCCCCTCTGCCTTTCCCTCCACTGCTCTGCTCCTCTGACTTCCCACACCATCCTCACCAGCTCCCATCTGAGCAGCCTTATTTCATCCCTTAGCTGCTCCAGGCTCTTACAAAGTGGACATCCCCCTCTACTCCACATCACCCCCAGAGAGACTGCTGCCCCACAGCAATTGCAGTTTACCACTCTCCTGCTTCCCATACATGTACCTAATCACCCACATCCTCCCAGCCCAGCTTTGCCTAGCCTCTAGCTATATATAACTATAAAATAATTATAAAACTATAACATTCAAAAGTATGTGAATATATAAACACAGACTGAAGAAATCTAAAACAATTCTCTCTGTGACTCTCAGAACAGTATTAAAGTATTAGAGATTGATGACAGGGTGGAAGCTGTTCGTTAGGACCATGGGGGTGTCGGCCCCCTAGCATCTTCTTGGCTAGCAGGCACATTTAGAACTTAATACTGCTAAGTAGGGGACATTAGTTAGTTTACATGTAGAGGGTGCAGCTATGGGTGTGCTTGTCTGCCCCAAGCACAAAGCGACAAGCCACTATGAGGCATCTAGCATCTGCAGTGAGGTTGATCTGGTTACAGTACAGCGCACCCAGTCTTCTATTTACCATGGACACAAGGTGGTCAACATGAGAAGCTAAAGATAAGGCATCATCCAGGATCACCCTGAGGTATTTAAAGGTTTCCATCTGTTCAACTATATTGAAACACAGAATTTGTTGGCAGATAAGGACCACTTGGATCACCCAGTCTGCTTATTTTTCCCTACCTGCAGTTTCACCCCAGACCCTACTTAATATCCAGCTTTCTCCTTCCCCCCCATTCCTTTCCATTAAGATTCCCTCCTGCATATCCCATGCTTTCTGAACCCTGCCACTGTTTTCGCCCCCACCACCTGGGCTGGTAATCTGTTCCAGGTATCTACCACTCTTTCTGTAAAGAAGTACTTCCTTACACCTCTCCTGAAATTGCCCCACTGTAGCTTCATAGCATGTCCTCTTGTTCTTGAATACCATATTTTTCTGAAAAATACTTTGATCCTGTACTTTACCCCTGTGAGGTATTTAAAGGTCTTTCTCATATCCCTCCTCTACCTCATCTCTTCCAAGGTGTACATACTGAGTCCTTTAGCCTCTCCTTGTAGGGATCTTGACGCAATCCCCTCACCAGTTTAGTTGCCCTCTGCTGGAACATTGCCACTCTGTCTATGTCCTTCCAGAGATGTTCCCTCCAGAACTGTACATAGTAATCTAATTGAGGTCTTACCAGTGATCTTTACAGAGATAACACCACCTCCCTTCTTCTGTTGGTGATACCTCCCTCTCTGCACCCCAGCATCCCACTGGCCCTCCCAACTAACTTGTCACACTACCTGGCCACCTTAAGGCCATCAGAGATGACTACTCCCAGGTCTCTCTCCCTGCTTGGTGGTCATCAATAACACTCCACCCATTTTGTACTCTGCTTTGGGTTTCTGTACCCCAAGTGCATTATTTTGCATTTTTTCACATTGAAACCGATCTGCCATTCCCTTGCTGCTCTGCAATGTCACTTATAAAGACATTAAAGAGCACCAGTCCCAGCATTGATCCCTGAGGCACCCCACTGGTCACTCTCCCGTTCCTGCGAGTGAATACCATTTACCACCACTCTTTGTTGCCTATCCCCTAACCAATTTCTTATCCAGTTTACCACATTCAGACCCACTCCTATGCTACCCAGCGTGCTTACTAGTCTCCTATATTGAACAGTGTTGAAAGCTTTACTGAAATTTAGAGTGAACAAAAAAGTTGGTGCCAGTCATGGAAACAATCAAATTTACTAAATGCATAGCAAAGCAAGGTGTTAGTGATTTGTGCAAAATACAAAGCTCAAATCAACTCACATAGCAGCTGTTCTGTTTTGCACCAGATCCCTCACCTGTTGATGCTGGTATGTGAGTTGATTTGTATTTTGCATTTTACACACATATTTGGCACTAGCACTTTGCACTGCTTTGCATTTAATAAATTTAATTGATGCAGATTCCATAATGGGTGCCAGTCTTTTTGTTTGCTGCTGCTGTATGTCCAGCTGGACAGAGTCAGGTTGTGGAATGGCTATTTTGTTCTCAGCTTACTGAAATCTAGATAGACCACATCCACTGCTCCACTAATTTCTTAGTCACTCAATCAAGGAACTCTATCAGCTTCATTTGACGTGGGCTCATACCCATGAATATGTCACCTTTTTCTTCATTTGTGGGCTTGTGAACAGTATGTTCTTTGTTTGTTTATTTTTGTACTTTAGAGCCATTTTGTTATAGGAGCACCATCTTTCAATGGCATCAAAATGACCCTGGAGGATGTAGGTGAGGTTGCCAAAGTCAGGATTCCTGGAATAGATGACAGCATTGTCTGCATGGATAAGTACTTTTGCAAACTGACTTGACATTAGACAGGCAGTTTAAGAATAATCCAAATAGTAGGGGGCCTAGAATGGACTCATGGGAAATGCCAATGGATACATTCCTAATATCTGACAAGGAGCCCTCTGTCTTCATATTGAGTACGATTAGTGAGATAACTCTGAAACCAGGTGACTGTGTCTAGTGACAGGCCTAGACTATGGAGTTTGCTGAAAAGGGGCTTATGACTGACCAAGTCAAAGGCTTTTGTCAAGTCGATGCTGATGGCACCAGCCTTGTCTCCATTGTCAAGGGCCTCAAGGGCATACCTGGAATACTCAATTAGTGTTGTACTGGTGCTATGTTTTGTCCAAAATCTATGCTGTTGGCGACACTGTATTTCATGGTTTTTCAAGGTATAAGAGAAGTTGATTAGACACTATTTTCTCAAGGGCTTTGGAAAGGGGGAGAATATGGAAATTTACCTGCAATTGACAAGATGAGAATGGTCTCCATTTTTAAAGACTGGTGTAACCAGAGTGGATTTCCACTTTTGGGGGAACTGGGACTAGCACAGAGAGAAGTTAAACATTTTGGAAATGGGGTAGGAGAGTTGCTCAACAACTGGGGCAAATAGCCTCATAGCAGTTGAATCACCACCAAGTCTTGTTTTACCCAGCATCTTTCTTATATAAGTAGAAATGCCCCTTACTAAGACAGGCTTAAAATACAATTTAGGATGTCCTGGCCTGGGGTCCAGTGGTTGGGTGTCAACAGGACCATGAACTCCACTGGAGGACAGGGTTGGCTCAGTGGTGATGGCAGAAGTGAAGGCAATGTTAAATCTGTTGACAGTTTTGGTGGGTTCAAGTACCTCACACCTATTTTTGATGGGGTTTTGTCACCCTTACCAAGGAGGTCTGAGGAATTTTCCCAGAATCTTTTACCATTGCTCCAGTTTCTGGGTTGCTGGACCTTACTGTAGCTGGATTTGGCCAGTCAGATCCTAGTAGTGCATTTATTCCTGGCTTCCTGGTTTTTTTGCATATGGAATGGGGACCCAGAATCCCTGACCAGTGCTGATGGATTCTCTTCTCTCTCTCTCTCTCCCTCCCTCCCTCTCTCTCTCTCTCTCGCAAGGAGTGATCCATCCAGATGGTGTACCTCTAACTTTGCGCTTTTTAATAGTTGCAAATTTATTGCAGGCAATTGTGAATTCCTTGACAAAGAATTTTAGTGCCACATAAGATTTGAATTCTGGCACATTCATTTTGCTTATGACAAGCTATTTATGAATGGGGGGGCTGGCTGTTTTATTTCCCAGTCACCTTCCTCCATTAGAATTTGATGCTGGGGGAAGAGGGATGGGTGCAGGGTGCTGCTAGGGTGGGGGGTGTAAAGGACATTTATTGTCATTTTGTTTTAGCACTTCAAGAGGTTTTGAAATGTATAAAGATGGTGTCCTGCCATGGAGGAGGGTGGGTTGTGCCAGTCGCCTACTCTGTTACAATTTGATACTAGGGGGAGGAGAGTGAGAGCAGGGTGCTGCTAGGGTTGGGGAGGGGCACAGGGGGACATCTGTAATCATTTTGTTTTGTACTACATGGCAGCCAACCCTGGAGGTGGGCAGGTTGTTCTGGTCACTCATCATCAGATTTACTTTACAAATCAATTAATTAAAACAGATTTTGGGTGCTGGGGGGAGGAGGAGGAGGATGGGCTTGGGCTGCTGACAGAGGGTGGTGGAATGGGGTTGCACTTTGCACTGGGTTTTAGGGATGGGGGCCTTTTTTCTTCTTTTTTTCTAAAAAACTGACACTAATACAAATAAGTGAACACCTAAATATTTGGCTGCCAAATACCGAATATTCAACCCAATATTTGGAAAAAGATATTCACACACCCCTACTGATAGGGTTAATGTTTACTTCCCCCTTGCCAAATACAGTACCATGTTTAACTGCATACAAGTGGATGGCCTTCTGTTGTTCTGCTGCTGCATCATGTACAGCAATAGATGGACTGCCACCTCATTTGCACATCTTGTTTAGGTAGTGGAGGGGATTCTGCTGCTGACTCTTTATGCTTGCTTGCACGCATGTGTAAGAAACATAGTGCGATGATCCAAAATGCAGTGCCATACAGTTGAAAGGGAGAGCACCACTTGAGTGAGCAGTGCTCCCCTCCCCCACACACACACACACACACACAGCATGCAGCAGCGATGCAGGCACCATACACATTGCATGCTCATGCGCCCTCCCCCCCACGCATGCACATGTAGGACCGACGGGGTGCCTAACTCTGCCGGCTCACGGGTCCCCCAAAACAGTCAGCTACACAGGAGCCCACCCCAGCGTGGCAAAAATTGTTATTCCGACGGAGGTGCCCATTCCCGTCTGGCTCCAGGCCCCCAAAAACAGCCTTCCAGCTGCCATGCTGGGAGCCCACCCCAGCATGGCAAATGTCCTGCATCATCTTGGAAAAAAACCTGTAAACAAGAAAACGTTCCCTCGTTGTCTCCCTGCCCCCACCTGCACCCACCCATTGTGCACCCTGCCTCTCCACACACACCCTCACCCCATACTTACCTCCATAGTCCAGCGCAATGATCTTTGGTGGACTGGAAACACATCTGCACTCTTCAAAGCCGGCCACGAACTGAGGAAATGCCGGTAAGCTGTATAATGTAATAAATAGGGTTTTTTCAACTTTGATGCATATCTCAGGCATTGTTTTGAATTTTAGCACCAAATTTTCAACATGGGGTTTTTGGGACCCCTCCTCATGAATTCTTAAACTGTCATGGCATTAATCGGGCCCGAAGGGTGATTTTGTGGTCATTGCATGAAATCACCTTTTGGGACTGATTAAGGAAACTACAGTGCCAGTGTTCATAAGGCAGGCTCTCAAAAAGTCTATATTGCAAATTTGGTGAAAAAATTCCTAAAAATGACTGTTTTACGAGCATGCATTGCGCAGTTCCTATGCATGCTCGTAAGTTCACGAATTTTTAATATTTACACTCAGGATTTTCAACATTGCCCTTTTACCACACTTCCTTATGAGCAGTACAGCTGCCATTTTTCACATCTCACCCAAAACGTGTTTCTGCGCATGTAGTGCATAATGGCTCAGTTGGTGTGCAAAATCAATGTTTGGGACACATTAAGAAAATCACAGTGACACTGTTCATGAGCAGAGGTCTTTAAATGGCTTTGTTGAAAATTTGGTGAAAAAATTCACAAAAATGACTGTTTTAGGAGCACACACTGCGCAGGTCCTACGCACGCATGCAAGTTTGCACATTTTTAATATTTGCATGCCAGATTTTCAACATTGCCATTTTACCACACTTCCTTATGAGCAGTACAGCTGCCATTTTTCACATCTCACCCAAAATGTGTTTCAGCACATGTAACGCACAATGGTGCAGTCGGTGTGCACAAGCAATGTTTTGGGACAGATTAAGAAAATCACAGTGACACTGGTCAAGAGCAGAGGTCTTAAAATGGCTATGTTGAAAATTTGGTGACAAAAGTCCATAAAATGACTGTGTTACGAGTGAGCATTGCACAGTTTCCACGCACCCTTGTAAGTTCATGAATTTGTAATATTTTCAGTCCAGATTTTCACCAGTGGCATTTTTCCACACTTCCTTATGAACAGTACAGCTGTCATTTTTCATAACATGGCTGAAATGTGTTTTCACACTTTCAGCACAGAAATGCGTGGTCGCTGTGGGAAATCATTGTTCGGGACAGATAAAGAAAATCACAGTGACACTGTTCATGACCGGAGGTCCCAAAATGCCTGTGTTGACAATCTGCTGTAAAAATTCCCCAAACTAATTACATTATGAGTGTGCATTGCACAGTTTCTACGCATGCTCGTGACTTCACCAGTTTTTTTAATATTTTCAACATTGCCATTTTTTACATCTCCCCATGAACAGTACACCTGTCATTTTTCACTTCCTGTTCAGAATGTGTTTTTGCACCTGTGGTGACAAATGCCGTAGTCACTGTATAAAAGCATCTTTTGGCTAACAAACTGATATTGCCACTGTTCATGAGGTGGGGGTCACAAAAAAAATGTTGAAAATTTGAAGTGAAAATACCAACGAATGCCTGAGGCATTAGGGTTTCCAACCATAATGCCCCACCCTGTAGAGAATGACAGGCATCAGGGCTGTGACTTGGGATTGTCACCTGCAATGCTCATACCATTCCACCCCACCCACACCCTGCAGCCACTGAGAGGTTCGAGGTGTCTTTGGACTCTTGGCCCCAACGTCACCCCATTCTCCTATACTGCACCCATCTCATTGTATTTCCTGATGGAATGGGGTGAACATAAGGGCCAAAGACCCCATGCACTGTGACACTTGTCGGTGTCTGCGGGGTAGGGTGTGGTGAAATGGCATGGCCGTTATGCCTGACGACCCAAAGGCACACTCCAATGCCTGTCAGTCTCTGCAGGGTGGCAGCGGGGTTGGCTTCAGTTCAATACTTCACTGCCATTCCTATTATGCAGCTCTGTAACTCCTACACTACTAATGCCAATGCCAGCAAGCAAACATTCGGCATTGACAAATGCTTGTTTGTAACAGCTTCTGTACCTTAACAGAATGGCTAAAATGACCACAGACATTTTGTCCACACCTAAATAAATCTGCACACTGCTGCCTTCCTTATCTAGATATCTGTAAATAACCAGATTTATACAAAGCATGAAACATCTTCATAGTCACCTATCCTGATTTTCTTTGCAGTGTTCTTTGTATTATCTGTTACTATAAGATCTGCTGTTTGAGAGAATGGTGTCAGCCACTCATCAGACTTCTGCTCAAGGCACTATACGAGGATTTCTGCATGATGGTCTATGTTTTAACTACAGATGTATAAAGGTGAACACCTGAAGAGACTGGAGGGTCCCCAGGACTTCTGCTACTGCTGCTGCCACTTAAAGCAGGGGAAGAACAAGAGAAGTAAGAGGGGATGCTGACCCAATGGACAGTCACTTCCGTGTAACCTGTGGTCTGACCACTTACTCACATCAGTGGTGATGGAACCACAGATACAGTAAATTTTCTTACAGTAGGTGACACAGTCTTGAAGAAACACTAATACAAATCTGGACATGCTACTGTAGAGAAGTATGTACAGTTGGACAATTGGTACCTTGGCACAGCAACCTACATTTGCAATAGTGAACCCTCATTGCTAACAAAGGAGAATGGAAGTAAGTCAGTAGTGAACACTTCCATATTTTTTTGCCTCAGGCATGTTGGCTTCATATTTTAGTCTTATTTCCAGTGACTGGCCCAAAGACAGTTGTCCTGATTTTTTGGGGTCCTACAAATGGCCATCTCTTACTTTGCCACCTCTGAGATGGAGATTAATGGGGATTTGAGGCTCCCCCAGAGATGTAGGACCCTACAGAAAGTGAGGTTGAGCCACGGGACAGTCTACCAGCTGAGGTGATGGGTGCCAAAACCATTAATAGTTTCAAGCACAGCTGGGACACATTGAAGGGCTTGAGTTACTCAGGGTAGTAGAAATAAAACGGGAAGCAGGAGGTAGATAGTGTGGGCTAAAATCCTATATAGACAAAAGCTCTTGGGGTTTAATAGGGTGTTACAGGCAGATTGGATCTTTTTTCTGCCATCACTGTCTATGTTTCTATGTGTCTAAATCCTTGGAATGGAGGCCTTAGGGGTTATGCTGTCACTTGAACTATGATGACAACCTCGCACCTCCTCTCTACCCTCCACATTTGCCTCTCCCTGCCCATCATCATCATCATCACTGTTTAGTTTTGTTGCTTGTTATCTTTCCTTCTCATACTCTGTCCTATGTACCTTGAGCAAAAGCCTTTCCATGATAGATGTTCTCAGCCATTTGCCTCCTTATCCCTGACTAAGGCAATATTTGCATAGCAGGAACACTATGTGCCCATGATTCTTTGTCAGCCCATAAGACATCCCACAAAACTATTGTCATCAGTTTGGTCATGACAAGTGGCACTCTTTGGTGCAGCCTTCTTTCACATCCACCTGAGGCAAAAAAAAGTAAAAAAAAAAAGCCATTATGGAAGTGTTATCTACTGACCGCACATTTTCCATCATGAGTTAAGGTGTCTCAAAAGGCTCATGGTCAAATTCCTCTTACTCAGCTGTGTCTACTGGAGTCCTTCTTTTCTTCTCCTTCTCCATTCTTCTCCTTCTCTATTGTATTTGGCACGGGGTCATAATGTCTCAAGACATTATGCCACATGCATAAAGCACGCTGCCAATACCTGGTCCCAAATGCTCTGCCTGCATCCCCTGCTGCCAGTGGCTCATCTCGAAGAGCCACGGCAGCTGCTCAGCAGAAACCCATCCCGGCAGAGTTCTTATCCTCTGCCTGTGTCAGCGAGAGGGTGCAGTACCACACACAGAACCATTCATGGTATTGCACCCTCTCGCTCACATTAACAGCACTATTTCGGTTTAGTGCGGATGTCGTACACTATTAAGCATGTGACATATTGATCTGGTATGATTTTTTTTAGTGGGATGCTGTTTGGGGGTCTGATCATTTTTTTTTCTTTTGAGAACCACTGTCTGTTTCTTTCCATCTCTTACATGCCCCAAGTCCCACCTGCCCCCCTCCCTCCTTCTTGTGATTGCTGCTGTTACTGTTACATCTATCAGGTGCACTCTCACATTTAGCATCTTTATCCCTACTGAGCTCCACAGCATCTTCCTCCTCTTCCTCCTCCTCCTCCTCCTTTTCCACTGCCTATTCCAGCAGCCCATTATTGCTTTATTCAGTTATCATTGCCTGAGTCCCAGCCCTTGTAGTGCCAGTATTTATGGTAACTAAAATGTGTGATACTTTATGGAATGATTATACAGTTTCCACATTTTCAACTGTGCAGTTCAGGCTAACCAGACTCCATTTTTAACAGTGTCAGTGGCTCAGCAGGTTGCACATTTGCCTCTGAGGCAGTAAGATATGGAAGACTGTTGATTCTAGTCCTACACCAGGAACCTGGGGTAGAATCCCTATATTGACACTGCAGTGCAGTGTAAGAGGGGTGTTGTACTCCTGAGGTGCCATCTTTTGGATGAGACTTTTAACCAAGGTCCTAGCTGCCTGTTCTGGTGATAGTTAAGGTGGTCGTTAAAGATCCCATGGCACTTGTTGAACAGAGATGGGGAACTTTATGTTAAAAGAAAACCAAACAAAATCATACTAATAAACAAGAACTAGGAGCAATGCAAACCAAAATCAAAACATAAAACTAAAGGCTTCGAGACTTCCGGTGACGTCATGAACCAGATAGCTGCCTAGAGGAGAGCTCTCCCCTCACCAGAGAAAATAAAACCGACTTTAACAGTTAAAAACCTACCAAATGCTGGCAGAAATATCTGGAAAGAGTAACGGCAAAAACAAAAAGACCAGATCCCGGGCTGGAACTCCAAAGAAAAAAGACAATGGCTCTAGAGTCAGACCTTTAGACTTCGATCAGAGCTGCAGCAATTCTCCCACTGCAGGAGCAGGCCAAGAGTACGACGCCAACCGTGAGAAAGAAGTATTATCCAGAAACAGATCTGAAACTTTACTTAAGGAAATCAAAGCCTCGCAGAACGAAAATAAAATAGAATAAAAAAATGCATGATAGATTTACTATGGTAGAACAATGAGTGGGGAAAGTGGAAGAAAAGATCGGGGCAGCAGAGAAGCAAAGCAGGCTGCTGTGGAGTGTGGTGGGCCTCCTTTTGCAGCAGGTTGAATCCCTTCAACACAAATGTATGGATCTTGAAGAGAGATCCCGAAGGGACAACCTACGCTTGTCAGGACTCCCGGAGGGGTCTGAATCTGTAGACATAGAACAGTATCTGCAAAATTATTGCCCGAGATCCTGGATTTGCCTGACTCTGTAGACATCAAAACTGAACGAGCACATCAATCAATCAATCAATCAATCAAACTTTATTTAACTAGGCAGTTACATCGTTGAGCAAGCTCATTTTCAAGATGGTCCTAGACACAAAGGACAGTTTGTTTACAGTAGACAACACTTCATAATACAGTAGGAGTCAATTACAGGTTATTTTAGTATACAGAGTCAGTATTTGATTGTAACAAAACATGTAAGGTAAGTGCAAGTACAGACATTTAAAGTGCTGTGAAACAGGTTGTAGATTGTAGAGTACAAAGCAGGAGAAGATGAGTGGACATTGAGGAGGGAAGGGATAAGAAGGTGTCAGACACATAGTGGGGAAGGGGAGGAGAGAGGGCAGCCTACTGGAGGAAGCCCCCAGTGAAGATATTTGAGGTGAGGGAGGAGATGTAGAGGGAAGGTGGATGCCCTAGAGGGATGCTGGCTGACAGGGGGAATAAGAAGGCCAGGGGTATCAGAAGTTAGGGGATTCAGTTCAGCAAGGTAAATGCTCTACTTGAAGCACTCACACGCTGATTTCAAACATCTGTAGAGCAGCCACCTGAATATATAGTGGTTGGGCAGCAGGGAGATTTTAAGAAATTGTTGCGTGCTATTCCAAAGCACTGGTAAGAAGGAGCTAATGGCAGTTGAGCCAAGGCATGTCCTAGACTAAGGTAGCTTAAGGAGGACAAAGGAGGAGTTCCTTAGTCCTATGCACTTTTGAGTGCATAAATAGGTCACAGATATAGGGTGGTAGTTTGTTAGACAAGGCCTGGAAAAGCCACATGAGGGCGTTTCTTTGTCTCCTCATGAAGAGGGACGGACAGTCTAATGCTTGGTACAAAGAGCAGTGATGAGTCTGCAAAGGCAAGTTAAGAATAAATCTCAATGAGCGATGATAGAGGGTATCAAGCCTATGGAGTGCATACTGGGGGCAGTGGCTGTATAGGAAGTCGGCGCAGTCAATTGGGGAAAAAAAAGGTTGTTTGAACCGGTCGCTTTCTAGCTTCCAGGGCAAGTAGGTGTCTTATGTGGTAGAAAATACCGAGACGCTGCCTTAGTTTTTTTGTTAACTCATTTAGATGTTCAGCAAAGGTGAGTTTGTTATCCAGCCAGACTCCCAGATATTTAAATTTATTCACTAGCTCTAGTGGTTCACTAAGGAGGGTGATAATCTGTGGGGTATCAGGTATCCTCGTATTGTGGGATGGGGAGATAATTATGGCTTTTGTTTTTCTGGCATTTACCAGGAGCTTCAGATGTAGCAGATTGTGTTGGAGGATGATAAAATCCTGCTGTAGCTCCTTGAACGCAAGGTCCAAAGAGGGGCTGGTTGTGTAAAGGACTGTGTCATCTGCGAAAAGATGAACATTTCTTGCAATCAGGCTAGAGTCGATGTGGTTGATGTAAAGAGCAAAGAGGATAGGTCCCAAAATGGAACCTTGCAGCATGCCTTGGGGCAGTAATTTTAGTGGGGAGAACTCACCTTGAGCTTTAATCTGCTGCATACAATTTGTGAGATAGCAGCGGAACCATTTTACTGCAGCCGAGTCTAGACTGATGCTGCTCAGAGTCTCCAGAAGTATGGAATGATCAACCGTATCAAAGGCTTTGTTGAGGTCAAGGAAGATTGCATAGATGTGTTGTTTACTGTCCAAGGCTTTCAGCCAGTCATTCGACACTTTGGCAAGAGACGATATGGTACTGTGCATAGGTCTGAACCTCAATTGGACTGAATTGAGGATGTTTTCATGGTCCAAGTACTCCAATAATTGAGAATTAACAACACTTTCAAGTAGCTTGGATAAAACTGGAAGCAACGAGATAGGCCTATAGTTATGCAAGTCAGTGGGATATCCTGACTTGAACAAGGAGATAATGTGTGCAGTTTGCCAGCTCACATTAGGAGCTTGGATAAAACCGGAAGCAACGAGATAGGCCTATAGTTATGCAAGTCAGTGGGGTCTCCTGACTTGAACAAGGGGATAATGTGAGCAGTTTTCCAGTTAAGCGGCAAATCCCCTTGCATAGTGAACTATTAAATAGGTGGTAATTGGAGCTGTCAGATAATATAGCATTATACCAGAAACCATCTGACTCTAATGCAAGACCTAGACAAATATTTATGAAATTCACAAGTTACAGCGTCAAAGAAGCAGTACTAAAAACTGCATGGCAAAAAGGGACAGTCATGTTTAAGGGCCAGCAGTTGTTCTTCAAGCAGGACTACCCACTGGAGATATATAGGCAGTGATTACAATATTTGGACTTTAACCGAGCCTTAAAAGAAAAAAAACTAAATTTCAAATGCCCTGCCCTGCATTGTTGTGAGTTTTCTGGAAAGATGGCATTCGACTGTACAGCACACCAATGGAGGCAGCAGCGGCACCAAAGGAGCATGGCGTGGCCTTCATGAGGATGAGCAGGCCCCCAGGAGCAGCACAACTTCAGCTAGGAGAACCCAAGGATGCTCCACAATGAGCAAGAGGACCCATATCCATGGAGGGAAGAAATGCAGCAGAGAGGTCCATGTTGGAAGTCAAAAGAATACTGCAAAAGCTCTCGCAGCAGACCCCCTCCTCTCGAGCTACAGACTGGGACACTTGAAGGAGAAAGGAGCAGTAAAGCCATGTTCTGACTGAGAGCTGGAGGAGAAGAGTCCCTCAGATGAAGTAGCTGGAAAAGAATAATTATAAGGACACAAATGGAAAATGTTTATTTAAGCTAAGTATCGGGGGGGTGATGGGGAATGTAGTTGAGGGGGGAGGAAACATGGAGCGGGGACGAACAAGCAGAGAGTGGAAAGGATGACTAATCTATAGTGAGAGCTGGATGAGACCATTTTAGATGATCTGCTTGGGAGAGGCTGTCACATTTGTCTTCAAAAGTATAATGAGAGACAAAGCCAGTCCTAATAATGGATGGGAGGGTAAGAAAAAAAAGGGGGGTGGTGCAGTAACAGAAGGAACAAGGTGAAGGTATCCAGGAATAAGAGGCAATGGAAAGGGGGTGAATAAGGGGGAAGAAAGATGGGTTAAAACTGTACAGGAGACATACCACAAGGGGAAAAGGTGAACAACAGCAATTGGATGAAAACAACTACCCCTGTTTTTGTGATCAAGGGAGGGGGGAGCCTTTAATAAGTGATTGAAGAATATAAGGAAAATAGACCATGTGGAGGAACCTTAATTACCCAGACAAGGAAGGGATTAAAGGGGAGAGAGAGAGAGAGAACAATAATGCCAATACAGGCACTAGCCCCAGGTGGACCAGGGTGAAGGGGTGGGAATGGATGAAGGGGCGACATAGGGTAACATGAAGGGGGAATAAATGGACATGGGGAAGAGTAAAACAAGGGCACTTAATGAAGTAGGGCTTAAACTAAGAGATGTGTGAAAATTATGGATATTTGCAAATTCTCTTTTGTTTTCTGTTGTAGTAAACGATAGTCACAGCACAGAGGCCTCCCAGGGAACCAACCCCTTCCACCAGCTGGAAGCCTTGACTGGATGAAGGTGCTAGGAAACTGGAGGACTCCAGCTGAAAATACATAGTGGAGTGCACAAGCCTTGACTATCGCAATGAAGTAGCGAGTGTGGAGGAAGGGGAGGGTGGGGTGGGGTGGGGTAGGGTAGGGCAGTAAATGATACCTCTCCATAAAACAGAAAACAAAGGTGGGGAAAGAAAAAAGAAAGGGAGGGAAGTAATATAGTCCCCTAGTAGTTTGCAACAAGCAGGGATATTATTCTCAAAAGAGAGCAAGAGGCTGTTGAATGGGAAAACAGATGAGACACCAGTAGGGAGTCTTTTATAGATATCTGTATAATTAAACTTGCATTACAAATGTTAGCTTTTGGTGGGGTTCTATCACCTGGAATCTCTGGGAAGGGGAAGGAAAAGAGGGGAGACTCTATGGGACTCGGGTGGAGATCCAGTCTATGGTGCGTGGTAATTTGGATTGTACATCTTCCTTTGTAGGTGACCCCTGGTACAAGGGCTAGCGCCCAGGGGAACCTGGTAGTGACCCCTGGGAGCAGGGGAGAAACAAACACTGCCACTCTGAGACCAGGAGGGAGGAGGAGAGGGGACCTGGAAACAGAGAAAGGAGGGCTGAGAAAGTCCCACCCCACTTTGGAAGGAACGACAGGAGGTGTACATGGCTATAACTGCGTTGTCGCACCGTTTGCACATGTAGAATTGTTAAAGTTAGATCAGATTTTATATATGGTACCAGTCCCAAGCACCTCAAACCCAATAAGGGACCCCAGAGGGATGCCATGGTCTATACTAGGCAAAGGGGACATAAGTAAGGAAAAGAAAGTATATATGTTATGTGATGGCACGTCCCATTAGAATCATGACTTTCAATGTTAATGGTATGACCAACCCAGTGAGAAGAATGAAAATCATGCACTACGTTAGGCAGTTGAAACCAGACATAGTGTTCCTTCAAGAACCACACATGACCCAGGGGGAGCATGATAAGTTAAGGCCGTGTGGATATGTGGAAGTATACTCCTCAGCTAGTGATACAGGATGGAGATGGGACACAGTAATAGTGATACCAAAGGCCACCCCTTTTGTAATCCGGGGCACTGAATAGAGAGGCAGGTGGTGGGTTTACCATCTGGGCTTTGGCTTGATGGTATACAACTACTTGTCTCTAAATGGGAGCGTGATCTGGGGGTGGTTCTTGACAATGGGCTAATGCTGCATGCGCAGGTGTCGGCAGTCATCAAGTCCTCCTTTTATCATCTTAGGAACATCGCCAGAATTAAGCACCTTGTTCCATCCAATGATTTGCCCACATTGATCCATGCCTTTGTGACCTAACACCTTGATTACTGTAACTCCCTTTACCTGGGGCTTGCAGGGGTACATATCTGCACTTGCAGCTGGTGCGGAACGCAGCAGCTCGGTTGTTGACTGGGTCATTGCGTTCTAGTCATATTACTCCTCTGCTGCGTGTTCTGCACTGGCTGCCTATACAGTGATGGATCACCTTTAAGGTCAGTCTGCTGACCTATAAAGCCCTGCATGGACAGGGACCAAGTTATCTGCAAGAGCTCCTGGTTCCTCACAGCCCTGGCCGTACCTCTGCCTCGTGCCTGGTCAAGGTTGCTAGGAGGTTCGTGGCGCTTAAAAACATCTAGGGACCGGGCATTTATGTTTGCAGCACCATCCCTGTGGAACTCTCTACCTCATCAGATTAGAGAGTGCAGGACCATGGACAGCTTTAAAGCCAGTCTGAAAAGACATATTTCCCAACAGGCTTTTAATGATTGATATTTGTGAATGGTGAAAGTTTTAAATTGAAGCTGAATTTGTGTAAGACTTTTAAATTATTTGTAATATGTTTTTATGTGCAGTGCTTTGATACTGGAAATGCGCTAGATAATTAAAAAATATTATTATAATTATTATTATTAATTAAATCTAGTGAAACAGATAAGGAAGGACATTATGTTATAATAAAGGGGACCATACATGGACAACCGGTAACACTATGATCAGTCTGAGCCCCACCAGAATCTACCTATACTTTTTACCGTACCCTGATCATGAAAGTGACCCAACAGATGGAGGGTGATCCTACACTGGATAGAACTTCACAGATCCCAAGGACTGGACATAAAATAGCAAAGCAGGTCAAAGCCCTTTTATAGAAAATTGGGTTGGTGGACACATGGTGATATTTAGAGGGACAAACTAAAGGACACACATTTTACTCAGTGGCCAATCACATGTAGTCAAACCTGGACATGTTTCTAATGGCAAAGGAGCAGATGGATAAATTAGTTAGATGCAAGGTTGGAACAATAGGAATGTCAGACCATCCACCAGTATACTTACAGGTACAATTGCAGGCAACCCTGAAGACATCTTTTTGGAGGCTGAACTTAGTACTCCTGAAGGATAAAGTGGTGGAGGAACAAATCCCAAAACTGATAGATCAGACACTGCAGGACTACAAGAATATGGAGGTGACTAACAGTATCCTATGGGACGTGATAACATCTATAATAAGAGGGAAATTGATAGCTACATCAGCTGCTAGATGCAGACAAAGTGAGGAGAAACAAAACAAAATAGAGAAACGGATACAGGATTTGGAAGCACAGCAACAGCTACTTAGAGACAGAGAGAGAGAGGAAAGGAATTGAAAAAAATTCAAAAAAGACTTAAATGAGCTTCTAGATTATAAAATAGAACAAAAATTGCTGTTTATGAAGCACAAATATTATGAGGGCGGACCTAGAGCCATTAGATTGCTGGCCTGTAGACTCAAGGCCAGACAGGCGAGGACACATATAGCAAAAATATAACAAGGGAACACACACAGGCAGTATGTAACCAGTACTTTGGATATCTTGAAAACATTTGAGCCATATTATACCTCCCTCTACCAAGCAGGCCCACAACAGGAGGAGGGGCTACTGACCAACTTCTTTCAGGGACTATGGCTTAACAGGGTCACAGAAACCCAAAATCAAATGCTCACGGGGAGCCATAACTAGAGAGGAGATACAAAGAACACTAAAAAGCAGCAAAACAAATAAATGCCCAGGCACAGATGGTTTCCCTGTTGAATTTCACAAAAAATTTCAAGATCAAATTATACTGGTCCTGTTAAAAGTTTACAAGGAGGTGGGGGGGGGGATGGTCCCACCGAGTTGGCAGCAAACAATGAGTTCAGTCTTACCCAGGCCTGGAAAGGACCCTGGTATCTGTGCTTTGTACAGACTGATCTCAGTATTAAACACGGATTACAAAATCCTAGCATCTATTTATGCGAAACGATTAAACAAAATCCTTCCACAAATAATTAACATAGATCAAACAGGCTTTGTAGCCGGATGTCAAACTGCAGAGAGTGTCAGAATGCCATGCATATTATAGATCACCTCAACACTAGTAAGCAATCAGCAGTAATTATGAGCTTAGATGCTGAAAAGGACTTTGATAAAGTAGACTGGCATTATCTATATCGGGTCTTTTCCAGGTATGGCTTTAACACAGACTTCATAGACCTCATCAGGAAAATTTATACCAGTCCTCAAGCCTACATCGGAGAAAATGGTCATCTATCTAGCAGGGTGAAGTTGAGTAGAGGGACAAGACAGAGATGCCCATTATCCCGTTTATTATTTGGCTTGTACTTGGAACCGCTGCCACAGAAATAAATATACCGGTAGCTACCAGACAGCAAAAAATAGCAGTATACGCGGACGATATATTGCTCTTTCTGACATCCCTAGAGGAATCTATACCAAAATTTATGGCCACAATAAGGGAATTCACGAGGATAGCAGGGTATACTCTCAATCAAAATAAAATGGAGATATGAACATTCCACTGCATTCCAAAGCAAAACTTTAAAAACCAATACCCGATGAAATGGGACTTGCACAAGATGAAATATTTGGGGATAATATTAAGGAACACAAACCAATGTCTTTTTCAGGATAATTATTTGCCTTTGCTCAAAACAATAAATGGAGATATAGAGAGATGAAACCTACTCCCCCTACCTCAGCATGCAAGAATACAAGCCACGAAAATGAACATACTGCCTAAGCTCCTATATCTGTTTCAGTGTGCCCCAGTTCTGCTATCAACACAATGCCTGAGGGGCATACAGAAACAATTATAGACTTTTATTTGGGCCAATAAAAGACCAAGGGTCAGGCAGAATGTGTTACAAGCCCAAATTTAGGAGGGTGGGCAGTACCCAATATAGGGGCATACTGGGTGGCAACGCAAATTAAATTGGTCCTTCAATGGGGACACCAACAGCAGACCATGCTTTGTAAGTTAATTGAGAAAGTGGAATGGCCATGGAGAACATTAGAATCCATCATTTTTCAACCTAAACCAACCCTCTTGATTAGTAAATGTAAGCTTACTGCATTAAAAGTCACAATACAGGCATTAGAGCAATTCCAGGCCCACCGCGGAGTAAGATACAAAAAATGGAAGTACACCTGGTGGCAGTGGAACACAGACTTTGCTCCAGGATAAGAAGATGCATGGTACACTAGACAGACAGAAAGAGGTCTAAGTCATGCAAACATCATTATGAGAGAGGATACCATATTTATATTTGAGGAATGTAAACAGGAGTTTGACTGGACTGACAAAGACTGATACAGATACCTTCACATTTACAATTATATATTAACCCAAAAATGGAAAACCCAATTAGAACAGGCAGTAGGAGAGGAGCCAATTTCTTTGGAATGACTTTTAAACCTGGACACCACCAGGGGAGCTATTTCTATTATATATCAATGCTTAAATAACCCCAAAGAGGACCCTCTAAGACATGTTAAGAGCAGATGGGAACAGGAAGCCAGAATTCAATTGTCCAAAAAAGAGTGGGACAGAGTTTGGGGCACAACACATAAAACTATGGCAGCACCCAGATGGAAAGAATTTGCATGGAAAGTCAAAATCAGATTTTTCATTACCCCTCATATCAAAGCACACTGGACGGGGGATCAAGATAGTAAGTGCTGGAGACAATGTGGGGAAAACAGAGCCACACGCACATGTTCTTAGATTGGCCAGTGTTGGGTATACTATACAAGGACATTTCATAAAAATTGCAAGAATTATTTCAAATAACTACCCCATTGAGAACCCAACACCTCTTGCTGGGACCCCCTCTGAGGGAAGTTAAGGGTGCTAACGCACTATATTTATGGACAATCAGTATTGCAGCATGGGGAAAATCGATCACAAGGAGGTGGTTAAGCCCAGAACCAGCCACACAGAAAGACTGGATCAATGTTATAAATGAAATTCGAAAAATGGAAAGACTCACCTATGCAGTAAGGAATAAAACACAGAAATACTTAAAGAGATGGACGAAATGGGTTATATTAATGGAATTATGGAGCTAGTGGATTAGAAGACAAGGCAGCACTTCAGGCTTTCAAAGACCTATTGTGGGGGAGAAAGGAGAGGAAGCTCTGACACAATAGATACTTATTACAGAGCAAGGTCATGCCATCATCATCACAGAAGAAGAAAATACATATGGTCTTAAACAAACACAATAGAAATAGACAACAGTAATTCTGACCATGGCATCTTATAGGGAGCAAAGTAACATTAATAATGTAAAGGACCCCAATCCCTTTAAGTCAGGCTTCAAAGCTAATCAAGAAACAAAGAGGTGGGGAGGATAGTTCAGGACAAAGTTGCAAAGGAGTTTATTGGTACCTAGGTTACAGAGTTAGAGTGACAGTTTAAGTCACACAGTTTGAATTACACACAGATATGGGATATACAAGAACTCAGAATATCGATTTGTACAGTATTAACTGTTGTCATATATTCACAAATAATACTGAGAAAAAGTGCATGTTTCAAATATAACACATGATTTAAAGAGCAATGTACTCGTAACACTATGCACAATAAAGAATAAATACAAAAAAACATAAAACTAAAGAAAAACAAATTCAGAAAGTAAAGCAAAAAAATTAAAATAAGAAGAGGTCATAGATAGTCAGTTCCTCCAACATAAATAGAATGCATTCACCACCAAAAACACCAAACTTGCTCTCAATCACTCAAATTACATACATGCAAGAAATTAAAACCAAAAAAAACAGGCAGAGAGACACCAAAAGGCAAAACCCAACCCACCAACCCCAACAAATTAAGTCATGTTAATACAATTTATACACTCATCCATTAAATATTACCCCAGAATTGCATATACTGGTTTGCAGGCAAAATGGACTGTTCCTTAACTTTAATCTCTCGAAAAACAGATTCCACTTTCTCTGCTATGGAAGTATAAATAGGTTGTAGCTGTTGCAACATATACTGCAACCTCACCTGCCACAGAGAAAATTTCAGGCAGGTGAAGATTGCTGTCAGTGTGCTAATATTGGGGGCTATTCTCCATGGTGCAGCTTGTCTATGTCCCATGGTACTGGAGGCGCGTAGACACTACGTGACCAATGCGCCCACTGCACCCAGTTCTCAATGGAGGCACAGGGCTGAAGCATGCCAGATCCCCCAACCCACCGGTGATCCACACACGGGGCAGTTCAGGGGGTGGTGCAGGGGGCGTGCCCACACTCCACACTATTCTTGTAAATACAGTGTGCTGGGCAAGGGGGGGGCGCTGGCTACACCAACTGGCACCAGACTTAGCCAATATGTGCTCCCCCAGGAATTCCGCTGCCATCCACAGTGGTGCAGTAGGGGCACGGGGAACCCCTCAACATGCCACCCAAGACTTCAGGATCCTCATGTAGGGCCAAGGGCAGCCAGCCAGCAACCCACCTTCCCCGCTGCTGTGGACGCACCATGGTCACTGGAATGCTGTGGCATCCTATGAACAGAGGTGATCCGCTGGTGAACTGGGTCTGGGCAACACATGTGTCTGCAGAAATGCCCCTGCATATTTATGTACTGGGGTGGGGCCATGGAAGGTGGCTACGTGGTGGCCGGTCAACAAGAATATGGCCACCACACATCGTTTCACAGGTGTGGGACTCCACAGGTGGGATACACACCTCCAACGCATTATCCCCACCCCTTGAAGAATCACTGTCATTGTATAACTTCCAGCATACTGGGTAATCTCCAAAAAACAGATTTCCATAAATGAATCTCTGAATCCATGGTAAGTACCATCCTTTAGCCAGGAGCTTCCATAACGTAACCATGAAAGGACAATCCAGTAAGAAATTTTCCTGAGTTTCCAGCTGCTGGATACATTCAGGCCTAGGACAACATCTGTCTTCAATACTTTTATGTTTCAAATTACCTCGTGCCCCGAGTTTATCATGATAGCTAATCCATTGAATATCCCACATTCACTGTGGTGCCCTGTGATCTTGCAGTTATGCTAAGACCAAAGGAACCTTTATCTGCTGTCAAAAAGGAAGCTCAAATTGCTGGATGCAAGCACGACCCATCACTTCCAGATAAAATTGCATCCTGTGAGTGAACAGTATAGAAGACTTAGAGACTTTCCATTGATGTAACTTTCTCAGACTAGGTTTAGCATAATCAGGTGTGCTGAAAGATTTTAACAGTTTTGGAGCATCCTGTTCCTAATGTAAGAGAAAGGGTTCAGAGTCTGAATTCAACCATAAATGCCAGGGTAAGGTGCTGGTTAAGAGATCTTGATATATTATAGAATGGAAAAACAGAACATGAAAACAACAATTGGGTTAAACATGTTCAAACCGCCATGTTTTACAGGCAGATAGATAACATCTCTTTTAACCCAGTTTAAATGACTCCCCTATAATATCTGAAAATAAGAAGACTGTATGTTCTTGTCTCAAAAGCAAGAGGGGATGGATATCCAAACTTCAAATTGATTTTCCAGCTTTCTGCAGATCAGCCACTGTTCACATATTATGGTAGCTGATCCTGGCTATAGTAATTCCATAAATGTTTCACAATTTTAATGTGAGCCAGTATTTCCATGGAAGGGATTGTAGTTTCACCCTGACGAGGTGGCCAGCAAGTCCCTTTCACTTCCTGACTGCACTGTCATGCTCCCCACATTCAGACATGTAATGACATGGGTTCCATGTCATAACAGCAATCGCGAATAGTAATCACTGTTGCGGCGAGCGTACATCACTGAAAATGAATTTCAGCGGTGCACACTTGCAGCGCAGACAAAAACTGTGCCCGAGACCTATGGGTCTTATTTTTAATAAGGGGGGGCTTTGGCCCTGCACCACCCTCACTTATGGATTCTCAAATCCAGGAGGGTACATATCAGAGGGGTTAAAAACTTGAAAAAAATTAAAGCCACCTGCCGGCAAAAAAAAAAGTGGCACGCCGGACCCGAACCCTTCACCTCCCAGCCAACCATCCTCCTCACCATGCTAGCAGACCAGCTCAACAGCTGCTCGCCACATCGCTTCCCACATACCATCCCTCCCCTGCCTCTCCCACCCACACGTGTGGTCGTGTACTTCCCATCACGGTATTTCACCCACCCCAGTATCCGGTCGCCCCCGTGTTTGGTAACCATGAACACAGGCACCATAACTGAGTTGCCGTTTTTGTAGGTGCCCAATTTTGGTTGCCTTGTCCACTGGCTACCAATCACATATGGTGAGGGACAGCATGGGGGAGTGCACTATTTAAGACAATGGGAGTCCATTTCAATGGCACTTTTAAACATAATTATGGCCAGTTGGAGAATAAGTAAAGCTACCACTTGACTAACAAGGCCCTTGTTAGTGGAGCGGTGGCCTTCACTATCTTCAGCTGGTCATTATTATGTATAAATATGCCATTCAAATGGACCCCATTGACATCAATGGGGCCTGCCTCCATGCTTTCCCTGGTCGCACGTCATTACCTACCTGAGCACAGGTGTATGACAGTGCAGTCAAGAATTGGAAGGGACCAGCTGCCACCTTGTCGGGGTGAAACTATGATCCCTTCCACAGAAATACTGCCTCACAATAAAATTGTAAAAAAGTTTGTAGAATGACTAGTGCCAGCATCAGCTACCATATTTTATTTATTTATTTAGCTAGTTAGTTTTTGTTGACTGGGTAAGTGCACTACACAAATCCTGCCTATTTTCAGGCATGACCCAGGGGAGGGGGATACAAATGAATGCCAACTGACCTTGAATCAGATTAAGCTGTTGGTGGTATTTTTAGTGAATGAGGGAAATCTGGCCAGGACACCGGGGAAATTCCCCTACTTCCTGTGAGCAGGGGGGACCCTTTTGCTGGTGACTCCAAGATGGCTGCTGTTCCAGATATGGCCACTCTGCAGAAATCAGTGGAGGGTGAGGATGTATGTGAGCCAGGGGGAGCGAGCCTCCTCCTCTGGGCTCGATATTGGAGAGGCTTTCCTTCCTTTGCAAACAGAAAAATTGGTTTCTACTCAAGAAAGATCTACTCTTCAAACTACCACAGTTATGGTGGATTGTTCTTTTCAAAGAATTACTCCTGAATTTAGGATAAGTTCTACTACCTTATCACAAGAATTTTCAGAAAACTTGCTATCTCCTGTTATTATTCATGACGATGCTGGTAAAAGTTTCTCCTCGAATGGACTTGCGTTGCATTCGACTGACAGTCTTGTCAAAATGGATGATGCAGTTGCATTAAACAGCAGTGCTGCCCTTGTGTCTGGAACCCCTTCATGTCAGCAATCCTTGCAGAGCAAGTGCGTCACCGGGGAATGTTCGGCTGGCAGTAGAATCACTGGTTGTAGCAAGTGCCAAGAGCTGATCCCCGGTCAAGATCTTTTCGTTGCTGAAACTTCTACAGAAACCTTACAAGGTCAGTCTTTGCAATCTAATGTTTTGTTTACTCAAACTATTCCTTTTTCCAGTGGGTTGCCTAACAACAAGCAAACAAAGCTCTTCACGATTGGCTCTAGTTACTCTATGATGGAGGAACCAAGAGCGCAAAGCACAGTATGTAGTATTGTTCAAGAAGAGCTGGTATACCAGACTGATGCCTCTAGCCAAGCTCACGCTACATCTTTCTCATTTTCAACTAAAAACAAGTCATCCCCGGATATGATAAAAATTAAAAGAGCTGCATTAGCAGCTAATCTGAATTTGTCCTTTAAACAAATACAGCATTCTGAAGTTAAAACTAAACTGTCTCAGAAGGTTTCTACTTCTCAACTTATCCAGCAAGCATTTTCTCTTCCCACTAAAGATACAAACAGTGATAAGGACTGAGCTCCGGAGAAAGCTCTAGTAGAATCTGGCTGGAAATTAGACCCCTTGGGAACATGGATCCCTGACCCTGACTGGCCTTCAGTTTCTCCCTTGTCTTCACTCCCTTCGGAATGGTCTCCTACGCTTAAAAAAATATCCGATTCTCAGCCATTAAGAACTGGAATTGACACTTTGACAGTATCTTTTCCTTCCACATCCGAGAAAGTAAAGTCAGATAATGTTGTGGATGATACAGTCCCTAAAGATTCTTCTGAGGACCCCCCCCATTAGACCTCTTTTGTCAGATCTTTTCTCACAATCTCGTAAAGAATCAGCACCTCGAAGGAACGCAGTTCATATACGCTATAAAGGTGGACTGGCAGAACGGCCTGACCGAGTGTATGTGGGGAAGTTCCTTCTAAAAGAATCTCTACAGTTTTCACCTAAAGATGTATTTGCCTTCATCAATATTTCGGGGGAAGACAATTATGATGTCAGCTTCAGATCTGTATTCTTGTTAGATTTATTTTGGCAACGATATAATCAGTTGAAATTTTCACCATTGTGGTCTCCCTTCGTTGTTACCTCCCTCACTCCATCATTGATTACATTTGTGACTGTAATATTTAGAAATGAAGGGGTCCATGTTGAAGACATCTCCTTTTGGCTTTCCCAGAAGTGTGAAGTTTTAAGTAGCCCCAAGGCAGTATTAGATTCTGAATTATTTTGGAATGGTAGTTGGAGGTATAAGGTGAAACTGCAGCAGATTAATAGCGAAATTAAACATATTCCTATCTCTTTTTCTTTAGGAAGAGACAGAGGTGTGTGCTTCTACGCTGGGCAGCCTCATGCTTGTTATAAATGTGGGAATAGGACACATCTCTCTAGTTCTTGTGACACTACTAGGTGTGAAATTTGTGGGGAAATTGGACATGGTAACTTTCAGTGTGCTAACCTAGTGAAATGTGATTTATGTGAGGAATCAGGGCACGGGTATAGGGACTGCCCTTGGGCTGCTTCTAACAAAGCCTTGGTAGGTAGCCCTGAGTTATTAATACAAAAGGCTCAGGATGAAGCTCTTTCTAAAATTCAGAATAAAGGTTCTCACACTACGCCTGCAAGGAAGGCGGAGGTTGTGGAAGACAGAGAGGTTTTAGGTTCAGACCCTTCCTTGAGTTCCAAAATAGGTCTTGCCCCTCTGGACCCTTTTAACATCCAGGAATTTCCTCCAGTTTGTTTTCAAGATCCAGTACAAATCAAACCTCTTAGCTATAATTCTGCCAAGAAAAGAGTTACTAGAAGTTCTAAACCTTCCCGCACCCCTCCCCCAACCCCCAGCTTCATTAGAAATTCCTACTTTTGAAATGGACAATTCTTATGCTATTCTTGACACTGTAACAGGGGATTCTGACATGGATACTAGTACCCCAGCCCACTCTCAATCCTCTGGGAGTAAACCATCTTCTACAGATTATAAAGGGAAAAAAAAGGAAAAAAACCTAAATGTTTATGACTTCTTTTGGTATTGGATCCTTAAATTGTAGTAGTCTTTTGAATAATTGCAAAAGAACTGCTCTTTTTCACTCTCTCCACCAGTCTGGTCTTGATATTTGTTTTTTACAGGAAACATGGATTTACACTCTGGATCAATGCCATTTTTTTAACTCTGAATGGATCTGGGGACCATCCTATTGGTCCTTTCGCTTGGACAGAGCTGATGGTATAGGGATTCTTTTTGACTCCTTTAATTTTACACTTAAAAAATTAATTGACCTTATACCTGGGAGACTACTTATAATTGACGGGTTTTGGAAACATGCTGACTTTCGTTTTATAGTAGTTTATGGGCCACAGACAAAAGCAGGAAGGGTGGCTATGTGTAATGCTCTTTCTCCCTTTTTGGCCACCTCTTGTTATATTATTTTGGGGGGGGACTTTAACTGTGAGATTTCTGGGTTTAGTAGGGTAAGGCAGAGAAAAAAGTATTGTGATACTTTAGCATTAGAGAGAATATTAACCTGGCAGGATTAAGGAATGGGAGGAGTTATCAGAACAAGGGGTTAAATTATACCTTTAGAAGAGGCCCTTTGACATCCACTATTGACTACCTTTTTTCTCAAAAAATCTTTCCTTTCCTGTTCATAAAACTCTTATTACTCAATTTTCTGATCATTTACTCATCACTCTTTCCTTTAGTGATTCCCCCCATAAACCGATAAATAAACCAAGATGGAAACTTAATAATTCAGTTTTACAGGACCCAGGGGTTATAAAAGGTATATCTTCCTTATTGTGTGCCCGAGTATCTGTTTTGGACTTATATGAGGACTTATGGGAATGGTGGGTGGATACAAAAAATTATATTAGGAAATGTTTCCAAAAATATGGAAAACAAAGAGTTAATACTACATTTTTATGATGTTTAACCCTAAGGAAGAAGCTTCAGGGGTTGTTTTCTGATGCTAATACCTCTAGATGTGATCTTTCTGCCCAAATATCCCTTATCAAGTCTGCTATGAGAGACTGCCAGTATGATACAGCACAGACGTTACGCTCAGAACTCTCTTTTGGTACTCAAAAAAAAACATCAGGGGATCCCTTTGAGGCCTTTAGAGAAAAAATTAGCTCTTTGGGACTAGAGGTTTTACAAAATAAGGAAGAGAAATTTAAAACTTCCCAGGGAGATTTATTTTCTATTATTCAGGATCACATAAAGGAACAGGAGGGGTTTGATGTCCCTCATAGTGTTATTCAACAGTTTTTTCAGAATTTTGCTATCACTCCCTCCTCTGGTCAGGAATTGTATAATTTAGCTGATTATATATCCCAGCAAGAGATCCTTAAAGTTTTGACCTCCTTAAAGGGAGGAGTTTCTCCAGGGTTAGATGGTTTGTCCTATGAATTTTTTTAATATTTTGGTGATATTTTGGCTCCTTGTCTTGAAAAGGTTTTTTCTTTTCTTCACAGTGTCCACTGTTTACCACTGCAGTTCACGGCAGGATTATTGATATTTATTTTTAAGGGTGGGGATAGAACACAATTAAGTAACTGGAGACCTATAACTATTTTGAATTCGGATTTCAAGATATTATCCCAAATATTGAATAATAGATTGAGATCGGTGTCTGCTAAATTATTATATCCTCTTCAGTTTTGTGGTATTCCAAATAGAAGAATTTTGTCTGCTCTTATTATTATTATTACAGAAATAATTGAATTCTCAAATAGGTTCCCTAATTGGCATTGTATCCTCTCTTTAGACCAAAATAAGGCCTTTGATAGGGTATCTCGCCCATATTTATTTGCAGTATTAGAAAAATATGGCCTACCCTATGATTTTATTTATTGGATTAAGTTACTGTATAATAAAGTTTTAGTTTATCCTGTTATTAAGGGACAGTCTTCTTCCCCAGTTTCAGTTAACTTTGGAGTGCAGCAAGGCTGCCCCTTAAGCCCTTTATTATATGCATTTTCCCTTGACCCTTACTTAGGACATTAGACCAAATGGATGGATTGCCAGGCATTTCTGGGAATTTGCATACAGATAAGGTGGTGGTTCAAGCCTATGCAGATGACATCTGTATTTTTTTGACTAAAGTGGTTCAAATTCCTATTGTTTTAAATTGTATTAATACTTATGAGAGGGTTTTTCATTTGAAAATTAATACGAGGAAATCCAGAGGCCTGCTTTTAGGGCCTGTAACCCAAGATCAGTTTACGTGTCAGATATTGTTTTTTCCTCTACACCATGTAAGATATTGGGAATAATTTTTGGAGCTCAGAATCTCCCAGTGGATAATTGGGAAATTGTTTTGAAAAAGGCAGAAGCAAAGGTCCAGAGGTGGAAGGGATGGCGATTGTCCAAAATAAAAAGGATTTTTGTCATTAAGAAATTTATTATTCCTGGGTTGTTATATATTGCCTTGGTATATCCCCCTCCATTAGCCATTGAAACTCGCCTATATGCTTGTTTTTTTTTTCAATGCTTTGGGGTAGTAGGCTTAACCCTATTAAACTGTGATATACCTATCTCCCTATCTCTAAAGGGGGGGTTAGGCATGGTTGATCCTCTCAGTTTTTTTTATGGCCTCTTTCTTACTCAGAATTTTAATTTTGATCCCTCCTTTCCTGTGCTGACACATCAGCTATGGGAAGTGAATAATTTCAAATCCTTTTTTTGATGTTTGGATGGAACCTCTTACCCCATGGATCCCTAAAAGTACATATATCCCAGTTTTTTTTTAAACCCTGTGCTCAGAGGTTGTTTAAGTGGTCCTTTCCTTTTCAGTGTATTAAAAATAATAAAAGGGCTGGATTATATTTTTTTCCCTTGGGAAATTGTATCCAGGTAAACCTGAGTTTGCTAATTGTCCCCCTCTTTATACAGAATTTGCTATTAAGCAATTGAATTACCATGGGATCCCTTCTCAGATGTGGAAGGTGTTATGGCTTTCAGTTTATGGAAGACTAAATGTTGAAGGGAATGCTAAGCATAAGATGATAGGTGAAAGATATTGCCCTTATTTACGGTGTCAAGCAATGGAAGAAACTATGGATCACTTTCTTTTTAAATGTTCTTATGCTTCAGGGTTATGGTTTTTTCTAAGTACTAAACTACAGTTTCCATGGTTGCATAGGCTTGACTATCAGACCTTGATTTAAGGTTTTTTTCCCCACCTTCTTGCCTCTTATGACTGGGGTACGTTAGTTGTGTTTTTTTGCTGTTTGAAATATTATCTATGGCAGGCCAGATGCCAGTGGGTGCTGCAGAAAAAAATGATGTCATATGAAACATTTCTTGTACTTATAATGGAAGCTATGAAATCTGTTTATATGAAAGATAAATGTTTTGGGACTTCTAGAAAAGTATTTAAATGGTGGAAAGGATTACAGGTGTTTATTAAATATAAATAAGGGGATTTGGGGTGATAAGTTATATTAGTAAGAGATTGATTGCATGGTTGATTTTCTTTTGTATTATGGTTGTATAAACATATGTTGATTTTATGTTTTTTTGATGTATTTTCAATAAAAACTTCCCCTACTCTTTTCAATAAGTGCCATGGGATCTTTAACATCTACCTGAACTACCACCAATCCAGGCAGATGGGACCTTGGTTTAACATCTCATCCGAAAGACGGCACCTCAGAAGTGCAGCACTCCCTCATGCTGCACTACAGTGTCAGTACTGGGATATTAACCCAAGTGCCATATGTGGGAACTGAACCCACAGCCCTCTGATCTCCCAGCCTCAGAGGTGAGTGTGCTACCTACTGAGCCACTGACACTGACATTATATTATGATATGATATTATGTAAGTAGTGCCCGAATCCTAGTAAATCCCTTTAAATATGTGAATAATGGCAGTAAAAGCTGTTTCATAGTTTATAGGTGATTAATATAGAGAATCTTCAAGTCTTCTAAACATTCACCTTTAGTGCACATTGCTCCACTTTGCCAATCCATTTAAGAGATGGCAAATCACCAGGGCCAAAAAAAAATTCCAAAATCCATATAGGAGTATCCAAAAAACTGATACTAACCACAGAAAAAACACTGATACTAGCCATGGAATAATTTTGCAGGACTGGGTTACCAATACAGATACTTTTAGCTTTGTTGACAGCAGAGACAGAAAACTACAAATAAGTGTCAGTCACTTCCATTGCTCTTATTCCTGAGGCCACATCGACCACAAACAGGCAAATATTGTCGGCATATGCCAACTTTTTCAGCTGTGATGACAGTCCAGGAGGTGCCAGGTCTCTGATCAATTAATCCTTAGCAACTGTCTTGAGCAATGGATCAATTGCAAGTGCATATAAAAGGGTGTTTAAAAGGTCTCCTTGCTGCACCCCTATCCTTATTGGGCAAGGGGTGCCCAGGTGACCATTCACCAAAGGGAGGACCATGGCCCCCTCATACAGCTACATGATCCAGTATTTGAATTTCTGAGGGATGCCAGAATGTCGTAAGACATTGAAAAGGTAAGTATGAGATACCCTTTCAAAGTTGGTCTAGTGACAAAGTTTACCCATTAACCACTGCCTGGGTGCTACATTCAACAGTTTCTCAAAGTAAAAAGTATTCTTGAATCATTCTAGCAGGGACTGAGCAAGTTTGAGCAGAATCAATAAACACTTTGGGCCGGATATTCAAACTGCACCAGGCTGTGGTGCAAGCCTGGGCGCAGCTCAACTTTGTTGCGCAGGAGTGTGGCCTGGCCAATATTCAACAGAGCTGCGCTATGGTGCAGCAGCTTTGAATATCGCACCCTGGCCACCCCCACTGTGCATGGTGCAGTGGCACTGTGCCAGCGCAAGTGGCCAGAGTGGAGCATGGAGATGCACTGGCGCAAGTGCCATTGCGCCATGCACAGCACCTGCGATATTCAAAAGGGGACATGCAATGGAGCCATACTTATGCGAAGGCATATGGCGCCATTTGCATCTCATTATGGCCCCATTTGCATGCCATTAGCATGCAGGTGTGCTGATCCCCAATGACTTGCGCCTGGCACCCTGCCAGGCAGCAGCCATTGGGGACCAATGCCCCCTGCAGCCCGATTGCGGACATTCCTGTAATATAACAAAAAAAAGTCCAATATCCCTGGTAGTCCAGTGGACCTCTATGTGCCCGATCGCAGGCATCAGTACAGTCCCCCCCCAAGACCAATATCCCTGGTGGTCCAGTGGACCGCACTGAGCCCGATCATGGGCATCTGTAATAGAACCCCCCCAAGTCCAATATCCCTGGTGGTCCAGTGGACCACACTAAGCCTGATCGCGGGCATCAGTACCCCACCCGCCTGCCGCCGCCCACCGACTGACAGCCCGGTAGGGCTGCACGCCAATTGGTTCACAGCATGAGCTAATGGGCATGCAGCCCATACCGTACTACTCAGTCCAGATATGTGAATGAATGAGCGACAATCTTCGGTGGACCGGGAACATGTCTGCACTCTTCAAAGCCGACCGCGAACTGAGGAAATGCCGGTAAGCTGTATAATGTAATAGATACGGTTTTTTCAACTTTGCTGCATATCTCGGTCATTTTTTGGAATTTTTGCACCAAATTTTCAACATGGGGTTTTTGGGACCCCTTCTCATGAATGCTATCACTGTCATGGCATTATTCAGGCCTGAAGGGTGATTTAGCATTCACTGCGCAAAATCACCTTTCGGGACTGATTAACAAAATGACACTGCCAGTGTTCATAAGGTGGGCTCTCAAGAAGCCTATTTTGAAAATTTGGTGGAAAAATTCCAAAAAATTACTGTTTTACGAGCGCTATGCAGTTCCGCATGCTCGTGAAGTTCGCTACGAATGTTCAATATTTTCACTCCAGATTTTCAACATTAGCATTTTACCACACCTTCTTATGAGTAGTACAGCTGTTATTTTCACATCTCATCCAAAACATGTTTCGGCCTATGTAGCGCATACAATGATGAAAGAAAGCGAAATTAATGTATGGAACACATTAAGAAAATCATGTAGTGACACTGTTTATGAGCAGAGGTCTTAAATGGCTACTTTGAAAATTTGGTGAACAAATTCTAAAATGACTGTTTACGAGCTTGCGCTGCGCAGTTCCTACGCATGCTTGTAAGTTCGCGAATTTTCAATATTTTCATCAGATTTTCAACATTGCCATTTTACCACACCTCCTTATGAGCAGTACAGCTGTCATTTTTCACATCTCACCCAAAATGTGTTTCTTCCCATGTAGCGCGCAATGGCGCAGTTGGTGTGCGAAATTAATGTATGGAACACATTAAGAAAATCACAGTGACACTGTTTATGAGCAGAGGTCTTAAAATGGCTACGTTGAAAATTTGGTGAAAAAATTCCCAAAAATGACTGTTTCAGGAACGCACGTTGCGCAGTTCCTACGCACGCTGGCAAGTTTGTGAATTTGTAATATTTGCACACCAGATTTTCAACAATGCCATTTTACCACACTTCCTTATGAGCAGTACAGCTACCATTTTTCACATCTCACCCAAAATTTGTTTCCGCACATGTAGCGCACAATGGTACAGTCAGTGTGTGAAAACAATGTTTGGGACAGATTAAGAAAATCACAGTGACACTGGTCATAAGCAGAGGTCTTAAAATGGCTATGTTGAAAATTTGGTGACAAAACTCCATAAAATGACTGTGTTATGAGTGAGCATTAAGCAGTTTCTACGCACCCTCGTAAGTTCATGAATTTGTAATATTTTCAGTCCAGATTTTCACCAGTGGCATTTTTCCACACCTCCTTATGAACAGTACGGCTGTCATTTTCCACAGCATGGCCGAAATGTGTTTTCACACTTTCAGTGCAAAAATGCGTGGTCGCTTTGGGAAATCATTGTTTGGGACAGATAAAGAAAATCACACTGACACTGTTCATGATCGGAGGTCCCAAAATGCCTGCGTTAACAATCTGCTGTAAAAAAATCCCCAAACTAGTTACATTACGGGTGTGCGTTGCACAGTTTTTATGCACGCTCGTGACTTCACCAGTTTTTTTAAGATTTTCACACCAGATTTTCAACATTGCCATTTTTTACACCTCCCCATGAACAGTACCGCTGTCATTTTTCGCATCCTGTTCGGAATGTGTTTTTGCACCTGTGGTGCCAAATGCCGTAGTCACTGAGCAAAAGCAGTTTTCAGCTAACAAACTGATGTTGCCACTGTTCATGAGGTGGGGCTCACAAAAAAAATGTTGAAAATTTGGAGTGAAAATACCAACGAATGCCTGAGGAGTTAGGGTTTCCGACCATAACGCCCCACCCTGTAGAGAATGACAGGCATCAGGGGTGTGACTTGGGATTCTTGCCTGTAATGCTCATACCATTCCACCCACACCCACACCCTGCAGCCAGTGAGAGGCATCAAGGTGTGCCTCGGACTCTTCGGGCCCAAACGTTACCACATTCTCCTATACCGCACCCATCTCACCGTATTTCCTGATGGAATGGGGTGCGCATAAGGGCCAAAGACCCCAAGGCACACCGTGACACTTGTCAGTGTCTGCAGGGTTGGGTGTGGTGAAATGGCATGGTTGTTATGCCTGATGACCCAAAGGCACACCCCAATGCCTGTCACGCTCTGCAGGGTGGTGGTGGGGTTGGCTTCAGTTCAATACTTCACTGCCATTCCTATTATGTAGCTCTGTAACTTCTACACTACCAATGCCAATGCCAGCAAGTAAACATTCAGCATTGACAAATGCTTGTTATAGATTGGGATAACCAAAGCTGTTTTCCATAATTCTGTTAAATAATTCAAATTTAAGCAATTGACATAGAGAACCTGTAATGGTAATGCCAATTCGTCGGTCAGTAAATATAATAAATGTCCAGGAATATTGTCTGGAGATACACTTGTTTTACCTTTTTGCCCTAGTAATCTAGAGTGTACATCGGAAATGGAAATAGGTATGTAGCATCCATTAATCTCTTGAATGTTGATATTAGTCAAGTCTTTTTGATAAACATTGCAATATAATCTGTTGAGATGGTTAGCCATCTCAATAGGGTTTTGAATTAAACACTCGAGAGGTATGGAACTAAAAAAAGTTTTCCTTGATGCTGTAGCTTTAAAACATATTTTGTCAGTTGTAGGCCTTGCAGATGCATATCAAACCTTATATTCTATAGGCAGTACACACATTTTCAAAACCAACAGATTACCTGAGGAGGTGGTAGATGTCAAAATGGTGAAGGGATTCAAGACAGCATAGGATAGACATATGGCGTTGGTTAGAGGACAGAGGATAGGCTCCTTGTGCACCGGTGACAAGTAGGGGAGGGGGGAGACGAGCAGACTGGATGGGCCAGGATGGTCCTTTTCTGCTGACACATTACAATGATATGAATTCTCCACTAGGATAGGTTCTTTTTTTGTCTCTGCTATACTTTCTTCTGCTACTTTTCACCTTTGTCTTGTAGAATTTTCAGAGCATTTACTTTTGAACTGTAACTATAACGCTAACCCAACTCCCCTCATAGTAGATAGTGTTTATTACTGGAAATTCCAGAAGTAAAATTGAATTTATAACACTTGTGACAGGCAAGAGCCACTGTGATCTGTGTGTAGGATGAGCCTATTCAGTGGTGGACAGATACTAAAACAGATGTTAAATTATTGCTTACAGTGTAAGGGAAGGAGGCCAGATGAAAAACTTTCTTGCATTATTTAGTCTTCAACGACTAGTTTACATATTCCGCAACAGGTATTGGGAATTACAGAACCCAGTTAGACATCTTAAAAGAGGAAATATTTAAAATGCAATATGACTGGGCCACCTCTTTAGAAGCTTTAATGGCATTTGGAACTAAGAAATCTCTATTTGGGGAATTTTTTTCAGCGTGTAAAGACACAACCAATAAAATGATCATGGGTTCTTTGAAAAATGAAAGAGGTCTCCTTACTAACACTACAGCAGAACATCTGTGTATCATAGATAATTTTGTGACACATACTTTTGGAACTGTATATAGGCAGGTCAAAATCTTAATTCTCTATTGAATTTTCCCATGACACTTTTGACAGAAGCCTTGAAATCTGAACTAACTGAACTGATTACAGTAGGAGAAATGATAGGTATTATTTCAGGTCTAAAGCCTGGCACGGGGGAAGATGGAATACCCAATGAATTTTATAAAGTTTTTTCAAGGCTCTGAGTGAATTTTTAGTTCTGGGACTAGATTCCCAAAGCTTTGCCCCAGCACAAACCACATTTGCGTGGTGCAAACTGGGTTTTGTGCCATAGTGTTATTCACAAAAGCCCAGTCTGCCCAATCAGAATGGGCTTGCGCTGGGGCAAAGGGTTCAGGGGCTGCAATTCAAATTAGTGGAAGGGGGCCTGCATAATGGTACTGTGTTTTCACAAACCATTTTCTCCATGCAAGGGGCTTTTGCAGAGGTCCCTTGCACGGAGAAAATACCGCCGACTGAGACCGTGCAGTATTCTACACAACCCTAGTGGCTGCCAGAGGTACTGCAGTGGCACCCACACCCACAACACTGTCACCCATGTAGTGTAGTGCACCATCCCCTCTCACCGGTGTGTGACTGCCATCCCCATATAATACAAATCTCATTCCCTGGTAGTCTAGTGGTCCCTTCCCCCCTTACTGGCATCTGATCACCATCCCCATATATTAGAAATTGCATTCCCTGGTAGTCTATTTTTCTTATATGGGGATGGCGATAAGACACCGGGAAGGGGGGAGGGACCACTACACTACCAGGGATATTTCTCAGCTATGAGGGGTCGGCAATCAGTGATTGGGGTACAGGGTAGGAGGAAGTAGGCTGTTGGTTAACTAGGTTCTGCAGCTGATCCGTTAGGTAGGGAAATGGGCAGACTAGGTGGGCCAAGCGGTCCTTATCTGCCATCAAATTCTATGTTTCTATGTAACAAACTACAGGCATTAGACAGATATCAATAAAAAGTTTATACACAGTCAAAGGAAAAAAAAAAGAAACCAGTTCATGAAATTGTTAGCAGTCCCCATTAGTGCAGAGGACAGCCTGAGAGGCCATAAAACTGTCAATAATACCAGTACAGAGAATATTAGACTGTGTCTAGATGTGGGTCTCTAGTAGAGGGGCCCAGACATAGATGTGCAAAGTAGGGAGCCCAAAGTTTGTCATATTCGGACATTTTATGTAGAGCTAAGTGAGACAGGTGCTCTAGGATAGCCAACTGGCCTGCAGCTTGCAGCCATTTGTTTTAAGTGGGAATGCCTGAGGTTTTTCCAATGATGGAGTAAAAGTCATCTTGCTATAAGCGTAGCTGAAATCAGCCACCATATCTTGAGGTCAAAAAGAGGGAGAGAGGCAGAGGTGATGCCCAGGAGTACCAGGAGGGCATCTATTGTGATCTGCTGAGGTAGTATTTGGTCATAATAGAGGAGGATGTGGGCCCAAAAAGGCAAATTAAATGGCAATCCCAGAGAATGTGGGATAAGGACCCTGAGGCGGAGTTACACCTCCGGCATCTGTCATGTGACATTAAACCTGTCACCTGAAGAACTTGAGGAGTCCTGTACCAGCAGTGGAAAATTCTGAGTTGTATTAATTGGGCTTTAACATCCCTATAGGTTTTAAGGTGAGATCTGTCCCAGAATTTGTGTCATGTGTCTTCCAGGATCAGAACATGGCATTCTGATTCCCATTTTTCTCTGCATAAACTGGTCAGGTCTTATCCCTTTTCTCCAAGGAACTTGTGGAATCTGCCCACCTTGCCTTTGGGTGAGGACAGCCATTTGTGAAGTGGTGGAAGTGGGAGAGGTGGAAGAGTACAGGCAGGGGGGTTGAGATGAGGTTGGCAGAAGGCAGATCTGATTTGGAGGTAGCATCAGAAATCAGACATGGGGAAATTAAACTTCTCTTTTAATTTGGCAAAGGACAGAAGGAAGGGGGGCTGATTGGAGGAGCATAGGTCTGTCACTGTCCATATGTCCTGACTTTCCCATGAGGGCTGAGAAATTATTTTTTTGCCAATGGTAAAGATGGGATTGTGCCATAGAGGGGAGAAGAAAAGGGGTGCAAGAGTCGTGCTCAAGGAGGTTTAAATTTTTTCCCAATATTTCACCAATGGTTGCACAGTGGGTTGCAATTTAAGGAGGGTGTTTTTTTTAGAATAGAAGTGCTGGTGGAGACGAGGAGAGAGCAGAGCCTTCAATATGGGCCCATAATGGAGAGTAAGAACCAGGTGGACTAAACTAGTTGTGGGTTACCTAGGAAGACAGGAATGTTATATGGTAGTCCTGAAAATGTGGAAGACCCCAACCACCCTATGACCAGTGTTTCCTAAGCTTACTGTTACTAAAGTGAGGGAGCTTATTATCCCAAATGAACTGCCCCATTATTCGGTCAAGTTTAGCAAACCACACATTTGGTATGGAAAGGGGTACATATGTGAGAAGGTAAAGAACTTTGGGGGGAACACCATCAATTATAGGGCTGTTATTTTCCCTGTAAGGGAAAGGTTCAGGGCCTTCCAGCACTCAGTGTCAGTGCAGAAAGTGTCTTGCAGGGGTTTAAGACTGGAAGGTGGTAGGGCAGACGGGGTCTGGGTGATGGTGATCTCTAGGTAGAAAATCCCATGATTTGCCCATTTCCACTAGGTATTACTGAAAATGGAGGGGGGGCAGTGGTCACTAAGGGGAAGGATCTCAGACTTAGTGTGGTTAACCTTGAAGCGAGAGATTTGAGCATAGGAGTGTAGAAGGGATTGTAGTGGAGTCATATCTTCAGGAGTATCTTGCATATGATCATTAAATCATCTGCATAAAGCAGTAAATTATATTCCATTTGCCCAACCTGGATATCTTTGATATTGGGGACATTTCTAAGAGCAAGTGCCAGGGGTTCAATACCTAGGAGAATCAGTAAAGGGGATATTGAGCAGCCTTGTCAAGTACCACAGAAAAGAGGGAAGGGTTACAGAAGTAGGCTACCGGTTAACAGTTTGGCCTTAGGATCCATGTACAGGGTACGGATAGCAATTAGAAAATGTGGGCCCAGGCCGGCTTTGCACATGGTGGCAAAGAGAAATAGCCATTTGACGGAATCAACTGCTTTCTTGAAATCAACTGTAAACACTGTAGAGCAGGTGGGGTGGGGGATGGGCCAGGTGGTGCACATTTAGGAGGGTACAACAGTTGTGAAAACCATAGTGGCCTTTTACAAATTCTGCTTGGGATGGATAAATTAGGGCTGGGAACTTGCTGCAGCCTGGAGTCCTAGATTTTAGCAAAGATCGAAGCATCTGCATTGATAAGGGATATTGGGTGGTACTGTAACTAGCAAAGGGCACAGGATCTTTACCCTTTTTGGGGTGAAATGTAATCACTGCTTCCCAGGTGGAGGAGGGCAGGGATTGAGTATGGAGAAAGTAGTGAAAAACCTTTAGGAGAAGAAGAGAAAGCACAACCTGCAGTGCTTGGTAAAAATCAATGGGAAAACCGTCACCTTCAGGTGTTTTTTTTATTTTTTTATTATTTTATTCATGGAGGATATGGTCTGGGACACCTCCAGGAGGGAGATAGGAGCCTCTACAGAGGTAGCTTGTAAGGATGTGGGGGGGGGGAGAGGATCAAGAAAGGCATTAATCTACACAGGTGAAGGGTTCACTTGTGAGGTATAAAGCTGAGTATCAAAATCTTTCATAACCATGATATTTTCACTGGGGTCTTTATACAAAGTCCCAGTCTGGTTCCTCTGACTGGGATGAGCCTGTCAGGTTGTATCTTTTTTATGCTAGGACCTTACTAGAATACTCCCCAACCCCCCTGCCCAATATTTATGTTGCATACGGAGGAGGTCCAATTCAGCTTTTCTAGAGTAATGTAAGCTAAGCTGTGCCCTAACCTTGATCGTCTCTGAGGGGTAAGTGAGGGGGTCAATTTTGTAACTGTCATCAAGGGTTTTAAGCTGCTTCTCTAGGTTTTGGGCCTCTAGCTCCCTGTTTTTCAGCTGATATGAGGTGTACCCAATAATGTACCCATAAAGGAAGGCTTTGAGGGTATTCCACAGGGTGTGTTCATTTGCTGCCCCATTATCATTGGTAGAAAGAAAGTTATGAATTGCCATTGTGATCCATGGGATGAAACTGTGGAGTCTTTAAAAAGGATGGGGTCAAACCTCCATGAGGAGGATTTGGGGTTAGTGGACCCCATCGAAGTGTAAACAACAATTGGACATGATCCAAAATGTGGCCAAAGGGTGAATATGGGCATCAGTAGTGGCTTGGGTAACCTTTGGAGATGAACCAAGAGTCTATTCTGCTCAAAGATTGATGCACTGGGGAGTAAAATGAGCAATCCTTGGAACTGGGATGTATCAATCACTAAATATCTGTTAAGGAGTGCTCATGAAGTAGATCTTTGAGTGTGGCCTGGCCTCTGGAGTGATATTCAAAATTAGTGGAGGAATGATCAAATAGAGGCTCCAGGGTGAGGTTAATGACTCCCTCAGCTATAATGGGGGCTGAGAGGGAGTTACATTTTAAGAGTTCCTCAGTAAAGTGGGAGACCAAAAGGGGGTCTTCATGGTTTGGAGCATACAAGTTAAGTAGCATCAGGGGCCCCTCTGGAGTGGACACGAGGGCCATTATCCATTTGCCTTCCATATCAGCAGTCATGGCACTGCACTGCCACTTCAGAGACTTGTAGGTTAATGTGGAAACCCTCCATTTTGCAGAAGTGTGCAAATTGTGGGTTTCCAGGCCCATGCACTCTTGTTTCAGGTTGCTACTGTAACCTCAGTGGAGGATGTCACAAACGCACTCCGCAGGTCAGGCCCTCTGCTCCCACAATGCCAACCTCAGAGTGCAATAGTGTGAACAGGTAACAGACAGGATAACCCTCCTGTCTGCTTTGGGTCTGAATCACCTTTAGCTTTGAGTTCTACAGGGATTCAAACTATGAATCTTATGCTACCATACCCAAATGTACAGGCTCAGATAATATTCTCTTCGGGGGATGCAATATATCTTTCGCCTAAGGGCACCTAACCAGATATCCAAAATGAAGCCTTTTTAATTTTATAAGAGACCTAGGTATTTCTTACCTTATTAAGCAAGCTCAGTAACACAATCAAGCTTTTCAACAGCTGTCAGACTTAAAGGAGAAGACTCCTGTATATGTATGATTTGGATATGTCTGATGTATTTATTATACATTACATCAAGTACTGTACATATGTCAATAAGAGATCAGCCATTTCTTCTGTTGCAACACATATCTAGAGTTTGAGGCTCTGACACAAGATAGCAAAATGTCAAGCAAGCCTCCATTTACATGCAAATGAGTCACTTGTAATACAGCCCCTACCATTCCTTGATGACACTGCAGCAACACTGCAGAACAAAACATAAGGGTATCAATGCTGTCTAGCCTGATTTGTGTTTGTTTGCAATGGCTTAAGGCAGTTGTGTCATGCAACTTACACAAGGAGTAGTACCTGTAGCCTTAATACTGTATGTGTAGAGTAAATAATACATCTAATAGTATTACATTCACAGGAAACAAAAGCTGTTTCTTTGTACTGCTCATTTCTCTCTGTGAGACAGTTGTAACATGTTGTGGAAAGCAGTAGACTGAATCAGTCAATCAACCAATCAATCAATCAATCAAGCAGTCAATCAGTCACTCTGTATTGAACCAGGTGAACACCCTTGAGAAGATTCATTACAAGGTGAGCCTGGGCAGTTTACCAAAGGATCACGCAAGACTTATTTATACACATCCCCTTTCAGCAGCCTGAAAGTGGAGAGCTAGATCATTTGCTTTATAAAGTGTATTGTTTTACATTTCAAATGCCCCTTAAATCTAAGTTTCTGACTGGAAATACCAAGACACAGAATGCATATGACATGGGAGGAGTGAGCTAAGCAAATACAGAGCACTACAAACACTGAGACTGATTAGTTTCTTTACCTACAACAGCTGAGGTGTAGCATCTGATTTGTGAGGGACATCCTACTTCAAATGCTGGCATTAAAAAGCTGGGAGGGGCTGCAAGAGCTTATCCTTAGTACCTTGAAAGTGAAGTGCTGTAGCTCTCACATCACTGCTAATGATTTATAATGGGACTTGGGGCACTTTTAAAGTCATGGACCTGAGGAGCCATCACAGTTTCCAAGGAGATTAGGGGAACTCCTTAAGGGTTAGAGAGTAAGGGACTCTAGTAGGATTTGAATCAGAGTCCACCAGTGCTTGTGCCTATGCTTTAACCACTAGATTACCCTTCTTCCATATGCTGAAACTGATGCTTTCCTGGTAATCTATTCCTTGTTATAGCTGAATTCTTTATTGTCTTACTGCAGCCATCCAATCACTGACTGCCTAGTTACAAAGGTAAAGGGGCCTATTTGCAAGATTGTTTCTCACTGCTGGTGTTGATCAAAACAGAGAATGCTAACACACACACAACATAATACAACAACTGTATAATACCACTTAAAACTCTTGTTGTACCCAGAGTCATTTATTGGGTAAACTGTTTTTGCTAACAGAAACAGTAACACAATACATACAGGCACTTCCTTATATGAATACTGTATATACCTCAAATCAGTGCTGCATCACACTCACAAGGTCCTACAGTAGTCCCAATTAGACCTGCACTTCAGGATGTGCACAACACTTAGAAGGTTCCTCCATTACTCAAGTGGGGAACCAAACATTGTGGGTTTAGTTTACTGGTGGAACTGCATTTAGTGCAGCACCATTATCTGTTGCTCTGATGACATCATCCTCCAGCAACATTGATGGTAAAATGGAGGACAAATGCATTGATAACTTTGAGGGCTGTATATTTTTATCTATAATCTAGATTTGGACAACAATAGGACTGCTGGCAACTGGAGGAGGCACACAACAGTTACACATAAGGAGTTGGGAAAATATTGGTGTGGAACTATGGGAGACTTCCCCTTTAAACACAGGTATCTCACATGCAAAAAGAAACTGAGAATACACCCAGGCAGTATTTCAAAGAAATGGTTGTTTACTAAAATATGATAAAAACAGGTAAAATTAAACACAGAACAATATATCATACATCTTACAATCATGTAAAACAAGAAGGAAGTTACAGAACAAAACACTCCTACCACAAAGACTTAATTTCTTCTAAGTATTACCTTGTAAGTACTGTTTAAATTAGAGAACCCAAAAATTATGTGTCACAATCCCATATGGATGTTTCATTTTTAACTCTATCTGCACCAACCCCCTTTTGGTGAGTCAGCTAGCTCCTCCCTTAGAATCAATTTCTGACATAGTTATCCCTGAGGATATAAATCATTACTTTGAAAAATCTGTAACTAGCCATTTCCCAAATATGACAGTCTTTAATCAAACATTTCTCTTTGAAGTCCTTCTGCTGATTTTCTGGTGCTAGTGTGATCTGAGGGTTTTACGACTCTTCACACACTTCCGGCTATGTGCTAAAATGAGAGGAACCAGCCCAGTTACCTTTCTTCCTGCAACATCATAAAACTCGCATTCAGTTTCAACTTCAAAAGCATGGGCAGGCCACAAAAGGTAATAAAATGCCCTTCTGGAAAGATGTCTTAATTAATTGGTTCTTCTGGTCAGTTTAATGACATCCTGTGGTTTCAGCTACTGACCTTGAAAGTTAAAGGTCAAATCTCTCACATACTGATATTTTATACACAGACCATTTATTTATAATATAAATATCATATAGGTAATCAGAAGTAGGGGCAGAGCATCACACTCCTCCCCACCTAGACTGAATTTGGGGGCTCTATCCCCTGCATGGGATGAGCTCCACAAGTCAGTTCATTCCTCATATAGACATGAAAATCCATCTGTGTTTTTATTGGTTGTTCTAGCCCTATGTGAGATCATCATGTCATACCCTTGCAAGGCAAGACTCCATCTTAATAGTCCACCATTCATTTTTCCCATTTGTGTCAGCCAAACCAGGGGGTTGTGGTCAGTTTGTACCTCAAAATGCTGCCCGTATAAGTATGGCTCTAGCTTCTTTAGGGCCCACACTATGGCAAGATACTCTTTTTCCACAGTAGAGTATGCCTGCTCCCTGGGAAGTAACTTTTTACTCAGGTACACTATGGGGTGATGGTTCCCTTGGTTGGATGTCTGACTCAGCACTACCCCAATACCCACAATACAGGAGCACTGCACAGTGCCTCCTTCAGTCTGGTAAAAGCTTTTTCACAGGCTGGCTCCCAGGTAACTTTCTTAGGCATCCATTTCTTTACCAGGTCAGATAGGAGTGTAGTCAGGGAACTGTAATTGGGTACAAATTTCCTATAGTACCCTGCTGTCCCCAGAAAACTTCTGACCTGTTTCTGCATTTCTGGTCTGGGCCATGCCTTGATTGCCTCTATTTTCACTTGTTTAGGATGGAGCTGTCCCCGGCCTACAACATGCCCAAGGTATGCCACTTCAGCCATAGCCACCTGGCACTTTTCAGCTTTGACAGTGAGCCCAGCCCTCTGTATTCTGCCCAGAACTTCCCTAAGGTGGGACAGGTGTTTCTCCAAGCTGGCACTAAAGATGGCAATGTCATCCAGGTACACCACGGCGTACTCCTCAGCACCATTTATCACCTGGTTCACCAACCTTTGGAAAGTGGCCGGGGTGTTCTTCGTTCCAAAAGGCATTACTTTAAATTCAAATAACCCTATCAAAGTGATGAAGGTTGACCTCTCCCTAGCTCTGTCAGTTAACTCTACCTGCCAATACCCCTTTGCCAGGTCAGTGGTTGTAAGGTATGTCGCCCCTCCCAACTTGTCCAGGAGTTCATCCGTCCATGGCATCAGGTGGGCGTCTGACTTTGTGACTGCATTCAGTCCATGATAGCCCACATAAAAATGAGTACAGCCATCTGGCTTGGGCACAAGGACTATGGGTGAGGCTCAGGGGCTGTGGGATCTCAGGATTATCCCTAAATCCAGTATTTCCTCCACCTCCCTCCTAAAGTACTTTTGGACAGCCTCTGACACCCAAGATGCTGTCCGCTGTATGGGCATCTGTGTCACTGTCTCCACATCATGCGTTGCTAAGGGGGTTAGTCCAGGCTTAGCGCTAAACAATGGGGCAAAGTTTGCTAAAACTTCCTTTACTTCCTGGATCTGGTCCGGGCCAGCTGGGGTGACAATTTAACTGCTTCCACAGAGGACTCCCAGTTACTTTCTTCCAGCAAGTCCAGAAGGGGGTCTCCTTCATCTGTCCCCTGCCCAGGACTACATACTGCAAATATCATGTCAGCCCTATTAGTATATGGCTTCATCATTTTGACATGGTACATTCTTTGTGTAAGTCTCCTGTCTGGTAACTCTATTATACAGTTTACGTCATTTACCTTTCTGACTACTTTGTTTGGTCCTGCCCACTCAGCCTGCAGCTTGTCTTTCCGGACCCGGATTAGGACCATGACTTCCTGACCCACTGTGTATGAGCGAGCTCTGACTCTGCAGTAGTACCACACTTTTTGTTTCTGTTGGGCAGCTGCCAGGTTGCTCTGGGCTGTCCCCATAGCTCCTTCAGCCTTTCCCTAAACCTAAGGACATAGTCCACTATGGGAGTTCCCTGGGTGGTGTGCTTGCATTCCCAGTCCTCCTGGATCAAGTCTAGGGGCCCACGTACCCAGCATCCATATAAGAGCTTGAAGGGGGAAACCCTGTCAACTCTTGGGGTACCTTCCTGTATGCAAAAAACAGGTGGGGAAGGTATTTCTCCCAGTCCCTCCCATGCTGTTCAGAAAATGCTTGGAGCATTGACTTAAGGGTACTGTTAAATCTTTCCACAAGTCCATTGGCTTGCTGGTGATAAGGTGTTGTGCATCTGTGCATCACCCCACAATTCTCCCACAAACATTTCATCAGGTCTGACATGAAGGAACCCCCTTGATCAGTGATAACCTCCTGCAGAAACCCAACACAGGAAAAAATCCCAAGTAAGGCATCTGCCACTTTATCTATCCTCAAGTGAGGACAAGGCAACTGCCTCTGGATACCAGTTGGCATAATCCACCACAGTCAGGATGATCTTCTTCCTGGAGGAGTTGGGGGTATTTAAATGCCTCACAATATCCATTCCCACCCTCTGGAATGGCTCCTCCACTATGGACAATGGAATTAGGGCAGCTTGGGTTTTCTTACTTGCCTTCCCTATTTCTTGGCATCAGTGACAAGACCTACAATACTCCTTCACCTGCTGGGTGAAGTTGGGCCAATAAAATTTCTGGGCCAATCGCTGTGTAGTGGGCAAGATTCCCAGATGACCAGACAAGGGAATATCATGTGCAATCTTGAGCAACTGCTCACGGCACCCCTGGGGAATGACAAGCTGACTGCCTATCACCCCTCCCTCTGTCTTAGCATCCTGTGTATACATCAGTCCATTTTCCCAACAAACCTTATGTTTCCTGTCACTTCCCTGTGCTCCATCAGAGTCTGCCTAAGCCTTCAGCTTCTCTAGACTAGGGTCCATTTCTGAGCATCTGCAATCTCCTTACACATTCCCAAGGCATGGGACAGGTCCCCCTTCTGTGGCTAAACTAGGGTCTCTAGCTCTAGCGTCAGGGCACTCAGGATCACTGTCATCCCTAACCCTCTGACAATGAGTCACCCCTCCTTCTTTGGAGTAACCCTCCATAGCTGTTTGGTTAACTGTTATCGGGGGAATTTCTACCCCCTTTCATTAGTCACCATATCAGGAGACAGGCTGGGGAACCAGCCTCCCAGTGGTTTCCACAGAGGCTTCTATGGGGTCCAGGGCACCACAATTTTCCTTTGCTGCTTGGCTACAGGTAACTGCACACACCATCCCCTGTTTGAGATTGTGGCTGAGAATTACATCAGCCGCTTAAGTTTCTGCTACAGCAACCTGTTGCACAGTTCCCCCATCTCATGCCAGTCTAGGACAACACTAGTGAGTGGCAATGTTTTCTCCTCCTCCTCCTCAGTGAACCCCTGTACAGTTATAAATTGATTGGGTACAAGCTGACCAGGCTCTACCATATCTCCTTTTACCAAAGTCAGGGATGCTCCTGTGTGTCTTAACCCTTGTGTCTGTACACCATTCACAGTGACTGCGTGCAAGTGTTCCCTCATGTTTACAGGCATGCTTTCAAGGACACACAAACAACCCACTTCATTCCTAGCACCACTTTTCATACTGCTTGTCCTTTTGGGACACTATCTGGCAATATACCGAGTTTCTTTGCAAACCCAACATTTGTTTCTTTTCTCAGGTAAATCTTTCTGTTGAAACCTGGGGCTAACTGGTTTCTGTGGAGGGAATGAGTTTTTTAGCTGCCCTGAAGGTGCTCTTTTTCCTTTCTGCACTGCCATTCCTGCCCCATTTGCTCTCAGAGCAGGTCTGCTCCTGGAATAGTGGTCCAAGAGATCAGCAGCCTCTTGCACTGTTTTTGGATCTTGGTCTTACAGCCAGGTTTTCAGCTCAGCTGGGCATGCCAAAAAAAACTGCTGTAACATTACAGCATTTTCAGTTTAATCTACAGAGCCTGCTTCAATTCCATCCCACCAACATTTTAAAAACTGACATTGTTTTGTGGCTAGCTCCTCGTAGCTCATGTCAAAGCTTCTCCTGAGCTTACAGAATTTAGCTTTGTATGCCTCTGCAGTTAAATCATACTTTTTAAAAGTGCAGTTTTCAGTTTACTGTAATCATTACTGTCCTCATTGTCCACTTGACCCAATGCATCCCGAGCTTTCCCGGTAAGTAGCTGGGATAGCTGGAAGCTCCAGTTCCCTCTGGGAATATTTGCCTGAATGCAAACTTTTTCAAAGGAATTTAAAAAGGCATCCATATCTTCCTCCTCTTTAAATTCAGATATCAATTTAGAATTTAGTTCATAACCCAGTCCTGTAGTTCCAGTTAAACCCAGGCCTCTTACCTGCTGTAGTGCTGGGGTTTGGAGTCATAGCTTCTCCAGTTCATGATGTCTCTGGTGCTCACACACGTCACGATCAGCTTCTCACTGTTCTCACTCCCTCTTCTCCTCCGCCTCTTGCTGCACTCACTTCTCTTCTCTCTCAAATTCCCTCTTCCTCTGTTCAAACTCCAGTTCCATCCTCCACAATTCCATCTGCAGCTTGATGGCTTCTGATGCTGGAATACTGGTGCCCTTCCCCTGCTGCTGTGGCCCTTGGTTTGCACTGGCCCTGCTGTCCTCCTTACTGGATCTGGACACTGCACTGGACTCTGGCCCCTCTATGCTCAAGGTTTGGCCCTTTTCAGTCATAGACTGTGACTCAAAGGTCTGAGCATCTGGGCAATCAGAGCCTCCATGAGGTTCTCCTTATTGGCTCTCCCCTTATCCAGGACTCCTCTGTCCTTGCACAACTGCCTCAGGTAGTCTGTCATGTGCTCGCTGTAGTTTTAAGTCACCTTCTTCCCTAACTACAGCTACTTTAACTTGCACTTGGAAAAAAATAAAATGGGTAGGAACTTTGACTGTAAGCAAAATGTTATAGTTCTGGCTGTGTTACCAAATATCTATATTGCACCGCTGCCAACCAAATCTGTCACAAATTCACTCCAAAGGTCAGGTCCTCTGCTCCCACAGTGCCAACCTCAGAGTGCAATAGTGTGAACAGGTAACAGACAGGATAACCCTCCTGTCTGCTTTGGATCTGAATCACCTTTAGCCTCGAGTTCTGGAGGAATTCAGATTGTGAACCTTGTGCTAGCATACCCAAATGTATAGGCTCAGATAATATTCTCTTCAGGGGGATGCAATATATCTTTCGCCTAAGGGCTCCCAACCAGGTATCCAAAATGAACCTTTTTTAACTTTATAAGAGACCTAGGTATTTCTTGCCTTATTAAGCAAGCTCAGTAACACAATCAAGCTTTTCAACAGCTGTCAGATTTAAACACAGGTACCTCACATGCAAAAAGAAACTGAGAAGACACCCAGGAAATGTTTCAAAGAAAAGGTTGTTTACTAAAATATGATAAAAACAGGTAAAATTAAACACAGAACAATATATCATACATCTTATAATCATGTAAAATTAGAAGGAAGTTACAGAACAAAACACTCCTACCCAAAAGGCTTAATATCTTCTATCCAAGTATTACCTTGTAAGTGCTGTTTAAGTTAGAGAACTTCTGTCTCAGAGCCCAAAAAGTATGTCACAATCCCATATGGATGTTTCATTTTTAACTCTATCTGCGCCTACCCCCTTTTAGTGAGTCAGCTAGCTCCTCCCTTAGAATCAATTTCTGACATAGTTATCCCTGAGGATGTAAGTCATTACTTTGAAAAATCTGTAACTAGCCATTTCCTGAATATGACAGTCTTTAATCAAACACTTCTCTTTGAGGTCCCTCTGCTGATTTCCTGGTGCTAGTGTAATCTGAGGGTTTTATGACTCTTCACACACTTCCGGCTATGTGCTAAAATTAGAGGAACCAGCCCAGTTACCTTTCTTCTTGCAACATCATAAAACTCACATTTAGTTTCAACTTCAAAAGCATGGGCAGGTCATAAAAGGTAATAAAATGCCCTTCTGGAAGGATGTCTTAATTAAATGGTTCCTCTGGTCAGTTTAATGACATCCTGTGGTTTCAGCTACTGACCTTGAAAGTTAAAGGCCAAATCTCTCACATACTGACATTTTATACACAGACCATTTATTTATAATATAAATATCATACAGGTAACCAGAAGCAGGGGCAGAGCGTCACAGAGGACAGCTTGTTTTGCTGTAAAAAGGCAACCATGGTGCAGAGTTTCTTTAAATGTGCAAGTGCTTGCTTGCATTTTATGAGAGAATTAAGCCCCTTCATGTTCCATGAGATAAATTTGATGTCTGTCATTGGTGGGGAGGAAGGGAGTTAGGGAGTAATGTCCAGGGGCCATCATGGAGGAGTTACACTTAAAATGTACACCTTGATGCAGTGGGGGATCATCTGGAGGGTAGATAAGGTAGGACGAACTTTGCAGAAACCAAACTTTATCCACTTCTGAATATCAGTAAACAAATATGTCTGTAATTCTATAGTAACAGTAAAACATCCTAACCAACTCCCAGCAGGGAAAACCGTAACTAAACACATGCTAATGAACTGCATCAATAGCAATATTATGAATACTCAAGATCCCCAACCCAATCCAAAACCACTAATCCATACATCGAGGATGGCCATACCCACCATCATAAATGCTACGCACATACCTACTAGCACTTACCACTAAAAAATTTTTTCTTAGCACTTCCATTTTCCTCCGGTGACCTCAACTCTAATTCCCACTCCTGTCCATCACCAAGATTTGATTATTCCCAGCAGGGTCCTGCTTGCCTCAATACTAAACTATGCACTTGCATTATTTCGGCTGACCACTATCCTATACTAATGGACTGGTCCCCATTGATTTTTTAATTTCTAGTGTTCCTATTCTGTCATATGCTATGTTTCCGACTACTGTAATTCACCTGTGATCCTTTGAATGAATCCATTGCTTAAATGTATTACTGTAATTAATCTGTGCTCCTTGAATGTATCAATTTCTTAAATGTATTACTGCATGTATGTTGCTGGTCCACCTTGTAAATGAGCTTGCTCAATGGTGTTCACCTGGATGAATAAAGATACTGATTGATTGATTGATTGATTGATTGATTGATTGATTGAAATGGCTGGAAGAGGACTGAGAAGTGCCCCCCCCAGAATCCCAACAACAGTAGAGTAACAAGAAAAACTAATGTTGGCAGAATGCACAGAGATAGTTAATGCACTCAATAGGAGAACCAAATAAAAAGGATTGTTCCATTTACTTTTGCTGCTTGACAGTGCAATTGATGGGTAAACATGGTACGTTCCAATGAGTTACCCAGAGAAGGGAAGTAGTGGAGGCCAGCCAGCACAATGTTGATCAAGAGTGGCACTTGGCAGACTCTGGGAAGTATTTGCAAGACTTTTATTATTTAGAAGGTGTGTTTACCTTCTTTTGGAGCCCATAAAGGGATATCAATCAAGCACAGTAAATTTGAGAAGCCAGCAGAGCATCAGATGGCCCACTCCAGAGGGATCAGAGCTAGGATCCTTGAGGCAGGCTCCAATCAGGAAGTCCCCTCATCCATCCCTGGTTGGTGCAGAAAACAGTGGAATATTAAGACCACATTATGCCATAATTATAAAGCAGAATCAGGACCTGTAAAAAGAAAAAAAGGGTCAACACAGTGTATATTCAAAGGGCCCTGATGTTCGTTGCAGAACAAACTTAGAGACAGATATATTGAATTGTTCACAGAGCAGCATGGCCACTTTAAGTCTGAGAGCAGGATGTAGGGCTTAATTGATTTAGGGTCCTGATTGCACTGTTCAGAGAGATAAAGCAGCAAGGAGGGCGAAGTATATATAAATGGCCATTTTATCACCAGTCAGAGATATAACAGTTCAGCCCTGATCCAGTTCTGAAGCACAGGGAGCACAAGGAGCATCAGCAGTGGTGGCAGTGTAGGTACAGAGGTAAGACTTTCCAGCACTGGGTGGTGTGCTAAGCAGGAGTGGGTTGAGTTTGGGTTGTGACCTAGCACTGGACTAAACAGAGGTTTTGACAGAAGCAGCAGCCTTATTTTGTTGTGATGTAGGATCATGAGGCTCCACTGACTTGAAAAGTAGAGCATAGCAGCTCCTGGAGGCCTTGCCCTTAGAACTTTCAGATGAGGCCTTGCTGTTCTTTCTTCTGCTATGGCTCAGGAGCTTAGGAGTAGGAGAGGAGGCCAACTTTTAATTTTTGGTCTTCTTAGTGGTGCTGAAGCCTTTCCTGCAGTATGTAGGAGTCCAAGGGTCATTCTTCAGAGGGTTCTCATATTGTGGTGGCGGGTTCGCTCAGACCTCTGAGTTGTATGCGTGAGGGGCTGAAGTTGTGGTGGTCATACTGTAAAGAGTCAGGTAACTGCACTCCAGCCAGGATCACCAGATAAAGTCCTCCACTAATTCAGGGGTTGGGAAGGAGTGATGTACCCCATTTCTGGTGATGTAGAGGGATGCCAGATAGTGCAGGCTATATGGCACTTTCAGATACATTAAGGTGTGTATGGCACAGGTGTAGGCTCTGTGATGTTCCATTAAAGCTGGAGAGAAGTCAGGGTACATTTGGATTCTGTGCCCCTGCCACATCAGAGAGCCTCTTTCTCAGCTAGCTGAATCACCCATCCCTTCACTGCATATTAGAAGAACTTGACTAGGATAGGGTGAGGACATCATCCAGGCATGGATGGTTCAGCTAGAGTGGTAAGAGCATTCAAGATCCAGGGTGGAATGCCACTGATGGTGAAGGATCACAGGGAGGACATTCTGGAGGAAGTTGTTTGTGCCCTTGTCTTCCAGCCCCTCAGGAAAGCCAATTAGGTGCAGGTTTTTATGTTGGCCCCAATTTTCATGATCCTCCAATCAGTCCCACAGTTGTCTGATGGTGTAGTTCTGCTCATAGAGGTGAACCACCATCCACTCTGAGACAAGGTTGTGTAGGTCAATTTGTTGCTCCATGCAGGTTAAACACTGGGAAAGGGAAACAGTGCCTTTACCTATACAGAGGTTCTAAGCTTTGAGTTACTCAATTTCAGACAGCAGTTGAGAGAACAAGTCAGTTTATTTATTTATTTAAACTTTGGTAACTGGGAAAGGCACACTGAACCAGGGCTTGATTGCAGGTGTGACCCGGGGGAGGGATAAACAGTAGGCAACAGACTACAAAATGAATTTGCATAAATAATGACATATAATAATAATACAGTCAGAGTACAAAATGAAGAGTGCAGTACATAAGTACAAAAGTGCAAAAACAAGGGGATTATACATAATAGTGAAAAACCTATAATACAGCCAGAGTACAAAATTCCGATGTGCAGTTCATTGATAAAACAGAGCAAAATACAAATTGATATAAAGCAAGGGCATAAAAGAAGAAGAAAACACCTAAGTAGATAGAGCTAAAGTGGCAATGGGCTATAGGCAGTGGCATAAGGCTGTCGGTTCAGTATGGAGCAGGTGTTTGAATGCTGGGAAAGAGGAGGCTAGCTGGAGAGTAGGAGTGAGTTGGTTCCAAAGAGAGGGTAGTCATTGGAGAAGGCAGACTGACCAGAAGAGGAGTGAGTGCAAGAAACAGAAAAAGAATGGTACACCCTGGAGTGGAGTGGGTAAGGAGAGTAGCTGTCTGGAGATAGAAGAGAGGAAAGATAGGAAGGTAGTAAATCAAACCAGTATTTGGCAATGTAGGCTAAGGAGTGTGTATGACAGTGAAGGGGGGAATAGAAAGTGATGAGTTGAGGGAGCAGTGGTGAGTGTGGAGTGGGGAGACAGTGGAAAAATGGCAAAAAGAGCTTAGGAGGGTGTCAAGTCTGGCAAGGGAAGATGGCTGGGGTGGAGCTATAGACAATACTGGTAAAATCTAGGATGTGGAGGATGGCTTTAGTGATTGCATCAATCTGGACTGAGTAGTCAAGTTTGTTGTCTAGCTATACACCAAGGTATTTGAATGTAGATACATTTATGAGGGGGGTGCTGTAAGAGGTGGAGAAGATGGGGGGAACAGGACAGTTGAGAGCTTAGGTCTCAACCCAAAGGTCATTGAGACAGTCTTCTTCATATTTACCCACAGATTGTTGGCCTTGAGCCAATTCATCACACTGTCGAAATCCCTTTGGAGAGGAGCCTCCACATCAAGGGTTGAGGGTCCCGTAAAATAGATAATTGTGTCATCAGTGTACATATGGATCTGTGTGTAGAAGCAAGCTGAGGGGAGGTAATCAAATAGTGAGACTAGGAGAGGACCAAGGATGGAGCCTTGGGAGAACCTGGAAAGGGTAGGGAGGGGAGAAGATAGGGTGAAGCCTACCTGAGCATACTGACACCAGTTCGTAAGATAGGAGCTGAACCAGTTTACTACTGGGGTGGCTAATCCAATTGTGTGGAGCTTGCGGATCAGGAGAGGGTGAGACACCGAGTCAAAGGCTTTAGCCAAGTCAACAAAAATAGCAGCAGTAATGTGACCTTTGTCCATACCAGCAAGAATGACATCTGTAACATGCAGTAACGAGGTTGTGATTGAATGATTCTTCCTGAAACCAGCTTGTAATGGAGAGAAGGCGCTTGAGATGGAGAGGAATTCAGAGACCCAAGAGTATATAAGTGATTCCTGGAGCTTAGTAAGGGAGGGGAGGAGGGAGATGGGGTGGTAGTTCCCATGGCTGGACTGGTCACCACCTTTGTGGAGGGGAATGACCTTAGCCAATTTCCAAGCCTGGGGTACTATTCCTGAGGAGAGAGAGAGAGAGAGAGAGAGATTTAGTAGGTCGGTGAGGGGGAGACAATGGTTGAGACAGAAATACAAAGGATCTTAGGATCTAAGCCATCAAGACTGCTTTGGCTGGGTTTAGAGACAGCAAAGTGCTATAAACTTCATGCAGAGAGAAAGGAGAATAATTGTATCCATTTAGAGAAGCTGTTGCAGGTGGGTCACAATCTGGGACAGGGTGGGTCATAGCAGGGGTGACGTGGACAGCACAGGAAGTAAAGTACTTGTTAAGGGTGTCTGCCATAGAGGCTGGGTCAGAAACAAAGGAGCTATCTGATAGGAGGACTGGGGTGGAAGACTGGGTGGGGGGGTCGATGAGAGAGTGGATCATCTTCCAAAAGTTACGGGGAGAGCTTTGGGTGGAATGGAGGAGATTCTTGAAGTAATTAGATTTTGCTGAGCAGATGGCCTTAGAACATTTATTTCTAAGTTTAACTGAATGATGGCTGTGGATTGTAATGGGGAGGGAAGAGCAGAAAGATTAAGCTGCCATCTTGCTGGCAATCAAGCCACTTACCCCCTTTGGGAAATAAAACTCTAATGAGGGCCTGCACTTCTGCAGCCACAGATAGAAATCTATGATACTCAAACTTCAACACTACTTCTGTCTGCAGAAGCGTATGCCCCATGGGGCCTGAGCATCTGCAGCTGCAGATAGAAATCTATGATACCTAAATTGCAACACTACTATCTGTAGAAGCACATGCCCCGTGGGGCTGGTGCTTATGTAGCTACATGTGCTTATGCACACTGTAAGACATAAACATACTTTTAGTTGCAGAAGCACAGGACCTTCAAGGACCTGCACTTCTGCAGTCACAGGTGTAAGACATACACACTGACTTCTGGCTATAAAAGTGCAGGCCCCAGTAGGGCCTGCAGTTCTGCACCTACAGATAGAAATCCATGATACCAAAATTGCAACATTACTCTGGCTGCAGAAGCACAGGCCCTGCTGGGGTTAGCACTTCTGTAATCACAAATACTCATGCACACTGTAAGACATGCACACACTTTGCAGAAGGGCAAGCCCCTGAGGGCCTGCCCTTCTGCAGCCACAAGTGTAAGACATACACTCTGACATCTACAGCCACAGATAGAAATCCATGATATCAAAATGGCTACACTACTTCTGTCTGTTAACAATCTTAGCCAATTTGGAAAATAGTCCTGCTCACCAAACAAAGTTTATAACAATTGTATTGTCCACATGGTACCAGTACTGTTATACAGAAACAAACTCAACATTTTGAGGAACTTACTCCTCTTCTTCAGGGCTTGTGGTTGCTGTCCCATATGGAATAGAACCCAGTCTTTTTATGTTTCTCCTTTTCAATGCTTCAATATTTTTGCCAAACTATTAAAGTTTCATTGGCATTATTGAGGTTCTGCTCATTCTCACAGCTATCCAACCCAGATAGAGTCTCCTGTAGCTCAGTGTCCTGCTTACCAACAGGGATGTTACAGTTGAAATAACTTAGAACTCCCCCCCCCCCCAAGAAGTACTAAGGCTGCCTATAGGAAAAGTTCAGAAAAGCTAGGATAAACTATGTTGATAACAGTTGTACAGATATAAGCAGCTTGGGCTGAATGGTACAGAGTATAAAGGCACAGGCCTACAGATTAATAGACTAGGTTCAGTTCTCCATAGGGGAACAAACTATGTTTTCCTAGAAATGCTGAGGAAATGTTAGTCGGAGTAGACATTTTTTAACACGCTACTACCATAGCTCAGCAAAGCATAGACTGAGATTTACAGTAAATATAATCTTTTTCCTAGTACATCTGAGGGCCAGTAACATCATAGTGTAGCTTTTAAAAAGCTGTTCATTCTTAGTTCAAGGAAAACAACTGACCTACTAGAAATTCTAAGCTTTTTCAGCCAAGCTTTTTATTGAAGTTGTAAGGATTTCCCACTGACATGGGAAGTGAGCTGCTCTTTCAGCCCAGCATTTGAGATGATGGCAAAATAAGGCTGTGTGCCATGTGACTGCCTCTCTGGCAACCTCACAATCAACAATGCACAAACTGCAGTTTGCCCATTTGACTGGTCTGTACCATTTGAACCAGAAGAAGTAACAGTTTGTGTTTTGGCCCAAACATTCATGAGAGCCTGCAAGAACTAAACACATGAAATTTGACTTGTATCTTATCTGGTAGAACTTAACTTGTAGCTCTACTTTATGGATGCCAAATAATGAAATACATTTAATTGCAAAATGAGCACTCTAGCTGCAGTCAGTTAGTGAGGACTTGACCATAACTTTTAAAACATCCTGGGCAGGTTTTCTAACTCCAGGATACTGTAAGTGCATCTGTGATATGTGTCTGCTTCAGGTGGCACCAGCTGCATCCAGTGCCCACCTCGCTGTGGGTGATATTTTCAAAACAGTGTCTGAATGTAGCAGTCAGACATAGTTCACAGCAAAGGGCATTTAGATTGGGATGTATCTGCTCATTCAGGACCAAGTCAGCTAGAGTCTAGACCCTCTAACAGATGATTCCATACACCGTGAACCCTGCATCCACCAATGGAGTGATGGACTCGTTTCTGGGTGCCCTGCATCTGCCTCTTGAAAATTCCCCACCCCCCACTAGAAGAATAGCAGTCTGTGCATCTCCTTGGAACATATGTCACAGTGCACAGCGAGTGCAGGGTTCTAGAAATCTGGTCCCCTGGGTCAGAGAAGAGGTCATCACTTTGCTATTGCTAATCAAGCACTGTACTCATTAATTGCTCTAGAAGCTTCATCAGGATCTGTGATAGCATACCATGGAGCATAACCTCTTAGTTTTTGAAGGTGTTATATGATGTTATTTACAGACTTCCAGAATTTGCCAGGACTGGAATGTTTGACTTCAAAGTGATCTGAGTAATGTCTGAGACTGGGCATTTCAAATGTCAGTCTTGCTTTGATGATTAGTTAAGGACTGACAATTTAGAAAGCAACGATTACAATGATGAAATGTTAGAACAGGATCTTAATAATATGTTTGCCCTAGAAGCATTAACTACTGGGGATTTCATTGATGTTACTAGTCAAACTACAAGCTATAATATGGTCTATGACTCGTCAGGCATGAACCTCCAGAATATCAGGAGGTCTTTATTTAGACCCAAGTCAGCCTTCTGTCCCACCACAAATAATCCCTTGATTAAAACATTTGAAAGTGTGGCTGGGAAAGAAACCAATGATTTGCCAGTTTGCCATCATTTGTCAGCCACAATATAACACATGATGAGGCCATAGCACTTCAAGAGATAACCAAAATGTAAAATATTGTTATTAAACCTGCAGACAAAAGTAGTAACATAGTGATCTTAAATGAAAATGACTACTTGAGAGGTGTCCATGACCTGCTGGACAATGAGTCTAACTACAGGAGGCTACATGGCAATGCCACAGATATTTTCAAGAATAAAATTCTAGATCAACTTTAATTGGGCAGGGCAAAGTTTATTTCAAGTGATAAATTAAATTTTTTCTTGGTATATGCATCTATTATTCCAGCATTGTATTCCCTGCCAAAAATGCATAAGGGTCTGGAAAAGTCCCCAGGATGTCAGATCGTGTCAAAGATGGGATCCCTGACAGATAATTTGTGTAAATTTCTGGATTTTTTCTGAAAGAATGTGTTACTAGTTTTGGATCTCATGTCAGAGACATGATGGATGTCCTATATAAATTCAAGGATTTTATTTGGAACACTGGGATTGGCATTGATGTTGAGTCACAATATACTAGTATAAATCATGAACAAGGTAGTAAGGCCTGTGGCCACTTTCTGAGAGATCACCCCCAGAGCAGTTCTGTACCTACTGAATTTATTATGGGGGCCCTCAGATTTGTTCTTACTCATAAAGACTTTAAGTTTGACAGCACCTTTTACTTATTACATGGTACAGTCATGGGTGCTGCAATGCGCCCTGTTTTGCTAACCTCTTCCTTGGGTTCTGGGAAGAATCCATCATATTCTCAAAGACTGGAAATCCTTTTCTGTGCCACATTAAAAATGGCACAGATATATTGATGACATCGTAATAGTCTGGGAAGGAGCCGAGGAAGAATCTAGCAAATTTATGGAGTGGCTAAACAACAACACACGCAATCTGAGATTTACAGGAACTATAAACAAACAGGTTCTTGATTTCTTAGATGTCACTCTGTATGTAGAAAGAGATGTCAAGGTACAGACTAAAGGGTACTGTAAACCTATGGTTGCCAACAGCCTTTTAAGGGCTGAAAGCTCACACCAACAAAGATTGATAAATTCTATACTAAAAATGTTTTTTGAGAGGGGAGCTCATTAAAATCTCCACTAGGAGGAAGAAACTCAGGACTCAAAGGTTTCTTCTCTTAGTTGGCCAGATTAAGGCGGCAGAGGACTCCCTTGCTTCCTCTAGGTCCCTAACGAGTTTGGAACACCTACAGAAACTTAAAAACGAATATGAAGGGCTAGTCGGAGAAAGAACTGAATTCGCACTACTGAAATCCAAAGCCAATTACTTAGATCAAGGGGGAGAAGCCGAGTAGGCTTTTGGCCCTTAAGCTCAAGGAAGCAGAAAACTCAAGGTTGGTCCCTGCTATCATGGCACAGGACGGTTCCATCAAGACAGGGCCTAGAGACATTGTCGAGGTCTTTAGACTATTTTATCAAAATCTTTATGGGGCTAGCTCAGCCCCTCCTTCCCTCTCCGCTATTGAGGCCCTCTTTAACCCAATTTCCCCACCCTGCCTTTCCGATGACCAAGCATCTTTTCTTTCAGCCCCCCTATCCCTGAATGAGATTGAGGATGTCATTCACAATCTTCCGTCAGATAAAGCCCCCGGTCCAGATGGCTTACCCTCCAACTTTTACAAGGCCTTTTGCAAGGAATTGGCTCTGACACTTCTGGATTTTTATAACTACCTTCTCACCTCGGGCCCAGTGGACCCAACCCTGTTGGAAGCCATCATAATTCTGATTCCCAAAACGGAGAAATCCTCCTTGGATCTGTCTAAATACAGGCCCATCTCACTGCTCAATTGACATCAAAATTTTGTCTAAAATTCTGGCTTTATGACAAACAGGTCTGGCAACCACTTTTGAGCAGAGAGCAAGTAGGCTTTGTGCAGGGAAGTCAGCCGCGGACCACATGAGAGTTCTCTCTTATGTTTCCATGCAGCCCAGGCCTCCCAGGTCCCTATGGCACTGGTGGCTTTAGATGCCGAGAAGGCATTTGACCGTGTCAATTGGGGCTTCCTATGGAATGTCCTGGTCAGATTTGGGTTCCCGGAGAAGTTCGTCCAGTGGATAAAGGTTTTGTACAAAGATCCCTCGGCTAAAATTTATTGAAACTGAGTTTTCTCATCACGTATTCGGCTTTTTTCTGGCACATGTCAGGGCTGTCCTCTCTCCCCTTATCTTTTCAACCTTTACCTGGAGCCCCTGCTACTCAATCTTAAGGTCGCTCCCGGGGTCCAAGGATGTCCAGTTTCTCGACAGACCTCCACATTATCTGTCTTTGCAGACAATATTCTATTACAACTAGCTTACCCGGCAAACTCTCTACGAGTAGCCCTAAATTTAATAGAGCAATTTAGTGCAGTATCCAACTATAAACTTAATCTGGCCAAATCAGAAATTTCCCCTTAATGTCCACACCTCTCAATCCAGTATGTCCCACTTTGGTATGAAGTGGGCATCTTCTCATCTCAAATACCTTGGTATTTATTTGGCCCGTGACCCAAACCTGCTCAGGAAATTAAACCTAGATGATCTTATGGACAAAATTCACTCTGATCTGCAAAGATGGGACACATTTCCACTATCAATAGGGGCCCGAATCAGTATAATCAAAATGAATATATTGCCTTGTTTGTTTTATCCCCTGAGTCTCTTGGACATTTGGCTGCCCAAAACCTTCTTTAAGAGAGTCCACGCAATTCTGACTCATTTTATCTGGAACAACAAATCTCCCAGGCGAGCCTTCCATAAACTTTGCCTACCCAAAGATATGGGAGGCCTCCGCCTCCCCAACTTTGAATATTACTACTGGGCCAGCCATCTAGTTAAAGCTGGTAAGTGGTTGGTGAGTTGGGAGACTGATTCCCTACCTCTATGGTTAAGTTTTGATTTAGACCTTATTAAACAATGCAACATAGACCCCTCGAGCCTGTTTTACTGCCATTTTTCTTCTCTCCCCTGCTGTCTTCAGGACTCAGCAGTGAGTGTTTCTGTGAGGGTGCTGAACCAATTTTATACAACTGCCAAAATCCAACAAACAAAGGATCCTGGGCAACCGCTACTCTCTAATCCCAATATTAAAATAGGTACTAATTGTTACCTCCGCAGTGGCTGCCCCAACTCCAGGGACTCTCAGTGGAAGATCTATTCATGCAAGGGGCCCTGGGTTAATAGATGACCTCCTTCTAGTCTTAAGGTTCCCCGGTTGATTTTAAACTTTACCATTTGCAACACCTTGTTAATAAGGAATTTGGCAACACTGTGTCTGTGTCGGTTGTCAAGCCCTTCTAAGGGTGGTTAAAGACTATGAGGCCAGACCTCATGGGATATCTAAATATATCTACATCTTCTGAAGGTCAATTTCCGACCCTTGGCTGGTTCCAAATCCTGGACCCTCTCCTCAGACCCCTCTTTTACATGGAACCAGGTTTGGCAGGATTTGCACAAATACAATACGCTGGACAAGAATAGGCTTATTCAATACTTTATAGTCAATAACATGTATATTACCCCTGTTAAAAAAGCGAAATTCACTCATTCTAGCTCCCCTAACTGTCTTAGATGCGGTGAGGACCTGGGCAATACCCCTCATATTTTCTGGTATTGTTCCAAAGTAGCCCCTCTTTGGAAGGCTATTCGGGACAACTTAGACCCCATTTTAGGCCTGCAAGATTTATTTACATTAGAGATCTGTATTTTGGGCATCTATTCTGGAATTTCCGTCAGAGAGAGGAGATATCATATTGCTCTTATCTCTATGGCGGTTAAGAGATTAGTGCTTCATCACTGGTCAGACAATCTAGAAATCTCGTACATGGACTGGCTTGAAGAAATGTCCTTGTGTTTTAAAGTAGAGAAGCTGATTGCCAGTTCCAGACTCTCTCCTCCATCCTTCCAGAAAAATTGGGGTAAACTCTATGCCCTATACTTACACTGACTGGTAGATTTAGGTTTACTGGCGTATTTGATGCCTGAGGTCCTTTCTCTATGATTTCCTGATGTACCTTTTCTATCCATGAATTATTGGTCATTGATGCGTTTTTTTCCTCTTTCTGGACCAGTAGGCCAGATTGAGCTCTAGTCCTTTCTCTCAGGTTTGTAAGTCTCCTGCCCTCACCTTTATACCTCCTAGGTCTCCCTTGTTTTCTCAGTGGTGACGCCTCTTGGGGAGGGAGTGGGGATGGGGTTGTTTATCCATGTTTACCATGTCTTGAGCTATTTCTTGGACATTATCACAGTGTTGTACCATTCCTGTTGGCTGATTGTCTGATGTTATGGTTATTGTTCTTTGAAACTAAATAAAAATGAGAATTTCAAAAAAAATAAATAAATTCTATACCATATGGGCAGTTTTTGCACAGAAACTGCTCTAAAGCGGATGACTTTGGCATCCAATCCAAAGAACTATATCAGAGACTTTTGAACAGGAGGTATAAAAGTTACATTTTGGATATGGCACTGATGAAAGCCAGGAATCAGGAGATGGAACTGCTCCTTTATTCCAAATGAAAAAAAAATGAAATGAAAAAGGAACTCCTTTGCTTTGTGACTAAATTTAATAACATTTCTGGTCAAATTGGAAGCATTATCAAAATATATCAGCCTATTTTACAGAATGACCCCAGTTTGACCACTGAACTAGGGGATGGACTAAGTCATTTTCTCATGTGGAGAGAATTTAAGATACCGGCTTGTACACAGCTGATTCACCACCACTGCAGCGTCCCTCTCCCAAGGAATTGGTTGCCACCATCACCCAAAATCATATACAAATGTGAACACTGCAATGTGTGTATCTATTGTTTCCAGGAGAACATATTCCATTTGGATGGGTTCAACAAGGATGTTGAAATCAGAACATTCCTCAATTGTAACAGCTAATTTGTAGTACAGTATATGCTATGTGGTGTTTTTGCCCACTATTACACATAGGATGCACAGTTAGGCCTTTAAAACAATGTGTGCAGGAACACATTTGCAGTATACACTCATGATTAGCAGACAAACGCCTTGGTATACACTATATGGAAAAACATAAGAGCAACCCAAGTGGCACAAACTTTCTGGCACTGGAATATGTATGCAGGAACCTGAGAAGGTGATGACAGACTTAAAAAAACTTTCACAGAGAGTGTTTGGATTTTTTCATAAGGTTTCTTGTATTCCAATGGACTAAACAGTGTCTGGAACCTAAAACCCTATCTTTAATAGAGTTTAGGAATGTATCTCCCCCAAAAATGGAATGACAGAGCTGTCATGTATATTAATTTTGGTTCATATTTGTATTTTGTTGAAACAGTGTTTAGCACTAAATTAACTTCTGTAATCAGCATAACTAACCCTTCTATTTCTTTCTTTCTTTCTTTCTTTCTTTCTTTCTTTCTTTCTTTCTTTCTTTCTTTCTTTCAATGTTTCACCAGGAAGGCACACTGAGCAACAAGTCTCTTGTCTCCCAGTGCGACCTGGGGGGAAGGGGTGCAATAGGAATGAGACATTAAACATTCAAGTTACAAGATCAACATTAACATACAGTTATAAGGCAGGTGTCACAAACAGTGTTACAACAGTGTTGCACGTAATAGGTAGAAAGAGTGGACAATAATAAATGCCAGATTCATAAGTAAACAAGTGCTTACATGAAAGAAAAGGGGGAAAGGAGAGGGAGGGGTGAGGTGGGGGAAGGGGGAAGTGTCGTGTCCCTGGAGACCCCTTCAGGATGTGGGGAACCCTGCAAGGGGGCTATGGGGCAAGACAGAAAGGGGGATAAGGCTGTAGGGATTTAAAGAGGGAGCAGCGAGAAGGTGGAGGTGTGACTTAATGCTAGGAGGGGGAATGGGACCTAACTCAAGAGAGGACCCTTCAGGATGCAGGGTACCCTGAAAGGGGGTTGGGGAAGGTTAGTAGATAGGGATTAAGAGAGTGATAGGAGAGGGAGGGAGTGAGAACTGAACCCTTGAGGGGTAGAGAATTCGCACCTTTGGAGGGGGATGGAGCCTAATCAATAGTCCATCAGGATGCATTGGATCCTGCTAGTAGTCATGGAAAGCCAAGATAGTGGCTAGATAGAATAGGGGAGATATGCTTAGGCTCAGTTTGACCCCTTCAGGATGCTGAGAACCCTGCAAGGGAACTGCGATGGCCGGGGAGAAAGGTAGATGGGGGAGAGGAAGGAAAGAAGACAAAACTAGGCACAGTAGGACCCAATCAGGATGCTGAGAACCCTACAAAGGGGACTGCGAAGAATAGGGAGAAAGGTAGATGGGGAGGGGAAGGAGAGGCAACAAGCCTAGGCCCAGTAGGACCCCCTTCAGGATGCTGAGAACCCTGCAAGGGGAATGCAAAGACTAGGGAGAAAAGGTAGAATGGGGCGGGGAAGGAGAGGAGAAATGCCTAGGCACAGTAAGGCCCCTTCAGGATGCTGAGAGCCCCGCAAGGGGTTCTCTCTCTCTCTCTCTCTCTCTCTCTCTCTCTCTCTCTCTCTCTCTCTCTCTCCAGAAAACTCCTTGGCACATCATGACCCTAGGTTAGCAGATCTCCCCAAGTAAACTGTTTCAGAATTCTCCTATACAATATTGGCAGAATTCTCCTATACAATATTGGGGTAATCACAGATCCACCGTGATTCTGTTTCGTACTGTACCTACAAATCTTGAAACCTTATGCTTTAAATCTATCTTATGGCTTATTACTATTACAATTGACTTATTACTATTACAATTGATGCTGTGAGTTTGTTTATATGCACCTGGAGACAGCTAGGATACTACTTCATTCTAAATTAATGCATTTCCAGAAAAATTGTTTTAAATGTAAAGCTGTGCTTCTCTTGCTGATATGTTCTGGTTTGCACTTTTAATGCACCTCAGTCACATTGTAAGTCACTTGGTGCTTTAATTGCCATGTGTTGTGTATTGTACTTAATTTGCACCCACATCTCCCCTAGTGAATCCCTCGATTACCTTATAGATAGAATGCAGTTGAAGTCAAACAGGCAATACAGCCTTATGATTTGTTCTCGCTGCAACCAAGTGTAAGCACTTTACCCTGATTAATAAGGTATAAAAAGAGGACTTTTAACTATCAAAGCCACATTCCCTGACGAAGACTATGATCGAAGCACTGGGGTGTTTTGCGGCTACTAATTGCCTGCCTTTTGTATGCCAGTTGCTGTGCTGCTGTTGATTTACTAAATAAATATTTAGATATATTTCAGCCTCTGGAATTTATTTATGCAGCTGTACACTTACCTGAGTGCCTGACAACTTTTGTATTAGCTTTTGGGAGTTGGCAGCTGCTGCTGGGCACCAACTTCAGTATCACCTGAGCATACTATTCTGTTTGGTGTGCTTTGATTATGCAACTGCTTGTATCTGGAAAGCTATCCTGAGTAAATGAATTAAAAAACAAAAATTAGGCCAACCAGCAGTGTCAGATTTGTTTATAAGGAAGCTGTATATAATAGCAAGCTAGAAATCCATTAGCAGCAAGCCAGCAAGAACTTTACCTGCAGTGTGCATTTATCACATTATGGTCATGTTAAAAAAAAAAGGCTCATCAAAACTGATGCTGCTCAGAGATACAGTGCAAGAACTTTCAAGTAGCGGTCTAAGGATTAAAAACATAACCACTGCTGACAGTTTTGTCAGCCTACAGTAGTAAGAGCTATCAATCATAACTGTGTAAGTGCTAGCTCAGAAAATCAGTTCTGTTCTCCTCGTCTGTCACTTTAAAGTCCAGAAAAAGAATGTAAACATGTTCCTAGTAAACAGCAGTTTTTAAATTGGAATTGGTGGTTAAGTATGCAAAGTGACCCCGCTGGGGGGTGGGGAGTCCTGCAAGTTGTTTACTTGGCCTTAGTTCACTTCTATCCTCCTCCAAGTGAGAAGCTTTGTAAAACCAGAAACATTGGATTTGAAAAATAAACTTCGGAGGAAATCTGTCTATGTTTTTCTCACCTATCACGATGTAGCCTTCCCAACCTGCTTAAGGACCAATTTCTAGCCTCTTTGGATGGGGTAAACCTAATCTGAATATATAACCTTTGGATTTCTCTCACTTGAAAGGTGCATCACAGGACTGTCCCCAGTGTTTGTGCTATAGGTTGTTGGGGCTCTCATCAAGTGGCTTTGCCATTTGTCACATCACCTGACTGTCAGGATGAATCTGCCCCACACCATTCAATGCTGTCAGGTTTGAATGCATTTTTCACAGTTCAAAAACAAAGATTTATATGCCACCCTATAAAGTGTCATGTCTTGTTTGCAAGGCTAGTGAAATAGAGTCCAGAGGTGCTGTTACAAGACCAGTTATTTTTTTTAAATGCTTCACAACAGGATAACCTCATTTGGGTGTGTTGCCTAGTTCTCAAGAAGGTGCTAGAGGACATACTAGAGTAGCAGATGTTCTAGAAGTGCAAGCACATAATGGAGATTAGAGAGTTCTGTGATAAGGCATAGCAAATAAAATCAACAGGAAACACTGGTTCAGTCACTTACACAAGTGCAATAAGTTAGAGAATAATGTAAGTAAGGTGCAGTAATCCTTATAAGGTACACAGCATGTTTAAAACTATTTGGAGGATCATTTCTGCATGGGTTTGAACAGAAGATCTTAAAAAGAGAGTTTGGTCTCGGGCGCTGGAGTTACTGCACCTTTAGTGGTGCTGCACGTAACCATTTGATTTAATCTGAATCCATAGGACCAGCAACACCTGAAATGGCTTTCAGATTGCTTACGTATACCCAGAGCCCTTGGGGTCCAACTCTCCACACTACTCCAAGGAGATCAGCCTGGATTCCTTCAGTTTTGGATAACTGGTTGTTAACAAAAGTGATGTAATACCTCCACCTGGGGCAAAAAATGGGAGATCTGCTGGCACTCAGTTCTTTACCCTCCAGGAAATAATGCAGATTCCGCCACTTACATAGGTGCCAGAACTGGTGTCCAGTAGACCCTCACCCTTTCAGTTTTTACATTAATCTTTAATTTTTTACCAGGGAGAACTGTGTCTTTAAACTCCAGCATATGCAGTAAACAGTGTTACTGTGATGGATCCTGTGGAAAGGCATGCCTGGTTGTGCACATAGTGCTGTCACTATCTCTGGTAAACTGGTGTGGTCTGGTAAATTGCTGTTCAGTGTGAGTGCTGGAGACCCTCCAAATGACAGAGCCACAAGGTCTTCAGCTATTGGTGGGCTCGGAAAGGAAACCACTAATTTCTCAACCACACAGGGAGGCAATAACCAGCCCAAGTTTAGCTGAATAACACAGTTTTATTAACAATCGACTACCTGCATGAAAAAGGGTTAATGCAAATGTCAGCATTAAACACAGCACTCTTAGGTGCCCTGCTAGGCAGGCCAATGTACCCTTCTTGCCTGGTACCAGCTTTTAAACAGATCCAAATGGGAGCTCCCTAAACTCATTCCCTGGGTACCATAGGTGTAGAATCACTACAGGCCTGTAGATGTTGCTGCAGGCTGGCCGGCTTTGGTGCACTTTAAACAGAGCAACATGCTCAATTCTCCAAACCCAACCCCACAGGCCATGCAATTGCTTAAATGACAGAAAACCCCTCAACATGGAGTATTTGTAACCCAAATTGCAAAACACAGTGAAACAACAGGCGCTGTCCCTTGAAACTGCATCCCATCAAGTTGCTGAGTACATCTGGATGCCGCAATTACGGTGCTGCAACAAGGGCAACAGTGAAAGGGGCAATCTTGATTTTAGTTCACCCCTTACTCATGTTGCCCTGTGCCCACACAATTTGTGCCCCCTCCTGGGCATGTCATACCCAGAGGAGGTTATATTTAATTTTGGGGGGTGTGGGGGGGATTGAGGGGGTGTGATGGGTGAAGCTCCACCCTCCGCAAAAGTTGACCATTTCACGGGAGGGCACTTTGGCACTGTGACTCTCAGGAGACATAATACATGGTGCTGTAATGCAAGGTGGCAAGTTGCCTGCACCATAATTGGCACCGGCAACATGTTTGTCACTTTGGCATGGGTGAACCCCTTGAAACAATGCCTCACTGTGGTGTACTCTCAGTTCCTGGACCCAGATGGCTCCTCCTGATGCAAAAGGCCACTGGATCAGCTCTCCCATGCTGTCTATGATTTAGATAGGCTTCCTCCCTCTGCTCCTCTGCTGTCTTTTTAAATTTTGGATGCCTAGAGGTGTTTAGTGACAACCAGTATTTCTTAGGTATAGTTATTAGTTTGCCATCAAATAAACTATTCTCATTGTTAAACAGATGTTATATGGAAATGAGGTTTGGGGTGTGGCAAAAAAATTTTTTATGAACTTAAAACCATTCAGAATACTTTTAGAAGTACTGCCGTTGGCTTGCCCAGAGCCACCCCTATTGCATTTTTACTCCTAGAGGCAGATTTGTTACAACTGGAATTTAATATTATTAAAAGCGCAATCAGATTGTTAAACTGAATTATCAACACAGGAGAGACTAGGCTGCCAAAATGTTCTTGGCTGCATGCATAAATAAGAAAAGAGAAAAACTGGTTTGGTAATCTAAATGATCTTTTAACCAAGAATGGAATGTGCAGTATATGGTCTGAGACTTCTCAGCACTCAAGTACAAGATTTGTAAGAGAAGCCAAAGAATGAGAGACACTGTGATACAAAGAAACCTTGAAAGGATTCATATTATTGATAATTGAAGAAGGTATTTAAATCTGTGAGAATAAGGTGCATAGAAAAATCTTATCCAGTTATAGATATGGCATTTTGTTGGGTTATTTACCTAATATAAAGAGCAACTTTGGTAAAAATTTCATTGAAAACTGCTTATGTAATAACGAGCAATTAATAACAGTTGAAGACCTTTGCTTTATTGTCCTGTTTTCGAGAAAGAGAAAGAAAGATGAAGTAACCCTCTGTTAAATTGAAAATGTTTTACCCCCAGTTCTAACAAAAATAGAGTACCTGCTTACTTTTCATAGCATACACATAATGTATGCAGTTGCACAATATGATAGCAGTGTTATAGGAAAGGGGAAGTTGTTTACCCAGGAAAGGCACATTAAGCCAAAGTTTGTTTCCAGGTGTGACCTGGGAGCACAAGGAAGTTAATTGACTTGCTCAGGATCACACAGCATGCAAGTTGGGGCTGTGGAATTCAAACCCATGTCTCCAGGTTTACAGCTCAGTGTCCTTAACCACAGCACTATACTGCCTCCTTATGTTACTTATGAACAAATTGTTGAAAGATTAATGAAGATGTATTATTTATGCTGGCCCGGTGGTGCAAAGGGCTGAGGCATTGGACGTCTCACCTCGCAGCATGCCGGCAACCCAGGTTCGGGAGTGACCCTGGGTCGTCAGAGGTCAGCAAAGAAGGATGGAGCTGGATGAAGCAGCCGATAAGCAGCTCTCCTCTCCGGGGGAGGTGGGACAGTATCCCTTGCTCAAGTAGGCTAATGGGGTGGAGAAGAAGGGTAAATCACGGGGCTATGAGCTGTCGCATGCCACCGCATCACGACCTTTTCCTAGGGCCCCTCGGGATAAATGGTGAGAAAATGGTGGTAAAAACTCTGGCAGCAGGATGATGACCGACTTTCCATGAGGCACCGCTCCCAGACCGGGCATAAGGTACATCCCAGTAATTCTGGGAGACGGAGCTGGGGGAGTCGGTTAAATGGGGGTCATTCGGGAAGGCGCACAAATAAATAGAACAAAAAAAAAAGAAGATGTATTATTTATTAATGTTATGGCTAAGGAATTTTAATATCAATGTATATTTTATTCTCTGTATGTGGACAATACTGTATGTATTATTTTATTCTTCTGTATGTGTAATGTGATAAATCCTTGGATTTTATACATTAAAATAAACCTGAACCTGAACCTCTGCTCTGTGCTGAGCTGGCTACTGAGGGCACTGGCTACAGGCTCTTCATACCTTCTTCCACCTCTTCTAGACTGCTGAGGCCCCAGTCTGACCCTTACACATCCTGACTTCCAAACCTCTAGATCAGAGGCAGCCTAGCACCATGCTGTAGAGCCTGCTAAAGGACCTGGATTAGCAGTCCTTGGTCTTTTTCTCCACACTATATCTTCAGCATTGCCCACATGTAGCTTGCACATTGTTGCCACTCTCTTCCTCTCCAGAACTCAGCAGCTCTATTAACAGTTTGCTCTCTGGTTCTTGAAGCCTGGGATGGCACATTTTGCACCCAGCCCAACACTGTACACCTTTCCACCACAAGATCTCCACCAGATCTGCCTTTCTCCAGCACAGTCCTGCCTTTATAGGCCCTGTTGACATCTGTTTTGATTTGTGCCTGGAGCTATCACTCCAGAAACCTTGGCAACTGACAGGACACACAAAGGCACAAGATCCTGATGCAACCTCCTTTCCTCAGAATCCTCCTGGAGTCTCTTCCTCTGTGATGTTTCTAAGCGCAGAGGCAGACTCGTCCAAGCAGGTCCATTACACTACCCCCTCCCATACGAGCAGGCATACCCACATCCAGCTCAAGGTCTGAGTCACCATCTATAACATAGTCCTTGTGACAACTATGAGCCCTGCACACTCTCTGTGATCTGGCACTGCTTCTATCCAGTGGCAGCATTGGGCTCTCTCTTGCCATCTCATCACTGGGCCCTTCACAGGATCAGCAAAATCAGCTTCTTCATGTTCAAAGTTTGGGGTCACAATCACTGCACCAGGGCCTGCTAGGAGAGCCATCCTTCTGGGTCGACCAGTTCCTCTGTCCTCATCTTTAGAATCTTTGCTGTCCACAAAACAGGTAGACCATGGGTTCTGTACAGTAACTGGGTCCGTTGGTGATGCCATTGCAGCCTCTAGGTTTTTGGTCACCACCTGGCCACTTGAGGCAGAAGTTCAGGTGGTGGCTGTGGTTCAGCGATTGTCCCCTCAGTGGACCTGGCCCTGTGATAAAGGTTCAGTTGGTTATAATTAATTATCACAGTCTGCCATTTAGAGATAACAGTTCATACACTATATCAGAGACATTCTTAATCACTTGTTATGGGCCCTTGAACTGTGACTGCAGCTTGGGGCAAACCTCCTTTTTATGACTCTAATTCTTTACCCACACCCAGTCTCCCTCTGCATCAAGCTGGCCAGTTACCTTAAGGTTGTACTGCTCTTTCTACTCACCTGTGGCCTTCCCTTGGTGCCTCTTTACCACTGCAACCACGTACTGAGGTATCCCAACACTATAGTAACATGATCAGCAGGATCAGTATACCTGTCCTGTATGTCTGCCCCATTGAGCAGCTCTCTAGTTGATAAATTTATTATCTTCATTTCATCAGCCTGGCCGACCTCCTGGGTGTCTGATTTCTCCCAGTACCTCCCAAAGGTTCTCAAATAGAGAGATTATATCAAGCCAGGAACTGGTATTAAAGATAGGTCTAACATTTAAGTAGAGAAAAACTAAATGTTTTCAGAACAAAAATAGATAACTTCAAACTATTCAGGCAGCTCCCCCTTAAAGTCCATTTTTCAAACTATCTGGTAGAGCAAATAACAAGACCTAGGTATATCACTATTAGATAACTAAGGTTGAATAACGGAGAACAAGTAGAGGAAGAAATAAGACATAAAAGAGAGGAAACACCATTTAAAAAGAAATCCACTTTTATGCCCCCAGGCAATCAAAGTCAAGTTGTTAACACTTTTTGTAAAATGGTAAATAAGAACATGGAAAACATTTTTAAAATTCCCCAGAAGAAAAGAAATAACATAACAAAAAAAAGGAAAAAGAGGCACTAAGAGAGTTAAGTGACAATAAAGCGATTTTAATAAAAAAACATCTGATAAAGGTGGAGCAGTAGTTATCTGGCAAAAAGACATGTACCTTAAAGAAATGTACAGACAGGTGGAGAATGACCATTACTACAGTATAGAAAACTGAGGTCAGATCCAACAGAAACCATTAAATCAGTGGCAGACGAAATGTTAAAAAAGCGGAAGAAAGTAAATGGATAACGAAAATAGAAAAAGATGTCCTGATAGTAAACAATCCAATCAGACCAACTGTCTATCTACTGCGGAAAGTACACAAAAATGTGGAATGTCGCCCAGGGAGACCAATAGTAAGCAGCATAGGCTCTATTACTGAGCTGTTTTTAAAGTATGTTGGTAATTTTTTAAGTCCATTTGTGGCTCTAGAATATTCTTATATAGAAAACACCAGAAATGTGTTAGACCTGTTCAAAAACATAAACGTGACTGTCGGGAGCTTGTTAGCCACCAAGAACATGCAGAATTTGTACAATAATATTCCGCACGATGAGGAAATAGAGACAATAAGAGAGACCCTGCAGAAAAGAGAGGCTCAGGTTTTCCCACCATCAGAATTTATAGAAGACATGGCAAAGTTCACACTAAAATTTAATTATTTCTTATTTAATGTCCAGTATTATAAGCAGCATCATGGTACGGCTATGGGTACTACATTCGCACCATCATTAGCAAACCTATATGTAGGAAGACGGGAGAAAGATTTCATATGGAATGAACAAAATAACAGGTGGAAAGAAAAAATAAGACTGTGGGTACACTTTATAGAGGATGTATTTTGTTCATGGAAAGAAACAGAGGAAGAGTTTAATTAATTTTTTGCATATATAAATACTAATAATAGACATTTATGATTTATAGAAGAACATAGTCAAAACAAGGTAAATTATTTGGACATCCAGATCTATAAAAAGGATGACACAATTGAGATTGCATTATTTAAGAAAATGACTGACAGAAACACACTTCTGCATTGGGAAAGTGAGAACACAACCAGACAGCTCCACTCCACCTAGGCAGCTGCCAACAGAAGCATATCAAAGTATTACTGAAAGGAAATCGGCATACTGCAGCAACCTATTCTGACATAAAAGAGTCAAGTCCAGATTCATCAGCTTCAATAAAAATCCAGGCTTTATTAATCCAAGTATAAAATGAAGGTAACTTACAAATTACGGCCCAGTGGAACTGAGCGTTGAGGTGCTGGATGCCACACCTCGCACCACACCAGTGGCCCAGGTTTGGAAACTGACTTGGGCGCTGGGGGTCAGCAGGGGACAGGAGAGGATTGAGCATCTTGAGGACTGCTGTTCTCTCCTGGGGAGGGAGGGTGCCACTCCATGCAGCTTCAGCTGCCCCTGGCAGAGGCTGGCAGTCACAGCCTAATGTAGAGCATGTACAAGGAGCAGGGAGCATCATCAGATGTTCTGCAAGCAGTCACGAGAGTGTGCCCACATTGCGCTGGATGTTGTGCATGTCCGCATTCCCAGGGGCAAGCAAGGAAAAAACCCTACCAGCCAGGTGAGGCAATGGTAAACTACAGGAACCAAGGCTTCACATGCCCATCACTGGCCACAACCCCCAACTCTACCTCCTGGGGATATTCGGCCTCTCCAAGGGGCCCGGGAGAGAGATGGAGATCATGATACTGATGCTACTGTCACGGTGAGTGGTTCAGGAGGGCAGTTAGGAGCTGCAGGTTAAGTGAGAACAGCCCAAGAGATGCCCCAGAAGGTAGGAGATAAAACAGAATTTGAAAAAAAAAACTTGCAAAGTACAACAATTGAAACAGTTGAGGCACCACAAAAAGATGGCTCCCCCCTCCTCTTGGAAAACCAAATCTCACTTAGCTGAACATTTTTGCACTCACTACTGCACTTTCTCAAGACTGGTGAGATTGTGCATTACAGGTATATTTAAAAGAGGATCCCTTTAAGTGACAATGTATCTAAAAAGTGCCTAGTGCAAAAGGGTCCTTAGTGCAAAAATATATTAAGTGCAAAACCATGTGCACAACAAAATTAGACAGGCAACTTGAAACTGTTCAGTGCATGGTTTTGTTGACAAATGAAAGGAAAAAATTATAAATAATAATAGTATTAAAAGGCCAAGATAACTAAATAAATTGCTATCTTGGGAATTATAAAGTTGTAAAAAGTTACAACATTGTAAATATCAGAAATATCGGAAAAAACTATATATAAGTTAAGAAGGAAGGTGTTATCTGTGCAAAGAAACCTGATTTTTTTTTTAAATTAGCTTAGTTTTAATTTCTGTTCTATTGTATAGTATATACGTATTTTAATAAGAGCTAAACATACTGTATGCTAAAAAATTACACAAATCCAAATTTGATTTTGAATCTACACGTCAAACAGCAGAATGTAATGTCTCAGCAAAAAAGCAAATAAAAATCTAACACTTGTATAAACACTATCAGAGAACCATAATGAGTATATCGCAAGCATGATGGGACAGCTCTGTAATTAAGAAGGCTTGCTATTTGTTATATGTTGTCTATACTCTAAGATAGTACAATACTATTTATCAAGCAAACATATTGGAGCATAAATCAGTTTACAAAAATTAACCACGGGGACGACTATGCCTGAGAATAAATTTGCAGAATTCATGGAGGTAAGTTCATCATGTCTAGGATAAGTAGGAAGCCAGATGAAAATGTTCATTTAGTCCTGGTCACTCTGTACTTTTCAGCATGAATTGCCAAAACGTTTCCCTTTTTAAAGTTTTATTGTCCAGATCACCACCTCTAATAGACTGGTGCACCAGTTCAATACCTTGAAACCAAAAGTTATTGTCCTTGAATGTCTCCTGCCGGTGTATAGCCAGTGCACTGATCCCATCCCTTTTTTGTATACTTCTCAAGAGTTGATTTATTCTTTATTTAAACTTCCTTTTCATTTTTCCCACATATAATGCTGAACAGTTCTTACAGGTAGCCAAATAGATAATATTCTGTGTTGATCGTGAAATAAAACCACTTGTTCAATAAACCTTTTCAGTTACTGGATGCATGAAAAAGGAGCCCAGTTTTAAATGTTGACAAAAAGTACAATTACCACATCTATAAGTGCCATCTTTAAAGGAATTAGCTTGTTTCACCTGATGATCTCAATGAGTACTGTTTACCAAAATGTTCTTCATGTTTTTACCTCTGCGAAAGATCATCCGAGGTGTTTGACAAGTCACTTTATTTAACTTTTTTTAGGTCTGAAGAACATGCCAGTTCTGACAAATAATATCCTGACTCAAATGAGCCTGTGGTGTAAATGATGTAATAAAGAATGTTGCCTTACTGTTAATCTGATTTTGTTTTTGTTGACATTGTTTTGGTTGTTATAAAGTTTCCCTTTTGATCAAATCTACTTTTTCTTTGGCTATATCCAGAATTCTCTGGTTGTATCACCTTTGTTTGAAACGTTCATTGAGAATTTTATTCTGATTTTGGTAGTCTGCTTTCTCCGTACAGTTTCTTTTATACTGCAAAAAATGCCCAACATGAATATTCTTCATTGTGTGTGACGGATGGCAACTGTCAAATTTTAATATAGAATTTCTTTCCTGTGGCTTCCTGTAAATACATGTGGTTATGTGTTCAGTCCCTGTTTTTTGTATCATAACATCCAGGAAACTCACTGATGTTTTATCATAAGTAATCTCAAAGGACAAATTCTTACTGGTGGATTCAAAATAATTGACAAACTTGATCAATTCTGCTTCAGTCATCTTCCATGTGAAAAAAGATCATCTATGTACCTCTTGTAAAAATCCAGTCTGTCCAAAAAATTGTTGTTTTCTTCTTGTAGATGAATTTTTCTTCACAAGTAGCCGTATACATGATGGCATAATTGGGGGGCCATCACTGTGCCTTGCTTTTGAATGTATGTGCTGTCCTTGAACAAAAATAGTTGCATGTCAAAATTATTTCTGTTAAAGTCACTAAAAATTCTTCTCATTTCAGTGGTATATGTGGTTTTATGATACAGGGTTTCCCTTAAGGATTCCAGGCCTTCCATATGTGGAATATTGTTGTATAAACTTCTTACATCCATTGTAACAAGGTACCATTCAGATTCAAGTTCCATAGCCTCCAAAATGGTAAGTAAATGCATGGTGTCTCTCAAATATGACCTACAAGACTGAGTTACTTGTTTTATATGATTGTCCACAAATATCACCAAGTATTCCATGAGACAGCCATTGTTGGACACAATAGGTCATGCAGGAGGTTTTAAAGGGTCCTTATGCATTTTTGATAACCCATAGAGTACCACTTTAGTAGGATGTTTAACTTGTAAGAATTTATAGGCATTGTCAATAAGACCATTCAGAAAGGCTTCATGTAACAAAACATCTATCTCAGTTTTGGATTTGAATGTGGGATCTTCTTTAACTTTTTCAGAATTCTCCAGGTTGTTCAGCTGGCCAAGCATTTCTTTTTCACAGTCCAATTTGGACCAAATCACAATTGCAACCCCCTTGTCCGTGGGTTTTACAATGATGTCTTTATTTTCTTTCAAGATTTTTTTTTAATCTTTTTCCCTCTGATTGTGGCCTGCAGAGCCTCTCTCAGACATCCTGCCTGTTTCTGCCCTGCCTGAAGTCCTCCTAACCTGAGCCTCCTCTCTCCTCCCCCTTCTACAGCTGGCAACCCAGCTTAACCCCTCTGGGGTGGGGCTGCCCCTCCTCTTTGGGTGCACTTGCAGACATAGACTCCAGCTGTAGGTGAGGGCCCAGGCAGAGGAACTGGAAGGTCAGGCAGGATGGACCCAGCAGTGGGCATAGGGGTTAGGTGCCATCACCTACCCCACAGAGCCAGGCTTTTCTGTATTCTGGTGTCCACCCCCATGTGTAGCACCCCGATGCAATGGTGCATGGCAACCCTGCCTTATGTCAGCCACACTGTTTTGACATGCTGCCCTATGTGCTACAGTGCCCCCGATCTCCATTGGGAGCTGCTGGCATACCTGGCCATCCCCAGCCCACCCCCAAGGAGGAGAGCAGCCCTGCAGATGCTTGATCCTCTCCTGCCCCCTGCTGACCCCTGGCACCCAAGTTCACTCCCAAACTTGGGTTGCCAGTGTAGCATGAGGTGTGGCATCCAGCACCTCAACCCTCAGCACCACCAGGCTGGTTCTTTCAAGCTTTTTATAGCTACATGTTCAGTTTTGGTGCAATTGTAATAGTGAGCCTTCAGTAGTTGTAACATTTCCAGGTCCCTAATACAGTTTTTTTTCTAAAGAAACCACTGTGAGGTTTTGTGGTGGTATAAAGACAGATTTTGGTTTACAAGATGTAAATATAGACTCTGTATTTTCAATTGATAAATGTTCAGTATGTTCCATTAATTCAGAGATGTTCCTGCTATTTTCCTTATTAAAAAAAAGCTTTTAGGTGCAATTTTTGAGTAAATTTGTACAGATCTACCGTGGTGTCAAATTAATTTAAGTCATTGGTTGGAATTAATGTTAATCCTTTTTGTAATACCTTCATTTCATCTTCTGTTAGTATGTGTTCAGAAATGTTTATGACCAAATTGTGATCACAGTCATCATGATTTAATATCTGTGGTTGTTCCTGAATGTCCTCCTCTGGGGTCCATAATAGTCTTTGATTCCACTCTGTCTGTTCGGTCTCTGCCCCATATTGTTCCCCCATTGTTGTTGTCTGTCCTGCCAATATTGTCCTCTCCCCCTCCCTCTGCCTCTCCCTTTCCCTCTCCCTCTGTCTCTGATCAAATCTCTTCCATTCCTTTCCCCTGCTGCCTCTTCGAGTACTTCTTTCAAAATCTGGCTATCCTCGGACTTCTCCTGAGAGGTCATTCTGACAACGGGGTGTGTTTGTTCCCTAGTTGTGTGATGGGGTCTGCAGTGGGGGGGGTTGCAAGAGTAGGGTAGATGATTGGGGTGTGTGATAATGGGTGAAGAGAAGTAGGATATTGGGGTGGGAGTATCGGTATCTGAGCAGATGTTGCTAGGTCCATAGTCATACAACTGGGTACTAGGAGGGCTTCCTGATTTGGTGGAATTTCCTCCTGGCTCTGTTCTAACAAATAATCAGAAGTATTCTCAGTTGTTCCATCAGGTTCTGAACCACTTGTATACGTGTCTCTTGGCCCATATCCTCAATGTTGTCGAGATCCTGCATTTTTGAGGATAGATTTCCTCGGACCTGGATTTTTGGGCCAATTAAAAATTCTGCTTTGTAAATAATCATTTATGTCCCTTTCAGATTTGTTCTGTTTCACTCTTTTAATACGTTCATCTTGCTTATGAATATTTGTCTCTCACTGTTGTCTGTAAAATAAATAATCAGGATGTTGTGAAAAATTCAGTATAGTTTTCTCTTTCTCTATGAGTTCTTTTTTGAGCTCATCCTGCTGTTCATCACCGTCATTCAAAATATACTGCATGATATCTGCAGAATACCCTAAAGGTTTTTTCTGCCATCCTGACAAAACATTGTCTCTTTCCATGCCAAAAACTGGTTGCTTGGTAAAGCGTAAACCCCTTGGAACATGATCTTCTGCCAAATATGCAGTGAGAGTCATTTTCTGCCAGTACATGAGACATGCTTTCAGTGCGACGTGCTCCAAATGTGAAAAGGCAGTCCGAATGTTTATTGTTTGTTGCTGATTAAGATTACTATCTTCACTAGTAATATTCAATGTTGAGACATGCTTGTTAATTAATAAGGGATTCATCTGTCCCTCTTGGCAGAATAATGATTCTACAAAATTACCATGCGCCTGTTGGGGAGGGGGTATAGTGCTGTCCATGACAGGCATTTGTTGCACTGCCTGTTGTAGATTTGTTTGCAGCATCTTGAAAACTGAATATAGGTTGCGTGGAGGAGCCACCAAAAAACATACAATCTGAGAATAAAACCAGATGGCTCAACTCCACCTTAGCTGCTGCCAACAGAAGCATATCAAAGTACTTACTGAATGAAAGTCAGCATACTGCAGCAACCCATTTTGATATAAAAGGATCAAGTCCAGATTCGTCCGCTTCAATAAAAATCCAGGCTTTATTAATTCAAGTATAAAATGAAGGTAACTTGCAAAGTACACCAATTGAAACAGTTGAGGACGCAACAAAAAGATGTCTCTCCCTTCCCCTTGGAAAACCAAATGTCACTTAGTCAAATGTTTTCACTCTCACTACTGCACTTTCTCAAGACTGGCGAGATTGTGCATTACAGCTATAATTAAAAGAGGATTCCTTAAAGTGACAGTGTATCTAAAAAGTGCCTAGTGCAAAGGAAAAAATGAAAAGGAAGTTTAAAAAAAGAATAAGTCAACACTTAAGAAGTATACAAAAAAGGGATCGGATCAGTGCACTGGCTGTACACCAGCAGAAGACAGGCAAGGACCATAACTTTTGGTTTCAGGGATTGAACTGGTGCACCAATCTATCAGAGGTGGCGATCTGGACAATAAAACTTTAAAAAAAGAAAGTTTTGGCAATTCATGCTGAAAAGTACAGAGTGGCCAGGACTAAATGAACATTTTCAACTAACTCCGTGCTTATCCTAGACATGATGAACATACCTCCATGACATCTGCAAATCTTTCTCAGGCTTGATCATTCTCATGATTGATTTTTGTAAATTGATTTTTGTAAACCGATTTATACTCTATTATGTTTGCTTGATAAATAGTATTGTACTATCTTAAGAGTATAGACAATAGATAGCAAATTGCAAGCCTTCTTAAATACAGAGCTGCCCCTACATGCTTGCAGTACTCATTATGGTTCTCTGATAGTGTTTATACAAGCATTAGATCTTTATTTGCTTCTTTTTTGAGACATTACATACTACATTCAAGTGTAGATTCAAAATCAAATTTGGGTTTGTGTAAGTTTTTAGCATAATATGTTTAGCCCTTATTAAAATACATATATACTATACAATAGAATAGAAATTAAAACTAAGCCAATGTTTAAAAAATTAGGTTTCTTTGCACAGATAACACCTTGCTCCTTAACTTATATGTAGTTTTTTCTGATATTTACAATATTGTCATTTTTACAACTTTATAATTCCCAAGAAAGCAATTTATTTTGTTATCTTGGCCTTTTAATATTATTATTATTAATTTTTCCCTTCATTTGTCAATAAAACCATGCACTGAGCAGTTTCAAGTTGTCTGTCTAATTTTGTTGAGCAGTGCACAAAGCATGTTTTTTTACTTAATATATTTTTTGCTCTAAGGACCCTTTTGCACTAGGCACTTTTTTAGATACATTGTCACTTTAAAGGGATCCTCTTAAATATAGCTGTAATGCACAATCTCACCAGTCTTGAAAAAGTGCAGTAGTGAGCTCGAAATCATTCGACTAAGTGAGATTTAATTTTCCAAGGGGAGAGGGAAGCCATCTTTTTGTTGCGTTCTCAACTATTTTAATTGGTGTACTTTGCAAGTTACCTTCATTTTATACTTGGATTAATAAAGCCTGGATTTTTATTGAAGCTGATGAATCTGGACTTGATCCTTTTATATCAGAATGGATTGCTGCAGTATGTAGACTTCCTTTCAGTAAGTACTTTGATATGCTTCTGTTGGCAGCTGCCTAGGTGGAGTGGAGCTGTCTGGTTGTGTTCTCACTTTCCCAATACAGAAGTGTGTTTCTGTCAGTCATTTTCTTAAATAATGCAGTCTCAATTTTGTTATCCTTTTTATAGATCTGGATGTCCAAATAATTTACCTTGTTTTGACTATGTTCTTCTGTAAATCATAAATGTCTATTACTACTTTTTATATATACAAAAAATCCATTAAACTCTTCCTCTGTTCCTTTTCATAAACAAAGTACATAATCTATAAAGTGTACCCACAGTCTTATTTTTTCTTTCCGTCTGTTATTTTGTTCATTCCATATGAAATCTTTCTCCCGTCTTCCTACATATAGGTTTGCTAATGATGGTGCGAATGTAGTACCCATAGCCGTACCATGATGTTGCTTATAATACTGGACATTAAATAAGAAATAATTAAATTTTAGTGTGAACTTTGCCATGTCTTCTATAAATTCTGATGGTGGGAAAACCTGAGCCTCTCTTTTCTGCAGGGTCTCTCTTATTGTCTCTATTCCCTCATTGTGCAGAATATCATTGTACAAATTCTCTATGTTCATGGTGGCTAACAAGCTCACGTCAGTCACATTTATGTCTTTTAACAGGTCTAGCATGTTTCTGGTGTTTTCTATATAAGACTATTCTAGAGCCACAAATGGTCTTAAAAAAATATCAACATACTTTGAAAATGGCTCAATAATAGAGCCTATGTTGCTTACTATTGGTCTCCCTGGGAGACATTCCACATATTTGTGTACTTTCAGCAGTAGATAGAAAGTTGGTCTGATCGGAGTGTTTACTGTCAAGAAATCTTTTTCTACTATTGTTATCCATTTACTTTCTTCTGCTTTTTTTAACATTTCGTCTGCCACTGATTTAATGTCTTCTGTTGGATCTGACCTCAGTTTTGTATAATAATGTTCATTCTCCACCTGTCTGTACATTTCTTTAAGGTACATCTCTTTCGGCCAGATAACTACTGCTCCACCTTCATCAGCTTTTTTTATTATTAAAAATCTCTTTATTGTCATTTAACTCTCTTAGTGCCTCTTTTTCTTTTTTTGTTATGTTATTTCTTTTCTTCTGGGGATTTTTAAAAATGTCTTCCATGTCCATATTCACCATTTTACAAAAAGGGTTAACAACTTGACTATGATTGCCTGGGGGCATAAAAGTGGATTTCTTTTTAAATGACGTTTCCTCTCTGTGATGTCTTATTTCTTCCTCTACTTGTTCTCCATTATTCAACCTTAGTTCTCTAGTAGCAATATATATCTAGCTCTTGTCATTTGCTCTACCAGATAGTTTGAAACCAAGCTTGTTTCACAGAATTTAAAAAAAAAATGTGCAGGAGAAGTAATGTAATTTGACATATAATGTGAAAATAAAGTGTTATGTGGTATTAGGATGCCTTAGTAAGATTAATTCTCTTTAAAATACATACAAAAAAATTACAAAAAAGGTTTGGGTAAACCAAGGCAAACTGCAACAAGCCTGGGTGGGCTATGTATAAGAATTTATGAAAAATATTGATGAACAATGTCATATTTGCCACTGAGGAACATGATCATGCACAAGTTGTTTTCAAACATCTTTTTATTAATTGCACTGTGCACAACCACTAATATTTGCTCATGATGGGTGCTACAATACAGTATTTAGGACTTTGAAAATTGTATATGTTTACAGTAACCATGGGAACTAGAAGGGGATAAAATGCCCTCACTGCGCAGCAATAGTTACTCTGATGAAAACGTAACAGTGTCAGAAACGTCAGCTATCTTTGTGGATACCACCACGTCATGGCCATAGACCGGGATGTAGCAAAATGGTGATCGGAGAGATTGAGAAATGAAACACAGTGAAAAACATTTCAGCTACTCAAGTCCACCCCTCTGCCCAACCTGCAACCTGCACTAAGCACTGAAATGAGTGCACAGACACTCTGCAAAATCAGTAAAAGGTTGGATTAGGCAATTGAGCCAAGAAGTTATTTTGTACTGCCGCACCACCACAGCTGAAATGGGAAAGGGTTGGGTGAGATTTAAAACAATTGCTGAACTGTGAAAATGCTTCTGCATATACCATACACTGCTTAGAAAATGGGCCTGAAAAATAAAGCAACCTGATTGGCTGAGGGCCATGCCAGGTGTGCATTTATTTTTCAATACAGCCCTCTGAAAAACAAGTTCAAATTCAGGGTGCCCCATTACTTAGTGTATCCTTGGGCACCCCAAATTTTCAGAATGACCAGACACCATTTTTTTTCTGTCAAATGGCGAGTGACTCGGTGGTCAGCCAAGTTCTCCTCCCCCCACAATTCAGTATCGACACATGTTAGAAAAACACACACACAGTGCAGTTTGTACTTTTGCAGTCATGGAGAGAGAGAGAGAGAGAGAGTTGATCACTTCTCCCAACCACGCTCATGGCTAATGGCAGCACTCTCCCAACTACAGTCTCACAACCCCTTCTTCAGATGCTGATCCACAAAAAAACAATGTCATAATTCAACTGGCAGTTCCAGCAGTGCAAGACTTGCCTGGTTTTGTAAATGAAAAAAATACACTCCAGTTTTTATTTTTGTGGTCGGAGAGAGAGACAGTTAATCATTTCTCCCAGTTGCTGTAGTGTAATTGTTAATCACATCACTCTCTACTAGAGATGCAACAAATTTAAAATCCACCTGTGAAGTGAACGCAAAGTGGCCACTTCACGTTGGCACTTCGTTACATGGAGTGCCCCATAGGAAAGGCTCACTTTGCCTTGTTATTATTACTTTGCGTTGTCATTCCGCTTTAAACGTGAAGTAAGGTGGAGTGACAACAAAACTGGCAGCACCCCACCCACACAGTCACCAGAATTAATGTGCATCCCCAAAGTGCTACTGTCTTGTGTCCAGAAAACACCACAGTGCTGACGAAGTGAAATGAGAGCAGAACAAGAAATGTAAAGTCTCCCAGAATTAATGGCGCACTCAATCATGGATGCAGTGGTCACACACAGAGTCACCAGAATTAATGTGCATCCCCAAAATGCTACTGTCTTGTGTCCAGAAAATTCCACAGTGCTGATGAAGTGAAATGAGAGCGTAACAAGAAATGCAGTCTCCCAGAATTAATGGTGCACTGCAAATGTACAGATAGATTAAGATTGCACTGCGCACTCAAGGGATGCATCCAGAAAGGCACAACAACACCTAACTAGTGCACACAAGTCACAAATCCAAATCTGGCAAGGAATACATTTTGCCATTTGGGGGATTAGTGCATGGCAGTAACAATCCACTACCAGTAAAGATACCACAAAGCAGTATAAAAAATTCATGCAGGTACAGCGGATAGCAGGTTCACAGTGCTGCAATTACTCTATGGCACAATAAAAGGTATCTGATTTAATGGCATGCATCGCACACATACTCTCACACCCACTACAAAAATTGAAAGAGACCTAGGAGTAATTATATCAGAAGACCTAAAGATGGGCAAGCAATGTGAGAAGGCAGTAAGGAGGGCTGGGGGGATACTGGGATGAATAGGGAGAGGCATCAACAGTAGAAAACAGGAAGTTGTTATCCCTCTCTATAGACAGTTAGTGAGACCCCATCTGGAGTACTGCGTGCAATTCTGGAGACCCCATCTCCACAAAGACATAGACAGAGTGGAGGCTGTTCAGAGGAGGGCAACCAAAATGGTGCAAGGTCTGCACCAGAAGACATACGAGGAGAGACTAAAACAGCTTAATATGTATACCCTTGAGGAAAGGAGGGAGAGGGGGGACATGATAGAAACTTTCAAGTATCTCAATGGAATTAACAAGGTACAAGAGGGTAATATCTTTCAGAAGAAGAGATGCGCAAGAACAAGTGGGCACAATTTGAAGATAGAGAGGGGATGACTCAGAGGTAAAGTTAGAAAGTATTTTTTCACACAGAGAGTTGTGGATGTATGGAACAGCCTTCCTGAGGAGGTTGTGGAGTCAAGAACAGTGGGAGAATTCAAGAATGCATGGGGCAGGCATAAGGCAATTCTAGTGGAGGGCAGGAGGAAGTTAGCAGTTGATTAACTAGAATCTCCAGCTTATCCATCAGGTAGGGAAATGGGCAGACTGGGTGGGCCAAGCGGTCCTTGTCTACCATCAAATTCTATGTTTCTGTGTTTCTTTAGTAATAGAACAAAGTAAGGGTCCGGCACAGCCACCTCAATGTAAAATAAAAATAAGAAAAACTATTTTAAGGGAGGAGACAATACCAATCATAAAACATATAATGATAAAGATACAGATTGGTAAATGAAGGCCCACTCACCCCATGTATTAAACCTTGATTTTAATTTTTTTATAAATTCATATGATATAGTACCACGTACTAAAACATAGTACTGTGTAAACATTTCAGATTCAACCTTCATCAGTACAGTACCATAGCTACAAAATACAACATATATCTCATATTAAATCTAATTTGGAATTTTAATATTAATTATCTATTGTAATATAGAACCCATTAGAGACATGCTTACCAATTAATCCCCTGGCTGTTATAAACTGAAAATATAGCTTCACATTTATCTTATGCTCCTATAAATATATAAAAAAATACAGCCATTATCATATATGTCCATAACTAAAATATTTAATGATTTGAATATACCACATTCATAAGTCTTTTAGTTTTCCATATGTTTATGCTTACCCTAGAACGCTAGTACTTCTTTTTAAATTTTTAATGAATCATCTATGCCACTTTTCATGTATCCTATTGCTGCATTATGCCATTTATCTGTAAAGCAACATAACGTTTTTTAAACATAAGTATTCTCAGTCCGAACTTCTCTCATCAAGCAATCGGAGTCATATATATGCATACATCAAATCAGAAATTAATTCACAATTTGGAAACATTGAAATACACTAACCTCTTTCTCTCTCTTTAACTTTTAAATGTGATGCACCAATTTAATGCAGCATTTACATCCTTCGGGAATCGGGCATTGAGTTTTGCAGGTTATCACGCTAATCCACTGACTCACGCGGCACCCGCATTCACCCTGTGTGCCCGACCTGCTTGAAATAGCAGCTCCATATATTTTTATGGAGTCCCGTAACATTAAAATATATAATAGCATATAAGTTAAATGGTTAAGAATCAATTATCATAAGTCTCTAATCAGTTCAAATTCGTTCACTCTTCCTGACACATTCTTCAGTAACTTGACAAATAAATCTGATAATAACCAAATATAAGCAGTAAATCCATTTATATCATGAAGCCCAATAACTCTTAAATATAAATATAACCAGTATGGGCGTCTCGCATCATACATCAACATTTGTATATATACAAGTTTCAATGTAGTTTTTTTAAAGTTCGGTATAACTAAATAGTGACAAACACAGTGATAGTAACCAAATGTAAGCTGTAAATTAATTTGTATCACATAGAAACATAGACTTTGATGGCAGATAAGGACCGCTTGGCCCATCTAGTCTGCCCATTTCCCTACAGGATAGGCCGCAGATCCTAGTTAACCAACAGCCTATTTCTTCCTACCCCCCACAAGAATTGCCTTATGTCTGTCTCATGCATTCTTGAATTCTCCCACAGTTCTAGACCCCACAACCTCCTCTGGAAGGCTGTTCCATGCATCCACTACCCTCTCTGTGAAATAATACTTCCTCACATTGCCCCTGAACCACCCTCCTTCTATCTTTAAATTGTGTCCCCTAGTTCTTGCAAGTCTCTTTTTCTGAAAGATGCTGCCCTCTTGGACTTTGTTGATTCCACTGAGGTACTTAAAAGTTTCTATCATGTCCCCCCTCTCCCTTCTTTCCTCAAGGGTATACATATTAAGCTCCTTTAGTCTCTCCTCATACGGCTTCTCTTGCAGACCCTGCACCATTTTAGTTGCCCTCCTCTAGACTACCTCTATCCTGTCTATGTCCTTGCGGAGATGGGGTCTCCAGAACTGGACACAGTACTCCAGATGGGGTCACCAACTGTCTGTACAGAGGGATAACAACTTCCTGTTTTCTGCTGCTGATGCCTCTCCCTATACATCCCAGTATACCCCCAGCCCTCCCTACTGCCTTCTCACATTGCTTGCTAACCTTAAGGTCATCTGATATGATTATCCCCAGGTCCCTTTCCTTTTTTGTTGTTGTTACTACCTCCCCACCCATTGTGTATTCTTCCCCTGGGTTCTTGTTTCCCAGGTGCATTATTTTGCACTTCTTTGCATTGAATCCTAGCTGCCATACTTCTGACCATTCCTCCAACCTTGCCAAGTCCCTTTTCATCCTTTCCACGCCTCCTTGTGTATCAACCCTGTTGCAGATCTTTGTGTCATCTGCAAAAGGCATATTTCCTTCCAGTCCCTCTGCAATGTCACTGATGAAGACATTAAAAGGACTGGACCCAATACTGAACCCTGCGATGTTACCTCACTAGTAACCCCTCTTTCTTCAGAGTGGACTCCATTTACAATTACTTTCTGTGTCCTGTTGTGCAGCCAATGTTTTCCAGGCTACCACCCTGGGACCCACTCCCAGGCTGGTTAATTTGACTATTAATCTTTTGTGTGGGACTGTGTCAAATACCTTGCTAAAGTCTAGGTAGGCCATGTCCACAGCCCCTCCCTGGTCTACTACTTTGGTCACCCAGTCAAAGAAATCTATTAGATTCATCTGACATGACCTTCCCACTGTGAACCCATGCTGCCTTGGGTCCTGTGCTCCACTGGCCTCTAGGTACTTAACTATTATTTCCTTCAGAAGTGACTCCATCACTTTCCCTACCACAGAGGTCAGACTGACTAGTTTCCTGCCTCTGTCTTGGTCCCACGTTTGTGAAGGGGAATCACATCTGCCTTTCTCCAGTCCTCGGGTACCACACCATCCTCCCATGATTTATTAAAAAGAGTAGCCAGTGGTTTCACTAGTTCCTCCCTTAATTCTTTTAGAATTCTGGGGTGAATTCCATCAGGACCCATTGCTTTGTCCACCTTCAGTTTTAGGAGTTCTTGCAGAACCCTTTCTTTTGTGAAAGGACTGGGATCGACCCCCTATCAAGAGTGCTTCTGTTAATTGGATTAGACACTTCCCCCTCCTCTTTTATGAATACTGAGCAGAAATATTCGTTCAGTATCCCTGCTTTTTCACTGTCCCCCTCTGCCCACCCACCGTTCATTCTATTCAGCCTCACTATCCCTCCCTTTGTCTTTCTAAGCTCGCTGATGTACCTATAAAGGTTTATCCCCCTTCTTAACTGAGTTGGCTATCTTTTCCTCAGTTTGGGCCTTTGCTATTCTGACTTCCCTCCTGCTTCTTTCTGCCTTAACTGGTACAGCTCTCTGTCCTGCTCCTTCTGTGTTTCCTTATACTTCTGGAATGCTGTCTTTTTCTTCCTGATTTTCACAGCCACCTCTTTTGAGAACCATAGTGGCTTTTTCTTTCATTTTGATTTGTTTATTTGCTTCACACAAAGGCTTTTTGCCTCTGTGATGGCAGTTTTGATGATTCCCCATTGTTGCTCCACACCTCCTTCTAGCCTGTTTGCTAGTGCTTTTCTGAGGCACTCTCCCATCTTGCCAAAGGCAGCCCTCCTAAAGTCACAAAGCCCAATAGCTCTTAAGTATGAATGTAACCAGTGTGGGCATCTCGCGTCATACATCAGCATTTGTATATATACAAGTTTCGATGCAGTCTTTTAAGGTTCAATATATCTGAATAGTGACAAACACATACCTCTTCCTCTCTCTCTGAATTCAAAGGTAGTGTGCAAACTTGGTCAGCAAATACTAGCGTACTCTTATCTCCCGCTCTCTATAGGGATTCAAAAGTAGTGCACCAACTGGATGCTACATTTTAAATACTGCAAAAGTCTAGCTGTATACGTCACCATGTGAAGTAAAAACCTCTCGTGGTGACTGATGGTAATACTGAGAATGGCTAAAAGGACTTATTTTCAGATTTATTCCTTTGAAATAGTCTTTATAAATGGTGGAATATAGTATTTATAGTAGAGTTTCTAGATAAATTCATTGATGGAATACAATTAAAAGAATATATATTAACAGGGAATTATAAGACATAATTAATACTAAGATCTATGATAGATGTTAAAAGTACATGGTGTTGCTATTCCAAATAGGTTGGTTATATAGAATGATCGTAGTCACAGCGAGTGGTTTTTACTTCATGTGGTGACGTGTACAGCTAGACATTTTCAGTATTTAATACATAGCATCCGGTCGGCACACTACTTTTGAATCTCTATAGAGAGCGGGAGATAAGAGTACACTAGTATTTGCTGACCAAGTTTGCACACTACCTTTGAATTTAGAGAGAGAGGAAGAGGTATGTGTTTGTCACTATTCAGATATATTGAACCTTAAAAGATTGCATCGAAACTTGTGTATATACTAATGCTGATGTATGATGCAAGACGCCCACACTGGTTACATTCATACTTAAGAGCTATTGGACTTCATGATACAAATTGATTTACAGCTTACATTTGGTTACTATCACTGTGTTTGTCACTATTTAGTTATACTGAACTTTAAAAAAACTACATTGAAACTTGTATATATACAAATGTTGATGTATGACACGAGACGCCCATACTGGTTATATTTATATTTAAGAGTTATTGGGCTTCATGATATAAATGGATTTACAGCTTATATTTGGTTATTATCAGATTTATTTGTCAAGTTACTAAAGAATGTGTCAGGATGAGTGAACGAATTTGAACTGATAAGAAACTTATGATAATTGATTCTTAACTAGATATTTCATTTAACTTACATGCTATTATATATTTTAATGTTATGGGACTCCATAAAAATATAAGGAGCTGCTATTTCAAGCAGGTCGGGCACACAGGGTGAATGCGGGTGCCGCGTGAGTCAGTGGATTAGCGTGATAACCTGCAAAACTCAATGCCCGATTCCCGAAGGATGTAAATGCTGCATTAAATTGGTGCATCACATTTAAAAGTTAAAGAGAGAGAAAGAGGTCAGTGTATTTCAATGTTTCCAACTTGTGAATTAATTTCCGATTTGATGTATGTATATATATGACTCCGATTGCTTGATGAGAGAAATTCGGACTGAGAATACTTATGTTTAAAAAACTTTATGTTGCTTTACAGATAAATGGCATAATGCAGCAATAGGATACATGAAAAGTGGCATAGATGATTCATTAAAAATTTAAAAAGAAGTACTAGCGTTCTAGGGTAAGCATAAACATATGGAAAAATAAAAGACTTACGAATGTGGTATATTCAAATCATTAAATATTTTAGTTATGGACATATATGATAATGGCTGTATTTTTTATATATTTATAGGAGCATAAGATAAATGAGAAGCTATATTTTCAGTTTATAACAGCCAGGGGATTAATTGGTGAGCATTTCTCTAAAGGATTCAATATTACAATAGATAATTAATATTAAAATCCCAAATTAGATTTAATATGAGATATATGTTGTATTTTGTAGATGTGGTACTGTACTGATGAAGGTTGAATCAGAAACGTTTACACAGTACTATGTTTTAATACCTGGTACTACATCATATGAATTTTGGAAAAAATAATAATCAAGGTTTAATACACGAGATGAGTGGGCCTTCATTTACCAATCTGTATCTTTATCTTTATTTTAGTAATAGAACCAAATGTTTTAAACATACAAATTATACACTGCTGCACCACAACAATTAGCAAAAAATGTCAAGAATTACTAAAAATATTACTGTGTGTACATTAACACAGTTATACAAGAAAAATATAACCAAAACAGAAAGAATGTCTTTTTCTCCCAGTTAATGTACCTACACCACAAATACGCCCCTCCCCAAAGCACACTTCACAGTACACAGACTGACTGTTCTAAATTAACATTCAAAATCCACACACAACAATAATCACTCAATAATATGAGCACAGAAGGGTTTCCTACAATCAATGTAGTAAATTTTGAGCAAAAAAAAAAAATGACTCAAAAAGGCATTTTAAACAGCTTTTAGAGGTTTTGAGTTGTGGAGCTCTGAGAGCAAACTGTCTCCAGCTACCACTAAACACACACTACCCAGGCCAAAACTGAGGCTGTGCAGAACCATCTAGAGCCCATGTGACCTGCAATCCCATGAATCACTGCAGAATTTTATTTGGAGCTCAATTACAAGGCAAAGTGAGGTGAATTACATTGATTTCAATGTATTTCACCTTAAAATTGGTGGAGAAGTGGTTTGGGGAAGGAGGAATAATGCAAAGTCATTGGTTTCAATGGACTTCGCATTCCTCATTAAGCGAGTACTCACTTCATATTTGTGGAGTACTCTTGAGTTCTGCATTACCCGTTAGAATCACTTAGGTGGAGTGAAGTGGGGCCACTTTGCCCACCACTACTTATAGTACTGTAACTCCCATGCTGTACAGGAAGGAACGCGAATGCCTATGGCTGTACTTCCCCAATGAGCTGCAATACAAAACTCCCCGACTTAAAAACACATATTAATGAGTACAATGGTGGGGTGGTGAAGCCTGGAGACATACTACAAAACAGGCTTACAATACATCCAAGTAACTAGAAAAAAAATTTATGTGATTTGTGACGTGATCATGAATCATGATTTGTGACTGCATTTGTGACAGTAACAATGAAGAACATGATTCTGTGTCAATGGTGTGAGATAACCAGTATGAAATTGTATTGAGAATGCAAATGATTATGGCTGTACTTCCCCAATGAGCTGTAGCTTAAAACTCCCAGACTTAAAAACATGTATCAATGAGTACAATGGTGGGGTGGTGAAGCCTGAAGAGAGAGACTACAAAACAGGCATACAATACATCCAAGTAACTAGAAAAAAAATTAATGTTGTGATTCGTGACTTGATCGTAAATCGTGATTTGTGACTGCATTTGTGACCGTGATGATGAAGAACGTGATTTGCATCACAAGAGACTCGTGATGATGGTCCTGACTTAAAAATGCATATTAATGAGTACAATGTTCATGCAGAATTATGCACCATACCTGTCCAGTACTCTGAAGGGAAGCCAAAGAAACAACTGTGACTTAATTTACAGATGGAGATTGTGCCCTAAGAGATGCAAATGCACAGACAGACTAAGATTGTGCTGCGCACTGAAGAGATGCAGACAAAAAGGTACAACACCTAACCAGTGCTCACCGTCAGAAATTCAAGTCTGGAAAAGAATACAGTACCTTTGCCAGTTGGGGCAGGCCGCGGGGGGGGGGGAGTGTACTGCACTGCTGCAGTAACAGTCACTAGTACTAGTACCAGTAAAGATACCACAAAGAACTACAAAAATCACACAGCTGCAGTGGATAGCAGGTTCACATTGCTGAAATTATTATGTGGCACAATAAAATGTGTCTGATTTGATGACACGTGTCACACATACTCACACACACACTAAATAATGCATAGCAAATTAAAAACTTCAGTAATATAACCACATATTTTAAACAAACTGAAATTATGCACTGCTGCACCACAACAATCAGCAAAAAATGGCAAGAATTATTGAAAATATTACAGTGTGTACATTAACACAGTTATACAAGAAAAATATCACCAAAACAGAAAGCACTGTCTTTTTCTCCACGTTAATCTACCTACACCACAGATACACCCCTCCCCTAAAGCACACTTCCACTGTCTCTCAGTACACAGACTGAATGTTGTACATTAACATTCAAAATCCATACACAAACAATAAACGCTTGATGATATGAGCACAGGAGGTTTCCTATAATCGATGAACTAAAGTTTCAGCACGAAAAATGACTCCAAAAAGGCTTCTGTAACAGCTTTCAGAAGGTTTGAATCGCAGAGAGCTCTCACAGCAGATTGTCTCCTACAGCTTCCTACACACACTACCCCAAACTGAGGCTGTGCAGAACAATCTAGAGCCCATGTGGCCTGAAATCCCATGAATCACTGCAAAATTCACCTTTGAAGCTTAAAAACAAGGTGAAGTGAGGCAAAGTGCATTGTTTTCAATGTACTTCACCTTAATAATTGGTGGAGTAGTGGTTTGAGAAGGCGGAGTAATCCAAAGTCATTGTTTTCAATGGACTTCGCGGTACCCATTATAACACGAAGTACTCCGCTTCACATTGTGGAGCACTCTGCGAATTCACCTTCACTCTGCGAATCACTTCACGGAGCAAATTGGGGCCACTTTGCCCATCTCTACTCTCTATACTGTGGTCTCACCCCCCCTTCTTCAGACACAAAAAAAAAAAACACAACGGCAAGATTTAACCAGCGGTTCCCCACAGCACAAGGCTTGCCCAGCTAGCGCTATTACCCTGTTTGATCGCAGTCTTTCACTGAAAACAAGACTTGCAGCCCAGCTGAGTTCAAAACAGCAGACTGCAACCAGAAAATAATACAGGAGTCCTACCTGTTCCTCTCGATATTTATTTTGTTCTGCACCTCACTCAACCCTCCCTGCTGTTCATCTCCTGACTTCCAATGCCTCTTGAGAAGCTCTCCTCTAGCTCCTGCTCTCCCCATACCTCTACTGTCAACACTCTAACTCAGTGTCTTTATATAGATACTGTATATGTATGTGTACATTATGGTAGCACGGTAGTGCTACCATAGTTAGGGTTGAGGAGCCATTTCTATGTTAAACCCCAAAACTTTGCACCTTAATAACTTTGCAACTGTTTGATTGATTTGGCTGAAATTAATTTGGAATGCACGATCAAGAACCATAGGCCTTGGGATCTGCAAAGTTTCGTACTGGTTGGATATACGGCTGCAGAGTTATTAAGCATGATCTGTGTGCGCATTTATGCTTTTTCTGGAATTCTATGGTTGCACCTACAGGTCATACAGTTTGCGCAACCGGACCAAAATCTTCAGGGAACGTGTGGTCAGGGTCCCCAATGTGCCTTTTGAAGACTTGGTGAAAAAATATTAAATGGTTCAAAGTTATTCAAAAACAGTTTCCCAATATAAGTCAATGGGAAAAGTAAACAAAAAGTTCGACAGTGTCATGGTACATTTTACTTCATAAATGGGCTATTACTTTAGCAAATCGTATTTGTTTTCAGTTGGTGATCAGAAAAATGGTTGGCATTTAAATGTGGGACCCTCTAGCAACCTAATTCTTTTGTATTCAGCTAGTCGGACCCTGAGGATGCTTACCATGTCTTTATTTTGTGGTAAAACACCCCAGAAATATGTTTTTCAAATTTCTGGAAAAAGTACTTTCGCAAATTACTTTTGTGCTCACGAAAGTGTTGAACTTTTTTGTGAAAGCTTTCGCAAATTGCGACAGTAGTTTTCCATCTGTAGGAAAGTGACAGCGATTCTTTGGCACTGCGCTGCAAAAGAACCGTTGGTAGTTTTGGGCTGAAATTTGGAGGAATGGAGCCGACGTCTCACAGATGTGCCTTTCAGTGTTGTATTGAAAAAATATTACACGGCGGCAAAGTTATGGCACTCCAAAGTTGATGGTTTTTCCCATAGGATAACATTACGGCGCCCAACGCATTATAGAAATCTTCTGGATCCCTGCTGCAAAATAACGGTTTGGTCTTTTTTCCTGAAATTTGAAGGGAAGACAGCCAACAGCCCACAGATGTGCCTTTCAGTGGTTTGGTGAAAAAATATTACAGGGAGGCAAAGTTATGGCACTCTGAACTTCTCTTTTTTTCCCCATAGGATAGCATTACGGCGTTCGCCGTGCCTTTCAGGGCCCGTATCTCGGAAATGGACTTTTTGTCAGAAAAATGCTTAGCCCCCTAATGGGGCTAAGCACAAAACTAGCCAGGACAGTTGTAAATCATATGACTTTTACATTTTTCTTCTACGTCGTACGGTTCCTGAGATATAACATATTTAGTATTCCAAGTTCTCATTTTCTGCGCCAATATTCATTATTATGCATACATTATTTGTACTCACTGTCTTTCTCTATGCAGGTTTTGGGGAAAACCAGCCTGTGCACTTACATTACTGTTACTGTTGCCCTTTCCGCTTGCGGTTCCGTACCCGTTTCCCTTACCGTTGACGTCTACGCCACCATGTGCGTTATCCTTTGCTTTTTCATTTGCGCTTGCGTTTCTGTTATTTTTTGCCATTTCTGTCTACAGTACTGTTTATCTTTCTGTTTCACTTTACGTCACCATGCCCATTGACATTTCTGTTTGCAGGCACCATGTTACTATGTGACAACGCGATCACGTAGGACCGCTCCGGCCTTACACCACCATGTGCTAGTATCTTCTGTTCTCATTCGCACTTGTGTTACCAGCGCGCTGACTGTTGCATTTTCGCGTTGCTGTTCCTGATAGTATGCCGTCGCATGTGGCGGAAGCAACGGGGCCACGGGGCCCCCGCGCCCGCCATCGCGCGGCGCGGAGCGCAACCTCTGGGCCCACGGTCCCGCCTGCCGCTGCATTACATTCTACTATTTCTCGCTATCATTCTCAAAGAAGGAATAGAGGTAAAATCAGCCATCGCATTGTTAGTTGCCCTCAGCAGTGAGGCCTGGTGTGCTGTTGAAACCCCTGATCTTCTCACAGCATTGGTGCATTGATTGCGGGTCCCAACTCTCACCCCATTCTCCCAGTACTCTGCTGCTTTACACATGTCATGGGGTGAGAGTTAGGCTGACGCATCCAATGCGCACCCCAATGCCGTTTTGGGGGTATGGGGTCAAGGGGTTTTCAACCCTAACACCGAATTTCTCACTTTTGTCACTGTGGAACAACCCTAACTAATGCATTAAACAGAGTTTTTGCCTCTAATATATGTATATATATATATATATAAAAAATATATATATATGTGTACATATATATATCTATATATATAGATATATATGTGGTGATTTGCATATACAGCCCACGATGCTTTGCATTATTGGGTATGTGTGATTTTTGTATTTCTTTGAAACTTGGCTTCCCAGCCAATGCCCTTTTGGGGTAACCATTGCCTCAGTGCTTGTGCACTGAGGTTCTTTGTCTTTTAACTTGTTTTTTGTTTTTATTGGGTTCACCACAACATAATCCAGATAGACCATCTTAGGGTAGCTGGTTCATTTCACTGGGGTGTCATACAGACGAGGAACACTGATGAATCCTTGTAGGATGAAACACGTGTGTGTGTGTGTGTGTGTGTGTCTTTCTATTGGCACCCTTTGCAAACTGTGTGAGAGGCCTTTTGACACCATGCATTTCTGCTTAACGTTGAACCAGCAAAATATTCTGTGGTGATTTGCATATACAGCCCATGATGCTTTGCATTATGTGGGTATGTGTGATTTTGTATATATATATATATATATATATATATATATATATATATATATATATATATATATATATATATATATATATATATTTAAACCCAGTCCCTCTTCAGTAGCTGCATACTGCAGTAAGCCACCCATCAGAATTTTTTTTTTAAATAAACTAAGGGAATGGGGAGGAAGGGGAACAAATAAATGCAAGGGTGGGGATGAGTCAGTGAACTGGGGCAACCTTTTTTTAATTACACTAGAGAGATAAAAGTGCTTAGCTCAAAGTAAGAAAAAAATATAATTCTAAAGCAGGCGGAGGGACTATTTTATTACAAAACTTATGTTAAACCAAGTTTTATTAACTTTTTAAATTAAACTTATTTTTATTTACAGTGCCCATTTTCTAGGCACAATAATACTCTCCAGGGTGGGCTTTATTGAGAAATACCTGACCTTCCAGGAGCTATAAGTCCCTGTGGTGTTAGGCCTCATTACGCCCCTGGGTGGTCCAGTATTTCCCAATAAAACCCACCCTGTCGGGTATTATTGCTTACTTATGTTGCTCTTTCTCATTCACAAAGTAAACAGACATGTTTTTGCACCAAAATGATTTGTGCTGCAATATTGTTTTGTCTGGGTTAAGTGAAGTGCTGACTGAAACTGTTTGCAGCTGCTATGGCAGACTGCATACTTGAACTTTTACTGAATTTCTTCCCAAAGGTTTGGCACCACTCAGTTCACACTGTAGGGTAAAAAATAAAATGCAGAAAATAAAATCAAACCTACAAGACCATGAACAAACACACAAACTCAGGATTACAATTAAAAGGGATTTGCATGACTGTTTCAAATTTTCCCCACCCCCCCATGATCAAGCCCCACTCTACTCTTACTGTACATCATCGGCACACCTACTTGCTCCTTTTCAATGTCCTAAACTGCCTGTCCTGAGTCAAAAACAGCAAAGGGTTGAGTTTTTCTTCAAGAGTTTTTGGAAAGTGCCATGTTTGAACACCGGGGCCACAATCAGAGATGGAAACAGCAGCACGTGCCAGCGTTCATTGTTGTTGTACCATCATAGTGACATACTCAAGAAGGTACAATGACCTCTTCATGTCCCAACAATGGTACAACAACACTGGGATTCTGCTGATTTCCATATGAAACAGTGGTTTCCCATATATTAGAAGGCTGTTTTAAAATATTTTTACTCTAAATTTTCAACATAACCTTTTTTTTACCACACCTCATGAACAAGGCAGGTGAAATGTTTCAAATTCAGCATGGAAGATGATGATTTCTTGGCCCCACACCTTGGGTAAACTCTATCAAACCAGCAAGGTTCAAGTTTCAAATTTAGTTTTTATGTTCGCACTTGCACAATGCAAACATAATGCTATGATAGTGGTTTTGAGATGTGTGTCACTGTAGGTCCAGTGCAGGGCAGTTTGCAGGAGGTTCAGCAGTGTCAGACCAGCCATCAGTCATTTCAACTACCAGGTTCATGAGGTAGGGTCATAAGTAGAGATGGGCGAAGTCCCTAAAATTTGCTACATGAACTAATTTGCAAATTGTGTGAAATTCACTGAGCACAATTTGCAATTTCACGGAGGCAGATTGACCGGGAAGTGTGGAATTTCATCCGCAAAATTCCACACTTCCTACCAGAATCTTTCCTGCTGTTTAGTGGGCGCCCCTCCCCCACTGATCACCAGCCCTAATTAGTTAAATATATATATCTCTGGTGTCTAGTGGTCCCTCCCCCACCGATCGCCAGCCTCATTTTAAAAAAATATATATATATATATATATGTTTATAACTAAAATCCCTGGTGTCTATTGGGTCCCCCCCACGACTACCACCGATCATAGCATAGGCCCCTCCCCACTGATCTAGGCCCCACTTTAAAAAAATATATTTCTTAATAAAATCACTGGTGTCTTGTGGTCTCCCTCCCCCCCGGCCAATCATCGGCATCAGTTAAAAAAAATATGGATAGATACATAGATAGATAGATTATTAATTATTAATGAAATCCCTGGTGCTTAGTGGTCCCCCAGTCATGGAGTGCCCCCCATCAAATTTACCACCCCTCCCCCACACCCAGGCCCCAAGCAGATGACCAGCACAGCCCTCCACTCTCCACCACGGTTGGCCACCCGACTGACCTGGCTGAAATTAATGAGTGTATGCTTGTACAAGCACGCGCTCGTTCATTCACCACATGGCCAAAATCCAGCTCATTCATTGAGATTTCTTTGGGGGTGCAGACAAGAGCTTTGGGCTGTTCCAGTCCTAGCGGGAGGGTCAGGATTGGGAGGAATAGCATCATGGATCCCACAGGGGTCCATGACACCATTCCCCCTATCCTGACCCCCCCACCGAGACCAGAACAGCCCTCCACTCTTGTCTGCACCCCCAAAAAAAGAAAGCTCAATGAATGAGCTGGATCTTCATGAATGAATGAGTGAATGATTGTACAAGCACATACTCATTCATTCCAGCCAGGTCTGTCAGGCGGCCAGCCAAGGTGAAGAATGGAGGGCTGTGCTTGTCACCCACTTGGGGTCCAGGTGGGGGGCACAGGGGTGGTGAATTTATTGAAGAGGCACTCCTGACTTGGTGGGGCAGTAGGGGGTCCACTAGACACCAGGTTTTATTAATAATTATATATATATATATATATATATATATATATATTCATGGCAAAAAATCTGTTTAATGCATCAGTTAGGGTTGTTCCACAGTGACAAAAGTGAGGAAATTCGATGTTATGGTTTCCCAACCCTTGCACCCCACCCCACCCTGCCCCACCAACAAGCATCGGGTGTGCATTGGGGTCATCAGTCCTAACTCTCACCCCATCCCATTTGTAAACAAGTTGAGGTGGTGCAGTATAAGAGAATGGGGTGAGAGTTAGGACCGATGACCCCAACGCACATCCCAATGCCTGTTGGTGGGGCCGGGGTGGGGTTGGGTGCAAGGGGTGGGAACCCCAACATCAAATTTCCTCACTTTTGTCACTGTGGAACATCCCTAACTGATGCATTAAACAGAGTTTTTTGCCATGAATTTCCCTTCTTTTTGAGAATGAGCACTATAAATAGTGAATTTTTTGTCACATGGTAATGCTAATGGTAACGGAAATGCAAGCTCAAACAGTAATGCACATGGTGATGCAAAGGTAAATGGTAACGCAAACGGTAAGAGAAACACAAGTGCAAACATTAATGAAAACAGAAATGGTAATGCAAACGGTAACGCAAACGCTAACGGCAACAGAAACGCAAACGTTAACGGAAACAGTAACGTAAACGTTAACGCCGACAGAAATGCAAATGGTAAGAAAAATGCAAATGGTAACAGAAACGCAAATAGAAATGCAAACAGTTAAGATAACGGCGCTGCAGAAGGAAACAGCAATGTAATTGACAACAGAAATGCAACCGAAAACACAAATGCTAAGGGCAACCGAAACGCAAATGGTGACAAAGACGCAAACAGTAATGGTAATGCAACTGGAAACACAAACAGTTACAGTAACAGCAACGATGACACCAAAGTGAACAGTAACGCAAAGGGAAACGCAAATGCAAGTGCGTACAGAAACGTAAATGATAACGCGCACGGTCATGGTACTGCAACTGGAAATGCTAATGGTAACAGGAATGATGAGGCCAAAGGAAATGCAAACACAAATGCAAATAGGAACAGTAACTCAAATGCAAGCACAAACGAAAATGCAAAGAGTAATGCACACGGTGGCGTAGATGGGAACAGTAATGCAAGCGGTAACAGAAATGCAAGTGGAAACAGTAAGTGTAACAGTAAGGAAAGTGCACACCCTTTTTTCCCCAAAATCTGCATAGAGAAACACAGAGAATACAAAGAATGTATGCATAATAATGGGCCTCGGAGCAGAAAATGAGCACTTGGAATACTAAATTGCATATGTCTCAGGAACCGTACAATGTAGAAAAAAAATGAAAATTTCACATGATTTATGACTTTCCTGGCTAGTTTTGCACTTAGCTCTGTAGCAGGGGGCTAAGCATTTTTCTGACGAAAAGTCCTTATCTCGAAGCGTTTCCGAGATACAGGCCCCGAAAGGCGCAGCGGACTCTGTAATATTAGTCTATGGGGAAAAGTGTCAACTTCAGAGTATTGTAACTTTGCATCCCTGTAATATTTTGTCAGCAAACCACCAAAAGGCGCATCTGTGGGATGTTGGCTTTCTTCCCTCCAAATTTTAGCCCAAAAGACCAAACCGTACTTTTGCAGCAGGGTGGCAAATAATTCCTGTTATTTGGGGCATAGTGTTGCAAAGTAGTTTCGCTAATCACGACACTTTCGCAAAAAAAAAACATGAAAGTGTCCCAGGTGCAACACTACTTTGCGACACTATAGTTTACAAAAATTTCAAAAACATATTTCTGGGGTGTTTAACAGCCTCAAAAAAGACATGGCTAGCATCCTCAGGGCTCGAGTAGGTGAACACAAAAAGAATTGTGTCCCTAGAGGGTCCCAAATTTAAATGCCAAATATTTCTGTAACCAGTAACTGAAAAAAAAATGGCTGACTCACGACACTACAGGGGTCATTTGCAACACTACAAACTGCATTTGTGACACTGTCGAACTTTTAGTTAACTTTTCCCATTGACTATAATGGGAAACTTGATTTTTGAATAACTTTTGAACCGTTTTATATTTTTTTCACGAAATCTTTGAAAGGTACATCAGGGACCCCAGCTGCATGTTTCCTGAAGGTTTAGGACTGGTCACACAAACCATGTGACCTGAGGTGTGAGCAAAGAATGCGGAAAAAAGCATAAATGCGATACAGAACGGCGCTTTAAAGCTCCACAACTGTATATACGACTGTTACAAACCTTGGCAGATCCAGAAATCTATGGTACCGCTCCATGCCTGCCAAGTTTCAGGGAAATCTGTCATACATTGGCAAAGTTATTAAGCTGCAAAATTTCACACTTTAACCTTAAATGGGGTACTCAACCCTAACTATAGTGGCACTACCGTGCCACTATTATATATATATATTGTTTTTTAACTGATGCTGGCGATTGGCGAGGGGACCACTAGACATTAATAAATATATTTATATTTTTAACTGGGGCTGGTGATCAGTGGGGGGGACCACTAGACATCAGGGATTTTAGTTATAAACATATATATATTTATTTAAACTGGGGCCAGCGAGCGGCATGAGGGAGCGCTAGACATCAGGGATAGATCGGGGCTGGTGTTAGGGGATTCCCCATTTGTAACTTTTACTTACTTTGGGTTCTTTTAGTGCAATTTGCACTTAAAAATGCCAAAAGCAAGGCAAAGTCACAAATGGCGAATTCCTGTTAATTTGGGGCAATTTCGTGAACTGCTCCAAGGAGGCAAATTTGGCGACTTCGCCGCATATTTGACCTCAAAGTAAAACTTCACTACATCTGTAGTTATAAGAAGACTGTTGAAAATTTGGGGTCAAAATATTAACAACGAAAGTTATGAAGGTACATTAAAATGTTTCAACGCTTGCTCATAACTTTGGTAATTTTCAATATTTTAAACCCAAATTTTTAACATAGCAATTTTTTCACACCACCTCATAAATGTGACAACCATAATTTTTGAAATCCTGGTTAAGATGTGTTTTCATACTTGTGGTGCAAAATGGCAGCATTTTATAAATGACACCTGTCGTATTCAGAAGGAGACGTCATAAAAAGACTGTTGAAAATTTGGGGTCAAAACATTGAGTTTTTTCAACGTTTACTCATAATGTTGCAATGTGTGCAGATTTTGGCCCCTAATTTTCAACATAGTCCTCTTGTTACCCCACTTCATGAACATAACAGGTGTCATTTTTTTTTCAAATCTCCTCTGAAACATGTTTTTGCATTTACTCCCAAAAGTCACCTTTTGAATGGGATTTAAAATATTCCACCTGCCATGATCATAAGGTGGGGTCATGAAAAGACAGCATTGAACATTTAGGGTCAAAATGTCAAAAAGTAACAAAGTTATGAGGAAATGTAGAATTGTTTCAATGTTTACTTAGGGACTTTTGCAGATTTTGGCACCAAATGTGCACAGCCCTTTTGTTACCTTACCCGATGAACATGACAGGTGTCATTTTTCAAATCCCCTTTGAAACATGTTTTCACAGTCCCTCTGTAAAACCATCTTTTGAATTCAGTACCAAAATATGAAAAAACAACCGAGTTCTGAAGAAACATTGAATTGTTTCAACGTTTACTCGTAAATTTATTTTTCCAGATTTTGCCCTCTAATGTTCAAAATGGTGGATTACCCCACCTCATGAACATAGCAGTCATTTTTCAAATCCCCTCCGAAATATGTTTTCACAGTCATACTACAAAATCACCTTTCAGATAGGATTTAAAATAATTCCAACTGTCTTGATCATAACTTCAGGTCATAAAAAGAGTATGTTGGCAATTTGGGGTCGACATGTGTGAACCCACTGAAAATTAGATGCTGTCTCTCAAATAGTCTATTCTCTGTAAATACAATCTAAAAATGTGTAAAAGCAGGACACCACTGCAAATGAGATATTGCATCTCACCTAGTCTATCCTGAGTAAATATATAATAAAAATAAGTAAAAGCAGGACCCCAGTGCAACAGATCCCATAGAAATATGGAAACATAGAAATTGTCAGCAGATAAGGACCACCTGGCCCATCTAGTCTGCCCATAAGCCCTTGCACTGGATTACTGCTTCCGACCCACCAGCTGCTGTACCTCTATGATTCCCCTATGCCTGTACCAATCATGCTTGAATCCATCCACAGTGCTCGCTCTCACCACCTCCTGAGGCAAACCATTCCATGCATCCACCACCCTCTCTGTGAAGAAGAACTTCCTCACATTCCCGCTTAACCTCCCACCTTCCAATTTCCTGTCATGTCCCCTCATTCTTGATCTCCTCCTGTATTGGAAAATGTCTCCTCTCTGCACTTTGTTTATACCCTTAATGTACTTGAATGTTTCTATCATTTCCCCTCTTTCCCCTCCTCTCTTCCAGCGAGTACATAATGAGATCCCTTAAATCCCGTGCTGAACTGTGCATCCATCCTGCTCTAGCCACTCTATCCTGGGAAAAATACACCATAAAAACTGGACCTCACTGAAACTGGTAGTTGCCAATCAGTTGGGCTATCCTGGGTAAATACATTATAAACTGGGTAATAGCAAGGCCCCATTGAAAATAAGATATTGCTTTTCAGCTGTGTTATCCTGGGTAAATACATTGTAAAAACTGGGAAAAGCAGGATCCCACTGAAAACAAGATAGCATCTGAGCTGTGCTCTCCTGGGTAAATACAGCTCAAAAATGTGTCAAAACAAGACTCCCATTGAAAACGAGATATTGCATCTCAGCTGGGTTTTCTTTGGTAAATATATTGCAAAACGGCATAAAAACAGGACCCTACAGCATAACCTCACTGAAAAGGAAATGTTGCATCACAAGCTGTGTACACAATAGACTTTTAAAACATTTTAACAGGGTTTTAAGAAGCAGAAACACGGCACGCATCCACATCTATCACAGTTTGTAAGCTTGTTTAAAAACCTTGTTTAAACCCTGCTAGCTACCTAGGCTTAAACACGATTTTAAACATGCTTACAAAGCTAAAACAATTTAATGTTTAATGCAGACAGGCGAGCATTCCATGCTTGGAATCCTGGTGCTGGAAAACCGTGCCAGCAAGTGAACCAGAAACTGATCCTAAAGGCATGATATGGACATAAGGTGACTACATTTTAAACACGCTACCTGGTGATGTGGACTGAATACCAAAGTGAATCTAAAAATGTTTTCAATAATGGATTTAAACCTGACACTGTAATGTGTACACAGCTTAAGATGATCTATTATGTCTTCAGTTGTCATCTAGTATATCCTGCCATTAGTTCTATGTTTCTATCAAGCATGCATGGGATAGTCATAAGGCAGTTCTGGGGGCTGGGGGTAGGAAGAAGTAGGCTGCTGGTTAACTAGGATCTGCAGCTTATCCAGTAGGTAGGGAAATGGGCAGACTGGGTGGGCCAAGCGGTCCTTATCTGCTGTCAAATTCTCTGTTTCTATGTTTGTCCCCAGGGTCCAGTGCTTCACTTTCACTTTTAGTTTTACTTCTTTGATTCAGTGAGAATCTGTTTCAGCATCAGATTTGAAAAAACAAAATCTAAATGAAGTCCTTAGGTAGAATAATATGAATTTCACACTGTATTGTGCCCCAAATAACTGAAATAGCAGTGAAGTACCACTGACTCAATAGTAAAATCAAGGGAGTGAGTTAGTGGCTTTGGTAGTTCAGACACACAGTGACAAGCACACGAGAAAGAGGGTTGCAATAGCAACCTCATGCTTTGGATCAGATTAAAAAAAATACTAAATAAAGTCCTTAGGTAGAATAATATGGGTTTCATGTTGTCTTGTGCCCCAAATAACTGAAATAACAGTGAAGTACCACCACTTCAGTAGTAAAACTGAACAAGTGAGTTGGTAGCTTTGGTAGTTCAGACAGATGAAGCGTACGTGAGAGAGAGGGTTGCTCTCAACCTTGTGCTTCACTGACTGCACTACCAAAGCCTCCAATGTGCTTGCTCAGTTTTATTACTGAGTCAGTAGCACTTTACTACTATTTCAGTTATTTGGGGTACAAGACAAGAATGAAATGAATCCAATCTGAAGACTTCATTTTTTTTTTCAAATCTTTTATTGAAACAGAAGCTCGCTGAACTATGGTACTAAAACTGAAAGTGAAAGTGAAGTCCAGGAGTGAGTGGACAGAACAAATGGCAGGATCAACCAGAAATGATTCCATTTGTTTAAGAAGTGTATGTGGTGGGTTACACAAGTGCCAGCAAAATTCCATCATCATTGGATTCTGAATTTGACTAACTGCTAGTACAGATTAAGCCTCCTTGGGGAAAACAAATATTGGTAGGAGTATATTATAAACCACCCTCTTTGAATATTGACAAAACTCTTAAACTAGTCCAACAAATGAAAGAATTAGACGCATCAAAAGATCTGTGGCTCCTCGGCGATTTTAATTTTAGTGGAATTAATTGGAATTCCTGGTTAGCTTCTTGTACTGGAGAGTCTGCCTTTTTGGAAACAATTGACACACTAGCCTTATAAAACTATGTTCAAGAGAGGACTAGAGGATCCAAGATACTAGATGTGGCCCTTAGTAATATGAATGAACAAATTATAGGATGCTGGGTTAGAGAACCACTATCGGGTAGTGACCATAATATGGTTGAGTTAGAAATTGAATTTAAAGATACGCTCCAGCTAGGTTCTACTAAGGTAAAAAACTACAACAATGTTGATTATGATAAATTAAGGATAGTTGTTGGTGACTGGGATTGGAAAGTGAAGTTCTTAGAATTTGGAGTGGAAGAAATATGGAATGAATTTAAAACATATATCCATGGTTTAATAGAAACTGAAATTCCCACTCAAATTAAATATAACTACAAAGGGGAGACCCCATGTTGGTATTCCAATAAAATCCGTAAGTTTATTAAAGGGAAAAATAGAGCCTATAAACAATTTAAAAGATTTAATGATCTAAGATCCAAAATGAAATATAGAAGCAGATTGAGAGAGTTAAATGAATTAACAGAGAGATCAAAAAATAATTTTGAAAAAAAACTTAGTTTCTTGAGTGGCAGATAATAAAAAGGCATTTTATGGGTATATTGCCTCAATGAAACAAAAACATAATAAGGTGGGCCCATTGATGGTAGGGGAAAATCAAATTTCTAATAGTAAGGAAATGGCTATAGAATTTAATAATTATTTTAACAGTGTTTACTTAAATGAACCCAAGGCATGATAAAGAATTCCTTATTGAAGATATCAATAAATTGATAACTATTCCAGCTGTATTTGAAAAACTCAGTAATTTGAAAGTAACTACATCTCCAGACCCAGATGGGCTGCACCCTAGATTATTAAAAGAGCTGGCTCCTGTAATAAGTGAACCTTTACAAGTCATTTTTCAGTCTTCTTTGGACAGGGGAGTTGTCCCGGAAGACTGATGGATGGCTAATGTGATCCCAATTTATAAGCAAGGCATAAAGACTAGTTGTGCAAATTATGGCCCCATCAGCCTCACTAGTATAATTAGCAAATTATTGGAATCCATCTTGAATGATTACATTGAAAAGAGTTCTAAGGTAGGGGGGAATATGGTTGTGAGGCAATATGGATTTGTAAGTGGAAGGTCAGTTGTGACTAACCTTTTATCATTTTTTGAAACCATGAGTTTAGCATTAAATAGTAATTTGCCTGTGGATATTTTATATATAGACTTTGAAAAAGAGTTGGATACAGTATCTCATGGTGAATTGCTTAATATAGTAGGTAAATCTGGGATTGATTGTTTTATCCTTAGATGGATTGCTGCTTGGCTCACCAACAGGAAACAGCGTGTCTATATTAAGGGTCAACCATCTGATTGGACTTCAGTGCCTAGTGGTGTCCCTCAGGGATCTGTGTTGGGGCCAGTTTTATTTGGGATATTGGTTTCATCCTTGAATTGTGATGATAATGCATGGCTTGTAAAATTTGCAGATGATATGAAATGTGGTGCTGTAGTTACTAATCAATTAGATGCTAAGCAATTTCAGGATAACATTAATCACTTACATAAATTAGCCTTGGGGATTAAATTAAAATTCAGTCTATCAAAATGTAAGATTATGCACTTGGGAAAAAATAACCAGAAATTTGAGTATTCACTTGAAGGGATTAGTTTAAAAACTGTAAATATCAAAAAGGATTTGGGAATATGGATCAAAAGGGAATTAGAATTTTCCTATCATTGTGTAACAACTGTTAAAAAGCTTATGGGATTTTGGCTTCAATCTTGAGGAACATTAAAATTAGAGAAAGAGATGTAATTGTTCCCCTTTATTGCTCACTTGTCAGACCCCATTTGGAGCACGCTGGTTCTGTGTGGCAAGCCCATCTTAAACAGGATATCAGACATTTAGAGGGGGTTCAGTGACTGGTTACTAGAAGGATAAAAGGCATGGAGACACTTCCTTATGATGATAGGTTGAGGGAACTTGGATTGTACTCCCTGCAATATAAGAGATACTGTGGGGATATGTGTTTGACTTATAGAGCAAGTAGGGAACCTGCCATATGGGAATCTATTAGGCTACGAGGACAACAAAGTATAGCAAAAAATCAGGGTCACCAATATCAATTAACAGGAAATAATTATAAAACTAATAAAAGAGGGGCATGGTTTTCCCAGAGAATAGTTACCCAATGGAATGCTCTACCTAGTTCTATAGTTTCATGTGAAACTATTAATCAGTTTAAACTTGCTTTAGATGAGCTATACCAAAATTGCCTCCATCAAATTTTGTAAAAAATGGTGCAGGACAATAATGGCCTAACAGCTAAAGTTCCTGATTGATCCTATGAATCCTCTGAATTCTATGAATAAAAGGTTCTAAAAATGACATATAGGCTATGCTATTTGTTTTATTTGTCAGTTTAATTGTGCTAGTTTGTGTGGGAGGAGTGGAGTGATCTCCTAGAGTGGGTGAGCACTGAGCAGGTTCTGGGCACTAGGAAGAAGAGTAAGTGTGCAACTGTGGGATAATGTATGGTCATGAGGTGTGCTTCATCCCATCACAGAGTAGAATTGTCACTGATTTTTCATATATATATATATATAAAAAACTCCATTTAATGCATCAGTTAGGGTTGTTCCACAGTGACAAAAGTGAGGAAATTCGATGTTAGGGTTGAAACCCCCTTTGCCCTCCAGCCCACCCCCCCAACTGGAATCGGGGTGCGCATTGGGGTCATCAGCCCTAAGTGTCACCCCATCACATGTGGAAAGAAGCTGAGGAATAGGAGAATGGGGTGACAGTTAGGACCGATGACCCCAATGCACACCCCAATTCCAGTTGGGGGGGTGAGCTGAAGGGGTGCAAAGGGGGTTTCAATCCTAACATCAAGTTTCCTCACTTTTGTCACTGTGGAACAACCCTAACTGATGCATTAAATGGAGTTTTTTGCCTCTAATTTCCATTCTTTTTGAGAATGATAATGAGAAATAGGGAATGTAATGTAGCAGCGGGAGCGCGGGGTGATGTCTTGTCGCATTGTAACATTGTGCCCGCAAATGCAAATCGTAATTCGCATGGTGACGCAAAGCGAAACAGAAAGAGGAACAGTACTGTAGACAGAAATGTTAAAAACAATGGAAACGCGAACTGCAAATGAAAACGCAGAGGGTAAATACACATAGGCGAACGCGGAACGCAAGTGAAGCGGCACGGAACCGCAAGCAGAACGGTAATGGTAAGAGTAATGTAAGCACACATGCTGGTTTTCCCAAAAGCTGTATAGAGAAAGACAGTGAGTAGAAAGAATGTATGCAAAATAATGACTCTCGGAACACAAAAATCAGTAGTTGTAATAGTAAATTGCTTATATCTCAGTAACCGTACGACACAGAAAAAAAATTTAAAAGTCATATGTATTATCATTTTCCTGGCTGGGGGCTAAGAATATTTTGACAAAAACTCCGTATCTTGCACCGTTTTCAAGATATGGGCCCTCAAAGGCGCGGCGAACGCTGTAATGTTATCCTATGGGAAAAAAACAGAAGTTCGGAGTGCCATAACTTTGCCTCCCTGTAATATTTATTCACCAAACAACTGAAAGGCACATCTGGGGGATGTTGGCTGTATCCTCTGCAAATTTCAGCCCAAAAAAACAAACTGTTATTTTGCAGCAGGGCGTCAAACAATTGCTGCAATGCGTCGGCTGCCGTAATGTTATCCTATGGGAAAAAGTGTCAACTTTGGAGTGCCGTAACTTTTCCATCATGTAAGATTTTTGCAACACAACACTGTAAGGCACATCTGTGAGATGTCAGCTGCGTTCCCTCCAAATTTCAGCCCAAAACTCCAAACCGTTCTTTTGTAGCGGGGTGCCAAACAATTGCTGTCAGTTACCCACAGCCTAGAAAAGTACTGCCGCAATTTGCAAAAGCTTTCACAAAAATTTGCTACACTTTCATGAGCACGAAAGTACTTTGTGAAAGTACTTTTTCCAGAAATTTGAAAAATATATTTCTGGGGTGTTTTACTCCAAAATAAAGACATGGCTAGCATTCTCAGACTCCGACCAGGTGAATACAAAAAGAATTAGGTTGCTAGAGGGTCTCAATTTTAAATGCCAAGCATTTTTCTGATCACTAACTGAAAAAAAAATGTGGATTTGCAAAAGTAAGAGGGCCATCTGCGAATGTAAAAATGCATTTGCGACACTGTCGAACATTTTGTTAACTTTTCCCATTGACTTATAATGGGAAATTGTTTTTTGAATAACCCTTGAACCGTTTAATATTTTTTCATGAAATCTTTGAAAGGCACATCGGGGACCCTGGCTGCATGTTCCCTGAAGATTTCGGGCTGGTCGCACAAACCGTGCGACCTGTAGGCTCGACTGTAGAATTCCAGAAAAAGCGTAAATGCATGCACAGATCACGCTTAATAACTCCGCAGCCATGTATCTGACTGGTATAAAACTTGGCAGATCCCAAGGTGTATGTGTCTTGATTGTGTATTCCAAATTTCAGGCAAATCTGTCAAATGGTTGCAAAGTTATTAAGGTGCAAAGTTTGGGTTTAACATGTAAATGGCTCCTCAACTCTAACTATGGTAGCACTACCGTGCTACATAATATATATATATATATATATATATATATATATATATATATATATACATACACACAAATAACATCCCATAGACTGGCTCCCTCCCTGGGCTGACATACAGATATGGCACAGTGCTGAGTCCAAATGAGAATGAAACATGTGTCTGTGCCTGCTGTTCTCAGCCTTTGCTGATTGTATTGTGTGGCCTTCTGGCATCATTCAGTTTTGCTTGAAGTTGAGCCTGTCCAAATTAATTCATCAGCATTTGCATATGCTTCCCATGATGCTTTGCATTATTGGGGTATGAGCAATTTGTGTTCTCTTTAAAATGTGGCTGTATGACCAATATCCTCTGGGATAACCCATGCCCCAGTGCATTTGTTCTGGGGCTGTTTTGTAGTTCTCTTCTCTCTCTACTTTGGGTTGTCCATGACCCAAACAAATAAGATCTCCTATAGGCTGGCTTCCTCTCCCTGTGCTGAGATACAGCTATGGCACACTGATAAGTCCAAATGAGGACGAAACACGTGTGTGTGTGTCTGCTGTTCTCAGCCTTTGCTGATTGTATTGTGAGGCCTTCTGGCATCATACAATTTTGCTTAAGGTTGAGCCAGTCAAAATTAATTAATGTGCATTTGCATATGCTTCCCATGATGCTTTGCAGTATTGGGTATGTGCAATTTGTGTTATATATGTATCTCTCTCTCTCTCTATATATATATATATATATGTATATGATATATATATATATATATTTTTTTTATATATACTGACAGTAGTGTCAGTATAGTTAGGGTTTCCCGGCCACTTCTATATTAAACCCAAATTCTGCACTTTAATAATTTTTGCACCATTGGACGGATTTGCCTGAAATGTTGCATGCATGGTCTGGTACCATAGATCTCTGGATCTGGTAAGTTGCATTATGGTCAGATGAGCGGTTGTGGAACTGCAGAGCACCCAAAAATGCACCAAAATGTGGATTTTGCATGTTTCTTTGCCTGTGGCTACAGCCCACATGATTTGTCCGTTTGGTCTGAAATCTTCAGGGAAGATGCAGTCTGGGTCACTGACATGCCCTTCAAAGATTTGGTGAAAAACCATTAAACTGTTCAAAAGTTATTCAAAAATCAAGTTTCCCATTATAGTAAATGAAGAAAGAAATATATGTGTCTCTCGAAAGCTGCCACCACTGCATTTTACTGTCGCAAATGGCCCTTTTACTGTCATGCAGTGGCTATCTTGTTCTCAGTTAGTGAGAGAGAAAAATGTCTGGCGTTTAAATTTGGGACTCCTCTAGGTAAATACTGACTGTTGTGTTTACCTAGTCGGGTCCAAAGGATTACAGCACTACCTTTTGGGGGGGAACCCCCCCCAGAAATGCCTTTTTAAAGATTGAATCCCCCATAGTGTTGCAAACTGTGACAGAAATGGCCGTGACACTTTCGCAAATCACGAAAGTGCTGTGCCCATTTTTGCGAATCAGTCTCAATTTGCGACAGTATTTGGCCCCACAAATATACATTTTTGCCACCCCATTACACCAAAACAGTTGGGGCTTTTGGCCTGAAATTTGCAGGGGGAAAGCCCTGGCCCCACATATGTGCCTTTTGGTGGTCTGGTACTAAAACATTCAATGGGCCCATAATTACAGTGCTCTGAAGTTGAGAAATTTCCCATAGGTTAACATTGCGGCACCAGTGGTGACTTTCAGCATCTGTATCTCAGAAACAGTGCGAGATGTGGACTAAGCATGTGTGGAGGTTTTGAAGTCATGAATTCCACTGCAGTGGAATTTTTTTCATAGTTGCTACAGTTACTGAGATATTGTCAAATACTTGTTACAAGGGTTCCTTTTGAGTACCATGGGGCTGCTATATGGCTCTGTACCTATGTGTAAGTGGGGATACAGGGCCCAGAGGGCCTGTGCTCACACATACACATACTATTATGAAAAAATGGGCGGTCAGTGTGAGGGGAGCACAGGGTCCGGAGGGCCTGCGCTCCCACTACCACATACCAGTTACTAGGTAGATTACACTTTCTCAAAAAGAAGGGAAATTCATTGCAAAAAACTCTGTTAATGCATCATTTATGGCTGACAGCACAGTGCCAAAAGTATGGAAATGTGATGTTAGGGTTACCCCCCTACCACCCCACCCACTCTCCACTCACCAACAGATGTCGGGGTGTGTCATAGGGTCGTCAAACCTAACTCACACCCCATTCTCCTATGCTGTAGCATGTCAGCTTGTTTACATATGCAATGGGGTGAGAGTTGGGCCTGATGACCCCATGGCACACCCCAACATCTGTTGGTGAGTGGAGGGTGGGGAGGTGGTGGTGGGGTGGTATGGGGTAACCCTAACATCACATTTCCATACTATTGTCACTGTGTTATCAACCTAACTTATGCATTAAGGAATTTTTTTGCAATTTATATATAAATATATATATATATATATATATATATATATATATATTACTGTAGAAAGACAGACAGATAGATATGTACTGTAGATAGATAGATAGATATGTACCTTGAAGAAAAGCAAGAGGAATCCACGGGACTCAAGAACCATCCTTGCAAAACCTTTTTCTTCATACAAAACTGCAACAGCTTAGTCTGCTCCACAACACCCTCTAGGCAGGAGGATTATATTGTAAGCTACAGGTACAAGCAGTAACTATGGTAGAAATCACAGCAAAGTAAGTGCCCGGCCTGCAGAAACAAAAAAATATATTTTTCTAGACAGCAGAGCCACAGATCAGTGAGACCATCAGTGCCATGTGGAAGGCAGCACTCCAAGAAGCCACAGGGGTTATGTGTCGAGCCCAGCAGCCGTGAGGTTCTGGTAACATGACATCAATCAGATGGGTGCCAAAATTCAAAGAGTGGAAAGAAGACTTACTTAGAATGCTTTGAACACTGGCTGGTGAGGAATGATGTTGCTGATGACAAGAAATTGGATGTCTTGCAGGCAGTTTTGGGACCCACAATGTGCAGACTCATCAAGAGTCTGACCCCACCATCCAAGCTGTTGAACGTAGAGTATGCCCAACTCACAGAAACACTTTCATGGCATTTCAAGCCCAAGACAATTCTCACTGTAGAGCACTTCCTTTTTCATTGTCTAATCCTAGAAGAGAGGGAAGCTCTTGCCAATAACATTATTGTCTTAAAGCTCCTGGCAAGCACCTGTGCTGTCAGCCAGTTTCTGGATGATGCCCTATGGGATCAGTTTTTCTGTGGTCTGCAGGGAGAAGGCTATCACAAATAGCTGTTGTCAGAAAAGGTCTTAACCTTCAAATTAGCCTGTGATATTGTGCTTGCTTTGGAGCTCTTCCAGAAGGGCACCAAGGAGCTAGTGGAACATTCCAAACCACCAAGGAATGCAGTTCATAGAGCCAGCCATACGTCAGGAGCCAGGGGCTTTCCAGGGCCATGATGTGGTTCACCACCATCTGGTCAGCAGCCACAAGGCTATCAGAGGCCAGCACCACAGGCCCATTCCACAAAGCTGAAGCAGCTTCATTACTGTTATGAGGGTAACTACTGGCAAAGCAAATTCAGATTTCATCAAGAAAAATGCCATAACTGTGGGGAAGTCATAGACACCATGCCAGACACAGAACCACAGTAAGACCCACTGAAGCTGTTTACTGTCTACACAATGCAAAGAAATAGAGAAGGAATTTGCCTCCAGATTGACTTGGCTGGCAAAGACAAACCACTTAACATGAAGCTTAAGACCAGGGCAGCAGTATCTCTCATAGCAAAGCACAGCCACAAGAAGAACTTCAACAAGTGCCCACTATGACCACTATATATCCAGCTCACATCTTATTCTGGAGACAGAATCCCTGTGCTGGGGAAGGTTCATGTTCCAGTCACCTATGACATGGCAGAATGGACCTAGTCTCTAGTGGTAGTTCAATGGGAGATACCTACATTACTGGAAAGAAACTCGTGGAGAAGATCAAATTGAACTGGGAAAGATCTTCATCTTACAAACTGTGATAAAGGCACCTCAAGTTGCAATGAGGAAAGTGATGGATAAGCATTGCCCTATTCTTCAGAATGGCTACATCACCATTTGGGATTTGAAATCAAAGATCTACATGCAAATAGATGCCACTCCTATATTCCACAAGCTTTAATCTGTGCCCTACACCTTAAAAGAAGCAGAAGAGCAAGAACTGGATCAGCTAGAGAGACATAGTAATGTGACTCAAATAGAGTAGAGCAAATGGGCTGACTCTATCATTGTGGTACCAAAGTGGAATGAAGCAGTGAGGCTGTGTGCTAGCTACAAGATCACAGTGAATTGTTGTGTGGAACCAGAAACATACCCACTAACCAATCCTGAGAATGTGTTTTCCACTCTGGCAGGTGGAAAGTTCTTCAGCAAATCTGTCTTATCTTTTGCATAACAGCAGCTGGAAACAGAGTCAAAGTCAGAGCCATTAATCAATATAAATACCCACAAGGGACTTTACCGGTATCATTGCTTGGCCTATGGAGTTTCTATGGTGCCAGCAGTATTCCAGCACATGATGGACCAGATACTGCACAGGCTGAACAGTGTAGTCTGCTAGCAGCATCCACAGTGGAAAGAGCATTTGATGATCCAGGACAAGGTTATGTTCAGACTGCGGTGGTACAGAAAGACAGTGAAGTTAGCCAAATGTCAGTTTCCACAGGATTCTGTCAAGTACATGTCCTATAGGATTGACTCCCAGGGCCTACAGCCAACAAAGAGCAAGGTGGTAGCAATAATCAATGTACTAGTGCCAACAAATGTGACCAAGTTACAACCATTTAAGGGTCTGTTGAACTATTATGGACATTTCCATAATAGCAGTGTCAGTGGCTCAGTAGGTAGCACACTTGCCTCTGAGGTCGGGAGATCAAAGGGCTGTGGGTTCAGTTCCCACATCTGGCACTTGGGTTACTATCCCAATACTGACACTGCAGTGCAGCATGAGGTGGGTGCTGCACTTCTGAGGTGCCGTCTTTCGGATGAGACGTTAAACCGAGGTTCCATCTGCCTGGATTGGTGGCAGTTCAGGTGGATGCTAAAGATCCCATGGCACTTAGCAAAAAAAGAGTATGGGAATTTCCCCTGTGTCCTGGCCAAATTTCTCCCATTCACTAAAAATACCACCAACAGCTTAATCTGGTTCAATTTCAGTTGTTTACCATCTGTACCCCCTTCCCCCGGTCGCCTCTGAAAAAGGGACTTCTAGGCCCAGTGGGCTTACTGGGTCAACAAAATTCAATAAATAAATATAATAAATAAGTAAATTTCCTGTCAGATTTGTTTACACTGTTGCAACCGCTATATGTCTTGCTACAAAAAGAAGTGAAGTGGAATTGGTCACCACAGAGTAAGCCAGCATTCCAATTTTGCAAGCAACATCTTCTGGACAACAAATGGCTAACACACTACAACCCAATAAAGCCTTTGAAATTGCCATGAAGTGTGTCCCCATATGAGGTGGATGCAGTAAACTCTCATGTGTTACCTTCAGGGGAGGAACATCCAATAGAATTTTGCTTCAAGGACTCTCTCTCCAAATGAATGGAACTATACTGACATCAAGAAAAAGGCTCTGAGCATAATCTTCAAGGTCAAATAATTCCATAAGTACCTATATAGATGTTCTTCCTGCTAATAGATCATGAGCCTCTACTGGGCATTCTGGGGCCAAAGGCAACGATACCAATAATTACAGCTCTGAATATGCAGCACAGAGCCCTGATTCTCTTGGCCTTTGACTATGACATTGATTACCGTCATCCTGAGGACCATGCAAATGCATTTGCAATGTCACAATTGCCATGCAAAGATGTGACTGAGAAGGACGAGGATGGGCAGTGTTCCAAGTTTCTCATATTAAGGAGCTACCCATAGCTTCATGGGATGCAGCAGAGGAAACCAGATGGAATCCAGTCCTCTCATAGATCTCAGATTTCACCCTAAAAGGCGTGGCCCATTTTCATGAGAGACCCAACTCTTCAGCCTTTCTTTGACAACAGGGACCAGTTGTCCACAGACCAAGAGTTTGTTCTGTGGACCATCTGAGTCATGATATTTACAAAATTCTAGACGTGGCTACTTTCCAACTTACATGTGAGTCATCCTGGAATCTCTCAGATGAAGGCATTAGTCCAGGTATACCACTCCAGGTGGCCTGGATTTGATCACAATATCCAGCATTTGGTCAGCCAATATACACCTTATGAGGTTCTCTGTAACCAACCTGCAACAGCACCTCTGCATCTCTGGTCCTGCCTACCACACATAGGGAATGCATTCATGTTTACTATGCAGAAGTGGCCAAAAAAGCATTTCTTAGTAGTAATTGACATTCATTTAAACAGATTGAACTGCTTACCCATGCAAATGATGACTACCTAGAAAACCACAAGTCACCTGAGGCAACTCAATTCACATCATACAGACTACATGGGAGCTAATGTCAGTCAACGGTCCCCAGTGTTCTTCCGAAGAGGTCAAGCTGTTTTTGAAGTGGAATGGGGTCCGACACATTTTGTCTCCACCTTACCATCCAGCATCAAACAGTGCAGTTGAATGGGCTGTACAGACATTCAAGAACATCTGGACAAAAGAAGGTTCTCAGCCAGGTTCTCTCATTTTCTGTTTCCCTATAGAAACAACATTGTGACAATGCTCGTGCTCTTTGTGTACTGGAATCCCACTTTGTTAGCTTGCTTTGATTACTGTTCAAATGTACTTACCTTTATAGTTTTTCTTTCCTGTGTATATTTAACCTGTAAGTATCTATTCTTGCTGGACTACATTAACCTGTTGAGTGAAGATATTCTGAGATGCCCATGAAAACGAGATGCTGCATTTCAAAAGGTTAACATTGTTGAAGTAATTTTAAATAAAAAACACTTCTCACACTTTCAAAGAGCAAACAGCTGCTGAACTGTTCCTCAAATGTCAACCTCACACCCATTTGGAATTGTTGAAGCTGGACTTGTTCCATGCCATAATGAAACATCAGCTGTAGCAGCAGAGGGGTCAAGGCATGCTGCATAAGCCTGTTCAGATCTGCCATCCTGGGAAGAGTACAATTGTTCAAGATTTCAGGCACCTCAAGCAAGTCTTATTCCAGGGTTGTTGTTTGAAAATGTGGACCGTTGACAATGGAGTTTGTGTGGGCCATCACATTGTCTATTTGCATGTGGATCACCTGTTGCCTTCAAATGCTCCAGCAAGTTCAACAGATGACATCACTCCAGAAGAGGAGAATGATATGAAGGACTTTCCTCCTGCCCATAAAATTCTAGCAAGGGCTGCACCAAATAATCTCAAATTTCATGCTTCACCAGCAGCAGCTGCCTCAGTCCAGAGATACCCCATGCAGAGGTGAAGAGCAACACAGAGACTTGACCTAGAAGATGGAAACTGAGTCTACATTTCTGATGCAGTTGGGCTTGTTGCATGTTATGTTACATAGTAACAAGTTCAACCTGTCGGGCAGAATAATCCTCCAAACTTGTTTCTGGTTTCAGAAAGTCTACTTCAGCCCTGAATTTAGGAAATGTTAATATTAATATAAATGTACTTACCATAAGGAAGTACAGGGGTCCTAGTTTGACCATATTCCTTATCTGGAACATTTGTAGTCCATAGTAATTTCCTGTCTTGCCCAGTGGGCACTTGGACAGTTGGTTCCAGTGCTAGAATAAATATGGCTGCTTAACTGTAAGACTGTGTTTAAGTCTGTCTGCCCATCCATCTTATTACAGAGAGAATATCTGATGCAAAACATTAGATTTTGCAGATAGAAAGGAGGGGGTACAAGCAGTGGGATTCAGCACCTACAGCCAATGTAAAGCATTAGATCTGAAGCACAGGTGGAAGGGGGATCGGTGGCAGGATTGGAACCACCACCAATGTAAACCTTAGATTTCAGCTATCAGGAGTGAGGAGGACCGGCAGTGGGATTGGGCACCTGCCACCAAAGTAAAACATAAGATTTTGGTAACTGGGAGGGAGGGGAGACCTGTGGTGGGATTGGTAACCTGCTGTCAATGTAAAACATCGGTTTTCAGTGAATGAGGGGGAGGAAGGATTGGGCACCCGCTGTCAATGTTTAGATTTTAGCAATCAGGAGTAAGGAGGATCTATGGTGTGATTGGGCACCTGTCACCAGTGTAAAACATAAGATTTTGGTGACTGGGAAGGAGGGAAGACCTGTGGTGGGATTGGGAACCAGCTGTCAATGTAAAACACTGGATCTCAATGAAGGTCATTATCTACAGAGGCCAGACGTGATAGTTTACTGACCCACAAGGGTAATTTTCTACAATAGACTGAAGCAGAATTCGCAGCCAAGTCTAAGGAGCAAAATGTGGAGCAGCCGGGCTCCTAAAAGGTCTGATTTGTATGATCTTTTCCTGCATTTTTATAAAGATAGATTAGCCTACACATGCACTTTCTGTTTTAAAAGTTTTTTTTTTTTTTTCCCGGAATACAGGGTTTCTTAAATGCTGCATTGTGGTGTAACAGTAGGGCTGATCTTTAGGCAGGGGGAATTAACATGTTTTCTTTGGGCTTCCTTTTGGTACATTGGTGGCAGAGCTATGGTTCGTCACTAGCCATCTCTGCATGCCTTTCAGCCTCGCATATCTCACAGCAGAGTTTAGGCTATTATCAGTTCAGTTGAGATTGTTTTTTAGTCCTTTTTATGGCTGTGGGTGGATTCTACAGCCGTTTTGGTGTCACTCTGAAAACAAGCAACCATGGCACATTTCCATTAGACTTTCGGAAGTATCTTTCCAACAGTCTAACAGAGCTTGAAACAGTCCACCATGGTCACTCACTGCAGAGCTACAGCAGCACTATTTTGGCCGCTCATTTCACATTCTGGACTAGAACTGTGCATGTGTGCCATGCACACATGTGCAGTTCTGCCAGAACCACCATCTTGGAATGGCAGTATGCCATTCAACGCAACTGCACACGCATGAGTGCCATGCATGCACAGTCCATTGGTGGTGCTCATTCCTTGAAGCTTCTTCAAGCTTACCACAGCCGTTTTGGCTCTTGCTATAATTTGTTTATATTGCCACTTTCTATAGTTATTAGTGTTTTTCATGCTATGCTAGGTTGTGTTAGCAAAAGATTTATCTTTGCAGTTTTTCCTTTTGCTTATTGGTATATTAAATCTTAGTCAGGGGCATGGAGGGATTTGGTTATGAGTTCACTCATCCGGAGATCTCTACCTAATTTCTAAAGGTCCAAATAGCAATCTTTTAATTGTGTGTTTTTCCACTACCTATATATTCTCCCTACATAGCTCCCTAAAGCCATGAAGATGGTTGGTAATTTACTGAACTATTTGTTATGACTTTTTTTTTTTTGGCTTACCTCCACCTCCTGTTGTACAATATTATATGGCTACTGTAATGTGTGCATTAATAATCTCTACACTACAACATTCATTGTATTTCTCTTTCTATTGCCATGTATGAGAATACTGGTTACAGTTTTTTGTCTGCTTACTCAAAACTAATAGCATAAAATACAAATGAAAAATCTGACTTTTATCATTGCTGACTGCCACAAGTGTCAATGATGTCCATCCTGCAATGCGACCACTCTTTTTCTTCCCTGTCCCTGTTGTCATTGTAGACTTGTCATCATCAGTATGTCAGGGTACAAAAAGAGTATACACAGCATCAGGAAATTGCTGTCTAAGTGCAAGGTAGGCTTTAGTTACAAATACTGTGGTCAGCAGCAGACAACGGATGTGTTTTCAACTGAAATGTGTTGCTAATTTTTATAATGAATCTCTAGAGCATGGGCCCTTTTAAAGCCAAATACCGTACAATCTTTTAAAACAGGGAACTGCTATTTCACATACTGTAACAACAGAGTACTAGAAGCCCAGACCTAACAGTCAAACACATGCCTGCAAGATCCCTGAACCAGACTCTGAGAAACATGGGATAGGAGGGGAATTGTTCATTCATTGCTAATGTAAAAAAATATTTAAAGGGTCCCGTTAAAATTGTCTTCAAGGAGAGGCTCAACAATTCCCCAGTATAAAGCTTCCTGTCAGGTGAAGAGAAATGTTAATATTTGTTTTAGAAAACTATCATAAATGTGGCTAAAGCAAAAACAGCTGAGTATACCACTTATTAGATATACTGTGACTGACTATGACTGACTGTTGCCCCATTGCTTAAAGTGTTAACAAAATAAGTACAGGAGCATCAACTCACAGCCCACTATTTGTTTATTGGCTGAGTGCCATGAACTCTATTTACAATATGGAAAGCATTATTTTTGCTTAACTGTGTCAGTCTTCCTGTTTTTGAGATCAGATGGCTACAACACTGGGTTCTTTCTGTTGTGCCCTAGGCACCAGCTTTTGTTCCATGAATGTAACTATGCAAAGATGGCGAATCCTTTGTATTTCATTTGGTTTCTAATTAGAACTGTATTTAGTTGTTCCTGCATGTCCCTCTAGGCACTGTTCTTTTTCTTAAATAAAATATAAAGTATAAAATATTGATACTCACCCCCACTCTACAGGTTATGGGATGCATATCTCAGTTAAGGGATAACATTCACTGCATATCATACAATCAACCCGTTTGAGTGTAGAAGGACAGGAAGACAGACAGACAGACAAACCACATATATAGATAGATAGATAGATAGATAGATAGATAGATAGATAGATAGATAGATAGATAGATACAGACAGACAGACAGGCAGGCAGGCAGGCAGGCAAACAGACTGATATGCTTTCATACTTACAAGCCTTCCACCAATGGACAAAATACATTTTTGTTTCTGTTAAGTCCAGAGTCAAACTGATTGCAGAAAATCATTCACTCACATGGTCAGATATTATTTAACCCTTTGAGTTACAATATAGGTGGTTCAGATGTGCAGACCAACAAAAAAGGGTACAAGGGATGACCTTAAGTTCCTGTGAGTCATAGATATCAAGGTTCAACACCCTCTATGGAAAGTTAGCTATCAGTAGCATCATCCCTAGAGCATGGAATTAATTGAAAAATACACTCAAACTGACCAGCATAGCAAGCTTAGGTGTTTTCAAATCACTCTTGGAAAATGTATGCAAAGAGATATGTTCCTGTAATTACAATAAACTGTAAATACTGATGTATGCTGACCTGCTTCAGTAGCAACATTTGCAGTTGCATACTTATATGGCATATGCATAACTGAGTATCCTTTTCTGTTATGACCTGTTAAGTGACAGTATTATAGTTAATATATTGTATAGGTTTACTAAATTATAGCTCATTCTTTTTAGAGCTATTTTGATTTTTCTTATTGTCTGTTCTGAATATCCTTTACTGTACTAAAGTAATATCCTCTTTTTATTATACATAGTCTAAACATGTATGAATGACAATGTATATATGGTTCAACAGTGATGGCATTGCAATTGTGTCCCCTCCACTTTTGTATTCTACTGTACCGCTACCTCGTCACTGTAGCCTGTCCTATCCAGAACTGCCTTGAAAATGAGCTTGCTCCATGGAGCCTCTTTCTGGTAAAATAAATTTGAATTGAAAAAAATTGAAATATTTAGTCCAGTCCAAGTGCTCCCCATCTGGCATGTGGAACAGAAACCAAGTCATTCATTGATCTGTCTCCACAGTTTGTGTGTGTTTGCTGAGTGATTTTGTACATTCAGGGAATGCAAGATTGCAAATGTTGCAGCACATCCAAAATATAAACAAAGGAGGTATTTTTTGAAAGTCTGACAAGGTGAAAGCATTCATTTATAATTAAATGTTCTCCAGTTAGAATAGCCCAGCTGAGGGTGCCAATACATAATACTTTAAAATGTGGTTATACTGTAGACTTTAAATATGGTGTGCAAGACCTAAGGCCCTCTGAGAAGCCATCCCCTAATCCTGTTTTCTAGGTTGGCATTAGAAACTTTAGTCACTGACACAGCAAGATTCTATTCCTCAGGGCACCACAAGGAGTGGTTGCCCTATTGCTTAATGTGTTAACAAAATAATTACAGTAGCTTCAGCTCACAGTCCCTGCTATTTGTTGATTGGCTGAGCACTGTAAACTCTATTTACAGTATGGAACCATTATTTTTTCTTTACTGCATTAATCTTCCTGCTTTTGAGATCAGATGGGGATGACACCGAGTTGTTTCTGTTGTGCCCTAGGCATCAGACTATAGTCCATGAATGTAACTGCATGGAGATACAGTAGTAAGTCCTTTCTATTTCTTTTGGTTTCTCATTAGAACTGCATTTAGTAGTTTCCGCATGTGCTTCCAGCATCTGTTCTTGTATAGACTTGCTATGTTATCTCAAAAATAAAACATAGTATAAAAAACAAATGAATAAATGAACTTTCATTCACCAAAATCAATTTGTTTTTAATTTCAGGTCAGGTTTTTATTAATAAAGTGGGACTGATCCCTTGATGTTGACTGTGTTGACACTTGAGGTGAGTGAGGGTGTGTGTGGGGGTCAAGGGAGTGTGGGGAGGTTGGTGTACAGTGAGTGGTCAGGTGAGAGTGTGGGTGTGATCGGCGGTGGGTGTTTTTCTTTACAGGTTTAAGAAAAATTTAAAAAGACATGGAGGGATGGTTTTCTTAATTTCAGTTTCACAGGGACATGGAAAGGTGGGGGTGCCACTAACCACCATCTTCTCTCTACACATAATACAATATATGGGCGTCAGAGGGTGGGTTGCCACTAGACACCAAAGGGGGTGTTACAAATACTATAATTATTACAAATTAACATAAGTAATACTTTTAAATATTTTTTAAGTTTTATTTGTTTGACTAAAGGTCTTTGCAATACAAGAGAAAAACATTTTGCAATCTTCCAACAAATAAAGATATACAAAACATATATAAACATTTCACTCAGTCACTTATAGGAGTATCATACACTGCATAAGGTTAACCAGGTTAAAATGTATGTACATTCCATTATGTCATTTATAAGTATCTTTAACAAATGGCAGGTTTTAATATAGTATCTTGTGACATAATAATTAATTTTCCAGGATGCCTCAAGAATCACTCCCAAAAATTTAGTTAGATTCCAACCAGATTTGAATTGTTAGCCCCCAAAAAGTTCAAAAACTATGAAACACTTTTATCACTAATTCTGTAACCATAATAAGGGTATTGTAATATACCTGCATATAAAACCTTAAAGTGGATCACTCCCAGCAGCATCCAATCATGCAGTGTCAGTGGCTCAGTAGGTAGCTCACTCGCCTCTGAGGCCGGGAGATCAGAGGGCTGTGGGTTCAGTTCCCACATCTGGCACTTGGGTTAATATCCCAGTACTGACACTGTAATGCAGCATGAGAGGGGTGCTGCACTTCTGAGGTGCCGTCTTTCGGATGAGACATTAAACCGAGGTCCCATCTGCCTGGATTGGTGGTAGTTCAGGTGGATGTTAAAGATCCCATGGCACTTATCGAAAAGAGTAGGGGAATTTCCCCGGTGTCCTGGCCAAATTTCCCTCATTCACTAAAAATACCACCAACAGCTTAGTCTGGTTCAAGGTCAGTTGGCATTCATCTGTATCCCCCTCTCCCGGGTCGTGCCTGAAAATAGGCAGGATTTGTCTAGTGCACTTACCCGGTCAACAAAAGCTAAATAAAATAAATAAATAAAAAGCCATTGCCCATTAGAGCCCACTAGGTTTCCTGAGTAAACATTGTTGGATATCACAACTGAGCTTCCAAGCTCTCAACCATCAGCTGTTCACTCCCCATGGATCCACAGTGGGTGCTCAATAAAATATTTGTCAAATGCCCCATCAGCAAAACTGGCATGTTGACCACATTCTGCAGTCAGCTGCTAGTTCCCACTGGCTGGCTGTGTTTTCTTCAGGGAGTTTTGCACCCCAAACCCCCCACATGGGGGGCTGCACACACCCATTTTAGGATTATCAACTCTGAGTCAGAGCTGATTGGGGGGGTGCAGGACCCCTGAGATACAGCACCAGGTTCCAGCGGGTTCCCCACAGTGGCATGGTGCTGTAGTCACTGTGGTGGACCTTGCTGACAAAATGTCACTGTCCGGTGGATAACCAACTCCCCATCATAGGAATTGGCAATGGGCATTTGACCACATAAACAGACAAAGTGGACCTTGTGGCATTCAAATCCAGACCGAAATAGCAATATTGTAGTTGCTGCCTTTTGGATCACCCAAAATGGAGTCCAAGAAATGAGTCATTGGACCACATTTGCCCCGGAATAAGTTTGGACATCAGTCACACATGTAGAACTACCAGTCTAAAGTCTGGGCCAAGCCATGGCACATATTTCCCTCTTTTAAGGATAAGACAGTAAAGTGTGTGTCCAGATCTCAATGGATACATAACAGTATCACATAGGTTATTCCCCATGCATGCCTTAAAATAACTCAATCATAATAGGATTTTTAGGCTTTCATCATACAGTAATCTTATTACCACGGTATTTCAAGAGCCATAGGTTTATTCATCATTAAAAATCTAAATATATAAACATGTGTTAATAAGTAAACTGTCTCAAAGGGAGTTCCTGACACATGTTTTTAAAGTTACTTAGTATGGTGTATTATTTGCATACAATGGTCTCAATCAATATAATAAAGGCATTTGGGAACAATTTAGCTACCTTCTAATTAATATAGCACTTAGGCCCCACTACAGTACTCGTATCAATTCCAAAATACACCACACAGATGAAACAGAAAACACAACAATAATAAGTAAAATAAAAAGTCAAGTCTGTCAGCTTTCATCCCACTCTTAAGTTTGGGTGAAAGATAGCAATAAAATCGAGCCTTTCTAAATTTGAGGATGCTTAAACAGGTTCAAAATATGAAGCCAAGGCTCCTCCATGGGAGTCCATAAAACTCCGAAATGCTTTTGTGACAAGGTCTGGATTAATTTATAGTAACCCATCTTAAAGCCACAAATTCAAAATATGTCATCAATTAATTAAATCACTTCTCAAAAAAACAAAAACCTTTTCCTTGGAAGAATCTGAGAAAGTAAAAGCATTAAAGGCAGTACCATTGATGCAATGTCTCTTTCAAAAGTCTCCTTATTATGAACTACAACAAGTAAAATTTCCATCAGGATGGATCAAATACAAGGATTGTGAGACAGCCAGCACTGTAAAGTGTTTATAATATGTTTCTTGCAAGGTTTCTTGGTTAGTGCTTTCTCCAGGAGCTCTATTAGGTGCTTAAAATGATTACCTTAATTAGAACACTCGTATTATTGAAATGCAATAAAAAAACTGCATATGCAATGAAAACAATAGTGTAGTGTAGTATAAAGTTTTATTACACTTCATCATGCAAATAATGCTTGTATATGGAGGTGCTCTCAGAGTTCACTCTGAGTGTCCAAAACTCATTCTCAAGTTCAAGGCCAGATCTGGACAAACACAGAATACAGCTTAATTCTATCACCCATAAAGTTACCACATAGCAGTTTTGATTAATCCTCCTTGGCCACATTTCATGCATTTCATGCTTAAAGCCCTTTATATTTGTTCACTTATACATGCAGCAAACGTTTTATTCTAGGAGGAGGTAAAAGTATAAAAACACTGGATGCAATATCTATTCCATTCTTCTTATTCATAGATAAGATGACTTTTAATGCTGTTCTTTATCATTTGAGTTCAGAAGTTGAAACGGCCAGTACTCTGCTACATGTCTCCGTAAAATGGCCGGAAAGGAAGAAAATAAACAAATCTGATCACAGCCTGCCAGACACGTCTATCATGTATTAAAATTGTGCCTCTGGAACAAACCAACATTTGTAGCTTTAATTCAGCTTTTCCTTAATTTTTGGGGTACCATCCAAAAAGGAGAATCCTGTGGCATACAGTTTCAGCAAGGTCAAGCTCCCTGTTCCCAAATATGGGGCTCATTTAAATAGTTAAACTGTAGGTTCAAACCACCTTACCATCTCTCCAACTGAAAACCAATCAGCCTTTTCTAGGTCACACATCTTCTTCCTCTATTTTGGCACTAAGTTTTTTTAATTTTTTAATTCCTTCCCAGCCCCTACACGACATTTTAAACTCCTTCAGGTCCGAACACCTGAACTGCATTTTCTAGGCTTCTGCTTCATAGATATCCATCTGAAAGATAAAAGAGAGAGAATGCTCCACAGAGCGCAACATTCGCATACCTACTCAAACAAGTGAAAAAGACACCTTCACACACTTAAAGTGTGGCCAAAGCTCTGCTGGCGCATCCATTCCGATGTGGGAGCAGCTTCATGGCTCCATTAGGCAGAGCTCCGTCCATGCCATCAGGAATTTGTCTTTAGCCATTCCTGTTTCAAAAAACCTTCTCAGGGCTAGCCAGCAAGAGTTCATAAGCAGCTGAATTTGAAGAATAACTCCCAAGGATACAGGGCACAAAAATGACCACACAAGAAGCACTGGTTCTGGTGTTCTACTAATGTTTTACTAGTCTTTCCTGGAATGTAGGATAACTTAGCCAACCTGGAAAAAGAGCCAGGCAGCAGCCAAGTTGGCTAAAAGCATTTTAAGATTTGAAAAACACACAGGGAAACTCCTATTAGTAGGTCTAAATTCAGAGAAAAGAGTGGAGCCGCTCAAAGCAGAGCAGCAGCACGACCATCTCGCTGCTCCACCCCTCCATGAAATCAATTTAGGCCCTCCCCCTCCCAAGTGGTTATTGTCAATTTTAAATTTTAAATATGGGTATCCAGGGTGGGGGGTACCACTAGACACCAGAGATCTTCATGGAGGGGTTTCTCTGAGAACCCATTTTAAATCATTTTTCACAAGCTAATTTCCTTTTTCACAAGAATAAAAAAGGAATTGCGAGAAAGAAAGTTAGCAATCCATGAAAAAAGATTTAAAAAGCACAAAAAATGTTCGGAGGGCATGGGAGCTATAAAAAATATTACACAGTGAAGCTCATCAGTGCCTAATGAGCAAGATACATGTTTAGATGTCTATAAAATACATCCCTGGGTATAGTTATGGCAGTTAACTGTGTGAGAAAAGAGAAAATAAGATGCCAACTCACAAAAAAGGAATATTTTCTGGTGAAAAAGTATTGGCCCCTCACAAAAAAGGATATTTTTTTGTGAGACCAAAATCCTTTTTCATTCCATTCTTCTATCCTGGAAAAAGAAAGTCCCATTGAAAATAATGGGACCTTAAAAATGCAATAACTTTGGAACTGATTCATATTTTTTCACCAAACAAGAGCAAGCCTGTTCTGTGACCCAAGCTCTTTCTACCATACAAATTTCACACTAGTCTTCTACACCATCTGTGTGCAGGGCAATGAGAAACAAAGTGCAAAAAGGGAATATTTTAAGGTTATTGCACTATCCAGATCTCAGAATCCACACATCCGACTGGAATGAAACTTTGCATGTCAAGATATCTACCCAAGACAGACCATGCCACATTTTTTGCAAATCCTTTGAATGGTTGCAAAGCTATTAAAGTGCATAATTTTAGGTTTAACATTAAAGTGCCTGCTAAACTCTAACTATAGGGGCACAACTGTTCCCCTATAATATGTGCATATATATATATATTTGCCAGTACGACCCTAACTATAGGGGTGCTACCGCACCCCTATAAGATATATATCTAACATAGTTAGGGTTAAAGCAAAAAAGCAGGAAAATGTACCATTAGGGACACCCCACCCCCACCCTGCAGAGAGAAAATCAGATAAGGGGTGTGTCTTGGGATTTTCAAACCAAGTGCTCACCCCATTCCGCTGGTGAATAAGCTGAGATGTGTACAGTGTGTGAGAATGGGGTGAGCGTGAGGAACCTTTTTCATTTGAATGAAAAAGGACAAATGAAAAAAGCCAGAACAAAACTAAGTCAAGTTTAAGTTCAAGTTTATTGAGCGGTCAAAGACCATGACAATATACATAGCTAATTTACAACAATATAAAAATAAGAACAGAAGAAAGCCTAAACATTTATGGAGTATATACTCAATAAATAAATATCCTATCTATAATAAAATAAATACAAGGTACACTAAAAGTATAAGTACTTGCCATTTCGTCCCTAAGTACACATTATGTGCAAGGTGCAGAAACAGAATTAAATTAAATGCAATATTTTAGTTAGCACAAATCAAATCCAAACACCACATTGGTCAAATTTGATCTAATCAGAATATAATTTAAAGAAACTGTACTAATTCATCTTCTTTTTCTTTCCAAATCATATTCTAGATATGTTTACCAAATAATTGGCCACAGTTTTAATTATAATATTATCATTAGATGTAAAGAAGATGACCAATAGAATATTTGGATCTGTTGTTTGAATGGTTTGACATAAAGGCCAGATCCATTTTGCTCTTGGAACATCATATCACTTGCAGGCAAACATAACGTGCTCCAAATTTTCCAAAGTGGAACAGGTGCAAGAGCAAAATCTGGAGCAAACAGAACCATGTTTCCTGCAGACTGCTTCAAGTATATTGTTTGGGAATACTTCCAACATATATCTAGTATATTATTTTCTATATTCTTCGTCTGTAAGAGTATCAAGATAATATCTGTAAAAGTGCTCAAAGTCATTTACCCTGTACCAGGGAAACATTTTCAACTTTTTAATAGCATTTAGATCTAAAGTCTTATAATGTTCTCTAAACACCTTTGTAATAAAGAGCTGATATTTTAAACTAATAGTAATTCCTCTGACTCTATACTGGTACAAGTGAGTTAACCCCACTTTCTGCAATAACTTAAATGTCAAAGATAACCATTCAGATTTTAGACAGCCAAGGGAACACCACGAATATTTTTCCTTAAAACACAGGGATGTATAGCTATCTTGTCCATGCTGGAGAATTCTGATCCAAAAATGAACCCTTCTGGCATCAACTGATGCCTGCAGGGAAAGGAAACCAGTCCCAGCCCTTAGCACAGCAACAGGAATAAAATTGGGTAATCCTAAACTTTCACAAAACAGTTCATTTAAAGGTATCTGTAATTTATTCATTTTGTTATGATACCAGATCTCAGTATTAAACAAAGCTTGGGCATAATATTTAGGCTGTACAGCTGTTAAAAGTGTTTATTTCATATTTCCACCATATTTTTTGTTAAACAAAAGTAACGAATTTGCTGTCCTCTTAAGTTTTGCAAGAATTATGTCAAGTTGCTTATTCCATTTCCCATCCCTTGTCAGATGCAAACCTAAGTATATATAACTATCTACAGTTTCCAACTTAGCAGTCCCCAACTCCCAAGATTTATTTTTTTTTACATTTCAATCCTAAAGGGAGGACCTGACTCTTTTGAACATTTATTGACAAGTTAAGCTTCCTAGCAAATACTGCAAACATATTTAACTTAGCTTGCAGTCCAGATTGAGTTAAGGAAAACAGGACCAGGTCTTCTGCATGAGCTAGTACACCACAACGTTTATCCATAATCTTAGGGGAATCAGTGTTACTAGAGTTTAATTCACACAATAACTTATCAATATACAGTATATGCAAAAAAGCAAAGGTGCGATTACACAGCCTTGTCTAACACCCATATTGGTAGAGAAAGTTGAGGAAAGCTGTCCCCTGGTACCTAGCTTTACTTGTGCCCAAGTTGAGGAATATAATTCCCTGATAATCACTATCAAGTCCCCGTAAAACCTTTTTCTTTCATTATGTCCCACAATACATTCCTTGAGACTGAATTGAATGCTGTACTAAAGTCTATAAAGGCAGCAAAAAGTTTCTTTTTCCTAATTACAACATATTTCTCATATAAATGTCTGATTATAAAACAGTTATCAGTCATGCTATATCCAGCCCTAAACCCAGCTTGTGCATCACAAAGATCCCCCAATAATAATAATTGCTCCCTAAGTCTGTTTAAAATAAGTGTGGAAAAAATTTTCCCAAGGCTGTCTAGTAATGAAATGGGCCTATACATTTTAGGATCAGTCTTGTCACCCTTTTTATATAATGATATTTTTATTGTGCCTTTCCAAGAGTTTGGGAATACCCGTTTTTGGACACAATAATTCAAATATTTAGTCAGAATTGCAGACCATAAAGTGGGGGCATGCAAATATACCTCAGATGGGAGCATACCAGATCCCGAGGCCTTCCTTTTTTTAAGAGATGCAATGACCAGATACACTTCTGCAGGTAAGAATGGACAAAAAAATTGCATATTAAAGTTTAACACTACTCCTGCAGTTTCGACATTAGGGGGAAAACAAATTTGTGGCATAAAAAGAGACCCATATTTCCAACCAAATATAAGTATCTATTTCATATTTAATGTTGTTTGTACCCTTAGCTACTAACAACCAATAGGATTGATAGTCCTTGTTATGTATAGCTTTGAGCATAGAGACCCATTTCTTTTGTTGATGTTTTCCACGTCTAAGTATAAGAAACTTCTTATACTTTTCACGATACCTATTTAAATCTCTATGGTTTTGTGTGGTTTTATGTTGTCTAACATTTCTGATTTTTTTGTTCAACTCTTTTTTTTCTGTACAACATTCTTCATCAAACTAAGTATCATTTTTATTCTTTATATTTTTTTGGTCTTTGTAGACTGAAGTAATTTTTTTATATTCTCAAGACTTAAAAATAAAAATCGATGCAGGAGCTCATATCCCAAATTATCATCATTTAGCTTTGTTCACACATCCTGCAGAAGATTTCTTATTAGAGGAGATAAGTTATCCTGCCATTTGATACTATTGTTATAAATCACAAATTGTGCAAATTCTAAGGAGACATCAGTGATACAGTCTATATCCTTTGCTTGTAAAACAAGAGGGAGATGATCGCTTTCACCCCTAGTTGGAATCTTCATAGTTTCCCAATCTGTCATATTCCCATTCCAAAAAAAATAGTCTATAATTGAGAGACCCTTAACAGAAAAATGAGTAAAATTACCCTCCTTTTCTCCATAGGTCCTACCATTAGTAGGTGCTAGATTAAATAAGGCTAATAACTCTATTAGCTTCTGTCCCATTTTGTTCAATCTGCTATCTTTTGTTATTCTAGAATACCTGAAGGCTTCTGAGTGCCACCAATTATGAAAGTTGCTATCAGAGTAACCATCATAATGTCCAATCCTTGCATTAAAATCACCACAGAGAAGTATGTCTTCACAAGAAGTTACTGCCCAGCTCTTATGAACAAAATCCTCTAATTGGTCCCAGAGTGTGGGAGTATAAAATTTAGAGTTAAATGGAGGACTGTAAACATTTGCTAGGCAGAAGTTTTTACCTTTTTTAAACTGAATATAAATAACCATTATGTTCTTGTTAGTACATAGAATGTCTGCGGTAATATTCAGATTTATTTTAATTAAAGTAATTAAGCCCCATACTACTCTCCCTTTTTTAGCAACTTTCTCTCCTGGTGTTTGGAAAATTTGGTATTCACTTAATAAAATGTCTTGGTCTTTATTATGCCAGGTTTCCTGGAGACACACAATATTGAACTTGGATATATACTCTAACCATTCTTGATCCACTAATTTGGAGAAGAAACCAGCAATGTTCCAGGAAATTAATAACATATGGGTAGATTTTGTTTTTAAATGTTGGCGCCTTTTTCTTTTGTCAGTCAGTCAGACTGTGTATCCAGCAAATCAAATCTATTAAAGGTTGTAACATTGAATAACAGATCCTCCTGAATTTTATTAACTGTTAGCTTGTGTTTGGAAATGGTCTGGTGAGAAAAATCATTCATAGAAACTAAATATAAACCTAGTACATCCAGTAGACCCCTATTCTTAATAATCTTACTGCATAAGCTTAAGAAACCCACTTTAATAATTATTAAGTCGCAGTCAGGGTCAAAGCCCTGCCTTGTAACAGTGATTGCTTTGGGGTCTTCTATATATACATTCAATACTTGTGCTGATATATCTACTACTGTCTCTCTTAAGTTTGTTATTATTCTCATACTTAATCCTACCCAAACCATACAAGTACAGTAACTTAGGAGCTCTGTCCACCAGATCTATCTGTTTTGTAACAGTTGAAATGTGCTTATTCTGTTTGTTTCACCTATTTAATGATGTTCCTTCCACTACGTGTACCCCTGCTTCATCTTATAATGTCAATTTGGATAAAATGCTCCTTGCCACATCTGGACTCTGTACCATAATGTCCACTTGCCCCGTACTTGTACCTTTGTTCCAAATGGAAAGTTTTTCTAATGTAAAATCATTAACTGGAATTCTTAAAACATGTCTGAATAAATTTGACAATGTAGTTTTTTATTTACTTATAAAATCATTAAAAGCTAATTTTAAACAAAAAATACTGAGATGAGAAAGCTCCTTTCTTACTGATTGAGGTTTCTTATTCAATAGTTCCCTATTGACATATTCAATCTCACATCCAAATTTTCTAAATCCCTCTTCATTAATCCAGATCTGATTCGCTACAAGTGGAGCTGTGCAAAATATAAATAAGCAGTCTGATCCATTCACATCCTTGTCATTCCAAATTTGTGAAATATCTGAACCTGTTAAGTCCACACCTGTAGCTGCCCTTATTAGGTTTACAGTCTTATTCCTTAACTCTACATAGGTCCAATTATGTGTCATGTTAAAGTCATAAAGTGCTAAAATTGTACAGTTACAGATGTCTGTATTGCTTCTTGTGCAGAATTCCTCTGGGTAATTACAGTACAAATCCTCAACTGCCCTGACTCTGTCATTTACTATCCTCCAGTCTTGATTTACAACTTTACCAACATTTGGACCATCAACTACCCTATGGCCCATATTTGAAACTGTATTTTCCCAGCATGTCATTTCATCCTCAGCTACAGGAATAGTATTTTCTTTATATTCGCCTGACTTTATTTTTTCTACAGAAGTAGGACTATCTAGAGCCAAATTTTCACCATTTGTAAATGACCTAACTGTATCCATATCATACTGTTCATCACTTAAAACATACACACTTTCTTTCTTTAGCACCTTTTTTCCTTTTGCTGACAATTAACCTTTTTCCTTATAGGTTTCTTTTTTATACCCTTATTTTTCTTCATTTTTCTGTTGCTTCTGCTAGACTCCCTTCTACCCCATCAATCTTAACTTCAGATAGAAAAGCCATTGTAGGAGGTGCATCAGGAAAATCTAGCATGGAAAAATCTGGACGGAGCAAAGTTTGAGGGCATTCTGCCTCAATAATAGATGATGAGCCTATACTCTCAGACGGGGGAATTTTATCTAACTTATTTAGGACATCATCTAATCTGGATCCATTTATTGCTACACTTTCTTTTAAGAGATCTAGTTCGTGTTTCAGGTCCAGTAAATGATCCAAGATCATGAAATGTGTGCTGTGTGTATTAGTAGCAGCCAAACAGAACTCTTTGCTTAAGGCAGTAGTAAAATTGGCTGTTGTTCCAGCATCAGATTGTCTATTTAAATTAATAATACCCATTTGATTCATACCTGTAAATTGTTTTAATCCATTTATGGTCTCCTGTAATTCCCCGGCTATATGTTTTAGGTCATTCTGCCAATAAGGATCTGGGTTGGATTCACAAAAATAATCTGGAGAAAATTATAAAGTCTCTGCCATGCTTTTGGGGGTAGGGGCAACTGACTCAGTTATATTTTTAGGAGCTTCTATAATAATATGGTCTCCTAAGCTCAGATTATCTACATGCATTTGTATATCACCCTGCTTCTTTAAATTCCAATGTCTAAACTTGATCCAGTTCATTCCTTAAGCATGCAGTTTCTGTATCTAGTAATCTATTAGGATCAATAAGTGGCAAACCCGGTTCATTTTGAAACAAAATTAATGGACTATAGTGATCTTTTATATTCGATTACTTTAATTTCCTTTTTTCCCCATCAAACACACTGTGTATAAAGGATTTAGAAAACCCTGCTACCTCACTCAAATTGTTCTTACTTTCATTTCCTTTGCTACTCTTGCCTTTAATGTTAATACTTTTTACCTTTTTTTTTGGGTGCCTTTACCTTTACCTTTATTTTTACTTTTTTTCTTCCCTGGTAACTCAGAACTTGAACAAATTATGACCAGAGTCGAATGTAAGTTAAATGAGGTATGCAGCAGATCAAATCTGAAACTATCCTGATTATTCTCTACTTCCAGTTGTCCATCTTGAGTGCCCATAGCCAAAACACTGGGTACACTCCGGTCCGTAGGTGCTAAAAGTTCCTCCCCCATTGTGAGAACCTGTTTCCTGGTATGTACCATTTTTCAGTTACTGCCAGAGATATATCAATTACAACACACAAACTTCACACCTGAAAAAACCTGCACTGGCTACTCACCACAATCGTACTCAATTCCTACAAACAATGGTGAGCAGTAATCAAAAGGATAACAGCATAAATTTGTGCATAAATGTCCAGCTAAAATAGAGAGAGGCATGGTAAATACAAAGGTGCAAAAGTGCGTAGAAATAATCCAAGAACAGAGTCCCCCAGGAATCACGGTTTTCAAAAGCAAGGCATTTCCTCAATTTAGCAGATAAAATTCTCCTCACAAATGTAAGACACCAGCCTGGAGAGAAAAGAGCAGCAGATCACAGCAGATTTATTCCTCTAGGTTCACAATTCTTGGGACCTGAAGATCTCTCAATTTTAGACAGTTCAGTTCAATTCAGTTTAGGCAATCCCTTGACTCGTGTCCATAGTAACAGCTAATATACAGGTTTTTCAGAAATCAGAAACTTCTTTAGATCAAGAAATCTCAAGGAGCAGTCTCAACTTGGAAATGCATCGGCTTCTGATACTCCGGCTCACTCCAAGTATATACAGCTGCAGCCTGTTCTTATTGGGAATCACTAAACAAAAAAGAAACTATTAAGAGTTTCAGCATTTTCTGTAAATTACATGCAAACCTTTATCTATTATTGCTGACCAGCAAGGTATTATCAAGGATTTTACACTAAAACAAAAAATAGTAAAATATAAACTTACTCTTAAGATAAAAGGATAAAAATGCTCCAGGGTCTGAAATGCTCCAAGTTAATTACCAGCCGCTAAAGTCTGTGAGCTTGTTATAGCATGTAAGTGGGACACAGCTAGCGCACTAACGAAGCAAGAAATCTGCCCACCCAACTGAAATGTGCACTTTAATACTAATAGATCACCTGACAAATAAAATAAAAGTGTGCGAAAACTTAGAGCTTAAAATAGGGATTAAAAGTTGAGAAGTATAAAAATAAAGTATAAAAAAATATAGTATGCTAAACTACTAGATAACACCCGTAATGCCCAAGAGCCAGAACCACAGTAAGGGTTCAATCAGTCATTCAATCAGAAATATGTTTTTAAATTATAAATTGCAAAAGAAGCACAATAAACACAAACATCATATATACAATACAGCTGGAAAACTTTCCTCTAAAGGTCGTTGAGCAATGCAAATAAGGCAAATTAGCAGTTTTGCTCCTTCGTCATCATCTGACTGATGTCTCCACCATGCCCGCTTGACAACACCACCAGTACTCCTCCAGTGCTCCTTAGCACCTCCACCTCTCCCTCAGGCCGGACCCTGCAGGTGAAAAACAGAGAAAGAGGGTAGCCCAACAAACAGGACGGACAAACAGTAAGATTGACTGGAAAGATTACACACTCTGGCAACAGTGGTATACCTGTTATAAAATAAAACACGCAGTGTAATCCTACCTTCGGAGTCTACTCCTCAGGCCCCGAAGCACGTAGTTTGAACGTTCTTCCTATCCAGCTGCATTATCGAAAATCCTATCAGACTCCAGAATTGAATGGACATTCTGACTGGCTGCTAAACATCTTAGAAAATAGCTTAAAGGAGAACCGAAAAACTAAGTCAGAAATCCTTTTTCATAATGAGGGAAATTTTATTTTGTTTGAATGAAAAAGGACTCATGAAAAAAGTGTAAACGAGTCATGAAAAGGGATGTAAAATGATAAAAAAAAAACACTTTTCGGGGTCATTTTTCCAAGAGATAACTGCAGAATCCACCTATTGGAGTCCTGATGAGCAAGATACATGTGTTGGTGTCTCTGCAGAATGACATTTTTGTGGGTTTTCAATTTTTTGGAGGGAAAAAAACGGAAAACAAGATGGTGGCAAACAAAAAAGGATGTTTTTACTCATGAGAGAGGATTAGCCAGAATGAAAAAGGATCCTTTTTCGTTCAACCCCAATTTTTTTTGTTCAATACATCTATCCAAAAGACTGTACTGAGCATGCTCAGAAATAAAAATTTTTACATTTAATAACTTTGGAACAGATTGATATTTTTTCAACAAGCCAGCAAATTGCACATCTGTGGTCCACTCCCTTTCTATCTTGAAATTTTCAGATCAAAATTCCAAACCTTCGGGGCACAGCACGATGACAAAAAGGAAACAAAAAACAGCGATTATTTATGTTTTTTTGCTATACACATCTCAGAGTCTGCACATCTGAACAGAACAAACCTTGGCATGTCAAAATATCTACCCCATGAGACCGCACATGCATATTTTCATGCAAATCCGTTGAATGATTGTGAAGATATTAAAATGCAAAATTTGGGGTTTAACATAGAAAGCCCTGCTCATCCCTGACTACAGGGGTGCAACTGTGCCTATATATATATATATATATATATATATATATATATATATATATATACTGTGTTAATTCACACGTTAAGGTTCAACTTAACACCACGAAAGTAGGAAAATGTGTTGTTAGGGTTTCCAACCCCAACTCCCCATCCCACAAGCAGCAAAAGGACAAGACTACACAAGCAACCACAGACAGCCATCATCAAGTAAAACAAACAACATACAACTGTTTCCAGATTACACAAATGGTACTACTATGTGCTATATTTGTGGATTTTTATCTGTGGTACACACACCACAAGGCATACACACTCACGTCTGGCTGCAGATAGACATAAACAATGCTAAAATCACAACACCGATTCTGTATACAGAAGCACAGGCTCATGCAATCACACATACAAATACACAATACCCAAATTACAAGAGTTCTTTTGTCTGCAGAAGTGCAGGCCCCATGGGACCAGTGCTTCTGTTGTCACATATACTCATCTACACTGTAAGACATACATACAGTTCTGTCTACAAAAGTGCAGACCCCTTAAGGACCTCTATTTCTGCAGCCAAAGATGTAAGCCATGCACACTGACCTCTGGCTGCAGAAGCATGGATGCTGTAAATCCATGTTACCGAAACTGCAGCAGTATTTCTGTCTGCAGATCAACTGGCCCCTGAGGGGCCTGCACCTCTTCAGCACAGCTATAAGACAAACACACCAACTTCTAGCTGCAGAGGTACCTTATGCATCTACATATAGAAAACCATGCACTATAGATCCAGCTATGTAGCAAGGTATCACCTACTACACCCTTAGGCCAGCAAAATGTAAGTACAGTACAGTCCCATTTATCTGAACTGCCTGGGGGACATTGGATTTGTTCAGATATACAGGAGTCCAAATAAACGAGATCAGTATTCGATACAGACAGGTGCTGCCAAAGTATGGGACACGAAAAGCATTTTATTGAATCTTGGTGCTATACAGGTAAAAGCAGACTACAAAAATGTAACTTGATAGTACATAACAGGACCAGAATAATCTGGTGGTTTAAACTTTTCATGTGCAAAAACATTCCTACATTTAAAGTGCAACTGCCATGCAGGAAGCGCATGTTCCCTCTCTGGCGTTCCTCCGTGTAAAGTACTAATTGCTCTGCAAGGTGCATTTTGACTTTTACTTTTCTTAACGTGCAATAGTAAACAGTACAAAAACTCCTAAAGTGCTTAAAGTGCTCCCATTAGCCCAGCTCACAAATAAACTTGATTCTGGGTGGAGTGTTCCTGTTTGGCAGAACTTAAGAAGCCTAACATAAAAACTTCTACATTGCAAAGTGCTTAGTGCTTAAAGTCGAAAATAACTTAAAAACTTCTCAACTTCTAAACTTCTAAAGTGCAAAGTGCTTAAAGTGCTTAACATGCTGAACTTAAATAGCCAAAAATGACATACAGTACACCGAAAATAATAAACTGTCAAAATGTCAATTTGAACCAAAGAAATCGGTCACTGTTTTCTGCTTCATGCCAGACAATCTTTTTATTTGTCCGTACATGCACATTTCGGATTTGCATGAGGTCCACTGAGCTGTTAGACTGTTAAAAGCTTGTGTGATCACCTGTGAACAGTTAGCAATTAGCACTGGGACAGCAAATATTCAATTGACAACTAGTTCTAATTGATTGTAACTGACTGGCAATTACAGTACTAAATGGTAGAAGCGTTACTCTATTTCCATGTTACCAGATGGCTAGGGGACATGACTACAGTCTGTTAGACAGGGAGTTCCAGATAAGGGGAGTTGATAAATAGGACTCTACTGTACTTTGACCTAATCTGAGCTTTAAAAGGTAACATTTTACTTTTTTCATGGAAAGTACTGCCCCTAGACAAAACTACCACTCCCTTGAAATATTTCTAGGTCCACTGCTGAAACCATGATGCCCACATTGCAACATCACTTCTGTCTGCAGAAGCTCAGGCCCTCAAGCTACCACTTAATTATAAAATGGGAAGAAAAAATAGCTGTATTTAATTGGACGTTACCTGTGCATTAGATCCATCTAATGCACAGGTAAAAAAAAGAGCAGGTTACAAATGGTAATGAGTCCCTTTCGATATAAATGCTGGATTGGAATGTTGGCATTAAAAAGAGCAACCATTTTTTTCTCCTCAGCCAGACAGTTTAGAACTGTACCTCAGATACCATGTACAACAACCAGGCAGTAACCTTTGAATTAAATTTCTTACCAGAAATGGAAGACAATTTATCACCAGAACAGCAACCTGAAAACCAGTCATCATCAAAAACCCTGTCTGAAATCACCGACACATTGAGTACAAGATATGCCAATGTCTCTGCCACAGAAATAGATAAGATAGAGGGCATAAATGAAAGCAACACCATAAAGACAACTGCCTGGGTGTTAGGAGTTTTCAATGACTGGCAATCAGCCAGAAACGTAACCTTAGACTGGAAAGAAACCCCTGTATAAGAGCTTAACATGATTTTTAGGTGTTTTTATGCAGAGGTTCGTACTTCAAATGGATCTGAATATGCCCTCAGCAGCTTCTCTGGGCTGTGTGCTGCTTTGAACAGGCACCTAAATTCGATGGCAGTTGGCAGAAACATCAACATTATTAGCGACCCCTCTTTCAAGTCTAGCAACACAGTATTTGTATCAGTCATGAAATGGTACTGGAAAAATTAGAAAGACAAATCAAAACGCCATGGCGCTATTTCAAAAACTGATCTTGAACTGTTAAGATAATCATCTGCCATCCCGGTGGCACTGAGGGTTGAGGCGCTAGACGCCACACCTCGCACCACACCGGCAACCGGGTTCGAAAGGCGGACTCGGGTGCGTCGGAGGTCGGCCGGGGGGAGGGAGGATTGAGCGTCCCAACGGATGCTCTCCTCCCTCAGGGGTGGATTCTCAACCCTGAGAATGCCGGTGGGAGCACCTGCGCTCAGGGGGGTTGTGGCTCCGTTCTCAGAGTCTGGGGAGGGGGGACTTCGTTAGGCGCTTGAGGGAGGCGTGCGTCAGCAAGTCGCCCCTCTAGGACGTACGTCCTTGTGTGCCGGCATCCCAGGGGCCGGGGGTAGTGGGCAGAAAAGTGGAAAAACAGTCTTCGGTGTCCCTAGATGAAGACTGCCCCATCCAGAGACAACCTAGGACAGACCCCACTGTGCAGGAGAAGGAGAGGACAGGAAAAATGGCACTCTAGGGGCAGATCCTGAAAGGGGGCTATGTGGATATGTGCAGTCGGAAGGAGGGGGACACCGAGGCAGGAAGGAGAATAAAGAAATAAAGCAAAAAAAAAAAAGATAATCATCTGTCCTGTCAGCGAACACCGAGCCTGGCCTTGTCTGTAAAGTGTGGCTGGAAATGCAGCTCTATATGGCCAGATACGGCAGGGAGGGTCTCAGAGAAATGAAGGTTGATAATTGTATAATTAAAAAAGATGACAGTGGACTGGAATATGCTATGTTGTCATACAACGAGCATACAAAAAATCATGCTGACCCAAGTGAAATTAACCAAGAGAACTTTCCGTGGCTTCATGTACGAACTCCCTGGCTCTCCTCTATGCCTTGTTTTCAGCTTGATGAAATATCTCTCGAAGTTGCCTCCAGATGCTCTGTCATTTTACTGTCACCCAAAATGGCTGCCCCAACATTTTTTGGACACTACCAGCACCTGGTACTCAAAAGCACCAATGGGCTTAAATTATTTATCAACAATGATGTCCTGAATTTCAAAAAGCCAGGTTGCCCAACCGCTACACTAACCACAGTGTCCGAGCCATGGCAGTGCAATTAATGTCCAATGCCAGGCTCTAAAACTGTGAAATTATGTCCATTACCAGTCACAGAAGTGAGGCCAGTCTAACAGCTTACTAGGCACCCAGTAGCGAAGACAGACGTAAGTGGAGCCGTATCCTAGCACCAAAACCAGCACACACATTGAAGATTCAACGTCTTCTGATGCCATAAATGCCGAACTGTCACCACTTCCTGAATACACAGTGCCATCTACAGCCCAATCAGCACACATTGCAGAGGGTCCTTCCTACCAAGCCTCATGAAGTGCACAGGGTCCTTTCAACCTCTCACACTGTACCTTCTATGGCACAATAAATTTCATCCAGAATGAAGCAGGCAAGTATTTTCTCTGTTACATGCTATCTCTAAAGCTAATGGTTGACCCATTTTTAATCCTGTGATTGCTTTTTTTCTTCAGCACCAACTCACTCCAGCAAACTCAACATTCAAGTGAACCAGCAGTCTCACCACCAATAAAAGAATATCTGTGCTGCTGCCTAACTAAAAGCGATTTTCAGTGTGAAGATAGTCAAAATAAAATATAAAAAGTCCGTTTTTTTAATGTTTTTTAAATAGCCTCCTATTAATTCTGTGACAGCTTTATTACTTGTTCTGTTCTATTTATTGTGTGAGAGACAAATTAGCTCTTGTTTTAAACTGTTATGGATCTCTACTTGTAAAACAAATGTTTTAAATTTTTAAATGTATCTGAATTGTAGCAGAATTAAAAGAAATGTAACATTTATCTTATCATAATTTTACTTCCCCTTACAACATATGTGTACTATTTTATGCTAGTGGAAGGATATTTATTAAAATGCATCTATTTTAAACAAGAAAAAATGCCTTTGAATATTTTCCTTTGAAATGTGAGTGTAATTTCCCATTTTATAAGTGCAATAAGACACTCTGGAGGTGTGCATTAGACATTTCTAATGCACAGCCAGGGGCTAAAAGCACTCAGCCTATGGTCTCATGCCTTATTATGCCCCTGGCCATGCATTAGAAATGTCTAATGCACACCCCCTTGTGTCTTATTGCTTACATATTGGGGGACCACTCGTAACTAACAGAAGTTAGTAACTAAGTTGCACTAATAAAATGAATAAAAAAGCAAACACAGTACTGTTACGAGCTGGTGGATTTATTCAGCAGACAAGCAAAACCCTAAGCTCTGTGCTTGCTCTATTGGGGGTGGTAGGTAATCTGGAGAGAACGGGCAGGTATAAAGTGGTACCAGGGTGGGCAGGCCGGTCCACTTCAAATACTATCAGCTATCTACTTCAAATAGTATAGGCAGGGAAAAATAGGGCAGTCTGAATGGGTCTATTATTCCTTTGCTGCCAACAAATTTGGTTTCTGTGTTTCTATCAAAATGGGAAGGACAAGGGAGGGCTGGCTGAGCTGGGAGAGGAAGGTAGTATTTTTAGAGGACAGCAACGATGAGGGAGGGCTAGCTTAGCTGGAGGGGGGAGCAGAGGTTTTTCACATCAAGCCACTTTGTGCCCAACAAGGGAATTCTTAACTCACTAAGTGTAAAATGGCTGCTCTCGTTAAGCTGGGCACCCTGGATTTTGGGGTGCTCAGAAAACTTTGCAGGAGTTATTAAAAAACACACCTAGTGTAGGTTCAGGTGTTTGTTTTTTAAAAAGACATAATTTTTCTGTTTTTTCCAAGTTTTTATTAAAAAAAATAAGATGATGGCTGTCATGGCCTAAATGTTTTTCTCAAGACCAGAAATACACTAATTCTGTAAAATGTAAATGCCAGTGAAAAGTACATTTATCTTTCATATTAGAGGGTTATACAAAAACTGTACTGGGCATGCTCAGAAAGAACCTTAAAATCCTTATAACTTTTAAATCAATTAAGATTTTTTCACAAAACCTTTGAAAGGCACTACCTTGGCCCCAGCTGCTTCTACCCTAAAGGTTTGGAGAAAAAATTCCAGACCATCTAGACTGTAGGTGAGAGCAAAAAAACGTGATAAGTATAGGAAAAAAACACTACATTTCATTAAAAATTGACATTCTGTATCTGAGAAACCACTCAAGCTGCTGTCATGAAACTTCTCATATTTTGGGAACTTGTTTCTAACACAATACATGCTAAATGTAACACAATTTTGTTGAATGCTGCCAAAGTTATGAAGTTGCAAAAATTGAGGTTTAACATTTAACACGCTACTGAACCCTAATTATACTTGTATTATCTCACCCGTACAACATATCAATACAGGGGACAGATGGAAGGATGCAAAAGAAGACGTAACAGAGTTTCTGCAAAAAGCATCCCTGAAAAAGAGAATGAATTTAAAACATTTTAAATTATTTAAACCATTTAGACCTTCTAAAACATTTATTCTGACATCTCACAATTGCATAACTCACAGTTGGCTTGTCAGAATCAAATTAAGAAAGTAATAGTCAAAATGAAGGAAATATAATATGAAAGAGCCTCTTCTTTACTGATAGAGCAGAGATTTGGGATGCAAGAGAAAACCTCTGCTGGCAACATTTCTTAAAGCTGTAAAGACAGGATATAGACCAAAGTTGTTGAGGCTTTAAAAAAATAACTTTGGGAACATTTGTACTGGACAGAAAGAAATGTTAGAGATTTCAGAATCTTGGTTAAATTCTACAATACCAGACAGTATATGTCAAATATCAGGGTAAAATGTTGTAAAAGCAGATCAGAAGGGGAAAAGACGTGGGGGTGGGGTAGTAGTTTATTTTAGAGAGGACCTGCAGGTAAAAATTGAAAAATCTAATGTTGATTATGATTCTGTTATTGATTGGTTATTACTTAGATTATTGTTGGGGGGTAAGAAGCATATTATGTTAGGGTGTATTCATAACCCCCATTCTTCTGGAATTCAAGGGTTGAAAGACTCTGGTACATGCTGCATCTAACTTGGAAGGTCATGACTCTGTATTGATGGGTGATATGAATTTAAATTGGTTAAGGATGAATTGCATTTGGAACCTTTGTTGTATTCATATTGTCTCTCGCAGATTGTGACAGAACCCACATGTTGTAACCTAAAAACTTTTAACCATACTACCTTGGACTGGATTGTGGTAAATAGGTTGGACATGGTTGGTTCTACTGGGATAATGTCGGAGTCTGTGAGTGACCATATGGCAATTTTCTGTGTCCTAAATTTTAAATGCTCCAAAATTCCCCAGCATACTGTGGAAGTTCGTAACTTTAAAAATGTAGATCAGGATGCTTTGGCTGCACATGTATCTCTACTGGACTGGTCGTATTTGGAGTGTATACCTGATGTGAATCTAGCATTTGATTATTTTTGTCAAGTTTTATTACCAATCCAGGACTTTTTTGTCCTTTGAGGACTATGCGAGTAAGGGGTACTTCTAATAAGTGGTTTACATCTGAGATAAAACAATTAACTAGGCAAAGAAATAAGGCTTAGGATTCATATAAAAACATTTGACTATTGCTATGTTGACTATATACAGTATAGAAACTTACGTAATAGGGTATCTAAAATGGTAAGGGCAGCAAAAAAGAAGTACTTTCAAAAACAATGTGAGGAGAATATGACCAACCCTAAAACCATTGGGACAATGTTAATTCATTACTGTCTCCAAAAACTATCAGTTCTGTTCAAAAACTGAAGTTAGGTGATAATGAGGTTACCACACCAGTAGAGATTGTCGATCTCTTAAGAAATTTACCAACTTGTCAAATTATAGAAGGGCCACACATCAAAGTGATCTACAGGAACCTAGAATGTCCCTAACAGATAAAGAGAGACCAAAGTGTTTCTTTAAAACACTGGTAGGGAGTGAAGTTTATAGATTATTGTATTCATTACCTAATAAGTTTAGTGATTGAGGGGTTTGGATGGTTGTTTGGATGGTTGTTTTCCCAGATTGATAATTTCATATATTACTGATCCGTTATGTTATATTTTCAACTTGTCTTTGCTTACAGAACAATTTCCATTTTGCTGGAAGTGAGCAAGGGTCATGCCAGTGCCAAAAAAAAAATGCTGAATTATTAGAGGATTTTAGGCCAATATAAATATTAAATCCATTAAATAAAATTATGGAAAAGTTAGTAGCTAACCAGATAAATGAGTATTTGGAAAATCAAGGTTTGTTGTGTTCACAATAGCATGGTTTTAGGTGGAATCATGGGACGAGCATGACCTTGGTCAGGTTCACAGACACTGTTCTTAGGGAATTTGAGAGTGGGTTAATGACTGGAGTGGTATTTGTGGACCTGCCCAAGGCATTTGACCTGATTGAACATGATCTGGCTTGCCATAAGTTATTGGAATTGGGTTTTTCTGGTGGATCAGTTTAATGGGTGAAGTATATTTCTCTAATCAGTGCCAAGTGGTATATAGGCAAAGTTGAATCATCTGTCCCTGTGGTTTGTGGAGACCCACAGGGGTCCATAGTGGGACCTTACTATTTTCTTTATTTGTAAACCAACTGCCGTCACAATGTACTGCATGTGAAACAATTCTTTATGCAGATGATTTAATCTTATTTTATCAAGACAAATTGGTAATTGTTATCACTTCTTATCTGCAACAGGATTTTGATGTGATGTGTGGTTGGTTTGCAGATAACTCAATGGTCTTGAATTCAAAGAAAACAAAGACAATGTTATTTGGCACTAGCCATATGTTAAGGGATCGTTTGGCATTATTGATTCATGATTTAACAGGGACAACTATTGAACAGGTACAAACTTTTAAGTATCAAAACAACACGTCAAACAAAGACGCCAAACCAAATGCACTGACCGAAATAACATGAAGATTCCAGTGACACAGCTTACCATATCTTCCGATTTAATTTTCACTTTATTTTCACACAGCAGACAAAAATGGGGTGCAGCGACTAGTTGCCGGATAGCAAATCAAATAAAACTTATTACCACATACAAAACATGTTGATTTCAAAAGACGGAACAGCCGAGCAGACCAGCCGTATGTGGCGACGCAGGAATCAGCTGACGTCATAAAAAGCCTTCCTCAGAGCTGATTGGTCCTAGAAATCACGCTAATTATATAGTAAAATACATTAATATTAAATACCCATCAACCAATAAAAACAATGTAAAGTCATGAATATTCATAAATACCCCCAGTCAATGACAGCACAAACCATTCATAAATAACAATGAGCGACAGTTCTTCATTTAAACCTTTCGTTTGCAAAGGTATCAACTAAAAATCCAAAAGGACTCCGTTGGTTCAATTTTCTATGCAAGTCACCACCACGATTTCCAAATTTAATTTTCTCAATACCAATAATTTTAGATTTGCTGGTGAACCATGGCCAGCCAGAGAAAAATGTCGTGCCATTGCATTTGTAACCACATTGTTTCTAATCGCTGACTTATGTTCACTGATCCTTTCCCTGAGTTGATGTTTAGTCTGACCAACATAATTCAAACCACACAGGCACGTCAGCATGTAAATTACCCCAGAGCTTCTACAATTGATAAATTCATTAATTTCAAATTTTTGATTCGTGTGGGGATGTATAAAATACTTACTATTATATGTATTGTTACACTGTGCACAATTACCACATTTATAATTTCCCTTTGGGAAATTGGGTATCCAAGTGCTTTTTCCTTTTTCTGATTTTTGTACACTGTGTACCAATAAATCTTTTAAGTTATTACCTCTTTTGTAAGTAATTTTCGGACTTTTATACATCTCACTTCTAAACACAGGATCCCCTTGCAACACTTTCCAATGCTTTTTTATCACATTCAAAACTTCCTCCACCTGATTAAATCGGAAGATATGGTAAGCTGTGTCACTGGAATCTTCATGTTATTTCGGTCAGTGCATTTGGTTTGGCGTCTTTGTTTGACGCGTTGTTTTGATAGTTATTTCTTTGACTCCATAATTGCACCGGGTCAAATTGTTCTCACTATTGAGTGAACTGTGAGCACCTCATATTTTTTGGCTGTTTCTCTATGTGAAACGCGGTTACTCAGAGGACATGAGTAGTTTTGAGTTTGCTCTTTGACCTGTTGTGACCTTGTGATGACGGTATCGGGGGCTTCATACTTTGAACATGGCGACTGGTTTGGAAGGTAGCTCTAAGGAAAGTCCATTTGTACAAACAGCATTACTGAGCTTTTCAGACTCTGAAGGGGCTGAAATAATATTTGACCGGACAGCCTGTGAAATTCTTTTTTCCCCCACCCCCAGCACAAGCACAATGACTTTGAGACCAGATGGTAATGATTTGGAAGGTTTAAAGAAGAAACTTATAAGATATCAACTTCATGCATTTTCTTTGTCCCAATATTGGCGTGATAAAAAAATTCCTAGGGGATTAAGAATACAAAAACCTCCAGCTTATGGTCTTGATGATAAACTGCTAATGCAGGATTGGGAAAGGATTTTGAATAAAGCCTCCAATGAGTTATATCTGGCTCTAATTAAGAAAGCAAGAAGAGACATTACATTAGCAGAAGAGCAGATTAAAAAAATGGAAAATGATTTTAAAGTTGGGTTCCCACAGTTAGAAATTCAGACATTATTTGAAAAAATTCATGTTAATATTTTAAAGTATCAAGCTGAGTTGAAAGAATATAAGCTACAAAAACATGAGAGAGATGATAAAGACTATGCACGTGGGCAGGTGTACAATTGGCAAAGCAAAGCCCGTCGGGAACCTTTCTTATATAAAAGAAATCTTGGTCACTCGGGTAATGATGGTTTTGTATCCTCACCAGAAAGTGATTCTGGGAAAACTAATATGGTTCAGCAGAAACAGGTTTTCGGCCCTCCATTTTCAGTGGATACTCCAGGATCCGTATGCCCTGTACAGAAAGCGTAAGACCAGAAGGGACATGGAAAGAGGCGAGGAGGTCGTGGGAGAAGCAGGGGAGATGGCAATAGGACCTCCCAAGTGGTCGAACCGACAGAACAAATGGCAATCATAAACCTTACTGACAAACAATTAAGTAAGGATGAAACAGCAGTTTTACAGAAAGGATTATCATTACGTTACCCAGTAGAAATATAAATCCTTTCCAAACTAAAATGAATTTATTTAGACTCTATAGACAACTTCATCTGAAATGTTTCTTTGCTAATCAAGAGTCAACAGTAAATAGTGATCATGCTGGTGTGTCCCAATTGGATGGTAAAATAGTTACTAAACATCTAAAAAGAAAAGTAATTTTGCCCTCCTACATTGAACCATCATGCTGTTAACACATTTCTGCACTGGTGGACCAGGATGTTGAAGAAATATTTAAGAGGAAAAAGCAAGTCAAATATAATTTAACCTATCAGGAACATTTGGCTTTGAATAAATTGAAGGATGACAACACGATCATTATAAAACCTGCTGATAAGGGTGGTGCAATTGTTATATGGGATGTAGTTGAATATGAAAAAGAGATGTCTCGTCATTTGAATAACACAGAATACTATACAAAATTAATTCAGGACCCAACAAATGACATTAAATTGAAGGCTGATGATTTTATTAAAATTAATGAGTTAAATGGACGTCTAAACAAACAAGAGGTTGAATTTTTAAAGGTGGCAGCTCCAATCAAGCCAGTAATCTATTTGCTACCTAAAATACATAAAATGCTCCAGAAACCTCCGGGGCGTCCTATTGTATCAGTATTAGGTCCTCTATGGAACCATTTTCACAAATGGTTGACTGCTTTTTGAAGCCTTTGGTGAAGTGTCTTTCATCATTCATTTGGATAGTGGTGACATGATTAGACAAATTGATACCGTGGTTGTGAATGCTGATGAATGGTTGGTGACTTTAGATATCGAAAGTCTATACTCTAATGTACCACATGAAGGAGGGTTACAAGCTATTGAGTTTTTCTCCGAAAGACAACCAGATGCTATTGCTGATTTAGATTTGATTACCGAGATGGCCAATATGGTGCTAACATATAACTATTTTATGTACAAAGATCAATTTTTTAAACAACATAAAGGAACAGCAATGGGTACTACTTTTGCCCTAAGTATTGCCTGCTGTATGTGGGATGATGGGAACTGTTATATCTTTATAAATGTGAGGAATTTATCAGGTCTGCCCGTTGTTGGAAACGTTACATTGATGACTGCTTTTTCATTTGGACATCTGATCTAACTAGCCTGCATAAGTTTATTAGGCTAATTAATACCTTTGATGTAATTACACTTCACTATGCAGGCCAGTTTGACAGAAATACCATTTTTGGATCTTTTAATATATAAAAATGGTCAAAAGCTGGGCACTACCTTATATAGGAAGCCGATGAGTAAAAATACCGTGTTACATTTTGACAGTAACCACCCGAGGAGTCTCAAAGAAAATATACCGGGTGGTCAGATGTTACGCCTGAAACGTATTTGTAGTAGTGAGAGGTCTTTTGAATATAATGCACAAGAAACAGCTAGGAGGTTTAAGGCATGAGGATATAATTCTGAATGTATTTACAGGGGAATTGAAAAAGCAGTCAAAATGAGTAGATGTGAACTGTTAAAACCGAGGATGGAAGCTGATGATAATCAAGGTCATATTTACTTTGTCACTGAATTCTCAAATCAGGCGGAGGAAGTTTCGAATGTGATAAAAAAAGCATTGGAAAGTGTTGCAAGGGGATCCTGTGTTTAGAAGTGAGATGTATAAAAGTCCGAAAATTACTTACAAAAGAGGTAATAACTTAAAAGATTTATTGGTACACAGTGTACAAAAATCAGAAAAAGGAAAAAGCACTTGGATACCCAATTTCCCAAGGAAATTATAAATAGTAATTGTGAACAGTGTAACAATACATATAATAGTAAGTATTTTATACATCCCCACACGAATCAAAAATTTGAAATTAATGAATTTATCAATTGTAGAAGCTCTGGGGTAATTTACATGCTGACGTGCCTGTGAGGTTTGAATTATGTTGGTCAGACTAAACGTCAACTCAGGGAAAGGATCAGTGAACATAAGTCAGCGATTAGAAACAATGTGGTTACAAATGCAATGGCACGACATTTTTCTCTGGCTGGCCATGGTTCACCAGCAAATCTAAAATTTATTGGTATTGAGAAAATTAAATTTGGAAATGGTGGTGGTGACTTGGCTAGAAAATTGAACCAACGGGAGTCCTTTTGGATTTTTAAGTTGGATACCTTGCAACCGAAAGGTTTAAATGAAGAACTGTCGCTTCATTGTTATTTATGAATGGTTTGTGCTGTCATTGACTGGGGGGGGGTATTTATGAATATTCATGACTTTACATTGTTTTTATTGGTTGATGGGTATTTAATATTAATGTATTTTACTATATAATTAGCGTGATTTCTAGGACCTATCAGCTCTGAGGAAGGCTTTTGCCGAAACGTCAGCTGATTCCCGTGCGTCATTACGCGCGTGGGCTGGTCTGCTCAGCTGTTCCGGTCTTTGAAATCAACATGTTGTGCATGTGGTAATAAGTTTTATTTGGTTTGCTATCCGGCAACTAGTCGCTGCACCCCGTTTTTGTCTGCTGTGTGAAAATAAAGTGAAAATTAAATCGGAAGATATGGTAAGCTGTGTCACTGGAATCTTCATGTTATTTCGGTCAGTGCATTTGGTTTGGCGTCTTTGTTTGACGCGTTGTTTTGATAGTTATTTCTTTGACTCCATAATTGCACCAGGTCAAATTGTTCTCACTATTGAGTGAACTGTGAGCACCTCATATTTTTTGGCTGTTTTTTTACAAACTTTTAAGTACCTGGGGATATTACTCGACCCTGCACTAAGTTTTTCTCCTCAGGTTACTACACCCTGTAGACTCTGTAGATTAGTAAATCAAAAAAAAGGGGTTGTTGTACCGATTTAAAAGTACTGAAAATACAAGAAAGGCCATTACTGTAGGCACTCTGCTGCCTCACCTTAAATATGGGGAATGTTTATATACGAACATACGCAATTTGCCAGCAGATAAAGGCCTAGAAGTCTATCAAGTCTGCTCGAATGTGCAGCTAGCACCCCTTATTCTGCAGCTGCCCCTCGCTTCCACCCGTCCCCTTCATTGACCCTCCCCCTTGTCCTGTCCCATCCCCTTTTGAAGCAGTCCACTGTTCTACTGGATATCACTTCTGCAGGTAATGCATTCCACCCAGACACGACCCTCTTTGTAAAAAAGTGTCTCCTCATCTCCCTCCTGAACCTTTCTCCCTCCAGTCTTATATCATGGCCTCTGGTGTCCCTCCCCTCCCTTACTTTGAACTGCTCCTCTGTACCTGTCTTGTTTATTCCTTTCATGTACTTAAAGGTTTCAATCATGTCCCCCCATCCCTCCTCTCCTCCAGTGAGTACATGTTCAACTCCCTCAGCCTCCTCTCATATGATAAGTCCCCCAGCCCCTTAATCATCTTTGTCACCCTGTGCTGCACCCCCTCCAGTAACTTAATGTCCCTCTTCAGATACAGGTGCCAGTACTGCACGCAGTACTCCAGGTGCAGTCTAACTAATGACCTATACAGTAGCAGAATCACCTCCTCCCTCCACGAGGATATACCCCTTGCAATACAACCCAGCATTTTGTTGGTCTTCGCAGCTGCCTTTCTACATTGTGCCGAGTTGTTCATTGACCGTGTAATGAGCACCCCCAGATCCTTCTCCTCCTCCTCCTCTGTCTGGGCTAGCTGCATTCCCCCCAGCTGGTAACTCCTCCTTGGGTTCTTCATCCCAAAATGCAGCACCTTGCACTTTTTGGCATTAAACCCCAGTTACCAGGTGTCTGACCAGGTTTCAAGCCTTGCCAGATTATCCTGCAACCCCTGCCATCCCCCTAGGTCATCCACCACCGCTCCTACCTTGGTATCATCAGCAAACAGACTGATCTTGCTCTTGATGTCCAATGATATGTCTGCAATGAATATCCCAAACAACACTGGTCCCAACACTGAGCCCTGTGAAACACCACTCATCACTACCCTTGGGTGTGAGAGCTCCCCACCCACCACCACCCTCTGTTGCCTTCCCTGAAGCCAGTTCCCTACCCATCTCACCAGCTTTGCACCTGCCCATGTGCCTACTAACTTACTTCCCAGCCTTCCATGTGGCACCAAGTCGAATGCCTTACTGAAGTCCAGATACAGGACATCCACTGCATGGCCCCTGTCCAGTTGCCTAGTTACCCAGTCATATAACTCCACCAGGTTGGTTTGGCAGGATCTTCCCCGTATGAAGCCATGCTGTCTGCTGTCCTGTAGTCCTTTGGCCTCTAGGAGGGCCACCAGCCTCTCCTTCAGGATAGTCTCTATTAGCTCACCCACGATGGTTGTGAGGCTCACTGGTCTGTAGTTTCCTGGTTCATCCTTGGGGCCACGCTTGTAGAGGGGTACCACATGAGCCATCCTCCAGTCCCTGAGGTACACACTCCGAATGTAGTGAGGCATTAAATAGGTCTGCCAAAGGTCCTGCAAGGACCTCTGCCAGCTCCTTCAGTACCCTGGGCTGGATGCCATCTGGGCCTGGAGCCTTATCCACCCTCAGTGCCTTCAAACCCTCCCGAATTCTGCCCTCCATGATTTCCCCATCTGTCACCCCAACCCCCCCTGTTTCTACCATTTCTCCCCGGGTGCCACACCTCTTCTCTTTAGTAAATACTGAGCAGAAGTACTCATTTAATGCTTCTGCCTTATCGCACCCTTCTTCCACCCAACTCCCCTCCTTCCTAATCCTTACTATGTGGTCCTTACAGCTCCTTTTCTCCCTGATGTACCTAAAGAAGTCCTTCTCCCCCTTCTTAATGCCTTGTGCCAGCCTGAGTTCCGTAGATGTCTTGGCTTCCCTTACTGCCCTTGTCACCTCCTTCGATTCCATCAAGTACTCCTCCCTGTCCTCCCCCTCCCTGTTTTCTTGTACTTCCTAAAGGCAGCTCTTTTCCTCCTTACCTTTTCCATGACCTCCTTGCTCAACCAGCTTGGTTTCTTAGCCCTAGCTTTCTTGCTCTGGGCCTTGCAGCAGGTTTTGGTTGCCTCCACTATCCCCAGCTTTATGAGCTCCCACCTCTGGTTAGTGTTCATACTAGATTGAATTCTGGCCAGGTACCCTTTTACCACTTCCCCCATCCTCCTAAAGTCAGCCCTCCTGAAGTCTGGCACTCTTGTGCCAGATTCCACTCCTTCCTTGCCCATATCCAATGTGAGCCATACTGAGTGATGGTCACTCCCTGACAGAGGTTCCTCCACTGTAAGTTCTCTCACAAAGTCTCCATTTGCCAGCACAAGATCAAGGGTATTCCCTAACCTGGTTGGTTCACTGACCATTTGCAGCAGGAAGCTGTCCTGGAAGGCATCCAGCAGTACCTGCTCCCTTCTGTTCCTGGTTGTTGGGGTACTCCAGTCCACTCCTGGCATGTTGAAGTTCCCCACAATCACCACACTACCCTTCTCACAGGTCCTCCTGATCTGTCCCACTAGTTCCCTGTCTAACTCCTCCATCTGAGATGGTGGCCTGTACACCACTCCCATTTTAAGAATCCTATTCTTGGAATCCTGGATTTGCATCCAAAGTGACTCCATACTACCCTCCTCCCCTTCCTCTCTTACGCACTTCAGTCCTTCCTTCACATATAGTGCCACACCCCCTCCTTTCCCAATCACCCTGTCCCTATGAAATAACCTGTATCCTGGTACAGACAGGTCCCAGTCATTGTATTGGGTGGCCCATGTTTCTGTGATGTGCAATGTCCACCTCTCCCTCTGCCATGAGCACCTGTAATTCTGCAGTTTTCCTCCCAAGGCTCCTAGCATTAAGGGCAACCACATTCCACCCCCCCATCCTGCCCTCCTTTACTAGAATCACCAATAGTACTTGCCATTTGTCCTTTGTCACTGTTATGGGGGGTAAGCTCATATGGTTTCCCAACCTGTGGACCCTGCCTCTGATGGGCTTTCTACCATCTCAGCTCCCCTTACTGTCTTGTTTTACTTCCCCCCATCTCTCACCCTTACCTACCTCATCTCCCCTCTACTGGACAATTCCTGTCACAATCGGGGAAAAAAGGAGTTACATACTTTCATTGTAAGTTATAATAACATTTGCCATTTCGTATTGTCTGTTCCCTATCGCACACATTATTGTGACTTGTACCTTAGTTTGGGATGATTGCCCTTTACTTCTAGAATAGAATATTTATTAGGATGTTTAGTGTTTAAGGCTATCTATTTAAAATCTTTATTCCCTTAATTTATTTATTTAGATTCGGATTAATTACCTTTGAGCCATGGGCTCGTTTACAAAGGTTCCAAGTCAGATAACAAAATACAGAGACGAAGGTTAAGGCAGTGAACAATATACAGAGGAAAAAAAGGGGTAAACACAATAAATGTAAAAAATTAACAGTTGGAGGTAGAAAAAACAGTATGATTGGTTACAGAAGTGCAATCAGAAAGTGCAAGGGATAGCAACAACCTTTCTCCTGCTTCTTTCTTTGCATTATCAAGTCTGATTTATGTGCCTCCTAAATCGGTGGAGTCCAAGTTGTATAGTATTATCTTTCAATTTCTATGGGGAAGCAAACTTAATCCCATGAAAGGAAATAGTGTATGTTTGCCTATTGCAAAAGAAGGTTTGGGTTTCCTTAATCCTTTGTTGTTGTTGTTATACAAGTCTTTTAAAACAAATGTGGATCACTTACCTAACAAATATTCAAAGGTATGGGTAGAATGGGCTTTTACTGTGTAAGGCCTTTTATTAGAACATTGGGGCATAAGTATTAAAACAAAATATAGGGCACTTTAATACCACCTTGGTGTACAGTGCTGGCGGAGAAATATCAGACAGTGGTGAATTTCTTCAGAACTAGTAAAGTCTGTGTTTAGGGGGCTCCTTTATTCTGATATTCTGGACCAGAATTTCTCATCCCAATGCATTTTGGGGGGGAGGGACTTAGCCCTACCATATTTTCTCATATTCTAGAACAGTTATTAGATAAGAGGATCCTGATTTCTTCTGTTAATTTTTGTAACTGTACTATGCTTTATTCTCTTACTGTTTGTTACAGCATTAGCCAGACCCCCTGGCTACTATCTGAACTATGTACAGTATTACACTGTTCATACTGATGTACTCTCCTGAGTCATACTTGAAAATAGGCATTTACTTGCCTAGTATACCCTACCCAGTAAACAAAAACTAAGTAAAGAGCCAGTGTAAGGGACACAGTTTGGTTGTGCAGTCATAATAAACTAGGTGACATCAAGATCTACAACAGAGTGGACACTCCAGGGAGGGGGGAGGGGGAGTGGTAGAAAGGATGGGCAGGGATCTGAAAAGACTGAAAGAGTGGTCAATGGTATAGCAGCTGGGATTTAATGCAAAAAAAAGTGCAAAATAATGCACTTGGGCCATAGAAACTCAGGAAATGAGTACAACATGTGCAGAGTGATACTGATAAACACCAATCAGGAAAGAGGCCTGGGGTAATCATATTGGATGACCTAAAGGTGGCCAGGCAGTGTGACAAGGCAGTAGGAAGGGCTAGTGGGATGCTGAGGTGCACAGGAATAGGTTTTGCCAGCAGGAAGATGGAGGTGGTGGTGTCCCTATATTGATCGCTGATAAGACCTCTCCTAGAGTACTGTGTCCAATTCTGAAGACTACATCTCAGGAAGGACATAGACAGAGTGGAGTCTGTCTAGAGGAGGGCTACCAAAATGGGTGCAGGGTCTGCATCAAAAGCCCTATGAGAAGAGGCCAAAAGAGCTACATATGTACTTCCTGGAGGAGAGGAGGGAGAGGAGGAATACGATAGAGACCTTTAAATACCTCATGGGGGTAAGTTGGGTACTGGAGGGATGGTATTTTTCAAAGAAAAAGGTGCTCTAGAACAAGAGGGTATGCTATGAAGCTGGGGGGGTAAATTAAGGAGGGATGTGAGGAAGTACTTCTTTGCAGAAAGGGTTGTGGATACCTGGAACAGATTTCCAGCAGAGGTGGTAGGGGCAAAAACTGTGGTGGGATTCAAATATGCCTGGGACAGGCACAAGGGAATCATAGGGATAAGGAAGGGAGGGAGAGACTGAGCCGTAGATCAAGTAGGTTCTGCAGCAAAATATGAAGGTTAACAAAAATGGGCGGACTGGGTGGGCACAGCTGCCCTTATACTGTATGTTGCCACATTCTGTGTTTCTATGTTTTTAGATGTACATGATAATACATAGCACAGACATATTCAAGAGAGGCTTTGTCCACGTACCACAGGCACTGTGTATTTTGAGACCGAAGAGTTTTGTTGAATGACTGCTCGTATGCAGTGGCTGTGTGGAATGAATCAGCCTTACAATGGAATGACTCTCACTGGCAACATCCCAGGTGAGAAGAAATATTACAAGGACATTTTCACAGTACTCAAGGAAAACAGATTAAGAGTACACTTCACATTACCTTTTCATTTATTAAGTTTTTCTTATGACAATGCATGTTGCTATTCCAGCCACAACTTTGGGATACTAACACTTACTAAATTGACCGAGTATAAGGTCAGATTGGTCTGCATAAATGAATCCCAGGTTTTACACCGTCTGGTTCATCGGAATTATTCGGGAACTGTTAGGTGATTGTAAGTCTCTTTGAGCAGGTATAAATTTCTGGCATTTTTTTCCCTACTGCTTCTGATATATTGATATATATATATTTTTTTTTTCAAAATAAGTATGCTTTATTGACAGGAAGAATTTACATAGAGTGGTTACAGACCTATAGAAAACATCAATACATTACATAGCTCATCAGTTTTGTATGTAAATTAATAGAATGGAGAGTTACCATACTTACATACATGTGCATATATTACTAATATACAACCATTGGAGTAATATTTGCACTCTCTAGATCTCTCCTCAATATAAGAAATATGTGTAACTATCTTCCTATCCCCCTCCCCACTATTTTTAATCTACCTACTCCCTCCCTGGATCCCAAAGTACGCAGTGAGGATAAATCCAAGCCTCCCCCCACAAAACATGGTGATTAGTGAGGTAAACACCAAGGTACAGAAGTTATTAGGGAGTAGAACAGATTTAAATGTAAAAAAAGGCAAAGGCAGTAAGGACAGAAATGGGGCTAAAAGGGGTAAGGCTATCAAAAAGTGGAGGGTGATGAGTACCAACGCCCGTAGTCTGTGTAACAAGCTCCCTGAACTAGTGGCCTTGATGGAAGAGGGTTGCCTGGATATTGTGGCAGTCACAGAAACATGGTACACAGAGAACCATGACTGGGATGTCAACATACCAGGATACACAAGCTACAGGAGGGACAGGGAGGGTAAAAGAGGAGGAGGAGGAGTAGCTCTCTATGTAAAGGAAGGGATCAAAGCAACAGAACTAAAGAGTAAACAGGGAGCAGATGAGGCACTTTGGGTCACCCTGGAGACAGAAATGGCACCACAATCCCATGGGGTTGTATACAGACCCCCATCTCCAGGGAGGAATGGACAAGGAAATGATAGAAGGCTTTCTTAGAATGGCAGAAAAGGAGATATTGTTGATGGGGACCTGAATATGCCAGATATTAACTGGAGCACCTTTGCTGCAGGCACATCCAAAACAGGGTCATTCTTGATGCCCAACAGAGGGCATGCCTCAGACAGCTAGTATTGGAACCCACTCGGGAGGGCAATCTTAGGCCTGGTACTCTCAAATGGGGATGGAGAAAGAATCTCAGATTTAGAAGTGGGTAGCCATCTGGGAACAAGCGACCACCAAACACTGTAGTTCCACGATAAACAGGCCATACAATCAAGCCATACAAAAGCAAGAGTACTGGACTTTAGGAGGGCTGACTTTGGGAAAATGAGAGAGTGCCTCAGAAAAGCACTAGCAAACAGGCAAGAAGGAGGGGTGGAGGAACAATGGGGAGTGATCAAAACAGCCATCACAGAGGCAACAAGCCTTTGTGTAAAGCAAATCAATAAAACACAATGAAGGAAAAAAACACTATTGTTCTCAAAAGAGGTGGCAGGGAAGGTTAAGGAGAAAAGGATAGCATTCAGGAAATATAACAAAACACAGAAGGAGCAGGACAGACAACTTTATCAGTTAAAGCAGAAAGAGGCTGGGAAGGCAGTCAGAATAGCAAAGGCCCAAACTGAGGAAAGGATAGCCAATTCTGTTAAGAAGGGGGATAAGACCTTTTATAGGTACATTAGGGGCGAAGAAAGACCAAAGGAGGATACTGAAGCTTAATAAAGGGAGAGAATGTGGGTAGAGGGTGACAGTGAAAAAGCAGGGATACTGAGCGAATATTTCTGGTCAGTATTCACAAAGGAAGAGGAGGGTGAGGTACCTAAACCAAACAAGAGAAACACTCTGAAGACGGGGTCGATACCAGTCCATTTACAGAAGAAAGGGTTCTGAAAGAACTAATAAAATTGAAGGTGGACAAAGCAATGGGGCCTGATGGGATTCACCCAAGAATTCTAAAAGAACTAAGGGTAGAACTAGTGACACTGCTGACTACTCTCTTTAACAAATCATGGGAGGATGGGGTGGTATCCAAGGACTGGAGGAGGGCAGATGTGATTCCTCTTCACAAAAGTGGGAGCAGAACAGAGGCAGGAAACTACAGACCAGTTAGTTTGACCTCAGCGGTAGGGAAAATGATGGAATCACTTCTGAAGGAAAGAATTGTTGAGTACCTAGAGGCCAGTGGGGCACAGGACCCAAGGCAGCATGGATTCACGATGGGAAGGTCGTGTCAGACGAATCTAATAGATTTCTTTGACTGGGTGACCAGGTAGTGGACCAGGGAGGGGCTGTGGACATAGCCTACCTGGATTTTAGCAAGGCATTTGATACAGTCCCACACAAAATATTAATACACAAGATAGCCAGCCTTGGAGTGGGTCCCAAGGTGGTAGCCTGGATAAAAAATTGGCTAGACAACAGGACGCAAAGGGTAGTAGTAAATGGAGTACACAGTGAAGAAAGGAGGGTTACTAGTGGGGTACCGAAGGGTTCAGTACTGGGACCGGTCCATAAGTGACATTGCAGAGAAACTGGAAGGAAAAGTGTGTCTCTTTGCAGATGACACAAAGATCTGCAACAGGGTTGATACACAAGATGGAGTGGAAAGGATGAGAAGGGACTTGGCAAGGTTGGAGGAATGGTCAAATGTATGGCAGCTCAGATTCAATGCAAAGAACTGCAAGGTAATGCACATGGAAACAAAACCCAGGAAGCGTACAAATGGGGGTGAGATACTGACAACAGTAAAAATAGAAAGGGACGGGGTAATTATATCAGATGACCTAAGGTGGGCAAGCAATGTGAGAAGGCAGTAAGGAAGGCTGGGGGATACTGGGATGCATAGGAAGAGGCATCAATAGTAGAAAACAGGAAGTTGTTATCCCTCTGTACAGACAGTTGGTGAGACCCCATCTGGAGTACTGTGTGCAGTTCTGGAGACCCCATCTCCCATAAGACATAGACAGAGTGGAGGCTGTCCAGAGGAGGCAACAAAATGGTGCAGGGTCTGCACCAGAAGACATATGAAGAAAGACTAAAGGAGCTTAATATGTATACCCTTGAGGAAAGAAGGAGAGGGGACATGATAGAAACTTTCCAAGTACCTCAAGGAATTAACAAAGTCCAGAGGGTAGCATCTTCCAGAAAAGAGATGTGCAAGAACAAGGGCCACAATTTGAAGATAGAGAGGGCGGCTCAGAGGTAATGTGAGGAAGTATTTTTTCACTGAGAGGGTTGTGGATGCATGGAACAGCCTCCCTGAGGAGGTTGTGGAGTCAAGAACAGTGGGGGACTTCAAGAATGCATGGGACAGGCATAAGGCAGTCATAGTGGGGGGCAGGAGGAAGCAAGCTGTTGGTTAACTAGGATCTGCAGCTTATCTGTTAGGTAGGAAAATGGGCAGACTAGGTGGGCCAAGCGATCCTTATCTGCCATCAAATTCTATGTTTCTATGTTTCTATTCCAACAAGTTGTTAGCTCTGGATATAAATACAGACAAAAGCCTGTGAGCAGTTTTAACCTTATATTAAAGAGCCTGCATAAAAATTGAGATGACTTATATGCATCACTCACTAGATGGTTAATAGGGTATATAAGGGTACCCATACTTTTTGAAAGTATTGCATTTTTCTTTGGCCTTATGGGCAATGGTGTTTTCCACTTGTAAGGCAAAGAGCATCTCTTTTAACCAATCTGAGTATGTAGGAACACTCTAATCCAGCCAGTGCCTCGTAATTACTTTCTTGGCACACAGAGATATTAGTGTCATATGTTTGCATTGATTACTGATCAAAGATTCCCCAAAGTCTCCTATTATGCATATTTCTGGGTGAAAAGCCTCTGTAAGACCTAAAAGAGAGTCAAGTTTGGATTGAAAGGCATTCCATAAAGGTGTAGCTTTGCTACATTCCCAAAGAATATGTAGTAGTGAGCCAGGGCATGTCTTACACCTCGAGCATAGATTGGAGGGGAGTCTCCACATTTTATAAAGCCTAGCCAGGGTGTAGTACATATCATGGAGAATATAGAACTGTAAAATGTGGTATCTGACCCACTTCACATCTTGGTATAGATGTGCCCAGATTTGAGGCCATGATCAAGTTATTGAAGGATCTGAGGGTAATACCTGGTCCCAGGTGTAATATGGTGTTCCCTGCAAAACCTCCATACCATCTCTTAGAAGATGGTAAAAATATGAGATGGGATGGAGGTAGGCAGGAAATAGCTGGGAGAAGTGGACCTGCTAGATTTTGCTCCCAAAGTCCTGAACCAAAGTGCTGAGACAGCATGTGCTGTAATTGGAGATATATAAAGCAAAAAGATACAGGGAGATTAAATTGTGCACTGGCAGTCTGAAATGGCATCATCTTATGATAATGCAACAAATCTATGACCCTGATTTGACTGTCCCCAGGCCAGAAATTGTGTGGTAGAGGAGATCCCCCTATTTTGAAATTGGGGTTGCACAAAAGGGGTTGAAGAGATGTCTCTTAGTATGGATATCTGAAAGGTGGAACATAGCTGAGCATGTACTCGAAGTGTGATTCCAATAGGTAATTCACTGAAATTTTGGGGTAGAATTTTAAAGGGGGTATATATGAGAGCATTGAGAGCTATACCGTGCTGTGTACTTAGAGACTTTTCTATTTGAAGCCACAGGGGGCGGTACCGTGCCTGATTGGCACCTGTCTTGTCTTGCAACCAATGTGCAAGAATTGAGCAGGTAATGGAGAAATAGTAGGTTAAAAAATCTGGTAGCCACAAACCTCCTGTCTCCTTGCTCCTCTGCAGTTTAAAGAGGGCCCTCCGAGGTGTCTTGCCAACTCATAGAAAATGAGAAATGAGTCTGTGGATTTGTGTAAACCAAGCTTTTGGAAGAAATAGATTTGTTATTTGCAGAGGATACAATATACAGTACATGGGAGAATATTCATTTTTACCACGTTTATTCATCCCCACAGAGAAAGCGGGAGTATGGCCCAGTGAGATAAATCTGTTTTGAGTTGAGCAGAATTGTGTCCAAATTATATTGTTTCATTTAATATTGGAACTAGAGATATATATCCCCAAGTATTTTAGTTTATCTTTGACCCAACGAAATCCTAAATGAGCAACAGCCCCAGAGATCGTATGAACATTCAGAGGCATTATTTCCATCTTGGATTTATTGAGCTTGTAATTAGAGAACAGGCCGAATTCTGTAATTAATTCAAGTGTGGCGGTAACTGATTCGGAAGGATGTGAGACATGCAGCAGTATGTCATCAGCGTATACCGAACGTTTATGTTAGAGGTGACCTATAAATATGCCAGAAATTTCAGGGGAGATATTAATGTGTCTGATAAGTGGCTCCAAATATAAATCAAAAAGAAAGGGAGAAAGTGGACACCCTTGTCTAGTACCCTGCTGAAGAATAAAGGGTTGTGAAAGCTGGCCATTACAAAGTACTCTTGAAGAGGGTGAGTATACAAAATCCATATCCAATTGATAAATTGTAGTGGTATATTGAAACGGGGTAGGAGACTGAACAGATAGTCCCAGGAAACCCTATCGAAGGCTTTCTCTGCATCCAGAGAAATCAGAGCCGATGGAATTCTGGAGTCCCTGGATGCAGAGATCAAATAGGCCAGTTTACACATATGATCCGAGGAGACCCTGCCCACCACAAAGCCAACTTGTTCGTTGCTAACAAGACCATGCCATACCCTGGTCAACCAGTTGGCCAGGATCTTGGCAAGTATTTTCACGTCCACATTAATTAGAGAGATAGGGCAGTAATTTGTAACATGAAGAAGATTACTATCTAGTTTAGGGAGAACCACTATTGTGGCCTCTAATAAAGAATATTCCGAAATACCATGGTTGTACATGTAATTATAAACCTCTAGAAGAATTGGAATCAGTTGTGATTTAAAGATTTTATAAAATTCTATGGTGTATCCGTCCGGACCTGGGGCTTTATTGAGTGGGACAGAGTCAATGGCTGAGCTTATTTCACCAGTAGAGATAGGTGCTTTGAGCGAGGCTGCTTGACTGTCGTCCAGTTGAGGACGTTGGACTGCTTGTAGAAAAGTATCAACTTTTAATGGGTTAAAGGGGGAAGGTGGGCATGAGTATAAAGTCTTATAATATTCCTAAAAATTTCCACTATCTTTCTGGGGGAAGAAACAATTCGTCCTCCGGAGTCTTGTATACATGGGCTTATTCTGTCAGAGGCCTGTGCTTTAAGACGTAAGGCCAGGAGTTTTCCTGCCTTATCTCCTTGATTGAAGTATTGAATTTTGGAACATATAAGAAGATGTTCTGCCTTTTCTGTGAGAATGGAATTATAACGGGCTGGAAGAATCTCTAGAGCGTTGAGCTCTTCTGATGTGGGGTGGGTAGAAAGTGTAACTTCCAATCTCCTAATTTCTTGTAAAAGAATGGAGGTTACCTGGGAAGAAATCTTTTTCTTAATTATGGCCAGTCGGATATTTCCCCTCGCACCGAACATTTGAGGGCTCCCCAAAGAATATCTACTTTAGACATAGTGTGGGTATTAATATTAAGAAAATTAGTAATGTCGGCTGCGAGCTGGGATATTAGATGGTCTGCTCTGAATAGTTGGCTATTGAATCTCCATATTTTATCCTTGGGATGGGGCTGGCCAGGATTCCAACCTAATATAATAGGATGATGATCAGAGATTACCTTAGGTAAGTAGTTGCATGATAACACAAGGGACAGGTGACCAACGTCCAGTAGAAAGTGATCGATTTGAGAAAATGTATTATGGGGAATGGAGTGAAAGGAGTACTCCCTCCAAGAAGGGTAGAGAGCCCTCCAGGGATCTATTAATCCCAACGAGTCCATCATTTCTCTAATGGCTAATTGTGCTGGAGAGAGGGACGGAAGATGAACTCTTGAGCGATCGTTAATATTACAATAAACCAAATTCCAATCTCCTCCAATCACAATGGGAAGAGAGGACCATGGGATCAAATTATTCATAAGAGATATAAAGAAAGGAGGGTCGTCTGCATTTGGGCCATATACGGAACCAAGTAATACTTCAGAGTGGCTCAGTAGGGACCTGAGCAAAATATATCTATTCTGGGGGTCTACTACGGTTTCTAACATATGAAAAGATACCCTCCACGCTACAAGGATTGCCACCCCTCCTTTCTGAGTATCAACCCCAGTCCCGAATGCTTGGCCCATCCAGGACCTTCTAAACTGAAGAACCTGGGAGGAGGGCAGATGGGTTTCCTGAAGAAATGCTATGTCCGTATCCAATTTCTGGAGATGTAGTATTAGCTTGCTATACTTAATCAGTGATTGGGAGCCTTTCACATTCCAGGAACATATTTTATAGTTAACCATCGTATTGACAGTAGCACTGTACTTTGACCTTTAACCCTGAATAACACCAAGAACGTGCATATCCAAACCCTCCAGAGCCAGAAGAAAGGAAAAACCCTATCACACTGCGTACTTGACCCCCACCCGCCCTCTCCCTCCCTAATTTCCCCTATGCCCTCCATTTTCCCATCTTATTCCGCAATTCCTTATGCCCTTAAGACTGCCCTTATAGCAGGAGTTGCCCCTGACAGCCCACAAGAAAACACTAAGACTAAAGCACAGTCCAGGAAAACAAAATAGAAAGCTGTGAGCTCCCTTATTCTAGATCGCAACACCCTGCTAAAGTTGCTAATTCAGGTTATCCTTCCCCACCCCAACTCAAACTATCACTAAACATTTGAACTTTAAACCAGTGTTTTTATATTTGCCTAAGCTTGCAAAAAAAAAAAACAATGAGGCACATTAGTATTATAAAAGTATAATAGACATATTAGGTAACAGTTCCCTTCAGAAAATAAAAATGCAAACTAGGATTTAAAGATTATTATCCAGCTTGTTCATTTAAAAATAAACAGGAATAACATCGAGGGAAATGGACATTTTCTGCTCCCAGTTACTAACAAAATTCAAATTAAACAAAACGTTGAAATATCAAGTTTTTACAGGAGCCTTGTTACCTTGTCTCAGTATTATATAGTGAATGCCATGAGTAATGATGACAGAACAGAAAGAATTAGACAGTCTAGTAATTCACCGGATGAGAAAAGGCATCAGGGCTTGATTGCGGTGTTCTGCTGCCCTCTTGTGGCATTCTGGTGAAATGAAAGAATTATGAACCTTTCAGAAAGCATTAGCATCATGCATTCTGGTTAAATTTTTAAACCCCCGATCCATAACCAGACTTCAATGTGCACAGAACAAGTTGGGAATCAAAACTTGCAATTCAGGTAGAGCTTGCTCAGCCGACTCAAAGTTGTGCCAGGTGTTTTTGAAATAGACAGAAAGCTTTGAGGGGTATTGGACCCTGTATTTAATACTTGCAGCTATCAGCTTGGTAACCATCGGATGGTATGCTGCCCGCCATTGCCGAATGGTTGCTGGGAGATCCTGGGCAAACCGTAGTTTCTGTCCCTCCCACAAAATTTCCTGGAGATCCCTCACTTGCCCTAAGACATAAGTCTTATCCAGATAATTGAGGAACTTAATTATGAGAGATCTTGGTGGCTTCCCTGCAATCGGCTTGGGTCTATGCAAGCAGTGGGCCCTCTCCCCTCTCTATGATATATGTGATATTGTTGGGGGAGTGCCCCACTATTTTTGTGAGCATTTTCTGTAAAAAAGTAATCAGAGCCGTTCCCTCCGTGTCTTCTGGAAGGCCGAAGATAAGAATATTATTACGGTGACTTCGGCCTTCCAGATATTCTAATTTAGCTTCCATACGACTCAGCTTCTGTCGCATAGCAGGGAATTCAGGCTCGATGGCAGTTCTCCAGTTCTCCAACGAGGATGCTCTAGCCGCCACATCCTTGATCGCACGGGTGGCATCGGTAAGATCTCCATGAATAGATTTGAGCTCCGAAGTTAAATCTTGGAAGTCTGTACAAAATGGTTGCAACTCCTCCATGAATTTTTGCTCTGTGAGAGGAGCTGAAGCTTGTGGTGTTGCAGAGGGTGTCTTCGAAGCAGTGCCATGTTGCCCTCTGGAGCGCTTTGGGAGTTTTTTGGGCGTCCGAGGTGGAGTGTGCGGTGGTGGTGCTTGACGCATATCTGCCTCCATACCGCAGGTAGACCTCAAGAAAGCCAGCGTAAATGCGCTAGAAAGAGCTGTCAATTCTTGCCGGACTTCACCTTGAATGAGGTAGTAGACTATAGAAAGTCAAGTGATCAGAGATTATGCAGGTTTAGTGGAGAATAATTCATGGAAAACACTGTAGAGTAAGAGTTGAGGTAGGAGCCAGTCCCCTAAGCTGCTAACCTTTAAGCGGCATCACGTGACTCCATATTGATATATATATATAACATAGAAACCCCTGTTCAACCCTAACTATAGTGGTGCTACCGTACATTATTTTATATATATATATATATATATATATATATATGTATAATTATTATTATTATTATTATTATTATTAGTGTTACCTTTGTTCAGTGGTTACTTTCTCTTTGGAGTGAAATTATTTTTCTTAAGTTAATGGTTTGTTTCTGCTGTAACTGCTATTTCTATATCTTTTTTTTTGACTGTTTGTTTTGTATGATCTTTATTGTTTCAATTAAAACTTCCCCTACCTGCTTCGATAAGTGTGAAGTGACATAGGATTGTTAACTTCCACCTGGACAGTGACCAAAGGTGACAGAAGGGAACTCAGTTTAGCATCTCAACCAAAGGATGGAACCTCAGCAGTGCAACACCTCCCTTGTACTTCACAATAGCATCAGTTATGGAAATTACCTCAAGCAGTAATTTATTTGGTCAAGCCTTTGGGACAGTTACCTGATTTTCTGAATAGCACCTCTGCTTTTTATATTAATTGCTGAATGTATTTATTTTCATGTATTACTTATTTTGTGGTAATTAGTGTATATTATTATTATTACTTATATGTGTATGTAAAGAACCCTGAGACTCTAGTATAGTGCACTTACTAAATAAAATTGCCTTGCCTGGCTTTACCTGGTGTGGGACTAGAATCCACAACCTTCTAATCTTCTGTCCCTTAAGGGAGCATTCTACCTACTGAGCCACTGACGATATTTGCTGCATTAGATAAAACATCTACAATCATAATTCCCATCCCTCAGCAACAAGATTTTGAACTTCATTTTTTATTAATTTTGCAAATGATGTGCAGACTGCATCCACAACTGACACACTACAGGAAATGAATCACATAACTACGTCTGAAATGCTCTACACATCAGTTTAGGTTAGACATCATTAGGGATGGATAATAAGATAGCATTATTATACTCATTTTTTTTATTATAAATTACATATAAGCCAAGTATTACCGCAATGGACTACACTTCTTCATAATGGTTAAAACAGACATCAAGTTCCAGCCCATGTCAGGCTGTACACATTCATAAAAGAAAAGATGTGAGAACTACAACATTTAATTTAAGCATGTTCCCATTGCACCCACAGGGAAACCCACCTCTGGCTGAAATATCAGCCTGATAAGAGTATTTATTAAAACAAGAAGAAAAAAAATCTCCCCTTAAAACATTGACAGAACATCAAAATGAAACTGCCAGGATTTAATAGCAAATGGTAACCCGACAAATCCCTCTCATTCTAACTGAAGACCATATTCTAACCTGAGGGTGCACCTGTCTATGTGCCTGTCATGGGGCGAGGTAGGGAGTGTGTGTGTGTGTGTGCATGTGTGTCCATGTGGAGCCAACACCAGCTGCTTCCTCATTATCTTGAACCATTAATTATATATAGAATAAAGTATGGGGTGGCATGAGAATTTTACACATGCCTGAGGTGTTGGATCCTACATAAATCCCGAGAGCGAAGCTCGAGGGGTTTGTGCAAACATCCAACACCAAGGGTGTGTTTAAAATTAAAGTTTACACACAACCCCATTTTTTATTTTATATAATTGATGGCTATCATTTTTTCACCACAGCAATTATATAAAATAAATGTCTATGCGCAACTGCATCCTGATCCCAACTGGATACGTGGTCGGACATGGCTGCTGAAGGACACGTAAATGATTGTTTGTTTTTCTCAAAAAATAGCCCACTTTTAGCCCGGCTTTATTTTGTTGTTTGTTTTGGGTTGTTTTTTTTTTTGTTTGTTTGTTTTACTTACCACCAAGTCAGAGTCGCAGTGTAGTCTCCGGCGGTAAGCCATGGTCTCCGGCTACGAGGAAGGGCAGATCAGCACCTGGTGCATGCACAGTTGTAGGGAAACCCAGCATATGTTTGCCAGTGTAAACACTCCTTTATAATGGCAAATTATGCCATTGGTTTCCTATGGGAAAAAATGATGGCCATTAATTATATAGACAATACTGGATGGGGTGTTGTATATTATGAGTTTTTTTTTACACAGCTGATATGTGTCATACCACATAATCACAATTGTGGAGCATGAGTGGTTTGTGATGGTATTACACACTAAGGGTGTATAAAAAACTAATAATTTAACATCCAATACTTTATTTTATATACTTGCTAGTCGGTTTAGTGCTGTGTGGTAAAACAAAATGGCCATTGTCCTTTCTGTGGCATTTTGTTTCTGGGAGCATAAGATGGCAGTGACTTTCACTTCCAGTTTGACTGACAGACACACATGGCATAATAACCAGCCAGTTGTTATGGAATGGAACCTGGTTATTACAGCATAAAAAAGTAGTGTCAGTCCAGTCGATAAATGAGCTCACCAGTAAGTATATCAAAATAAAAGAACAAGTAAATTACAATCCAAACCACTCATTTATTATATATCCTTAATCAGGTTAATGTATTAGCAGCCATTTTGGCTCTGTCTGGATCATGTTTTTCATGTCAGGTCCCCATAACCACAATAATTCTGTGCTCCTCATCATCATATTCTGTTACCGGATGAAATGAACAATTTCTATCAGCTAAAATAGCTGCTACCCTTCTGCTTTTGTTTGTTCCACTGCAACAGAAAACTTGCCAAACCAATTTCTTCTTTAATTCACAACACTCTGTCCTACAGAGGAAGGTCTCTTGTATAAAGGCAATATAATTATTTTGTTTATCGTCACTCTGTATCTTTATATTGGGGAATTAATACCATTAATATTCCAGATGGTCAGCCATAGTCCTGATTTTTTTGTGATAAAATACTCATCCCATAATGGGCCATCAAATAAAGTACCCATATTTATTGCTAAAGTGCTCCCCAAACAATTGTTTATTTTCCTCCTTCCACATACCATTTTCATTCCCTTGTACTTTGTCCCATTATACAGTAATCACGAACAGACACTGAAACAAAGAAAGAAAAGCTCCCACATCCCCCACCCTAAAACCCTCCTAGGAACACTTTCTGGCACACAGCACCTTGACCCTCTTTGTCTGCATCAAGAAAGAAAAGAGATTAGGATTACACATCTGTTCAGCATACAGTAGGCTAAACATTCTACAAAATGTGTGGTGGCCTGATTTTTCGGTTTCATGTTGCATATTCTTTGTGCCATGTAAGTTATTGATTATTGAGCCACACTTTAAGCCTAACTGAAAAAGCATCTATGGATTTGATTCTCTTCCTTCCGAATCACACTCCAAATGTATTGGTATTATGACCGCTTCTCCCACAGCACCAGAAAGAAAGGTTATTGAATAGATACATGGCCTCTGTGTTTAGTTTTTTTCTTCTTGGATATGACACAAATTATTTTAGACTTGTCAGAACTTCTGCACAACCAAAAAATTGCAGTCCTTGGGGAATTCCTTCCTTCTTCATTTTTTCTGCTGATCCAATGAGCATGGTCAATTCCTGGAATGTCCTTCTCTGTGTCCAAAAAAGTTGCAAAAATGTCCTCAATAATTCTATAGAAAGATGTTTTTTCCTTTCAGCTCTCAGAGATGCTGAATATGAGAAGCTTGTAACATCTTCCCACTTTTCTTGTTAGCCAAGTTTTGCCTTTTTTTTTTTTTAAACAGCATCTCGTAGCTCTGGCAGTTCTTTGCTCAAAGGATGAAAAATGTCTTCAACTGCTGACTGCCTTTCCTCAAGCAGAGTAATTCTTTGAATCTTATTTATGTATTCATGGCATCCATTGAGGCTTGCAGATCAATAATCTGTTAGGTATTCCTGTCTAGTTTATCCAGTTTTTCTTACATGCTTAAGGTATTTTTTAGTAAAGTCTGTCACAGAGCGAAGGAGTGTATCATTTGCTAGTCTATGGCTTGGTTCACAGGCATTGCAGTAGATAGAATCTCTTCGGGCGTACGTTGGTACATATTTATTTTATTTTGTATGTATTTATTTATTTATGTATTCATTTAAAATGTTGTTAACCAGATACGTACACTGGTGACACAAGGACACCTTTCTCAAGAATGACCCTGGCACCAATAAGGTACATAGTGCCAGTACAAATACAAACGTTCATAATGCATTCAATGGTTCACAGTAGAATACTATGCATATACAAGTGGTAGCCATACAGCTAGTTTGCATAGAATACACAAGAGAAAAACAAGTAGTCTGCTTACAAACACATAGATTACACATGTGATAACTCTTGTACCGGAAGAGAATGCTTTGAGTGTAGGTGACTGCTTGATTGATTGAGATATTTTGTTCAAAAGAGATGCTGCTTGGTAACAAAAAGAGTGTTGCGCTTATAGCAGTCCAAAACAATGGTACAGCCAATAAGTTATTGGTCTGCGTGAATTGTATAAACAAGGAGGTTTTTGTTGAAAAACAGGCTAAAGACAAATTTAGTGAGTGTCCAGTGGGCTTTGTCATCAGTCTGGAGCCAGTTTAATGCATTTAGGGTATGGCAGTTGTGGAATCTAGGCCTATGGGATGTGGTAAATCGGGCCACTTTGAGATTAAGGCTACATTTAACACTAACAGATTTGGGGGTTGGTTCAACTGCTATGGCCCCATAGTCAATCCAGGGCAGTAGATTGCATTGTGCGAAGGCTAATCTGGTATCAGAAAACAAAAGAAAAAGCTGCACTGAAAATTGACTGGTGCTTTACCAAGCAAAGTCCACAGTATTCATAAAGTTAGCACCCAGTCCAGGACATGTTTACAAATATATTTTTTTAAATGGTATGTGCAAATGTCCTGGCTCACAATCATTGTGATAGCAGGTAGGCTATAAATTCTTACGTTTCACCCAGTTACCCACCAGGCTTCATCAGAGATTGCTAGTTCAACAGTGTAAAAATGCAAAAAACAACCTCATTGGGCCGGCCCGTTGGCACAGCGGTGGGATTTCCGCTTGTGACGCCAGCGACCCGGGTTCGGGAACGGACCCGGATTGTCGGAGGGCCGGCCGGGGGGGAATAGGATCGAGCGTCTGACGGACAGCTCTCCTACTCCGGGGGAGGGTGCGGGTAGCGCTCGGAGCGCTGAGGACTCCTGGTGGAGGCCAGGAGATCTAGCGCTGCCGACGCTTGACGTGGAGAGTTGGGGAGGCGGGGCAGACGCTGGCGTCATTGCATGTCCCCACCTCCTCGAGGAGGAAAATTGGAAAAAATGGCGGGCGGGACCATCGTAGGATGAAGCCCTCCCCGGAGAGCCTTGCCTCGCCACCGCCGCTGCGGGACCCCAACCAGTCACAGTTCTGGGGTCACGAAGGTGGCCTGCTGCCCCACCCTCCGGGGGGGTAAGCCGGGGGTGACCGGGGTCCTCAGCAGCTATAGGCGGTGGTGGAGGTCTCCGGGGGCCGTGACCAGGGCGGAGGGCAGACGGTGGTACTGCCAGGAAAAAAGGAAAAAAAAAAAAAAAAGCAACCTCGTTCTGATGTGTGCAAACATGCATAGCCAATTAATTGAATGAATAAAAACACTTTTTGGTTACTTCACGTCAAACAGAGACAATATTATTTCTATTTGAGGCTCTGCTACTTAGGGGACTAATTTCAACCCCCCCAAATGGCAACATATACTGTATATTGATAGGATTTAAAGATCAAAGGCTTGCAATTCATACAAAGTCAATAAAAATGCCAATGTGTTTGGTGTAAATACCAAGGAATTTAGTCCACTACTATTACTTACAAAAAAATGTGCTTGAAGTAAAGCCAATATTTAAAGGGCTATACATATTTTCTATTTTATAGCAATTTCCAGAGTTATGCAAAACCAATTATACATATTCACAACTGTAGCCATTGGTTTAAAAGAGGTATTTTTTAGCTGTTTTAGCGTGCATATTTGAGAAACATCCATTACTTTTACAAGAATGCTGACAGGTCAGTGTTGTCATTGAGACCCATACCTTCTCTTGATTTTAAAACAAAAATATCAAAATGTACCCTCTAACCAATGATCTACTTCAGATTATCTCCCCTGAGTCCCACTGTGACTTTTTCCAAGTCCAGTGAATTTCTCTTCATGTTTAATACTGTGGTCACTACAGCTATTTACATTCTGTACTATAGCATAGGACATGTCCTTCTTTTCAAGTGCTCTCAAGTGTTCACGTATTCTAACACAAAATTCTCTAGTGGTCCTTCCAATATAATAAAAAACACACAAACATTGGAGTAAATAGACTACAGCCATGATATGACACAGAATAAGATCTTCAACCTTAAACATTTGCTTCGTGCTAGGATTTTGAAAAGTATTTGTCACTTGGATATAGGGACATAATTTGCATTTGCCATTTTTTTTTGTTCCTACTGGTGGCTGTATGGACCATAAAGTGTTACTTTTTTTCTCCAGAGGTAGATAGGACCTGACAACCATATCTTTTACTGTAGGGACACGTTTATAAATCATTTTGGCCCTTCTCCTACACATTGTTTAATTTGTTCATCTACTTGTAAAATCCCATTTTTGTTAAGATCTGTTTCAATTCAATTCTTCTAGTACTGTATTTTATTACAAATCCAGTTTCCTGGTATTTGTTTATTGTACATGAGGTGCTATATTTTTGTGTCAAGGTGGCAGACCTGGGTATAAGATCACCTGTATCCATTGCTTTTTTATAAGGACCTTACCATAGCCTCTCTGTTGGAAGCATTGAATCTGTAGCCCCTTCTGAACCTCAACATTTTCTTCGTTTGCACAATTTCTTAGTGCTCTACTAAGTTGCTCTTTTGGAATATTTTGAGGTACATGTCTGGGGTGAAAACTGCTTGACAAGAGGAGACTATTTCTGTCCATAGGCTTTGTATATAGGGAGGTGCCAGTGTTGTCTCCCCCCATTTTGAAAACCCTAAGATCTAGAAAATTCACCTCCCGTTCACTAACCACTGTTTCAAACAGCAGATTTAATTAATATTGTCTCTGTTTGACATGAAGTAACCAACAAGTGTTTTTAATCATTCAATTAATTAAATATGCACGTTTGCATAAATCAGTACGAGGTTGTTTTTGTATTTATACACTGCCTGTTGAACTAGCTAGCCATCTCTGATGAAGCCTGTTGGGTAACCGGACGAAACATAAGATTTTGTAGCCTGCCTGCAAAAACAATGGCAGAATATTTGCACATAGCACTTTAAAAAATATTTTTGTAAACATGTCCTGGACTAGGTGCTAACTTTCTGGATACTCTAATCTGGTATCAGCAGTAAGACGCTTGCATACTTTGTATAGGGAACCAAGTTTCTGGTGAATTTGTATGGCGACATGGTTCATGTGGACATCAAAAGTGAGGCAAGGATCTGTATGGATTCCCAGATATTTGAAGGCTGTTACAGCTTCTAGCCGATCACCATCTTTGGTGGTAGTATGAAAATCAGGTGTGAACTTCCTGACCTTAGTGGCTGAGTCAAGCAACATGACCTGTGCTTTTGGTATGTTAAGGATCAGCTTTTCTTTTAAAAAACAATCTTGAAGCATGCAGAGGCTGCTACAGAAGGTGTAGTTATAGCATTGATGTCACTGTCATGTGAAAAACACAGCATGTTCCGCATAAAGAAGCATACTAACTGAGTTGCAGACTTTATGCAGGCTACTGATGAATATTGAAAATAGTGAGGGTCCTAATATAGATCCTTGGGGGACACTATATTTAATATCATTGGCCTCAGAGGGAACAGTGCCAAGTCTGACCTTTTGCCTCCTGTTTGTTAGAGAATCTCTGAACCAGGAGACTGGGAGAACACTCACCCCTGGACCATACAACTTAGGAAGTACAAATTCATGATCGACAAGGTGAAAGTCTTTGGTAAGGTCCATGAACACTGCTCCCTTTAGCATGCCTTTGTCCATTGATTGACAGACAATGAGCTGGATTTACAAAAGAAAATGGGACTAAGTCCCATGCCGAAATGCCACTTCTGGACCAAAATCTCTGCAGCTGCGAGGTGCCATCCACAGTGCAGCACTTGTGGCAGCTGTTACGGCTGGTCCCACCAGCCATAACATTTCTCTGCAGCTGCGGAGATTTCCCAGAAACACCACCAACAAGCAGCTGTACACTGTGGAGCCAGTCATAATCCGGCTCCACCTTTGTGAATACCCCACAGCTGTGAGAAAACTGCAGCAAGTTGCGGATCCGCAAGTGGCTACCCACTTGCGCCACATTTTTCCCACAGTTGTGGGTATTTAAGGGCATTTGTGAATCCAGTCCAATGTCTGTAAATCTTACCAAGCCCATATTAGTCCAATTTTTTTTTCTAAAACTGCTTTGTTTACCACATAGCATGTTGTATTGGTCCATGTAGTGACTTAACTGACAGTGCACCAATTTCTCTTGAAACTTGACTAGAGTAGATATTAAGGATATTGGTCTCTAGTTATCAAGGGAGGTTCACCTGCCCTTCTTGTGTAGAAAAATAACATAAGCCAGCTTCCAAATGTCAAGTACTTGCTGTTTCACCAAAGACAGGTTAATAATTTTGGCTATTAGAGCTGCAAATTTGGGGGCAGCCAGATTTAGGAACTTTGGTGGCACTTGATCACTACCAGGTGACTTGACCACTTTTAAGGATTTAAGCATGGCTAGGACCTCCCCTGATGATTACTTTCCTGAGGTGAAATTTTGGATGTAGGGTTTCTGTACATTGACTAGGAGAGGCATCAAGGAGCACTCCCATGTTTAGGGATGTCCTGTATTTGTCAAGATTACAGAAACTTTCATTGAAAAGTTTTGCGATAGCCTTAGGTTCTGAATATTTGGTGACATCTATTTCAATGGTTAGGAAGCAGATTCAACCAAAGTGTTTTTTTTTTTTTAAGTTTCTGTTTATACTCCCCCCCCCCCGCCATGCCCCCCGTGTTTTGGTTCTTGGAGACATCTAACATACTAAAATGCCAGCAGAATAGGCCTAACGGTCTTCGTGTCTCTCGTTTGGTCAGCCCCACCCTGGGTGCTGACCTTGCTATCCCTCGCCTTCTCTGGCTTCTCCCTTCCCTGTTCCGATATTCTTGCTGCATTGGATTTTGCTTCCTGACCCTTCCCTGTACCTGTCCCACCCTCTTGAACCTCCACTGTCTCTGCCTCCACCAGCCCCTAGGTAGTGCATTCCATGGCTCCACCACCCTCTCAGTGAAGTAGCACCTCCTTTCTCCCTGAATCTTCCCCCTCCAGCTTCCACCCATGCCCTCTAGTGGCCCTTCCTCCTTCCTTTGAAGCACCCTGACTGTTCCTCCCTATTTACCCTCTTCATGTACCTGAAGACCTCTATCATGTCCCCCGGTCCCTTCTCTCTTCCAATGTGTACATATTTAGTTCTTGAGCCTCTCCTCATAGGTTCTGTCCCCAAGCCCCAAATCATTTGGTTGCCCTCCTCTGGACCCTCTCAGGAGGTTAATGTCCCTCTTTAAGTGTGGCCTCCAAACTGCACGCAGTACTCAGGTGCGGCCTCACCAAGCAGTTATACAGAGGGTATCCTCCTCCTTCTGGAGGTGATCCCCTAGTGATGCATCCCAGCATCCTGTTGGCCTTGCTGCTGCCCTCCTACAAGTCTCAGAGTTGTTCATCTTGACATCCACCACCACCCCCAGGTCCCTCTCAGCCATTGAGACATGTATCCCCAGGGTGTACACGGCCTGGGTTTCAGCCCCAGGTGGGTACCTTGCATTTCCCTGCATTGAACCTCAGCTTCCACTTCTAGACCATCTTTCCAGAGCCTCCAGGTCCCCTGCAGGGCCACTCTCCCTCCTCCCCATCCACCACCACCCCAGTTTCGAGTCATCTGCAAAGAGACTCATCTCCTCCTGATTCCTGTCCTTATGTCAGATCGTAGGCGTTGAACAGAAGGGGCCCAAGGACTGATCCTGTGGGACCCACTAATGACCCTCCTTGGGGATGAGACTATCCACCAACTCGACCCTCTGGGTCCGGGTCCTGGAGCCAATTACCTATCCATCTGATCATCTGGTTTCCCACCCCATTTCTCCCAGCTTATCCAACAGGCCCACGTGAGGAACAGAGTCAAATGCCTTGCTGAAGTCTAGAAAGAGGACATCCACTGGTCTACCCAGGTCCAAGGCACTTGTCACCAGTCATAGAACTCCACCAGGTTTGTCTGACACGATTTCCTGGGATGAATCCATGCTGTCTCATCGTCCAGGCACCCTGACTTCCAAATCCAGGTCCCCCAGCCTCTCCTTGACAATGCCCTCCATCACCTTGCCCACCACTGATGTCAGGCTGACAGGCCTGTAGTTCCCGCAGCTCCTTGATTCCCCTTGTGGATAGGCACTACATCGCCACCTTCCAGTCTTGGGGCACCCACCCTGTCCTCAGAGAGATGGTGAAAAGCTCTGCCAGGGGTTTCGCCAGGACATCTGCAAGTTCCTTCAGCACTCTAGGATGTAATTTATCCAGCCCCCATGCTTTCTCCGTCTTAAGGGAGCTGAGGGCTTCCCTCACTCTCTCTGCTGTGATTTCCACTTCTGGTACCTCTTCTCCCTGCTTAGCCCTCCCCCCACCTGCCAGTGATGCCTCCCCCTCTCTCCAGACCTGCCGATCGGTGAGGGTCCCCCTCCTCATTATCTCTGTCTCTCCCCATGTACGATGCAGCATCCCATTTCCTGAGTGAAAACTGAGGTGAAGTACTCATTTAGTACCTCAGCCTGCTCCCCGGGTCTTGTGCCCATCTCTCCCTGATTTAATCCTGCTAATCTGCCCCTTCACCCTTCGGCTTTCCCCAATGTATCTAAAGAACCCTTTTCCTCTCCTAATTTCCCTGGCCAGGTTCTGCTCCTTCCTTGCCTTAGCCCCCTCACCACTCTAGTGGCCCTTCCAGCCATCAGCTCGTACTCCCTCGATCCCTTTCACTCCTTGAGCACTTGAATTTCTTATAGGCTGCTTTCTTTCCCCTCAGACCACCTCCTGGACCTCCCTGGTCCACCAACAGGTTTTTGGGCCACCGCATTTCGCCTTACTCTTCCACAGGTGCTGGTAGCATCCTGCACCCCTCTCCTGATGATTTCCACTTACTATCAGCGTCCATGTCTGACCCAATCCCATCAAATGCTCCCTAAGGATCCTTCCCATTTCCTTAAATCCGCCCCCTGAAGTGAGTTACTTCCGTCTTTGTGCAGCCTTCTACCCCTCCTAGGTCCAGGCAGAACCAGACCGTGGTATGGTCACTCCCACTAATGGGTCCCTTACCTCCAGGCTCCCCAATCTGGTCACTGTCTGCCAGGACCACATCCAGTACCGTGCCTCCCTGGTCGGTTCCCTCACCTGCTGAGTTAGAGCAGCGTCTTGAAGACATCCAACAACCTCTGTTCCTGGTCACAGAGGATGTCATAGTCTTCCAGTCTGTTCTTGGCATGTTTAAGTCCCTAACACCACTACCTTTCCTCTGCCCAGTCTGCAGTGTCTCTAACATCTGCCACCAGACTGTCCTCCAGCTCCTCCGCCAGGGCAGGGGTCTACACCACCCTATTTTTACTCTCTTGCCCTCCTTGTTATCAAGGTGACCCAAATTGCCTCCACGGTTCCCTCCGCCTCCTCTACTCCCTATGCCAATGCAGTTTTTGACTATCATTGCTACCCCTCCTCCCTTCCCTCCCCTGTCCTTCCTGAACATAGTGTAACCCTCCAGGTTCAGGTCCCAGTCATGTCTTGCAGTGGCCCAAGTCTCAGTGACCGCTGCCACATCCACTGCTCCCTCAGTTAACATCGCCTGGAGCTCAGGCATTTTATTGCCCAAGCTCCTGGCATTTAATAGGACTACCTTCCACTATTTCCCTATAGTTCCATTTCCCCTGCTCGTGTTCCCATGGGGATTCTGTTTTCTCCTGGTCTGCACTTTGCCAGTTGGCCTTTTCCTGCAATCCTCCTGGTCCCCAGGGGGGGTGGAGACAGAGTCCCTCCTTTATCGGCACCCCTTGACAGCCGTTTCTCCCATCCCACCCCTTCACAAGTTTAAAACTCCACTTTTCACCAATGAACTCCTCTATTTTCAACTTAAGGATTCCCTCCTCCAAATTGAGATGGAGTCTATCTCTAGCATACAGCTCTTATCCTCCCAGGTCTCCCCAATCCCCATCAACCCTTACCTCTGGCCTCACACACTCCCTGAGCCACTGGTTTATCTCCTAATTTTCCTTTTCTGTTCCCCACTAGCCCTTGGCACTGGCAGGATTTCTGAGAAGGAAACTGTGCATCCTATGTCATGACAGACCCTGGCGAGCTCCCTGAATCTTGCCTGTATCTCTAGCTGCTATTTCCTCAATGTCATCTGTACCCAGGTGGACCAGTATGTCTGTGGAACCCCCACAGTCCTTTGCCAGCTGATATACCTCGTGCTTAGCCCTGTGCACCGTTAGTCCAGGAAGCATCTTGTCTAACTGGCCAGGCTTCTCCCTCCCTATCCCATTTGATACCCCTGATCATAGAATCCCCCAGCAGGAGCACTCTGACTACTCCTTTTCTCCATTCCCCCCTTCCATGTCCCTCATCCTTCTACCGGCCCCTCCACCCAGCTGGCTCCTTGTTCCTCCCCTTTCTGGGTGCCATACCACCCCTCCTTATTTACCATGGCCACCCCTCCCTCCAATCCTATGCCTCTCCTCTCCTGAGTATCCTTCTGTACCTTGTTAATACCCCTCACTGCTCGTAACTGGTCCTTCCTCCCCATCTGCTAAACTAGCCTGACTCATCCTCTTCCTTCCTGTCCCCATTTAGTTCCTCTTGCTACGTCGCTCCCCTGGCCTAAACCCTCAGCTCCCTTTACTGAATCCTCCTTGTACTTCTGGTCCTTCTCCTTTACCTTTCCTCCCAACTGGTCCTTCTCCTTGTGCTTTCCTCCCTCTTCCCCCTGCCCCTCCTGCTCTGATTCACTGCTCCCCCCATTCTCCTGCATTCCAGGTCCCCCCCTGTTCTTCCTGCTATCTGGCCCCTGCCTCCTGCCTCCCACTCCCACACCCTTTCCATCTCTAACCACCTCTGTCGTGGCTACATCACCCCCCTCATCCTTGAGCAGAAGAAGAGAATTGAAGCGGTTACTGAGTATAAGGTCTGATCCACCTCCCCGCCTTGCTTCCTTCTGTCCAGCCCTGGCCATCTGCCTACTTCCCTGAGAATGTTGTCCCTCCGTCCCCCCTTTGTGAGGGTCCCCAGTTACCTGCCTGCTTCCTTGGTAGTGTCCTTTTGGACCCCCTCTGCCAGGGTCCCTATGTGACCCCTGAGTATTCTCCTGCACTCTTTTCCCTATACCCCCACCCCCAGTGCTTGGTGCAACCCTGTGGGAGATTTCCAGCCCCCTTCCCCAACCATACCACCCCCCTACCCCCAGCTTTCTCCTCATCCCCGCAACCTCCTCCCTAAGCTGTGCTAGCTGGTAGCACTACTGGCAACCACCAAAACTTCCAAGCCCAGTCCAGTATCATGGCTGCCCACACCCCTGTGCACCCCACCACCCTCCCAAAGATGCCGGCCCTAATGATGTGTGGTTCCATCCCTTCCAAATAGGTTTCCTTGGTGAGCCACCAGGTTCCCTCAGTCCAAGATACCCTATTGCCTAATCAGGTCACCTACTAATCTTAGAGACAGTCCCACTGTACACCAGTAACTCTGTTACTAGGTGCAGTACAACACATTAAACTTATAAGGAAATGAACAACTCCCTAAGCTCCTCTCCCAGCCTTTAAATCCAACCCCAGTGGCTAGAACTACATGAGCTGCACCAGCAGCCTTTTCCTCCAATTGCAGGGCAGATGTTCCCCTATAAATTTGCAGACTTCTGGGGAGGGAGGGGTGGGGAGGATGGGTCTTGGGCAGACACCTGACAAGAGAGAGTGTATCAGCCCTGTGTCTCCCCTCCAAGCCCTGCAGCTAAAGAACCAGGCCCAAGCAAATCCCACCAAATAGGTTTTAAATCAGAAGAAATAGGCCTCTACCAGTACAGCCTGTTACACAGTGAAACATCCACAAAAAGAGCCCCACTTACAGCCATCAAATCAGTTTACAAACATCCAGCATCCCCAAAAACAATACCCTGCTAGCCCCTTAGGAGTAAGAAAGAAAAGAACTAACCTACCAAGTAAAATCCACAAGAACCCTGTGAAAACAACAGCAGCAGCTACTGTCCTGGAACACAACTGATCCTGTTCCCTTCCAGTTCTTTCTGAGAAGACAAAGCAGCTAGCACCTCAACCTGATTCAGCCCTGCCTCCAGTCAATTGACTAAGTGAGACCTGGCCAAACCATTAACACCCTTCCCCCACTATGAACTAACCTTTACAGCTAATGGAGTCAGCACAAGGAATCAAAATTCAAGTCAAAGCCCCCAAAATATGTTTGCTGCCAAAGGAAACAGGTCTCCAATTTAATCAGCTTCACTAACACCACATCAAAATAGGCTTGAAATTAACAGATATAGGTCTCCAATTCAAATAACCATCTCCAAGCAAATCCCACCAAACAGGTTTTAAATCAGAAGAAATAGACCTCTACCAGCGCAGCCTGTTACAAAGTGAAACATCCACAAAAAGAGCCCCACTTACAGCCACTAAATCAGTTTACAAACATCCAGGATCCCCCAGAACAATACCCTGCTAGCCCCTTAGAAGTAAGAAAGAAAAGAACTAACCTACCAAGTAAAATCCACAAGAACCCTGTGAAAACAACAGCAGCAGCTATTGTCCTGGAACACAACTGATCCTGTCCCCTTCCAGTTCTTTCTGACATCTATGGCATCTGTCTCCACCCTCTTACCTGGATCCTGAAGTGGTTGATCCCCCTTGTAGGCTTAGATTGCCCCCCCAGGTAGGGACAAGGTGGGGGCCCACACACCCCAAGTTTTCCTTGTTTCTTTAGAATCTCCAGTCCATGACAGGTGTTGGGGCAATTGAGGATCTGTACCTTGATTCTTCATCTACTCAGAGCATGGAGAGCCCTTTTTCTGTTTTTCCTTACTGCGTGCCATGCCCCCTAACATCAAGGCACAAGCGCCGACGTCCTTCACGCGGTCCCCCCTGCAAGTTAGCTGGGCCTGCTGTGATTTAGGCCTCCACCTAAGGTCAGCCAAGTGCTGAGCCTCAGCACCCCTCCCTACCAGAGAAGGCGAGCAGTCCTTGGGATGCTCAAGCCTCCTCCCCCTGGCCGGCCCTCTGACTCTTGAGCACACTCCTGAACCCGGCTCATCGGCATCGTAAGTATTAGTGCTACCACTGCACTGGTGGGCTGGCTCAACCAAAGTGTTTGAGTGATTTGATGCTGTGCCAAAACTTTTTGGGATCCCTAAAGTCCTCTGCTTGTTGAAAGTTGAAATAAATGCTTTTGACCTTATTGACAGAAATTTTGCATTTGTTTCTAAGGCATCTATATTTATTTATTTATTTTATTTATTTATTTATTTAGCTTTTGTTGACCGGGTAAGTGCACTAGACAAATCCTGCCTATTTTCAGGCACGACCCGGGGGAGGGCGATACAGATGAATGCCAACTGACCTTGAACCAGATTAAGCAGTTGGTGGTATTTTTACTGAATGAGGGAAATTTGGCCAGGACACCGGGGAAATTCCCCTACTCTTACTTATATGCTAGAACCATCACTAATGTTCACCATTGGGTCAATATGGCAGTATAGCATGGTGGTTTAAGGCTCTGAGCTGCAAACCTGGAGACCTGGGTTTGAATCCCACAGCCGCCACTTGCATACTGTGTGACCCTGAGCAAGTCACTTAACTTCCTTGTGCTCCCAGGTTTCACCTGCAAACAAGCGTTCAGCTTAGTGTGTCTTTCCTGGTAAAACAAAGGTATATATATATATATATATACACATATACATATATTCTTGGAGTCTGTCATTTGTTTTAGCAGAGGACTCACTTGGAGATAAAGAGGACTCACTTAACTCTTATACGCTCATGTAGGCCATGTCCATTTGATCCATTGTGGCCATTTTTAATATGATCCCTGCATCTTGCTGAGCTATTTGTGCTTTCAGTCTGTCTGTCTGTCTGTCTCTCTCATTTTGCCTGTGGTTTGGGCTGCTTTAAAGAGAATATTGTCTACCTTTCCCCCTGCTCTTCTTTAGCTTCCCTGGCTTTTTTCTTCCTCTTTTTTCATAAAGGTTTTTCTTCTTCCTTAGTCACTGACCTGCCCCCATCAGCTCAGACCACCCGGTCCCATCACCCCCCCCTTCTCGAGGACTTACCTTCCCCAGTCATCCCCCACAAATTGATCCTCATGGCAAGGCTGTTGGAGCTGGCCAGGCCCCTCTGGAGCACAATCCAGATTGCTCTGGAGAAGGAACCTAGTCAGTGCTGTGTGGCCTATAACAGCCCTGAGAGCCATCCTGCATGGTCAGGATTTTTCTATCATTGTTTTTGTTCCCTCTGGGACACCCAATGCAAGACACAAATGCATGCACTTACTTCTGCCAGCACGTGCACCCAAGCATCTTGAGTACCTGTACTGCTGGTACTCCCCACTGCGCTACCATCTGGTCTCCACCAGGTGGCAGTCACCAAGTGGGACATCCAGAACCCCCTCTCCAGGGAGAAGAACAGTCCCTCAGATGCTTGATTCTCCCTCCTCTGGTTCACCCCCAATGACCAGAGTCTTACACACAATCCCTGGTCACCAGCATGAAGGGCAGTGGTGATACTGCCAAGCCACTGTGCTGGCTTCCTTCCTCTTCTTTAATTTTAATCTTTCCTGAGAGAGGACAGCCTGTTGCTTTTGGTTAAACTTCTTGGTCAGAGATCCTTACTGCTTGTGAACAGGGACCGAGGGCAAATATAGTCTAAATACAGTTCGCAGTGTGAATCTTTAGACCTCCAACAGCATGTGCAATCAAGATGGAGACAAGGTAGTTCAGTATAAAATTTTCTTTGTAACAGCGAAGTGCTACATTTACTTACTGTAAAGTGGAGAGTGCAGGAGACAGGGAATACTTAGGTAGAAACACCTGCTTCTATAGTTGTCTAGCAATCTGTGACTATTCAAACCATAAAGTAGGTCAGCAAACAAACCAACACTGGGAGAATATGCAGGTCAGAAGGTGATAACTATTGTCACAGAGGCATCTACGAAAACCAATACATGCCACTAAAAGGTCTCCTACAGTTTTCTTGCAGAGGTCAGTGCTCATGCCCAAAGGAGCCTAACACAACTGAACAAAATAAAATATCTGCAATTCAGCAAAAATGAATTATGCAAGAAATGTTTGCCTTTTTCTCCTAAAGCTGCTTGCTGCATGAAGTCTCTTCTGGAGCCCCAACTTTCTCATCCACTCACCACCATACATATTCCATGTCTCCCTATAGGTCAACACTAACCTCAGTTGTTCTGACTCACATCACTCATGAGGTTACCTGAGGTCAAGCTGCTCTTGTGAAGATAAATCATTTACATAACAGATCCCCATCCCACATCCCTTATATAGTCATTTTCATGAGAGGGTATTAGTCTGTTGGCATCTCATGAGTGGTGAAACCTCAGATGGATAATAAAAATAATAATAAAACTTTTTTTTATGGTGCCTTTCCAAAACCAAGGCGCCTAACATAGTTTAAACACATATCAAGATAAGATAAGACTGATATTTCAAGTCAGGCTTTTTCATATTCAATTTACTCAAAAGCTGTTTCGGTGATTTTCTGATAGTTTTATTTATTTTATTTATTTATTTATGTCTTTGGTAACCGGGTAGATGCACTGATCCAGGAGACCATTTTCAGACACAACCTGGGCCACTATAGTGGCAGAGAAACATCATGTATACAACTAGTTCATGCAATAGGTAGTAATGGTAAAAAGTTCAAAATAAACAAAAGTATAAAATGTAAGTTGGGTGACTAAACTAGTAACATTAAAAAATAAATGGCACAACTCACGTGAGACTAGATATCTGACCATGCTCTATGTGGCCAAAACGGGTAAAATTAATTTCTGAGCATACTCAGTGACCAACTTTATTTTTTTTACTCATATTGCCAAAAATTGAACATTTATCTTGGCAAATTATTATAATAGCTAATAGCCTTGTATTTGAATGCTCTTTGACCAAAGGAAAATACAAAACAGAGGAATTGAGAAGACAAATATTTTTTGTGTTCTGGTAAAACGTTTGTTAACACTTCTAGGAAAGATTTCCATTACAGAATAAGGAATAATTCCCAGTGTAATCTTATGCAAGAAAACAGGAGCTTTGTAATTGAAATGATCCTTCAATGAAAGACAATCAAATTCCCTGTAGACAACAAAGTGGTGAATCGATCCACTCATCCCAGTGGCAAATCTATGGACTGAATTACAGTGTATAGTGTATTAAGCCTGTAAAAAAAGTTTCACTAATAGAAAAGTAGAACAGACTTCCATAATCAAGTTTAGACAGCAAGAGACTAGTGGCTAACAATGTTTGTGATTCTGAAATTAAAAACTGATTGATCCTAAACAACATATCAAATATCATGCGAATTGTTTTAATTAAATTATTTACATGAGTATCAAAGATAAAAGAATTGTCTAAATGAACCCCCAGATAACAGAACTTATCAACACTGTTAATCAAATTGCCCAACATATCAAAACTTTAAAAATCCTGAGAAACCTAACTGTTGAGATGTGATAAAAACAATTGATCTTGTTTTTTGTTTTGTTTTGTTTTGTTTTTATAGGATTCAAATGGAATTTATGGAACAGAAATCAAGAATGCATACTAAGGAAATTCTGCTGCAATTTTTTTTGAAACTCAGGTGCATTTATACTGGAACCAAATTAACAGTGCCATCCATATACAAATGAGTTTTATGGAAGAGCAAACTATTGGCATTGTATTATGAACAATGATATTTTCAAAGGAAGTTTCAAGTTTTGTTTTAATCATGATAACTATAAGGAGGTGTATAAGATCCATATGTAAAAGAGCTTACATCTTAACCTTATATATATGGAAAAAAATCACTGACAAAGGATACATCTGTACTATAGAAAGATTGGGGAATAAGGGAGGTTGAGAAAGAGTGGGGGCATGAAGGGTCTATAATTCCAAATTCTATTGAAAAGTAAATAAGGGTGTGATAACTTAATAACTTAAAAATAAATGCTGCATATCTCACATCAGGATACATATAAACTTGTTGACCATCATGCAGCAATGGACCCTGCCTCTCTGCCAGCTGTAGAAGCCAATCTCTCATTTCCAAAACATCAGTGACCACAAGGGGAGTGTGTGATTCATTAGAGACCTGCTTATGCCCATGTAGCATGATACAGTAAGACTTCTGCAGTCCAAAGGTGCTGTCCTCTTCCTCTGACAACAAACTTTCCTTTAGTTAGGCATCCAAAAACATAAGGGTATGTTCTCCCACTACACCCTATAAAAAAACAGTTATCTGAACATTTGCGTATCAAGCCTGATTCTCAAGAATCTCAAGTCTCATCCAGAGATGCTAATTTGCTTTAGCCAGCATGTCAATGGCACTTGTGGAAGACACCAACTGCATTTTAACTTCAATGATTTCTTGATTGATTACTGTATAACAGGAAATATTCACTGACTTTTTATTTTCACTATATTCACTGGTTCCATATTAGAGTGAAAACAAAAAGACAGTGAATATTAGGTAGATCGCTATATATAGCAGCACTAGTGTTCCACCAATGAAAATAAGAGGAAGTGAACATGTGGGGGTGTGCTTGGAGCGCTAAATATAAAGGGTATGAATTAAACTGCTACACAGTATGTCCACAGTAGACTCCACCACTACAATTTGACTGTTGAAGCCATCCACATTTCCATTTAAATCCATAACAGATGTAATAAGCCTTTAGAGCTTCAAAGACAAAGTCTGTAAAGTGTCATCCGAGGTTGCAAGTGAGGCCTCTGCTCCCACCCATGAGATCCGAGCTCCTCCATCAGTTTACCATTTTGAGATATCAGCTCCCACTCAGTTCTTTTGAGTTTTTTCTATCTTGTGCTCAAAGTTTAGCTCTTTTTTTACCTATACAAAAATAGAATGTCTCAGTTCAGAAAAATAACTGTATATTTTAAGTTAATTTAGTTATCTGGAACTGTTGCTCTGCTTGGGCACCTATCGTGATCTGAAAATCATTAGTTGGAATGTGAGTAGTCTCCAGAGCCTGATTAAAGAAGAAAGGTCCTGGCATGTCTAAATTATTTGGGCTGTGGTATTGCTTTGCTTCAGGAAACCCACATTAGTCCTGGTAAAGTAGGGAAACTTTAGTGCCAATGGGTGGGTAAGGAATATCTCGGTGATACAGCTCTAATAAGTTGGGATTGACAAGTCTCTGTTCTCACAGCCTTCCTACCTCAATCAGTAGGTCCCTTTCAGATAAGATGGATGATTTGTTTATTAAGAAGTGATACTACAAGGTACCCATATGATTTGGAGCATTATTTATCCTTCTTTTGAGAGGTCAAAGACTGGATATGGACCAGTCTAGGCATACCATTTATTGGTGGAAACTTCATTGTTGTCAATAAGGCTTTAGATTGTTGTGCTAGGAACCAGGCCCCCCAATCTAGAGCTGCCTATCATTTTGTGTCTGTGTGTGTGTGTGTGTGTATGTGTGCTCGGGCGCGCTTATGACAGGGTTGAATAAGACCCTGTCCCAGTTTTTATGGAGAGTTTGAATGTGGGGATCTGTTCTTTTCTTTCCTTTCCTGTCTCTTATCTGTCTGGTTGTGCAACCAAATTTTCTCATGAGACCTAGGACTTGATCACCCCGATGGTCTTGCAATTCTTTGCCTCTCGCTATCTCTGTACCCTCACTTGCTGTTCAGTATTTTCCTCCCTTGCATATCTGCTGGTATAAAATTTATGCAAATCATTATGGGGAAATGTACCTGCTATTGGGATCCCTTTGTCTAGAAATTATAGTGTTACTGATGAAATGTGTATAATTATAGTTTGAGATTATTGCAAAAAGCTATTGAGAACTCAGGGGTTAACCTGAGAGTAGTTTTTAAGCCCTTTTTCAGAAGCTGTGGAGAAGGGGCCTCAGTTCTGGGACATTGTGTTCTTGCTGCACCTGTCTGAAACTTACAAGAACATTTTAGAAAAAAACAGGATGCTTGTTGGAGGGGTTGTAAAGACTTATAAGAGAGAGCTGCAATGATTTGGGAGACACACAGAGATTGAAGGAAAACTCAGATGGATCTTCTCTGTTTATTCTGCCTTTGTAAATAATTATTCTGAACAATTAAATTTTTTTTATGTTACTGCTAGTACTAATAAACACTTTTTGTGAATTCTACAATTGCTCCTGGTCTTTCCTATGCTTCCTGACCTGTGTCTCTGTGACAGATGGTGTAAGCCTAAGTGGGATTTATGCCGTGCATACTCTTTTTTTTATACTTAGTTTATTGAAAGTTTCACATGGTAACAACAGTTTACAGTCTCTCAGTATTTCCTTATAAAACATAGTTTACTTTGTTACTCTATTCTCATCACTTTTAATACAGGTTGTTTAAAGTGCATAAATCACATAACCCTTAAAACATATTCTACTAAAATAAAAAAACAGAATCATCCTAGATAACAAACTAAACCTGGGCTATATAGCTGAAAATATATGATTATCACACAGTTACTTTCTATGTATTGACTGGGTTAATCCTAGAGTCTAGGGGGTGTAGGGAAAGGGGGGCCCAGGAGACAGAACTGTGTGAGGCCCTCTGGAGTCGCAGAGGCTCTGCACCCCTATGACTACCCAAGAGGGCAAGTGTACCTACTCACTGTTATGGAGAAGTTCCCACCTGGATAATCTTTGAACCGATAGCTCGGGTCCATTGTTTATGGAGAAGGTCATTTGTTCAAGCTGTTGTATGTGATAAATTGTTGCTGACCACTCCTCAATAGTAGGCAATACTTTCTGAAGCCATCTCCGTGTCACTACCTTATATGCTGCCACCAAACATATAGACCATAAATAAATAGAATCCTTGCCTAGGAGGTCATCAGGTGGGTGTCCTAGCATTAACTGGGCCAGGGAGGGAGGGAGGTTGAGATAGGGAGAAGAGGTGTGTTATCTGGTTTATAAGTTCAGACCAAAAATTCTGGAGGGCTGGACAGTCTATGAATATGTGCAATTGATTTGTGGCCTGATTCCCACATTCTCTCCAGCAGGCAGAAGGTGCTCCTGGTGTTCATTTGGCCACTAACATGGGTACCAAGAAAAATCTTACCCAGGTCTTCCAAGTAAATTATCTCCAGATAGGACAGGAAGTGGAGGACCAAGTGATCTGCCATATCATTATCCAAGAGCCTCTGAGAATGTTGTGGATAGTTCCCTTTCCCACCTCCCCTTCAGCCTCTCAGCATGGTGGGAGAGGAGGCATATCAGGGATGCATACAAAATAGAGATTGCCCGCTCCCCCATCTCAGAGGACCAAATCTGGACATAAGGGAGATCCTCCGGAAACTGTTGCATTCTTAAATTTTTATTTTGCAATTGTTTACTGATATCGTTTCTAAGTTGATAATAGTATAATCTGTCCCTCTCAGTCCATGCATAAGCTTTCTGGCCTTCCTCAAAGGTGAAGACTGAACTGCACCTTAACAACTGCCAGGGGGCCAGAAGGTCCTGGGCCACCTGTCTGTGGAACCAGTTACCTTGTTGTGCTGGTGTAAACTGGGAATTAAACTGGAACCACTCATATCTCCACATTTGTGGTTGGAGCACGTTGGTTCTGGTACCCCATCCCCATCCCTCTAATATTGTAGCACAGCTATTTGGTAACAGGTTTAATACTTGGTTAAAAAGTGTGGGGCTAAATAAACAAGTAGGGGGAGGGGCCAGGGACTTCCTAGCCAAATCTATGGATTTCCAGTAAGCCCAGTACCCCATGTGGCCCCACAAGAGTGCCAAGTGCATTTGGGAAGCCATCTAGTAATGTGCAAGGGAGGGCAGAGCAATCCCACCCCTATTATTGGGGAGGTGGAGGAGCTGCAAACCAATTCTCGGTTTCTTATTATTCCAAAGAAAAAGGGAGAACATCCATTGCAAGCTTAATAACTCCTTGATTGTAATTTGACATGGGACACATTGAAACAAGTAGAGCAGGTGTGGAAGGACATTCATTTTCAGTGATAAATCATGAGAATAAAATGAAAGGCGCATAATAGCCCACCTTCTTATGTCCTGTTTTAGACTGCTGATCAGAGAGAGGTAGTTGCAAGCATGAAGTTGCCTCAAGTCCCATGGAATTGTGATCCCTAGGTACTTAAGGGACTGTTGGTCCCACTTCATAATAAATATTAACTGGGTTGCAATGGAAGGATCATAGTTTACAGTTAAGGTCTCTGTTTTATTTGTATTGATGGTATAACCAGAGAGTTGAGAAAAAAGAGACAACCCCCTAAAGAAGTGTGGGAGAGATTTCTCAGGTTCAGACAAGTATATTAGAACATCATCAGCAAATAAAGCTATTTTATGTTCTACTTCAGCTAGGGTAATTCCTTTGATCACAGGGGCTAATCTGATGTATTGGGCTACAGGTTCAATGTTAAATGCAAAAAGGAGAGAGGAGAGGGGACATCCCTGACGTGTACCCCTCCTAAGAGGAAAAACACTGTGCATACTCTAAGCCAGGAGTTCTGTGCATGGGTACTGGACCTAGTACCAGGGAAGCATAGAGAAAGGTATGGATTCTGCAGCAGCATGTACAGGAGTGGTTACCAGGAGAATGGCAGCCAAACTAGCAGAGACAGAAGTCCAAGCTGAGATTGTACAGCCAGCACAAGTTATGGAAAAAGAACAGGCAGTGACAGAACCTGAAATCCTGATGGACTTTTTCAAATGGTGGGCTATACAACAAAAAAAGACAGAGAAACAGAGAAGAAAGGAGATGCAGCAACAGGAGCAACAAAGAAAAGAAGAGATGCAGTGACAGGAGCAGTGCTGGCTGGATGCCTTGCAAGCTATCAAAGCAGAAGGATCTGGCACTGGTCCAGCAGAGCAACAAGGTACAAGCAACTTAAAAGACATTAAACTTACAAAATTGTGTCCCTCAAATGATATCGAGGCATACCTGACAACTTTTGAAAGAGTTGCCACAGCCTGCCAATGGCCAAAGCAGCAATGGACAATCAGACTGGTACCCTACCTGACAGGTAAAGCCCAACTTGCCTACTGCAGTATGGACACTGCACAGTCAGAAAACTATGATCTTGTGAAAAAAGAAATCCTGAAAAGATACGACATCTCAGGAGAGACCTACAGGCAAAGATTCCAGTCCCTGAAGTACAACGCATTCGATAATCTTCGAAAAGACTTCACCTGACTCAGAGAGCTCCTTATTAAATGGCTCCAACCAGAGGACAAAACAGTCCCACAGATCATCGATACATTTGCAACAGAGCAATTCATCAACATCCTGCCTACAGATGTGCAGCACTGGGTGAAAGAACATCGAGCAGAAAGTGGAGAAAAGGCTGTTTCTTTGGCCGAGGATTACCAAATGGCCAGACATACACCACAGCAGCGAGGTAACAGCCAAATACCGATAAGACCCTCTTTTTCCCATTTAAACTCAAAGTCTGATAAAAACTCTGGTGGGGGTAACAAATCTGCCCCCAAAGACTTTATTTGTTATAACAAGCCAGGCCATATTGCAAGAAACTGCCATAGTAAGGAGAGTGGCACTGGAGCAGATTTGTCCTTAGCAAATTGGAGCAAGTACTTAACAGATGTGAAGGTGGGGGATAAGACTGTAAAGGGACTCATTGATTCAGTGAGCAGACAGACCCTAGTGCATGTTGAAATGCTGGGAAAACACAGTGCAAAAGGACCAGGTATTGGTGTCATCTGCATCCACAGGGACACTCGATAGTATTGCACCACCCAAGTGACTCTGACCATTAAGGGTGTGTCGCACAAAATGAAAGTGGGAGTAGTACCTAAGTTACCTGTACCTGTGATTATTGGAAATGACTGTCCAGGATTTACTGAGTTAATCTCAGAGGAACTGAACCCTGCAGTTTCATCAGCAGTGGTAACAAGAGCTCAGGCAAAGAAAATCTCAAATGGTGGGGACACTTTTCCTTTCAGTGACTTTGATTCGGAATTTTCTAAGAACAGCTCCAAGATCCAGAAGTCCAGGAAAGAAAGAAGACTTCTGAAACAACAGTGACAACAAAAGACTGATGAACATAACGGGTTAAAATATGAAAATGCTGAAGCTAAACTGATAACTGATTGTGATTTTGTTTCAAAGCAAGCTAACAATGTTTCTCTCCAGGGTTATTTTTAGCAGCTAGGGGTGAAACTAAAACAGGATGAACCAATGTTTAAAAAATGTAATGAATTACTGTACAGAGTTTGGGTTAAACCTCAGACACAGGAACAGACAGAACAATTGGTTATACCACAAAAGTATAGAACAGAGTTGTTACAGATAGCACATGACAGTCCTATGGCTGGTCACTCAGGGAGGGATCGCACCCTTGCCAAATTGTTGTATAGGTTTTACTGGCCTGGAATTCATGAAGATGTTGCTACCTACTATAATTCCTGTGCTGAGTGTCAGAAAGTAGCCCCAGTCACTAGAAAAGACAAAGTGCCCCTGGTGCCCCTACCCTTGATAGATGTGCCTTTTGAGAGAATTGCAATGGATGTGGTTGGTCCTTTAGACAAAAGTAAAAAGGGTAATACATTTATCCTGGTAGTATGCAACTATGCTACTCGATAACCAGAAGCAGTTCCAATGCGTACTGTCACAGCTTCAAAAGTGGCAGCAGAGAGACTTCCGGTCTGGTCAACTTCCTGTATGGCAGCTTAGCTTAGCTTCTTAGCTCCACTACAACCCGACCTAAATCCGTTGTAATCAAGTAAAAAGAAAACCCATCCTGTCATACAAACGCAGAATAATGGACTACCTGATGCCAGCCAAACACAAAATGAAGGAAAATTGTTCAGGCGGGGCGAACAAACAACAGAAAACGCTGACAGAGTTAGGCCCATGAGTGATGGCGCAGCTAACAATGGAAACACAGCATGATGATGCGGAGGGGGTAAGCCAAGGAGAGGAGGATTATACGATAACATCTAAACAACTATGCTCTACCCTAAAGCAAATGAATGAAACTTTATTACGCCTGGATAAAAATGTCTCAAGCCAAAAACAAGATATACTGGACTTAGCACAAAGGACAACAAATTTAGAGACTGTGATGTCAGATTATACCCACACGACAGATGCCCATAATACTGCACTGCTCGACCTTCACCAGAGGGCAAATAAATTAGAGCAAAAGCTGGAGGAACTTGAAAATAAAACCGCCGCAATAATATTAGCATCCATGGTTTACCAGAAGGTTCAGAGTCCAAAAACATGGTGGAATTCATGAGTTCCTTTTTACATGAGAACCTGAACCTCCCACAGGAGAAAGAACTAAATATAATTCAGGCCCACAGATCCTTAATCCCTCACCCTAGGGACTTGAAGGCAAGACCATGCTTCATAGTGATAGCTTTTCTAGACTACAGGGTAAAAGAAGATGTTTTAATGTTAGCCTGGGGGAAAAAGGAAATTCACTTTGGAGATGTCCGTTTGTACTTCGATCAGGACTATACCCCACAACTGTTAAACAAACGAAGGCAGGTCTTAGCAGTTGTGAAGTTATTCAACAGAAGAACCATAAGGCTTTTGTGGAATACCCTGCTAGGTAAAGAATAATGAAGAAAAGGCAATTCATTTTCAAGAGCTAGAAGCAGCAGAGGAGTGTCTACATACTTTAGAAATCAGCATACCACGTTTACCTGCAGAACAAAATCGGAGACAACTACAAAATAATAATTGGTCAGTTGTTGCCCCCAAAGGTCAAGGGACGAGGGAGAAGGGGGACACTTCCACGCTGTGGAACAAGATTGGCGCAAAGAGACACATGGACAGGAGTTCAGAGCAACAGGGGATTCGAGAGGAGAGGGGCGCTCTGACTTCGCAGCTGCAAGATAGGATAGAAGAGGAAGGAGGCACCTGAAATGGCAGTCGTTTTCTGGGGCTTGAGCATTCGAGATCTGGTGGTGGACTTGGTCTTTTAGGACTGTAATGGCAGGTGCTGATGAAGCTAAAAGGAACTCTTTTTTGTTTTCCTTTTTCTATGAAACTGTTGCAGATCAAATGTACCATTTGGGTTGACTGTATTCAAAAACTGAGAATGTTCTAACAAATGGATATATATTGGGATGGGATGGGGGAGAGCGATCGGTGTTGGGGGGCGCTGCTGGGGCTCTCGCCCCTGGGAGGCTGGTGACTGAAGCACGTTGGTGCAAGCAACTAGGGGCCAAATAACTTTGGGAGACCAACGTTACAGCAGGGAGTGATGTGCTCAGAGGGGTGTGAGCCTTAATTTATGACCACAATTCTTGCTTGGAGGTTCAGGGGCTAAATAGACCATGCAGAAGCCTAAATACAAAAAGAAAAAAACTAAAAACATAAGGAATGGGCTGGTTTGCACTGAGGGCCTGACAGCTCTCAGGATGACTGAAACCCACCGAACCAGATACCAGGCTTATTTCTGCACGGCCGGCCCATACGAGGAAGGCCCATTCGTATGATTGGTACACTCTCCCTAGCATGAATAAAGGAATGTAAAGGGTCTCTTTGGATGGTATGTGGATACTGGCCCCAGCTGCTACGGCCTATCATGCGGATGACGCGAGGCTTGCCCGGGGGGGCACTCAGTGGTGTCACTTAGGCACTGTCCTGCTTTTCTAACCCATACCCATATAAGGTGAAAGAGTATATGCAGTCCAAAACAGGTCGAAGGTTGTCTGCCAAAGGGATAAGAGACCAAGCAAAAACGGTGGTGTGTTGCGCTTTGTTTTTTAATTTTCTTTGACCCCACCTACTGTGTTGACACCTTTAAGTTGCTAAATTGTGGGGTTCTAACTTTCTAACAACTTCTTTTTATCGCAACACATTAAAGGTCAAGGGAGAGGCCTCCACCCCCCTCCCCTTGATAGTTCTGCAGAGCTGAGTAACCCAATAGGGTGACTCCAGGTGAGGGCTTCTGGCACAGGGCAAACGTACCTCACCTTACTCTCCACTTTCATTTAAGACCTACAGGAAAGAGGTGTGAGGGTAACCAAAGATTCTTTACCATGAATCTCCTACCTTGGAAGTCAGCTATCTTTTGTTTAAAATGTTGGATAGAAGCCATGTTGGCTGACAATGTTAATGAAAATGTCAAGGATTTAATTTTATTGTACCAGGTAACTCTTATCATCCTAATTGTATCATTGGTGCTCATATTAATGACTTTAGCCAGTTTGGGAGATAGCTTAATAAGGCACTCAGGTAACGGCTTTATGGAAGCCAGTCTGTATCTCATTTACAGGAGATGATGGTGGGACGGGCTCGCTGTTCTGTTCTTTTAATGTGAATGCCTCACCAACCCTGTTAAGCATGTAGAAGGTTATGAGTTTTGTAAAAAAACTACAACTGACTTTATCTTTTTACAAGAAACACACTTGTCAAAGCAAGAACATGCCAAACTGCTGAAATTTGGTTTCGGAGACATGGTGGCATCTTCATATAAAAAAGGTAGAAGAAGGGGGATGGTGATTCTGGTGCCAGCCAAAACTCATTTTGAAAAGATGGATATTTTGGCAGATAAAGAAGGTTGCTACGCTCTGATGAAAGGCAGATTGGGGGGAGTGATGGTCACCTTGGCCTCTGTGTATTTCCAACCGGGTTCTAGATATCAAGAATATAGGACCTTTCTGACCACCCTTTTAAGTTGTGCCAAGGGCACCATAATATGTGGGGGGGATCTTAATTTGGCACTGAACCCTGCTTTAGATACTACTTCACAAATACCGAGAGCAATACATGGAACAGCGAGGAAGGTGTAGAAATTGGTGAGGGAACTGGGTTTCCAAGATGTATGGAGGTATTTTAATGGGAAAGGGAGGAACTACACTTTTTTCTCGGCTGCACATCAGATGTATTCCTGGCTAGATTATTTTTTGGTGCCTGGGGAAGATATGTACAGAGTGAAGGAGAGTTGGGTGGCAGACTTAGGTCTATCTGACCATGCTCCTCTTTTCATGAGGACTGATATAGGAGAGGTTAGGAGAAATACATTTTGGCGTCTCAACCTATCATTGCTGAATGATCAGGAGGTTAAGGAGAGCATTAAGGAAACATTTGATAACTATATGGCTGAGAATTCACCTCAAGATACTTCTCAGGCAATAAGGTGGGATGCTGCAAAAGCAGTTTTGAGGGGGAAATTCATTTCTATAGCATCTAAAAAGAAAAAGGATAGGGAGGCTAAGAAGCTAAGGTCATCCATACAAATTAAGAACTTGGAAGATCTCCAGAAAGGTAAAATAGACAAAACAAGGACTAAGCAGCTGAAGATACTTAAAAAAGAATTGAAGGACATCTTAGACTGTCAGGTCGAACAAAAGCTGTGTTTTTTAAAACAACAATATTATGAGGGAGGACCGAGGTCATTGAAATTACTGGCTAGCTGGCTTCATGCCCAGAGGGCTAAAGCCACAATAACATCAATATGGCACCCACAGAGAAAAGAAATGGTCCATGGGGTGAGGGAGATAACAGACGCCTTTAAATTATTTTATGGTAAGCTATATACACCAGATAAGACACCATGTATACAAAGAGTACAAGCTTTTTTGGAGGGACTAACGATACCAGGGCTATCAGAGGAACAGGGGAGGTCATTACTAACCCCTATTATGGAATCGGAGGTGACCTCAGAAATCTCAAGACTGAAAGGGGGTAAATGCCCGGGTTCAGACGGATTACCATCAGAGTTCTATAAGACATTTAGAGGGTTGGTACTCCCAGGCCTTTTGGGTCTATACAAAGCTGTTCTTAATAAGGATGAGCAAATACCCCCCCTCATGGGATAGGGCTGTGATCTCAGTGCTCCCCAAACTGGGAAAGGACCTTACTAAATGCTCCTTGTATCGACCAATTTCCTTACTAAACACGGACTATAAAATGTTTATGTCCATCTTAGCTAAAAGAATACAACAATACCTCCCTGGTCTCATTGGTATGGACCAGGCCGGCTTTGTCCCTGAACATCAAGCTCAAGATAACCTGAGAAGAACATCTCATGTTATAGATAAGATTAACTATACAAGGACCCCTTCCCTCCTTATGAGCCTAGATGCTGAAAAGGCATTTGATAAAGTCTCTTGGGCCTTTCTAGGCCAGGTCCTTTCTCAGTTTGGTTTCCCTCAGCAATTCGTGACGGCTCTGTTTAAAATATATAAGTCCCCTTCAGCTTTTATACATGCAAATGGTCATGTTTCAGAAGCAGTCCACTTAGGAAGAGGAACGAGACAGGGATGTCCTCTCTCGCCACTGCTATTCGCTCTTTATATAGAGCCCCTGGCCCAGAATATAAGACAGAATGGAGGGGTTAAGGGAATTTCAATGGGGGGTGAAGAGCAGAAATTAGCTTTATATGCTGATGATGTCCTACTGTATTTGTCAGACCCGATAGTTCACTACCAGAGGTGTTTGGACAGATAGAGGCCTATGCCTCACTTTCAGGCTTTACACTGAACAGGAGTAAGACTGAGGTCCTTAGTTTTTTCTACACCCCATCTGTTGAAATTAAGTAGAGATACCCAATGAAATGGGACATGGAAACTATCAAGTACTTGGGAATCAAGATCAGTAAAAACACAGCCAACCTATTCAATTTAAATTATCCCCCACTAGTGCAACAATTAAAGGTAGATTTCAGAAGATGGACATTGCTCCCCCTAACTTTACATGCAAGAAATCAAGCATTAAAACTGAATGCCTTGCCCAGGCTGCTTTATTTATTTCAATGTGTCTCTTGCGTTGTTTCCCAGAGGGATCTTGAATCCTGGCAAAAGATGTTTATAAGCTTTTTGTGGGGAGCAATGCGACCAAGGGTTAAAAAAAAACTTTTATTTCTCCCCAAAAACAAAGGGGGTCTGGCTTTTCCCCACTTGCAGGGATACTGGATAGCGTCCCAAATGAGGATCGCATTATTGTGGAGCAACCAGGCGTACACATCCCACTGGAAGAGGCTTGACCTGGCGGAAGTTAGAGAGGTCACCCTACAGGCGGCCCTTTTTGCAGAGGGGAGGGTTCAGGAAACTATGACTTATTCAGGGACAGCAGCAGTTTTAGAGGGTTGGAGAAGGGGCATTAGTAGAGGTAACACCAAAAGACAATTATGGAAATACACATGGTGGGCCTTTGACCTCAATTTTGCACCAGCAAAACTGGACAACTGGTTCCTGAGACAGGCAAGAAAAGGATTTCAGGCACCATATCAGCTTTTTCATGGCTCCTCCCTAACATCCTTTGAGATGATACAGTTAAAATTTGGTATTGCCTCACAAGATAGATTAAGATACTACCAGTTAAGGGACTATATAAATGATCAGCTGGGCAAAGGAAATGAGGTGAGGGACCAGGAGGGGGGGAACTACCATTCCAACAGATTTGGACTGCAACTAATGCAAGGCACATGATCTCCATGTTATATAAAAATTTTTTAAATGACCTTAGTATCTCCTCACAGTATATTAAGGAAAGATGGGAGAGGGACATGAACATATCTATTACAGACCAACAATGGTCCCAGGTGTGGAGGAGCACTTGGGGTACCACGTCCTCCCCATTGTGGAAGGAATTCGGTTGGAAGGTGAGGACCCAGTTTTTCCTGGTTCCTGTACAGCTGGGTCACTCCATCCCGGGAATAGGCTCAGAGTGTTGGGGGCAATGTGGAGAGGGTAGTGCTTCCCAGGCACATATCTTTTGGGCCTGCCCGGAGATTGTCTCATTCTGGGAGGGTGTCAGGTGACACATTTCTAGAATATTTGAGGTCCAGACACCTTTGGGACCTGGACATATGGTGTTAGGTATTGTCCCACAAGAAATAAAAGGGAGAGAGACAAGGTATTTGTGGTCAATACTTGTAATTTCTGCTTTGAAATCTATTACCAAGAGGTGTCGAGAGAGAGACAGCCCAGATCTGAGGGAGTGGGCTAAATTAATAGAAAATATAATGGAAATAGAGAAAATCACCTTTTCTCTCAGGTAACTAAACCAGGAATACCAGAATAGATGGACAAGATGGCTTCTATATGAGAGGAAAGGAAGAATGGCAGACCCATTAGAGAGATGAGACTGGAAATCTTGACCCCAAAAGAATGAACAGAAGTAATGAAATAAGTCTGGAGGGAACAAGAGAGGAACAGTGGTTAGGGGCGGAGGGAAAACTTGACCATGTGAAGGGGAGTGGTTTCCCCACAAGAACCTGGCGTTTTTGCAAGACTGTAAGGATGATGGAGCGTTACGTTAAGTAATAACCTGGTAATTAGTTATTGTTAATGGTTACTAGAAAAACAAAAAGTAAGATGTACCTAGATATTTTAATATTATAACACAGAGAGGAATGATGAGATATTATTTGTTTATGGATTTCTAGTTTGTCATCCTACCTAAAGATGTATTAACTGTGTAAAACATATGTACATTGGGATGTGCTTGGAAACTGTGAACTACAATAAAATGAGTATAAAAAAAAAAGTGGTAGCAGAGCTTGAAAAAATTTTCAGCAGAATGGGCATACCTAAAGAAATTATTACTGATCAGGGTAGTAATCTTGGTGCTGCATTACTTAAGGAGCTGTATAGATTACTAGGTATCACTGCCATAAGAACCTCCCCCATCACCTCAGACAGACAGTCTTGTTGAGCATTTTAACCAAACCCTAAAACTCATGTTAAAAAGGTTTGTAAAAGGGGAAGGGAAAGACTGGGACCAATACTTGCCTTACCTACTTTTTGCTTACAGAGAAGTGTAACAGGCATCAACAGGGTTTTCAACATTTGAAATGCTGTATGGTAGGCAGCCAAGAGGGCCACTGAATGTGATAAAAGAAATGTGGGAAGCTAACCCCACTCAGAAACAATCTATAACGTCTTATACATGTGCCCCAAGAAAGAAGCTGACAAAATACATTGAAATTGCCCATAGTAATCAGGAAGAGGCCCAAAACCAGTAGAAGGTATATCATGACCATAGGGTAAAAGAAAAGGTTTTTGAGCCAGGTGAAAAGATTTTGCTACTATTCCCTATAACAGAAAATAAACTGTTAATGAAGTGGCAAAGGCCTTATAGAGTCCTTAGACATACTGGCACCATTAACTATGAGATTGAGACCCCTGACAGGAAAAATCCTACTAAGACATAACATGCTAACCTCCTCAAGAAATGGGTTGAAAAAACACCAAAAGCTGTTATGCTGGTGCTGTAAAGGTGAATGTTTTCTTAACCCCCCAAACAAACCACAAAAATTCGTAACTTGCTAAAGACATTTAACAGTACTTTTACCACAGTACCAGGCCAAGCAAAAGGGGTCGCGCACATAATAGTGACAAGGAATGCTCGCCCTATTAAGCAAAAGACATACAGGTTACCAGGGCGGTTAAGAGCTGATGTGGTTAAGGAAATACAAAAAATGAAAGAATTTGGTATCATAGAAGACTTGAGAGGTGCTTGGTCATCTCCAACAGCAACTGTAAACAAAAAAGAAGGGGTGTTAGAATCTGCCTTGATTTTAGGAAACTTAATAAAGTGTCAGAATTTGACAGTTATCCTATGCCCAGAATCAGTGATTTGGTGGACAGACTGGGAAGTGCAAAGTATATCAGTACCCTCGATCTCACCAAGGGTTACTGGCAAATACCTTTAGCTAAAGAATTCAGAGACAAAACTGCATTTGCCACTCCTGTCAGATTCTGTCAGTTCACCACCATGCCATTTGGATTACATGGTGCGCCAGCTACATTCCAGCGGTACATGGATGTAATTTTATCACCTCACACTGGTTATTGTGCTGCGTACCTGGATGGTGTTGTGGTGTACAGTCCAGACTGGAAAAGCCACCTGGAACACCTACGAGCAGTTATCCAAGTTATCAAAAATGCAGGTCTGACTATTAATCCTACCAAATGAGCATTGGGCATGCAGGAAACCAGATATTTGGGTTATGTGTTGGGAAATGGAGAAGTTAAGCCAGAAATTTCTAAAATGGAAGCTGTAGCTAACAGCCCTGTCCCTAAATCAAAGAAACATGTCAGGTCATTTTTAGGGCTGGCTGGTTGTTATTGGAAATTTGTTACCAACATTGCTAAGTCAGCTACTCCATTCACCGAACTCATAAAAAATGACACTCAAATAATCTGACATGGACCTCAGAGTGTGATGAAGCTTTTCAAGCCATTAAAGCTGCATTATGTTCTGCCTGTTTCAAAAACCTCAGATTTTGAGAAACCATTTTTGTTACAAACAGATGCATCAGAGGCAGGCCTAGGTGCAGTCCTGAGTTAAAATATAGATGGGATGGAACATCCTATTCTGTACATAAGTAGGAAGTTGCATGACAGAGAGAAAAGGTACTCCATCATTGAAAAAGAATGTTTAGCAGCAAAGTGGGCCATGAAGTCCCTTATGTTTTATTTGCTAGGAACTGACTTTGTACTTATAACAGATCACAATCCTCTCTGTTGGCTTAACCAAATGAAAGATAAAAAAATCCAGATTCACAAGGTGGTACCTGGCACTACAGCCATTTAAATTCAAGGTGATATACAAATCTGGTAAAGAGAATAGCAATCCTGATTTTCTGTCAAGCTATGGATCAGGAACTGAGGGTTCTGAAGGTTGAAAAACAAATATATGAGTTTAAACTTTACTGCTTACTGTACCGTTATAGAAAAAAAGGATACTGCACATATGCTTAATTTCTGAAAGTTAGAAGCTAATGATAGATAGATAACATTTTTGTTTTTATCCAGGAGACATAATTTAGGGACAACACCCTGTTTACAAATCATGCTCTGTACAAATGACATAAAAGGCTTCAATCATGACATTCAATTGAACGTCCATTTGACATGTTTAACATAGACAAAGTATATATATTATATATATATGAAGTGCATGCAAAGGGGGAAACACTGATGTGGTTATGTACTCAACACTTACATCCTGTATGATAAAAATTGATCATCTCCTGCTGAAATGCTCTGTCAGTAGTTTTTCGTTTAATAAAAATAGGAATCCCATCCATGTCCATGCTAAGTTAATAATTAAAGTTAGTTCACCAAATCTATTCTTACTCTGGGTCAACTAATATCAAGGGAGGAGTTTCTCAAGCTACAGTATGTTAATTGTCTCTATAGTTTGTAGTTATTAAGGACTTTAGTGGATGAGTATGATCTGCTTTCATTAATTTATAACACCATGTTGACCACTGTATCTCTCTTTTTAGTTCAGGACCACCAATTTTAATTTGTCTATTCTCTACTAACATTTCTAAAGTTAGTAGAGAATTACTAGAAAGTTTTGGAAACCTGTTTTTGTAAAACAGGTTCCCTCTTAAGGACGGGGGTATGGTTGAATTAGACCCTGTCCCAGTTGTTATAGAGAGTTTGAATGCAGGGATCTGTTCTGTTCTTTCCTGTCTCTTGTCTGTCTGGTTGCACAACCAAATTGTCTTGTGAGACCTAGAACTTGATCACCCCAATGGTTTTGCAATTCTCTGCCTCTCGCTATCTCTCTACCCTCACTTGCTGTTCTGTCTTTTCCTCCCTTGCATATCTGCTGGTATAAAAATGTATGTAAATCATTATGGGTAAATGTAACTGATATTGGGATCCCTTTGTTTAGAAATTATACAGTGTTACTGTTGAAATGTATATAATTATAGTTTGATATGAATTGCAAAAAGCTATTGGGAACTCAAGGGGTTAACCTGAGAGCAGTTTGTAAGCCCTTTTTCAGAAGCTGTGGAGAAGGGGCCTCAGTTCTGGGACATTATGTTCTTGCTGCACCTGCCTGAAACTTACAAGAACATTTTGGAAAAAAACAGAATGCTTGTTGGGAGGGCAGGTTGCAAAGACTTATAAGAGAGAGCTGCAATGATTTGGAAGACACACACAGATTGAAGGAAAACTCAGATGGGTTTTCTCTGTTTATTCTGCCTTTGTAAATAATTATTCTGAACAATTTAATTTTTTTATGTTACTGTTAGTACTAACAAACACTTTTAGCGAATTCTACAATTGCTCCTGGTTTTTCCTGTGCTTCCTTACCTGTGCCTTGATGACAGTGCTATACAGCTTTTCAGCCCTTGGTCATTGCCATGCACCTACTTCCGGCTCTGCCTAATTCCCCAAGTCCCTTCTGCCACTTAACCACTTTCACGCAATTGGGGATCCACATAGTGTGGGATCTGAAGGTACCAGTACCATCAATAATGCTGTCCAGTGCACATTTCAATTTGTTTTTTCTCCTTGTTCCCACCCATTGCCTGTTCTGATGCCAGGAGTTTCCCTTCAGACCCTGCATGTACATCGCATGCCACTGTGGAGGAAGAACCAGATTGTATTTTATTATTATTTATTAGATTAGTTAACTTATTTTATTTCAAACCTGTGTTTTAATGCTAAGATATTTATTTATTCATTTCAAAAGTTTCATCAGGAAAGACATACTGAGCTGATAACAGCTAATTTCCAGATGCATCCCAGGGGAAAAGGGAACATGGAAAATCATATTCAATACAATAAAATAAAACAGAAGCATATGTATAATGAGTTTTATTTTATTTTTGGAATTGTCTTAATCATGAAATTGTCCTGACTTTTGTACAGTGCCCTGAGCCCCAGGGAATGTGCAGTCAGCAAATAAAGTTTTTGCTGTTTACTTACTTATCATTGCCTACTGCAGGGGACACTCTGTGGTAGGACCTGGTACCTATCCCTCCCTAGCTGGGGGTGATACCATGCAGCAGCACTTTCCCAGTCCCCCTTGAGTCACCTACATAAAACTGAAAGGACTGCACTGAGCAGTGGTGGTGCTAGCCTAAACAGACTCAGTTCAATGTAAAAAGAAAGTGCCACTCACCAGCATAGGTAAAATAAAAGGAATCACTGGACTCAGCTATACAGTATCCAAAAAGTCCATTCCTTTATTTCCATATTCAAAAGTATTTAAAAGCCACAGTTTTCAGGCATGCATGCGCAGGTTCCAATGTTTCATGATCATGCGCTTTGACAAGAGACTGTATAGCACTGCCCAGGCATCGTATTTAAAGCAAACATTTAAAGTGACAGACATTTAAAATGATGCAGTAAATTGTACTAGTACCAAAAACTCCATAAAATTAAAAATCACGTAGCAAAAAAACAAGATAAAAACCACACTTCAATGTCAGGACCACAAAATATGGGCTGCACTAGTAATTTAAACCTTCTGAGATAGCTATATGATAAATAACTACCCAGCCGTATTTCACCTAAAAACTGATCTTGGGTCACCTGATCAGCTCCTGAGTCCACTCCTGAACTCAGGTCACCTGCATGGGATAGTGTCATGCTACCACTGGGCCATACAGTAATCCTTAGGGCATGTTGACCACTGGTGGTCAGTAGACCCCACAACCAGAGAGTTGCCATCCTCTCCCCGCCTTCTCCTCCTCCTACTCCCTTCACAGCTCTGACACCTACTTTCTCACTTTCCCTCATGTAAAATCCTCTGCTGGTCAGGCTGCTTCCCAAAACTTTGGAGCACCCTCCCTGTTGCTGTTCACAATGTTCCCTCTTTCCTATCACTAAAATATCTCCCCTGTGACTTCACAACTCACTTCTGCAGTTGTCACTGATCCTAGGCTAATCCCACAGCTCCTCCTTCCATACTGCTCCCTCCCCCTACTGCCCTGGTTTATTGGTGCACTTCTCCTTCTGACTAATCCCCCCCACTATACTCACAGTCTCCCTTTCCTCCCTCATGTTGCTGCCAGTTGCACTTTGCTGAACTGTTGCTCTTGATATGCTATGTTTTGCACAACTTACTTTGTGCTTCCTCTCAACTGTCTACTGCATAATTTTTACTTCTTATATTTATTGTTTTAATTGTAATACTACTGATGTACTGTAACTTATTACTTAAACTTTCCACATCCCCTTTACCTGACAGGACACATCTGGAAACAAACTCCCTGGAGGAGAGGAGGGAGAGAGGGGATATGATAGAGACATACAAGTATCTTACAGGGAGGAACAGGGTGCAGGAATACACTATTTTTAAGCAAAAAGATGTTCCAGGACTAGAGGGCATGGGATGAAGTTGGAGGGAGGATGATTCAGAGGAAACATGAGGAAGAATTTCTTCACAGAACGGGTGGTGGACAAGTGGAACACCCTGCCAGAGGAAGTGGTGGGGGCTGAAACAATCACGGGATTTAAGAATGCATGGGATAGACATAAAGGAATTCTGGAGGTCAGGGGTAAGGGGCAACAGACTTCTAGGAAAACATAAACTAAACTTACAAGCTCAAATGGGCAGACTGGGTGGGCCATAGGCCCTTATCTGCTGACACTGTCTATGTATCTATGTATCTATGTAACTGTTAGTATGTTTTTACCGGTGAAACTCTTGAAATAAATACATTTTACAGTTTATCACTTCATCTGCAAGTACTATAGTCACATTGATATGATCTGGGTGGCACAGGGACAGGTGTACCTCCACATGTCATTATGACATAGAGAATATACTCATCTTAGACCATGCCCCAGTTTCCTGTACTTTAGTGTGGGAACAGGAACCCAGTCCATGCAACAAAAGGCAACTCTCCCAGTTGCAGTTAGATCCTCAGTGCACAGAACTTCTGCTGAAGCAGAGTCAAGCAACCATGGATAAGCTGCTTTCGGAACAAAAACAACAACATCCAGGGGGGATCCAGGATCCTAGGTGACAGGTTTAAATGCTTCATTGGCAAGCATTTAAACTAGCCAAGGGGGGAGGCACTGAAAAGGAGCAGGGAAATCCCAGCCTCCCCCCACAAAGTGCAGTAGTTAGAGAGGTAAACACCAAGGCAGAGAAGTCAGTAGGGAGCAGGACAGGGATAAATGCAGAAAAAGGTGTTAGGGACAGGGATGGGGCTAAAAGGGGTAGGGCCATAAAAAATAAATGGAAGGTGATGAGTACCAATGCCCGCAGTCTGTGCAACAAGCTCCCTGAACTAATGGCCTTGATGGAAGAGAGATGCCTGGATATTGTGGCAGTCACTGAAACATGGTACGCAGAGAACCATGAGTGGGAAGTCAACGTACCAGGATACACAGTCTACAGGAGGGACAGGGTGGTTAAAAGAGGAGGAGGAGTAGCTCTCTATATAAGGGAAGGGATTAAAGCAACAGAACTAAGAGTAAACAGGAAGTTGATGAGTCACTATGGGTCACCCTGGAGACAGGAAATGGCATCACAATCCACATGGGGGTTGTGGACAGACCCCCATCTCAGGGGAAGGGAATGGACAAGGAAATGATAGAAGGCATCCTTAAAATGGCAGAAAAAGGGAGATATTGTTGATGGGGGACCTGAATATGCCAGATGTTAACTGGAGTACCTTTGCTGCAGGCACATCCAAGAGCAGGGTCATTCTGGATGCCCTACAGGGGGCATGCCTCAGACAGCTAGTGTTGAACCCACTCGGGAGGGAGCAATCTTAGACCTGGTACTCTCAAATGGGGAAGGAGAAAGAATCTCAGATTTAGAAGTGGGTAGCCATCTGGGAACAAGTGACCACCAAACAGTGTGGTTCACAATAAACACAGCCATAGAGTCAAGCCATACAAAAACAAGAGTATTGGACTTTAGGAAGGCCGACTTTGGGAAAATGAGAGAGTGCCTTAGAAAAGCACTAGCAAATGGGCAAGAAGGAGGGGTGGAGGAACAATGGGGAATAATCAAACAGCCATCACAGAGGCAAAAAGCCTTTGCATGAAGCAAATCAATAAAACAAAATGAAGGAAAAAACACTATGTTCTCAAAAGAGGTGGCAGGGATGGTTAAGGAGAAAAGGATAGCATTCAGGAAATATAAGGAAATGCAGAAGGAGCAAGACAGAGAACTTTATCAGTTAAAGCAGAAGGAGGCAGGGAAGGCAGTCAGAATAGCAAAGGCACAAACTGAGGAAAAGATAGCCAACTCTGTTAAGAAGGGGGATAATACCTTTTATAGGTACATTAGGGAGTGAAGAAAGACCAAGGGAGGGATACAGAGACTTAATAAAGGGAGGGAATGTGGGGAGAGGTGACAGTGAAAAGCAGGGATACTGAATGAATATTTCTGCTCAGTATTCACAACAGATGAGGAGGAGAGGTGCCTAAACCAAACAAGGGAGAAACTCTGAATAGGGGGGTTCGATACCAGTCCATTCACAGAAGAAAGGGTTTTGAAAGAACTCTTGAAACTGAAGGTGGACAAAGCAATGGGGCCTGATGGGATTCACCCAAGAATACCAAAAGAACTAAGGGTAGAACTAGTAACACCACTGACTACTCTTTTTAACAAATCATGGGAGGATGGAGTGGTACCTGAGGACTGGAGGAGGGCAAATGTGATTCCACTTCACAAAAGTGGGAGCAGGGCAGAGGCAGGAAACTACAGACCAGTTAGTTTGACTTCAGTGGTAGGGAAAATGATGGAATCACTTCTGAAGGAAAGAAAAACTGTTGAGTACCTAGAGGCCAGTGGGGCACAGGACCCAAGGCAGCATGGGTTCACAGCAGGTAGGTCATGTCAGACAAAACTAATAGATTTCTTTGACTGGGTGACCAAAGTAGTAGACCAGGGAGGGGCTGTGGATATGGTCTACCTAGATTTTAGCAAGGCATTCGACACAGTCTCACACAAAAGATTAATATACAAGTTAGCCAGCCTTGGAGTGGGTCCCAAGGTGGTAGCCTGGATAAAAAACTGGCTGGACAACAGGACGCAAAGGGTAATAGTAAACTGAGTCCACAGTGAAGAAAGGAGGGTAACTAGCAGGGTACTGCAGGGTTCGGTACTGGGACCGGTCCTCTTTAATATCTTTATAAGTGACATTGGAGTGCACCTGGAAGAAAAGGTATGCTTCTTTGCAGATGACACAAAGATCTGCAACAGGGCTGATACACAAGGTGGGGTGGAAAGAATGAAAAGGGACTTGGCAAGGTTGGAGGAATGGTCAAATACGTGGCAGCTCAGATTCAATGCAAAGAAGTGCAAGGTTATGCATCTGGCAAACAAAAACCCAGGGGAAGAGTACACAATGGGGGGTGAGTTAATAAGAACAACAAAAATCGAAAGAGACTTAGGAGTAATTATATCAGATGACCTAAAGGTGGGCAAGCAATGTGAGAAGGCAGTAAGGAGGGCTGGGGGGATACTGGGATGCATAGGGAGAGGCATCAAAGGTAGAAAACAGGAAGTTGTTATCCCTCTCTACAGACAGTTAGTGAGACCCCATCTGGAGTACTGAGTGCAATTCTGGAGACCCCATCTCCACAAAGACATAGACAGAGTGGAGGCTGTTCAGAGGAGGGAAACCAAAATGGTGCAAGGTCTGCACCAGAAGACATACGAGGAGAGACTAAAGCAGCTTAATATGTATACCCTTGAGGAAAGGAGGGAGAGGGGGGACATAATAGAAACTGGGGGGACATGATAGAAACTTTCAGGTATCTCAAGGGAATTAACAAGGTACAAGAGGGTAGTATCTTTCAGAAGAAGAGATATTCAAGAACAAGGGGGCACAATTTGAAGATAGAGGGGGGACGGCTCAGAGGTAATGTTAAAAAGTATTTTTTCACAGAGAGTTGTGGATGCATGGAACAGCCTTCCTGAAGAGGTTGTGGAGTCAGGAACAGTGGGAGAATTCAAGAATGCATGGGACAGGCATAAGGCAATTCTAGTGGGGGGCAGGAGGAAGTAAGCTGTTGATTAACTAGAATCTGCAGCTTATCCACCAGGTAGGGAAATGGGCAGACTGAGTGGGCCAAGCGGTCCTTATCTGCCGTCAAATTCTATGTTTCTATGTTTCTCTAAAGCTGACTTGAAGAGCTACTGATGCCTCAAGGAAAACTTTAAAAAAACATAATAATCAGGTACAATTCTGCTTGCATTCCATTTATATTTTATGTATTTCTCCTTCCCATAATGTATTACTAAGGAAATGTGAATGCATATATGATCTTTGTCCCTTAGAATTTATTTTGAACTCATTTGCCTCTGGAGCTTACTCCCTACTCCAAGTCATAATCCTCTGTTGTGACATCACAGTCTGTTGCTATGGGAGTAACTGTGAGGTCACAAGCACTGCTCTATGACCTCTGGTAGGGAGAAGGCAGCAGGAATAGATGAATTCTTCAGGAGCAGAAATCCTGTTTTTATAGAAATGACCTCAGTAATAAATAATGGAGAGAAGAAATACAGAACTAATGGGAAATACAAGCTGGACTGTGTCTAAATATTAGGTTTTGTTAAAGTTCTCCTGAACATGTCACCAGCTCTTTAAGCTTTCATGAGAAAACAGAGTATGTGATACTTTGGGTAAACCAATGTTACTTGGAGTGTGGTAAAAAAAATCTGGTGAGGCGCTGTCACAGATTGAGATCCAGGAGGTGGACCATTATATTGCAGGTATCCAGAGACCAGATGTCACAGTAGCTATGGTACTTCTCCTAGAGATAGCAATGAAGAATTTTTTACATTTTACACCTTTCTCTCTTTGGCTAACTCACCTCTCCCAATCATTATATGGGTTACTTAAAGAATCTGCAACTCCCTTGGGTTTGCCCCTGAAGAAAATCAAATGACAGCTGGCCCGGTGGCGCTGGAGGTTGAGGTGCTGGTTGCTACACCTTGTGCCATGCCGGCGACCTGGGTTTGGAAATAAGCCCGGGCTGCTGGGGGTCAGCAGGGGTGAGAGAGGACTGAACATCCGGAGGACTGCGCTCCTCCCTTGGGGGAGGGAGATTCTGTTGTCCCACTCGTTGGCTGTCCTCTGGCGGTGGCTGGGGGGCAGTACAGGTCAGGAGGCATGTATCGGCATCCTTACATCGGTGGGAGGGGGCATGGGAGAAAAATGTGAAAAGGGAGCTGGCAGGCTCCATGATGGTCTGTCACGTTCCTGTGCCACCCATGGCTTCTGGATTGTGCTCTGGGGTGGAGAAAGCTGGAGCTCTGTCCTCCCTGGCCCTGCCGCAGGGGAATTACAGGGCTCGGCATGAGCGGGGTGGCTCGGGCCAGAGGATGAGTCTGTCTGAGGGAGGACCATAGCCACCTGCCAGGCTCCAGGGAGCATAAATAAATAGAAAACCAAAAAAGAAAATCAAATGACTGCATCTCTAGTTATAGTTAAAGACATTCTGTTTGCTGTCCTCTTCATTTTGCCAGGCAACCATCGGGGCTGGATGGGTTTCTGGCTGAAACATAGAAACATCTGTCATCATATGATGCCCCACCCTCATGGAACAAACTTTCCCCCCTGTTACAGAATTCTTGCTCTCTGAATATTTTTAAAGAAATCTGAAAAAGTTGCTCCTACAGGAATAACTTACTTGCACTTGTTTTAATTGATTGCCCAGACCAACCATTGTATTTATTATCACTGTATTTCGTTATCTACACTGCATTTTGGATTTGTGTCTTATGTAGTTGTCTCATGTATTTGACACTTTTAAGGTTTATTTTGTTTGTTCTTGTATTTAAGACTTGAGACGTTCTGTAATCGAGACTTGTTTCTCATAGAACTTATCCTGTAAATCATCTTTTAAATAAAAAAAAAAATCAGAGAAGGACCACTTGGCCCACCCAGTCTGCCCAGATGGTCCCTGCTTAGTCTGTCTCAGCAGACCATAACTGGTCCCTGGTGACCATCCCTCCTCCATATTCATTTCCTAATATTCAACTATGTCTATCCCATGCATGCTTGAAGCCCCCTACTGGTAACTACTCCAGCACTTCCACTGGCAGTCTATTCCAAACATCCATCACTCTTTCAGTGAATTAGTACTTCCTCACATCCCTCCTAAACTCCCCCTTCCCCCAGTTCATCACATGCCCTCTGCTTTTTTTTTCTTTTATTACCCTCCTGCACCTTGTTCCCCCCTTTGAGGTAATTGTAGCTATCATGTCCCCTCTCACTCTCATGTCTTTCAGGATGTACATTGAGATCCCTCAGTCTCTCCGCATACGGCTTTTGGGGCAACCCTGCACCATTTTAGTTGCCCTCCTCTGGGCTGCCTCCACCCTGTCTATGTCCTTTCTGAGGTGTGGCCTCCAGAACTGGAGACAGTACTCCAAGTGGAGTCTCATTAGCAAGCGATGTAGTGGCAACACCACCTCTCTCCTGCTGGAGATACCTCTCCCTATGCATTCCAGTATCCCACTGGCCCTACCCACTGCTTTGTCACACCACACCACCATTTTGAGGCAATCAGATATAACCCCAAGGTCCCTTCCTGCTTAGTGACAGACAGTACCTCCCCTCATCCTATATTTAGGTCTTGGGTTCCTATGCCCTAGGTGTATGATTTTGCACTTTTTGGCACCAAACCACAACTGTCATTCTCTGGACCACTCCTCTAGTTTCTTAAGATCCCTACACAATATTTCCTGCCCTATTTATTGTCCTCTCCTAATACAGATTTTGGTATCACCTGCAAAAAGGCAGACTTTCCCTTCCAGTTCATCTGCAATGTCACTGATGAAGACACTGCAGAGGACCAGTCCCACTACTAAGCCCTGTGGCACCCCACTGGTCACTGTCCCATTATTAGAGTGTGTTTCATTAACCATCATCCTCTGTTGCCTATCCATTACCTGGCTGCTAACCCAATTCACCACTTTGGATCCCACCCATAGGCTGCTTAATTTCTCAGTCAATCTCTTGTGTGGCACAGTGTCAAAGGCCTTGTAAAAGTCAAAATTGGCAAGTCCACTATCCTCCCCTGATCTATTTCCTTGGTCACCCTGTAAAAGAACTCAAGCAGATTCATCTGGCATTACCTCCCCCCTGTGAATCTATACTGCCTTTGGTCTTGCAGCCCATTGGATTTCAGATACTCTAGCAACCTAAATGTTGCTATTAATTTCCCCACCACCAAGGTGAGGCTCACTGGCCTTTAATTACTAACCTCTTTCCTGCTGCCATCCTTATGTAGAGCGAAAATGTCTCCTCTCCTCTAGTCCTCCAGAACCCAGCCTGATTCCAGTGAGCTGTTGAATAATGCCATCAGCGGAGCAGACAGCACCTCCCTGAGTTCTTTCAGTAGCCTTCGGTGCATCCCCTCTGGTCCCAAAGCTTTGTCTACTTTCAAAGCTGCAAGTCCCTTCAGAGCTCTTTCCTCTGAAAATGGACTTGAATCTGCCTCCCCTGCTCCTTTGTTTCTGCTGATCACTGGTGGTCCACCCCCCACTGCGAAGACTGAGTAGAAGTACCTGTTCAGGATGCCTGCTTTTTCTTGATCCTTTCTGTGCAGTCTTCCTCTGCTGCCCTAAGTATTCTCACTATCCTCCCCTTGCCTTACTCTTCTCACTTGCATACCTGAAGAAAGTCTTACCTCGTCTGTGAACCCTTTGGCTGTCCTTTCCTCTGTCTGTGCATTTGCTCCCCTCACTGCCTTACCTGCTTCCCTCTGTTTGACTTGGTACACTTCCCTGTCTCCCCCCCCCATGCATTTCTTTATTCCTTTTGAACGCCACCCTGTTTTCCTTTACCACTGTGGCCACTTCACTAGAGTACCATAACAGTCTCTTTTTCTTTTGGAGTTTACTCACTTCATGCAGAGGTTGAATGCCTTAATTATTCCCTCCCTAATTTTTCCCCACTGTTCCTCTACCACACCCTTCCCCACCTAGGCAGTTTCTGAGGCAGTATCCAATTTCCTTAATAGCTACCCTTCTGAAGTCCAGGACCCTCATCCTCATGTGGTTTGCCTCTGCTCCCATCCCAGTGTTAAACACACTGTATGGTGATCACTGGTACTTAGGGGACTGCCCATTGTGATTTCTGCAATGCTGTCCCTAATTGTAAGCACTAGGTCTAGCACTGCCCTGTCTCTAGTGGGTTCATTAACTAGCTGCCTGAGAAAGGCCCATCATATGGAGTCAAAGAGGCTCTGCTCCTTGATGAAGCTGCAGCTGGAAGGCTCCAATGCACATCAGGCAGATTGAAGTCATCAACTTGCAGCATCTCCCCCTTATTTGCATCCTGATGATAAACCGCCAAGTGCCTTATTCAACTCACTTCCCTGTGCTGGAGGTCTGTATACCACCCCTGTTTGGATAGCAGCCCCAATGCCTGTCTCCAGGTTGACCCACAGCACCTCCAGTCCTTCCTTTTCCTCCAGGCTACCCTGTATGTCTATAACCTTGATTCCCTTCCTCACATATAGTAAAATCCTTCCTCTTTTCCCTGTTTTTCTGAACAGAGAGTAGCCAGGTATGGCCACACCCCAGTCATGGCTGTCAGTACACCATGACTCTGTTATGGCCACCATATCCAGACTAACCTTCTGCATGATGGCCTTCAGGTCTGGAATGTTATTTTCAAGACTCCTTATATTGGTACACATGGCTTTCCCTACCTTACTACACCCATGCTTGCCTTCCTGCTTTCTTCTCCACCTGCTTGTGCTGTTTCTTGAAACTCCCCGACCTCTCTTTCCTTGTTACCCTGTTACTTGTCTCCTTTACTCCTCTCTTCCTGCTATCCTGATTTATGCCCCTCTTGTCTTCTGCCTTGTCCCCACCCATCTTCTTGAGCCCCTGCTCTGGTGGAGCTTCCTCCCCTACTGCCCTCCCTCCCTCCTTCCTTGTTGCTTCATCATCTTGGGGGAGGCAATCTCTGTGTCCTGTCAGCAGAACTCGCCTCTTTACTTGCCACAGTATTGAACAAGGCCAAACTAAGAGGCACCCCACCAACCACAGTGCTTATCTCCCTGATCCCCAAAACAGGGAAAGATAGCATGAAATGCAACCAGTTTTGGCCCCTCTATCGCTAAACAGTGTGGGTGCTAAGATCTTGGCCCATCGCTTGGGTACTGTTATGCCTGCCTTGGCCAACCCAGATCAGGTAGGCTTTGTTTCTAGATGGTTAGGCATGGATAACAGGCTCCTATTTGACTTCTTTGGCACCAAAGACACTCACCAGTCCCCACTACCACCCTGTCAATGGATGCAGAGAAGACCTTAGACAGAATGGAGTGGAATGTTCTATGTTATGCTATGCAGAAATATAGATTTTCTAACACAGTAATCACGTGGGATAGCTTTCTGTACTACTCTTTAGAAGCAATGGTCCTCACGAAAGGCCATGTCTCTGCTCCTTTCCCAATTAATAGGGAATCATTGAGGTGCCATCTGTCACTCATCCTTTTCTTGCTGTCCATAGGGTTCCTTGCAGTCAACATTTCAGCTGCCTCTCCCTCCAAACTGAGGGCATAAATGAAGGTGGGGATGAGTTACAAGCTACCATTTTATACAAACAATATAGTTGTTACCATGAAGAATCCCACTGCTTCAATGCCAGCATTCACTCAGGTTATCCAGCAGTATGCTGCCATATCTAGGTAGAAGCTCAATGTGGAAATCTCGCAGGCGTTTCCTACCTCTATGCCATGTGGCCCACAGATACTTTCTTCATATGCATTTCAGTAGCACGCACAGGACATTTGCTTGAACTTTACTGTAAACAGCCTCACCTGCAAAGTGTGAGACTACACCAGTCCAATAATACCTGGGCATGGTCTATAAGACCTTCAGGTAACTGGTGCATGGGCTTGGTTGGTACTGGAGGAAATAAAAAAAGTGGTGTAGTGCCTCCACCTTTGGGGATTCTTTTGACAGATGGCTGCCAGGGTACTGCCCCACAGGAAATGAATGCAACCCCCTCCCTCATGACAGGGAGCCTTTATGATTGTACACAACCCCAACTTATACTTTATGGATGCAAACACAACAATATGCAAAACGCAATAAATTGTAAGTTAAACACAAGGGACATTTATTAGGGGGATAGGAACAGGCTCTGGATGGGGGAACAGAATGGATTAAATGCAGTGAAACAGTTTTGAGATCACTCCCCAAGTCCCACCACCCTCTGGTGAGTACCCACACAGTATTTACTGTTTCTCCTTACTGGTGCCCCAGTGCCCCACAGTTCCTTGGGTGCTCCCAATGCAGTCCATTAATTGTGTGCATACAGTGGGAAGCTGTAGACCTAATGTTGGACCATGGTGTGGTACAGATTGAAGGTTGGTGGTTAGGGATCCCAAACAAATTATTTAACACAAACATTAGTTGCTCCTGGCTGTTGCAATTCTGTAAATGGGCTTTGAATAATAATTGTGCAGCAATGTCCAGCAGTTACTGTTATCTGTTTCTGACTAGTAGAAGAAGTGGAGGGGTATTGACTCAGTACTCACAACCTTAGCAGACTCTACAGGCTGGCTGTCAGGAGATCTCCCTCAGGGTTGCAGATGCAGGTGATGGTACAGGTGCAGTGGATCCAACATGCTGGCAGGTGGAGAAGGATACAGGCCATGCTGGTCTCTGATGTCCTCTTCACCCTGCCTTCACCCTCCCCCCAAGGAGCAGGCAATCACTAAGGTTCTCAGGTGACTCAGACTCTGTGTCAGGACAAGTTCTGCTAGCTCACAATATCCAGGACATCAGCTTAGGTGTTGCTCCTGGAGGAAACCTATATCTTTTTGCACAAATTCAATAAACATCTTTCTTCCAACCTTGGGGCTGACTGCTGACTTTTCTCACAGCTCTTTTTCCTTGTTTCTCCAAGACAAATCTACTGTATTGCACGTCTGTCCCTTGTGCAGAAATCCAGGGATCAAATATCAGTGGCTACCATCTCATACATTACTCCTTACGTTAAACCCTTGGCTCTCACTGACTGTTAGTTCCAAGGGAAAACCATACATAGTAGAGCTGAGCTAGCCTCCAAACTGATGTCAGTTTCACAGGGACAGGATGTACTAATTTAACTGTTTTGCAGAGCTGAGCTAGTCTGCTGCTGGCTGGCTCTGTAAAGCTAAACACAGGAACCGCCAACATTCCCAGCCAGGTCATGTGTCCTCTGACCCCTTTTAAGTAGTCCTGGGGGTATTGAAACTACAAACATGGCTGCTTTTGTAGTCTTTCACTTTACCTTCTATTTTTTTTTAATTAGTATTTTATTGGTTTTTGTACCCCTGTTTTTTTGCCCATCTCCATCTCACTGCGAATGCGCAAGTGTGGAGGCACTGACCCCCTCCCTTCATGTTGCCCCCTCCCACCTACTGCTTCACCGGACCTCCACCCGGTGGCAGTGGAATTACAGGGGGGCCAAAACCTCCCCGGGAGAAGAGAGCTGCTGTTAGGTGGCTCAATCCTACTCCCTCCCACTCCGCCCCATGCTGGATCCCCAACAACCTGAGGTCATTCCTGAACCCAGGTCACTGGCGTGGCATGAGGTAAGGCATCCAGCACCTCAACCCTCAGCACCACTGGGCCAGCTACATTGCCACCGGGCCAGCTACTTTACCTTCTATTTTAACATGTTTCTGACCCTTGGTGTAGCTTCTGGCCATCAGGATCAATACAACCCACTCCTAGCTGTCATCTAGTGGGAGAGGGGGATGAGTTGGTGGCAGGAGAGCACTGTTAAGCTTTCCCAAAGTTCATGCTTCCAGGGAAGAGTGGTTTTGCACTTTGTGCAGCTTTGAGAGCTGTTTGAAACTGAGCAACTTCCTTACTGTGCACCCCCTGACCCAGTAGTCAGTCCATGGACCAGTTGAGCAAAGAGAGATAGCAGTGCACTAGCATGGTTAGAAGGGCACTGAACAAGCCCACAGAACAAATAATAGTGTCCAGTCCAGCCCCCAGGTCCTGCAGCTGCAGACTGGGGTGAAGAAGCGTTGCCAGGGAAGGAGGCAACAGTGCTCCAGACATAGCCAAAAGTAAGCCCCTTTTTAGGAGGGGGTTACACTACTGTAGTTGAGATGGTTAGAACCAACATGGACATATTGGTGGACACTGTAAAAAGGGATTACAGTGTAGGGGGAACCTTACCTCTGTCTTTGGGGAAGTTAGTTCCCTCAAAATTATTACCATTCCTAAGATTTTATATGCCTTGGGTAATCTCCCTCTGTTGATCCCTAAGAAATACTTTAAGGCACGTAACTTTGTTTTTTGTACATTTCAATGGGACACTAAAAAGCCCCACCTGACCCTACTTACCCAATCTTTTCCCTTGTAGCAGGAAGGTATGGCTTTCACCTTTGTGCAGCATAGTTGTCACATCCTCCCCCTCCACATACCCCCGACCATTGTGGCGCACCCTAGAAATGTCTCATACCAAGGTGTGCTATCCAACAGGTCTTATATTTCCAAACTTCCTCTTACTGCCAACCCCCCTCCCCCACTACCAAATTAATCAAGACTACCTGGCTTAGAGTGGCTCCCATCCAAGGATGGAATAACATCACCTTCTTCCCTCATCCCCTATGGGAGAGCCTTCTTAAAATTGGTAGGAGCTTATTAATCGGCCTGCCTGGAGGAACAGACATGTCCATACTCTAAGGGACTTCATTGATACACACACCCACAACCCCTTCCTCTTCACTGCAATGCAAGCTCTAAATTAGCTCCCTCAGACTCTCCTTCAGCAATACCTGCAACTCCGGAGTGCCCTGAATCAGTGGTTCATGCGGAGCCCAGGGTCTCAACACCTTGAACCGCTTCAAAATATGTCTGATTGCACTCCCTCCTCACAAGGGCCTGGTGAGATCTTTACATCACGTATGTAGGAATCCACCCATCCATCAGCCACTCCCCCAAAGTGATATGGGAAAGGGAGTTGCAGTACCAATCAAGGACTCTGATTGGCAAGAGACAAGGAAGATGGGGTACTGGGCTACCTATGAGCTGAAGGGGAAGCTCATACATTAGAAAATCCTTCCTTTGTTTATATCGTACATCTGCCACTCTATAAAACTGGGGCATCCTCTTGCACAGCAGGTGGTGGTGCTGTGGGAAGGGGCAAACTCTGTGGCAGTGCCCCAAAATGCAGATATACTGGAACCAAGTAATGCAGTCACATGCAATTGCTCTGGGGTGCTATATACCATGGGACCCCAAATTGACACTGCTGGCAAATACCCACCCTCCCTTGTCTGGAATACAGTGAGCAAACTATGGCTGCCAGATGCCCTCATCTCAGACAAAAATGAGTTCTCTTGACTCACTGGAAGGACCTCCCCTTCCAATCTCCAGCTCACAACGAATGGCTGGCTCTGCTGACTCAAGACTGCTAAATACTATATGAAAAGGTCACTTACTCCACAGCCAATCAGCTTCACTTATACACCTCACCAGGATTCCTTTTAGGGAGTGTGTTATTGCAAAACCTCCTAAAGGTCCACTACTCCCTCATGTGTTTTGTGAATGAAGGTTCAGATGTATGGCACGTGCAAAACCATTCTCTCCCACAGGGGGAAGACCTGCTGTATGTATGTTAGCAAAGTATTTAACATGTTCTGTGTATGGTATTCTAGACCCCTATATAATTTCCTACAATAACCAAACTGCTATATGTCTGTATATGAAGAGATAAAGCAATGCCGCTCCATATCTTTGCTGTGGTGATACCAGTACATTAAGTCAGTAATGAAATCATGTAGATACCGCTCATAAGCTTTATGAAAAGTAAGTACTGCTGGACCAAGTGCTGGCCATGTGTTGGACAAGAGGTAGATTTTCATCTGAAGCCATGACTGTATTGTGGTGCTTTCCCTTTGTCTAATACTGGGGTTGCTTCTTGGTTCAGGTCAGTTGATTCCACACTGATATTACTATTAATAGCTGTAAGTTTGAATTTATGTGCGAATTTATGAGTCAGTGGTTGTTTGGAAGTAATCTATATCAACTGATGGAACAAATGATAGTCCTTTATTCAATAAAGATGTTTCATCTTGAGTGAGAGCACTGCTGATGTTGGTATGGTCTCCAGCTGTTAGTATTTCTGTTTTGAGTTGTGCCTTTGAAATGTCGCAGCCCCCTCATCGTCTTTTTTCCAGGTGGGCATTGAAGAAGCTGGAATCTTGTCCTCCAGCTGCTTCTTTGTAATGTCTGCCAAGCATGAGTGGGGGCGGGGATTCTTTTAAAAAGAAGAGGAGGCACTTGAACTCGTCACATCACTAGGCCAAGATGTCTAGTCGAGAGATGTTTTATTCGTATGTACCTTCAGCACAATGCATTTCAGATGCATGACAGGGTGATTTTTTTTTTAACTATATTCACATTTTTTTTTAATGGAAGTTGGGAGTGCTAGCATGGTGTATATTTCTTTAAATCCTTCATTTTGCAGCTATTCTGATGAAGCACCCTCTAGTGGGTGTGAAACATTAGTCCCTAATGCCTACATGGTGTTTTTGTAGCTCTGACTTGTGATCCATTAGTGCTGTTTGCATGTAATTTTGTATTAGCATATTATGTGGCATGCAAATGTATTTATTATTTCTTCAGAATAAATGTGAAGACTTCAACACCTATGTGACCCAACAAGTACTTTTCTGGTACATACCGTAGTACCTTGCTCTATTATCAAGAGGGGTGCACCATTTGTTTTACTCTTTGCTGGCTGCATACGATGCAATCTTTTACTACATAGAAACATAGATTTTGATGGCAGATAAGGACCACTTGGCCCACCTAGTCTGCCAATTTCCCTACCTATTGGATAAGCTGCAGATCCTAGTTAACCAACAGCCTACCTCCTCCTACCCCCCACTACAATTGCCTTATGTCTGTCCCATGCATTCTTGAATTCCCCCACTGTTTTTGACCCCACAACCTCCTCAGGATGGCTATTCCTTGTGTCCACCACCCTCTGTAAAAAAATACTTCCTCACATTGCCCCTGAGCCATCCCCTCTCTATCTTCAAACTGTGCCCCTTGTTCTTGCACATCTCTTTTTCTGAAAGATGCTACCCTCTTGGACTTTGCTGATTCCCTTGAGGTACTTGAAAGTTTCTATCATGTCCCTTCTCCCTCCTTTCCTCGAGAGTATACATATTAAGCTTCTTTAGTCTCTCTCTCTCTTCATATGGTTTCTGGTGCAGACCCTGCACCATTTTAGTTGCCCTCCTCTGGACTGCCTCTATCCTGTCTATGTCCTTGTGGAGATAGGGTCTCCAGAACTGCACACAGTACTCCAGATGGGGTCTCACCAATTGTCTGTACAGAGGGATGACAACTTCCTGTTTTTTACTGGTGAGGCCTCTTCCTATGCGTCCCAGTATCCACCCAGGCTGCCTTACTGCCTTCTCACATTGCCTGCCTACCTTTAGGTTATCTGATATGACTACCACCAGGTCCCTTTTCATTTTTGTTGTTGGTAGTACCTCAGCCCCCCTCCATGGTGTATGCTTCCCGGGTTTTTGTTTCCCAGGTGCATTACTTTGCACTTCTTTGCATTGAATCTAAGCTGCCATACTGTTGACCATTTCTCCAACCTTGCCAAGTCCCTTCTCATCCTTTCCACCCCCCTTGTGTATCAACCCTGTTGCAGATCTTTGTATCATCGGCAAAGGGGCATACTTTTCCCTCCAGTCACTCTGCAATGTCACTTATAAAGACATTAAAGAGGAACAGCCCCAATACTGAACCCTGCAGTACCCCACTAGTAACCCTCCTTTCTTTGGAGTGGACTCCATTTATTATTACCCTCTGTGTCATGTTGTCCAGCCAATTTTTTACCCAGGCTACCACCCTGGGTACACTACATGGAGATTATCTCCTCTTATATGCTGCCTTTGTAATGTGGCCTGAGTAAGCTAACTGCAATTAGCCTCTGTAAATACAGATACTCCGGGCTGCCTGATGGCTCAGAAAAAGAGTTTCGTGTTTCTGTGCTGGCAGCCTGCATTCAAAATTGAGCCCAGGGAGCCAGGATTGGTGTGGCTAGAGCTGGGGGGGGGTTCAAAAGGGAAATGCAAACTAGCCCAGGGAGGGAGGGAGGTGTCTGTACCCCAGCACAGCAGCAACACCAGTGGTATGCTGGGGAATCTGCTCCCTCACTGGGGATGGCATCAGCTCAGCTTGCACTGCTGCGGCTGAGGCCACCTGGGCATTGTCCAATGTCAAGATAGGTAGGAGGGCCTGGGGAATGGGGAAAGGGTGAAAACTACTAAAACAATGTACTGTCTGTGCTTTGAGCCATCTGAATGATGGTTATCAGCTTCTCGAGCTCCACGCCATGTAGATCCCCACCGGCATGATGGTAAGAGGAGCAGGATATGGGGCCGGGGTCTGGCAGGGGCTTGAAGAAAGGAGTGTGTAATGACTCAAAGGCCAAAAAAGCTGAGTTAAAAAATGTTGATGCTCATATGTGGTTGCTAATATGTTTGTTCTGCTTGATCCCTGGCCAGGAATAAATGGACAGTTGTAAGATGAGGTGAATGATCTCCACATAGCCATAATAGTTTCCTTACTAGGGTCATCTTCATGAACCTCACCAAAACGTTTGACTTTGTGGATACTCCTGCACAAGCTCAAGACCCTAAGCCTCAGCCAACCAGCCATCAATTGGTCTGAAAACTACCTGAGTAACTAAATCCAGACAGTGTCCGTACATGGCATTAATTCAGACTTTGCTGTCTTAAATCTTGGGAGTTTCTCAAGGCTCAATTCATGGCCCTCTCTTGTTCTCCAGTTTTAATGACCTCCCAAAGCACAACAGGAGGTGCCATCTATATATGTATGTATGTATATAGGAGACACCATGCTACAGTGCAATGACAATGTCCACGGTTAATTCAGTACTCCCAATCAGACTTCAGCACAACCTCCTCTTCCAACCGCCTGATCATTAATGCAACTAAAATGAAATCTATTGTGTTTGAATCCCAGAACTTGCTAATTTATTCAGCTGATCCACTTGCAATCACAACATCAGATGGCAACAGTATTGAGCAAATCAGAATATTCAAATATCTAGGAATCTGGCTTGATGTATTACTCGCACACAGTAGGCACACTGATCACATCACAACCACCACAGGGCCCGAGCTTAACTTCATCTCTAAAGGTTTAAGTGCTGCCTCACTGCTGATGTGAGGAAGCAAGTGCTCTCTCTTCCACTGACTATGGAGACAACATACACTGCTGCCACACAAACCCACTCTGCTTCCCCTGGATTGTTTGTACAAGCTGTACATGTGCATCCTCTCCTGTGACTAGTCTACCAATCACTGTCTGCTGTATGATCATCTTAACTGGACAAGTCTCTCAAGCAGGCATGACTACCACTTGCTTTCTTTGTTGTATAATTGTGCACAAGGTAAAGCCCCTGATTATCTCCTAGCCCACCTCACATAGTCAGGCAGTGCCTACTTACTCTGTTCAGCAGCACTTACCTTCTCAATCCCCATGATGAAGCACAAATTAGGTAGAAAGGCCTTTGCATTTGCAGAATCAGACACATGGAACAAATTCCCTCTCCAGCTGAGGAATACCTCTAGCTTGCAAGTGTTCAAGTCCAGTTTTTCTAGCCACCTTAGTGCTCCCTGTATTTATTTTGGTCCAGAATTCCTACCTCTCTTACCTTGATCATGTTGCATAACAATGCTTGTGCTGCATCACACGGGGTTATCTGGGATATAATAATTTAAATAAATAAATAGATAATAAATAGATAATTAAGGGCATGGTTCTTTTTCACAAATTAATAGGTGCCAAATGGTTATTTGTTCTTTCTAGCAGCATCTGCTAAGCTGGATATTATCAGAATTCATTCTGTGTAACTGTTCTCCCAGATCTCATGTTGTATTCCTTGGTTTTAATTGTTAGTATATGTGCTATGTAGTGCTGTTACACATCAATTACTATGCTACTATTATTGTTGTACCTGTCTGCCAATGAAAAATCAATAAATTACATTTTTGTTGAAAAAAAAAGCTTGCAAACATTGTCTGAAATGTAAGGAAGTATATTTCTGTTTTGATGTTACTTAGGCATTTTAGTAGATGAGTGATACTCCTTCTTTTGTATAAGTTACCATGTTTTTGTATTTTAAAGCAGCAGTACGAGATAACACAAATTTCAATAATTTAATTATCAGTTAGGACAAAACAAAACATCAGTATATCTGATTTCCTTTTTCCTTTATTTCATTCCCGAGGCAAGGAGAAGCTTTAGAAGTTTTTAAAAGTTATTGCTCCTTTACTAGGTCCACCATCGTGGATGTAAGCAGATCAGAGTGGTGCTGTGCTGTTGGTTATTAGGATGATTTGCTGTCAACACCCTGACATATCTGCATTATGAATAAAGTGGGTGCAGGCAAAGTGTGACTTCCAGGGAAGAGATTTTTATAAGATTTTATTGTAGATGCATGTAAAAAACAAAATTTGTAATTAAACACGGTCTTAAAAATAGCTGAATGAATTTAAAGTACTGTACTCCAATAAAGAATCTAAGATTATCAGGAATACATTACTGCTAAAAAAAGGTCAATTTTTTTTACTGACTAACTAGTACTGCTGCTTTAACTTTGTCTGTACCCTTAGGTCAGGCGTGATTATAAAATGTTTTTACCCAGTTCATCTCCTTGCAAAAACTAAACTAAAATCTTTAAAGAATATACCTGAAATTCCATCCAGTCCACCTGATAGTGGGAGTTTAGGGCTCTCATTTGCCTTAATCACTCTAAATATAAATGTAGAGAGGGAGTCTTTGGGTAAGATTTGCATTATTGTTCTTTCTCTCTCATTTTATGTCTTGTGATTTCTTAATGTTGTCCTGTGTAAGAATCTTGATATAAGAATTGAATAGATTTCTATGTTCTTGTGGATATGTCATAGTTACTGTTTTATCTTCCAAGATGTCCGTGCTAAGCTGGTCTGTTGACACTGCTGTAGGGATACTGCTTGCAACGCCAGTGATCATTGTTTGGGAACAAGAATGGGCATCAAGGGTCGAGCAGGGAAGGGAGTGTTACTGAGCATCCTAGTGACACCTCTTCACCCTTGGGGTGCAGGGATCCTGCAACCTGCCACATGACTGGTCCCTGATGAAGGGTCACAATTATACCTGAAGCGCCAGGGCTACACAGTGCCACTCTTTCATGTACCTGAATAAATGGGAATGGCTTGCTACAACTATCTGGACTTTTGAGGCTTTTTTTTCTAGTCATTAGAGTGCGGCCTTTGTGTTCTACTGGCTCTTGCTTTTTGGACTCGCATCACCTGCCATACATTCTGTAGCATGTCAGATTGGTGTTCACCTGGTGCAGACCAGGTAGTAACACTGGTGAGAGCAGCTACAGGAGCAGGCTGTCAGTAGATGCCGGCATGCAGGCACACATGTATGTGTCCATCACTGTACGCTAACACCCTAAAGGAGGAAACTTTGGTTGAAAATGCATTGGCCCAATCTGGCACACTCCACAGGCACTGTACAACCAGCATGGCATGCTACCCACCGATATGATTCTGTGGTAGTGGTGGTGGTTGATCAGTTAATCCATGAGAAAGTTGGTGATGGGGTGAAGTGTGTGCTGCAGGGCCTAGAGGATATCAGGAGGGAAACAAAGGCTGGGAAAACAAAAGACATCAGTGGTAACTGGAGTTATTAAATATTGTATCAAGTTTCAATAAGCCCTTGGGTCTCTCGCCTTTTTAATTTAACTTTTAAAATATCTAGATTTTGTAATTCTTAACATTACCCTTCATTCATTTCTCAGTCTCTAAAAATTTGGGGAACCCTTTTTTTTTGCAGTTTCATTAGCCTTTTTGCAATTCTATCTAAGGTCCTCACCTTTGGAAATTCAATCATGTGCTTCTCTTGAGCAATTGAAGCATAATCTGAAAATCTTCCTTTATAGACTGGCGTTAAATGTTTTTTGAGTGTCTTATATTAAAGCCTGTACTATATATTATACAGCACCTTGATGCTTGTCAATGTGCTATATATATTACATTTGTTACTATTATACACTTCTATATGTCTTTTTCACATTTTAATGTAACCCCCTACAAATGGGGGTTCCCGAAAAGTCTTCCTCGAGTATGCCTAAATAGTCACTGCCAGGCTGGTGTCCTGCGGTTTAGCAGTTTAAATGTGATTGCCAAAGAGTGCCTGTATAGCCTCTGTGTACTGTCTCTTTCAGAGCTGCCTGGATTGCAGTCATAGGTAATCTGAGAGGGAGCTCTGTTGAAAGATGTAACTATTTGCTGAAAATCATTTAGAGTGATAATGGTAATGTAGTTTGTCTAACCTGCCTTCTTTGCAGCAAAGATTGCTTTGTTTATCTCCACTATCTTGGTCCTAGACTGTGAATTGGACCAATCAGTACTGGTGGGACCTAAAATGGAGCCGGACTACAGGAGCTGTCTGGAGTCAAAATCTGCAGGAATTGTAAGTCTGGGGCTTTTTGCGTCTTTTTGTACCTGAAGGGGGAGACTTTGTTGTGACTGACAAGAGGCTCAGCCAACCGAACCTTTTGGATCGTGGGGAATTTCCCAGGCTGCTGCAGCTAGTTTCAGTTTTGAGCTGAGAAGTGATGAAGTAACAGCTCAGTTGATTTTGAGCAGCAGTTCTGTGTAGCTTTGCATGGGAGAACTGTGAAAGGGCTAAGTTTTGGCCTGCCTGTCTGCCTGCTGTCCCTGAGAGGGAATATAGAGTTTATTCAGACTGAATCCAAGTTGTGAGGACTATTTAAGCCATTGGACTATGACCAGGCTTTAAGCTGAAGAAGACCGAAGATTTGCTGAATGCAATCGGCCTGTCAGGATTTCCAGCTGCTTTTGAATCCCCAGTTTGTGCAGAGACTTTGTGATCATGACCGGAGAGTGGTTTGCCTGGTACAGTAGAATTTCCTTACATGTAAATGTGCTGTGTATTGAAAGTGGGTCATGATTTGGTTCCCCACTGTGTGAACTGTGTTCTGCTTGCTGAAAGTTTTATCCAGCCTAATTGGACTGAATCCGTGTTCAGCTCCATTCAGCCTGGGCCAAGCCACGCTGGCCCTGCCAGACTACCCCACTGCACAAAGAAAGCCACCAATGAGAGACCTGCCTGGGGATCAGCCCTCTGCTCCATGCTTGAACAGGAACGACACCTCAGCAATTTGTGTGGGCCCTGCTTCTCCTGGCACTCCAGATTAACCACCTGCTGTCTTGATTTTCGTTCAGCCTGTGTCCAGTCTTGGGTATCGTGAGTCATCATCAGGGTAGCTCATTGCATCAACAGCCTAATCTAAAAGTGTGTCATCTGATTTTCTTGTTGTTTTCTTTTCATGAACTGAGCCTTCCGGCTCTGGATTACAAATAGTGTGTGTTGTGCATGTTGTTTTCTTCCATCACAGGACCCCAACCAGCTGCAACATTCCTGGCTAGCCCACCATTCTCCATCTGTGTACCCAGAGTGTGTGTCTGTTTATGGACCCTGAAGTGCATGCATAACTGTTTGATTGATACAGCCTTTAAGCAAATTAATCTGATTACGTCCCTCCCTTGTTCAAGCCCCTTAAATAAATCAGACTCTTTTTGCATTTACCCTGACTGTGGTTCCAGTTTGTGCAAGAGTACTGTACTGCTGTTATTTGCTGTGTATAACCTTGTTTTACAGGGGGGGTCCCCAGGGCCGAGCCAGAGGAAAGCCCTGGTGGTAAATGTAAACAGTGTGGGTACTTGTGTGGTGTATCAGGGATACTGTGAAAGTGATTATTGTGCATTGTTCCAGCCACTGGTAAGGAAAGAGGGGTGGTTACAGTGTCCCAGAGGGCTGTGCCCAGGTTAGCTTGACCACTACCAACCCTGACCTCCGGGTGGAGGCACCCGTTTCAGAACTCAGGCCCCTTAACCTGCTACTAGTCAAGCAGGCAGGGGTAGTAGCCCTTGGGATAGCGCCACCTAGGGGTTACATTAATTTATCTAAGATGACTGAGTTTTAAAAATTCTTTAACCCTTTAAAGGGGCATGCTCATCACAAATCTTTAAAAAAGTTTTCTGTCAGCTCCTTGACTGCTGTGTTTGTTCTAAATTTTGGCTAGTGGAGACTATGTATTCTTATTTTATAATACACATAATGATACTGTGATTTCTCATGTTGGGAGCTATCATCTTAGTTTCTAAACCCGCAATAGATAGGAATACACAAACTACATCTAAGGTAGTTCCCGGACTTGAGGCAGAACTAAAACAAGTTTAAGTTTCTGATATGTGTTTCAATCTCAGTATACCGAAACTTTCATCAAGTTTAATTCCTCTTAGTTTTCCCCAATTTTGCATTTAGGTCACTTGTTAATATGAAATTTTTACCTTTTTACCTTCTATATTTTTGAACAGAGTATGGGCTAGGATATTGGAAACAGATGGTCCATATTTTGTTGGGAAATACATTACATCTACTGCTATTTTAACACTGGGAATGTTGGTAGGCAGTCAATCTCCACCCTTAATTCTTTCAGCAAGTAGGATATTGACTTATCCCAAATCATACTGTAAATATGAGATTGACCCATCTCCTCTCTTCTTCCTATCTAATCTGAATTTATTTAACTGGTTAGAACAATGAGCAACACTATCCATGCTCACGTGCAACCACAGGGATTCATATGCAACTAGGGATAACCTAATATGTTGGTAATCCCTCACTGAAACTTCACTATTTTTCATTTGCTTATTTGGCTATGTTTCGGACAGTATGATAATGTCCTGTTTTCTATTTATTACCCAAGTTCAAAATAGAGCTATCTTTATGGGACTTGTTCTCTCCTTTGTACCTTGATTATCTCTAACATAGCCAAAATATATCTCATCATTCCTTCCTATATTCCTAACATTGCTTCTCTTATATTGTTTTGTCTTCTAGTACCCTTCTTGCACTCTGTCTCTGGAAGATGCTATACTCTTGCCCTAGTGCTCTTAAGTTTTGTCTTACTGTCAGCTCAGTGAGGTTGACCTCCTTTTGGTTTTCCTGGTCTTTTTCCCTTTGGGGACACATTCTCTCACTGCCATTTCTATTACTGGTTTCCATCTAGCCTGCATCCCAGTCTCACCATCCTACTTTCATTCTGTCTGCCGTAGCTCCCTTCAGGCCGTTTCCCTCAGTTTGCAAATGTGAGCCCTGGTGAAATTTTATGACTGCGTAATCATTTTCTCTCTCCTTCCAGGTCCTTTGATTTGAAATGTAATCATGTACAATACTGTAGTGGTCGCCGTTTCCTAAATTCTCCCAACTTCTACCTCAAAAACCAACTCTTTCCCATTAAATCATCACCAGCTCTATTTAAGCAATCATGACTGAGAAGTTGGTAATTTTCAAGGGATTAACAACTAGTTGGGGGGATGGGTGCCCCAAGGCACAGACAGGGGCCACCTCCATCCAGTCATCATTAACAAGAGTGCCACCTTTTATGAAACTTTGTGGGTGCTCACTGCCAGTACGTAGTATTTTTCCCATGGCCAGGTTCCCAGGTAATCCTTTTTTGCAGCCTTCCCTCAAAATGTTGAGGGTGCTTAAGTCAACTTTGTGGGTACTTGAGCACCTCAGCGCCCATGAATTCAGCACCTATTGTCATTAATTTAAGGAAATGACCAGTTTTGAGGTTGTTATTGCATTTATAAGTCTTTTTGAAATAACAATATTCTTTTTTCATGTTTATTTTTTATTTAATTAAGGTTTCACGCAGAGCGGTGCGAGCTGTGCATGCCACAAAGCGACAGCTGGTAGATGGATCTGCTATTACTAAAACATTAATGACCAATCCAATAGCCAATCAGGAGCATTGCTAGGCTCATAAATATTTAATTAGCCTTTTAATATTGCTTCTTATACTTTTGAAGGGTATTGGGCCACTGAAAATGGGGAAGGGAGGGAAGGAACCTGTGAAAGAGCCAAGGGCAGTGGCTGAGATGCTGAATGCTTTGTTTCAGAGTTCATCAAAAGCTCCCTGGGAAGGAGAGTGTAAAACTGGAAGGGGCCATGACATCTAGGGTAGGCATAATGCAGTCAGCCTGAGGAAGCAGAAATAGAATTCCACAACATTTGGGGGCCTTTGTCCATCTAGCACAGACGTCCACTGCCTGGAATAAAGTAATTTTAGAGCATCTTCTTTAAGCTGGCCAACTGGCGTAGTGGCAGGGATGCCACTTATGATGTTGGCAACCCAGAATGCTGGAGAGCTGGCAGGAGAAAGAGGAGGCTCAGCTCCCCTGGAGTGGGTGGCTGTATGATCCTGTTGTGCTAGCACTACCTGGATACCACAGGTGGTGCTGCATGCAAATCAGCAAGGGAAGGAGGGATGCTAGCTAGCTCCATGCACGCTCAGTGAGCACACCTTGGAGCATGATATGCTGATGGTCCAGGGGGGAACCAGAATAGGATGAAATGGTCAGAGACAGGAGGATGTGTGCTTGCACTTTTGGGCTTCACACCACTGACTGGGTCCTTTCTGATGAATCCAGTCACTGGAGTTCATAGCATCAAGGGTCATGATGCAGTCAGCCCCGGAAGCAGAAATATAAAACATGAAATGCTGGGGCTTTTGCCCATTTATGGCAGACATTCCTTGCCAGGAATAAAGTAATTTAAGAGTTTTGTCTTTAAGCCATCCTATTGGCACTGCAGCATTCATGACCCAGATTTTGGAACTGACTAAGGACACTAGAGGACTGGCTGGAACAGGAGGCTTGAGGTTCCCAAAGAAGGCAAGTGGGTTACCATCCTGACATGCAAGCACCACTTGCAGTACCACAGGTGGGGCTGCAGGCAGATCAGCTAGTGAGGGTGGGACATTGACTAGTTCTACACATGCTTGTTGAACGTGCCTTTAAGTAAGTTACACTAATGGTCTGTAGGTAGAATCAGAACAGGAGAAAATGGCTGGACACAGGATGATGCGCGCTGGCATTCTCAGGCCTCATGCAACTGACTGGGTAATCCCTACTGAATCCAGTAACTGGAGAGGATAGCTGCCACCCTGAAAGACCTGTCATTGTGGGAAATCCATGGAAGCATTGTTTGAGATTCACAGATGGTGGCAAGTGAGCCAGAGAGTTGCCAGTATTTGAAAAGAAATGATGGGGGCTGTCATGGCGAGTGGGATCATAAATAATAAGAAAAAAGAAGAATATCTCCTTTAATAGTGAATTCTTCTTCACTGAAAGAGTGGTGAATGCCTGGAACAGACTTCCAGTGAAGGTGGTGGGGACAAAAACAGTAGTGGGTTTCAAGCATGGGATGGAAACAAAGGAATACTGATAGGAAAGCAGAGTAGTAGTCGGAGATCAGGTAAGGTCTGTGATGACAGCATAGGCAGTAGGAAAACTAAGTGGGCCAAGTGGTCCTGCTGAGAAAGTCAATTTTCTCTCTGTTTCTTGAGTGCAGCTCCCACTTTGTAATTTTATTCTATTTCAAGTTCAGGGAGTCAGAATCGGTTTAGACCCTGTTGGTGTACATTTTCTTTGTGCTTGATGACATCTTACCCTCCCTGGTATCTGACTTCCTGGCAAAGAACAAACCACGTATGTCCAAAGTTGTAGACGGGATACACTCCAGAATCATACTAGAAACAAAGCACTGACAGGGATGTTTGCAGTAATCTTTCATTTGTCTGTCTGGACAGGTATTGTGCCAGAAGACTGGAAAGTGGTCAATGTGTTCCCCATCTTCAAGAAGAGGGCAATGTGAGAACCAGTCAGCTATAGGCCAGTCCATCAGACATCAGTGCTGGACAAAGTCCTGAAAGCCATTTTCAAGGACAGAATAATGGATCACTTAGGTAATGTCAAAGTACTCGTCCCCCTTCAGCATGGCTTTATGAGGTGCAACTCGTGCCAAAACAACCTGATCACCTTCTTTGAGGGAGTGACCAGGAAGGTGTACAGGGGCAGAGACACATATAGTCAATCTGGGCTTTAACCAAGCCTTTGACACTATGGTATGTAACAAGCTTCTGGGCAAAGTACAGCAGTGCAGTATACTTCTGCATAGAGGACTGATAAGTGGATTGGAGGCCAGAAGCAGAGAGTTGTGGTAGCAGCACACTACTGGGGGGGGGGGAGATACTCAGCAGCATCCCTCAGGGATTGGTGCTCATGCCACTGCTGTTTAACATTTTCATTAATGATCAGGAAACTGAGGTCTCCAATCAGCTGCTTAAGTTTGCTTCCGACTCCAAACTTGGCAGGGTCATGGACTCCCTTGTGAATGGAGACAAACTGCAGAAGGACCTGAACCAGCTGGATGATTAGTTGGACTCCTGGAGTCTCAGATGAAATGTAGGCAGCTGCAAAGTGCAACACATGGGAAGGAAAAACAAAGGCAGGACCTATAGACTGTAAGGCTTCCTCCTGCTGCAGTGGAAGAGGAAAAGGAGCTGGTGCACATAATAGACAAGCAGCTGAAGCAGGACAAGCAGCATTCATATGATGTCAAAAGCGCTGGCAGAATGCTGGGGTGCATCAAAAGAGGGGGAACCACGAGAGCACAAAAGGTAATCCTTCCACTTTACAGGACCTTGGTCAGACACCATCTAGAGTATTCTATGAAGTTCTGACCTCCTCATTACAAAAGGAACACTGAAGCTGTTGATCAGGGGTATGGAGGACAAATGCTGTGAGTAGTGGCTGAAGGCCCTTAACATGTTTACCCTAGAGAAAAGAAGGTTGAGGGGGGACATGATCTCAGTTTTCTTCATACTCAAGGGTATACACAAGATCAGACAGGTGGAGCTGTACAATCTGATGTGTTCCAGCAAGGCACATCCTAAAGCTCAGAGATAGAAAATACAGTAGTAACATTAGAAAACACTTCTTCTCCTAGAAGGCAATGAACCTATGTTTTTTTTTAAAACCCTACCAACAAAGACAGTAGACCTGAAGATAGTACAGGACTTTTACACAAATGTCTGATAACCAAGGTAATTACAGTAGTACAGTGGGAGGAGTATCCCTATAAATAAACCTACATAGACACACAGATGCTGACAGCAGAAACAGGCTCTTGGCCCATCCAGTCTGCCCACCCTACCAACTTTGTTTTGCCCTAGTCACAATACTTCCCTTTGCTTCTGTCCCCTTTTTAACTAAACCCATATGCCTGTCCCATCCCTGCTTGAAGCTGCTGATTGATTTGGCCTGTACCACTTATTCGCTTATTCCACTTGTCCACCCCTTTTTCTGTGAAGAAGTACTGATGGATGTCCTTTTTGAATCTCCCCCATCAACTTTAGTGAATTTCCTTTCATCCCTGTGTTTGAACTCAGAAGAGAAGAATTCATTGGTGTCCACTCGATTTATCCCAAGCAAGGACTTATATGTGTGTCTCATGTCACTCCTCTTCCTCCTCTTCTCGAGGGTGTACATGTTGAAGTCCTGCAAGCTCTCCTCACACATAATTTCCAAAAGGCCACAGTTCATCTTAATTACCCTGCGTTATACTGCCTCCACCTTGTTGCAGTCTTTTCTTGGTTGCCAGCTCCAGTACCTTGCACAGTATTCCAGCTGTAGCTGCACCAGTGACCTGTCCAGTAGAAGGGTCACTTCCTGACTTCTACTGCTTATCCACATCATTATACATCACAGCATTCTGTTCACCACCCTATTGTAGTGTGCAGACATTTTTAGGGTCTCTGATATCTCACCCCTAAATCATGTTCTCTTCGGTTGCGCTATGCAGCATCCCCTCCCCCCATTTCATATTGCACACTTGGGTTCTTTTTCCAAATGTGCATTATTTTTAATTTTTTAGCATTAAAGTTCAGCTGCCAAATCTTGGAATAGCTCTTCAACCTGCCCAAATCCCCCCTTACTTCCCTTCTCCCCTCCTCCATGTCTAGCCTTGCACAGATCTCTCACCTACAAAGAGACAGCACCTACCCTTGATACCTTCACCTATGTCACAGAGAAGTAATAGATGTTTGCTTTGCATACAGAATTCCTGCTTACAAAATGGAGGGCAGGGGAAGGCAGACTTGATGGATATAGGATCACTTATTTAGTTACTATGTTACAATGTAATGATAAAATGCCTGAATCTTCATCCTAGCAGCAAGATAAATTGTGTAACCCCAACCCTAACAGATGCTCCCCACTTCATGAACAAGATGTCTGGGACAACTCTACAGTTGAACGGGCATTTTTGCTCACATACGTTCCAGTATAAAAATAAAACTGAATTGAATTGAAATGGAGTGCGGTCATTTCATTGGTATTTTATTTGGCTTAGTATGTCTAGCTTTAATATACTCTCAGATTGGTGGGGAGTCAATGCTAGGACAGTCTATTTTCAGCAGGCCTGCACACAATGTGTAAAATATACTGTTTATTCACAATAACAGGCTACATAATTTGACTATCATACACATTTTTACAAAGGCTTTGTAAATATTGAAATTCAATGAACCATACTGGTGAGCTGAAACACACTGCAGTTTCACAGACAGCCCATACATAGCTACTAGAAATTCAACAGAGAACGCAGGTAATAAGCAGCCCATGTTTTTTACTAGATTCCATCATTATTATCGCTATGTGAAAAGACATTCACCTCATTCATGTTCAGAATGTCCCCATGCCCTTTTCCCAGCAACATCTTAAAATGGTAGATTGAGATCTTTTACAGGAGTACCTCAAAAAATCTGTTACAGCAGAAATGTTTCACAGAGAAGGTATGGGCAGGCTTTCTATGTTCACTCCAGATCTGCTGGAACTGGAACTGGAAAAGGCTTCCTTTCTGACACTAGTTTTGAACCTGTAGTTGTGACTATAGAAATAACAAGTGGACCAAACCAAAGATTAAGCTGATTGAGAGAAGTGAAACAATTTTGGGGGATGCGAGCCACATCCCAAAAGCTTTTGGGCTATTTGGTACCCCTAAATAGCTTCCTACCCCAAAATGTATACAGTAATTATCATATAACGTTAAACTGCTCAAACAGGTTTTAACAGGGAAGTCCAGTTTTGCACACAACTTTAGAACTAGTCAGGTTGGGGAAGGGAGTTCAATTTATCAGGCTACCTTGCACATGCCTTCGGAAAACTGGTGAGATTTTTTTCGTGCATTTCCATTTTTCAAAAATATTTTTCCCAGCGCAGTACAATTATGTTTTGTGTAAACAAATGAGTTCCAAAAACAAGTTGGAATGTTGGATAGTGATGTCATATTCTTTCCATGTAGTGGAGCTCGGTGTAAAAGGGGCTCAAGCCATGATCTTGACTAGCAGATGTGTAAGGCAATACAGACAGACAGCAGTGATTCAACAATTGAAGAGTTGCTTTTATCAATAAAGATGTATCAGTAACATTTGGAACATGTTGCTATTTAAGTGACCCAGGTGTTATCATACCACTTAGGAGAAGCATGGCCCTCAACAATGTCAGAGGACTGGACTTTCTGAAGGATCTGCACTTTTTGTGCTGCTTTAAAGGCTGCACCCACACTTTCAAAGTAATTTCTGAGGGAAATGAATGCCTCCTCACAGCTCAGAATAACTTCAGTCAGATGTATATTGTGGCTTCTTAATAGGGGGGTCATACCATTTAAGATGGTTTAGTATTCACAACTGCTGCTAAGAAAAAGGGCTTTAAGGTGCAGACTCTGAAGTCAGCATGCCACCTTGCCAAGTGCACATCCCTTTTGAAACGCCATCCATTCAAAGTTGTGTTTAAATTCCATCATTAACCATAACATTAAAACACTTGACAGCTGTTTAAGTGAATGCCACTCAGACTCCTGAAAGAAAAATATTTGAAGTTTCTAATGTGACATGAAGCAAATGTCTTTTTTACTTTGTTTTCCCCTCACCCCCCTGTTCCTGACCCAGCTAACTACTACATTGCAGAATCTGACCTCAGTCATCGGAGATGAGGAGTCTCCTCCAAGACTCTGCTCACCCCAGAGTCAGAGTGAGTTTGTGCATGCATGTGCGTGGCAGCAATGCAACTAAGATCCACCCAATCTACAGAGAGCAAACATTGCCTCCATGTTGAAAATCTCATGAGGCCATCATTTTCAATTACTACAGAAACAAAAAATGATAAATTCGTAATCAAAGCAGCCATCAGTTCCAGGACACCTTCTGCCTTGCCAGTTTTAGACAGGCTGCTGAGGGTCTGGGGAGTTGTATGCTGCATATTCAAACTTGTTCAGTGCTATCTGAAGGCTCAACACTAGTTAAAGGACTGCAGGGAGCAGACAGACTTTTCATCTAGGAGTACAAAGTTACCCATATATCCCATTATTGTACAAGGCATCGTGGGTGATATATGCACATAACCATGAACCAATTTAGGCTGGTCTAGCTTTAAGCAGAGCTGTAAGGTGCAAAACAGCCTCACAGTCTTTAAAGTCTTAAAAAAGCAAACCACAGGCATGCGTTTTTTCCTCTTTAGGACTCACAGGCATCATATACTGCAGTTGTCGTCACAGCCCAGCACCCAAAAATCCTAGATGAAAAAGACAAGCTGCTTTTCTGTTGAGGATCTTGTCTTTGTCACCTAGTACCTTTGTTGAGGAGTACTGAATCTGCTTTGTGTTCTTCAAATCGACTGCTGCAAAGGAGCAGTGCAACGCTATCCAACAATGTAGACATCTATCATGCAGTGTACCTGCTACTGGTGCCTTGCAAAGGCATCTGCCATTTCACAAAAGGTAGACAGCCTTGGTCAGATTTGAGCCATTGCAATAAATTTATTTTGTGCAATCTTGAGGGAGGTTAGCAATGCACAGCAGCTGCACATATAGATAATGCAGGTTATTGTACCTATATAAGTGGCTCCATAAGTGTCAGCATTATTCTGTTCCTCTATTAGCTACCACAACACAAACCAGCTAATGTACCCCATAATGTAAAGCAAAACCATTATATCATTTGAAAGGGAAGCAAGTATGCCGGCTTCCTTACATTAGGAAAGCTCATGAAAGGGTCTTTCAAATGAGATATTGGACATGCATGTTGGTGTCCGAAGTGCTCAGATTTTAACATCTAAATCACTGGCAACTTAAATCATGGATGCAATAATTTAATGGAATCTTGAGACAGTGATATCACTGATGAGAAAACTGTGCATAACAACATACAACTTGGTCCTCAGTGACATCACTTTCTGTCTCCGTAGTCTGTGAAATGTCTGCTCCCTTGATTAAATTTACAGATGGTTTAGCTATTTATAATATATCTCAGGACTATGGACACCTACAGGTAAGATCAATACCTTGTCTAAAAGATCTTTTCATGGGTTTTCAGAATTTGAGGGACCTGGAATGATTACTGTACCTTCTTTTATAAATGGCTCTTCTTCCAATGATGTGAAGGGGAAACTGCCCTAAAACACATGACATTGACTCATTCACTTGGAGACAGCTGCTCTGCATGGAGGTTAAAGCGATGAACTCTTCGGACTTCTCTAAGCACTTTTATATGGGGACAATTAAAACATATCTGCCACTGGCAATCCCCTGAGCCACCTTCTGCTGCAGGAACGTTTGTTTCCCAGTATGATTCATTGGCTGCAGAAGGCCAGACAGTGAGGAGAAATGTAGCCATGACATCAATGCGAAATGGGCTCAGCAACAGTAGAGTTCCAATGAATAGCACTCTCAGTAAGCATTTCCAACCATGACATGTGAATAAATAAAATACACATAACCACATAAAACAAGAGCACCCTGAGTGCACAAATAAATTAGATCCTTCATACAGAGCGTATGTGACACAGGGGTTAGTTGACAGCAGCTTCAGCTATCTGGAAAGGGTTTCGTTTCAGTTTATAAAACAGGTTCTATATAAATGTCTCAAAGCTGAAACTGCCTCAAGCACCATTTATTAACAAATATGGTTAAGTAATACTCATCACTTGTGTAAGACCACACAAAGTCAATGGGTTTCTCTCAACAAAGCTCTGCATTGAACTACAAAGACCCTTGTCTTCCTTCTCTTTTAATTTTTTTCAGTTTTATCTACTAACAACTTTTAAGTCTTCCTCACTTAGCCTAGCTGACATTCCAAATACAAATGTCTAGTTACTGGCGTCTTGGGAAGATGCAAAGTTTCTCTCAGGAACAAAGATGTTAGCACAAGCAACTTAACATGTTTATTGACGCTAGGAGTTCTAGACAACTGCATGTCCTTGTAATACAGAATGTTTGGCCTGGGATACAGTTTTGAAGTTTGAGAAACATGTTGCTCTAGTTCGTACATGGACTAAAGATACCAATAAGAAGCTTTTGGAATGCTTTACCTCCTTTTTTTACCTCACAACTGCCTGCGACAGGTATCTGGAGTCACTGAAGTTATGAAGTTGTACTGTAAGCAAGTAGAGATGGTAGTGGTCTATGAACAACATGAATACCTTAATGTAAGGAGACATTTTGAGCTTCAATATACGCACTGTCCATAATGTAGTTTCTGCTGTCATACTGAATTCAGAATTTGAACCTATTTTTACTTTTTTTTACACATATCAAAAAAATGTACATAGTCCACAATGCTTTGCACATGCCACAGCTTCACAACTCGTCTACTAAAAGGGAATGTGCAAACTCACAGTGAACTGTAATGCTGTGATGATAGGACTGATCAAGATTAAAAAAAAAAGAATAAAACAGTTCTAAAGACCCAGTAAAGCTTAACAACAGTAACTTAGCTGGCAAACTGAACTTGTTTAAAATTTTTACGTCTACATGACTTACTCTCAAAAGGGTGTGTGAATGTATTTGGAATCACACTATGGCACTGTTTGTAAACTAGGCTTAAGAAGTCAACAGCCTATAAAAGGCACACAGCAGTATGTCTCTATGACCTTTCATTTGTTGTCTCCTTGATGGCCCTTCTCCTACTGTAACTACACACAGGAGTTGAAATATTAGCAATAGAATGTAAAAGTATATCGCAGTGGGCTGTCCTGCCCTTGTGACCACTGTACTAAGTGATCTGTCAGCAACCCAAATGTTCTCTGTAATAAGAAGGAAGGCACCATGCAGTGTGGGAAAGAGCCCTGACCTTACAGAGGTTAAGGAAGAAATGATTGCTGGTCCCTTGAATTATGATTCTCACAAACTGGCCAGATAACTGCTCTGCTAGAACCCTTAGTCCTTGTAAAAATGAGCATAACACTGCCAGCAGAGGCAATGAAATAGATGTAGCCATCTATCAGACCAGACAGTGATGCAAGGCAGGCCAGTGTCATCCACTGTGGTGTCACGGGTCAATATAACAAGCACTGAACACAAGTCCAGATCTCCTCACATGCACACATTCTAGCCTGCAAATCATCTCAATCTTACCAGTTACTAGGTAAAATAGACATAAGGAGGCCGAAGCTTATCTGGAATGTCTCCCACTATTGCTCGGGATTACTAGTTCTGGTTAGTGTCCTATTTTAGATGTTTACCTAGTTGAGTTTTAAAGGTTTTGTACTTTGTAGACTCTACAATATTCTGTGGAAGCGAGTTCCAGGCCTTATCTGCTCTAACAGAGAAGAAGTTGTCTCGCTTATTAGTATTTGAATGGGGAATTACTAATTGTCTATTGTGGGTTCTAAGGTTAATGCTACGATGTGAGTTCTGTCACAAAATGTTTGCATGACTCTTTCTGAGCCTCCTGGGCAACAATAGGCCAATGCACTTGAGTCTTGGTCCAGTCAGTGAACTGCTTTCTCACTGCAGACAGTAGGACACCCACGCCCACTGCTGGCTGCATCATAAAGCTGGCTCTGTTTTCACTCTTGCAGGGGCTTCCTCTTATCTGGAGGGGGAGAAGACTCAAACAAGCACCACAAAATGTAACAGAATGCACATATGCACTTTATTTGTAAACTTGTAAGGGACACCACTGGAAATGAGCCTCGCTCAATGCCTTTATCCACCATCAATAAACTTAAAATGGACCAGCTTACTCTATTTCAGTTACTGTTCTTACAAGGACCAATATGGCAACTAATCTATTTCTGTATGTATGTTTCAGTTAGTGAGCTATCATGGCCAGCAATATGCCAGTCTTACACAAAATGCTCAGTATTCTGAGTAAATATTCCAGCCATGCACACACCAGTATTCCGAATATGGTGGCAGTATTCTGAATACTAGAATTCTGATTAACACAGTTGGATAGTCCAGCAGTATTCTGAACACTACAGGAATACTGGCACATGAAAATACAGCAAGTTCAGTGTTTAGCATAAGCACTACAGAAAGGACTCCAGTAATTAACAAAACTGTGTACTGAGCATGCCAAAAGTCAGGCCTAGTCAGAATAATGAGTTACATGTAAATTCAAAAACATATATATAAACATATATGAGTATTTGGAGTACATATTCAGAATATTCAGCATTTGGAACATAGCAATACTCAGAATATATATTTATTTTTGTATTTGAAAACTGGTAACCGGGAGAGGAACACTGAGCCAAGGCTCGTTTCCAGGTGCGACCAAGGGAGTATAACATATATATATTTATTTATGAATACTAAGCCATATAACCACAAGTGACTGGGTTCCCAAAATATCTAATTTATGGACTGTGGACCTACAAATCCAGCTTTTATTTTACAGATACAACATTCTGATATAGTTTAAATGGAGAATTCAACCATAAAAATAATATATTGTATTTTATAGACCCAAGGTGCTTTTTTTTTGTGTGCGTGTGTGTGTGTGTGTGTGTGGAAATCCCAAGACACTCAAAAGCTGTCAGAATGGTGGCCAATTTTCTTTCAGCAGTAACCTTCTTTTTAGCAAAAATTAAAATTCATATAAAAAACTGGGGACTCCCAATTCCCACAGAAGGCAAAAGTTGGGTTCAAAAAGTTGAAATAATTTAGGAATATTCTGAAGGCAAATGTGGGCAAACCATGTATAATGGTTGTGACAGCCAGTGACAGAGTTTGCGATCAAAATAGAAACACACTTGACAAGTCGTTTGCAAATGTGAGTAAAATCAGCCTACTGAGAGCTGGCTCAATTACGCTGTGCAGTGAAGTACTACTCTGGCACAATGGTGATCTGCATCTGCGTCCCAAGCCTGGGGTGTCAGGCGCAGAGACAGGTAAGGTGGGCTCACAGTATACCTGTGGACACTTTCTTCTTGTGAGCAAGGGGGCCTAAGCAGCACTACAGTGGTGCAAGTGGCATCGTGGATGATCGTGTCCCAAGAGGCACCCTCCCCCAGGCCAGCTGCAAGCATGCTAGTCCATGTGGGAGGGAGCATTAAGAAAACTGGAAAATGGCTAGCCTGTCGAGGAGACCTCTGGATGGCAGTCTCCATGCGTGCTCCCCACACAACCCGACTGTCCACAGCAGCACTTTTTTCTCCCTTCCAGTAGCCAAGATGGGATAGAGGTCCCCCGGGGAGAGAGACCCAAAGGGGAAGTCAGGAACAACTTGGGATCTGATGGCAGGCAGTGCCTGCAAGGCATAAAGTCTATTGGACGGATGAAGCAATCACCTGAACGGCCTGAAAGAGAGGAGCACCTAGGGGTAAAGAAGTTAAAGAAACATCCTAAAAACTCTAATTGCAATTTGTAGGAAACATTGTTACATGTGGAACTGTAAACTGAAAATCCAGCATTGAAAGGTTTAGCAGATGTTCTTCAATCTAAATTTCCCAGATTTTGTCACAGTTTCTTTACCCATGATAGGTCAACTAAGATGCAGTATCTCATTTTTAAGGGGGTCCTGCTTTTATCAACTTTTCAAGGCTGGGTGGACTGAAGCATGGAGAGGTTCAGTAACTTATTCAGGGCCATAGAACATGTAGGCAGCTCTGGTGGGATTTGAACCTGGGTCACCTGGTTTCCAAGGCTGTACTCTAGTTTCTAGACCACTTCGCATTCAGGTTGATTCCCATGTGGCAGTTGTTGCTGGATTTACAAAACCCCAAATTATAAAAGTTGCAGTATAAATTTATATAAAATTAAGAAGACTCTCACTCACACACACACACCCCAGCCGGCAGGATCATGAACCCCCTATTCATAATACTAAAGTGCATCTTTGACACACACATATGAAAAAAAAAACTATTTTAACTATTTTGTGCCCTGTGAGTAACTTGGTGTTCTTGTTAGGAAAGTAAGAAAAAGGGGAGACTGTGTGTATATGTGTGTGTGTGCTGGTGACACTACACAAGGCTGAAGTCACTAAAAATTAATGTTGTAAAAGATGCTTTCAATGGTAGACTCCATGCCATCTGAACCACCTTCCTGGTGTTTTTTTTTTTAATTTTTCCTAGAAAATACACATCAAGTTGTGATAGCTAGTCCACGTGAATCCTGGGGGTAGGTTTTTGAATCTGTTTTATTGACAGAGGAATGTTGACCAGGACACTAGGGAAAATGTCCTACTCTTTCAGTAAGTGCTGGGGAAATTTTAAATTCTACTGTGACAGTTTCCAGAGATGGGTAGAAGGGACCTTGGTTTAATGTTTCATCTGAAGGATGGCACCTCAACAGTGTAGCACCACCTTCTGGGCTGCACTACAGTGTCAGTATTGGGCATTAGCCCAAAATTCTGCTGTGGCACTAGAACCCATGACTTTCTAATCTGCTGGCCCCAGACACAAGTGTGCATCTTACTGACCCACTGATGCTGAAATGAGTTGTATACATATAGTGCATGAGGTGAATCCTGTTTCAGAAATACACCCCAAGGCCAATGGATATGTCTTGGGATCAAAGCCTGCACTTGTATAACTGCATCATCTAAAGGTGCTTTTACACACAGGTTTATGTAACGGAATAACTGTTAAGGAAACAGTATTCCGTTACATTCCTTGTGTAAAGTGCATCTATTTTGTTCCATAGGCAAACGTTCATCCAAACCACAATCTCTGCTTTTCGCGGTTTGCACCGTTGTGTTCCGTTTCATTGGGCTGTGTAAAATAGCCATTCTGAAGCGGTGCACAAACAGCAATAGAGCAGCAAGCTCTGTGGGAGTGCCAAAACACAAATGGAGGTGGGAGCTGCCAGAAAACTCACGGAGTATAGAAGGGATCCTGAAAACGCAACAGAGTACAATGGTGCCACAGGTAACACTCATTTTGTTTTAAAAACCTGTGTGTAAAAGTGCCTTAAGACACATCAGAGTTAAACGGAACACCAAACTTGAGGAGAATGAGTGCTATCATGGTGGTTTGGCCCAAGGCTAACATCCAGCTCCCATGCAGTCATAACACGCAATAAATTTTACAACCTCCTGTTTGAAACACCAGGCCTTCACTTTGAGTGGACTTAAGGTTAACAATAAAAAGACAGCTAACATTGAATCATACGCTGCTTCCTGACTAGTGAATACCTCTACTAATACAAGTTACTTATAAACAGCAAGTCAGAAATAGGATAAAACACCAAGTAAAACAAGCCGTAAATACATTTCCAAAGGGTTGTTTGTTTTAACTAGCACCATCTGTACACAAGAATGCAGTAAGGTAAATGTTTGGATAATAAAGATTTGCAAGGCACTTATAGTCCTTCTGGGTAACAACTTTGAAACGCTCAGTAGCAGCCCCTACATTCCTCCCCAGTGAAAGGGTGATCATTGAAGCAAGCAATTCATATTTACAACAAATCCTCAAAATTCCTCAAAGTGCTCTTTTAGTCTGCAGGAGACTATACATCCTTGGATCCCAACATTCCTTCTTCCATATACTTTTCTGTCTTTGTTTTTTTTTTTACACAGTTTTTCCAAGAAAGAAACAAAAATAAAAATCACTCCTCATACACATTCCACACCTAACACCGGCAGTCATCGTCATTCTGTTGTCTTTGGGCATGTATCCACCCTATCGGCGTCTAGAAGTAATGTCAAAGCAAGTGATCATCATGAGGTGAGCCTTGCAGAAGTTGACGCGGTGCTCCAGCCGTTCGGTGACACATTCCAGGGCCTCTAAATACTCCAGAGAATCCACCTCGAAGGTCTGCTCCAGATCAACTGAACGAAAGGAAAAAAAAGAATAAAGTTGCACACAGAGATTCGTTCAAATTTCACTAATTCAAAAACATAAATAACACAGTATGACGACAAACCAACTGAGCCGAAGCTAATTTTCATGATATCTTTACATACAATTTAAATAAATAATAATAATAATATTTGTGAGAAATGGATACACCATTGAGTCAAAGACTCATCTACAATGGTTTCCAAGAGCAGTTTAAAGCAGCAGTGCAATGAAATTGGGCAAAAATCGGACCCTACCTTTTTCACTATAAAAGATTCCAGGCATCTTCCAGTTTTATATGGTGGTACAGTTCTCTAATTTCATCAAAATATGAGTATTTTATAAATGTTTTAATTTAGTTTTTTCCAGTGTTGGTTAAGTTACTTTTTCTATTACTTTGATTTTTTTTTAGAAACTTGATCCAGGAAGCTCTGTGCAGTCACTAGCAAGGATGGAGAAGTACTAGAAAAAGTAATACACCTGACAGTTACAATTACATATTTCTTTTTATACAAAACAATACAAAAATAATAAACTATAACAGATTACTTTTATTTGAAAGTAATAGGTTAGTTACTAGTAACTTTCAAATAAATGTAATCAGTTACAGTTACATATCTCTTTTGTATAAAAAGACATAAGTAATTGTAACTGTAAGGTGTATTACTTTTTCCAGTACTTCTCCATCCTTGCTAGTGACTGCACATGGCGTGAAGTGCACTCAAATAATCAGCAAAACAGCTTTTGATAACCATGTGAAGATTTTTACTTTCAGACTAAACACACAATAGTAGCAAAACCACACATTAGGTGTTTATATACTTGCTAGTTACGAATTAAGTGCAACAGCAGTTTGAAGTGTAATGTAACCATGGCAACCAATGATATAAAGTAATTTCTAATTGATCCCTGGAATTAGCTCTGATGAAGACGTTACACGTCGGAAACGTCAGCTCGTAGTCCTTGGTTCCACCACATCGATGTCTGTCCTTGACGCTAACATCAAAGCATTAATGGCGTTTAGTAGATTTCATTGATGTTAGCTAGCATTCCGTTTGTTAAAATGGTTTGGCAAGCAGCTTGTGTGTGTGCTCTATGGAATTAGGCAATTGAGACAGAAGACTAACACAAGAATTTTCGGAGTTTCAATGCATAAAAGATAAGTTAAACTATGCTATTTATGTGCAATTTGAACTTAGAGATGCTAAGGCTTATTTGAATTTGGCGCCAACCGGACTCTCTGTACCAATAAGGATTTGGTTTAATGCAAGTTGACTAATGTGTGGTTTTCTACTATTGTGTGTTTAGTCTGCAAGTAAAACTCTTCACATGGTTATCAGAAGCTGTATTGCTGATTATCTGAGGACACTTCATGCCATGTATGAGCCTAGGCTACACATATTTTAAAGTTTAAAAGTTTTTACCTGGAAGGAGCACCAAGTTTTTTTCAACTTTATTAAAACGACCTAATAATAGGTCTTATAAATTTAAAATTGATGGAAGCCCACAAAACCTTTTTCTCTTTTTTTAATAGAAAAAGTAACTTACCCAACACGGTTTTTTTCTTAAGAAAAAAAGATGGCCGCCTCATTTTGCATAGAAATAGCACTGCAGACATAGCAAGATTTACGGATCAGAAAATAAAAAAAGACTCATTGTGCACAGCATAGGAGGTACCTAGACAAGTATATCTGACAGATATGCTAATATGTTTACTAACTGTAGCTGAAACTAGCTTTTTTGGAAAAACATGTTTTGCTGCACTGCTGCTTTAAGGCACAGATGGACTGGGTAACAATTAGAAAAATACAGGTTAAACAGTATAATATAAGTACATGACACACAGTTTCAGCACATTTGTTTTTCTCATATATTTTACACAAAGAGATAAACTACAGCACTGCAGTCATACAATGTAGATCTGTAAATACGTGGTCACGCACACTATACGTGCATGACAGGGATATATAAACTTAACAAGGTATATAAAGTTACATACAAGAAACATTAATAGATAAGATGGAGTTTGGAGAAGAAAAAGGTGGGAATGTAGTCTGGTAATAACAATTCTACTCGTGCAAAGCAACTCTCAAGGCATGTGTGCTCCAGAGGTAAATAAAAGATATGACAGTGGCTTTTGCTATGGTGGACCAATCAGCAAAATACTGTACTGAATACATTGCTTTAAAATCTCCAGGTAAATGTGAGGCAGGCCCCAGCCCACACAGTGACAAAACATAACAGAAACAGGAAATCCACTGTTCTTGTGTCATGAAATAAGATGTAACAAAGATCTGTGTGTCTTACTTCATTGGTACTGTTTTATACTAAGGGCAAAAAATGTGTAATATTACCTGGTGAATATCCCATTAGCAAAAACATAAGCATGTATACCTTTATTCTTTGCTAAAATTTTAATATATGTGTATATACTGTACACGTACAATTTTTTTTTTTATCACATTCTTATTTCTCTACTGTTGCAGTACGTACAGCGGGGGCATTCAGCAGCCAGCTCCCCCCACCCGGGGAGCAGCAGGCTCACTCACATGATGGGAAGTCTGGTACGGCCACTCCCCGACCCACTGGGAGGCTCCCCTATGCTTTCCCATGCCGAGCCAAGACCAGACCTCCCCCAGTGCAATTCCACGACAGACCTCCAGGCAGTATGAGCGTGGCTATCAAGCTGCTCGCTCGTGCCCAGCCTTTTTCCTCCATTAATAGCTCTTTGGAGTGTGGGCATGCAATGACATCAAAGGCACAACATGCCAACATCTTCTGCAATCCACCCCCAAGTGCACCACTCTGGTAGTGCCCCCAGTCATCACCAGGGGCTGCCACACAGCGATGGGATCCCTCAACCCTTTCCAGAGATGGGACAGCAGTCCCTCAGATGCTCAATTCCATCCCTCCCCTGCTGACCCCTGACAACCTGGGTGCATTTCCAAACCTGGGTCGTCAGCGTGGTGCGAGGTGTGGCGTCCAGCGCCTCAACCCTCAGCGCCACCGGGCTACTGTATATGCACAATTAATAAAAAAATGCTTATATTATGTGTATTCATTTGCAATGCATATTGCAATAATTATGTCAATATGCTATTCATTATAACCACACTGATGATTATCTTTATTTGGGATGAAAGAAAGTAGCTGTGCTGATCCTTCAAAACTAGATTTGTAATAATACGGACCATCTATACCAAATTTAGTGACAACTGGATATCTGGTTCATGAAATGCAGTAAAAATTAACATCAGCTCACAAAAGGCTGAATTCATGCATAATTAGGTAAGCATGGCTGGTATTTAGAAACCTTTGAAAACATGCATCACCAAATGTCTATTATAGATTGTGTGAGTGCTCTTGACTAATCAGTCGGTCCTGGACATTGTGGCCATCACAGAGACCTGGTGTAAAGATAACCATGACTGGGAGATGGGCATACCCTGCTACAACTTATTCAGAAGAGCTAGGGCAGGCAGGAAGGGAGGAGGAGTGGCACTTTATGTGAAAGATGGCATAAAGGACACAGAGATCCAGAAGGAACAAAATGGGGGGGATACTGTGGGTTAAACTGGAAAGGAAAACGGGGTCAGCCATCTGCACGGGGTGGTCTACAGACCACCAGCCCAGAAGGGAGAGACAGACAGAGAGTTAAAGCTAACCATCCAAAGGATGGCGGACAAGGGGGAGGTGGTGCTGGCTGGAGACCTCAATATTCCAGATGTGGACTGGAGCCTCCCAGCAGCAGCAGCATCAACCAGGAGCAGATTTATCCTGGACTCCCTTCAAGGTGCCTTCCTTAAGCAACTGGTCATGGAATGAACTCAGCAGAAGGCAATACTGGACCTTGAGTTCACAAACGGGGACAGTGTGATAGGGTAACAGTGGGGTAGTACCAGGGGGAACAGTGACCACTGGTCACTGTGGTTTGAAATCACAGAAGGAGCAGAACCAAGCCACACAAAAACACATATCCTGGATTGTAGGAGGGCAGACTTTGGGAAAATGGGGACATGCTTGGAAAAGGCACTAATGGGATTGGGGAGGGAATTAGGGGTGGAGAAACAGTGGGCAATATTTAAAACAGGGATTACAAGAGCAACAGAATTATACATTAAGCAGGTTAGCAAGGGGAAAAGGAAGAGGAGGCCATTATGGTTTTCCAAGGAGGCAGCGGAGAAAGTGAAAGCCAAAAAGATCACATTCAGGCAATACAAAAAGTCACAGGCAGAAGGAGATAGGGAGAAGTACCAGGAGAAGCAAAGGGAGACAGGAAGATCAGTAAGGGAAACCAAAGCTCAGACAGAAAAGTGCACTGCAAAAGCAGTGGGTAGAGGGGACAAAACATTTTACAGGTACACAAGTGAAAAAAGAAAGGCAAAGGGAGGGGAAGTGAGACTGAAGGGGGAGGACGGGGGCAGCATGGAGGATGACAACATTAAAGCTGACATACTGAACAGATATTTCTGCTCAGTCTTTACTGAGGAAGGGGAGGGTAATGGGCCTGAAGGGAGTACAAGGGGTGAGAAGGGTGCAGAAATGGACGCAAGCCCCTTTACACAGGAAAGGGTCCTAAAGGAACTGGATGGAATAAGAGTCGATAAAGCAATGGGGCAGGATGGGGTACACCCCAGGGTCCTAAAGGAACTAAGAGAGGTGGTGGCTGAACCGCTGACAATCCTGTTTAGCCAATCACTGGAAACAGGGGAGGTACCCAAAGACTGGAGGACAGCAGATGTAGTCCCCTTATACAAAAGTGAGAACAGAGAGGAAGCGGGAAACTATAGACCAGTCAGTGTGACCTCAGTAATAGGGAAGATCATGGATGCACTACTGAAGGAGAGATTGGTGGAACATCTGGTTGCCAATGGATTACAGGACCCAAGGCAGCATGGTTTCACGGGGGTCATGCCAGACTAACCTCATTGAATTTTTTGACAGGGTGACAAGGGAGGTAGATCAGGGGAGGGTAGTGGACATGGCCTATCTGGACTTCAGCAAGGCCTTTGACACTGTGTCACATAAAAAGCTATTAAACAAACTGGGGAATATGGGAGTGGGCAGGACAGTAGTGTGGTGGGTAGGTAACTGGCTGGGTGGTAGGACACAGATGACGGTGGTCAATGGCTGTCACTCCACAGAGGGAAGAGTGACCAATGGGGTACTGCAGGGATAAGTGCTGGGATCATTCCTGTTCAACGTCTTCAACAGAGACATTGCGCAGGACCAGAATTTCCCTGTTCGAAGATGACATAAAGCTCTGTAACAGAGTGGACATGCCAGAGGGTGTGGACAGAATCAGGAATGACCTGTAGAATCCTGAAGAATGGTCAAGGGTTTGGCAGCTGAAATTCAATGCAAAGAAGTGCAAGATGATGCATATGGGGCACAAAAACCCTTGAATAACATATCAGTTAGGGGGGTGAGGATATAGCATGCACCAAACAGGAAAGGGACCTTAGGTTATCATCTCTGATGACCTCAAGGTACGGAAACAGTGCGACAAGGCGGCAGGTAAAGCAAATAGGATGCTGGGATGCATGGGAAAGGGTTTCACCAACAGGAAAATGGAGGTCATAATTCTACTATACAAGACACTAGTGAGGCCCCACCTGGAGTACAATGTACAGTTCTGGAGACCTTACCTACATAAGGACATAGACAGGGTGGAGAAGGGTCAGAGGAGGGCAACAAAGATGATGCAGGGATTACATCACAAGTTCAATGAGGAAAGGCTGAAGGACTTGAATCTGTACTCCCCTGCAGGAGAGGAAGGAGAGAGGGGATATGACAGAGCCATACAGGTACCTTACAGGGAGGAACAGGGTACAGGAATACACTATTTTCCAGTGAAAAAGATGTTCCAGGACTAGAGGGCATGGGGTGAAGTTGGAGGGAGGGTGATTCAGAGGAAGCATGAGGAAGAATTTCTTCACAGAAAGGGTGGTAGACAAGTGGAACACCCTGCCAGAGGAAGTGGTGGGGCTGAAACAATCATGGGATTTAAGAATGCAAGGGATAGACATAAGGGAATACTGGAGGTCAGGGGTAAGGGGCAACAGACTTCTAGAAAAACATAAAGGGAACTTACAAGCTCAAATGGGCAGACTGGGTGGGTCATAGGCCCTTATCTGCTGACAGTATTTATGTATCAGAACTCTCCTTTCCCCCTGCCCATGAAACACTGTTATTCTGAAAGGAGTGTTTCACACAAAGGTGCCCAGGAAAATGGATACGTTTATGGAAAGTTTCTCAGTTTTGTGCTATACTGTACTACTGATCACCCTCGATCAGTAACATAATAATACAGCCACTGGGTCCAATCTGATGGTTGTAAGAGTGGTTTCACTTTCTTAACAATGTTCCCCATCCATTATTTTAGCACAGTGGGCCACCACCCTTTGTTTTATTTACTCCTACTATATATTTTTGTTTTTACCACCACTTTGTATTTTTAGTCATTACCAACATTTATTACTACAAAATCAGCCACAATTGTCTTCTGCTACCATCCTTTTTGCACAACTATGCCAGTTTTGATACCAGTGCTCTATAATTTACCATGGACCAGATATTCAAACTGTGCCAGGCTGTGGTGCAAGCTTGGGCTCAGCTCAACTTGGCTGTGCAGGGGCATGGACTAAGCAATATTCAAAGGAACTGCGCCATGGCTCAGCAGCTTTGAATATTGCACCCTGGCCACCCCCACTGTGCATGGCGCAGTGACACTGCACCAGCGCAAGTGGCCAGAGTGGGGCATGGAGATGCGCTAGCGCAAGTTCCACTGCGCCATGCACAGCACCTGCGATATTCAAAAGTTGACAGGCAAATGGGCCTATAATTTATGCAAGGCGCACATGGGGCCATTTGCATGTCATTGTAGCCCCATTTGCATGCAGGTGCGCCGATCCCCGATGACTTGCGCCTGGCGTCCTGCCAGGCAGCAGCCGTTGGGGACTGATGCCCCCTGCAGCCCGATCATGGTCATCTGTGTAAAAATAGAAAAGCATCCTATATCCCTGGTGGTCCAGTGGACCGCTTTCTGCCCGATGGCGGGCATCTGTTTTAATTAAAAAAAAAAAATCCAATATCCCTGGTGGTCCAGTGGACTGCACTCTGCCTGATCGCGGGCATCTGTAGTAATATAAACCCCAGTCCAATATCCCTGGTGGGTCTGATGGTACCCCCTCCCCACCCGCCCACTGAGCCCCACCACCCGCTCCCCGGCGGCGGGGCGGCACCACCCGCCTGCGCCCGCCACCAACTGACAGCTCGGTAGGGCTGCCGCCCGATGGTTTACAGCATCAGCCAATGGTGCAGCCATATCGTCCACACATTCAGATATGTGAATGAATCACATATCTGGAATGTGTAGTGTAATATGGTTGCATGCCCATTGGCTCACGCAGAACCAATGGATGTGCAGTCTACTGAGCTGTCAGTTGGTGGCGGGGGGTTGCAGGCCGGTGGTGCTGCCACCCACCAGCTGACCAGGGGGGAGCGGGGTGGTGGGGCTCAGTGGGCGGAGGAGAGGGGGGGGTACCACTAGACCACCAGGGATATTGGAAGGGTGGGGTTTATATTATTACAGATGCCCGCAATCGGGCAGAGTGTGGTCCACTGGACCACCAGAGATATTAGACTTTTTTTTTTTTTTTTTTTATTAAAACAGATGCCTGCGATCGGGCAGAAAGTGGTCCACTGGACCACCAGGGATATTGGACGACGTCTTATTTTACAAATGCCCGCGATTGGGCATGGGGGGCGCCACCAGGCGCAGCCGGATCTCGGGTGGCCACCCATAGGTGGCAGCTGCCGTGTTGCGCCCCTGCACGCTGCAGCTCACCTGTGGGTGGCCATTAGTTGTTTCTTTTGGGGCTTAACTTTGTGCTGGCGCAGGTAGGGGTTACGATGATGGCTCTGCACATCCCGGCTGAATATCGGGCTGTGCAGGTTATGCAGGGCATGCCCCTCACCTCTGCCTGGCATACATTACTGATGCGCCCGTGCATCGGGATTTGTGGCGACTTTTCCCTTTTGAATATTGCACTGGGGCACATCAGTGGGTTGTGCATGGCGCAACCCTTTTGAATATCTGGGCCCATGTATACACATATACAGTAAATATAGGAGGACCAAGGAATATTGTGCCCTCAGCTCCAATCACCAGAACCACCACCCTATATTTTCAGACAATGGGGAACCCTGCTTAGGACACCCAAACCGATTCTTGCACCTTAAGAATGCGCAAGACCACTCTTACAACTGTTGGAGTGGCCTTGGTGGCCATATTAACACAAATACCAGGATTTGCTGACTATTGGGTGAGTGGTTCTCAGAATACAGTCAAATGTATAACAGTCAATCACAGTGCATGACTGATGCATAATTATGTCAACATGGCTAACACTGTGATTAAAAAATATCTACTGCAGCTAGTCACATGGGGCAGGAGTCCCTCCCCAACAGTGTGCAACACAGACAGCTTTTTCAGCTGTTAAGAGGGTGCACATGGGGTTAGCGTAGTGCTATGCCGTGCAGAAAATTGGCATACACTGGCATCATGTTTGGATGCTCCCCCCCAGCCCCTTTCACGTAAGTGCTCCAGAGGGAACATCAGTTTCAGCACAGCAGCTCTGAAATGCAAATGATTCCATAACATACACTGGTTCTCCCCAAACCCAGTCCACTAGCCACTAGTAAAGCAACTTAGCTGTATCACATCCTCTGAAACCCTAAATGCCTTCCCAAGCCTCCCTCCAGTTCTGGTCATAGCACTGCCCCCAAATGCTTGTCTGTATTTGTTTTACTAGTTTTGCAAGGGCCTCTAACCTGTAAATAGCCCTGTATACCATTTGAATGACACGCCTGACCCTTTTCACAGTAACAAACACATAGAAACCATGCGGGAAAGGCTTGCTATCCTAACAAAATATAGCTCGATGTGGGTCACAAAGTCACTGGTGGTGTATATTACCCATGCTATACATAAGGCCCACTGACAATGTGGAGGGATACAGACAGAAGCCAATCACAAGCCAGAACTTTGCATAATTAATCCAAAATGGTGGACTGTGCTATCTTGAAGAATGCATGATACTACATGTCTATATCATATTTAGTGGCAATACAACAGGTAGTACTCAAGATCTACATACAAATGTACAACATGCAACTCCTGAAACTGCCTGTAGCGACCTGCAAGCTGACTTTAACATACTTCAGTACCAGCTCCTTAGTAAAAAATTACTACTTAATGCCAAAAAGACAAAGGTGATGCTATTTTCACCTATTAACCATGCAGCCTACCCTGCACTACCCTCATCACCACCCTCCTAGGAGAAACCCTGGAATTTGTGCCAAAATTCAAATACTGGGGGGTCTGGCTAGACTTCAAATTCTCCTTTGCAGACCACCTGGAGGATTTGTTAAAAAACTGAGGCAGGGACTAGGTCTCTTCTTCAGGTTAAACCGCCTACTAACTACAGAGGCCAAGAGACAGCAAGTTCAGTCTATGTTTCTTTCCCAAATTGACCACGCCAACTTTATATACAGCCAATGTGCTACATCATACCTCGGTAAACCGGACATACTTTACCACAGAGCCCTGTGTTTCATCACTGGTCTCCCTTTCTCCACCCATCACTGCTCTTTATATGCGGCCGTAGGTTGGACCTCCCTACACTACAGACGAAATAAAAATGCGGCTCTCTGGACATACAGAGCTATCACTGGCAAACTTCCACAGTACATTGTTGATTGCCTGACTCTCAATATACTTGGAACCTATGCCCTAAGAAGCTGTTCACTGATTTCTCTGAAAGTGTCCAAAGCCCTAACGCATTTTGGGAGAGCTGCCATAAATTTCGTTCTACTGTCACTCTGGAATGTGCTACAGAAATCACTGAAACTGAGGACTCCTGTTAGTCTCACTGTGTTTAAGACCTTATACTCAAAATACATTACAGAAGCCTGCAACTGCTTCCAATGATCCTAGCTTACTTACTTACACCCCCCCCCACATCCCCCATTTTTCCCATCCTCTTTCCTTCTTGTATCAGTGCATAACTTGTCCCTGAACCACTTACCTATCTACCGCCCTAAATTTCACCCTCCCTTACCCACCTATTCCTTGTATACCCACAGCATCTCATTCCTTCGCTCCTAGTATTATCCCAGTTCCAGGCCCCCCCCACTGGCTGCCCACTTCTCCCGACACACGTCTCACCTTTGATACGCCTGGGTCTTTTTAAACTGACTATGTATGTCTCTTCGCTTGTAGCATCCACTTCAACTAATCTCTTTGCTGGACTATAATGCCTTTACCTTACAGGAATACTAAACCATGTATGTTGTTGTATCTGGTATAAATGTTTACTGACTTGCTACCCAATTGTTATGTATACCCTTACTGACTGTCTTTTACCTGAACCCAAATGTATTTTTACTTATCCTGTCTATTGCAGGCCTACCTGTACTGTTGTACTCTTGCATCTACTGTCTATTTGTCTGTATATTAATGTATTGTTACTTGACTTGTGTCGTGCAGGCCCACCTCGTAAATGAGCTTGCTCAATGGTGTTCGCCTGGATAAATAAAGAATTTGATTGATTGACTGACTGAAATGTAAGTGTGTCATACTGTACACATTTGTCACAGAAGTCAAACATAAGTTCAAATTTGTTACCATTAAAAACATACAAATAAGAACTGTTACATAAGAACTTACCATAACAGTAGATCTTCAAGGGGATCTCAGTCATTAGGTAACACCATAGAAACTTCACCATCGGGGAAGGGGAATCCACGTGGAAGATTTTCAGCAGTACAACTGGGGCCACCCACGCCGTCGACGTCATCAGCCCTATAAAGGCATGGATGACCCCGCTCCCTCCTCAGTTCTTTCCCCTAGACAGTGGGGACCAAACCCACGCCTTGGGGGACCGAGGAGAAAGAGAGAGAGAGAGGGGTGCCCAGACCCATATGAAAGGCTGGATACACCAGACATCCAGTTCCTAGACAGGAATCCCAAGAAAGCGGATAGTGTGGGAGGGAATGCATACTTGATGACTGAGATCCCCTTGAAGATCTACTGTTATGGTAAGTACTTACGTAACTGTTCTATCTTCTTCAGGGGTATCTCAGTCATCAGGTCACACCGTAGGAAAGAGTCCCAAGCAGTTACAACTGCAAACAGACAGTCTAGGCGGAAGACCAACTATAAACTTAAGAAAGAAGGCCCTGCAGCACAGCCCTGCCAAATTCTGCATGGGCTGCAGAGGCACTGTCCAGACTGTAGTGTTTGGTGAAAGTGTGGATGGTACACCAGGTGGCAGTCACACAGATGTCAGTGGCTGAGACCCCTCGAAAACAAACCACAGAGGTAGCCATGCCCCTTGTGGAATGAGCTTTGACAGCACCAGGCAATTTTTTTGCCATACTTACGGCTGCAGAACACAATGCAATTTGCCAACCATTTGGATAAATATTGCTTAGAAATTGAAACGCCTTCTCTGCCTGTGGTGAAGGAAACACACAGCTGCTTTGACTTTCTACATTCTTTGGTTCAAAGCAGATAGTACTTCAAAGTTCTACATGCACATCTAACATCTGGAGCAGTGCTTCCCCTGGATTGGCACGCTCAGGAAAATAAGCAGGAAGGTGGATAAACTAGTTGAGTATAAACTCTGAGACCACCTTACAGAGAAACTTAGTATTTGTGCACAAAGACACCCTGTCTTTGTGAAAAATCAAATAAGGTTCCTCACACCAGAGGGCCTGAAGCTCAGAAATTCTTCGAGCAGAATGGCAACTAAAATCAACCCTTTCCAAGAGAGAAAGCGTAGCTTGCAAATTGTGATTGGTTCAAAAGGAGACAGAGTTAACTTCTCCAAAATAAAAATTCAAATCCCAAGCTGGGACAGGAGAATGGATTGTGGGTTTCACATGCAGGATGCCCCTAAGGAAGGTATGGGAGACATCCAGCTGAGCAATTGTGTGGTTACCCATGGGCTCATGAAAGGCAGAAATAGCCGAAAGGTGCACCTTGAGGGAGGAGTACTGGAGACCTGAGTCACAGAGAGAGAGAGAGATCAGGGAGTCCAGGATATAGTTCACGAGGCAGGTGAAAGGGTCCAGATTATGTTTGACAGCCCAGATGGCAAACTGCTTCCACTTCATGGTATATGTGGCTCGAGTGGAAGGCTTCCAGACAGCCACTAGAATGTCCGCCAGTCTGTTAGAGACCCCAAAACTGGCAATGGCTATGTCCTGAGGAGCCACGCATGCAGATGGAGGGATCTGAGGCTGGGATGGATCAGGGTCCCCTCAGCCTGGGTTAGCAGGTTCCTGCAAAGAGGGTGAAGGACCGGAGGTTCCTCCACCATCTGCTGGAGCAGAGGGAATCATATCTGTCGGGGCCAGAATGGAGCTACTAGGATCATGCTGGCCTCCCTCCATCTGCAACTTGATTGGCACCCTCTGAATTAGAGGAAATGGAGAGAAGGCATAAAGAAACCTCCCGCTTCAGGAGAGGGACAACGCACCTCACCAGAAAACTCCAGGCACTGGATCTAGCAAGCAGAAATTGGGCAGTTTGGCATTGAGTGGCGACGCAAAAAGGTCCCACTCTGGATAACCCCATTTGTCAAACAAGTCTTCAGCGATGGATGAGAGAAGCTCCCTTTCATACATGCTAGACTGAGTCCTGCTGAGACTGTCCCCCAGAGAGTTTAACATGGCTGGCATGTGGACTGCAGAGAGTGTCAGACTGTGATCCAGTGCCAAGTACCATACTCTCATGGCCTCCCTGCAAAGGGGGTACGAATGTGTACCTCCACTTGTTGATGTAGTATACTATGCTTAGATTGTCCAACTGTACCAGCAGCTGGCCCAGAGCAATGTGTTCTTGAAAAGCCTGCATGGCATAGAGCACCACCCTCATCTCCAGGATACTGATAAGCAGAGAGGTTTCCCACTGGGACCAAGAGCCTTGGGTCTAGAAGGGACCCAGGTGTGCTCCCCAGCCCAGACCCGAGGCATCTGTGGTTAGGTTCTGTTGCAGGAAGGAAATCTGGAATGGGACGCCTTGAAAGAGATTCAAGGGATCCACCCACCTTTGCAGCACCTTGTGTACTGGGGAGGAGACCAGGAGAGGGCAATCCAACCCATCCATGTGCGGGTCCCACTGCACCCGGAGGGTCCACTGAAAGATGTGCATGTGAAGTCTGGCTAGTGGAACAGTGCATATGGCAGCTGCCATCAAGCCAAGCAATCTGAGGTATACCCTGGCAAGAATATAGCGACTTTGGGTGACTTCCTGAGTTTGGGCTATGAGGCATTCTGCCCTGTTTTGGGGCACGAAGGCCTTCCCCTGTGACAAATCCAGAACCGCCCCATATACTGCAATATTTGGGATGGTACCAGAACTGACTTGGACAGATTTACAGTGATGCCCAAGGAGTGGAAGAGCTGGAGAGTTCACTCCAGAGTCAGCAAAAGCTGCTCCCTGGACAGGGCCTTTAGGAACCAGTCATCCAGACAAGGGAAAACATATAGTCCCTCCCTTCTCAGAGCTGCTGAAACTGCTGCTAAGGACTTGGTAAACACTTGTGGCACAGAGGACAATCCAAAGGGCAGCACTCTGAACTGATAGTGCTCACCCTGAAAGGCAAAACAGAGAAACTTCCTCCGAGGAGGAAAGACCGAGATGTGCAGGTAGGCGTCCTGCATGTCCACTGAGCAGAGCCAATCACGTTTCAAGAAGGGACATGAGGCCTGGCAACGTTACTAATTGTAAATTTTTGTACTGGACAAACAGATCAAGGTCCTTCTGATCTAGGACAGACTTCAGATCACTGGTCTTTTTGGGGACCAGGACGAATCTGGAGTAAAACCCTTGTTTCTCTGGTGCCTGGGCACTGGCTCGATGGCCTGCTTCCGCAGAAGAGACTGGACTTCCTCCTGAAGAACAGACAGGTGAGCCGAGGGATAACTGGAGGGTAGGGGTGGGGTTTTTGGAGGCTGCTCAATGAGCTCCAATGTGTGCACCCCTTTCTAAGATCTACAAAATACATGTATCCAAAGCTATGGTTCTTCATTAATTCAGATGCAGGGAAAACTGACCTTTGACCACTGCCTCTTGTTCAGGGACCAGAAGAGGGAGTCTGGCAAGAAGTAAAGCAGACATGGAGCCAGCCGCAGGGGCTGGTCTCTCACTTCAGGGATGCTTGGCTGCCACTGTGGTACTGCAGGGGATGGACAAGGCAGCCTGTGCTCTCCACTTCCCTTAGGGCCTGGGAGCTGCACCGGGCCTATTTTCTGTTTTACAAAAGGGAGGGTGCCCTCTACCCCTTGTTTGGGTGTGGTAGAGGGAGTGGATAGATTTGAGGGCCCTGTCCGAAGCTTGCAGATCACTGATGATGTCCTGGACATCAGGGCCAAAACACTTGGTGCCATTAAAGTGGGCATTAAGCACTTTTTGCTATACATCGTCAGCAAAACCAGATACTCTCAGCCAGGAGTGCCTAAGCAGGCATATGCCTACGGCCGCTGCCCTGGCAATGGTATCAGACATGTCATACAGAGCTCTGAGGAGATGCTTACTAACATGCTTCGCAGCTTGAAGGCTCTGAAGTAACTCTTGCTTCTGAATGCTATCTGGAAGGGCCTGGACAGCAGTCTTTCCCTCCTTCCAGTAGGCACTTTGGCAGTTCACCATGTGCAAAAGGTAGTTTGCAATCCTCAAACCCAGAGTATAGGAGGTATATACCCTTTTACCCCAGAGGTCAATTTTGTGATACTCTTTGTCTGGGGGAAGAGAATTAAGGTGTTTAGGCACCTTAGACCTGTCATGAGCTGCCTTAATGACCACTGAGTCTGTCTCAGGCTGGGCAGCATAGCAGGGGAACCCCTAAGGGGCATGATAAAATTTGACCACTCTACGAGGCATAGCTGACACCATGTCTAGTCTGTGCCAGGCGGCTGTGGCTGCATTCCTCAAGGCTGGTAAGATTGGAGGAATGATTTTTTTGAGGGGGATTCAGAAATCTCCAAGAAGTCCACCAATACTTTCCTGGTGGCTTCCTCTTCCTCAGTGTGGAAACCCATAGCTGAGGACAGCTGCTTCATCACATTGAAAAATATGGGGTCCTCAAGAGGAGATCTAGGTGGGTGCTTCACAGAATCCTCACTGACAGAGGAAGCATTGGACCTGTCAGAGACAAGGATTTCTTCCTCTTCCTCATCATCAGGAAGAATGAGGTCTGGATGGTACTCCTACTCGACGTCAACATCTTCTAGGTCTGGGCCTAGCATCAGTAGCCACGCTGGACGGCCTACAGGGGGCTTCCTGTGATAGAACAGTAGGCATTGACAGTGAAGCTGCTGTCGACAGTATCGGCGAGGGGGACCTAAAGGTGCCAGCTGCTGTACTAGCACATTTGTAAATTTAAGCAGGACTTTGTTCAAGTCAACAGTGGTCATCGACGGAGGGAGATTTGATGGCACAGGTGTCGACAACCCACCTGCTGTATCCAGAAAACCAGAAGAACCTGTAACCCTGGCGGTAGAAGGGGCAGGCCTCGATGGGAGAGTCATCAGTGATGGGCCCGTCATTGATAAAAGGGGGCCCTGACAACCCGGAGGTCAACGGTTGATCACCCTAAGAATCGGGTGTGGATGCTGTCGGTATGGGTCTGACGGGCACAGAAACCTGGACAACAGATTTCTTCGCTGGTGCAGCCACAGCAGATGAGGACCCACCCAGACGAAGGAGAAGCTGATGGGGAATGAGATCACCACCGGAGCGGAGCAGTCATGATCTCAGTCTTTTCTACAACCCCTTCCCCCCAAGGACTTGTCTCGGGCCTTGGAGGCCTGGGAGCTCAAACATCTGGTAGGCGACTAAGAAGCTGGGACCCCAGAGGACCCCTGCCTGAAACTGGCTACCTGTTGATCCATCAAGACATTTTTGAGAGCCTTTCTGCATTGCCTGAGGGTTGTTTGGTTAAACTTCTGGCAGAGCTCACAGTCCAAAACTTTGTGGTCAGGCCCAAGATAGCAGTCACAGAGAGAGTGTTTGTCTTTGGAGGGAACCTTCTTTCCACAGAGGCGGAAGAGAGAGGTTGAAGGATTAACTCTCATCTCTCAACATAAACAAGTCATAGGAATCGCTTTAGAAAAAGAGATTCTGAAAAACAAAGGTAGAAAAATACATAGGCAAAAAAAGGCACGAAGATTGCGACAGAGCTTCCGCGGAGACTCGTGTGAGCGAGTCAATGGTGGGAAAGAACAGAGGAGGGAGCAGGGCCCCAATTGTACTGCTGAAAATCTTCTGTGTGAATTTCCCTTCACCTACAGTGAAGTTCCTATGGTGTTACCTGATGACTGAGATACCCCCAAAGAAGATCAATTGTTTGTACTAAGTTTGGGGGGCAATCCTATAAGCATGTTTCAAGATACAGTAGTTAATCATGTACATGTGATACATAAGGATGTGTCACAAGACAATCTCATGCCATTCTCCATGCATGATTAGGCTGCTGTGGCCTCCACTATATTAAAGTATTTTCTTGTTTACAAGTTTTTGCCAGGAAAGGCATACAAAAGTATAAACAGCTCATATCCAGGAATGTCATGGGAAGAGTGTTACATAGAAGATAATAACAATTAGTGACAGTAAGTGCAAACAATCACCAGTAAAATAGCAGTAAAAATGTAAGGGACAAGATGGTATAAAAGTGGAAATCATGGCAAAGTGCAGGACAGGCAGCTCCAAGTAGCCAACAGGGGTGTAGATTGGCAAGAACACGAGGCACCGCCCTTCTCTTAGGGCTACCACCCTATAGTGGATAAAAAAAAACTACTGCATGGTACCCATGAACTGCATGATACCCAGCGAACAAGAATTACAACCTCCAGAGACAGATATTAAACATATGAACATTGCCAATAACAGCAAATTAACACCTACTGTGCAATCCAATGGAAGATGATAGCAGGATTAGGGTTAACACAAGCAGCTGTATCACCAGCCCAAAACCAACAAACCAATTAAGTGCTAAGCACAGCCATCTCAGGAGGCATATGAAGAATGGCAAACACAGGCACTGTAACCTTGGAAACTATTACAAACATTAGTACTGCTGATCGTGGACTCTCTTACAGACAGTCCGGTAAACAAACACAATAACTACAGTAGGCTAGTTGAAGCAGACTATATGCTTACATTCACTGAGCCACTTGTTCGGATCCAGCATCAGGTACTGTTTGGTCACTTCCAGTTCCTTCTTCAACCAGTCATATTTTGCTCTGACCTCCGCAATTCTTTGCTGGCGATGTTCCAGAATTTTCAACTTGGCATTGAAGCAAATAATCTCCTTATAAAAAGATTATATGCGTGGCATTATGGCAAAAAAGTTCAACATGACAACTGCAATCATTGAACAGATATTGATATTCATAAATAACTCACATATTCTTTTATCCCCGATATTATTATAACATTGCGTTTGTACCAGGCCTGATCTTATTTATGGTAGGCGCTGTAGTACTAAGAAAGAACACAGTATCGGTAGCTCATAAATACTGAGAAGTGCACAATACCCAGGGGTAATAGGGAAAGTCACAGAACAGAAAATGCTCCACGCCATGGAGGCTGGGTTAGCGCTGTAAGACACTGTACTAAAATGCAGGAGTGAAAAGACTCTGAAAGTAGCGAATTTATTAAAAAAAAACAACAACAACAGAGCAAAACATGCAGCAATTTAAAAAACAGCTCATCAAACATGGAACATGAAGGGCTTCAGGTAGAGGTGGGAGAGCAATCGCTATGTATCATTTCACAGTGGATCAGTTTTGGGCATCGTTTGCATAACGTGCCAACATCCAGGTGCAGCAGCACCACCACCACTACAAAGGCTGAAAAGCTCTATAAATGGAAATGCCCCCCCCCAAATAAAATCAAACTGCCCCTGCACATCACTCATGCTGGCCAAGCTATGGTAGTCCAAAAGTCACAGAGTTCTGATGATAATGTACTTTCATGTCAATACATAAGCGACCAGCACAACTGCTGTGAAAAGGCCAGCATGAGTGATGTATGGGAGGCATTTTGATTTGTTTTTTTTTTCTGGTTTGGTGTTTCCAGTTTATAGAGCTTTTCCGCAGTGTTGCTCAGATAGTATCCTAGAAATCAGGATACCAACATATACCTCTAATGTGGCCAGATAGTTGCTGAGGTAGGATACAGTGCAATCTGACAATGAATCCTACCAGCTAGGATACCCGGACCCTAACCAGGTTCCATACTATCTGGCCCTGGATCCTAACTATCTGCCCTAGGATCCGTAGATCCTAACTAGGATGCCTGGATCCTAACTAGGATCCATCACTATCCGACCCTGGATCCTGCATCTGTCTTTGGCAGGATATCTGGTAGGATCCAAGTCAGGATACCAGCACTATCTGACAGATAGTGGTAGGATCCACAAAAGCACTATCTGAGCAACACTAGTTTTCAGCCTTTGCAATGCTAGTGCTGCTACACCTGCATGTGGGTATGCTATACAAAAGATGTCCAAAACCGATGCACAGCAAAGTGATACATTATGATTGCCCTCCTGCCTCTACCTGAAGCCCTTCGTGTTCCATGCTTGGTGAGCTGTATCTGAAATTACTGCATGCTTTGTGCTGTTTTTTCAAAATAAATTCGCTGCTTTAGGAGTTGTTTGAGTCTTGCATTTTAGTGCAGTATCATATAGTGCTGACCCAGCCTTCGCAGTGTGGAGCATTTTGTGTTCTGTGAGATGCTGTAGTATTATTACACAGAAAGAAAAAAGATCAGGCTGTTTGGATTGATTAAAGAGTTTTTTTAATCCAGTGCACAATTCTTTCTAGACTGAACTGTTATAAAGCAAAAACATCTGGGATATTTTACTGTATGCCTGAGGTCATAATATTTGACATTTATATATTGTTTTGTTAGTACTATGTGTCTACACTTTCTATCAGTTATTATTAATGACCCCATCATGGCAATTAATGTGTAAGAGAGGGACAAATGACAGTACTGCAAATTCATTTGGGGGGAAAACTGACCCATCCTGAAATACTGTAAGTAGTAGCACCACTGCTCTACTATGCATAACTTTTTTCCATGGTAAAGCTAGAAAAAATGTTTGCACCAAAAATATAGGGAAGATGTAGAGGAATACATATGGTAAATGCAGTATCCTGACTCACAATACACCATTTGTCATCGTAAGTGAGGGGACAGGACCATAACTCAGAAATGGCATATCCAGATACTTTATACTTAACAGACATGGCCTGTTTCAGTCAACACTACTTTGCATGGAATTCTCTTCCACTAATCCACCACTCTTTCTGTGAAATAATATTTCCAAATATTATTTTTATATTTTCTTCCCTTCATTACAAACCTATGTCCTCCAGTTCTCTCATCTACAGTTTTGTAGCATTATCTGCCTGGATGGAGTCAATCCTTCCACCAAATAGAAGGTTGTATCATATTTACTCTTCGTCCTTTCTAGGGCGTGGCCAGCAGCCATCATAATAATACATATTTTTTCATGGCTCTCCTAGAGAAAGGATCTTATCTACATTAATCAGCGTTCTTTTACTATAATAACTGGGGAGCATTTTTTCCCATTGACAAAGCAATCATTTGCACACACGCAGCTTTGTCAGGGGGAAAGCTGCAAGGCACTTAGCTGCTCGTGCTATACTGTTTACCTATTCTAGTGACACTTGCTGAGGTATAAAAATTCCCCCAAGAATTACATGAAAACAAGGGGGCGGTGTGTAAAATTCAAAATCTACACACACCCTCAGTGTGGGATGATTAGATAAATCCTGTAAGCTTAGCTCTTGGGGTTTATGTAGCATCCCATACCTTGGGTGTGTGTAATATATATTTTACGACTGAAACTAACAAAGAATGATTCTCTGCTAACTCTTTTCCAAGTGTGTGATTTTTGGAAGACTTGGCAGCAATGGGCAACCGATGAAAGATAACTGAAGACGGTGGTCGAAAAAGGCAGTGGGACTTAGTGGTGGCGGCGCCTCCTCTGAATGCTGGAACCACAAAACCAACTATGGCAGATCTTATGGGAGGAATCCATGTGCTCGATAAAAGAGTGCTTGCCTTGCAATAAAAGGTTCAGGAGTTTAATTTGAAATTCCTTGTTTGTGGGAGCCAGTTGTTGACCACCATGGCTGAAGTGAAGGAAGCAGCATCTTCCACCTTGGGGGCTGCCACCAGCACTACAAGCCTCATAAAATAAATAAAACTTTGCGGTACAGGATGGAGGCCCTGCACAGTCAGATTAGGATCTCAAACTTAAGACTTTTGGGCTTGCCAGAGACGACAGAGGGGGATGATCCTGCAGGGAATGCATGGTCCTGGCTGGGTGCAAATCTACACCTGGAGACAGCCACCATGGTCTGTAGACCCTTCTGAATCACTCCCAAAAGCAGCAAGACAACAACGTGGCCAGAACCCTCCTGATATAGCATGTGGAAGCCCAAGAGAGAGATCGTATTGTGGGTGTGGCAAGGAGAGTAGGGCTGCTAATGACACTAGATGGGGAGAAGCTGTCTCTACACCCCAACGTAGGTTTTGCTAACAGAAATTGGCGAAAGTTGCTTGATTCCTTCAGGATGACAAGCAAACCATCCAGCCCAGGCTCTGTGGTTAAACATTAAAAACAGATCCACATACCACAGTCCAACGTTCCACTACAGTCCATCACCAATATTTCACGCCCATACCTGGTGCTTTTTCAAGGTGCTACAGCAAATACCGCCCCCCCCCCTTACAAAGCCCAATTTCTTAAAGTGACAGTGCTTACAAACAGTTTTACAATCTTGCTGGTAACAAACTTGCTGACAAAGATAGGGATACTAAAGGGCAAATCAAATTAGTGGTGGAATACCACAGAACCATACAAAAACAGCCTTGTAGTAGTGACCCATACTCTAATATTAAAAACAAATATGATTCTAACTTTCACAAGTTAATACTGTCTCCATACTTCAAAGATGGCATAGAAGTCAGAATCAAAAACTCCTGTATGGAGCATCAAGCAATGGAATTATTTCATCTTATTCCAAAGTCACTTATACTTTTTAAATTATTAAATTCCATTCCATTTTGTCCCACAAGATTGAATTATTAAATATATCTATCTGTCTATCTATGCAAATCTAAATACTATGTGTGAAAAGCAGTACCCAGGTATTAGGGTGTGGGTCACTACCATGGTTTAACCTCAGAGTCTGGTGCTGTCACTTTAAGAAATGAGGCCTTTAAAAATGAGGGGGGAAAAATGGCTGCAGCACCTTAAAAAGATGCCATGTACAGGCGTTGTGAAATGGTGACGGACTGTAGTGGAACACTGGGCTGTGGCACGTGGATCTGTTTTTAATATTTAAACAACATCTGTGTTTAATGTTTAACCACGGACCCGGTGCTGGATTATTTGCTTATTCTGCTTTGATCATTATCCATGGCACAAAGGAGCTGCCCTTTGTGTTTGCTTTGCTATTAGGATGACTACAATCATAAGGGATTTCTCATGCCTTGCAATACCCTGCTCGAAGCTCAAGGTTATATACTTGGTGAAGCAATATCACTACAATGATCTGAAAGATGTCAGGGTACTTTTAAAAATAATTAAGGTGGACTTTGTCTCACATAACAGAGAAGAAGAAGATGCTGCAAACTGAATACTGACTTTGGCATTTGGCAGTTCAGAAGTACTTGGTTCTTGGGGGTGGGGAGGACTGGAGGGCTGTAGTGAGGTCAGGCGTAGAAAACTGATAAGTTATGTTGTTTGCTAACCATACTATGCAAAGCTCTTTCTATACATGCATGACTGGGACTGCATTTGCCTTAACTGAATTCTGAACTTTGGCTAATTTGGCATCTGCCTCATGGTCAGTGAGCAGCTCCTCTAGTAACACCCATCACCACCACCACTGCCACTCTCCAGCAAGCTGTGAAAAACCAAAAAACAGAACAAATATTAAAAGATGTTTATATTGCTTTACTATCTATGTGGTAAATCAGTGGGAAGTTTTATTTTTTTTTTTAACTGGTACATAGTATGAAGTACAGCTATCCATTTTTACTCTGTACTGTTATTTTTGGCAGAAACTTAGTCATTACGGAGGGTTTCTCCTACGTGTTTTGGAGGACGTGGGTACCACAGGTCGCGTACTAACCTTTCCTAGTAATTAAACTAGTGTGTCAATGTACTATGGGATAAGCAAGACCTGATAATTACCCATACTGCTTGGTGATTCTTTTCAGGGGAGCAGGATGGTTATCACAAAATACTGTATGTTGTTTGATTACCTGCATGTATATGGAACTTAATTATTGGCTTCTAATTCTATAGGAATTTATGTACTCTTTTTATGCATGGTCCATCACTGTTACAGTGCTATGTTGGCATGTGGAGCAAACTACACCACAATTTTCTGTCTTTAGATCACTATTTTCTGATACCGTCAGATGGGTTTTACCCTAGGCATTATAATGATGGCTTCTACGGTAAGAATGCTGTTTACTGTTAAAGTGTTACTTGTACTACGCTGTAGATTAAATTTTGTAGGATCTTATTGTAAAATAATGATTATGATTATACTAAATAAATAAAAAAACTCTTTTCTTCAACAAACCCAGGTCAGATAGTCTGTTCTCCTGGCTTAAATATTCATCACCTTCTAGTTTTGTTGCTCTCTTCTGAACTCTTATCTATATTTGTACTATAGGAGGGGACCAGAACTGCACAATACAGGTGTTAAGATTTTTATTAGCCAAGTTATACACTGTAGGGCTGGATATTCAAACTGCGCCATTCTGAGGCGCAAGCCCTTGTGCTGCGCAAAATAGTTGCGCAGGGGTGGCAGAAGGCGATATTCAAAGGAGTTGGTTATTGGGCAACTCCTTTGAATATCACCCCAACCACCCACTGTGCATGGCGCAGTGGAACTTGCGCCACCGCAAGTTGTCAGAGTGGAGCATTCAACTTGCGGTGGCGCAAGTACCATTGCGCCATGCACAAAATCACGATATTCAAAAGGTGACATGCAAATGAGGCCATAATTCATGCAAGGCACAGGAGGGTCCATTTGCATCTGATTATGGCCCCATTTGCATGCCATTAGCATGTAGGTGCGCCGATCCCCGAGGACTTGCGCCTGGCGCCCTGCCAGGCAGCAGCCGTCGGGGACCGACACCCTGCAGCCTGATCGCAGGCAGCAATGTGGCTCCCCCACCTCCTCCCTTACATATCCCTGGTGGTCCAGTGGACCGAAATGCCCGATCGCGGGCGTTATGTTTAAAAACTCCCCCCCCTCCCGTTCACATCCCTGGTGGTCCAGTGGACCGAAATGCCCGATTGCGGGCAGAAAGTAAACAGAACCCCGAACATCACCCTTGTGCCGATTGTGGGCAGAAAGTATGGAACCCCCGAACATCACCCTTGTGCGATCGCGGGCAGAAATATGGAACCCCGAACATCACCCTTGTGCCCGATCGTGGGCAGTAAGTAAATTGAACCCCCACCCGAACATCTCCTGGTGGTCAGTGGACGAAATGCCCGATCGCGGGCAGTAAGTAAATTGAACCCCGCCCAAAACATCTCCCTGGTGGCTAGTGTCCCCCCACCCACCCACCCTGAAGCCCCACCACCCCGCTCCCCCCGGCGGCGGCGGCATCCCACCCGCCGCCGGGGAGCGGGTGGTGGGGCTTCATGGGGCGGTGGGTGGGGGGCACTAGCCACCAGGGAGATGTTTTGGGGGTTCAATTTACTTACTGCCCGCGATCAGGCATTTTCGGTCCACTGACCACCAGGGAGATGTCGTGGGGTGTTCAATTTACTTTCTGCCCACGATCGGCACAAGGGTGATGTTCGGGGTTTGCACTTTCTGCCCGCGATGGGCATTTCGTCCACTGACCACCAGGGTGTGAACGGAGGGGGTTTAAACATACCACCATGATCGGGCATTTCAGTCCACTGGACCACCAGGGATGGAACGGGAGGGGAGAGCTACATTGATGCCCGCGATCGGGCTGGTGGGGAGTACACTATGCCCGCGATCGGCCCGCGGGGGGGCACAGGGACTGAGTTGAGGGCCAGCCACGGTGGCAGCTGCTGTGTTGCGCCTCGCAACAGCAGCTCACCTGTGGGTGGCCCCGACTTAAGCCTTTTTTTTTGGCTCAAAGTCCTGCAGGCGCAGGTTGGGGGCTGCGCCTGCACAACTCTGCACAGCCCGGCTGAATATTGGGCTGTGCAGTTTATGCATGGTTCCTCCCCCTCTAGTTGAGCATGCATTGATTTGCATTGAGCTGTTGCTCAGCCTGTTTTCAGTGGCGCAACTGCCTCCTGCTGAATATCGCAGAATGGCGCAATTTAGGACTTGAGCATGCGCAACCCTGTTGCGCATGGCGTAACCCTTTTGAATATCTGGCCCTGTAATGTATTAGGAGTGCTTTAATTCTTTGGAATCTTTTCCCATCTACACCCTGTCGGAATTTCAGAAATTCTAATTCAGAGTGTGATTCCATTCCACCTCTGATTAAAGCACAGGAGTGGAATCAGAATTCTAGGGACATGGATATGTTGTTCATCCACACTTTCTGGCAGTATCCTTGCCGCTTTAATTCTTGCCGGAAGGTCTTCAAGCTGGCTCCTCCCACCCACCCGGGTGGTAAAACTCTCGGCTCCGCCCCATGACGCCAGATCTTCCTTACCGCTTGGAAGCTCAGGTTCCCTCCTTAGTGCTCTGCGTTTTAGACTGGATCCTAACTCTTTGGTTCGTCCGAAATTGGTTTTGAAGTTTTCTAAACTTCGGTCTTCATCTTCCCTCGCAGCTGCGATGGACAAATCTGTTCCCGGCTTTCGGAGGTGCCCTTGCAGGCAGAAGATATCCAGGATGGATCCGCACTCCACGTGCGTCTACTGCCTAGGCCTAGATCACGACCCGCAGGCCTGCGAGCTGTGCCGCTCTTTCTCGGCCAACGTTCTGGATGATCGCGCTGCCCGAATGAAGCTCGGGCGCCCCGGGAAACGTTTTCCACTGGTAAAATCTAAAGAGGCTCATTGGGCGGTGTCCGCGGTGGCTGGCTCAGTTGAGCAGCTCGAGCAGTTGATCGTCCTCGAGGAGGAGGCGGCCCAGGCTGCATCTTCCTCCTCCTCGGCCGCGGCATTTATCCCGCTCTCTCTGAGTTCCTCGTGATATGGCTTAGTTCAAGGAGTTTTGTCAGTCCCTTCACTAAGGAGAGGGGCCTCGGTCATTCTTCTTGGCCCAAGAAAAGGGAGTCGAAAGGTAAGTCCCACCGTCGGCACTCGTGGGAGCGGGAGAGGTCCCCTTCCCCGAGCAGCTGACTGTCGACTTCGGTCGAGGTTGCGGCTGAGGCCGCTGGCTTCACGGTGCCCCCGTCAGGCCAGCCTGCCGAGACTCCCGTTGACGTAGTCGAGATTTTTCTCGATCCATTAGATGGGCTGTCGACTGGAGAAGCCGACAACCCTCCTTCACCGGTTCCCCCGGTGGAGACCGAGGATCGGCCTGCGCCCCCGGTTAAAGTGCCGAGCTGAGGGGAAGGCGGTGTCCCGCCCCTTCCCAGACCCACCCTCGGTCCCCCCGAAGGTCTCGGTCTCGGACCTCTTCTCGGTCCAGCCGTTCCCGCCGACATCGGCGGTCTCGGTCTCGTTACCGGAGTAAGCGGCAACGCCGTTCTTCCTCGTCCTCTTCCCTGGGAGAGGATAAGCTGCAGTGCAAGTTGCGTCAGCACTATGAGGAGCTTATGTGGCAGCAGTTGCTGCTGTCTGGGCCTAAGCCAACCCCGGCCAAGACCCCGGCCATCAAGTGGCTGTCACCTGAATGACCGAAGCAACCACTCGTTCCAGTTGAGTTGCCCGCTCCAGGGCCGGTTGCTCGGCTGAAACCAGCTGCTCCACTGATTGTGGTGGAACCTCTGCCTCCACAACCGCAGTCGGGGGCACCTACCAAGAATTCTCGGTCGGGTCACGGCCTGCCCCACAGATTGTCGGTCACCCTCACTCCCGACTGTCCTCAGCAGGTGGACGGTGGCTCACGGCCGAGGCAGCTCTTCACAGACTCTTCAGAATCCGACGACAATTCCTCCCTGTTCTCCAGGCAGTTCGATCTGGAGTCCTCTGGGGGCCAGTCAGTGGATGATAGCCCATCGTCCTTCTTGGGTCTGCTTCGACTCATCTCGGAGTCCACCAGGATGCAGCTCGAGCCCGTGTCCTAACGGGCCAAGTATCCCCTGACGGAGATTCTGGACCGAGGGGATTCTCCCATGGAGGTCTTTTCGGTGGCTGAGGCCATTGTTGGCCCAGTCTTGGAGCTTTGGCAGCAGCCTGCTTCCTGTCCTGCGCCCTCGGCCAAGATGGCCAGGAAGTATGCGGTCCCTACCAGCTCTTTGCCCGGCTTCTCGGAACACCCTCTGCCAAGGGTTAGTTCGACAGCGCTTTTCCGCGTTCCGGTAACGCTTGGGACGTGAATAAGCCCCCCGACAAAGAGTCCAAAAAGCTGGACTTTGCCGGGCGCAAGGTGTACGCTGCGTCCTCCCTCGGCCTCTAGCAGGCCAGCTCGGCCGTGCTGATGGCACACTTCTCCCACGCCCTCATGGGCTCCCTGGATGAGGTTGTTCCTCATCTCCGGCCTGACCTGCAGACCACGGTCCGCCAGGTGCGGACCAGGTAGGGCGGTGGCACAACAGCTCCAGACTGCTCTGGACATAGGTGATTCCGTGCCAGGTCAGCAGCGCCGGTGGCTATGCGACACAGGGCGTGGCTGAGGATATCCACCTTCATGGCGGATACCCAGCACAAGTTGGCGGACGTCCCCTTCTTGGGGACTGACCTCTTCGGCCCTGGAGTGGAGGGACACCTCCAGTGGATCGAGAAGTCCAATGCCACCCTGGACTCGGTCACCTCCGCCCAGAGGGACAAAGGCCGCCGTCAGCAGCAGAAGTCCTTTAGTCCTTCAGCCCCTGCTTCTCGACCGGCCCAGCAGCACCAGCAACAGGGCCAGCAGGCTTGCGCTTGGCGTCCCAAACCCAAGCCGATGGCTTCCTCCAACAGGAAGTAAGGAGGTAAAGGCCCAGATCCCCCGGCTGGTTCTTCCTCCAAGCCTGCCCAGTGACGGGTTGAGGGGTGCCACCCCCAGCCTTGTCACTCCCCTGTGGGATCCCCACGTGGGGGGACGGCTCCGCCACTTCCTTTCCGCCTGGTCCGCTATCACCACGGACCACTGGGTGTTGGAGGTGGTAGAAAAAGGCCTGCCTCTGGAGTTCAAGCAGGCCCCAACTTTTTGAGCCGTCGCCCCTCGGGGGGCCACGGGGTCCGCAGCCTCGCTGTCGGCCCGCCGAGCCGATATTGCCCTGCTCCTCGAAAAAGAGGTAATCAGGAAGGTGGCGGATCCTCCTCCAGACCCGGGGTTTGTGTCCAGGTACTTCCTGGTCCCAAAATGGACGGGGGGCTGGCGCCCCATTCTCGACCTGCATGACCTGAACAAGTTCTTAAGGTCTCGAACCTTCAGGAGGGTCATTCTGGCTCAGATCATCCCATCCTTGGAACGAGGCGTGTGGTTCTGCTCCCTGGATCTCCAGGACGCGTTTTTTCACATCCCAATCCGTCCGTCCCATCAGAGATTCCTCCTCTTCAGAGCGACGGGATCCCTTTACGAGTTCCGGGCCATGCCCTTCAGCCTCTCCCTAGCTCCCAGGATCTTCACCAAATGCATGGCAGTGGTAACAGCATTCCTGCGGTGCCGAGGGGTCCAGGTGTACCCTTACCTGGACGATTGGCTGATAGCAGCCCCCTCCAGACAGGAGGTGGAGTGGTCCAGAGATCTGGCCCTCCAGGTTTGCTCTCAGGTTGGCTTCCTCATCAACGAGGCCAAGTCGGAACTCGTGCCAAAGCAGGAGATACTGTTCATCGGGGCAGAGCTCGACTCTCTGCGAGCCAGAGCACGGCTCCCGGCGGACAGGGCCGAGGTTCTTTCCTCCTTTGCCCAATCATTTCTGGTTGGGCAATTGCGCCCTGCCCGGGACTTCCTGCGCCTCCTGAGCCTCATGGCGGCCTGCACCAGCGTGGTCTGTTGGGCCCGTTGGTACATGCATCCCCTTCAATGGGGACTGGCCAGCCAATAGTCACAACGCTGCGATCCGTTGGACCAGCCCGTGACAGTGACCCAGGAGATGTGGAACGCTCTCCAATGGTGGATCGTTCCAGCACATCTACAGGAGGGCATCCCGTTCGTCCTCCCTGAGCTGACGGTCTCTCTCTCTCGACTGATGCATCTCTGATGGGTTGGGGTGCCCATCTGGGGGAACACCGAGCGCACGGCCTCTGGTCTCCTCAGGACTCCCGATGCCACATCAACCTGCTGGAGCTCCAAGTGGTCCGTCTAGCTCTCATCGCCTTTGCTCCGTTTCTACGGGGTCAAGTGGTTCAGGTCCAGAAGGACAACACCACGACCATGTACTATCTGAGCCGCCAGGGCGGGACGCACTCCATGCTGTTATGCAAGGAAGCTCTCCGCATTTGGTCCCTTGCGCAGCCTGGAGGCGGATCTCCTAGCCATTCACGTGGCAGGAGTCTCCAACACCCTGGCCGATGCCCTAAGCCGGATAGGGGCTGCGTCTCACGAGTGGTCTCTCCTGCCGGAGGTAGTACAAGATCTCTTTCTCCCACTGGGGCACATCTCAGGTGGACCTGTTTGCCTCCAGGGAGAATGCAAAGCTGAGTCTGTTCCATGCCCGCCCCCCTCAGCAGGTCTCGCTGCAGGGGGATGCCTTCTCGAGGCCGTGGACCCTGGGCCTCTTCTACGCCTTTCCCCATTTCCTTGATCCACAAGGTGCTTCTCAGGCGAGGAGGGACAAGGTGCAGGTGATTCTGTAGCCACAGACTGGCCCCGCCAGTTCTGGTATCCAGATCTCCTCAGCCTCAGCTCCAGGCTCCGAAGGCGGCTTCCAGCCCTCCCGGACCTGATCTCAGTCAATCAGGGGAAGGTATTCCATCCGGACCTTCAATACCTGCACCTGACGGCCTGGTTCCTGAGCGGCTAGAGTTCCAGGCTTTGGGTCTTTCCGACGAGGTCCTCAATGTCGTTGAGGCATCCCATAAGGAGTCGACCAGGAAATGCTATGCCTTCAAATGGAAGAGATTCTCCATTTGGTGTCAGGGAAAGAGCTTGGACCTTCAGGCGACTGCCTTATAGCAAGCATTCTGGACTACCTTGGTCCCTTTCTCAGCAAGGGCTTCGGTCGACGACCCTTAAGGTGCACCTGGCAGCCATCTCTGCTTACCGGGCGCTGGTCGGCAAGCAGTCGGTGGCGCAGGAGAAGGGGGTCGGGCGCTTTTTCAAAGGCCTTGACCACATTTCCCCTCCGGTTCGAGAACCTCCACCTCTGTGGGATCTACTCCTGGTATTGGCCAAGCTTATGGGCAAGCCATTCGAACCAATGCACAGGTGCGATATTTCACACCTGTCATGGAAGACCACCTTCTTGGTGGCTATCATGTCAGCCAGAAGGATGGAAGAGCTCCAGGCGCTTTCCATCGAGTCTCCCTACCTGGTCTTCCACAGGGACAAGGTTGTCCTGCGCCCCCACCGAATTCCTTCCGAAGGTGGTGTGGTTTCACCTTAACCAGGTGTTGACTCTGCGGTGTTCTACCCCAATCACACCTCGGAGGCAGTATAGGCTCCATTCTTTGGACCCTAGGCAGCTCGCTTATTATAAGGAGCGGACAGCTGAAGTTCGGGGAGAGGTTCGCCAGCTGTTTGTCACCTACGCTGAAGCCGCACCTGGCAGACCTGCAGCAAAGCGGACGATAGGCAGGTGGATCACCTCCTGCATAGAGCTCTGCTACAGGTTGGCGGGCATGGAGCCTCCCAGAGGAATAACAGCTCATTCTACCCGCCATACCGCTGCACCGGTAGCTGCTTCCAGGGGCGCCCTATCCAGGATATCTGGTAGGCTGCTACCTGAAGTCGGCACATACCTTTATTACCCACTACCACATCGACCTTGAGTCACGCCGGGATGCTGGTTTTGGGGCCTCGGTTCTCAGTCTCTCTTTCCCAAGTAAGTATCGGGGGTGTGCGCCTTGCTTCCCTCCTCCTGAAGAACTGCTAGGAGTCTGCCAGAAAGTGTGGATGAACAACATATCCATGTCCCTAGAAATACAGGTTACTCACCTGTAACAGGAGTTCTAGGAATGGTATATGTTGTTCATCCACATGACCCACCCGACCTCCCCGGCCTTGATGCACAACCTGAGCTTCCAGCGGGCCAGATCTGGCGTCATGGGGCGGAGCCGAGAGTTTTACCACCCGGGTGGGTGGGAGGAGCCAGCTTGAAGACCTTCCGGCAAGAATTAAAGTGGCAAGGATACCTGCCAGAAAGTGTGGATGAACAACATATACCATTCCTAGAACTCCTGTTACAGGTGAGTAATCTGTATTTTCTGATTCTGTATCTGACTCAGCATCCATATATATCAAACCACCCCCCAACTAGTACAGTATTTTTTTAGGTGCCCTTAGTGGGCCAGAAAAGAGACCCCCTTCCCCCATGCTTTCTCTGCCCCTTACCCATTACTGCTGCTGGGGTTCCCTGGCTGCTGTCAAAATGGTGGGAGGCTGAAGGTGGAAGTGGCAGTTAGGGTCCCATCCAGCAACTTCAGTTATCCAATTGTCTACACAAAATGAAGATGAACCCCTCCATGGCAAGCCTCCAAGCACTCTCAACCCCTGTAACCCTGTCCTCTGGACTCCCTAGTCTGACTCCTCCCTCTGGGCACCAATCCAGATGGACAATTCATAACTGTACTAGCAGCCCTCCCCCCAAATAGTACCATGAGAGAGGACCTGATCCCCAATCTTGTAGCTGGCTGACAAATGGAAATAATAAGCAATCTCATTCATTTTATAAAAAGTGCACTAGTGCTGCTGGGGTCTGACTCCATTCTCCCGCCCATCATATACCAAACTCGTTCCAGAAGCCCTAGGCTCTCCCTGAGTGACATGGGTATTAGCTCACCTAACAAAATCCCTGGGAAGTGGCTCTAACAGATGCTTATGGTTAAGCATCTGGTGGTGGCTACCCTCAAGGATTTCTTTAGGTCCGTCTCCTCCCATGTCATTCAGGGAGAAACAGGGGCTTTTGGGACGGGTATTTGGTAGGAAGGAGAATGGAGTTGGGCCATGGCGGCACTAGTGCACTTTTTACAAAATAAATGAGATTGCTTATCATTGTCATTTGCCAGACAGCTGCAGGATCAGGGACTGAGTTCTCTGCCAAGGTACTATTGGGGGGGTACTAGTACAAATATGGATACTGACTTTTCCCATCTTGATCAGGGCCCATGGGGTGTTGGACTAACATGACAGCAGAAGGAGACCAAGGGTCCATCAAGTCTGCCCATGTGTTTCTGAAACCTTCTACTGGTACCGGGACCTAGCCCCCATATAGTATTTGTCCATTCTTACTACAGAGCTTCCCCCTTGCTCCATCCCACCCAAGCTCAAACGCTGCTACGGTCTTAGCTCCCACCACCTGGGCAGCAAACTATTCCATGGTTCCACAAGCCTATCGTAAAGTAGTGTTTCCTTACATTCCCCCTGAAGCTCCCTCCCCACAGCTTCTATTCGTGGCCTCTAGTGGTTCAGCTGTCAATCCTGTTGAATAGTTCTGTATAGGGTACCCTACTTATACCTTTCATAAATTTGAATATCTCAGTCATACCCCCCCCCCCATCTTGAGCAGCGAGTATATGTTTAGTGGCTTTAGGCACTCCTTGTTCAAGAGCCCTTGGCATCCCTGAATCATTTTTGTCACCCTTCTCTGTATGGTTTCCAGCCTATCCTTGTCCTTCCTAAGGTGAGGGCTCCAAAACTGGACACAATACTCCAGGTGTGGCCTCACCAGGGATCAACAGAGAGGAGGGAGAATCACCTCTTTTCTCCTAACTACTGCCTCCACCTACAGATATCTAAAATTCCCACCATACTGATGAAGCCAGAATACCCCAGCATCAGCAGCAGTGGCTAAAGTTAAGGGAGGGAGGCAAGGGTGGCGAGGGAAAAATACAGGTTACTCACCTGTAACAGGAGTTCTAGGAATGGTATATGTTGTTCATCCACACTTATTGGCAGGTTCCTTGCCGCTTTAAATCTTGCCGGAAGGTCTTCAAGCTGGCTCCTCCCACCCACCCGGGTGGTAAAACTCTCGGCTCCGCCCCATGATGCCAGATCTGGCCCGCTGGAAGCTCAGGTTGTGCGCCGGCCGGGAAATGGTGGAATGTGGATGAAACATATATACCATTCCTAGAACTCCTGTTACAGGTGAGTAACCTGTATTTCTAGGACATGATATGTTGTTCATCCACACTTATTGGCAGACTCCTAGCAGTTCTCCGGGAGGAGGAGGCAAAGCGCACACCCCTACTTAGGGAATAAAGACTGAGAACCGAGGCCCCAAAACCAGCATCCCGGCGTGACTCAAGGTTGATGTGGTAATGGTAATAAAGGTGTGCTGACTTCCAGGTAGCAGCCCTGCAGATTTCCTGGATAGGGACGTCCCTGGAAGCAGCCACCGATGCAGCAGTATGACGGGTAGAATGAGCTCTTATCCCTCTGGGAGGCTCCATGCCCGCCAACTTATAGCAGAGATCTATGCAGGAGGTGACCCACCAGCTTATCGTCCACTTGGCTGCAGGTCTGCCAGGTGCGGCTTCAGCGTAGGTGACAAACAGCTGGCGAACCTCTCCCCGAATTTCAGCCGTGAGCTCCTTATAATAAGCGAGCGCCATTCTAGGGTCCAAAGTATGGAGCCTGTATTCGGCCTCCGAGGTGTGATTGGGGTAGAACACCGGCAGAGTCAACACCTGGTTAAGGTGAAACCCTGACACCACCTTCAGAAGGAATTTCAGGTGGGGGTGCAGGACAACCTTGTCCCTGTGGAAGACCAGGTAAGGAGACTCAATGCAGAGCGCCTGGAGTTCTCCCATCCTTCTGGCTGACGTGATAGCCACCAAGAAGGTAGTCTTCCACGACAGGTGAGAGAGTTCACACCTGTGCATTGGTTCAAATGGCTTGCCCATGAGCTTTGCCAGTACCAGCAGTAAATCCCACGGAGGTGGAGGTTCTCGCATCGGAGGGGAAATGTGATCAAGGCCTTTGAAAAAGCGCCAGACCAGCTTCTCCTGCGCCACCGACTGCTCCCCGGCCCGCGCCCGGTAAGCAGAGATGGCTGCCAGGTGCACCTTTAGGGTCGTCGACCTAAGCCCTTGACTAGAAAGGGACCATAAATAGTCCAAAATGCTTGCCAAGGAACAGGAGGAAGGGTCCAAGCCCTTACCCTGACACCAAATGGAAAACCTCTTCCATTTGAAGGCATAGCATTTCCTGGTACGGGACGCCTCAACAACATTGAGGACCTCGTGGAAAGACCCAAGGCCTGGAACTCTAGCCACTCAGGAACCAGGCTGGGTGCAGGGATTGAAGGTCGGATGGAACACCTTCCCCTGATTGACTGAGAGCAGGTCCGGGCGAGCTGGAAGCTGCCTCGGGAGCCTGTAGCTGAGGTTGAGGAGATCTGGGTACCAGAACTGGCGGGGCCAGTCTGGGGCTATCAGAATCACCTGCGCCTTGTCCCTCCTTGCCTTGAGAAGCACCTTGTGAATCATGGGAAATGGGGGAAAGGCGTAAAAGAGGCCCGGGGTCCACAGCCTCGAGAAGGCATCCCCCTGCAGCGAGCCCTGCTGAGGGGGGCGGCCATGAAACAGCCTCAGCTTCGCATTCTCCCTGGAGGCAAACAGGTCCACCTGAGGTGTGCCCCAGTGGGAGAACAGATCTTGTACTACCTCCGGCAGGAGAGACCACTTGTGAGATGCAGCCCCTATCTGGCTCAGGGCATCGGCCAGGGTGTTGAAGGCTCCTGCCACATGAATGGCTAGAGATCCACCTCCAGGCTGCGCACGACTGACCAAATGCGGAGAGCTTCCTTGCATAGAAGCATGGAGCGCGTCCCGCCCTGGCGGTTCAGGTAGTACATGGTCGTGGTATTGTCCGTCTGGACTCGGACCACTTGACCCCGGAGAAACGGGGCAAAGGCAGTGAGAGCTAGGCGGACTGCTCGGAGCTCCAGCAGGTTGATGTGGCATCGGGACTCCCACGGGGACCAGAGGCCATGCACTCAGTGTTCCCCCAGATGGGCACCCCAACCCATCAGAGAGGCATCGGTCGATAGAGAGACCGTCAGCTCGGGGGCGGACAAACGGGATGCCCTCCTGCAGATGGGATGGAACGGTCCACCACTGGAGAGCTTTCCACATCTCCTGGGTCACTGTCACTAGCTGGTCCAATGGATCGCAGCGTCGTGACCACCGGCTGGCCAGTCCCTACTGAAGGGGGCGCATGTGCCAGCATGCCCAACGGACCACGCTGGTACAGGCCGTCATGAGACCTAGGAGGCGAGGAAGTCCCGGAGACATGATTGCCCAACCAGAAATGATTGGGCAAAGGAGGTAAGAACCTCGGCCCTGTCTGCCGGGAGCCGTGTTTGCTCAAGAGAGTCGAGCTCTGCCCCGATGAACAGGATCACCTGCTTCGGCTCGAGTTCCGACTTGGCCTCGTTGATGAGAAGGCCGACTTGAGAGCAAACCTGGAGGGCCAGATCTCTGGACCGCTCCACCTCCCGTCTGGAGGGGGCTGCTATCAGCCAATCGTCCAGGTAAGGGTACACCCGGACCCCTCGGTGCTGCAGGAATGCTGTCACCACTGCCATGCATTTGGTGAAGACCCTGGGAGCTGGAGATAAGCCGAAGGGCATGGCTTGGAACTCGAAGAGGGATCCTTCCGCTCGAAAGCGGAGGAATCTCCGATGTGACGGACGGATAGGGACGTGAAAGAACGCGTCCTGTAGGTCCAGAAAGCAGAACCACATGCCATGTTCCAGAGACAGTATTATCTGCACCAGAGTGACCATTCTGAAGGTCCGAGACCTTAGGAACTTGTTCAGGCCGTGTAGGTTGAGAATGGGGCGCCAGCCCCCCGTCCGTTTCGGAACCAGGAAATACCTGGACACGAACCCCGGGTCTAAAGGGGGGGTCCTCTAACTCCATGATCACCTCCTTTTGGAGGAGGAGAGTGATATCGGCTCAACGAGCCGCCAGTGAGGCTGCGGACCCCGAGGCCCCCCGAGGTGCGACGGCTCTGAAGGGCGGGGCCTGCTCGAATTCTATAGGTAGGCCTTTTTCCACCACCTCCAGTACCCACCTGTCCGTGGTAACAGCGAACCAGGCAGAAAGGAAGTGTCTGAGCCGTCCCCCCACGGGGGGAACCAGGGGTGAGGTGACAGGGATGGGGGTGACACCCCTCAGCCCGTCACTGGGCAGGCTTGGAGGAGGGACCGGCCGAGGGACCTCCTGGGCCTTTACCTCCCTGCTTCCTGTTGGAAGATGCCGACAGCTTGGGTTTGGGATACCAAGCTTGAGCCTGCTGGCCCTGACGTTGCTGGACCGGGCGCGCCGAGGGCGCAGAAGGACGAAAGGGCTTAGGCTGTGGCTTGCGGCCTTTGTCCTTCTGAGCGGAAGAGACCGAGTCCAAGGTAGCATTGGACTTCTCGATCCTCTGCAGGTGACCTTCCACCCCAGGGCCGAAGAGGTCAGTCCCCAAAAAGGGAACATCCGCCAACTTGTGCTGGGTATCCGAGGTAAAGGTGGATATCCTCAGCCAAGCCCGACGACACATGGCCACTGCGGCCACCACAGACCTGGCACATGAGTCCCCAATGTCTAATGCAGTCTGGAGCTGCTGTTTGGCCACTGCCCTGCCCTGGTCCCGCACCTGCCTGACCGTAGTCTGCAGATCTGCGGGAAGATGAGGGACAACCTCATCCAGGGAGCCCAACAGGGCATGAGAAAAATGTGCTATGAGGATGGCCGAACTGGCCTGACGAAGGCCGAGAGAGGACGCAGCATAGACTTTTTGCCCGCATAATCCAATTTCTTGGATTCCTTGTCGGGAGGTTTGTCACATCCTCATGCTCTCGCACGTGAAAACGCTGTCGGTAACCAACCCCCTCGCCGAGGGGTGTTCCAAAACCGGACAGGGAACCGGTAGACTGGATATTCCTGGCCAACCTGGCCGGGGCGCAGGGCAGGAAGCAGGACGCTGCCAAAATTTCCAAGGCCGACTCCACTATGGCTTCGCCACCAGAAAGGCCTCCTCGTAGGAGAATCCCCTCGGTCCAGAATCTCCTGAGGACACGTGGGTTCGCTTAGAAACGGGTTCGAGCTTCATCCCTGTGACTCCGAGATGAGTCGGGCAACCCAAGAAGGACGGCGGGCTATCGCCCACAGACTGCCCTCCCGAGGACTCCAAGTCCATGCGCTTGGAGAAGAGGGAGGAACCATCATCAGACTCAGAAGAGGCCTCAAAGAGCTGCTCGGCCTGAGCCACCCTCCAGCTGCCGAGGTTTATCGGGAGTGAGGGTGACAGACAGCCTATGGGGCAAACCCAAGGCCGACGAGAATTTTTGGTCGGAGCCCCAACTAATGGCTGTGGAGGCGGGGTTCCACCAGAATCGGTGGGCAGCTGGAACTGGTCGAACAACCGCCTGAGAACAGGCTCTCGACTACAACGAGGGGTTGTTTCGCTGCTCGGTGACAGCCACTTAATGGTCGGAAGACGACTGGGTCGGTGGCTTATTCTCGGTCAAAAGGATGCTACACATGAGTTCCTCGTACATCTGATGCAACTTGCGCCGAAGCCTCCCCTCGTCTGAGGAAGAGGAAGAGGAAGAGCAGCAGCGCCGCTTGCCGCGGTGCAGAGACCGAGACCGCCTATGGCGGCGGGATCGGTTGGACCACGAGGATGTCCGAGACCGAGACTGAGAGTCTCGACTAGGCCGAGGAAGGCGAGGAGAAGTGTCGGAAATCGACACTCCCCTCGGCTCGGACGATCCCACCGAAGGCTCCGGAACCGGAGGCACAGATGAGCCGACGGGATCCTCAACTCCCACCAGGGGAACCGGGGAGAGGGGATTCTCAGCTTCTCCAGCCGACAACCCGTCTAACGGGTCAAGAAAAATCTCGACCGCGTCGTCGGGAGTCTCGGTCAACTGGCCTGACGGGGACACCGTGAAGCCAGTGGCCGAAGCTGAGGGGTCGACCGAAGTCAACTGTCGACAAGGGGAAGGGGATCTTTCCCGCTCCCAAGAGCGTCAACGGAGAGACTTACTTTTGCTCTTTTTGGACCTGGAAAAAGGTCCCGAAGAAGTTGGACCCTCACCTTTCGTCGAGAGGGTCAGACAAAGCTCCTTAAAAGAAGCCGAGTATGAGGCACCGAGAGAGAGCGGGACAAATGCCGCAGCCGAGGTAGAAGCGGCCCGCGCCGCCGCCTCTTCGAGGGCGATCATCTGCTTGAGCTGATCCGCGAACCGGCCGCTGGACACCGCCCAATCGGGCCTCTTAGATTTCACCAGTGGAATTCTTTTTCGGGCGCCCAGTTGTAATCGGGCAGCACGGTCTTCAATGACGAGGCCGAAAAGGAAGAGCACAAGTCACAGGCTCATGGGCGTCGCTCAAGGCCCAGGCAGTAGACGATGTGGAGTGCGGATCCGCCTAGACATCTTCTGCCTGCAAGGGCACCTCCGAAAACCGAGTCGACGGTCCATCGCAGCCGTGAGGAGAAGAAGACCAAGTCTTTTAGCAAAACTTTTGATTTTAACTTCAAGAATTAGGAACCAGTCTTAAAAGCAGTGCGTTAAGGAGGGAACCTGAGCTTCTAAGCGGTAAGGAAGATCTGGCGTCATGGGGCGGAGCCGAGAGTTTTACCACCCGGGTGGGTGGGAGAAGCCAGCTTGAAGACCTTCTGGCAAGATTTAAAGCGGCAAGGAACCTGCCAATAAGTGTGGATGAACAACATATCCATGTCCCTAGAAGTTGTTGTTTTTTGGCCACTAGTGGGCTCATAACTACTGTACTGAGTGAGGGAGGCTTTAAAAACATCCAGATATGGAATCAGATTCCAAAACTGACACGTTTTTTCAGAATTCAGATTTTTGGCCTTGAATACTGAAATTCCTAATTAAATAAAAAAAGCCAGAAATCTGAAGAATCTGATTCTGTGCCACGGATTCTGAGAAACCCTATATTGCATCCACCGTGCTACTTAAATAACTGTTCCCCTGCCAGGGAAGCTGCAAACATTTATTAAAAATCAGTAGCCCACAGAGACTACCCCTAGCATTTCACTAATGGTGCAGAAAGTAAATGTAACAACCCCTTCCCCAGGAAGGGGGCTGTATTGTTACTAGAGTTCCAATCAGAGCACAGGGTGCCAGTGTGCCAATAACTATGTGCCATGGTGGTGGTGGTGGTGGGAGATGTGGAGCTAGACAGATGAGAAGATTTCAGAAGGAAAGTACAGTTACGTAAGAACTTACCGTAACAGTAGACCGAGAACAGCTCTTGCAGCAGGTTACACCATTCGGACTGAAGCCGACAGGCGTCAGGACCCCACAGAAATTTTCTAGCTAGCAGTCTTCAGCGGGGACCGCCTCCGATGTTGGTCCCGCCCCCGACGTCAGGCGTAGTACATAAGGAGGCGGTCCCGCCATAATCACCAGTTCTCCCGCCGGAGACTCCCAGACGCTGGCTGACATCAGAAGAGGAGACCGAGGATCCGCCATCAGATGGCCAAGACTAGAGACAAATCGTTCCATCCTGAATGATGGAAATTAGGCTATAACCTATCTCCTCCAAAGGGGGAATGGTGGGCGGGAAGGCACCTGCTGCAAGAGCTGTTCTCGAAGATCTACTGTTACGGTAAGTTCTTACATAACGGTACTATCTTACTTCGAGATACAGCTCTTGCAGCAGGTTACACCATTAGGACTGATTCCCAAGCAATGGCGACAATCTTACACCATCGGGAGGAGGAAAGACAGAGATTACAACCCTGCCCAAGCCTAGGACAGAAGTCCCTGGAGGACGGCTAGGCTGAAGCCTGCCCTTCGCCTAGAAGCGATATCTAGGCTGTAATGCCTAATAAAGGTATGCACCGAGCTCCAGGTAGCTGCAGCACAAATAGCTGAAGTGGAAACATTCTTCAGTGCTGCGAAAGAGGTAGCCACACCTCTGGTAGAATGACCCTTGACCACGCCTGGCAAGGGTTTGTTGCGCTTGTCATAACAGAAAGAGATACATTGGATGAGCCAACGTGAAAGGGACTGTTTAGAAACAGGGGCTCCTTTCATCCTCTCAGCAAAGGAGATGAACAGCTGATCCGCTTTCCAGTACTGCTTGGTTCTGGTCAGATAATATCTGAGACACCTGTGAACATCCAGGGTGTGAAGCAGTGCTTCTCCTCGATTGGTGTACTTGGGAAAGTACACTGGTAAATCAATATCCTGATTAAGGGTAAGGGCTGAAACCACCTTAGGCAGGAACTTAGGATTTGTCCTCAGGGATACCCTATCCTGGTGGAAAATTAAATATGGCTCTTTGCACATAAGTGCATGTAATTCAGAGATTCTTCTCGCCGAAGTAACTGCAACTAAAAATGACATTTTCCACGACAGAAAACGTAGCTCGCAATCTGCGGCTGGTTCAAAGGGTGGCAGCGTAAGCTGCTCCAGGACGAAGGGCAAGTCCCAAGGAGGAAATAGATCCTTGATAGGCGGCCTAAGGTGGAGGACCCCCCTTAAAAAGGCACAAGTAGTGTCCAACTGAGCCACCATACGATGGCCTATGGGGGCATGATAAGCCGAAATTGCATAAAGATGCACTTTGATCGAGGAGTAAGCTAGTCCTGATTGGAAAAGGGAAAGCAGGTATTCCAGAACCAGCTTCTCAGGACAGTCTAAGGGGGAGAAACCACGCGTTTGAGCCCACAAGCAAAACCTGCGCCATTTCATGGAGCATGTTGCGTGCGTTGCCGGTTTTCTAGCAGCAGAAAGTACTTCTGCCACCTCTTGCGAGACCCCGTGTCGCATCATGGCTATGTCTCTAGGAGCCAGGCATGTAGGTTCAATGAGCGTAAGTCCGGATGAACTAGTGAACCCTCCTCCTGAGACAACAGGTGGGAGCTGATTGGTAAAGGAAGCGGAGGTTCCCGGGATAGCTGATGCAGAAGCGGGAACCAGATTTGCCTGGGCCAGAAAGGCGCCACCAAGATAAGCATTGCGTGCTCCCTGCGAAGTTTGAGAAGAACTCTCTGGATCAACGGGAAAGGAGGGAAGGCATAGAGGAATCTGCCCGCCCAGGAGAGGGACAACGCATCTCGCCAGAAAACACCAGGCCCTGGATCTAGTGAGCAAAAATTGGGCAGTTTTGCATTGGATGGGGACGCGAATAGATCTAATTCTGGAATTCCCCATCTGTGGAACAGATCCTCTGCCACCTCCTGTAGAAGTTCCCACTCGTGGACTCTGGCCTGGGAATGACTCAGGCTGTCTGCGATGATATTGTCCACCCCGGGGACGTGAACTGCAATAAGGTTTGCACCGTGTCGGACACCCATTCCCACACCTCATGGCCTCCTGCAAAGGGGGTAGGAGTGTGCCTCTTGTTTGTTGAGGTAATACATCACCGCAGTATTGTCTGTTTGCAACAGGAGAGTACTGTGGAATGTCTGACTGGAAGGCTTGAGAGAATAAAGGACCGCCTCATCTCCAATATGTTGATGTGGAGATGAGATTCCTGGAGTTGTCCATGTTCCTGAGACCTCACCCGTTCAAGTCGCTCCTCATCCAGCCCTGAGCTGTCTATGGAGAGTTACCCGTTGGGGAAGAGGCACTGTGAAGGAACCCCCACGGAGAGGGTTCCCGATCTAGCTACCATTGCCAGTCCTGAACCACGGCCTTCGTGATTCGGACTGGTTGCTGCAGATGGTCCTGCCTTTGGTCCCACTGCACCCTTAACATCCACTGGGTTACCCGCATGTGGAGTCTTGCCATCAGGACCGTTGGAATGGCCGCAGCCATGTGTCCGAGCAAGTGAAGGACAAGTCTGGCCGGGACGGTCTTCTTCACTGACAGATCCCTTATGAGGGACCGAATGCGTTCCGCTCTGTCCTCGGGAAGAAAAGCTTTTCCCTTGACGGTGTCCAGAGCTGCCCCTATAAACTGCAGTTTCTGGGACGGTACCAGGAGAGACTTCTCATGGTTGATGAGGATGCCCAGAGACTGAAAAAGGGTCTGGGTACGCTGAATGGCTATCAATAATGCCTCCTTGGAAGGGGCCATGAGAAGCCAATCGTCCAGGTACGGGAACACGTAGTGGCCCTGTCTCCTCAGAGATGCTGCCGTGACTGCCATGCACTTGGTAAATACCAGAGGTGCTGATGACAGCCCGAAGGGAAGCGCCCAGAACTGATAATGGCAGCCGAGAAACTCGAAGCGCAGGAACCTCCTCTGCGCTTGAGCGATAGGGATGTGCAGGTAAGCGTCCTGCATGTCCAGGGATGCCAAGAAAGCGTCCTTCTTCAGCATGGGGATTAGACCCGGAAGGGTCACCATGCGGAAGTGCTTGTAGACGACCGACAGATTGAGGTCGCTGAGGTCCAAGATTGGACGGAGGTTCCCCATTTTCTTTGGAACCAGGAAGAAGTGCGAATAGTATCCTGCTCCTCTCTGGTTCCCTGGAACGTGCTCCAAAGCTTCCTTCTCTAGGAGCGTGAGCACCTCCTGCTGTATGAGCAGGGCATGCTGACCCAAATAGCGGGAAAGCAGAGGAGACCTTGTGGGCGGGTTGTCTACAAACTCTATATAATGGCCTTTTTTGACCAACTGTAGCACCCACCTGTCGGTGGTGATCGACCGCCACCCTGGCAGGTGGTCCGCAATGCGAACCCCAACCTTCATTTCCTGTTGATTCTGCGGAGGGGCCGGGACCGGGAAGGAGTCATGCTGAGGCAGCATTGGATCCTGCAGGTTGGGCAGACTTTGTGGCTCGTTGACCTCTGCCTGAGGATGTCTTGGCCTGGGCTTTTCGGGTGAAAGAGTCCCTCTGTTGCTGGCCGGAACAAGGTTGTTGCTTTTGGATCCGGCTGCGAAAGAGACTCTGGTTCCTATGAAAGGAACTAAGCCGAGACCTGTACATAGCGTGGACAGATCTAATCGCCTTTCCCGGCTTCCTGCAATTTGATGATCACCTTCTCCGAGGCTTCACCAAACAGAACTTTGCCATGAAAAGGGGCGTCCATGATGTTCTTCTGGACATCCGAGGTAAACCCGGAGACATGGAGCCATGAGTGTCTCTGGAGACACACGCCTGAGGCTGCAGCTCTGGCCGAAGAGTCCGCAGAGTCGTATGCGGCTCTAAGCACCTGGGTTCCCATGTCCGAACCCGTACGGAGGAGCTGCAACAGCTCTTCCTTCTGACCACCGTCTGGCAATTTTTCTACTAGGTCCTGTCCCTGTTCCCACAATGCGTTCTGGAACTGAACCATGTGGGTAAGGTAATTTAACAACCTAATGGCGCAAGTCGCGGCCACGTACGTGCACCTGCCCAGGACGTCCAACTGCATGGACTCCGGGTCTGGTGGCTGTGTGCTCAAGTGCTGCGGTTTTTGAGACCGGTTATGTGAGGCTGTAATGACCAGGGAGTCGGCCAGAGGATGGTTCACCAGGTACTGGTCCTCCCCTTGGGGCCTTGTACAGGCGGTCAGCCTTCTTCAGCATTGCCGGGCTCGAATGTGGATGCTTCCACGCGGCCTTGGTGACGTCCACGAAGGTGTCCACCAAGGGTGGCACTACCACAGGCTTAGGATCTTTTTGCTGAAGGTAGTGGGCAACGCGCAGTCTCTCGGGGTCCAGCTCTTCGGCATCCTACCCCATGTTCTCTTGAATGTGCCTCATTATCTCAGAGAACGAGGGGTCATCCGGAGGGGACCTGAGAAGGTCGCGTGGGTCTGGAGAAGGGACACTGATTGGAGAAGGAGATCTGGAGCATGCAGAAGTGTCAGATCCGGAGTCCTCCACGGACGGGGTATACCAACGCTGTCTGGGTCTCTTGGGGCTGGGTGACCCTGTAGTGGATCTTGAAGGAGGCCTTCTCCTCTCTGAAGATCTGCCCCTAGGAGGGGATGCTGACTCCTTAGGGGTCGATGCCCATCCTGCTGATCCCCTGGGTGATGGAGGGGGTGCAGGCGTTGGAGGGGCAGGGGGCGCAGGAGGAGGTTGTGTAGTGACCACATCCTTCTTGATGGTGTCCCACCAGAAGGTGAAGAGCTCCTTCACCTCTGACAAATTTAGGCCCAACGACGGACCGGGCGCCGGTGGCCTGTCGTCGGGCCGCGCATCGGGTCCCTAGGGGTCTCCCGTTCTGGGAGGAATCCTGGGAACTCGATGGGACTGGGGTCACCCGCCTGGTCTTGGGCTGGGTAGAGTCTTCCTCTTCCGGCTTCCAGCTGGCGTTGGTGGCGGTGGTGTCAGTCTTCTTTCTGCGATAGCGCGGCAGTCTCCCGCCCACGTGTCCTCGGGCGAATGCCTGACCAGCGATGGGTGACGAACAGTAGTCAGGTCTCGGAATGCCTATGTATCTTGCCCGACGTCGGGTGGGCCAACGTCGGGTCCGACGACCGCTTCAGAGAGGTCAGCTCCTTAGTTTTGCGTTGGGGTGGCGGTGGTTGGGAGACAGACCTGACGTCGGAGGCTGGATGACGGGATGAAGACTTGTGGTGCTCCCCAGACCTGGACGAGGCCTTAGATGGAGTGGAGGTAGATGCAGGCCTGGAGGTCTTGACAGGCTGCAGAGAGGAGGAACCACTAGCCGATCTGATGAGAACCGTGGGAGGCTGAGAGCGAGTCCTCGAAGGAGATCGGTCCGACCTGGAGCTGAAGCTGCGGGAGTCCGAGGCCCTGGAAGGGGAATTGGGTCTCTCCTTCTCCCGGTGCTTTTCGTGGTGCTTATGGGACTTCCCTGAAGACTCCCCTTTGGAGGAAGGGTCTCGATCCATTGCTTTGAGTTTTTCCTCAAGGAGGAAAGCTTGGAGGGCCTTCTGGCGGCGGATCCTTGTACGGCTGTTGAAGCCCTGGCAGAAGGAGCAGGCCTGGGTGTCGTGGTCTGGGCCCAGGCAGTGAACACAGACCGAGTGTGGATCCTTAAAGGGATCTGTTTGCATGAGCTGCCCGATGAATGGCCCTCCAGAGAAGTTGGAGAGGACATCAGGCGAAATCCGTTGAGAAAAATGGTTGAAATTTTCCTTGTCGCCATACGCTAGGAACTGACTGAGAGGCCCGTGCTGCGATGCGGCGGCGAGGAAAGAACTGATGGGGAGGTATGGCGGGACCGCCTCCTTATGTACTATGCCTGACGTCGGGGGTGAGACCGACGTCGGAGGCGATCCCCGCTGAAGACTGCTAGCTACAAAATTTCCGAGGGGTCCTGACGCCTGTCGGCTTCAGTCCGAATGGTGTAACCTGCTGCAAGAGCTGTATCTCGAAGTAAGATCAAGAGAGTTCAGTTCAGCTCAGAAATTCAGTCAAGATCTAGTCAGCGTATAAGAACAGTAGCATCCATACCCAGTCCTTGTGTTAGGTACAGGCCCTGGGGTAGCTGGAAGTGACCTATCAAACCTGGCTCAGTGGTACAGTTACAGGCTTGAGAGTGACAGGGACACCCACTAGTACTCTGCGGCACCATTGGGTGTCAGAAGGGATCCATCTGGACCTAGCTTGGTGGCAGGGCACGAGATCCAGGGTGGCATGGAACCCCTCAGTGGACCTTCTGTGGATTGTAAACTCAAGGGAATGGGAGGACCTGAGGTCTGGTGGTTCTAGGAGGCCTTACTGGTGTCTCTGAGGGGGTTTCAGCAGTGATGCACAATGCTGGGCTGGAACAGGAGAAGAAGCAACGAGTAGCAGGTTCTTGACACAGATGCACATCCTCCGGGCATTAAGAGACCAAATCATGGGTTCCCTGTGTGTAAGGGCCACCATCTTGGGTCAGGCTAATGGGTCACTTAGGACAGCCAATTTTCATTTTGGATACCTCTGGGCAGACGGCACAAGTGGCTGTGGGTGAGGAAAAGAGACATGTAGGAGGCAAAAGTGGGTTTCTCGGGTGCACATCCTCTCAAGGAATACACTGCACATCGATGGCTTTTGGGCCAAGAGGGGTTCCCTGAAGATACCAAACAAGCGGGGTCAACCGAAAGTGGAGTTTAAGATCTGGGGACCTTGAACTGGTAATTACCCGAGAGACCAGTAACATTAAGGTAACGAGCATGTGTCTTTCTTATCCGAGTGTGTGGAGAGCCACTGTGAGGCAGAGGGCTTTACAGCATCTGTATGGCTAGGAAGGGGCTGCGCTTGGTAATCACACACATATCTGATAGGAGGGTAACACAAGTTCCTGTATCTGCATGTGAGTGGCTGGGCTCCTGAGTTCGAAAGGTATGAGACAGTCCACAAGAAGAGTTTGAAATGCAGTTGTTTTACCCAAAAATCTACAGTAGTTGAACATGCAAATGAGCTGAATGTGATGAACTATGTGTGGGGCACATATCCCAAGTAATGAAATGCATTACAACTGTTGAAATGAACCATCTGCCGAACTGAATCTGACACCCCAATAAATAAAGGGACTGCCCAGGAACCATCAATGTGGTGCTCTGTGTGATTACTGAGTTACATGTCGCCTGTTTCCATGTCAGAAGGTGAAGGAGGCTGAATGCTATGCTGTGCTATCATATACCCCTAGACACATGGGTTACCCTGGGCCATGCCCTCCCTCCAATCAGGGAAGCAACAGTACTTGGCAGATAAGCTGAAGAGAGGGCTGTATAAAGAGGCGTACATGGATATAAATAAAACCCACAAAACCTCTTACAGCAAAGTTCTCGAAGACCACAACTGGAAGCACAAGATGTCTTTGCTGGTTAACCAATGTATCTGAGTACAAATGACATATTGCTATCATTACAAGAATAACTTTTAACCTAGTGATTGTATTTTAGGATTTACTCCTTAAGATTTTAGCTGTTCTGGATCCATAACAATATACCATCACACATCCCCATGCATAAAGAGACACAAGGAGACAGTGCTGAAATGCCATGCTGCACTCCAAAGATGGCCTGGGTGAACACAGTGCTTTACCGGTCAGATGTTGGAGGAGGGTGACATGCTAGAGACATATAAGTTCATAAGGGGATAAACAGTGTGAACGGTATTGATGACTGAATTAAATATGACATATAAAGATGACAACATAGGCACAAGAGGTCACCCCTTACAAGTAAAAGTCAGTAAATTTAAAACGAATAGAAGGAAATACTTTTTCACTGCATGTGCAGCTAACTTATGGAATCGATTGCCATTGAATATTATATTAAGTACTAATAAAGATGATTTCAAATGTAATCTGGATGACTGTATTGCCGCAGGAGGTGACTAGATTATTATACCATGTCTTAATATGAGTCAAGTCATGGGCTACCGCCTTTTTTCGTACTCCTAAAAACTAAGTGAAAACTAAGTGAAATAGTGAAAACCTGTTTGTTAGAAATAGGGATGCAGTCACAAGCAGGAAAAATTGGGAGGTTTGTAGAGGGCAAATTTATTTATTTCAAAAGTTTCATCAGGAAAGACATACTGAGCTGAGAACAGCTCATTTCCAGATGAGTCCTGGGGATGGGGACGCGAGGAAGTTATACTTCACTGATAGGGTGGTAGGGCTGTGGAACCAATTGCTAGCAGAAGTGGTGGTGGTAGGTACCCTTAATGGATTCAAAAATGGCTGGGACAGAGTAAGTGGACTCATAGTTCCACTACTGGGGACTGGGGGGGGGGTTATAGGTGGGGGACAACACCCCAGGGCACTAGGTTGGGTGGGAGGAAGTATAATACGAGGAGACTTGATGGAGTATCAGTCTCTTCCTGCTGACAGAGTTAATGTTTCTGTCCATTATAGAGCTTGTGATGCAATACATTTTTGTGTTATATTTTCTACTGAATCTCCATTGCCAAAACAGGAGCAAAGATATTAAGTACTTTGAAGAAAGAAGGTGACAGCATTTCCCTGGTGGGAGGGATCAACTCGATGGACTAGTGGTCTTCTTTCCTACACACACACACACACACACACACACACACACACACACACACACCCACCCACACATATAGTATATATTAATTGCAAAAAACTTCATTAATGCATCAGTTAGGAATTACAGCGACAAAAGCCTGGAAATTCGGTGTTAGGGTTACCAACCCTACCACCCCACTCCCAACCATTCACACAGCAACAGGCATCGGGTGTGCCTTGGGGTCATCAGGATTAACTCTCACCCCATTCCATGTGCAAACAAGCAGAGATGGTACAGTATAGGAGAATGGGGTGAGAGTTAGGCCCGATGACCCCCAAGGCATATCCCAATGCCTATTGGTGTGTGGAGGGTGGTGGTGGGTGGTGGGGGGGTGGTAGAGCTGGTAATCCTAACACCGAATTTCCATACTTTTGTCACTGTAATAGAAACCCTAACTGATGCATTAACAGAGTTTTTTTGCAATGGATGTCCCTTCTTTTTGAGATAGCATAATAGTAGCCATATTTTACTGTGGGAGCACAGGATCCAATCCCTCTGTAAATGCGCATATGTATGTAGAGGACTCTGCACTTCCATGTGTCAAACAACAGTGACCAAATTGTCAGCACAGCCATCTTATTACCCCACCATATGTACCCCAGTACAGAGAAATTGTGAAATGCAAGGCAAAATGCAATTATGCACAACTGCAATGCCACTTTGCGCCACAGGTGCGAAAACACATTTTGGGCAGGATGTGAAAAATGACAGCTGTACTGTTCATGAGGTGGTGTGAAAAAATGGCTATGTTAAAAATATGGCGTCAAAAGATTGAAAAGTACCACAATTATTGCACGTGCATGGAAAAAATTCAACAGATGCACGTAACTCAGGCATTTTTAAGAATTTTTCACCATGTTTACAAGATGGTCTTTGGGTACCTCACCTCATGAACACTGGAACTGTCATTTCATTAATCAGTCCTGAAAGGTGATTTCGCACAGCAACCATGCCATTCTGCGCCACAGGTTTGAAAACTCATTTCAGGCAGGATGTATAAAATGACGGCTGTACTTTTCATGAGGTGGTGTGAAAAAATGGCAATGCTGTAAATCTGGAGTGAAAATATTAAAAATTGGCAAAGTTACGAGCATGCATAGAAAAATTTCAATGACCACGCATTACTCAGGTGTTTTTTGGTATCTGTGTACCAAATTTTCAACATAGGTTTTTTGGGACCCCATCTCATGAACACTGGCACTGTAATTTTGTTAATCAGTCCTGAAATGTGATTACATACAGCGACCGTGAAATCACTTTATGGGCCCAATTAACAAAAAGACAGTGGCAGTGTTCATGAGGTGGGGTTCCAAAAAGTCCATGTTGAAAATCTGGTGTAAAAATTCCAAAAAATGGTTGAGATATCAATATAAGTTCAAAACACCATAGACAGCCATTATATGGCACTTACCTTGATTCTTCAGTTCGTGGTTCCGCTTTGAAGAGTGCAGACATGTCCTGATCCACAAGAAGATGACAGAAGGATCTCCAGTGGTAAGTATAAAAGTGGTGTAGGGTGGCGGGTTGCTCATTGGGAGGGTCGGGATGGGCGGGGAGATGACAAGGACCGTTTCTTTTTACAGGAAAAAAAAAAGGCGTTGAGATGGTTTTCTTTTTTTTACAGGTACTCGGGAAAATGTATGAATTTTTGGGGACATGGGGTGGGCTCCCCAATGTGCATTACTGGAAGATCGACAACTGGGTACACTGGGAGTGGGCTCTCCAGTGTACCACACTAGCAGGGGGGTAGGCTACTGCTGGCTCGGGGATTGAGCACCTCGATGCCGGTATATGTAATTTATTATAATGTGGGGGGACAGTTTTATTTTTTGCAGGGGACTCTGGGGGAATATGTAAAAGTTTGGGGACATTGTGGGTGGGCCCCCAGTGTCCCACTGTACTGGGGGGCATGACAACTGGGTAAACTGGGAGTGGGCTCCCCAATGTACCACACTGATGGGAGCGGAGGTTACTACCGACTCAGGGATTGGGCATCCTGATGCCGATATATGTAATTTTTAAATGTTATGATTCCTCAGCCCCCTTATCCTTACTGGCAAAAAAAGGGGAAAAACAGAATTCTGTTAGGTAAACACCAACTGTTTACCTAAGTGGGGGCCGAGGAATCTGATTCTGGCATTAGTTTTTGCCAGTAATGGGCAGAAGTGTTTTTGGTTATTTTGCCAGGGGCTGTGTTTTTAATTTAAAAATATATAGTGCTGCAAATTTGTGGCAATGTTCGTGAAGATCATCTGAAATTTGCGGTACCACGGTTCCAGGAGTGCCACAATTTGCAACACTTTCACAAGCGCAGTGTCACAGATTTGTGACACTTCAACAGCAAAATGCCAAAAACATATTTCCAAATATTATTTTTGAAATCTGATGTCATCATGTTTCTTGGACCCTGATTAGGTAAATACAACTATTGGTGTTTACCAAGGGGCAGGCAATTTTAAATTATATTGTTTTATCAGACTCGCTAACTGAAAACAAGATGGTGGCCGCATGACAGTACTGGATCCATTTGCGAAAGTAAAACTGCTTTCGTGGACCCATAGAAGTACTGTCGCATGGCACATGTATTTTTTCGCATAGGCTATAATGGGAAACTTAAATCTTTTATAACTTTTGAACGGATTAATATTTTTTCACCAAACCTTGAAATGGCACATCAGTGACCCAGACCCCATAAACCCTGACAATTTGAGACCAGACACCAAACAGTTTTGGCTGTAGCCCCAGCAAAGAATTTGCCCCAAAATGGTAGATTTCACTTTTTTGGGCACTCTGTAGCTCTGCAACCGCACATCTGTCTGGAATGAAACCAGTCAGATCCAGAGATCTATGGCACCAGATGGCACATGCAAAATGTCAGGCAAATTGGTGTACCGGTTGCAAAGTTATTAAAGTGCAAAAGTTTGGGTTTAACATTGAAGTGGCCGGGCAACCCTAACTATACTGGAACCACCGTGCCAGTATAATGTATGAATATCTATATTGCAGACACACACACACACACTATGTATGTAATACAAAATCACACATGTCTCGACAGTGCAAAGCATCATGGGCTGCATATGCAGATCACCACAAAATATTATGCTGGTTCAACTTTAAGCAGAAATGCATGGTGCCGAAAGGCCTCTCACACTGTTTGCAAAGGGTGCCAACAGAAGACATGACACGTGTTTCGTCCTACCAGGACTCATCAGTATGCCTCGTCTGTTTGACACCCCAGTGGAATGAACCAGCTACCCTAAGATGATCTACTGGGTAATGTTGTGGTGAACCCAATTAAAATAAAAAACGATTTAAAGACACTATATATGTATATCTGTGTGTGTGTATATATATATATATATATATATATATATATATATATATATATATTTAGTGGTGAGAGAATCCAGACTATTTATATATATATATATATTGGTGAGAGAATCCAGACTTCACTAACCTGTATTATATCTTTCCCACATGTGGTGAGGGAATCCAGACTGCACTAACCTGTACTATACCTGACCTGTCGATAAGTACAGTCCATCAGCTTACATATTATCAATCCCTTTACTAAAACTCAACGTAAAAAAGCAGACTTACCTTGCTCATTGTAAGTCGTCTTCTTTGCAACCGCTCCACATCATCTATTTCATACACTTTAATTTCAAATGGTTCAGCTATCCCTCTCTGTGAAGTCCGCAGTGGGCCATCAACCCAGCGCAACCCAGGACTGTTGGCAGGCTTCCTCACTGGGGAAGTTGAATCAAGTGACAAAGCTGGTATGAGCCTCCGTCTCTGAGAACCTAGAAGCAAAAGGATTTCAATTTTACTGATGCATTGTTGTTTGTCTTCCTAAAGCCCTTACTTTGCAAAAATACATTGCAAGCCTATAGAAAGAAAACATGTACAAATGACTTCAGTGTCCAAATGTAATGCAGCAGCTGAAAGAACAGCAAAGCTGTAGAAGACTGCAAACTAACAGTGCAAAAGTAACACTTCTGTTTATTTTCTTTTAAGGCTTACTCTTCATGCTCCCAACCAATCCCTTCCACTTGCAGACTGTGTGACCCTGAGCAAGTCACTTAACTTCCCTGTGCTCCCAGGTCGCACCTGTAAAAAAGCTTTCAGCTTAGTGTGCTAGTCCTGGTTAAACAAGTAACAATCCTCTTAACCCTGGCACCCCAGCTCCATCATCCATCACTTCTGGGACTTACTTGCCCTTCTAGAAGCCCCTGTGGCTTACCGGTACCCTCAATGGTGGGCACTCAGGGCAGGACAAACCCCTTGGGAGACTGAATCCAGCAATGAGGAGGGAGACCACAGTCGATGGTTGGTACCGGAGGGTGATGAAGTTCATGATGCTAGTGGTCCGCTTGTTTTTGCACATTAACTTCCCTCTCAGGAACAGCAATATAACATGCTTCCAGTGTGCTTGCAACAGGCATGCGCAGAAGTTAGTACCCCCCCCTTGCCATGCCATTTCCCAAGGAAACAGAGGATCTGTCGGTAGATATGGACCATGCGGTCCACCTAGTCTGCCCATTTCCCGATTCACTGCTGCAGCGCCAGATCCTATTTGATATGCAGCTCTCCTGCTCTGCACATCTACAGGCTACCCTTATGCCTATCCTATGCACTCTTGAACCCCCATATTGTTTTCGCCCCCACCACTTCTGCTGGAAGGCTGTTCCATGGCTCCACCACCCTTTCAGTGAAAAAGTACTTCCTAACATTAGCCCTAAGCCTTCCACCCTTCAGCCTCATGCCATGCCCCTTGTTCTTGTGCAGAGTTTTCTCTGAAATATGCTTTCCATTTTTACCCTGTTATTCCCCTAAGGGACTTGAAAGTCTCTATCATATCTCCCCTCTCCCTTTTTTCCTCCAGTGAAAAGATATTAAGGTACTTAAGTCTTTCCTCACAGGGCTTCTGGTGCAGTCCATGTACCATCTTAATTGCCGTTCTCTGGACTGCCTCTATTTTGTCAATGTCCTTCTGGAGATGTGGTCTCCAAAACTGGACACAAAACTCCAGCTGAGGCATCACTAGTGATCTGTACAGTGGCATCACCACCGCTTTCCTGCTGCTTGTTATGCCCCTCCCTATGCACCCCAGCATTCTGTTTGCTTTCCCCACCGCCTTTTCACACTGTTTGCTCACCTTCAGATCGCCAGATGTGATAACTCCCAGCCGGCCCGGTGGCGCAGAGGGTTGAGGCGCTGGATGCCACACCTCAGCAATGCTGGTGACCCGGTTTCGGGAATGAGCTCGGGGAGCCAGAGGTCAGCAGGGGAGGGAAAGGATTGAGCATCCAGAGGACTTCTCTCCTCTCCCTGGGGAGGGTTCCAGGGGCAGCTTGGTGTCCTAGTGACCCCCGGTGGAGATCGGGGGTATTACAGGGTCACCAGCTCGAGTCGTAAAAGGGAGGGGAGTGTACCAGACGTCAGCAGGGCAGCTGGGCACATACATTATTGCAAGTTGCCTCCCCAGGGGCAACAAAAAGCTGAAATAATCCCCGTCCATGGGGATAGGCGACGGCACCACCACTCGCCGCCACACTCCACCTGCCAGACTCTATCTACCCCGGACCACCAAACTGTAGATAGAGCACCCTGGGAGGAAAGGGCGGCCCTACCTCGGGGGGCTTAGAACCGGGGGGATCGCCAGGCTGGTGCCAGAGGCTGGAGAGTTTCAGGCATGGAGGTAGAACGATGAGGTAGGTGGATGCCTGAGAAAGTTCCCTGTGAGTGCGGAGTGCAAAACAGAGTTAAAAAAAAAAAAGAAAAAAAAAGATATGATAACTCCCAGGTCCTCTCTCTCTCTCCTGACTTGTAGTGGCCAGAATTTCCCCACCCATCCTGTACCCCTCCCTTGGACACCTGTGACCCAGGTGCATGATCTTGCACATTTTAGCACTGAAACGGAACTGCCAGACACCCGACCACTTCTCTAATAGGTTTAGGTCCTTTCTAATTTTTCCACTTTTTCCAGTGTGTCCACTCTGTTGCAGATCTTGATGTCATCTGCGACGAGGCACACCTTTCCCTCCAGACGCTCTGCAATGTCACTAATGAAGACACTGAATAGGACTGGCCCCAGCACCAACCCCTGTGGCACCCCACTGGCCACCTTCCTCCCTCTCCTTAGATTTCATGCCAACTACCACCACCCTCTGAGTCCTGCCCGTTAGCCAGTTCCCAACCCACTTTACCACCGTAGGACCCACTCCCAAGCGCTTCAATTTATTTAGCAATCTCCTGTGTGGGACAGTGTTGAAAGCCTTGCTGAAATCCTGGTAGGCTACATCTACCGTCCCTCCCTGATCTACCACCCTGGTTACCCAGTCAAAGAAATCTATAAGATTCATCTAACAGGACCTTCCTGCTGAGAAGAAGGTGCTCATTCAGCAGATAAAGGATGTCCACCACCCCAGAGGAGGCACATGTCCACTGGAATGCACAGGCCTCCTCTTCTTGTCCACACGCTGCCAGCCTAGGCTCCCACACCCGGGATCACCAGTGTCACAAGAGGTAGGGCTGCTCCTGCGTGAATGGGAGGGTCCGGGTAACATTTTTATTAACCAAACTACATATAGAATTAGATTCTGTCACCATTTTTCTCAAGTATAAAACATATTATTTTAGAAAATCATAATAGCAGAATATTCATTTTCAATGCAGCAGGTTTTCACAATGCCCTTCTACTGAAACATTAACATTACAGTAGACAGACTACCCCCAGAACTCAGCTCCAAGTATAATCAAGGCTAAATGACAGTGAACACTTGTATATTTTGGAAGTATTCCCATAAATCAGAGCTGGTGAGAGAAGGAGGGTTAAAAATTAGAATACAGCTAGAATGCTAGCTGGATTATGCCTGCTCTCCTCCAGTGCTGAGGGACAGTGAAAGGCTAAAACATGAATTGTGTTCACTGTAATACAATCCCCAGCATTCTTGGAATGATGCCCTAACTTCAGCTCTGTAATACGATCCTATCAGAGTTTTGGAATTTCTCTGTATGGCAGGTGGTCCAGAGAACATTTACTGGCCAGACTAATATTGGATCTGCAGTCCTGTTAAAGGTATATAACAGCAAAGATGACTTCACTACACAAAAAATATTTTTAATGTGCTAGGTGAGAATATGAGTTCTCAATGGAGTCAATTCACAAAGTCTACTCGCTGCATATCTGTGGCACATAGGCTTCCCTACATTATTCAACTGCACATCGGGATGCGGACCTTCGTAACATTCACGGAAGGGGTGCGTGCCCCTTCCATACCCGATTCCTGCAGAGCTGCACATGCAGATGGACCAGGGAAGTGGCCAGGGGGCATACCTATACTCTGCACCATTCACTAAGGTGTGGAGTGCTGGGAGACGGGGATGCAGGCTACGTGAGTAGGGACCTTGCTGTAGCTGCTGCATGACCTGACCCCATTATTCTACACCCACCGGCCATGGCGGGACAAAAGACCCCCCTGCCATGCTGCCCCAGCCCTCCAGCCATGCAAAGAGAGTTGGGAGCAGCCATTGGAGTGTTGTATGACATTATGTTATTGACAGGATGCACAGTGTCCCACAGTACTCTGTTCCATGAGATCAGGGGATCCACTTTGCCACCAAGGTGGGCATCTGACTGGAAGCCCATCTGTGTCTGATGGTCTTCCCCCGTGTACCTATGCACTGGCAGGGTGAGGTCACAGACAGGCTATTCCCATTAATGAAGGGTACGCCCTGAATGCCTCTCCACAGGTGCTGTGTGGGCCAGGCAGCCTATCGCACGTACTCGGCCCACATTCATGCATAGCGCCCAATATGAGTTAAAGGGGAGGAGGCTTTCCTTTTTTACAGGGCTGTTACTGAACCCAAATGCAGAGGTGGGATAAAAAGAGAAAGTGGGAACTGCAGTGATGTTCCATTGTTGAGCTCTAGTGGCACATATCACGAAGCATATGCCGTTGCTACAGCGACGGTAACACAGCAAAGACCAGTACAGCAACAGAATCAGCTGTTCGCTGTACTGGTCTACTGTGTTACCAACACTGCTGTTTACAGTGTGTTCGCCCTCCCAAAACAACTCTGATTTGGAGTTAGAATTATAGGCAGAGCCCCGCAAAAAAATATTTAGGTCCCGGACGGCACAATGCCAGCTGTCGGCATTGTGCTGTTGCTGTAATGGCCGTCGACAGCATTCCTGTCGCTGCAACATGGTGGAACCATCATGAAGCACCTAGAGGATGCGATAGTGTGGGGAGCTTGCATAAGTGCTGTTTCTAACACTGCAAGTGACAGCTGCTGCTTTTCCAGCCATAAATAGCTATGACAGTGGAAGGATAACTATGGCAGGAAAGCCAGAATGTGATATACAAAAGCATAAGCAACTTATTCCTTTCAAACACAGTGGGTCCCTTGGAAGGTCATTTACTGAACAGGCTGCAAGTGGTACTGTAACAGTATTTTTTACATATCTTAATCTTCCTTTCACTTACAGAATGCATCTAGAGGTAAAATTGCATCACCTCATGATAATTTAGCTTATAATCCAGGCAGGTCACAGTGATGAAACTTGGTCAGGTATCTGTTATACCTCAGCTATAAGCCTGATCGCATCTCAGAACTTCCTCCTTATTTCTTCTGCAGCATCCTTTCCTCGGCCTGATTTTCAGTTTCATAGCGTTCTAGTTTAATCTAAATTCTTCAGTGGAGTTAGAAGAATTAAGCATTTCTTTTTCAAATTATTATACCACAAATATAATTTGCATTCTCTTCAATCAGCTTTGATTTTTTTTCCCTTCTACAAAAGAAAATGTGCAGAGATTGCTTCTTTTGCAAAGGAAATGGGCTAATATGTCTTAACATTTCAACTGCTATCTCAAAATTAAAAAAAATGACTGCAGCACTTTTGAGCTGAAGTCCAGCCGTGCCCAATCTATTTCAAATGCACATTGATTAATTTACTTATTAGTATCTTGAATAAAGAAGCTCTGGGCTGCCTAGAGAGGATCTATTTGATTTACACTCATTCCATTTAGTTCATATTCTTTATCTGATTAAACACTAAATGTACGTGTGAGAGACTCATAATTCCATATCTATATTTTTTTGTTAAATGTCACGGAGCAGTTGACAGCCTGCTAAACCAGATAACATTCAAGTAAGAAAGAATGGCATACCCAAACATTCTGTAAAAATAGAGGTACTTAAGGCACTTTCCTATTAATTTGGTCTTTTAGGTGAGCTGCTTATGCATGTCACAAAAGAATTAAAAAAAATGCCCTTTAAAATGACAGTGGTGAAGCAGCTACATTCTCTAGAATGGATCTTACATTTAGGAGATTCCTGCTTGAATCCCAAATAAATTTTGTATACTTACACATCTCCTTAGAAACATAGAATTTGTTGGCAGAAACAGGGTGTAGGCCCATCCAGGTTGTCCTTTTTTTTCCTTGCCTATTCCAATGCAGGCAGGGAAGAAAGGTACAAGAGTAAGTCTGACTCAGCAGTGTTGCCATAGTGCTATCATTTGCTGCTACCCCAGTGACCAAGGTTTGAGAACAGATGCGGGCCGCTTGGGGTTGGCCTAGGGAGGGAGGGAGGACTGAGCTTCCCCAGGACAGCACTCCTCCCTCGGAAGGGTGGACAATGTATGACACTATCTGACTAGCACCTGATGGAGGCAAAGCGGCAGCACAGTGGCCGCACATCACACAGGGATGGGCCCCCACTACACACTGGTACACAAGCATGAACGTCACTGCACACTGATACCTCAGGGAAGAAAACTGGAGAAGAAAAAAATCTTTGGTCTCCAGGCAGTCCATATTGGTATCCCCACTGGCTTATGTAATAGTACTGACAGGGCAGACCGCCAGCCACAGCTGTGATCCAGGGCAAGTGGTGGGACAGTCCCTGGGAAGGTCAGTGAGGGGGATGAGGGGTGCATCAGGAGGGGGTGGGGCAGAATGGGGGCACAGAACAAACTTGATTGAAATAAAAAAGTATAGGACTAGAGTTGAGAAGAGTATGGTGGATGTGAATTGCATTAGGGGATCATAGCAGGTGGCAAAAACAGGGTACAGGGAAATGGTGGGCAGCATGTTTCAGCATTAATTTCTCAGAGGTTTTAATCAACATACTGTATGCCAATAAAAATGGGAAAAGATCTGCAACACTACTTAAATATGTTCCAAAATCAGCCTTTAAAAATAGTGCAGTTTTGTCAACAACTATTCATCGAACAGGGATGGTAGAGCTCCTGAGTTTTGTGAAAGAGGTCACAATTCAAAGCAGCTGGTGCAATCACTATCATATTTCATTTTAAAAGCCAGTCTCATGTACAGCTTCGTTTTTTGTACAATGCATCAGTAGTGTAACTCTTCATTGGCATAACACATGGTATGGGAAGGTGTGCAGTCCAGTGGTTAGAGTGAAAACCTGTGAATCAGGAGATGAATGTTCAAATCCCACCAAAGGCATTGGCTCACTGTATAAACATTAGCAAGCCACTTACATATGAGCATACGAAAATGCCATCAGAAGAAGACCCAAATGGTCTCGCAAGTCTGCTCACTGCAGGGCTCATGCACATTTGATACGTGCTGCTCCACCCCCTGTGACTGACTACCCCCTCGGGTAGTGCACTCTTCCACCTTGTCCCAGTCCACCTGACCTCCCAGAGCCACAGTCCCCTGTAATATAACTGGGTAGACTCTAGCCCACCCGCTGGCACAGAGGCAAGTCGGCCGACAGCGCAGAGGCAGTGCATTTGTCTGTGATGCTGACAACCCAGGTTTGGAAATGGACTCGGGACATCAGAGGACCAGCCGAGGGGGAGAAAGCCTGACTGTTCTAGGGATTGCTCTCCTTCTCCGGGGGGGGGAAGGGGTAGTTTGTCAGGCATGTCATGGACCCTTGGTGGAGGCTGGGGGGATCCATTGTGCTGGTGCTGTAACCTGTGCGGGGCAGGGCAGACACGGGTTGTCATTGCATGTCCCTGCCCCCAGGTACAGTTGCACACAAAATCCCTGCCCCAGGTGTGAAGCCCCACTCCGCCACCACCCCCACTACCAACAGTGCCTGCCAGGTGGGGTTCTGCTCCTGTGGCCCCACCCTGGGGGGTAAGCAGGGGCAGGTTACCATGGAGAGGGGGCACCTGTCCCACAGCCCCACCCAGGGGGGTAAGCCTGGGCAAGGGGGGGTGGCGAGCAGAGTGGAGCTGAGCTCCCTTCAGGGAGCGGAGGTGCTGGGGGAGGGAACTGGGTATAATCAAGACACCACTGAAAATGAGATGATGCATCTGAGGCTATACTAGGATAAATGACTATAACTGTAAAGGTGGAAATGCCTGATGACCACCATATGGGAGGCCTAAATTAAAATCTGACCTTAGGATTTCTATCTTAGATGGGTAAGGGATGAGGCTTTGAAGAAGAAGATGTACAAGCACACAGTAATGAACTGCTGACCTGCTTACTGCTAACCCATTTGGGGACTGGAGACCCCAAGAAATTCTCATTCTTGCACCTCCCTCCTCATGTCTTCTTTTTCAGTTTACAGAAGACATTCATTGTCAGCTCCATGGTATCACAATTCTGATTCACTTCCTGGACATCAGCAGCACTGACCTGTAGGGGAGGACTGAGCATCTAATAGAATACTCTTGTCATGGGGGGGTATCCCTCATCCAGTTACTGTATGTGGCTCTCTCCTAGCATTAGGCAGCAGACAGCACACTGAGGCAATATAGGTTAGGGAGGTGGGGCAGTGGGGATAGAGGGATGTGTCACACTTTGAAAGGTACAGTAATATCACTGCTCTGTGCCACAAGGCGAATGAGCCAAAAAAAGAGGAAAAAGGCAGGTCCACTTCTCAGTTGCCAGCCACATAAGCAGCTCTTGCCAAACTGCAATCGACAGGGACCTCATCCTTCAGCGTCCACCTGTGCACCCTTCCACCACGAGGAGGGGGATCAAATTAGGAACAGTAACAGAGCTTGGGAAGTGTGGACCACCCAGAGAGGAGTCAGCCAAGGATGTGGGGACTACCTGTAGGAGACGGAGATGGGACTGATGGCCTGAAGCAGTGACAGAGGGAGACCAGGTGAGGGGCAAAACAACAAAGCATCATGCTTTTATTTGTTTCTCTGAATCAGAACGTAATCTCTAAGGGATAACAAAACAAACTTGCTACATTCTAGAGAACATTCAACTGGATAGACACTGGACCAGGAAGAAGTGATTTCAACTGGGCAGTTGAATCCTCCCAGGGACCCATATACTCTTGTGTCTGCTTCAGAAGTTGCACAGTTTGCACTATGACAAGGGCAGCTCTGGGTACAGGAAAAACCTCCTGTAGGCTACAGAGCTCCATTAGGGACTGTCCACAGGTATGGATGATGTCTGTTGCATTGATAGGGAAGGAACTTGAGGTAGAGAAAAAAAAATGTCAAAAAGGGTCAAAGGTGAAACCTAGCTCCTTCTCTTCAGGAGGACGTGCAGCCCCCCTGGAACTGAGATCTAAATTAAGGATGGTGCAGGGAGCGCAGTTCTAATACATTCTATGACATCAGTAACACCATTCCATGTCATTCATCTGAATGGCCTAGAATGGTGTTCTTGATGTCATAGAATGTTCAGGCAGTACGAAAAGAGAAAGCAGCAACTGTTGAAGAAAAGAGCATTCAGGGTAGTTACAAAGGCAAAAAAAAATATTCAGTTAATAAAACAGGTCAAAAACATATTGGAATATTGAACAGACACTAAAAGGACAACAGGACAACAGGAGGGCACCTAGAGGTGTAAAAAATTGTTTCCTATTGCCTTTAAGGGAAACACTCATGTTCTAATATGAATTAGAAGCAGGTAAAGGAATTACACATGGTTGCCAAGATACTCTGTTTGAAGTAAATGAAGCAACCTAATTTGTCTAAAAAAATGAAACTGACTTTTTGTTTGTGCCAACAAGTTGTCAATTTAATGAATGACAGCAAAGCTGACCAACATCACTGATTGATGATGCCACCACTGACAGTCACTGAGTGAAAATATGTTGATGTAGCGTAGAGAGAAAATAATGTTTTCCCATGACAAGCATAATCAACCAAGATAACACTGCTTGTTCTCCAAAATGTATTCTCCTAGGAACAGATCCATTGGATGATCTAGTAGGAGAAACAGAGGAACACAGAGTAGGGAAAAAATCAAACAAAGGAACAGACTAGACATAGGATGAGCCAAAGGAATAGGACAGAGAGGTAATGATGAAAGAGGAATCATGTTAGGGAAAAGAGCCTTGGGAAGAGAAGAGAAAAACCAAGGGAGCCAGAAATGACAAAGGGGTAAAGGAAGAAAATGTCAAATAAGTCAGCCCATTGGATCAGTCGTAATGTTACCACTTGTGATGCCAGCAACTTGGGTTTGTGAACAAGTCACACCTGTAAACAAGCTTTCAGCTTAGTGTGTCTCTCTTGGTTAAAAAAACAAACAAACAAACAAACAAAAAAAAGTCAGACTAATCGAGGGGCAGCCCAACAGATCCTCTTCTCTGGGCGCTGCAACACTGTCACCTACGTGACCATGGGTGGTAGTGCAACGAAGGCATTGCAGGGAGATCAGATGTTCAGCTGGGCTTTGTAAAACACGTTTGGCATATGCGTACTCAGGGCTCCATGCATAACAATGCTTCAGGGGTGGAAAACAGAAAAGAGAAAAGCCCTGTGCGTACAGGATCTATCTGGCATCTTCGGGCCCTGCCTCCCTCCATCCACCAACCACCCCTCTACTAAATGTTTCCCCAGCCCCCATAGTCAGGAGGGGGCAGGGCATTTACCTGGCTGAAGTCAGGCCCATCCATGGGCTTAACCTGTGCGGGACCAGAGGGGAGTAAACACTGGAGATGATGGAACACGAGTCTGGACCTACCCAGGGGATTGGGCCAGCACTAGTGGCCGGGGGGGATAAAGTATAAATTGTAAAAAAACAGAAACTGTCACATAATGAAAACAGAAAAAAAGAGAGAAACAGATGAAAGAGTCACTGCGGAAAAGGCCACAGAGGTGAGACTGGAGTTTGGTTAAAAGAAGCAAGAGAAAAAAACTGGGTTGGGGGGGCGTGGAAAAAGCTGGATGGAAAGATGCCACAGAGGTAAAAGAAGACAGAATGGAAAGGGAGAATGAGAGGAGAGAGAGAGAGTAAGCCTTAGCTACAGAAAAGAGGAACCAGAGGGCCATATAAACAACTATATACTGCATGTACTCAGCAAATGGCAAAGATAGAGACATTACACAGTGTTTATAATGCATGGGCTGCTCTATGTGGGGCAAGTTACAAATATTGGGACTTGTACACTAATGGGTGGAGTGACTGTGTGCCACGCAGCTGCGGTGTGGCCAACCCACTCTGCACCCACTGCGCCAAGGGGAGCACTCAGTACCTACGTGCCCAATCCCCCAGCCATGTGGAAAGCAATATGCAGGGGGGTGGGCTGGCACTATGCACCATGCACTAAGGTGCATAGTGCTGGACATGGGGGTGCAGAGGAGGGCGCAGCCTATGGCAGGGGAGACCCTGCCATAATGAACTACACGCCCCCTGGGACATGTCCCTCCTGTCACCACAGACCTGAGAAACGGACACTATAGCCGCCCCAGCCTACTAGGATAATGATGAGGGCTGGGGCCGCTGGCCGTCCAGCTGCGGCACTGTCTATGAGGGTGTATGGTGGGGTTTTCAGTGCTATGGGGGGGGTTGCTGGACCAGGGACTGGGTGTGCAGGTCTGGGCCAAGATGGGAGGGGGGCTTGCTGCACTGGGGCCTGGGTTGGCTCCTATGTGTCTACTGGCAGGTGCGGCGGTCCAGTGGGTAGTGCCCCAGCTCCAGGGACTTGGCAATGTGGGACACTGGCAGACAGGGCATGGACACACAGGTCTTGGTGGCCACTGGTACTATTCACGCATCCGGACCTGTGCCCTGCCATGCAAGAGATCCACTCTGTGACCCGGTCCAGGCATCCGACTGGATGCCCGGCTGGGTCCGTGACCCTGTCCCTGGCCACCCTGTGGAGTCCTGCGTGCTGGGGGGGCAGGACTGCAGACAAGTGGTGGCCAGTAGTGAATACCAGCTGGTGCGCACCTGTCCGAGGGTGCGCAGCTACACGGGCGAGGTATGCACTGATTCCACGTACCTCCACCCCAAAAGTGCATAGGGGCCATTGCATGCAGTCCTCAACTCTTCAATATGTTGGTGGTAAAAGAGCAAACTACTGATTTATTGCTAACTGAGACTAATAGTTTCATCTATAATTATGTTCTGGGGCAAGAGGTTACAGGCAGCAGTGATATAACATACTTACATAATTATAACAAGTGCAAGAATATTCAGCAGCAATGAACTCCCACAAAGGCACAAAGGGCCCCGGTGTTGGGTACTGTAATGCTATATGAATTTATAACTGCCCTATAAGACAGCAGAGAACCTCCTGGGGGGACCTTTGTTATAATCACATAAGAGCAGGTGTATCTCTTTTGCACACCCAATATGTGTGTGTCAAGCCAGTATATTAAAAAAATGTTTTGTAGATGTTACCATCCTGTTGCCTACATGCTGGTAAGTTACTCCCCCTGTTCAAATCCCTTCAGTAAACATACATTTTGCCTGTCTTGTATGACTGAGAGAGCACATTACAGACTGAACTTGGGTATTGATCAGTGATTACTGTTTCCGAGTCCTTATTTTGTACCTCTTTTATTTTTATTCGACCATTAGAACTAATGCATTTTGATTGTCTAATCACTGAAAAAACATTTTGAGATAAGCTAAGAGATACTTCTTAAGACAAAGTTACCTGTAACTACTGTTTTACTACTGGGATTTCTTCTACAGTCACACTTGTGCAGTCATCTGAGCATGTGAAAAGTTTTTATAAATGGCAATTGCTTTAGCACCTCTCCTCCATCTCGGCCTTCGCTTCTCCGTGCTTCAAATCTTTTTCAGTGGAACTGCAGGAATTGTGAGGCCATGCCAACAGGTAACCAATGAGGGCTAGTAGCTAGGGGAGGTTGGGCGGGTTAGTGTGATTGCAGAAGGCATACCAGTAGTAAGAAGAACAGTTACTCACCATAACAGTAGATCATTGAAAGTCTCCTGCATTGGGCCACACCTTTTGCACTGTAAGCCATTGGCGTCAGTACCAGTCAGAAACATTTGATAGCAGGGGACACCCATAATGAAGTGCAGCGTCAGCGCCTATATAATTGTGGGTGACCCCACTGCTCTTCAATGTCATGCTAGAGATATGCTTGGAGAGCCTCTTATTGTGAGGTGCCGGGTGATCAGACATGTACCAGGCGCAGAAGAAGAGGCGAGGGACTGGAAATATAGTATATACGTAAGGCACTTATGGACACCTCCAAATATGGTAGTGGCCAAACCTGCCAACTTACAACACAGAAAGAGGGAAGGAGGAGGATGCACTGTGGCCAAATGAAAGATTATCTTGAAGATGTACTGTTATGGTGAGCAACTCTTCTATCTTAATTGAGGATATCTCCTCCACTGGCACAAACTTTTGGAAAGATTCCCAAACAGTACAGAAGGTATCCAGGGAAGGTGACAAAGTCTGATATGCAATCAGGACAGAAGGGGCAGAGAGGAGGCTGCTCCAATTCCTTAATACAGTACTATTAGCGTAGGTGCACAAGGTAGTAGGGAAAATAGCTCAGCACCCTTATAGCCAGTACAGTCAAACCTCACACAGATAAGTGTTATCAACACTATTTTTTATAAAAATAAAACTTTGAGACACTCAGTCTGTTACTCAGCTGTGTCTATTTTGGAGTGTTGCCTGTGCCTTTATTTCCTGGCACTCTGAACTCTCTTTGAGCACCAAAACCCTCTGCCACCCTAATCTTTGTTCAAGTTAGGCCCCTTCCCCTGCCCTCTCATCGCCCCCACTTATTGCCCCTGTATAGACGGCTTCCTTTGTCTCCTTACACCTCTACTTGCTTCAAAATCGCATTTTCCTCTACCTTGATCTTTGTGAATCCCAAATCGGAGCTTGATCATTATATTATACCAATAGTCGTAACTCCTATCTCTTGTGTACAACATGGTACATCACAGAATTGTTCTTCCTCTTCATGTTCTATCATTCTCATTAATAGACACTCTCAATGCACACCATCTAAAGTACCTGCACTCCTGTCCCGTACCGCTCCCTGTCAGTCCTCACTACCTTGAGATTACATCACCCCCTAACTACTTACATCATATGTGTAAAAAGGGTGGATTCTACTGAGGGATCAGCAAATGGGGTTTCCTTCACTCTTTAAGCAGGATTGTTCATAGTCCTGCTGGCCTATCCCCACTAAAGTTAGCAACCTTCTTATCCTTGTTCCCACTCCTTACTCGTGCTGGTGATATTAAACTTAATCCTGGACCCTCTGGTCCATCATTCATGCCTGCATTGGCATCCATACGTATCGGACCTAATACAAAAGGCCTCAAAATTACCCATTTAAATGCACAAAGTCTCCGCCCAAAAGTGGCTGAGATATAATCTTGGACAGATCAGCATAACCTCAACATTCTTGGCATAACAGAGACAGGATTAAAGCCTGGCATACAACAACATGAGCTGAACCTCCACGGTTACCCCGTGCTTCAGGAAAGACCGTGTAGGTAAAAAGGGAGGTGGTGTTCTATTTTATGTAAAATCTAGTCTATCTGCCTCAGAAATCACCTTTCTAGTCGAAAATCTTCCTTCTGTAGACGTTTTATTTATATCCCTAACACTTGGTAACATAAAAAAAATTAATAATTGGTTGTATATATCTCCCTCCCAAAGATGCCACCAATATATTACCTTCCCTTATGTCATACCTATATGATCTTCCCTCACATGATATAGTGCTTTGTGGGGACTTTAATAATGACTGGCTTTCCCCTAATAAAAATAAGGCCTATTCAATCTTATCAGACAATAACTTCACACAACACATAAATGACCCCACTCAACTAAACTCCAAGACTGGCACGTTAATGTTCTTAGACTGGATAGTGTCCAATTGCTTCCACAGGATCAAACCAACCTGTGTACTCCCCAACTGTATCAGCGACCACTCTCCTGTCTATTGCGTATGGCACAACAATTTTGAAGCGCCCCCTTCCAAAATCCTGGAGTTCACAAATATGATACATTTTAACATAAATGAGTTTCTGGCCTCAATAATGCTGATTGAAGCCCACTTACTAACCTGCCCATTAGGCCCTAGACTATATTATTACGACCTTTACCAACATTATCAACAGGCACGCATCCCTAACAAAACGCAGGTCCAAAGGCATCAACGCTCCTTGGCTTTCCAAGGAAATAAGGTCCCTCATGAAGAGCCAGGATGATGCCTGGAAATCCTTCAAGATTAGTCATCTTCACTCTGACTGGTTAATTTATTGACAGTTGAGAAACTCTTGCAAAACCAAGCTCCAGGGAACCAAAAGAGCCTACTACCACTCACTCCAAACAGAAAACCTTAGCAAGCCTAAGGAATTTTTGAAACAGATTAACTCTTTAAACAAGGGTAAATCAGCTCAGTGTCCTAGTTCCATTCTTTCAGGCGGCAACCTCTTACAAGACCCCCTTCCATCGCGGAGGGAATAAATAAATTTTTCACGGGCCTAGATAGGTAAACTTCACATCTTTCGCCAACCCCTGACTTCTCCATCCCCGCACATCCCCAAAGTAGTCTAGGCTTGCGCTCCACTTTCTACTTGAAAACCACAACAAATAGGAAAGTTCTTAGATAATTATTAAAACTCAAAGAAGAGAGCTCCCCTGGTCATGACACTATTGAGCCCAAGTTCCTTATATTAGAGGCACCCACACTTGCTGCACCTATCTGTAATCTAATAAACAGGTTCTTCCTTTCCAGACCAGTTATGAGCAAATAGAAAGTGGCTGCGGTAATCCCCCTCCACAAGGGTGGCTCCCACGCTGTTGAAAACTACAGACCTATTTCAATTCTCTGCCTCCTGGCTAAAATCCAAGAGAGGATACTTTATAACCAATTACAGTCCTATTTGGAGACACACTACCTACTCACCGACTGCCAGCATGGCTTTAGAAAGAACTATAGTACAATTATGGCCCTTGTAAAGGTCTCTGCCAATATTCTCAATGCAACTGACAAAGGCCTTGTTATTGGAGCAGTGTTTGTTGACCTGACAAAGGCCTTTGACCTTGTCAACCACCACTTCTTACTAAGAAAACATAACCTTCTGGGTTTCAACTGCTAAGTGCTAACCTGGCTAAAGAGTTATCTCATTGGGAGATCCCAACGGGTAAAGTGGTCCAGATCGCTGTCTTCTCTCAGGCCCATGACACATGGTGTACCCCAAGGATCTATCCTAGGTCTGTTACTTTTCTCACTCTTCATTAACAAGCTTCCCAACTTCTGCGGTGGTGTATCAGTGCAACTTTACGCTGATGACGCCATTCTGGTTTGTTCCTCCAAAAACATGGACTGGCTTAATCATCATGGTTCTCAGATAACCATCCAATTCTTAATACTAAAAAAACAAAAAACAAAGCCATGGTATTCCACAATCCCTCCTCTAAAACCTCTTCACAATACCCTCTCAAAATCTGCTCACTGTCAGGGGATTCTATAGAAGTAGTCCTACTTAGGACTGTACCTTGACTCAGTCTTCTCTTTAGAGACCCACATCTCCTTCTTAACTAAGACTATCAACCAGAAGTTAGGTCTGCTATACCGTCTCCACCCCTTTTTATATGCCACCTCCAGCCAGAACATTGCTTCCACATCCCTCCTCTCTATACTTTTCTATGGCATACCACTACTTCTCTCTGCTCAACCTTCATCAATTGCCTGGCTCTGACAACTCTATTATAGGATTGGGCACTTTGCCTTAGAGACTAAACCTAGAAAACACCACTACGATATCATGACTACTCTACATTGGATTATGACTCAACGCTACAGTACCTCACATTATGCTTTGTATATAAGCTAGTGAATCTTTTCAATCCACCTTGTCTAAGTAGAATTGTCTATTGTAAAGAAGTTGTTCATCCACTCAGGTCATCCACATTACCTATTCTAGCAACCTCGAAACCTCGTCATCTCACTGGGACGCGATCTCTTGTCTACTCTGCCACCACAGCCTGGAATGCACTACCTCCTCATCTCCTCTCTTGCCCTTCCCTATCACTATTCAAAAAAGCACTTGCTGCACACCTGCTCAAACCTCCTACCTGCATTTGTTTTTGCTAACCCCTTCTTTCTCTGTACCCTATTTACTCTCTAATGAATAATCTCAGGTGCTTTTTGCAAAGCATACTTACTCTCTGCTCTATTATGTACACCCTAATCCTATCATTTTTCTATATTCTGCTGACGAAATCTCAACTGAATCGACTACATTGAACTTTTGTAAATATGTATATTTCTTTGTCAATATGCATATCTCACTGTATATAATTTTGTAAATTATGTATTTTATTTACTCACTGTTACAACCTTTGTTACCTTGCCTACCCCCCAGACTTTATAGTACACTCATTCCTGTTTTGCTGCCCTTGTCAACTGTTTGCTGATTGCATATCTGCTGGTCGTAACATTTGCTGCTCATTATTTGCATTCCTGTTCTATGTATTATATTGTATTGTCTGCCTGGGTCACCCATGAAAAAGGGACTGCGTGGTCTCAGCAGGCTCCCTCGGTTACCAAAATTCAAATAAATAAATAAATAAAGCAGATAATGGTACAGCACTGCAAACCACACCAGACTGGCACTGTTTTGCATTGGTGAAAGCACTTTTCAAGGTGCAAGTGCCTCCTAGAGGACAGATATAAATACTCACTTCAAATTCAAATCCCCCAATGAGAGTTTAGCATAAAAACAGGTGGCATATATTAAATCACAGCTCCCACCGATCATATGATGACAATAAATGTGAACATGCTAGCCACATAGTGCTTAACATATAGAATATGTACTACATACATAAATATAAATATTGTACCCCCACTTGATAACATACAGTACCCAAAAGTATTGTGCAGCACTGTTAGTGCTATATGCACATGATAACAAACAAATCCAAACATTATAATAATTAATGTGCATATATTGCTTAGTTAAAAATGGTATATCCATAAGGAGTGGGGGGAAGGCAGTTAGGTGTGCAGGAGAGATAAACAAGGGTGGGGTAGCAGAGGTGGGAAATGGCCAGAATAATCGAAAGAAGGGAGGGAGGGAGAGAAAAGCAGGGTTGGGGGGGGGGAGTGAAAGACAGCAAAATAAAGGGGCAGTAAATTATGTATATCCAAATCCAAACTTGCTACAAATGTCCACACTAAGAAAAGCATATACCACATGAATGTGGTTATTCTATTAAAACAAGCCAATTGGACATGTCCACACTTTTTCTCCAAGTAGACTATTTCTTGAAAGAATATTGTCCAATCAATTGGACTATTATGGTTGTGATTTCTGTTGTCCCAAGTGGCACGACTACTAGAAAGGCAGTGCCACTAGATTAAAAATAACTTCTCATTGGTATCCTACATATGACAAGCAGCTCAAGCAGCACCTGTAGGTGTCCATTCATTTTTTGGTACTGCTGTTTATTAATATTCTGGCCCTGTTTCTTGACATACTCATGCTGATTTTATTGTATTGCCTTTCATATGTAGGGTACCAAGGAGAACTTATACGGGTGCTTAGCTCTTTTCTCCACAATCAGGACAGAAGGCCTTGCAACACTGCAAGATCAAATCCTGCATGTCTACAAGAGACAATGTCTAGACTGCAGTGCTTAGTAAAAGTATGCACATTGCTCCATATGGCAGCAGCAAGTATGTCAGCTGCAGAAACACTCTGAAAGCAAGCAAGTGGCCATATAACGTGTAGAGTAGCTATGTACAGCAACAGGAAGTTTCTTACTGTATTTCCCATAACAGTACACAATATAGTCAGCCAGACATTTGGAAGGGCACTGTTTATAGACATGGGGCACCTCCTTTCCAGGGGTGAAGTAAACAAAAAGATGAAAGGACTTTCTGAAGTCCTTAGTGCAATCAAGATAGAAATGTAATGTCCTATGTACATCAAGAGTATGCAACAATGTCTCTCCTTTGTTAACATGTTATGCATTATACACAGGAAGGTGTATGGTCTGATTCAATGTAAAATCCAACACTATGTTTCACACAAAATGAGAATTAATCCACAAAGAAATCCCATCCTTGTAAAAATCAAATAAGGAGGCTCATGCATCAGAGACTAAACCATGGAAATCCTATGACCAGAAGTGGTGGCGACCAAACATGGCATTATTCATGGAAGGAAACACATCTTACAGGTCACAGCAGGCTCAAATGGGGCCAAGGTCAATTTGGTATACCATGAAAAGAGGGTAGGAACAAGGGCGCCGTAATATGGGCACACCTCAAGTGGGCACATGGGACTTGTGGGCATTGTCCAGTGAGAATGTCACTCTGCCTCCCACTCCCTGATGTGCCCCAGCGTGTGGTGTGGGCATCATTCTGCCTCCTGATCACTGATGTGCCCGGATGTGGAGGTGATTACAATAATGTAGCGGGTTGTGTGGGGCAGAGCCCCCCCCCCCCGCATAAGCCCACACTACATTCTGTTGTGCCCTCTGTGTCTGCAGCATGGTTGCCAGGTGCTGCAATTACTTGTGGTCTTTTGACTGTGCCTGTCTTTCCCACATTGCATTTTCTTGCACCCATAAGTGTAGGAAACGGTCAATTTTTCAGAAATGAAACTGAGGTCCCAAGGCAGAACCAGTTTACAAATCAGGGGACGCATGTACAGAATACCCTTAAAAAATGTATGGGACACCTCTAGTTGTGCCACCGTGAGCCCATCAAAAGGAGTATGGAAGGATGAAACAGCAGCCAAATGCACCTTGATGGATAAGTACTGGAACAGGAGTTCAGCATGTTTGTACTGTAGTTCATTTGCATCAGCAGGTAAGGAAAAAGGTCCAGCTCCCCATACGATGCACAGGGGAAATGCCAGACCTCGCCCAACAACTAATACACTGAAATCTGGCCAATGGAAAATCATGTACACAAATGCTCGCAGTCTGGGAAACAAGATCCTAGACCTGCAGGCAATAATGACAGATGCTAAACTGGACATAGTAGCCATTAGCGAGACATGGTTTACCAGTAACCACACTTGGAAGACTTCAGTACCCAACTATGTACTGTTCAGAAGAGACCGAGGTGCAAAAAGGGGGGGTTGAGTGGCCCTGTATGTCAATGAAAATATCAAAGCTACAGAAATTCAGAATACACATAAAGAGCCAGAAGAACCGTGGGTCACCCTGGAAACAGAAAATGGGACAGCCATACAAACTGGGGTTGTCTACAGACCTCCAGACCAGTGGGAGGACATAGACACATTACTGTTAGAAGATATACAAAACATGACAGCTAAAGGGGAGGTTCTGATAATGGGAGACTTCAACATGTCAGATGCAGATTGATCAATACCAGCAGGAACATCTGCCAGAACTAGACACATAGTGGATTCTCTGCAGGGGGAGGGCCTCAAACAACTGGTAAACAACCCACAAGAGAAAGGGATATCCTAGATCTAGTACTGACTAACAGGGAAAGGATCACAGATTTCCAGGTAGAAGGTCACCTGGGGGCCAGTGACCATCACATGGTATGGTTCAATATAGCCACTAGAACTAAATCATCCCATTCCAAGGCCAAAATATGTGACTTCAGAGGAGCCGACTTTGATAAGATGGCCAACAGAGTTAAGCAAGCCCTGGCAAGAAGAAATACAGGTGAGGGGGTACAGGCAAAGTGGGCAAGCATTAAGGATGCAATACTTGAAGCAACATCCCATTGTGTTAGAGAGAAAAAGAAGTGCAAAAGAAGAAGGAAACCACTTTGGTTCTCAAAAACAGTAGCAGAAAAGGTCAGAGCCAAAAGGCTGGCCTTCAGGAAATATAAGGGAACACAGCGGGATGAACATAGGGAGGCATACCAAACTTCCCTAAGGGAAGCAGAGAAGGCAGTAAGGCAGGCAAAGACCCAAACCGAGGAAACACTAGCACGAACAGTAAAAGAAGGTGACAAGACTTTCTATAGACACATTAGTGAAAGGAGCAAGTCCAGAGTGGGTATTGCTTAGATCAAAGGGGATAAGGGGGCATGTGAGGAGGAGGACCATGTAAAAGTATCTATCCTAAATAGATACTTCTGCTCAGTGTTTACTGAGGAGAAGGTAGGGCAGGGCCCACAGCTCAGCAACATGGACACAGGGGGGAGGGAGGTGTGCACTAGTCCCTTCACAAAAGAAAGGGACCTACAAGAGCTCAATAAGCTCAGGGTGGACAAAGCAAAGGGACCTGATGGCATACATCCCTGGGTACTAAAGGAGCTAAGGGTGGAACTAGCAGAACCATTATCAGAACCGTTTTGTGAGTCTCTGAGCACATGAGAGGTCCCAGAAGACTGAAGAAGGGCTCATGTGATCCCGCTCCACAAGAGTGGTAGCAGGAAGGAGGCAGGGAACTACAGACCAGTCAGCCTTACCTCAGTAGTGGGCAAGATTATGGAGGCACTCCTTAAGGAAAGGATAGTGCAACACCTGAAATCCATAGGAGCACAGGATCCAAGACAGCATGGGTTTACAACAGGAAGGTCCTGTCAAACTAATCTCATAGATTTCTTTGACTGGGTAGCCAGAGTGGTGGACCAAGTGGGGAGCAGTTGATGTCACCTACCTTGACTTCAGCAAAGCTTTCGATACTGTTCCACATAGAAAATTAATTAATAAGCTGGGTAGGCTCAGGGTTGCTCTGAAGTTGGTCAACTGGGTGGCAAACTGGTTGACGGGCAGAAAACAGAGAGTGGTGGTAAACGGTATACAGTTAGAAAAGATGCAAGTCACAAATGGGGTACCTCAGGGATCAGTCCTGGGGCCAGTCCTCTTCAATATCTTCATCAGTGACATTGCAGATGGACTGGAGGGTAAGGTTTGTCTGTTTGCAGATGACACCAAGATCTGCAACAGAGTAGATGATCCAGATGGGGTGGGCAGAATGAGAAGAGATCTGGACAAACTGGAAAAATGGTCGGAGAGTGGCAACTGGGGTTTAACACAAAGAAGTGCAAGATCATACACATAGGGAAGAGAAACCCTGAAGCCAACTATAGGTTGGGAGGGGAGTTGCTGGTAGTCACAAGGGAAGAAAGAGACTTGAGCATCATCATCACAGATGACCTGAAATCATCCAAGCAGACCACTAAAGCGGTAGGTAAGGCTAGGGGGATGTTGGGGTGTATTAGTAGGGATATCACAAGTCTTAAGAGGGAGGTAATAATCCCCTCTTTACAAGACACTGGTTAGGCCCCACCTGGAGTATTGTGTGCAGTACTGGAGGCCACACTTTCACAAGGACAGTAACCAAACTGAGACAGTCCAGAGAAGGGCAACCAAAATGGTGCAGGGACTGCATCAGAATACATATGAGGACAGATTAACGGAGCTCAATATGTATACCCTAGAGCAAAGGAGGGAGCGAGGTGATATGATTGAAACATTCAAACACCTTAAGGGCATTAATAAAGTGAAAGAGTCTAACATGTTTCAATATAAGAAAAATAGCAGGACAAGAGGACACAGCACGAGATTAGAGAGAGGCAGATTAAAGGGCAAGTTCTTTTTCACAGAAAGGGTGCTGGATGCAAGGAATGGCCTACCTCAGGAAGTGGTGGATATGAATACAGTGCAGGGCTTCAAACAGGCATAGGATAAGCATAAGGGAGCAATACAGATGAGTATGAATAGATAGGCCATTGACAGAGCAAAGGCCGACGGCGCATTCATAAGGTAGAAAAAGAAATGGGCAGACTGGATGGGCCTTGTGGTCCTTATTTGCTGTTAACTTCTATGTTTCTGTGTAGTCAGATAGGGGCAGAATGTAGTCCAATACAATATTCACAAAACATGAAAATGGGTCCCCTGAATGGGAAGCACACTATGGGGAGAAGCGCTTCAATTTCAAAGAATAGGTGTGTCTTGTAGAAGGCTTTCTAGCTGCAAGTAAGACATCAGCCACCTCAGGAAACCCCAAAATGGGCAATTGCTATGCTTTCAACAGCCAAGCATGCAGATACAGGGACCACAGGTCCACAGGGACAGCAGTCTTCGACAAAGGGAGAGCTGAACAGGGGGCTCCACTGCCAGATGCTACAGAAATGGAAAACAAACTCTAGCTCTCATATGAGCTCTTAACACTGTAACAATTGTTTTACTCTGTTTTCTTGCACTGCTGTCTAAATGCAAAATGTCAGTCTCTGTACCATTATGCACTAATCCAATTTGTACACCTTCCCCGGGTCGCACCTGGAAACGAGTTTTTGGCTCAATGTTGCAGTTCCTCATTGTGTTGGGATGCAAAAAGATCCATCTCTGGATGGTCCCATCTTGCAGAGAGGTTGTGTACCAAAGAGGCCAGCAGTTCTCATCGGCACATCAGGACTGAGACCTGCTTAGTCTGACTGTCAAGATGTTTTGGACACATGGGAGAAACACGGCCAATAGCTGAAGGCCACAAGACATTGCCCAGTACCACACTCTCATCGCTTTCCTGCCCAGGGGATAAGAAAGAGTGCCCCTTTGCTTGGTTAGGTAGAGCATGACATTGACATCGTACATTCCAATCAGCAAGGGACCATGACTGAGTTGCTCCTGGAAAGCGTGGAGACCAAGTAAACCCACATCTCCAGTATACTGATATGGACAGCTGACTCCAGATCTGTCCAGGACCCTTAGGTCTGACGGAAACCAAGATGGGAACCCCACCCAGACCCTGAGGCATCCATTATGAGGATCTGCACAGGCATCGTGGAAAAGAATGGAACACCCTGTAGCAGGTTTTGGCGGTCCATTCATAATACTAGAGCACGGTGGAGAGGAGACGTAACTGTGACAGGGTAGAATAGGACCCTGTCCCATTTGTTATGGAGAAAGTGTTTAAAATGAAAGGATCTGTCCTTTCCTGTCTATTTGTCTGTCCTGTTGCATAACCATATTTTCTTGTGAGACCTTGGACTTGATCAACCCGAACAGTCTCGCAATTCTCTGCTGCTCACTGTCTCTGTTTTCTCTTGCTGTCTGTTTTTCTCCCTTGCATTTCTAGATCTGCATATATAAAATATGTGCAAATCATTGTGTAGAAATGTAACTGATATTGGGACCCCCTTTGTTTAGAAAATGTATAGCATTACTCTTGAAATGTACATAATTATAATTTGAGATGATCCTGAAAAGGTATGATATCTCCGGAGAGACATACAGGCAGAGATTATGATCTCTGAGGTACAACTCAGTAGGCAATCCTCGAGAAGCCTTCACCCAACTCAGAGAACTTCTGATAAAATGGATCCAACCAGAGAGCAAAATAGTCCCATAGATTATCGACAAATTTGCCATGGAGCAATTCATCAACATCTTGCCCACAGATGTGCAGCTGTGGGTAAAGGAACACTGACCAGAGAGTGGGGAAAAGGCTGTTTTTTTGGACGAGGACTACCAAATGGCCAGACAGATGCCACAGCAGCGAAGTAATAGCCAAGCACTGATAAGACACTCTTTTTCCCATTTAAACTCCAGGCCTGATAAGAACTCTGGTAAGGGTAACAAATCTTTGCCCAAAGATGTTATCTGTTATAACTGTAATAAGCCAGGCCATTTTGCAAGAAACTGCCATAGTAAGGAGAGTGGCACTGGAGCAGACTTGTCCTTGGCAAATTGGGGCAAGTACCCAGAAGCAGTTCCAATGCATACTGTTACAGCTCCAAAAGTTGCAGCAGAGCTTGCCAACATTTTCAGCAGAGTGGGCATACCTAAAGAAATTATTACTGATCAGGGTAGTAATTTTGGTGCTGCATTGCTTAAGGAGCTGTACAGACTACTAGGTATAACTGCCATAAGAACCTCCCCCATCACCCTCAGACAGATGGCCTTGTTGAGCGTTTTAACCAAACCCTAAAACGCACGTTAAAAGGGTTTGTAAAAGGGGAAGGGAAAGACTGGGACCAATATTTGCCTTACCTACTTTTTGCCTACAGAGAAGTGCCACAGGCATCAACAGGGTTTTCACCATTTGAAATGATGTATGGTAGGCAGCCAAGAGGGCCACTGGATGTGATAAAAGAAAAGTGGGAAGATAATCCCACTCAGAAACAATGTATAACATCTTGTATGTGTGCCCTAAGAAAGAAGCTGGCAAAATACATTGAAATTGCCCACAGTAATCAGGAAGAGGCCCAAAATAAGCAGAAGGTATATTATGACCATGGGGTAAAAGAAAAAGTTTTTGAGCCAGGTGAAAAGGTTTTGCTACTGTTACCCACAACAGAAAATAAGCCGTTAATGAAGTGGCAAGGGCCTTATAAAGTTTTCAGATGTACTGGCACTGTTAACTTCGAGATTGAGACCCCTGACAGGAAATATCTTACTAAGATATACCATGCTAACCTCCTCAAGAAATGAGTTGAAAAAATGCCAAAAGCTGCTTTGCTAGTTTTACCCGAAACTGATAAGGAAGATATTGATGTAGCTTATGATAGACTGGAACAAACTGTAAATGCTGATGCTGTAAAGGTGAATGTTTCCTTAACCTCAGACCAAACTGCAGACACTCATATTGTGCTAAAGACATTTAACAGTACTTTTACCACAGTACCAGGCCGAGCAAAAGGGGTCAAGCACGTAACAGTGACAAGGAATGCTCGCCCTAGTAGGCAAAAGACATACAGGTTGCCAGAGTGGTTAGGAGGGGACGAGGTTAAGAAAATACAAAAAATGAAAGAACTGGGTATCACAGAGGAGTCAAGGAGTGCTTGGTCATCTCCCATGATAATTGTAAACAAAAAATAAGGGGGTGTTAGAATCTGCCTTGATTTGAGGAAACTTAAGTGTCAGAATTTGACAGTTATCCTATGCCCAGAATAGATGATTTGGTGGACAGACTGGGGAGTGCAAAGTATATCAGTACCCTTGATCTCACCAAGGGTTACTGGAAAATACCTTTAGCTAAAGAATCCAGAGATACAACTGCATTTGCCGCCCCTATAGGATTCTATCAGTTTACCACCATGCCCTTTGGTTTACATGGTGCACCAGCTACATCCCAGCGGTACATGGATGTAATTTTATCCCCTCACACTGGTTATTGTGCTGTGTACCTGGATGATATCATAGTGTACAGTCCAGACTGGAAAAGCCACCTAGAACACCTACGAGCAGTTATCCAAGCTATCAAAAATGCAGGTCTGACAATTAATCCTTCCAAATGTGCATTGGGCATGCAGGAAACCAGATATTTGGACTATGTGTTGGGAAATGGAGAAGTTAAGCCAGAGGTTTCTAAAATAGAAGCTGTAGCTAACAGCCCTGTACCAAAAACAAAGAAACATGTCAGGTCATTTTTAGGGCTGGCTGGTTATTATCGGAGATTCGTTCCCAACTTTGCTGAGTTAGCCACTCCCCACACTGAACTCATGAAAAAAAGGTACACAAATCATGTGAAATGGATCCCAGAGTGTGATGAAGCTTTTCAAGTCATAAAGGCTTCATTATGTTCAGCCCGTTTTAAGAAGCCCAGACTCTGAGAAACCATTTTTGCTACAAACAGATGCATCCGAGGTAGGCCTAGGTGCAGTCCTAAGTCAAAATGTAGAGGGGACAGAACATCCTATTCTGTACATAAGTAGGAAACTGCATGACAGAGAGAAAAAGTACTCTTCTTTCAAAAAGGAATGTTTAGCAGCAAAGTGGGCCATGGAGTCCCTTAAGTTTTATTTATTAGGAACTGACTTTGTTCTTGTAACAGATCACAATCCTCTCTGTTGGCTTAACCAGATGAAAGATAAAAATTCCCGAATTACGAGGTGATACCCAGTACTACAGCCGTTTAAATTTACGGTGATACACAAATCTGGTAAAGATATGGATCAGGAATTGAGGGTTCTGAAGGTTGAAAACAAATGTATGGGTTTGAACTTTACTGTTTGCTGTACTGTTATATAAAAAACTGATAATGTACACGTGCTTAATGTCTGAAAGCAGCAAATGTTAAAGAATAAAAAGTTTTGGAAACCTGTTTAATAAAACAGGTTCCCTCTTAGGGAAGGGGGTCTATGTGACAGGGTAGAATAGGACCCTGTCCCATTTGTTGTGGGAAGTGTTTAAAATGCAAGGATCTGTCCTTTCCTGTCTATTTGTCTGTCCGGTTGCGCAAACATATTTTCCTGTGAGACCTCAGACTTGATCAACCTGAACAGTCTCTCAATTCTCTGCAATTCACTGTCTCTCAGTTTTTTCTTGCTGTCTGTTTTTTCTCCCTTGCATATCTAGATCTGCATATATAAAAATATGTGCAAATCATTGTATGGAAATTTAACTGATATTGGGATCCCCTTTGTTTGGAAAATGTATAGCATTACTGTTTGTTTTGGGGGGCGGTTTGTGAACTCTTTTTCTGCTCCACATACTTCGGGAACTCTCTCTGGCAGCCTTCGGTGTCTCCTGGTCTCTACCTCCCACCTGAGACCTCTTGTTACTCTTCCCTTGTGTCACCCAACACAATCCCTGGATCTGAACCCCCTGGAGGAAGGGCCACCCTATATGCCCAGGGCACTCTATCTTATAGTGCAGAGTGCCGTGCAACATGAGTCAGCCCCTGGAGAGGAAGTCAGTCCGGGTATAGCATTACTGTTGAAATGTATATAATTATAATTTGAGATTGGGATGAAGTTGGAGGGAGGACGATTCAGAGGAAACATGAGAAGGAATTTCTTCACAGAACGGGTGGTGGACAAGTGGAACACCCTGCCAGAGGAAGTGGCGGGGGCTGAAACAATCACGGGATTTAAGAATGCATGGGATAGACATAAAGGAATTCTGGAGGTCAGGGGCCAGGGGCAACAGACTTCTAGGAAAACAAACTGAACTTACAAGCTCAAATGGGCAGACTGGGTGGGCCATAGGCCCTTATCTGCCGACACTGTCTATGTATCTATGTATCTATGTATCTATGAGATAATTGTAAAAAGCAAATGGAAAACTCCAGAGGTTACTTGATTGCAAATGTTTAGGCCTTTTGAAAAAGCTGTGCAAAAGGGGGCCTCAACTCAAGAAGAACACTGTGTTCTAGCAGGTCCTGCCTTATATTTACAAAAACTGGATGCTTGCTAAGGATAGAAGTTGAAAAGACTTACAAGAGCCGAGCTGCAATTGCTTAAAGGAGAAAAAGGGACACAGAGACTGAAAGAAAAAAAAAACATTTTGCCTTTCTACATAGTTATACTGAACAAGTTTATTTTTTATGTTACTGCTACTGTAAATAAATAATTTTTGGTGAATTCTACAACTGCTCCTGGTTTTCCCTATACTTCCTGATCTGTGCCTCGACGACAGTGACAATTTGTTCCAGCTTGTCTGTCAGCTAATCCCACTGTACCTGAAGAGTCCAATGCAGTGTGCGCATACAGAGATGGGCAAAGGGAACTGTAATGATGGTAGCAGCCATCAGCCCCAGGAAATGTAACATTGTCCAAGCTGACACATAATGGCTCCTGTGTATCATTGTGCCTGGGCATCTGAACAAACACTATTCGAAATACAGGAGAAACCACAATGGAGGGGAACCTCCAAAAATTCCATTACATTTTTCTTACTGGAGTCCTCCTCCTCAGCTTCAAACATTGGATTTGTCTGAATAAAGCCTGAAAAGAAGGATTCTCAGGAAAAGCTCTGAGGGTATGCATCACAGAATCCTCCATGCAGGAAGAGAGGGTACAGCTAGAAGGCAAACCCCCTCATAGGGATCATTATCCCTTTCAACATCTTCCATATCCTCCTCAATATTAAGGAGATCAGGATTGTATTCTACCACGTTTTTTTGTTTGGAATGATGACGGAAGCAATCGACGAAGCCAGTGAAAGAGGTGGCAGCTGCAAAGGAGGAATGAAAGGTGTGCTTCTGGATCCCCTCAATGACAACAGTGCCGAAAGGGAAGGCCCAATTGATGGGATAGCTCTTATTGTCAGTGGGTGCAATGGTAACAGCTGTCGAAATACTTCAGAGAAAGACACCAGCACAACCCAGGAGTCGATGGCAGTGGTGTCTTGATGGTCGGGGGGGGGGGGCTGTAGTCCTTGCTGCTGGAGTTGATGACGACAAGTTCTTACCCTCCTTTACTGGACACTTTGACCTTATGGCAAAGCAGATGCTTTTTCGCTTGTGGTGAGGGCCAGAAGAGGAAGACTTTTTTTTTTTTTTTAACTTTGTATTTTCTGCACCTTACTTACCCCTTCTCTCCACTCAATCAGGCTTCCTCATACAGACACACCCCAACCTCGGAGTCTGCCCCTAGAGTACTTGGTCACACTGCCCTTGACCCTTGATGCCCGGTTAACACCCCCGGTGTGGGGTGAGGAGTGGTTCCCCCTGGCCCTCCCCAACAGCTATTTTCCCTGCAGTGTATCCTGTACAGTGGAGTCTGCCCCGATGAATCGTGGGTGCCTGCAATGAGGAGCCATCACCTAGGAGCGACAGGGGGTTGTTTTCATATTCAACCCCCAGGCGTCTGCGTGCAATGAGGGCCTAGGAGCGAGGAGACATGTTGAGACATGCCTCCTGCTCCACCCCTCTGCAGACGTCTGTCTGTCCCCTTTTCCACTGCTATCTCCACCTACCGCACCTTCCACCCGAGCACCCCCAGGTGGCGGTATCGCAGTGGGAGCTTGCAGGTGACCCTCCCCGGAGAAGGAGAGCAGCATCGGGTGCTCCATCCTTCTCCTCCCCAGTCGACCACCGGCAAACCATGCTCGTTCCCGAACACGGGTCACCAGTGTGGTATGAGAGGAGAAGAAGAAGAAGAAGACTTTGACGATGACGTATCTGACCTTGTTTCAGGGTGACAAGATGCACTTACTTTTTTCTCACCTCTGTTTGCATGTGTTCAATAAATATGCACACCACACTCCTGTGTGATTGTTGCAAGTAAATATTTGTGTCACCATTGGGTTGTGCATTTGAGAAAGAGTAATGTGCCCGGGGACAGCCCAGGTTCCAATTGTCTCAGTGGCGCACCTGGTTAGCGCAATTGGAATGGTATTCCAGGTGGCCTGGGTTCAAGTCCCAGCTGAGGCACTTATTCTTTCTAACCTCTGTTTGTATGCATCCCACCTAATCTTACCAACCATCCCTAGCCTATGACTGTGGATTTTAGTGCCACACCAGGTTCCTGGGGTAATACCCATAACTGACACTGTAGTGCAGCACAAGAGGGGTGCTGCACTATTAAGGTGCTGTCTTTCAGAAGAGACGCTAAACCGAGGTCCCTTTTGCCCATCTCTGGTCACACTCCAGGTGAAAGTTAAAGAAGTTCAAGATCCCATGGCACTTATCAAAGAAGAATAGGAAAGCCTCCTCTGGTGTCATGGCCAACATTCCTCATCAGTACAACAGGCCCATGTACCCCCTCCCATAATGCACATGGAAATACAAGCACAAAAGATGGCACACACAGATGAGGCAAACTGTGGCACATGTTAAAACCTTTACTCTGCCATAGTATGAAAGGTAAAGAGACACAAACCACAGTGCTTTGACTCTCTAACCGGAGTCTTCATTAGACCCCCATCCACGAATTAGACTTCGGTTAGAGAGTTGAAGCACTGGGGTTTGTGACTCTGTGCTTTATCTTTCATACCATGGCTAAGTCAAGTTTCTGACACATGCCATAATTTGCCTCAACTGTGTGTGCCATCTTCTGTGCTTGTATCTTGTAAGTTTTTGTTGGCAGCACTTGTGTACTGTGTCAGTACTCTCACAGTGTCTAATGCACCTGGAAATAAGCCATCGTAGTAGCTTAGTGCACCCTTCCTGGTCAAACACAATACAGATAAATAATATCAATCAATCTAATCAATCAATCAATAAATAAATAAATAGAAATCACCCAGTGCTGCCCCAACATTTCTAAAGAAAGAGTCCAACAGTCCACTGGACCCATCATTCTTCTTTATACAGTACCTTGTACAGGACATTCTAACAAAAGAAACCTTACATTTACATAAAATCAAATAAATGTTGATGTTTTATCTGAAGAGAGGTGATTTCAGGGGAAAAAATAACCTCGGGCACCATGAAAAAGAGTCATATTTCGTCCATGGCAGGTCGTTTGCCTCTTTGGTGCATGGTAGTCCTTTCTCTCTGTTCTGTGTAATTTACTGAGGCAGCTTAACTGAATATTTTCTTGGAAACTGCCTGCTATACGAGTTTATGATGTGAGCTCAGGCACAGAAATCAAGCCTGTTGTGACAGCATCATGCCAGCTGAAAGGCCTGCAGAATTCCAGACTGCTAATTCCAAATAAATGCATAGAGCAGGGTTTTTATTTATACTCTGCTTATCTGTGTCCAACTTAATCACGCTCCAGACTGAGTGACTTCATTTTCACAATAGCCTTCTGTCATTCTTCTATTAAATCATTCAGAATGTCCTGGAGCCATGAGCTCACTTCTGGCTTGTTTGGCATTTTGAAGCCTGGCGTGTGAAATATGATTACTCTGATCCCCTTCAGTGCAATTTGCTGTGCAAAGAAAAGGTCTCACTTTGATCTATGGAAATCAGCAGTGTTGTTTCAGTGAAAAAGGGAAGATACCACTCTACAGAATTATCAAAGACCAAACGTCAAAAGGGGTTGTCCACACACAAAACAAAATGATATGCACCATGTGTGGATAAGCATCTTTCTTATATGTTTTGCCACATCTGTAATACTGTTCGCTGGCAACATCAAAACAAATTTCTTACATGGTGACGTGATATAGGTCTGTAACCCTTCAACATAATTATATCCTTGCAGTACCTTCTTCACCTGCATCAGAAAGGTTAGGCAATGATGCTGGTGGAGAAGGAGATATAAAAAACATCAGCTGTGATACTAGCCTCAGCAAGTGCTCCCCTAGACTTGTGCCGCTCTGCTCCCTCTCAGTTCTATATAAAGAAAAATACTCACTGTCCTACACAAATTTGAAAGACTTGGCCATCCTAAGGACTATACAACTGGGGTTCCTTGAATTCTGTGTTTATATGGATACGGAACTGGTTGCAGAGTCATCATACCACTGCAGAATTTATGCAGTACCACACAACTTCATATTTTTGGCAACATTTCTGAAAATGTACCTATTTTCCATAGTGATTCATGCACTTCCACTCTTTGTTTATCCTGCCCCCCCCCACCCCAAACATATGCTTGGCATCTGATATCATCAATGACATAAATATATATTATTAGCCTATGGCTAGACTGCATTCTGCCACAGAATTGAATCATTTCTGACCCAGAAGCAGGCAAACTGCTGCGGAAGTCGAGAAGCCCCGTCACCAAAATTGGGATGGCCATGCCACAGAAAATAAGGACTCTGCATTATAATGTCCCTACAGCACCACAGTTGTTAGGGTTGAGAAAGCACATCTATGATAAACACCAATTCTTGGTTTAGAACTTTTTTGTCTTGTGATCGAGGGATCTGAAATTTGGCACGCTTATACATTAATGCAGGAGCTACAATCCCAAAATCTGTCAAGCAGTTCAAAAATACAAAGACACAGTACATTTAAGACACAGTTTTAATGAAAGACAAATGGTAAGGATTTGAAACCTGAAACTTTCAGATTTGTTAAATCCTGCCATGAAAGTGATGTTTCTGGAACACAGTGTTTAAAAAACAGACATTTACCTATGTATACACATGCTATATGTGGATAGGTGAGATGGTGACTGTGCGCACAGGCAGGTGAATTGTGCTGTACAAGGGTGTTTTACAGATGCCATTAGTACTAGTGAATGTGTATGCTTCTGTGTGTGTGGGGGGGCATGTGACTGAGTATGCACAGTGACAGTTTGCAAGGCTGTTTTATAAGGTTTCTTCATGCACCCGCTGTTCTTAACAGCCATGTAACATAATTTGAATTATTTATAACTGCTGCCTAATCATATACCTAACCTGAAATAATTGTCTAAAACAGGGAGCACACCCCCTGCATCAGAACCCACAGCTGAGACTTTGGCTGGCACTGGAAGCTCATCCCCTGTGTTGGAACACCCCCTGCAAATGCTTGGCAACACCAACAGCCCACACATGGTATCAGATCCCCACTAACATAATCATGGCAGACATGGGAAACAATCCCCAGTGACACACTTCTCCCCTCACCCTGAAAATTGCTGCCAAGACCAGGAATCTATCCAGGGTGTTGCAACACCCCCTTGAAAATTCTGGCTGACACCAGGACATTGTTGAAAATGGGGGATAAAACCCTAACAATCTGTATCCTGTATAAAAATACATTTGTAATCAATCAAGCAATCAAAAACTCATCACTGTTGTTGCCCCCTTCATCCTGAAAGCCACTGAGAACCCATCCCCAGTGTTGGACCACCCCCCCATCCAGAAAATCACTGCCATTACTGGGAGCCCATTGCTGTATCGCTGAAAACTGAGGCCAACACTAGAATCCCATCCTTGGTGTAATACCCCTACAAATTCTAGCCAAAATTGGGAGCCCTTCCCTGTTGTCAGACTCCCAGCCCCAATTCTAGACAACAGGAGTTCATCCCTGGTGCTGGACCCCCCAAATTCTGAATGAACTCATCCCTTGTCCCCCCCGATGGTGGCTGGCACAAACCCTCCACTCATCTTCTTGTCTGGCCACCATCTGAGCCTCATACTACAAAGCGGGATTTTAGAAATACGTGCATACTGCATGCATTTCATAAATTGCCTTTTTTATATTTAATGTTGTTAACGTTTTGAGGAAGAAAAAGACAGACAACATACATAACATACATACTGTGCTGATTGGGTATATAGTATTATGATCTGTATTTCATAAATTGCTAGCAAAACTTGGGTTTGCTGATGATTTTAGAAATATACTTAGTGTATCTCCCAAATTGCACTTTGCAATACTGTGTTCAGACAGCAGCTACCTGAGAAATAAGAGAGGTTTTGATCTGGGTCAGCATGAAGGAGCAAGGCGCCATTGGATGCCAGTGACTTCTTGGCACAGGGGAAAGTGCCACTTGATGACAGGTACTGCTTCACATGGGGTGAGGCAAGGGGTGCCACTGGATACCGGGGACTACCTGGCATGGGGGTGAGAGAGATGGGTGTCACTTGGCACTAGAGACTGCTTGGCATGGGGAGAGGTGAGGGAAGGGGTGCCACTAGACACCACAGACTACCTGGTATGGGGGCAAGGTGAGGGAGGAGGGTGCCACTGGACTCCATGGACTGCTTGGCATGGGTATGTGGTAAGGCAGTATCAGTGGATCCTAGGTACTGCTTGGCATGGATATGTGGTGAGGCAGTACCAATGGATTCTACATACTGCTTGGCATGGGTATGTGGTGAGGCAGTACCAATGGATCCTAGGTACTGCTTGGCATGGGTATGTGGTGAGGCAGTCCCAATGGATTCTACATACTGCTTGGCATGGGTATGTGGTGAGGCAGTACCAATGGATTCTACATACTGCTTGGCATGGGTATGCGGTGAGGCAGTACCAATGGATTCTACATACTGCTTGGCATGGGTATGTGGTGAGGCAACACCACTGGATCCTTGGGAACTGCTTGGCATGGGCAGGGTAAGTGAGGCATTGCTAATGGCTACCTGGGACTGCTTGGTAGTAAAGATACTGACATCGGCATTGTCAATACAAATTAGTGTGCATCTGATACTCTATATCCTTTTTAAAAAGGAGGGAAACTCACTGCAAAAAACTGTTTGGTCATCAGAGTTAGGAAACAAGGGAACTGCAACAACAAGATAAAAGAAAATACAAAATCACACATGCCCCCACAATGCAAAGCATCATGGGCTGCATATGCAAATCACCACAGAATGTTATGCTGGTCCAACTTTAAGCAGAATTGCATGGTGCCGAAAGGCCTCTCACACAGTTTGCAAAGGGTGCTAACAGAAGACACAGACACATGTTTCGTCCTACCAGGACTCATCAGTATGCCTCGTCTGTTTGACACCCCAGTGGAATGGACCAGCTACCCCTAAGGCAGTGTGCCTGGGAAATATTGTGGTGAACCCATTAAAATAAAAACTATTTAAAGACAAAAGAACCTCTGTGCATAAACACTGAGGCAAGGGTTACCAAAGGGCATTTGGCTGGGAAGCCAAGTTTCAAGAAAATACAAATCACACATGCCCCACAATGCAAAGCATCATGGGCTGCATATGCAAATCACCACAGAATGTTATGCTGGTCCAACTTTAAGCAGAATTGCATGGTGCCGAAAGGCCTCTCACACAGTTTGCTTACAGTTGGACCAGCATAACATTCTGTGGTGATCTGCATATGCAGCCCATGATGCTTTGCATTGTGGGGGCATGTGTGATTTTGTATTTTCTTGAAACTTGGCTTCCCAGCCAAATGCCCTTTGGGGGTAACCCTTGCCTCAGTGTTTATGCACAGAGGTTCTTTGTCTAACAACATAAAAGGCCACTTGAACAAGGTGAATGTGTAGTGTGATATTCCTCTGGGCTTGAATGACTGCTCATATTGAATCACACTAACTTCGGTACCCTCTCTCAAAACACTGGTGTGTGTGAGTACAGTTCTGTGCCTTGAAAGAAGTTGCCTGTGTTAGGGCGATGTCAAAAAATCTTTCATAGACTGAGGAATATGCGGAATACTACACAACATATTTGTGAAGATCCAGGGAACCGTTTTACCCAAACAGTGCATTTCCGTACTGTTAAAGCTTTGTGTTTCAATCCTAATTGGGATATAAAATATTTTTTTTTTGTAACACATAAATATATTGTAACACTACAAAACAAAATGATAATATTAAATGGACCCTGAAAATAGAAAATAGAGTTAAAAGCGATGTTTCAACCTTGGGACTTCTTCAGGAAATATCTACAAGAGAAATAAGCAAAGTTAGTGCAGAGGAGAGGGGAAAATAAGGGATATACATGTGGGGAAAGAAAAAAGTGAGAGACTCTGGGAGAAGAAGTGATAAATGGCAAGATAGAAAAAGAATCTGGAACACAAAAAAGGTGGTGATGGAAATGACAAGGTATAATAGCAGTGAAATGAGCTAGAGAAGTCCCCAGGTGGGGACTAAATAACAGGGCCTAGCAAGAAGACTAAAAAGGTGACTATTGAGGGGGAAGAAGACAGAGATAGAGACATCTGGGGAAAATGGAAATAGATGTGCACAGACACAAACAGATAATAGGGGAAAACAAGGGGTGGCTGAAAGATTTTAGTAGAAAATAAGTCTATCATTTAAACCAGAGGGCGGCTGGGAGCCAAGGTGGATGATCAGCTTGGTTTCCGTGTTTTTTTCAATTTCTTTATCGGTCTAGAGCAAAGGAGGGAGAGAGGTGATATGATCAAAACATTCAAACACCTTAAGGGCATTAACAAGGTGAAATAGTCTAACATGTTTCAATATAAGAAAAACTGCAGGACAAGAGGACACAGCATGAGATTAGAGGGAGGCCGATTGGGGGTAAGGTGAGGAAGTTCTTTTTCACAGAAAGGGTGGTGGATGCATGGAACAACCTGCCTCAGGAAGTGGTGGATATGAATACAGTGCAGGACTTCAAACAGGCATGGGATAGGCATAAGGAAGCAATACAGATGAGTATGAATAGATAGGCCATTGACAGAACAAAGGCTGATGGCACATTCATAAGATGGAAAAAGAAATGGGCAGACTGGATGGGCCTTGCAGTCCTTATCTGCCGTCAACTTCTATGTTTCTCTGTTTCTGTTTCTATATCTCCTGTGCAGCACAGTGTTGAAGGCCTTTCTGAAGTCTAGATAGGCCACTTCCACTGCCCACCCTTTATTTATTTCTCTGGGTCACCCAGTCAAAGAAATCAGTCAGATTCATCTTGCATGCCCCCCCCATGAATCCATGTTGCCTTTGGTCTTGCAGCCCACTGGATTCAGCATATTCTACCAACTTTACCTGTAACAGGGTTTCCAATAATTTCCCCACCACTGATATGAGACTGACAAGCCTATACTTGTTAGCCTCCTCCCTGCTGCTGTTCTTAAGAAGAGGACAGAGAGGGACCATATCTGCTCTCCTTCAGTCCTGTGGAACCACATCTACCTCCAGTGAGCTGTTGAATAACGCAGTCAGTGGGGCAACTAGTATCTCTCTGAGTTCCAAGTTCCTTTAGTACCCTTGGGTGTATCCTCTCCGGTCCCATAGCACTATCTACTTTCAAAGCTGAAAGTCCTTCAGGACCCCCTTGTTCCTACTTCTCCCTAGGGTCCACACCCCCCACACACACACACACACACTGTGAAGACTGAGAAGTACCTGTTGGGAATGTCTGCTTTTTCTGATCCTGTTCTGCGTAGTCTCAACAGGCTGCCCTCCTCATTTTGAAAGCTTGGATCGCACCGGTGAGCGGATGCTAGTTAACTGGTTCCATGTCAGTTAACAAGTACAGAGTGATACATAAACATTCAAATATAGAGTGGTTCAGTAGCAAATATACAAACACATGTTATGGTACAACAATACAGATAAAGTTCATGGTTACACTATACTGAGGCATTGTACAATGTATGCCCGCATCAAGGAGAGACAAAAATCAGTAAACAGAGGGAGGAGGAGGGGGGGAGAAGATGGAGAGGTAATGGTAAGAGGAAGGGGTGGGTGGGGGTAGGAGGTGGAGGACTAGGGGTAGGGAAGAGAGGTGGGGGGCGTGGCAGTGCCGTGGGACAGGACGGTGGATCAGTGATGTGCAAGGTCAGGACTACCCAGTGGAACAGTGACAGGGTAAAGAAGTGCTAGAGGGTAAGTGCAGACTACGGCAATGGGATTACTGACTTGAGACGGGATTTGGTTGGGGCATCATTGTCACAAACCCACTCAGCAGGTCAGGCCCTCTACTCCCAGAGTGCCAACCTCTGAGCGCAGTCTTGTGAACAGTGTAACAGACAAGGTAACCCTCTTGTCTGTTTTTGTGAGTTCGGATCAACCTTTGGTCTCAAGTTCTGGAGGGATTCAAACTGTTAACCTCTTGCTAGCATACCCAATGCACAGGCTCAGATATATCTGTCTTCGGGGGGGCCAGATATCTTTGCTTACAGGCACCTAACCAGGTGTACAGAGATGAATCCTTTAAAACTTTAATAAAGACCTCAGATTTAAAATGCTTCTCTTTCCACTTTGGTACCACCATTCAAGCTTATGTCTATTGTCTGCTATAATCATGTACTTTTCTTACAAAATAAAAAGAAGTCAAAGACAGACCAAGTAAGTTCTAAAAAGAATTGTACTAAAATAGTTAAAAATATGTGAAACACAAAATACAGAACTCTTATATCAAAAGACATACAAATATTTTAAAAGAAACAAGGTTTAAGCAGTGCAAATTCCTACTTCAATACTTAGTCTCTAAATATTTGCTTAAGTGCTCACCGATCTTACTTGGTCAGAGTCTAGGTAAAAATGTGTCTCTGTAGAACAGAATTATTCCTTAAACAACTGTATTGGCCAACCCATTTTTAGTGAGGTCAGCTAGCTCCTCCTCTGTCAGATTATATTTAAAAATATATCTAATAAAAAAATAGTCTTTTCAAAGTATCAATTTTGTAATCTTTCAGCATGACTCATGTTTCAAATTACATCTCTTTTGATCCATGCTGCATCCTCCTCACACAGGCTTCATATGAGCATTTACAACCTTGCACCCCTGTGTAATAACCTGGGTTTTCTCTTCAACGTCATAAACCTTTTTTTATGATTTCCCTCTTAACAAAGTTAACTTAAACAACTCTGTAATTAGCTCCTGGTCTGCCATGTAACACACTGCATCTAAAAACTGAGAGTGTGTGATACACATGCTGTCGGCATTCCCTTGGCCTGCATCTCCCAGCTGAAAACTGGGGGTGGGGTTTGAGGTCACTCCTACAGCATTAGATTTTTCAGCAGAGATAGTCATTAATATATTTTATATTAAAAAAAATATTATACAGCACTCAGAACTGGCCGTCTACATCACACTCCTCCCACCCAGATTGAATTTGGGGGCTCTATCCCCTACATGGGATGAGCTTCCCAAATCAGTTCACTCCTCATAGACCCTAGACAGCCCATCTGAATTCTTGTTCTTCGCTCCAGCCCTATGTATGATTTTTAGATCATACCCTTGTAAAGCAAGACTCCTTCTTAGTAGTCTCCCATTGTTCTTCCCCATCTGCGTCAGCCAAACCAGGGGTTGTGGTCAGTCTGCACCACAAAATGCTGCCCATACAAGTATGGCTCTAATTTCTTTAGGGCCCACACTATGGCAGGACACTCCTTTTCCACCGTGCAGTACATTTGCTCCCTGGGAAGCAGCTTTCTGCTCAGGTACACTACTGGATGATCTGTCCCTTGGCTGGATGTCTGGCTCAGTACTGCCCCAATACCCAAGTCTGAGGCATCTGTCTGAACTATAAAGGTTTTGCTATAGTCAGGATTTGTCAAAACAGGAGCACTGCACAGTGCCTCCTTCAGTCTGGTACAGGCTTCCTCACAGGCTGGGCCCCAGGTAATTTTCTTTGGCATCTTTTTCTTTGTCAGGTCAGATAGGGGAGCAGCCGTGGTACTGTAATTGGGTACAAATTTCCTGTAGTAACCTGCTGTCCCTAGAAAGCTCCTGACCTGCTTCTAGGTTTCTGGTCTGGGCCATGCCTGGATCACCTCTATCTTTATTTGGTTAGGACGAAGCTGTCCCCGGCCTACCACATGCCCAAGGTATGCCACTTCCCCCATGGCCACCTGGCACTTCTTGGCTTCGACAGTTAGCTCAGCCCTCTGTGTCCTGTCCAGCACTTCCCTAAGGTGGGATAGGTGTTCCTCCCAGCTAGTACTAAAGATGGCAATGTCATCCAGGTACGTCACGGCATACTCCTCAGCACCATTTAACACCTGGCTCACCAACCTTTGGAAAGTGGCTGGGGCATTCTTCATTCCGGAAGGCATTACGTCAGCTCTACCTGCCAATACTCCTTGGTCAGGTCAATGGTCATAAGGTAGGTCACCCCTCCCAACTTGTCCAGGAGTTCGTCCATCCAGGACATCGGGTGGGTGTCGGACTTTGTGACTGCATTCAGTCCATGACAGTCCACACAGAAATGAGTTGAGCCATCTGGCTTGGGCACAAGGACTAAGGGGCTATGGGATCTCTGGATTACCCCTAAATCCAGAATCTCCTCCACTTCCCTCCTAATGTCCTTTTGGACAGCCTCTGACACCCGATATGCTGTTCGCCGTATGGGCGTCTGTGTCCCTGTCTCCACATCGTGTGTCGCTAAGGAGGTTAGTCCAGGCTTGGCGCTAAACAAGGGTGCAAAGTCTGCTAAAACCTCCCTTACTTTCTGGATCTGGTCCGGGGCCAGCTGGGGAGACAATTTTACTGCCTCCACAGAGGACTCCCGCTTACTTTCTTCCAGCAAATCCAGAAGGGGGTCTCCTTCATCTGTCCCTTCCCCAAAGGGGGTCTCCTTCATCTGTTCCCTCCCCATGACTACACACTGCAAACACTATGTCAGCCCTATTTGCATATGGCTTCATCATGTTGACATTGTACATCCTTTCTGCCTGTCTTCTCTCAGGTAACTCCACAGTGTAGTCCACGACATTTACTTTCCTAACCACTTTGTACGGTCCTGCCCACTCAGCTTGCAGCATGTCTTTCTGGACTGGAATAAGGACCATGACTTCCTGACCCACCATGTACGAGCGAGCTCTGGCTCTGCGGTCATACCACACCTTTTGTTTCTGTTGGGCAGTCGCCAGGTTGCTCTGGGCTGTCCCCATAAGCTCCTTCAGCCTTTCCCTAAACCTAAGGATGTATTCCACAATGGGAGTTCCCTGGGTGGCGTGCTTGCCTTCCCAGTCCTCCCGGATCAAGTGCAGGGGCCCATGTACCCGGCGTCCATACAAGAGTTTGAAGGGGGAAAATTCTGTCGACTCTTGGGGCACCTCCCTGTATGCAAACAACAGGTGGGGAAGGTATTTCTCCCAGTCCCTCCCATGCTGTTCAGCAAACGCCCGGAGCATTGACTTTAGGGTACCATTTAATCATTCCACAAGTCCACTGGCTTGTGGGTGATACGATGTCGTGCATCTCTGCACCACCCTACACTTCTCCCATAAACATTTCATCAGGTCCGACATGAAGTTACCCCTCGATCGGTGATTTCCTCCTGCGGAAACCCAACATGGGAGAAAATCCCAAGTAAGGCATCTGCCCCTTTGTCTGTCCTCAGAGAGGACAGGTTGTTATTGCCACCAAATCCAGGTCTGCCTCTGTCATGATGGCCCCCAGATCTAGAATTTTGTTTCCCAGACTCCTTGCATTGGCACACATGGCTCTCTGTGACAGGGCTGAATAAGGCCCTGCCCAATTTGTTATGCAGAAAGAGTTACATGCAAGGATCTGTTCTATCCTCTCCTTTTCAGTCTCTTGTCTGTCTGGTTGTACAACCAGATTTTCTCATGAGACCTAGGAACTGATCACTCCAACGGTTTCGCAGTTCTCCACCTCTCCCTATCTTTCTGCCTTCTCTTGCTGTTCAGTCTTTTCTTCCCCTTGCATATCTGCAGTTATAAAAAAATATGTGAATCTTTGTGTAAAACTGTAAGTGAAACTGGGATCCCTTTGTTTGAAACTGTATATAGTTATATTGTTGGAATGATTGCAAAGCTATTTGGAACTCAAGGGGTTAACCTGAGATGTAGTTTTTAAGCCTTTTGCAGAGCTGTAAACAAGAGATCAGTTTTGGGTCACTATGTTCTTTTTGCTGCACCTGCATTGAAACTGACAAGAACATTCTGTAAACTTACAAGAACATTCTGTGAGAAGCAGACTCTCTTAATGAGTTTCCAGACAAAGACTTATAAAAAGAGCAGCAATGCCTTTGCCAGCGAGACAAGGAGAGCGAGAGACCGATAGACTGAAACTTGGAATTAAGATATACCCTCAGAAGGAGGACTTAGTTTTCTCTGTTTGTACTGCCTTTGTAAATAGTTATCATGAATAATTTTTATTTTTTATTATTTATTATTGAGAAAAATACAATGCTATTTGCGAATTTTAAAACTGCTCCTGATGTTCCTATGCTTCCTGACCTGTGCCTTGACAACAGATGGTGTCAGCCTAAGTGGGATTTACACCATGCATACTCTAAGCCAGGAGTTTTGTGCATGGGTACTAGACCTGGTACTAGGGAAGAATAACAGAAAGGTATGGATTCTGCAGCAGCAAGTCCAGGAGTGATTACTAGAAAAATGGCAGTCAAACTAGCAGAGACAGAAGTCCAAGCTGAGACTGTACAGCCAGCACCAGCAATGGAAAAAAAGAACAGGCAGTGAGAGAACCTGAAAGCTTGACTGCCTTTTTCAAATGGTGGGCTATACAACAAGTAGAGGTGGAGAAACTGAGGAGAGGAGATGCAGCAGAGATAAAAAGAGATTTAAGATTTAGAGGCATAGGGAAAAGAAGAAATGCAGCAACTCAAGAAGCAGAGAAAAGAAGAGATGCAGCGAAGGAGCAGCAAAGGAGAGGAGAGATGCAGCGATAGATGGATGCCTTGCAAGTTATCAAAGTTGGAGGATCTGGCAGAGGTCCTGCAGAGCAACAAGACACAAACAACTTAAAATACATTAAGCTTACAAAGTTGTGTCCCTTGGATGATATCGAAGCATACCTGACAACTTTTGAAAATATTGCCACAGCCTGCTAGTGGCCAAAGCAGCAATGGGAGCAGCAATGGGCAATCGGACTGGTACGTTACCTGACAGGGAAAGCCCAACTTGCTTACAGCAATATGGACCCTGCACAGTCAGAAAACTATGACCTGGTGAAAAGCGAAATCTTGAAAAGGTATGACATCTCAGGAGAGACATACAGGCAAAGATTCCGGTTCCTGAAGTACAACTCAGTCGACAATCCTCAAGAAGCCTTCATCCGTCTCAGAGAACACCTTATTAAATGGCTCCAACCAGAGGACAAAATAGTCCCACAGATCATCGACACATTTGTAATGGAGCAGTTCATCAATATCCTACCCACAGACGTACAGCTTTGGGTAAAAAAAACACCAGCTAGAAAGTGGGGAAAAGGCTGTTTCTTTGGCTGAAAACTACCAAATGGCTAGACAGATGCCACAGGAGCGAGTTAACAGCCAAACACTGGTAAGACGCTCTTTTTCCCATTTAAACTCCAAGTTTGATAAGAACTCTGGTGTGGGTAACAAATCTGGACCCAAAGACTTTATATGCTATAACTGTAATACGCCAGGTCAAATTGCAAGAAATTGCCACAGTAAGAAGCATGACACTGAAGCAGATTTGGCCTTAGCAAATTGGGATAAGTACTTAACAGATGTGAAAGTGGGGGATAAGACTGTGAAGGGACTTGTAGATTTGGGAAGCAGACAGACCCTAGTGCATATTGAAGTGCTGGGAAAACAATGTCCAAAAGGACCATGTACTGGTGTCATCTGCATCCACGGGGACACTCAATACTATCCCATCAGACAAGTGACTCTGACAATTAATGGGATGTCACACCAAATGAAAATGGGGGTTAGTACCTAAGTTACCTGTACCTGTGATTATTGGAAAAGACTTTCCATGATTTACTGAGTTAATCAAAGAGGGAGTAAATCCTGATGTTTCAGCAGCTGTGATGACAAGAACTCAGGCAAAGAAAATCTCAGATGGTGGGGACTCTTTTCCTTTTGCTTATTTTGATTTGGACTTGTTTGAGCACAGCTCCAAGATCCAGAAGTCCAGGAAAGAAAGATGATGCCTGAAGAAACAGTGGCAACAAAAGACTTGATGGATATAAGGGGTTAACATATGAAAATGCTGAAACTAAACTGATCACTGATTGTGATTTTCTTTCAGAACAAGTTAACAATGTTCTCTCCAGGGTTATTTTAAGCAGCTGGGGGTGAAACCAAAACAGAGTGAACTTATGTTTAAAAAATGTAATGGGCTACTTACTGTACAGAGTTTGGGTTAAACCTCAGACAAAGGACCAGACAGAACAATTGGTTATACCACGAAAGTGCAGACCTGAGTTTTATTTGTTTTTTATTTATAAGGTCTAGGATTACAAATACCTTTGAGCCAAGGCTCTTTTAGAAAGGTTCCATGTCAAAACTAAGATTTAAAAAAAAAAAAAATGGTGAGGAAAATCAACACAAAATGGTTACAACATAATAGCAAGACATAACATCAACCAATCAAAAAAAGTAACAACATTATAGCAAAAAATAAGGGGGTGGGTGGCTGTGAGTACGTAGGCAGCCAGAGGCATTTGTCGTGGGAGAAGGTAGCTAGTAGGTAGTTAGAAGTGCATGTAATTGGGGAAGAGAGAAGGGAGTGATAGGTGTCATATCCCAGTGGCAGATATAGTGGACGTAGCAGGGAAGTTAGCTATAGCAATCACAGGAAATACAGGCAATGAGAGGATTCCGGAGCCTAGCTTTGAATGTACCAAGTGTGTTAGCTGAGAAGATGGTAGGAGTTGTTACAGATAGCACATGATAGTCCTATGGATGGTCACTCGGGAAGGGATCTCACCCTTGCTAGATCGCTGTACAGATTTTACTGGCCTGGAATTCATGAAGATGTTGCTACCTATTGCAGTTCTTGTGTTGAGTGTCAGAAAGTAGCCTCAGTGACTATAAACGACAAGATGCCCCTGGTTCCCCTAACCTTGATAGATGTGCCTTTTGAGAGAATTGCAATGGCTGTGGTTCTCCCCTTAGACAAAAGTAAAAAGGGTAATTGATTCATTTTGGTAGTATGTGACTATGCTACTCGATATCCAGAGGCAGTTCCTATGCATACTGTCACAGCCCCAAAAGTGGCAGCAGAGCTTGCCAACATTTTCAGCAGGGTGGGCATACCTAAAGAGATTATTACTGATCAGGGTAGTAATTTTGGTGCTGCATTACTGAAGGAGCTGAACCGACTACTAGGTATCACGGCCATAAGAACCTCCCCCATCATCCTCAGACAGATTGTCTTGTTGAGCATTTTAATCAAACCCTAAAATGCATGTTAAAAAGGTTTGTAAAAGGGGAAGGGAAAGATTGGGACCAATACTTACCTTACCTGCTTTTTGCTTACAGAGAAGTGCCACAAGCATCAACAGTTTTTTTTTAACATTTGAAATGCTGTATGGTAGACCAAATAGAGGGCCACTAGATGTAATAAAAGGAAATGGGAAGATAAACCCAGTCAGAAAATGGAAATTATTTACTTACTGTAATTCTTGATCTTCTTGGATGAAGTCTCCACCATTCATTCACACTGATGGGACTACGCTGGAGGTGCTAGGACCCCACGGGAGCCAAAAATCTTCAGGAGGGCTGGCGCCGGGATAGGACCATGCATGCACAGCGCAGCGAGACTAGCTCGCACTGTATAGGCTATCTCAGCGTCAACCCTCAGTACCTTTTCGACTGAGGAGGTGCGGCATAAACTAACAAATGAAAACCTAACCCTAACTTCCGGGCATGTGAAGGCCCGGATGACCCATGTAAGAAGGATCAATTCAACAAAGTCTCCACAGCCTGAACAACAAGGAAGTGAAAATCAAAACAGAACGAGTGAGCTCAGGGGATGGTGGGTGAGCATGTGAATAAGTGGTGCAGACGTCATCCAAGAAGATCAAGAATTATAGTAACTATGTAATTTCCATATCTTCCTGGACTAAAAGTCTCCACCACTCATTCACAGTAATGGGAGAGTAGCGAGCTAAAAATCAACCCCCCCCCCCCGAGTAGGGTGGTAGGAGACAGAGCTCACTCAGGACTCAGGACAGAAGTCCATAAGGACTGTCCTGCCGAAGAAAGTTAACTGTCAGCCATGGATATCCAGAACATAGTGCTTTACAAAGGTATGCACTAAGATCCATCTCACCACCTTGCAGATGTTTGCAATGGGTATATTACGAATCGTTGCCAGGAAAGCAGCAACCATTCTGCTAGAGTAGTGAGAACCTGGCCTTCCAGCTTGAGCTGTGCCATGGATTAGTAGTGCTGAAGACATGCTACTAACCAAGCAAAAACACATCTCATGGCAACAGGCTGACCCAGCCAAGGCATGCGGAAAGATACAATAGTTGATTGAATGCGTATCTCTTCATTCTGTCGATGTAGAATCGGAGAACCCTTTTAACATTCAGAGAGAGAAAGGGAGCCCTCTCCTTCACTCTGTAGTTAACAAAGTAAGTAGGGAGAAGCAAAACTTGACTAACATTAACTGAGCCAGTAACATGTTGTCTACTGGCTCAAGACAGTCCGAAAATGCGCAGAGGTGAACATTCTCTGCCAAGAAATGCAGACCTGCATTCGACAGGTCCACAAGGCATCCCAAATTTTTACTTGGTGGGCAACCAAAAGGGTTCAGACAGAACTTTGCACACCAGATGATGAAGTGCAACCACTTAGCTGCATAAGTCCTCCTGGTGGAAGGTCTATGCGCAGCTAAGAAGATTTATACGATTGTCTGGAAACCTAAAACTTGCCCACTTTCATCTCCTCAGGAGCCCGGTATGGAGGTAAATGGAGCCCAGGAAGGATGGACCAAAGTTCCTGTGTCAGAGGGTCCACTTGAAGAGGGAGTCGCCTCGGGAGAACTTCTGACCGACTGTTTATCTATGCAAATTATATCTGCCGGGGCCAGTCTGGGATGATGAGAATCATCCTGCCCCCATTCGCCTACAACTTGAGTAGCACACTCTGAACTAAGGGAAGAGGAGGAAAATGTACAGGAGCATCTTGTCTACTGCAGTGAATACATCTTGACTGAAAACACCAGGGTCTGGATTTCTGAAGCAGGATAGAGGCAGATTTGTGTTGACAGAGGACGCAGAAAGGACCAGGTCCGGACTGCCCCAGTCAATGAATAGTGACTGCACAATGACGGAACTGATGCAACATGCTCAAGGCACCACTCTCACCTCCCCATGACCTTCCTGCACAGAGGGCAGGAGAGTGCTCCACCCTGCTCGTTGATGAAAACATCACAGTTTTGTCATCAGTCCGAACTGGGATCACTTTGTGGCAGAGGGCATCCTTCAGGACTTGGAAAGCATATAAGACAGCTCTCATCTCTAAGAAATTTATGAGACGATGATGCTCCTCCTCCTGGATCCACACCTGAGTGTGGAGGTCTTGACAGTGAGCTCCTCAACTGATCAGGAGTGCAACTGTGGTGATGGTGATCTGGGATTTAGCGGGTAAGGGTAGACCTAGCAAAAGCTAGTCCAACTGCATCTACCATGTAAGTAATTTTGTCTGAGGTTCTGTCATTTATGTGGAGGATTGCAGATGCGTGGTCAGAGACCACTATTTGTTACGGACGAAAGCATAAGTCCCAACATCTACTGCATCGAAAAGGGCCTGGGATTTAGCGACAGAGTTGCTTTCAGTGAAGTAATGAGACATCTGAAGCTGTTGCTTCTTTCGTTCTCCGGAAGGAAGAACCCTCACCCTGGAGGTATCTGGGAGGGCTCCTATGAAAAGGAGCTGCTGGGAAGGTGAATCTGGCACCTTCCCTGAATCAGAAAACCCTTCCTGGAAGGAAGCAACTGAGAAGCTGTGGCAACTACTTCCTGAGACTATAGCCCGGATGGGCTGGCTCGGAGCAAAACGTCCAGGAAGTGGAGGCTTGAATACTGAGGTTGTAGTGAACTCCTCCCTGAACAGGTGCTTGTTCAACCTTTCAAGGTTGAGAAATGGGTGTATGCCACCTGTTATCTTAGAACCAAGCAAAGGAAGTAGGCACCTGTGTTCCGACTCGCTGTGGAACAACTTCTACTGCTCTGAGGCCCCGTCTCACAGAGGAAAGAGGGTCTGACAGAGAGGCAAACAGGCTGGGCTGCCACCTGGGCCTAGGGAAAATCTCTGCGAAATTGGGAGGGTATCCCCCTCAGACAATCCTGATGACCCATCTCTCCACTGGATTGGACTTTCACTAGTTATAAAACCGAGTCAGGTGCCCCCCACTACCACCGAGAGGTGTCCACATCAGACAGCCGAAGTGGGACCTGGGCCAGATCCAAGAGGATGATACTGGGTGCTTTTGAGCCCTGTGCCTTCTGCTGTGATTTTTTTTTTTTTTTTGTAGTTGAGGAGTTGGTTCCTCACAAAGACTTCCAAGGTCTCTACCTTGAAAGGACTGCCTGTTATGAGAATGACGATGGTGCCATCCCTCTGAGTGGCAGCAGGAGTCTGAGTGCCCTTCAGAGCTCAATCTGAGGGCTGAACCAATAAGCACTGCCAAGGAGATTTTAATCACCTGATGCCAATGGCAGCCACCTAAGGAACAGTGTCATAGGGGTTTATAAAAGCTTTTAGCTGATTGTTGGGCTATAAGCCACTAGCAATGGAGTGGTAGAGTCCGGGTGACTCTCGATCATTGAATTTAGTGTGTTCCACAGGGTGTATTCGTACTGAGGACTGTAGGAACTCCAGATGTAGAAGTCTGCTTTGGTCCACAGATGAAGTCTGCAATGTTATGGTGGACCCCATATCCCTGAGGAAAAACTGAAAAGATCTTCCATCACAGGCTCTGCTGATACAGAAGGCTTGCATTCCAGCCCCTAAAATGAGTCCTCCGTTGCATCTCTGACAAAGTAGAACAGGGAGAGGCTCATCCAGATCCACTTCTACCCCCAGAAGAACCTCCAAAAGGCAGGTCCAGTCCAGAATCACGAGAGACACTGCCACCCAGAACAGCATTGAGGAGTTTGGCGCCATTCACAGCACAGGCACCGGCCGTGGCACTGGCACCACAAACAGCACCAGCACAAGATGTGGCACCAGCACCATACACGGCGTGACCTCGAGCAGTACTGTTTCTCTTCCACTGACAGGAGGAAGAAGAGCTTGAGGTCAAGCAGGGCCAGGTTCATGATCAAGGTCTGGAACAGTCCTGCTGCTTTTGTGTTTTGGGTGGACTGTCCCCCCCCATCCACAAAGGGCAGTGGACCGGACACAGCCCCACTGCCATCAGTTTTCAAACAAAGTCTCCCTACCATCACCGCTACCGTCTAAGGTCAGCTCCATTGATGGCAGGCTGAGAATTTCTTCCTCTTTCTCTTCTTCTTCTTCTTCTCTCTCTTTTTATTTTTTTAAATAAGAAAAGAACACTAAAGGTAGTAAATTAATCGAATACTGAATGCTATAGCTGCTCTCGTATAGATGAATACTTGACCCCCGGCAGGCGAGCGACATCATCATCGAGGCGCACTCGACGGTTGGAGAAAAGGAACTGAGGCGGTTGGAGGGTCAACACTGAGAGAGCCTATGCAGCATGAGCTAGTCTCGTGACGCCGCACATGCACGGTTCTATCCCGACGCCGTCCCTCCTGAAGATTTTTGGCTCCCCTGGGGTCCTAGCACCTCCGGGGTAGTCCCATTAGTGTGAATGAGTGGTGGAGACTTTTAGTCCAGGAAGATCAATCTATTACATCTTATATGTGGGCCCTGAGAAAGAAGCTGGTAAAATATGTTGAAATCACCCATAGTAATCAGGAAGAGGCCCAAAACCAGCAGAAGGTGTATTATGACCATGGAGTAAAAGAAAAAGGTTTTGAGCCTGGTGAAAAGGTCTTGCTACTGTTACACACTACAGAAAATAAACTGTTAATGATGTGGCAAGGGCCTTATAAGGTTCTTAGACATAATGGCACAGTTAACTATGAGATCCGGATCCCTGATAGAAAAAATCCTACTATGATATACCATGCTAACCTACTCAAGAAATGGGTTGAAAAAACACTAAAAGCTGTTTTGCTGGTTTTACCAGAAACTGATAAAGACATTGATGTAGCTTATGACAGACTGGAAGAAACTGCAACTGTTGATGCTGTAAAGGTGAAGGTTTCCTTAACCTCCAAACAAACCACAGCAATGTGTAACTTGCTTAAGACATTTAACTGTACTTTTACCAAAGTACCAGACCGAGCAAAAGGGGCCAAGCACGTAATAGTGACAAGGAATGCTCGCCCGATTAGACAAAAGACATACAGATTACCAGAGTGGTTAAGAGCTGACGTGTTTAAGGAAATACAAAAAATGAAAGAACTGGGTATCATAGAAGAATTGAGAAGTGCTTGGTCATCATGAATGGTGATTGTTTGCAAAAAAGAAGTGGGCATAAGAATCTGCCTTGATTGTAGAAAACTTAATCAAGTGTCAGAATTTGACAGTTATCCTATGGCCAGAATAGATGATTTGGTGGACAGACTGGGAAGTGCCAAGTATATCAGTACTCTTGATCTCACCAAGGGTTACTGGCAAATCCCCCTAGCTGAAGAATCCAGAGACGAAACTGAATTTGCCACTCCTACAGGATTCAATTAGTTCACCACCATGCCGTTTGGTTTACATGGTGCACCTGCTACATTCCAGCAGCACATGGATGTAATGTTATCCCCTCACACTGGTTATTGTGCTGCGTACCTGGATGATGTTGTGTGTATAGTCCAGACTGGAAAAGCCACCTGAAACACCTATGAGCAGTTTCCAATCCATCAAAAGGGCAGTTCTGAAAATTAATCCTACCAAGTGTGCACTGGTCATGCAAGAAACCAGATATTTGAGCTATGTTTTGGGAAATAAAGAAGTCAAGCCAGAGGTTTCCAAGATAGAAGCTATAGCTAACAGCCCTGTCCCCAAAACCAAGAAACATGTCAGGTCATTTTTAGGGCTGGCTGGTTATTATCAGAGATTTGTTCCCAGCTTTGCCCATTTAGCTACTCTCCTCACTGAACTCACAAAGAAATGGTTCCCGAATAAAGTGAAATGGACCCCTGAGTGCGATGAAGCTTTTCGAGCCATTAAGGCTGCATTATGTTCAGCCCCTGTTTTAAGAAGCCCAGACTTTGAGAAACAGTTTTTGTTACAGACAGATGCATCAGAGGTAGGCCTAGGTGCAGTCCTGAGTCAAAATATAGATGGGACAGAACATCCTATTCTATATATCAGTAGGAAGTTGCACAACAGAGAGAAAAGTTACTCCACAATTGAAAAGGAATGCCTTGCAGCAAAGTGGGCATGGAGTCCCTTAAGTTTTACTAGGAGCTGACATTGTACTTGTAATAGATCACAGTCCTCTCTGTTGGCTTAACCAAATGAAGGATACAAATTCCAGAATCACAAGGTGGTAACTGGCACTGTAGCCATTTAAATTTAAAGTGATGCACACATCTGGGAAAGAGAATGTCAATGCTGATTTTCTGTCAAGATATGGGTCAGGAATTGAGAATTCCAAAGGTTGAAAAAATGTGAGTTGAAAATTCTGTGTTTGCTATGCTGCATTTGCACTGAACTGTAAAGGTGATAAGCTAATGTTAGAAAAGAATTAATAGAAAGCTTTTAAAACCTGTTTTTTAAAACAGGTTCCCTCTTAAAGAGGGGGCATGTGACATGGCTAAATAAGGTCCTGCCCCATTTGTTATGCAGAAAGAGTTAAATGCAAGGATCTGTTCTATCCTCTCCTTTTCTGTCTCATCTGCCTGGTTGCACAACCAAATTTTCTTGTAAGACCTAGGAATGGATCATTTCAATGGTATTGCAATTCTCCACCTCTCGCTCTCTGCCTTTCCTTGCTGTTCTGTCTCTTCTCCCCCCCCCGCATATCTGCAGTTATAAAAAACTGTATGTGAATCTTTGTGTAAAATTATATGTGAAACTGGGATGCCTTTGTTTGAAACGGTATATAGTTATACTGTTGAAATGATTGCAAAGCTATTTGGAACTCAAGGGGTTAACCTGAGATGCAGTTTTTAAGCCTTTTGCAGAGCTGCAAACAAGAGGTCAGTTCTGGGTTACTATGTTCTTTTTGCTACACCTGCACTGAAAATGACAAGAACATTCTGTAAACTTACAAGAATATTCTGTGAGAAGCAGGCTCTCTTAACGAGTTCCCAAAGACTGCTAGAGAGACAAGGAGAGTAAGAGACTGAAACTTGGAATTAAGACATACTCTCAGAAGGAGGACTTAGTTTTCTCTGTTTGTACTGCCTTTGTAAATAGTTATGCTGAATAATTTGTATTTGTTATTTTGCTGTTATTGAGAAAAATAAAACGCTGTTTGAGAATTCTGAAACTGCTCCTGGTTTTCCTATGCTTCCTGACCTGTGTCTTGATGACACTCTCCATACCTTACTGCCTCCCTGGCTGCTTCCTTGCTTCTTCCTTCTTCTGCTTGTGCTGTTCCCTGAAGGTCTCCTGATCCCTCTTCCCTTGTTACTGTTTCCATTATTTGTCTCCTTTACTCTTTTCTTTTTTGCTTTGCTGGTTTATACTTCCTTGACCTCTGTCTTGTCTCAATCCCTGTCTTCTTGCACCCCTGCTCTTTAGGAGTTACTTGCCTTGGGCTCTCTCCCTGTTGCTTCATCATCTGGGGGGGACAATACTTGACTCCCTTGGCTTTACAGCCCCCCCCGACTAGTTTAAATGCTTATCCACATAGCATTTAAACCTCGTACTAATGACTGTGGTTTCTCTCCTCACAAATGCAGGCCATCTCTCCCACAGAGGCCCAGATACTCCCAGGTTAGCCCCAGTCCCCAATGTAGCCAAAGGCATCCTCCATGCACCATGCCTTTAACCAACTGTTAAAAGCCCTGGTCTGGAGTGTCCTATCCTCACCCCTGCCATATACAGATAACACTTGGGGAAAAGGCCACCATGCATGCCACCTGCTTCAGGCCCCCCTCCCCAGCTCCTTAAACTTTCCCCTGTAGCACTCTTACCTTGTCCCTTGCCAGGTCATTTGTTCCCAGTTGGACAATGACCTACAGCTCTTTCCCATCTCCTGCTGCCCTACTGATCCTCTGGAACTGCTCTCCATCCCTTCAAGCCAAAGCATGTCTGAAGGCACTTTAGCTCCCTCTTCCTTCCTCCCCCCACTCCCAAGTGTATTTGCCTAACAATATAGTCCCTCACCGGCAGTTTCTTCCCCCGGGCTGGGGCCTCTTCCTTCCTCCCTCCCTCCCTCCCACCCTCCTTGGGGCCTCCTCTTCAGAGGGCCCCCACTTCCTCCCTTCCAGCTGTCCCATCCCATCAGAACAGTGAAGGAACTGTGCAGTGGTGCAGGCTGATGAGTGTGTACCTCTCCTGACTTCTCCACCCTCCCAGAGCCCACCAAAGTCCAACTGCTCTGCCTCTGCCTGGGCATCCTCTGTGGGAGCGGTGGCATACTCAGTGGCATCTGGGTGAGGCAGAAGGTTATCTGCACTTCTGCCAGTTCAGCCCAGAGTCCAGTTACTTCTTGCTCTCAACCCAGAGAGGTGAGTACAAATAGGGCAGCACCTCAGTCTCCAGAAGTTGTCCCAAAAGACTGCAGCTCCATACCCATTACATGGCACCTCTCCCATGTTCTTTCCTTCCATTCCCTTGGTTAAATCTTCCCTGTACCTTACTCCCTCTTCTCTATGCCCACTGAATTCTACCTCTCCCTTTACTTGCCTGAAATATGTTTAGTACTCTACTTTAGAGAGTTTGTCTCTTGTTTTCCTTTTTTAAACCACCTACCTCTGCCTAACTTGCTCTGGGTGTCTACTACTCCTTAACCACTTGCTTGAACTTATTTGTTACCCTACCCTAGATAGGGTGTCTCCTACTTCCCCTTTTCAACATCCTTACCTGTACCTTCTGGGTACTGCTACTGGGTGCTGCAACAATCCCCCTACAGTTGGAACCAAGGGTTTAAACAGCTTTCTCTCTGGCCTAGGCTCCATATCCCCACACAGAGACTCAATTCTCTTGGGTGATCTCAATCTAAACTGGCTCAGCTCCCACAAGCCTGACTATGCCTCCCTCCCTTCTAAAACAATACAACCTGGCCCAAACTATTAACCTTCCCACAAGGCAGAACCTGCGCAAGGGCACACGGACACTCCTGGATTAGACTGTAACTAACCAGGAGGACTGTGTCCTGCACACTGGTACAATGGCCAACTCCATTAGTGATCACTCCCCTACGTACCTTCTCTGGTCATCCAAACTTAAATGGCCCCCACCTAAATACCTGTCTTTCCATAATTTCAGAAGCCTAAACACCTCCGTCCTGCTCTCTGATGCACGGGCACTGGACTGGTTTGCCATTTTCTCAGAATCAAATGCGACCCACACCAGGCACTTGGGTTAATATCCCAATACTGACATGTGCCATCTTTCAGATGAGATGTTAAACAGAGGTCCCATCTGCCTGTTCTGGTGGTAGTTCAGGTGGATGTTAAAGATCCCATGGCACTTCTCAAAAAGAGTAGGGGAATTTTATTGAAAAATTGGATTTCATTACAATCATATTCCATAATCAATACATTTAACTTTCAGTTCAATATACTATTTTACAACAACAAAAACAAAGGAAATTAAAGAGAAAACAGTTAACATATTTACAATATCCATGTATCATAATTTACCCAGAAATGTTTAACTTTTTGTGCTGAAAATTGTGTCCCATCTAACTGCATAGACCTACCTAAAGCTTTCCTTACATTATACATTAATTCAGAAAGTGTAACAACCCTTTGTTGTAATACCAACATACATCTGCCTTGCCATATAAAGTACCTTAAAAGAGCAAAAATAATATTTATTGTGTCTAAATGGTATTTTGCAAAGGCTAAATCAGAAGGACCATAAATCAAGTTCTGATAGCTCAATTGTGCAAATAATGGCTCTTCCCATGTTGTAGCAACCAAATCCCAAAAGGGGGTGATGTAATCACGTTAGAAATAAATGCTGCCGTGTTTCTAAAATGGTCCCACGACCTTCCCTGGGACAATACTGATCATCTACCTGCTTATGCTTATTATTTGACCTCATGCTTAACCTGCCATGTAAGCTTAACCATGTGCAGTCCCATGCACAAGGGGGAATTCTAGGGTTTGCTAAATGCTGCAATACCTTAGATGTCTGTGATGGTAAACAATCTGGAAGTCTAATCTCTGTCTGACATTCTGCCTGTAAAATACTTGTATATATCTCCTTCCTGTCAAGGGTCATGAGGTGATTGGGAAAAATACCCCACTTTACTGCAAAATTCACACAGTCTACCCCATATTGTGGACTCCCACCTCTTGAAATTTGTCTTATATTTCTTTTTTCCCAACTTGCCAAACAAGACAGAAGCCATTGTTCCACCATCCCTTTCCAAACAGAAGTCCCAGGTTTTAATACTAACCCCAGATTATAAGACATAAATAGACTAAAAAAGAAACCTATTGGGTGCACCATGTCTACACCTCCCCTATCTACTGGCCTATATGTGAATTCCCTTTTGATTGGGTTCAAACGAGATCCCCAGAATGCCTAGAAAAAAATACTATAAATGGCCACAAAACAGTTTTGTGATGCGGAGGATGTAACTTAAAGAAAGACTGGAAGTAACAAAGTTTTAACCAAAACTACTCTCCACTTCTTTGAGAGTTGTTTCCCTTTCCAGCCATTCACCAGCTTGCTTGCTCAAGATATTTTATTTTCCCAGTTCAACCTTGCTATGTTCCCTGGCCCAATGTTTATACCTAATATGGTGATGGGGTAATTTGCTACTGGTATACCTATAATAGTCTTCCCTATTGGCATAACTGTAGACCCTAAAATTACTCCCTTACTTTTAAAGAAATTGATTCTAGACCCTGAAATGTCAGAATTTTCCCAATACTTCCAGTAAAGATATTGAAGATACCTCAGAATTTAATATTAACACCAAATCATCCGCATATGCTAATGCTTTCATTTGGAGGCCTGGAGGGTAAAACAGAAACCCCTTCAATATTTGTATGTGCCTCCAACATTCTGATTAATACATCAATTCCAAAACAATACAATATAGGGCTGAGTGGGCAACCTTGCCTAACCCCCCTTTTTACTTGCATCTTCCTACCTATCCACCCATTCACGTTTGGGAGTGTTATTGTTCCCTTGTACATTTGTGCTATCCATTCCACAAATACTTCTAGGAACCCAAAGGCCCTAAGGGTAACAAAAAGAAACTGATGGGACAGCCTATCAAAGGCCTTCTCCTGATCTAAGCTTAAAACTACTCCTTCTACTTGCTGCTGTTCCCCCCCCAAAAAAAAAAAACTTCTCTGAGGAGAATTAAGTTGTTCTGCTGTTTCTTCCCTGGTATTGCAAATGTCTGTACTGGACTAATGGGTGTTTACTCACCTGGTAAAGGTGATTGTGTTGGTTGGCATCCATGGCACTCCAAGGCCCTCCCTCGGGAACATTCGGAGCGTCCGCCACTAGGGCAATCGAGAGGTCCCTACTCACTCCGGGCCTCGGGGGATTTGCCAATACTGCTAAGTTAAGTCGAACCACTGGTTCGAGTTAGGATGTATATAATAGGAAATAAACGCAGGCATCTGGCCTTTCCTTTGTAACATGTCGTGGTGGACCCCTTCTTTGTGCGTAACCTACTATACACTGTTTGTTTTTTTGTCTCTTGTACTAACTAACTTCCTTTCAGCTATGGAAGATTCAAACTGGAGAGCAGGGGTTCCTGGGACCTGGATATACTGGAAATCTGATCTGGGTCATGTGCATCATTAGCCTATCAGGTGGGCTGTAACCCATGAGGTAATGTCTGGAGTGCCATGGATGCCAACCAACACAATCACCTTTACCAGGTGAGTAAACACCCATTGTGATTGGTTGGCATCCATGGCACTCCAGACATTACCTCATGGGAGATAAGAAGCAGTTAGCACTCTGGGTGGGAGACGGGTGAGTCTGAGTGTCTGGATGAAGGGGCCGCTGCCAGGACCTGGGTAGCGAAGGCTGACCTGAAGTCCCGTAGCTGTTCCAGCCTGTAGTGCCTAGCGAAGGTGTGCAAGGAGCTCCATGTGGCCGCTCTGCAGATATCTTCGCGGAAGATACCGAGGCTCTCTCCGCCCAAGACGTGGCGACTGCCCTGGTGGAGTGTGCCCTGATCCCCTGCGGTGGGGTCAACTGATTTGCCGTGTAGGCATGCTGGACGACCCGTCGGAGCCAACCTGCAATCGTGGTCTTGGAGGCCACAAGCCCCCTTCTCTGGCCCTTTGAGACTATGAATAGCCTCTCCGTCTTACGGAAGGGGCTAGTCCTGGTCAGATAGACCGAGAGAGCCGACCCGATGTCCAGAGAGTCGGGGGCTCCGCCCTTGCCCTGAGAACTGTCTCGAGACAGGGTAGGCAGGTCGATGGGTTGCTCCCTGTGGAACTTAGTCGAGACCTTAGGTTGGAAGGCCGGCACTGTTCTCAGCCTGACCCCCTGTGGGGTGAAGATGGTGTACGGTTCTGCGCACGACAGGGCGCCGAGCTCCCCGATTCTTCTGGCCGAACAGATGGCTACGAGGAAGGCGGTCTTTAGACCGAGCCAGAAGAGGTCTGCCTCCAGAAGCAGCTCATAGGGAGACGCTTTTAGAGAGTCCAACACCAGAGGTAGGTCCCATGGAGCGATGGTCGGTCTGGTCCTGGGGCGCAGGAGCTCTACCGCTCACATGAAACATATGGCGTCTGGATGGGCTCCCGGTGGGTGCCCTTCTACGAGCCCTCTGGCCGCCCCAATGGCCGCCAGCTGCACCCTTAGGGAGGAGGGGGCTAGCCCCTTGTCCACTCCTTGCTGCAAGAACAGGAGGATGGTGGGCAGGTCGGCCTGTTCTGGTACCGATCCCCTCAAACGGCACCACTGTGAGAAGATGGCCCATTGCCTCTCGTACGTGGACGTGGTGGAGACCCGTCTGGATTGGAGAAGTGTACCGATGACCGACTCGTGGTACCCGTTCGCCGTCAATCGTTCCCTCTCAGGAGCCAGGCCGTGAGCTTTAGGGTCCGAGGGGACGGGTGGAGCACCGGCCCTTGTGACAGAATCCGGAAGCTGGCTAGCGACATCTCTCTGATCGCTGCAAACCAAGATCTGCGTGGCCAGTAGGGGGCCACCAGAATGATGGTGACCCGTGATTCTCGGATCTTGGTCAGAACTTGTGGGAGTAGGGGTAGCGGCGGGAACACGTACGCGTACCTCCGTGCCCAGGCTTGTGACAAGGTGTCCGTGCCCTGTGAATGGGCGTCTCTGAACCGGGAGTAGTACATGTCGACTTGGGTGTTGTTCCGTGATGCCATTAGGTCCAGGGACACGGGTCCCCACGCTGCCTGGATTGTCTGAAACAGAGCCGGGTGCAATTGCCATTCGCCCGGGTGGATCTGTTGCCTGCTGAGCCAATCCGCCCTGATGTTCAGTTTTCCTGCCAAGTGCACCGCTCCCAGGTGTGATAGGTGAGTCTGCGCCCAGCTCATCACCCTTGTGGTTTCCCTTGACATAGTCCTGCTCCTGGTTCCCCCCTGTTTCGCAATGTAGGCCACCGTCACGTGATTTTCGGATTTGATCAGGGCCGAACGCCCCCGGATGAGATGGCTGAACGCCCTCAGGGCGTGGAACACTGCTCTCATCTCCAGGACGTTGATGAAGAGTTGAGTCTCCGCTGGGGACCACGTTCCCTGTGCTGACACGTCCCCTAAGCAGGCCCCCCAGCCGGAGAGACTTGCGTCCGTCTCTATAGGGATCGGGCGAGGGGCCTCCAGGGGAACTCCCCTGGTCAGATTCTCCAGTGCTGTCCACCAGCCCAGGGATGATCTTACCGCTACGGGCAGTGGTACCGCGCACTGGAGGTTGTTCTCGTTCAGCGCCCCGCGAGATAGGACGTAGTTCTGTAGTGGGCGCATGTGCCACCTGGCCCAGGGCATGAGGTCGATGCAGGAGGCCATGCAACCCAGGAGCTGCGCCACCTTCCCCACCATGGTGTGGGAGAGTGACTTTAGCTCGCGCGCCAGTTTCCGTAAGTTGTGGACTCGGGCCGGTGATGGTTTTGCCCATCCTTCGGCAGAGTTGATAACCGCCCCGGGGTGCTCTATCTGTTGGGTGGGGCGGAGGTGGCTCTTTTCCCGATTCACCACCCAGCCGTGATTCTCGAGGGCCTGCAAGGCGAGTTCCGTGAGCGCTCGCGCCTGGTCTTCGGAACAGGCGTGGATGAGCCAATCGTCCAAGTAAGGGATGATGTCCAGCCCCTGCTCCCTAAGTCTGGCCACCAGGGTTATGGAGACCTTGGTGAAGACCCTGGGTGCTGAAGACAGGCCGAAGGGGAGCGCCTTGTACTGGAAATGGTGTCCTAGGATGTGGAAGCGGAGGAACTGCCTGTGTCTTCTGATGATGGGGATGTGGAGGTAGGCGTCCTTCAGATCGATGGATGTCATGAAGTTGCCCACCCTGATGCCCTGTAAGGTGGACCGGATGGTCTCCATCTTGAACCGATGGGGGACCACGTGTCGGTTCAGTAGTTTTAGGTCCAGGATGGGCCTTAGTTCCCCTGATTTTTTGGGGACCAGGAAGAAGATGGAGTACATGCCCATTCCTTGTTCCTGGCTCGGGACGGGCTGAATGGCCCTGTTCTGGATTAGCTCCGCTAGAATCCGCTGAACCTGATGAGGTGAGGCTCTCCTTCTGGAGACTGGGGACGAGACGAGACGGTGCGGTACCGGAGAATGGGATAGTTCGATGGCGTATCCCTTGGACACTACGTCCCGAACCCACCTGTCTGATGTGGTGGCCAACCAGCGGTGGGCGAACAGGGCTAGTCTTTGTCCTACCGGGGGGTATGGTACCTGATCGCAGTAGACGGGCGGTTGAAAGTCACCGTTTTCCTCTGAAACCTCTACCTCGACCTCTGGGTTTTTGTCCCCGGGGTCTGAAGGAGGTGGACTGGTAACTCTGAAAAGAGTGGCCGCGGGAGCTGGAAGGGAAGCCCCTACCCCAAAAGGAATGGCTCTGCAGAAAGGATTCTTTACGGTTTTGGCCCTTGATCCCGGTCAAACCTCCGTCCTTGTGGAGGGCAGATAGGAAGATTTTGACCTATTCTTGAGGAGGTCCCTACCTTCCTCCTCTGTTTTAGATAGTTCTGGAGTCCTCCCCAAAGACATGGTTCCCTTTCAGTGGTAAATTCTGTAGTAATGTCTTTGATTCTGAGTCAGCATCCCAGAGCTTTAACCACAGGGCTCTGCGTGCCCGATTGATGATGGCGGCGGCCCTGGCCTGGAGGCATAAAGAGTCCACTGCCATGTCAGCTAGGTATTTGGCTGCATCTAGGGTGCACTCTAGTAGTTCTGCCTCCCTAGACTTAGGAATAGTCTGCTCCTGGAGCTCCTCGAGCCAGCGAATTTGAGCCCGGGAGGTGTAGATGGCAGTGGTCATCGCCTTGGCCGTGGTTCCCTCGACCTCGAAGGTCCTCTTGAGCATGTCCTCAATTCTCTTGTCCGTTGGGTCCTTGAGGGCTATGGTGCCACATGGTAGCACAGTCTTTTTGCTCAGGGCCGCCACTTGAGGATCAATGGTAGGTGCCTTGCACCAAACATCTGCTTTGTCGCCCTGTGCCGGGTACATTCTGTTCAAGTTCCTGCGGTTAGGCATTCTGCCCGGATCGGGGGACTGCCATTCTGTGTTAACAACCTCTTCAATGGCCGGACATACTGGGAATGTCTCTATGGTCGTGGGTCTTAGCTGGATCATGGGATCGAGCTTCGACTCCGGCTTGCCCTCTTCTGGCTCCTCAGTGGACAGCCCCATGGTGGCCTTGATGATTTTCATGAGTCCGGGAATGGTGTCGAAGGAGCACAGTTTTGAAGTCAAGGACGGGGTTGCTTGCAGGTCCATGTCCTCCTTGTCCGAATCCAATCCAGCCTCCTCCTCTCCTTCATCCGCGTCGTCCTTCTCCCCTTCCTCTGGCGAGCCGTCGAGTGGTGCGACGGGGCCGGAGTCCTCAGGAATGGACGGCTCCTCTGGTGCACCCCCCCGTCCGGGGGTGTTCCGGGCTGGTTGGTCTCACTCTGTGTTGTGTGAGAGCCTCCAGTTTCTCCATATTCTTGAGCATGAAGTTCTGCTGGCTCTCCATCATGGCCACTGCCACCTGCTGGTTCCGGATCAACAAGGAACCCGGGTCCACCCACGTTGAATTGCTGGGACCGGGGTTGGAAGGTGCTGGAGGCGGAGTCCTCTCCATTGAGGAAAGGTCGTCGTCCAAAAGGCAGGCCACGCACAGGGGGCCCGGGGTTTGGGGGAGGAGGTTGGTGCTGCACGCGGAGCACTTCTTTGCCTTGACCATCTGGAATTAGAGGAGAGAAAGGTAGACTTGTGAAGAGGCCGATAACTCTGTTTTTTTTTTTTTTTCTCTCTGTCCCATGTAATAAATATCAGCTCCGCCGTTTGTCCCCATCGGGACCCATGTGGCAGGAGGCAGGAGGGAACTGAGGGGGTGCCTGAGAGTAGCGGTGCTATGGGAGGATCCCTATCGCAGGAGGTGGGGGGAAGCCGTGTTTCTTTCCTTGGTGGAGCCGAGGCCCGCTGTGGGAGGGGGCCGGGGGCCACCATGCCGAGAGAGGCACTCCGCAAGACTCTACAGGGGTCGCTATGTGAGGTACCCGAGTAGGTTAGTGTAGTATGCTTCCCCCTTCCTTCTCCTCTTTTTTTTTTTTTTTTTTACAATAAAACAGAGAAAGGCACTAAGGGAGGGGTGGGGGGTCCTGGATTGCTGGCCCACTGGAAGACACCAGAATTGCAGCTAGGGCCTTAGATCACAGTGTTATCTGTGGGGGCTGAGGTTGCCGTGTTCTCAGCCTGAGAAAGGGGAACTGTTGTCCCCTAGTCCCCCCGTGGGACCCAGTGTGACCTGCCCACCAGGCGGCTCCTGGAGAGGTGGCTGAAGTCCAGAGAAAGCCCCAGTAATGCGCCCTTTTATTTTATTTTATTTCATTTTATTTAAGGGCCCTGCCTCCCCGTTTAACTGACTGCCAGAGGGGAGCGCATGGGCCATGGAGGAGACCCGAGATGAAGGCGCTGGCGGGCCTTGTCCTCCGGTTCATTGCGGAACAGAGAAACATGCTGGCTGTAGAAATGCCGCTCCGCCTCCCGGAGAACTTGATGGGACCCGGGTGGTTAAGGCGGAGGGCGAGGAGATCGGGAAGGCTCTGGCCTTCCTTAGGGCTATCCTCAGTTCACGTCCAGGCTGCAGCCTCTGCTTGTCCCCGTCGGGTGGAGCCGCGAGGAGGTAGGCCGTGGCCTACCTAAGAAAGGGCCGGGACGAGCGCCAGAGGCATTAGGTGCATTAGGCAGGACGCTAGATGGGGGAGGAGGGAGGGAGGCTAACCTACCGCGCGCAGGAACCGAGGGGAGCTCGGCCTGCAGTGGACGCGGTGGCGTGGGAAGGGAGTCCCTGGCCGGACAAGAACACCGCATGGCCCAGTGGGCCAGAAGAAGCAGGGGGACGTGCCGATAAGCGCGGAGGAGAGGGGCGGCGACCCCGGAACAAAACAGGCCACGGACGTGGCAGGGAGCACGCGGTAGGAAACAAGCGGCCGAGAGGCCATAAAACAGCCAAAACAGAACAAGATTAAACGAATGAGCCCTTTTAAGGGCGAATAACAGGGGCTTCTGGCAGGGGAATAGGCTCGACCAACTGCCACAGAAACCCCTTTGCCAGACAACAAACACAGCATTTTCAGGCAGCACAAAAACCAAACTAATCAGATTTACAGAATTTGCTAGCCAGATTTTCTAGCAAGGCTAATCAAGCACCTTAGCAACTGTATGGAATTCTAGGTTTGCTAGCAAGACTAATCAAGCACCTTTAGCACTGTTATGGAATTCTCAACAAATATAACTGGCTCATAAGAGAGCTCAAGACAAACAGCTTATTTCTTATAAGGTAGTAGCAGCATACAGCAACAGATTGCACAATAAAAGTTAGATTCCTGGTTCCTACCTTGAATAAGAGCAGACAGGGGTCCCTGGTATGCTTCTTGCCTGTTCAGATGCACGATTCAAAACTGGAGAGCAGGGGTTCCTGGGACCTGGATATACTGGAAATCTGATCTGGGTCATGTGCATCATTAGCCTATCAGGTGGGCTGTAACCCATGAGGTAATGTCTGGGAGTGCCATGGATGCCAACCAATCACAATCAATGATGAGGCTACTATCATTATTCTTGCCAGTAATATTTTGCTAAGAATTTTCAAATCTGAATTTAAAAGACTGAGAGGACGCCAATTGCCTAATATGTTTTTAGGCCCTTTTTTATGCAGGAGCATGAGGACTGCTTTCTGCATGGAAGGTGCATAACGCTGCTGAATGCAGAATGTCATTAAACAAAATAACTAGTGCAGGGGTCAATTCTTCACAGAAAGTTTTACAAAACCCATACCTAAACCATCAGTCCCAGGAGCTGAATGCGGGGCTAGTTGTGAAATAGCTTGATTTATTTCTCCAGGGGTCATATCTCTTATCAAAAGTTCTTTATCCAGACCACTTATTTGAGGTAACTGTAAATGATTTAACACTACTGTAGGGTCTATAACCTGAGCGCCTGTGCCAAATGTGTTTGCCACATACTCTTCTACCTCCCTTAAAACCTCTACCAGTGTATGCACTGGTTGGCCCATGGGGAACATTAATTCTGTTAAAATCCTATCCTCCACTCGCTTTTGCATTCTTTATAAGGGTCTAATGAACTCCTATGTACCTGTGTACCAAAATGAAGCTCTTGTTGTAGTGACTCTACCCTATTATACTGCATGTCTGCCATCTGTTTCTTAATATTGTTAATCACTGTGCCATAATTCTCTGCTGATTTCTCTGCTTGTGAAATAAAATGCTGTAATTGGCCCCAGAGTGTTAAATACTGAAGATATTCTTTATTTGAAATATAGTGAGCTTTTTGCTGAAAAAAAACCTGCCATGCCTTCTTAGTATCTTCCCACTATTCTTGTACCGTCTCATAAAAATCGGAAACCGAGAGTCTTGCTTTCCAATTCTGTAACCATGATTTCTTTACCTTTGGATTCTCTAACAATGTCTCATTAAGTCTCCATTTACCCTTTCTACATCTAGGTGTATTAGCCCAGGTAACCTGCATCTTAATCAAATGATGGTCTGAAAATTCAAAAAGAAGTGTTGTTATATTATTTATCTCTAAAGTAGGGCTGATGAATATAAAATCAATCCTAGTCCTGATAGTTCCTCTATAGTATGTAAATGCTCCTTCAGGATGAATTTTCCTAAAGGCATCTAATAGCCCTGCTGTACTAAGAATTTGTTTTAGTGCAAGAGAATCACAAAACAGCTTCTCTGTTCTCAGGCCTCTATCCATCCTGGTAAGGCCAAAATTGAAATCTCCCCGCCACAGTAACAATCTGGAGGTATGCAAATATGGCTGGATTTCTTGAAAAAGTGCTAATCTCAGTGCCTTACTGTGTGGAGCATAAACTGAGATGACCCTGAATCTCTCAAAGTTAAATGAAATATCCAAAAGCAGAGCCCTACCAGGATGAATATCGACCAATCTGGAGACTTTGATATTGGGAATGGAAAAAAGTATTCCAACCCCATCACAAATTTCTGTACCTGTGGACCAAAAAGATGGGCCACATGCCCATAATCTTGAAACTTGTTGCAATTCTATGTTAGTTTTCAGTCTAGTGTCTTGTAAACACAGTATATCACTCTTGTGGGCCTGAAGGGATAAAAAAGAGCCTAGCTGCTTTTTCCTGTTTTTCATACTATTTACATTTAAAGTGGTAATTGTTAACAAATGCATTTATAAAGGAGGAAGAGAACAAAACAAAAGAGAGCACTAACAGACTATCAAGGAGTTCTAGATGCCCCATGCTGCCTTGTCCTTTTAACTATGGAATCTCCTCCTAAATGTTCTGAATCAGTCAATGAAGTGACAGAGGAATTGTACGTTTCCTCTTCCTCTGTGTCACCATCAGTACCTTCTAAAGTGAGCACAGAATAATTTATTACCACCTTGAATTGGGGTCTTTAATTGCTCTGGCCCCACCTGTTTTATGACTTGTGTCACTGTCTTCCCCCTTCTTGTCTGTTTTTTTGGGCCACCGCTTTAAAATGTATTTCTTTCTCTCCTGAGGGTTGGTGTGGAGGCATTTCTGTAACCTCTGCTTTTTCTCCCTGTCCCGCTTCAAGATCTGGCTCCATTCCTTCCTCTACCCTTGTCCCAAGAGTGGTTTCTGTATTAACTGTCTCACTGCCTACTGTCCTAGAATTCTCGGTGTGATTTGAAGGGGCCTCCCCCTTGTTCTCCTGTTCAGCTACATGTCTGGCTTTTTGATGTTGGGCCTGATTTATTAGGCCCTCATGTGAAGGGCAATCTTCCCTATTATGTGCCCTGTTTGTTCGCATAAATTACACTTGAATAGGTTAACACACGCTGCTGACATATGACCAAACTCAAGACAGTGAGTACACCTGGACGAATCATGGGCCAAACTCAAATGGGCCCAAGAGCTGCACTTATAACATGATCTAGGCTGACCATTATAGGAAATGGAACCTCTGTCCTTCCCTAAATAAAAAGTGTTGGGGAGGTGAACTGGGTCTATGTTAGTTGATAACAGCTTAATCTTTATTCTCCAACTCCCATCCCAGATTTGTTCACTGTCTAGGTTGGGAGTGGGTTTCCCCAAAATTTTGCATCTCTGCCTGAGCCAAAACATGATGTCCTCTATGTTGACCCCCTCATTCTTGAACAGAACTGTAATAAATTTTACTTGAGGCCTAGTGAGGGGGATTACATGAAAAGGGCTCCACAAGGGCTTATTTTTCAGCATCTGGTATAAAAGCCAAAATCTCTCCAGACTAAAGACATTTTTAAAACTTAAATCAAAGTTCTCATTCCCCAGAGAGATAAGCACAAATATCTTGGAAGAAAAAACTTCATAGAGCTCTTAATGAATTTTTTTATTATAAAGAGCCTATCTGGCGTGTTCTGTAAACCTCCATTGTATAAAATACGAATGGTATTACGCCTAGGGACTGGTTCCCCCTTGTTAGAAAATAACTCTGACATCTTTAACAAAGGGTGCCCTAAGGGGTTTGAATCTTGATCCTTTACCATTTCTGGATTAGGCCCCACTCTAAAAGGTTCTGTTTCCTTATCCTCTAAAATGCCCCCAGATCAATACATTCAGTTTCTTTCTTTACCATAACATTTTGTGTATCAGAAGTATTAAGAAAAGGTTTACTGGAGCTCTTATTTTAGTCCTCGGTGGTGGCCACTGAAAAATCTGAAACCAACCTGCAGAAAGATAGATCCTCTGTATCTGCAGACCAGTTCCCTGTATCAGTTTTTTCCCATCCTGCACTTGCAAACGCTTTCTCAGGCGACCAGTCCGCTAAAGTTGTTGCAACATCCCAAGCTCTGTTTTTGTCCTGCCCTTTGGTTCTTTTCCTATCTCAGAAAGACAACATCTGTTCATTTGCATTCAGACTCCCTACTTGTTTTTGCCAGTTTCTTCCTGGTTTACTGGGCCCCCGTCTCTGTCCACCCTTGTGAGCATTCTCATTTACCACAGATGAGAAAATCAGCTTTTGGCACATGGGAGCCTTCCCGCTTTCACTGCCAGCCGTTTCAACCTTTTCCCCCCTCTGTCTCTGTTTCCTGTATGACCGTGCTCATAGGAGAGACTTTTGGTGTTGTAAGCCCCTGATCCATTTGTCCTGTTGCCTGACAAACTTCACTATTCTGAGAGGTGCCCTGATCGCTGCCTGTTACAGGTTGAGACAACGTCAGCAAAACCTTGTCCAACTCAACTTTTGCAAGCATCTTTCTTTCTTATTCAATAACTCAGTCAAAGCAGTGATTTTCTCTTTTTCTGAAGCACCACTGCCCTCACTATTCCCTGGAACAGTAACATTTAAGCCCAGATCAAAATCTTCTTCCTCCGAAAAGCTGAAAGTTACTAAATTCACATCCAAGGCCTCTTGTGAAGACATTGCAGGGGAGGTGACCCCCCCCCCCCACGGTCTCAAAATCCATCAGCTCTGCTTGCAGCACCAAAGTGGCCATTCTGACAGCAATGGCCAAGGGTTCCCCCTACTGGAAGAATAGGGGAATTTCCCCGGTGCCCTGGCCAAATTTCCCTTCATTCACTAAAAATACCACCAACAGCTTAATCTGGTTCAAGGTCAGTTGGCTTTCATCTGTAACCCCTCCCCCAGGTCATGCCTGAAAATAAGCAGAATTTGTCTAGTGCACTTACCCAGTCAACAAAAACTAAATAAATAAATAAACCCAGGCAGCATCCATGCTCACTCAAGCTCTCCTGACTTTACAGGACAAGTATTTTCCAGTCACCACCAGAAGGGTGAGGGGTGGCTACTTGCGATGGGTCACGAAAGACCTCCTTACCCTCATGAAACACAAGGACCGTGCCTGGTCAAACTATAAAGCATCCCCATCCCCTACCCTACGGGATGATTACAGGCGTCGGAGGAACCTTTGCAAACACCTGGCCAAAGCTCTCAAACAGACACATTTTCGCAACCTCCAGCAAACTAACCTCGGGGACCCTAAACAATTCTGGGCATCCATTGGCTCGCTACTAATCTCCCCCCCAGTAAGCCTGTCCCACAGTTACACACTAATGCTGGCCTCATTATTGATCCCCAAGAAGTGGCCAAGGCCCTCAACATCAAAATTCTCCGACCTTACTATGTACCTGAGCAAACTCCCAAATGACCAGCAAAAAAAACCCCGTCCCCCTGAATGCCCCCACGACATCACACACCAGACCTACCTCTCAACCTCCACCTCCCCTCTTTTTCTTCAAAATACTCATACATGCCAACATAGCAAAACTCCTAAAGAGCATCCCAAACTATGGCTCCCCTAGAGCAGACAGATTATCCCATCTTCCTTAAGACTTATCTTCCCTGCCATCATCACACCCCCTAACGTTCATTTTCAACCTTGCCCTGACCACTTCCTCCATACCCGATACATGGAAAATCCCGAAGGTCATTCCCATTCATAAAGCTGGGGAACCACAATCCACAGACAACTATCGCCCAATCTCCATCCTTCCTCACCTAGGCAAGCTACTGGAAAAAGTCATCCATCACCAGCTTGCTGACTACATAAGTAAATATGACCTACCATGTAGCGAACAACACGGCTTCTGCAAGAATCACTCCACCACCACTGCCCTTGCACTCCTAACTGACCACATCCTCACAAACATGGTCCATGGAAATGCAACTGGCACCGTCTTCGTTTACCTCTCCAAAGCCTTCAACCTGGTCAATAACTCACTCCTCCTCTCCAAATTGCATCACCTTGGCTGCTCTCTGGAGGTCAGCACCTGGTTTGGAAGCTACCTTACAGGGTGCTTCCAGTTTGTGTGAGTTGTCCCGGCCCACTCACCCATCCTGCCTGTCTCTACTGGGGTCCCCCAAGGCTCTATCCTGGGAACCCTCTTTTTCTCCTTATTCATTAACTCCCTTCCAGTGGATTGTCTCAACTGTCACTCAATCCTTTACGCCAACGACCTTGTGCTCTTCTCCAGCAGAAAGTCTTCTACCCTCATCTCTGCAGCCCTCTCACAAAACTACACTGCAGCCCACAACTGGTTCTCTGACAACCTCCTTCTGGTCAATGCCAAAAAAACAAAAACGATGTTGTTCACATCAAGTCCTTCCAAACAAAATGCAAATCTAACCCACCCCTAATCATCACGTCCTCTGATGAACATGCCCTAGAGGATGTCAAACATTTAAAATATCTAGGAGTTGTGCTTGACCACTCCCTTTCCTTTACAGAGCACATAAACTCCCTGGTTCTAAGATTTCACCAAAAACTAGGGGCTGCCTACAGATACCAGCAATACCTCACCCCTGAGGCACACCATGCTATCATCCAGGGAAACCTGCTACCTATCCTGGACTACTGCTCTCCCATCTATTCCAGGACCTCCGCATCCACCATGGCAAAACTATCAGTAGCATATGGAGTGCCTGCCGCTTCTCCCTGCTGGCCCCTTTCCCCACACACCACTGTACACTCTACACTACACTGGGGTGGCTCCCACTATAAGCCCGCTTTGACCTTGAACTGTACAGTTTTATTGATTCTGCCATCCGTATTGGGTAGAAATCCCCTCTTTCTCCCCTTCTCACCATCCAAACCTCACACCACTGCCTATGCTCCTCCAGTATCCCCTTCCTGAAAATCCACAGGGTAGCCATGAACATGGGTGCTAGAGCCCTGTCTGTAGCAACCCCCACACTATGGAACAAGCTGCCCACTGAACTGCGCACCATAAACACTCATCGCCAGTTTAAGACTTGCTTCAAAGACTGGCTCCTGTTGGTATCTACCTGCCACTGCTTTAAGGACTAGCCCCCCCACATAGGTTCCAGGGTTAGGGCCAAAGAGGTTCTCTTATTTACTGAACCTGTACCACCATAAGCATTACTTTGCTTTGTTATTTGTTGTCCCTCAACTACTGCCACCATGTATTGCCAAATGTAACAACTGTAACCTTTCATTATGTATTACCTGCTCTTGTTATGTTCTTGTTATTCTGATGTTTCTACTCTGTGCCGCCTTACGTGGCCTGGGTCGTGCCTGAAAATGGTCCCTGGGATCAGTGCACCTACCTGGTTAACAAAGTCATAAATAAATAAATAACAAAGTCATAAAATAGTGTACCTTATCCTGGTTACTACTACTCCTTACCCACTAGATGTTTAACCACTACCTGTAGCTACCTACCCTGAAGCTAACTGCTTCAGTATACCAGAACATAGTAGTGTTCTGTCTCCTACCTTGGCCTGGTGTTCCTCCTGCAGTCTCCCCCAGACTATCTGCAGACACTTGCAGATGCCTTAAGACAGATGTTCCATCTCTGCGCTGTGCCACTCACACACTGAGGCCCAAGCATACAAATCTGTCTCCCCTCTTTCCCATTTCTAGCTCCTTTGGGTTCTCGTCACTGCAATTTCTTGCTATGAACACACTGTTTGAGAATACAAAGTCATACTACCATGTTACCAATAAAACAAACTAGAGAAAGCATGTCACATGAAACATATTTTGGCTGGCAATATGATTTTGCATAACTTTCAACAAGCATGAAAATAATGAAAATATACTGTCAGTGAAAATCTTTAATTGAACAGAAATACGAAGTATCAAATAGGAATGTAAAACAGGCAAAAACAGGTTACTTACCTGTAACAGTGGTTTTAGGAGTGGTATATGATGTTCATCTATACTTTGTGGCAGTTGCCTTTCCCTTTAATTCTGTCCGGAACGTCTTCAAGCTGGCTCCTCCCACCCACCCAGGTGGTAACTCCCTCAGCTCTGCCCCATGACACCAGATCTTGCCCGCTGGAAACAGTGTTGTGCGCCAAAGTCAGGGGAGTTCGGTGGGTCCGTGTGGATGAACAACATATACCCTGTACCACTCCTAGAAAGTACGGTTATGTAAGAACTTACCATAACAGTAGGTCTTCTGAGGATTGTCTCGTGCAGTAAGTCATTACTTCTGGGAGGTTCCACCAGGTGTCACTGTCACACGGCAGCTTCTTCTAGCAGTCTTCCATGGGGGCCGTCCACACAACATCACTTCCTGTGGATGTGTATAAGAGTGGGCAGCCCCCAGTACCCTCTGTTCACCGCTGGCTTCAGTGAGCATGGCCTGGGACGAGGTAAACAATGTCCAGAAAATAGAGAATAGCGATCCCACTCAATGTCCTGAGTTGCAGATTCAAGGTAAGAAGGCAGCGGGATGGAGGGTGGGGTACCTACTGCAAGAGATAGTCCTCGGAAGATCTACTGTTACGGTACGTTCTTACGTAACCGTACTATCTTCTACGGACTGGTCTCTTGCAGTAAGTCATTACTTATGGGAGATCCCCAAGCAGTAAAAACCAAATGGGAGGAAAGGCAAAGCCACATAAACAAAGGCACATGAAAGGTCAACTTGAACCGCACCCCCAGCGGCAAAGAGGCCGAGGTGGGTAAGAACCAAAGTAATCACGATGTCCTAAATCAAACCTGTAGGTGAAGACACATGAGACACAGGAGAGGTCAACTTGAACCGCACCCCCAGAGGTGGGGCAGGGTAAGGACCAATTGAACCACCATGTCCTGACTCAAACCCGTAGGTGAAGACATGTGGCATGACAGAAACAGAACTGTAGATAGCCAGGCGCAGTAATGCATCCCGATGAGACAGAGGTTGACAGCTCTGGCACAGAGTCAAATCTAGAAACATACAAGTAGAGTGGATCAGGTAGCAGAAAAGGAGAACCGGGGAAAACACATCCCAGATGGTCAGAGGAAGGAACAACTGAAGGGCTCCAGGAGAGAGAGAGAGAGAGAGAAGCAGGAGTTCCAAACAGATCCGCAGGGAGGTGTGAAGCATCCCAGTCTGGAAGCAAGCCTCCAAGAAACTGAAAGAGATCACCAGCCGCCTCCGAGACCTGCAAGAGGAGGCGGGGGATACTGCGAAAGTGGCTTAGAGCGCAGCAGCGGGTCTCGTCCCACATGAGGGACGGGAACGCCGCAGAGGGGCGGACTGAGCCAGCCCCCCCGGAGGCCCTACCATGGTTCCTAGGGGCACCCCGGGAGGGGGGCTGGGAATGAAACGGCCCACCCGCGGGGCATAGGAATGGTACCTGGGGGCAGGATAGACGTCTTGAAGAGACTGAAGAGTATGCCCCAAAGCTAAAAGGGAATCATGGATGGCCTGAGCACCAGGGCCAAACAACAGGCTCCCAGAAAAAGGAATGTTGGCGACTCACAGCTGGATGATGGGCGGCAAACCAGAAACCCACAGCTAGACGAAGCGCCGAAGGGTGATGCCAGTGGCCGAAAGGTGGGCCGATCCGTCAACTGTATGGAAGCATGCACAGAGCAGGTGACGTGCAAAGGAGGTCATGGCAGACAGTGGTTGAGCCAGCCTGATCGACTCAGAGGAGGGAGGCAAGTCGGATAAGAGGTCCAACACCGAGGCACCAAGAGTGTGAAGGTACCAGACCATATGACTCAGGTAATGAAGAATATGAAGTAGCGAAGTACTGGAAGAATAAACCCAAATGCCATATAAATCCACACGCTGCGAATCAGCATCCGGTGGCATGGAACTGGTAAGACGAGGTCAGCAGTCTGGTCATGGACCACCACCCTAATGACCGAGTCTGCCACAGGAGTGGAGGACAAGTAGGGGTGGTCAGGAGGGGCACAGTAGAGCCGATCAGTACTGCCAGGGGCAGGCTGCAGAGGCAGGACAAGACCAAACATGACAGAGTGCGTTAAAATACGCAGGATTCAAGGGCAGGACCACCAGGGCAGGCTCCTCGGGAACATCAAGGTAGGAAGCCAGGTCCCGATGAAAGGAGTCCTGATCCGCAGCAGGGAAGGCAAAAGCATGCTGAATATGCAACATGAGCTCTGTGAAGGATGGATCGGGGGACTTCGGAGAGTCACGTGGGGCAACCTCCAAATGGGAGGACGCGGACCGAGGGGAAGCAAGGTCTGCAGGATCCCCGCCAGAAACAAGCTCCAGGAAGGGATCCTCCCTTCCAGAAACACCATAAAGGGAGTCTGCAGAAATGAGAAGAGGGGTGGATCAGGCGGGAAACGCCAGGTCCGGGTGAAAGTGCTTGGGCAATGGGAAGAGGGAATGGGACGAGGCCGGACCTTGACCCAGGCTCCATAGGTCCTCCAGCACAATGCGGACAATGCCCAGAGCATGTGACGGGTCCAGGGATGGAGGACGACCAAGGGTGGCATGAGGAGGACGGCGGGCCAGCGCTGGAAGAGCCGACCCTGAGCAGCGGGGGAAGGCACCCCAACCCATGTGGACCGGGACCGGTAAAGGAGCAATGGAAGCAAAAAGCCATGCCGCAGGGCCGAAGGCCTATAAATTGACATGCCCAAGGGTGCAAAAAGGGCGATGGGGGGAACCCCTGAGGATGCCACCCAGTGCCAGGACAAGTGGAGGGGCACAGAAGGAGGGCCCCGAGCAGGTGGAGTCCCGAGGTTGGAAGTCCCCAAAGTCGAAGAGGGAATGAGGAGAGGCCCCTCCATCGATGGTGGTAGCATCCCTGTCAACAAGGGAGCAAAAGGAAGCCTCTCCGTCGACAGGAGAAGCCATCCCATTGACAAGGCATGTATGGCTCCTCGTCGACGGGGCTGCCTCTCCCGACGACGAGGAGCACTCCATCAATGAGAGAACAGGAGAAACGTGCCATCAATGGGAGAGAAGCTCCCGTCGACGAGGGAGATGAAAGAACATATGTCGTCGACGGGGGAAGCATATCCATCGACGAGGAATGTGCCGTCGACGGGGCAACACTTCCCATCAACAGAAAATTTTCAGAAACAAGCTCCATCGATGGGACAAGGCCTGTCAATGATACAAAAAGCCCATCAGGCTCCATCGACATGGGGAGCAGCCCAGTCAATGAGAAAGGCACCGTCGATGACGGAGAAGCCATCATTAACAGAACAAGAGGGAGGGAGTGTGAGGAGTGTGAATCCCTCTCCCTCCTATGCCTGGAATGAGAGCCCATGGCTGGGGAGCCTTGAAGGTGACCCCCTGAGGTCCGTTGCATTCTGGCCCAGCTGGGCTGTGGCGATCAGCCATGAGGAAAACCCAGGACCCAGCAAGAACAGCCGGGGCTGGGGGACAGCAGGTGTACCATGAGCACTAATGGAACACCGGGCATGCTGCAGAAGAAATGTGCTTTGCCAAGAGAAGCTCCAGACCCAGCCAGAAGGCCCGAGTCTGGGAGCAGTAGGGGTACTGTGAGTGGGTCACAGGCCTGCAATGGGAGTCCAGGGGTGCTGAGAGCAAGTCCCAGGTCCAGGATTCAAGGAAGAAATTCAGTTCAAGTTAGAGTCGAAAACTGCAACCCAGGAAGTCAGGAGAGCTGATAGCGTGAGCAGAAGCTGGCAAGAAAATGAACAGAGTGTACTGGGGGATGCCCACTCTTATACACATCCACAGGAAGTGATGTTGTGTGGATGGCCCCCATGGAAGACTGCTAGAAGAAGTTGCCGTGCGACAAAGACACCTGGTAGAACCTCCCAGAAGTAACAACTTACTGCTAGAGACCAATCTGTAGAAGATCTACTGTTACAGGTGAGTAACTTGTTTTTCTAGGGATGTGGCTATGATGTTCTAGCCACACTTTCTGGCAGACTCCTAGCAGTTCTCCGGGAGGATGGTAGCAAGGTGTACAGCCCCTACTTGGGGAACAGAGATTGGAGAACTGAGGCCCTAAAACCAGCATCCCAGCATGACTCGAGGTCAATGGGGTGATGGGAATGAAGGTGTGTGCTGACCTCCACTTAGCAGCCTTGCAGATTTCTTGTATAGGGACATCCCTGGAAGCAGCCACCAAGGCAGCAATATGATGGGTGGAATGAGTCTTCATCCCTAGGGGAGGCTCCCTATCTGCCAACCTATAGCAGAAGTTGATGCAGGATACAATCCACCTGCCAACTGTCCACTTGGCTGCCAGGTGCGGCTTCAGTGCAGGTGATAAACAGCTGGCGAACCTCTCCGCCAACTCCAGCCATGCGCTCTTTGCAATAAGCGAGCGCTCCCCTGAGGTCCAGTGTCTGGAACCTGTGCTTGGCCTCCGCAGTGTGATTGCTGAAGTATACCAGGAAATAAATCACCTGCTTAGGGTGAAACTCTGACACAACCTTCAGGAGGAACTTTGGGTTGGGGAGAAGGACAACCATGTCCCTGTGGAAGACCAGGTAAAGGACACTCTACCGAAAGTGCCTGGAGTTCACTGATCCTTCTTACTGATGTGACAGCCACCAAGAAGGCAGTCTTCCATGACAGGTGAGACACTTCACACCTGTGCATAGGTTCAAATGACTTGCCCATGAGCTTTGCCAAAACCAGCAGCAGATCCCAAGGTGGTGGTGGTTCACGCACTGGAGGGGAAATGTGGTCAAGGCCCTTGAAAAGGCACCAGACCACCGTCTCCTGCTCCATTGACTGCTGACCGTCCCGCACCCGGTAAGCAGAGATGGCTGCAAGGTGCACCTTAAGGGTCATCGACTGAAGGCCTGACTTAGAGAGGGACCACAGGTAGTCAAGGATGCTAGCCACTGGACAGGACAAGGGGTCCAATCCCTTGCCCTGGCACCAAATTGAGAACTCTTCCACTTGAAAGCATAGCATTTCCTGGTTGACTCCTTCTGACATGCCTCCACCACAGTGAGGACAACTTCAGAGAGACCCAAAGTCTGGAACTTTAGCTGCTCAGGAACCAGGCTGTCAGGTGCAGGGATTGAAGATCCGGATGGAGTACCTTCCAATGGTGGATGGAGAGCAGGTCTGAGTGGAGAGGAAGAAGCCTCGGGAGCCTGCTGCTAAGGCTCAGAAGACTGGGGTACCAAAACTGGCGTGGCCAGTCTAGAGCCACCAGTATCACCTGCACCTTGTCCCTCCTGGCTTTGAGAAGCACCTTGTGGATCAAAGGAAGTGGAGAGAAGGCACAGAAGAGGCCTGGGGGCCAGGGCCTCGAGAAGGCATCCCCCTGCAGCATTCCCTGCAGAGGGGGGTGGGCACAAAACAGCCTCAGCTTTGCGTTCTCCCTGGAGGCAAACAGATCCACCTGAGGGGTGCCCTGCTGGGAGAACAGACTGTGTACTACCTCTGGGTGGAGACACACTCATGAGATGCCTCGCCCTCATGGCTGAGGGTGTCTGCCTGCTGAATGGAGGCCTCTGCCACATGGATGGCTAGGAGATTGACCCCCAGGCTGCACATGATGTACCACACATGGAGAGCTTCCTTGCACAATGGCAGGGAGTGTGTCCCACCGTTTGTTGAGGTAGTACATGGTCGTGGTGTTGTCCATCTGGACCTGGACCACCTGACCCCAAATGTGAGGAGCAAAGGCAGTCAGTGCCAGCCAAACTGCTCGGTGCTCCAGCAGATTTTTGTGGCATCAGGACTTCTCTGGGGTCCAGGGCCCGTGAACTCTGTGTTCATCCAGGTGGGAACCCCAGCCCATGACAGAGGCATCGGTCATCAGGATGACCATCGACTCTGGGCATACAATGAGATCCCTTCCTGCAGATGCTCTGGGACCAGCCACCACTGGAGGGTGTACCACATCTGCTGGGTCACAGTGACCGTTGAAGTCACCCTTGTGCTGAGACCACAGGCTGGCCAGTTCCCACTGCAGGGAGTGAATTCTCCAGGAGGCCCATCGGACCACGCTGGTGTAGGCTGCCATGTAACCCAGTAACATAGAAACATAGAATTTGACAGCAGATAAGGACCGCTTGGCCCACCCAGTCTACCCATCTCCCTACCTAATGGATAAGCTGCAAATCCTAGTTAATCAGCAGCCAACTTCTTTCTACCCCCAACCCCTAGAATTGCCTTATGGCTGTCCCATGCATGCTTGAATTCAACCACTGTTTTTGACTCCACAACCTCCACCGGAAGGCCGTTCTGTAGGTGCAGGAAGTCCAATGCAGGGCGCAATTGCCCAACCAAAATGATTGGGCAAAGGAGGAGAGACCAGTTCAACAAGTAAATCTGGATGAACTCCAAGTAGACAAAAAACTTTTATATTCTTCAAGAAATTTATTCAATATTACTTCACACCAAATGGTGGGCAACTTTTCGTGGCCATGCCACTTCATCTGGCCCACAGTGTTGTGGTCTAATTAACATAAAAAATAAGTTTTAGTGTACATTCTCTCATCATATCTTTGTTCACATTCTATATTCAGCTCCACTGTCCATATTTGCACCACACCCAGTGCGTTAATTATCCAAAGTTGCTATGCATTGTGTTCTTATCCTTAAATCATTTGTGTTAATTTCACAAATTGTATATCCTTTCAGTATTTTAAAACAACCTGTCAGGAAAAACATCAAAGACCAGTGCTACCTGTACACTTCATGACTATACACCACGTGCCTGTAGTTTTTATTTTGTAACCATATTGTATCTTTGCTTTCAAATCTCCCTTTTAGTCTGCACTATTTTTCAAAATGTATTTAGTGCAAATACATGTTCCATTATAGAATCAAAAAAATTGTCACTGAACAACTCTCTGCTGCGTTCCTAAACTTGAACTGTATTACCGGCATGTAAATAAACATTCCTTTCACTTTCAAATACATAAAAAAGGTTCAAAAATAATATTTTTCTGTTCCAAGTAAGTAACCCTATTCTTTAAGTGTTTCATTCAGCATGAATTTCCATACCCTTTTTTATTTCCTGCTCCAGTGGTATCACTTTGGAGCTCGTTTCAGTAGTTGTGGTAGTAAGTAAAATGTTTATCCATTACATACAATAAATGAATGAATCGGATAGCTCAACTGAGACTAGCTCATTTTCAATGAGGACCTGTTGTACAAATGTGCAAAATATGAAATAAAATAAAATACAAAATTGTATAAGGAAAAACAATACAACTTCAGTAATATATAAATAATACATACGCACAAACAACTTATACATTTTAAATACAATACTTCTATTACACCCTATTACATATCATATTCAGACTGACATCCCCTAGTCCCCTCATTTAATAATTCTTAATAAGAAGAAAAACGTATTACTGCAATTCCAGCAGAGTACGTTTCATTGCCTTATTAATAAACCTCACAGCCTCATTTTTTTTATTTCTTCCTTTCTAATTACACCTTGTTTCAAACGAAGGTCCTGTGGTAAACAGTTCCAAAGCATCGGGCCCCTATAAAAAAATTTGATCTGCTTGCAAGTTTTACGGTTTGGTATACTGAATTGCAGACCTACTGCTGCACTCAAGCCTTTTTTAATAGGCCTGGTAATCAGATTGCTCAATATATAATCTGGGGCCTTCCCTTGTACACATTTTGTCATGTACTGAAGTGCATATAATGACTGTCTTTCTTTGAGATTTAACAATTGAAGGTTTCTATACTGTATAACTCTATTCTATTTGTTATGTTTGAAACATTCAAAATGTATCTTGCTAACTTAAGATAGACTATATCTAATCTATTTAAATTAGTCTGTGTGGCCTCTGCATAAACTAAATCACCATAATCAGGTAAGTTTCGGGCTCTCTAGTTTCAGCCTGTTTATGTTCTAAATAAGCAAACATATATTTTTCAGTGTTCTGTATCACTTCTCTCGCCTCCATTAACTATTACCCCATATCTCTTTACAAATTAAAAATTATTTACAAATAAAAAACTTTGGTTCAAAAGGCAATAAAAAATTTGGGATGACATAAAATGCTGGTACCCTTTTTTTTTTGATAGGCATTTTTTCCTCATCTTCTGCTATCCATCCTATTTTTACCACTAGGTCTAGTAGGTCCCCTATTTCTGTTTAAATCACTTATGTGGGGTCATTATTTATTTCCTCATAAGCTTTTTGTCTATGTGGAGTTCGTCCAGACTTACTTGTTGAACTGGAATGTGCTAGTAACAATCCCAAAGATCCATAAGGACAACAGGAAACCACCAGGAAGACATATAGTTTCTGGGATTAACTCAATCATAGAACCCTTTCCTAAATATGTGGATTATTTTTTACAGCCAGAAGTCCCACAGATGGACACATACACGAAAGACTCTGGTCATATTATAGAATTGATACAGGGGTTGAACCAACAGCAAATAGATTTGACAGACACTATACTAGTGACGCTGGATGTGAAGGACCTATATACTAGTATAGGACATATTGAAGGACTGGAATCATTAAGGGGAGACATTACATGAGAGAACTGACTTATATCCACCCAAGAATCTTCTGCAACTAGCAGAAATAATCCTAAACAAAACTATTTTCAGTTTGAGGATAGATTCTTTATGCAAATAAAGGGGACAGCAATGGGTAACACTACGGAGCCATCATATGCAAATCTGCACATGTGGGCTTTTGAAAAAAAGACATGTAATAAATCAAGAAGAAAATCCATTTGTAGTGAACATATTTTGTTGGAAACGATTTATTGACGACATCATTTTATATCTGGAAAGGCAATACGGAAAACCTTGACAGGTTCTTCAGCTACCCCTAATTCCAGAGACCCAAATCTGCAGTTCACTATGACAGCTAACAACATGAATGTTTCATTCTTAGATTTACTAATCTATAAGGGCACAACTGGTCTGGAAACAGCACTATTTAGGAAAGAAACTGATCGAAATACCACATTACACTATGGAAGCTATCATGACCCACATTTGAAGTGCGTATCCCAAAAGCACAAATGATACGAGCAAAGAGAAACTGTGTAGTGAACAGGGGAAATTTAGAGAAATTTCTGAAGAAATGGCAAACAGATTTGTAGCAAGAGGGTACACAAAAACTTTGGTTCAAAAAGTAAAACAGGAAGTCATGGAGACACCAAAAGAGACCTACATGTTGAATAGGGAAAAGACAAATGTAGATAATAGGATAATTCTATCCACTGCATATAGTCACCTGAGCGATAAAGTAAAAAACATTGTCATGAACAATTGGAGGGTGCTACAAGCAGGGGAATGTCCAGTCACTAGATTTAGGAATCCACCACTAGTGACATCCAAAAGGAACCCCACATTAAAGGATAAATTGGTAAACACCAGACACAGATGAGAACACCAGCCCCAAAGGCAGTTACTATTGGGGCCACTAACCAATGGAAGTTTCCCGAGTGGCACGTACTTCCAATGTGGGAATACAAATAAGAAAACTGTATTTGAACATTCATGGAATGACAAGAAATTTGTACTACAGCAACACAAGACGTGCACCTCAGACCATGTTGTTTACATTTTGAGATGCCCTTGTGACAAATTATATGTGTGAAAAACCAAAAGAGAACTGAGATCAAGAATCAGTGAGCATAAGAGTGATATACAGTATGAATACATAATACGAAATCAACAGTGGCAAGACACTACAATGAAGTAGGACATTCTCCTACGTCTCTGTGATTTTGGGCACTGGAAAAGGTGACTGAGCCTGTAAACTCAGGTATAACCTGGGATAATCTATTACTGAAAAGAGAAGTCTTTTGGATTTATTCGTTGGACAGTACAAACCCCATGTATGGCCTCAATGAGGAATGTAATTGGCCATTATATCGATAGAACTAAAAGATGAGAACCATTTGAACTGTTATGAAGGGTAATGGCTCATAAAGGACAATGTGAGACAAGGTTACATTATAATGTTGCCACAGGAACCATCTAGATGTAAGGTGCCTGCCTGGTGCCATGGCTTGGAGGGACAGGAAGTGCATCCTCAGGATCACGAGATCAGCTGCACGGGAGTCTGAGCTGGACGTCATTGTCCACCTAGGGACAAATGACTTGGCTCATCATGAGATTAGAGCAGTGCAGAAGGACTTTGTAGAATTGGGGGAGGACCCTAAGACAAGTAGCACACACGTATCCTTCTCAGAGGTGCTGCCTGTCAATGGCATGAGCGAGTGTACTTGCACCATGCAGTTTAATGAATGGTTGAAGAAATGAGTGTGGAGCACAGGGGTTTGGCTTCATTGGGGACTGGAGTTCCACCTGGAGGGACACCAGCCTATACTGGCAGGATGGTCTGCATCTGTCCAGAAAGGCAACAAGTCTTTGATCAATCGGTTTAAATGCTTCATTGAAGCTTTTAAACTAGTCAAGGAGGAGGCACTGATAAGCAGCAGGAAAATCCCAGCCTCTCCCTACAAAACAGGGTACTAAATGAGAAAAAAGACTGAGGTAGAAAGGTCAGTGGGGATGCTGCAACAGAAGGTAAAGCCATAAGAAATGGAGAGCAATGAGTACCAATGCCCGTAGTCTGAGTAACAAGCTTCCTGAATTAGTGGCCTTGATGGAGGAGGAACATCTGGATATCGTGGCGATCACAGAAACATGGTACACACAAAACCATGACTGGGAGCGTAAACATACCAGGATACACTATCTACAGGAGGGACAGGGAGGGTAAAAGAGGAGGAGGAGGAGTAGCTCTTTACATAAGGGAAGGAATCAAAGCAACAGAACAAAAGGGAAAACAAGGAGGAGAAGAAGAAGCACTGTGGGTAAATTTGGAGACCGGCAATGGCACCACAATACGCACAGGGATTGTATACAGACCTCCTTCTCAGGGGGAGGAAATGGAGAAGGAAATGATAGAGAGTATACTTAGAATGGCAGAAAAAGGGGAGATATTGCTGATGGGTGATCTGAATATGCCAGATGTTAACTGGAGTGCAGTTGCAGCAGCCACTTCGAAGAGTGGGGTTATTCTAGATGCCCTACAGGGGCATGCCTTAGACAACTAGTATTGGAGCCCACTCGAGAGGAAGCAATCTTAGACTTGGTTCTCTCAAATGGAGATGAAGAGAGGATCACAGATGTAGAAGTGGGCAGCCATCTGGGAACTAGCGACCACTGAACAGTATGGTTCACAATAAACACAGCAATGGAGTCAAGCCATACAAAGGCAAAAGTACTGGACTTTAGGAAGGCTGACTTTGCCAAAATGGGTGAGTGCCTAAGGAATGCACTAGCAAATGGGCAGGAAGGAGGGGTAGAAGAACAATGGGGAATAATAAAAACTGCCATCACAGAGGTAACAAGCCTTTGTGTGAAAGCAAATAAACAAACGCAGCAGTAAGAAACCACTATGGTTCTCAAAGGAAGTAGCAGTGAAGGTTCAAGAGAAAAGAAAGCATTCAGGAAGTACAAGGAATCACAGAAGGAGCAGGACAGAGAACTGTATCAGTTAAAGCAAAAGGAGCTGGGAAGGCAGTCAGAACAGCAAAGGCCCAAACCAAGGAAAAGATAGCCAACTCAGTTAAGAAAGGGATAAAACCTTTTATAGGTATATCAGGGGCGAAGGAAGACCAAGGGAGGGATAGTGAGGCTTAATAAAGGGAGGGAGGTGGGCAGAGGGTGACTGTGAAAAGGCAGAGATACTAAACAAATATTTTTGCTCAGTATTTACAAAGGAAGAGGGGAGGTACCTAAAACAAATAGTAGAGACACTCTGGATACAGAAGTTGATACTAGCCCATTTACAGAAGAAAGGGTTCTGACAGAACTCTTAAAACTGAAGGTGGACAAAGCAATGGGGCCTGATGGGATTCATCCCAGAATTCTAAAAGAACTAAGGGTAGAACTAGTGACACCACTGACTACCCTCTTTAACAAATCATGGGAGGATGGTGTTGTACCCGAGGACTGGAGGAGGGCAGATGTGATTCCTCTTCACAAAAGTGGGAGCAAGGCAGAAGCAGGAAACTACAGACCTGTTAGTTTAACCTCAGTGGTAGGGAAAATGATGGAATCACTTCTGAAGGAAAGAATGGTTGAGTATCTAGAGGCTAGAGCGGCACAGGACCCAAGACAACATGGATTCACAGTGGGAAGGTCATGCCAGACAAATCTGATAGATTTCTTTGACTGGGTGACCAAAGTAGTAGATCAGGGAGGGGCTGTGGACATGGCCTACCTAGACTTTAGCAAGGCATTTGACACAGTCCCACACAAAAGATTAATATACAAGTTAGCCAGCCTGGAGTGGGTCCCAAGATGACAGCCTGGGTAAAGAATTGGCTGGAGAATAGGACACAGAGTAATAGTAAATGAGTCCACTCTGAAGAAAGGGGGTTACTAGGGTACTGCAGGGTTCAGTATTAGGATCGGTCCTCTTCAATGTCTTTATAAGTGACATTGCAGAGGACTGGAAGGAAAAGTATGTCTCTTTGCAGATGACACAAAGATCTGCAACAGAGTTGATGCACAAGGTGGGGTGGAAAGGATGAGAAGGGACTTGTAAGGTTAGAGGAATGGTCAAATGTATGGCAGCTTAGATTCAGTGCTAAGAAGTGCAAGGTAATGCACCTGGGAAACAAAAACCCTGGGAAGAGTGCACAATGGGGAGTGAGATACTAGCAACAACAAAAATGGAATGGGACCTGGGGGTAGTCATATCAGATGACCTAAAGGTGGGCAAACAATGTGAGAGGGCAGCAAGGAGGGCTGGGGGAATACTGGGATGCATAGGGAGAGGCATCACCAGTAGAAAACAGGAAGTTATCATCCCTCTGTACATCTGGAGTACTGCGTGCAGTTCTGGAGACCCAATCTCCACAAAGACATAGACAGGATGGAAGCTGTCCAGAGGAGGGCAACTAAAATGGTGCAGGGTCTGTACCGGAAGACATATGAAGAGAGACTTAAGGAGCTTAATATGTATAGCCTCGAGGAAAGGAGGGAGGGGGGACATGATAGAAACTTTCAAGTACCTCCAGGAATCAACAAAGTCCAAGATGGTAGCATCTTTCAAAAAAGAGGTGTGCAAGAACAAGAGGCACAATTTGAAGATAGAGGGGGGCTCAGAGGTAATTTAAGGAGTATTTTTTCTGAGAGGGTTGTGGATGCATGGAGCGGCCTTCGGAGGAGGTTGTGAAGTCAAAAACAGTGGTGGAATTCAAGCATGCATGGGACAGTCATAAGGCAATTCTAGGGGGTGGGGGTAGGAAGAAGTAGGCTGCTGGTTAACTAGGATCTGCAGCTTATCCATTAGGTAGGGAAATGGGCAGACTGGGTGGGCCAAGCAGTCCTTATCTGCCATCAAATTCTATGTTTCTATGTTATTGATTTCTGAGGTTTGATGTTGTATAACTTTTACCCCCCCCCCCGATCTTCCGACTGCCATACCAGAGTATATATAAGAAAAACATGTGATATCTAGTAATTGGATATCTTTAATTATTGGAGAGGAATTCCTATATTTTATTTGGGCATTAACAGAAAACAAAATGCACAACACAACTTAAAAAATATCTATAGTTTTAACCAAGTGTTGCAAAAGCAATGGGCAGGGGGCGAACTGCTGACCCTGTGAAACATTGGTTCCTCCTAACTGCACTCTAGCCACCAGGAGGCATCAACCCACTGTCCCACAGGGGAACTTGCATGATCTCAGTCAGCAGTCCAGTGTTGGCAGTCACACTGGCGGCGTCATGAAGGTTTCATGATGTCATCACCTCCCCGCCGGAACAAATGGTATAAAAGCCATGTCACTTGGAAAGGGCGGTTCCATTTCTATCAGGAACACGTTGAGAGGTTTGCTCACCCGGTTCAGGAAATATTCATAAGGTAAGAAGGAAACTACATTATATAAGAAGCACTGAGTGAAGAAATAATATGAAAGTTAAAGGCAAAGCCAGGAAAACTGTACTCCTTTTCTTTGTTTACAACAGGCACGCAAGGTGCGTTAAATGGAGCTCCTCTTTTGAGAAGATTCCTGAATTATAAAAAAGGACCGTGTTAAGGTACAGAGAATGTTTTATTTGTAAAGAGATATGGGGTAGTGATTAATGGAGGCTAGAGAAATAATACAGAACACTGAAAAATATATGTTTGCTTATTTAGAATGTAAACAAGCTGAAACTAGAGCGCCTGAAACGAGCTCCACAGTGATAGCACTGGAGCAGGAAATAAAAAAGGTATGGGGATTCATGTTGAATGAAACACTTAAAGAATAGGGTTACTTACTTGGAACAGAAATATATTATTTTTGAAACTGTTTTTTATGTATTTGAAAGTGAAAGGAATGTTTATTTACATGTAGGTAATACAGTTCAAGTTTAGGAATGCAGCAGAGAGTTGTTCAGTGACAATTTTTTGGATTCTATAATGGAACAGGTATTTGCACTAAATACGTTTTGAAAAATAGTGCAGACTAAGGGGGAGATTTGAAAGCAAAGATACAATATGGTTACAAAATAAAAACTACAGGCACGTGGTGTATCGTCATGAAGTGTACAGGTAGCACTGGCCTTTGATGTTTTTCCTGACTGGTTGTTTTAAAATACTGAAAGGATATACAACTTGTGAAATTAACACAAATGATTTAAGGATAAGAACACAATGCATAGCAACTCTGGATAATTAGCGCACTGGGTGTGGTGCAAATATGGACAGTGGAGCTGAATATAGAATATGAACAAAGATATGATGAGAGAATGTACACTAAAACTTCTTTTTTATGTTAGACTACAACACTGTGTTCCAGGTGAAGTGGCACAGCCACGAAACATAGCCCACCATTTGGTGTGAAGTAACACTGAATAAAATTTGTGAAGAATATAAAAGCTTTTTGTCTACAAGGAGTTTGTCCAGATTTACTTGTTGAACTGGAATGTGCTAGTCACAATTTGGGATGACCCAAAACTATTAACTGTTTTTATAGCCCTAACTGAGGGCTGGGGCAGCCTGAACATACTGCATAAAAAGTCTGTGCAAAGGAAGAGACAGCCTCCACCCTGTCCGCTGTGAGCCTGGCTTTGGCTCTGCCACAGTCGAGCTCTGCCCTAATGAAGTTGATTACCGCCAAAGGCACAAGTTCCGGCTTGGCCTCGCAGACTAGGAGGCCAAGGGAGTTACAGGTTTGGAGGGCCAGGTCCCTGGACCGCTCCACCTCCAGCCTGGAGGGACCTGTGATTAGCCAGTCGTCCAGGTAGGGGTAAATCTGGATCCCTCGGTGCCTCAAGTAAGCTGCCACTACTGCAATGCACTTGGTGAAGACCTTGGGGGCCGAGGACAGGCCAAATGTCATGGCCTGGAACTCATAGAGGGTTCCCTCCACTCGGAAGTGGAGGAACCATCGTTCAGACGGACAGATCGGGATGTGAATGAACATGTCCTGGAGATCCAGTGAGCAAAACCACATGTTTTGCTCCAGAGATGGCATGATCTGAAACAGAGTTATCATCCTGAAGGTGCGTGACTTGAGAAACTTATTCAGGTCATGCAGATCTAGAATGGGGTGTCAGCCTCCCATCCATTTTGGCACCAGAAAGTACCTGGAGACAAACCCTTGGTATTCCAGAGGATCCACGATAGGAACCATGACCTTCTTGCGGATGAGCTGGACAATGTTGTCCCAAAGAGCTGACAGGATGTCTGCGGATACCAGGTCTTCCCTTGGGGCGCAGACTTTGGCAAGGCATGTACTGCTTGAATTCCAGATGCAGGCCCTGACCCACCACCTCAAGGACCCACATGTCCATGGTGACAGTGGACCAGGCAGAAAGCAAGTGCCGGAGCCGGACCCACACGGGAGGACCCAGGGGAGGTGTGATTGGCATGAGGGAGGCACCCCTCATCCCATCACTGGGCAGCCTTGAGGAGGAGGAGGGCTCTGGCTGAGAAGCCACCGGAGCCTCTCCTATCAGGCTTATGGACAACCGAGGCCATTGACTTTGGCCGAGGTCACCGGGTCTGAGCCTGCTGACCAGCCTGGGGCTGGGCTGGTTTGGCCGCAGGAGTAGAGGTGGACTGAAAGCACTTCCTTTTCTGCTGTTGCTTCTAGCCCTTTAGGTCCTTTTGGGCAGATGTCAAGGAGCCAAGGTGACACTGGACTTCTCGATGTGGGTGAGGTGGCCCTCGACCTGGGCCTGAACAAATTGGTGCCCAGGAAAGGGACATCTGCCATCTTGTGCCGAGTGTCAGCCGTGAAGTTTGAGATCCTCAGACAAGCCCTGTGGTGCATGGCCACTGCAGCTGCCATGGAGTGGGAACCAGAGTCCCCAATGTCCATGGCTGTCTGGAGCTGTTGCTTAGCTACAGCCCAGCCCTGGTCCCAGACCTGTTTGACCATGGACTGGAGGTCAATAAGCAGATGAGGAAGCACCTCATCCAGGGTGCCCAGCAGGGGATGGGAGACGTGGACCATAAGGAGGGCTGAGCTCGCCTGGCAAAGATGAAGCGAGGAGGCAGCACAGACCTTCTTAGCCGCATGGTCCAACTTCTTGGACTCTTTCTTGGGCAGTTTGTCAATGTCCCCAGTGTTGCCAGAGTGCCTGAACACAGAATCGTCCACCAGTCTCTCTGCAGGGGGGTGTTCTGTGTATCCCAACAGAGAAACGGTAGGTACCGCATACTTGTGGGACATCAAGTCAAAGGGCGCAGGGCAGGAAGCAGGGCACTGCCACAGCTCCAAGGCACGGATAAGGATGGACTCTGCCACTGGGAAGGCCTCTCCAGGAGTATCTCTCTGGTCCAGGATCTCAGTCAAAGGGTATCGAGCCCATTTCTGGACAGGCTCCATTTTCATACCCACGGACTCTGAGATCAGGCGGAGAAGGCCCATAAAGGAAGTAGGACCTTCATCAATTGAGAGATCCCCCACCGACTACATGCTGATCAGACAGGAGTACAAGGAGGAACCTTCCAACTCTGAGGACTCGTTAAAGAGGGGTCAACCACAGAGTCCTCTCGTACCCTCTGTGGACGGTCAGGGCTGACGGTGACCAACAGTCAATGAGGAAGCCCCTTGGCCAGCAGAGGCTCCTTGGTTGGAGCGCTGGTTCTCAGCTGTACAGGTGGTGGCTCCATGTGGAGCGGTGGAGATGCTGGCAGCGGCCAAGCTGGGATCTTCTTAGGCGTCTCCTGAGGCGGAGAAGGCATCAGCCTATTGGGCAAGGGCCAGGTGATGGCTAGCGTAGGAGCCGGAACCAGCTTCATACCGGTGAGCACCAGCTGCTGCCACATGAGATCCTCATAGCATTGACGCAATTTGTGCTGAAATCTCTCCTCGCCTGAGAAGGATGAGGATGAAGTGTAGTGGTGGTGTTGCTTTCCAGAGCATCAAGGGCGGGAGCATTGATGTCAGCAGGAACCACTCGATTCCCGGGAAAAGGACTGAGACTTCAACTGTGACTGCTGGGGGAACCGGTGGCAGGGCTCGGAGGGAGTCGGCAAGTGCCGAGGCTCTTCTGGGTTTTGGTCGATGACCAGAGGTGATGGATCAGCAGAATGATCCATCCATGAAATGGTCCGGGTCAGCACCAGAGTCCTGGAAACAGAAGTGTCAGCCTCTTTGGTCAACAACTGGCTGACCAGCTCGAGAAAAATCTTGGCCAGAAGATCAACCAGCACCTCAGCCAACTGGCCTGACAGGGGTACCCTGGAGCCGGCGGGCCTGGGCCGACAACTCGACTGAAGTCAGATCCAGAGAAGCATAGGAATCCAAAGCCCTCAACCTACAGTGGCCCCGATCCCATGATCGACAGACAGACAATTTTTTGGTCTCTTTCTTCTATTGGATTTGTGCCCGGAGGGGCCCTGACTGAAGGTCGGCAGAGCCTGGCACAATTCTTTGAAAGACCCTGTAAACGAGGCACCCAGCTGAAGCGGCATGAAGGCTGCAGCCTGGGCCACCGACTCCTCAAATGCCGCAAGCTGTTCAGCAGACCCTGCAGCCACGGAGACCACCTGACGGGCATCTTTGGATTTGACTGGAGGGTTCCGTTCACTCAGTCAGCCTAACTTGAATTGGGCTAGACGGCCCTCCAGAATGGTAAGATGGAAAGTTCGACAAATGTCACAGGCCTGGGGATCGCGTTCGTGCCCCAGGCAGTAGACGTACACAGTGTGCGAATCCGTTCGGGACATTTTCTGCCCCGTAAAGGCACCAGCAGAACCTGGAAGCAGACTTATGGTGATCCATCATGGTCACAATTGATGATCGAGCTGAAGACAAAAGATTTTAAATGTTTTAGGAAGTCAATCTGAAGATTTATGTCACAAGGGTCTACTCAGCGCAACTGCGGTTAAGGAAGGAACCTGCTTCTTCCAAGCGCAAGGGAAGATCTGGTGTCATGTGGTGGAGCCGAGGGAGTTACCACCCAGTTGGGTGGGAGGAGCCAGCTTGAAGACATTCTGACCAGAATTAAAGGGAAAGGCAACTGCCAGAAAGTGTGGACAGAACATCATATCCTCGTTCCTAGAATAACTGTAGCCTAATGTTCACTAACACAGGTAACCCACTGATTTCAACAAACCCTCTTAATGAAATTTATGCCATTACACAATCCTGCTAAACTATTTAACTTGCACAATGTCTGAAGGCATACAGATTACAAGGTTCTACACAAACAAGCCAAGTTTAATTGCTGCTCAGAACGATCCATAATGTTATTTTTAGGGCATTCACATTACATACTAACATACTAAAATGCCAGCAGAATAGGCCTAACAGTCTCTCGAGTCTGCTCAATTTTCAGCACCTGCACTGAGGGCTGATTTTGGTGTCCCTCCTCCACCTTGAGTTATACTGTCCCCAGTCCCAGATGTTCCACCTGTATTGGGCCTGGTCAGATTTACCCTCCCCTTGTACCTGTCCCATCTCCTCTTACCACATACCTGAATAGTACTGAGACATAGCAAAGGAATAGTTATCAATAGAAACATGTTAGACAATCCGCTCCAAATCAGAAATACCCTTATTTCCATATAAGATAAACCAGGTAAAGAGCACTAGAGTATAAGACACAGGATCCCTGTCTCTCTTTTATGTCATTAGATAAGTCCACGGCAACAGGCAGATCCCCAGTGAAAACAGATCCATTATTATACAATTCTGTTTTAGCATTTGAATTGCATTTGGGCAATAATGCACAAACATCCAGGCATTTCCTAGGAATTGCCCTGCTGTGTTGCGTGTGTGTGTGTGTGTGTCTGTGTGTTGTACCTCAGGTCATTAACCCCATCAAAGCCTTAAGCCCATTAAAATGCCCAGATGCAAGGGAAGTATTGGGATTATAAATCTAACTGCATTTGTGTTTTTTAATAAAAAAAGTTTATACACCAAGGCATAAATTACTACTGTTAGGAAGCTGATTAGCGACATTGCTAATCAAATCAAAAACTGATTAGCAATCAGTCAGGTCTGAGGAGCAAATTCAAAAAATGATTATTTCTAACACTATCACATCAAAACTGATTATATCTGTTATGCAATAAAATGCACTCATTAAACAGTGTTTTGAGTCAGTTTTCTGTTCATTTTCCCTACTGACTTTCTTCTTAATGGCAGGCTGTGATTACTGATGACACATCAAGTCGTGCCAGTTACATTGTCACGTAACACCTTGGCCCGGATTCTTCCCTCTGGCGTGAATTGCCACCCTGTACAATTCATCCCCGGATGAGTTTGTTTTATAATATTTACGCTGGGGATGAATTGTGCAGAGTGCCAATTCATGCTGGAGTGAAGAGTCCAGGGTGAGGTGTCGTGCGGTGACAAGGACTGCATAAGTCTGTCATGTAGACGTGATTACCAGGCCTCCAGACCTCTCCCCTTGGCAAACACAACTTCAGCTCTGTATTTTTTTTCTCAAAAATGACAGTTCACGTAATGAAGGTCTTTTTCCCCATATTGTTTGATTTTTCACTTTCCACACCCTCCACTATCCCTCAACGAGCAGCCTTGTATTACAGGGCACTTCTCTCGTTCTCCTCTTCAGACTCTCTGCACTCATCCATGTACTGTAGCTCATCTTTTGTCTGGCTTCAAGAAAGTGAATTCTAACAATTTCTGTTCTGTTCCCACAACACCGATGCTAAATCAGCACAGCCCACTAAAACCACGCTACCCAGCAAACTGACCAAAAGGCCTGCACCACGTGCTAACACCTTTGACATGCAAACTTGGACTCATTACTCTGCAAAGACCCCGGATACTTCAAAGTTGAAAGTGGTACTCCTGAGATGCTGCAATGCACAGTCTTGCTGGGCTTTCTAAGTGTTAACGATTTCATTGTGTGCTACTACCGCCACACACTTTCACCCATGCCGCATGTGATGATGCTGATTCTGCCTGGTGCCTGATCGGGAGGGATAGGCATTACAGAACACAGGCTACTATCATAAGTAGCAATACTGGGGGCTGGGGTGGGAGAGGATATCCAGCAGTCCCAAAAAATAATTGGGAATTACAGGGAGAAAGGATAGGCAGAGCTGATGTGGGGCTGTGAAGCCGAACCCAGATGAGCTCGCAGGGGAACAATCTTCCAGGAACAAAAGGAACACACCTCAACCTGGCAGGTTCATTAGCAACTGCAGTCAATTAAAGTAGAAGTTGACTCACAACTGGCAGTTCTTGGGTCGCAAACTGTGATGCGAACCCATTTATTTTATGCCTTGCACACATGCGTGCCATGCTGCTCTGAATTTGTGCCAGGCATTTTTAAAGGGAATGTCCAAGATTAAGAAGTGGCGTTTTTAATACCACAGTCCATTACTTAAGGACAGCGAAAGTCTTCTGAACTAACAAGTGACATTTTAAAAATGTTCCTCTTCAGAAGGGAAGGGATTGTAAAGTGAGCCAAACAGATGGCCAGCCAATTCCTTCCACTTCCTGATCTGCCAGCCCCACCCCATTGCTCAGACATTTTGTGACGTCTAACCAGGGAGAGCATGGAGGCATGCCCCACTGAAGTCTATGGGGTCAATTTTGAAAATAACTTCAAGTAGTCTTTGACATAAATGAAAGCCACTGCTTAACGAATAGGGACCCTATTAGTTAAGCGCTGGCTTTCATTTATCTCAAAGACTGCTTAAACATACAAAAAGTTATGTTCAAAATCAGCCCGTCAGACTTCAATGGGCCACGCTTCCGCCCTCTCCCTAGTTAGACGTCTCAAAATGTCTGAGCGCAGGGGTGGGGCCGGCAGATCGGGCAGTGGAAGGGATCGGCTGGCTGGCTGTTTGACTCAGTTCATGATCCCTTCTGAAGAGGAAAACTTTAAAAATGTCAATTATTAGCTCAGAAAATGTTTGCCACCATTAAGTAATGGGCTATGGTATTAAAAAAGCCCACTTTGTAATCCTGTCATAAATCTTGGACATTCTGAGGGTTGTCATGCACTACAACAGCCAATCAGAGTACATGTTGGCCTCAGGAACAATGAAACAGGTTTCTAAATTCCTGTTTAGTGTGTGTCCATGCTTTTCTGAGCTTTGTACTGTAGTGTAGTGTAGTGTGAGTCCTCGCAATGACAGTGGCACTATAGTGGCCATCATCTGGTTATACAGTACGTGAAAAGAGTCAACACACTTTTTCACATGAAAACCTACCTGGATAATCAGTGCACAGCACTGCTGAAGCAGTGGGCTGGCCAGCTAGTGCTAACACTTGCCATACATATGACCTGGGTTTGCACCCCAATCACGGAATGTCTGGTGCTGACCAGGGAGGCAGAGTTCTGGTATCCTGCCTCAAGGAGAGAGGGAAGGATCCTCCATCCACCACATGACCTCCTGCGGGAGGCCCAGGGGAAGGCAGTATTGTGTGGGAAGAAATAAATAGACCCTCTGGAACAGCATTATTTTTGCATGTGCTGGCTCACCTAGCAAGTGACACGATGGCGTCACATGCCCAGAGTGGGGTTGACAGGTGATTTCTGAAGCTAGAGTGGGGCTCACTCACTTTTCTGACAGCCCCGATTGGCATTTTGCTGGGTTGTTCCTTAGGACTATGCCTTGTGGATGGATAAGGGAGGGCAGAACATCCCAGGAGCCCCATGCAGGTGAAGCTGCCAGGTGCCCCTTCCACATCACAGTAGGCCCCCCCCCCCCGATCTCTCCCACTTCTTGCTGGCACCACTCCCCAAACCTCAACAGTCAAGCAAAAGTATACTTCTGGCTTGGGGAACTTGGGGGGCCGGGTACCACCTGCAGGAGAAAATCTGTGGGTTATGGTCCGGATTCCAGAGAGGATGTCAATAAGAGGCTGGCTGGGCCATCAGAGGACTCCTATGGTGAACAGAAAGGCTTGAGCAGGTGGAAGGAGGATATGGCAGCTAGCAAGGAGAAACGGGAGCAGAAACAGAAAGTAAAAAAAAAATACTGATGCATGATCTCAACACAACCTACAGGCAACAGTGAAAATGTTGCAGCTAGACTGAAGCATGGTCACTGACCCAGCATCACATTACTGTGAGAACATGCAGTATTAAGAGCTATTATTCCTTGCACTTACCTTTCTTTAATGCAGATTTACTATTCCAGCTCCACATCTCCAAGGATCATCGCTCTGATAAAACTGGAGGGTACAGCATAATTCCAAAATATTTTGATAGGATGCAACCCCACACCTCCTGGTTCACAGTCCTGTGTTTTAATAAGGCTGCAGACCAGAGGCTGCTGCTGTGCACAGTTGTGGGGACATGTCTGAGACACATCTTGGACACAAGCACTGACGCTGGATCAGTGCTCACAGTAAACTGATCTCAGATCAGGAAGGAAGAAACTAATTCTGGACCAGTGGTCAAGGACACAATCTAACTGCATCAGTACAAACTGTCAGGTGATAATAAATTACATTCTGGTTGGCTGATGCATTCGGAGCTTGTGTTTTGCAATCCTGTGAAGAAACTTCACTAAGGCACACTCCCAAGTTCTTTGAATGTGCTTTCCATGTGGTGTAGTTGTTACATGTTGCTGCTGTTTACCACAGGAAAAATATCCTACAACTAATTAACAAAAGCCTGGGCAACCTCACCCAGAAGATACAAGCCCAGCATTTAACAAAACACTCATGCCATTTGCCACCACAGTAATCTACAACTCATCCATTGCTGTGGATTCTGCTTTTCTAACTATCTGAAAGAAATGGATGCTTACGGGTTGTTACAGATAGCGCATGGGTGACTGAAAACCAGAAGACTCTTAAGAGGCTAAATATCTTTCCATCATGAGCAAGATATTGTTTTAAATGCCATAGAAACACATTATAAACGCAATTCAGTAAACATTAGAAGAAGAAGAATCAGCATTTATATAGCGCTTTTCATACACAATGTATCCCAAAGCGCTTTACAAGCAATGCTAGACTGGTAATGAAGCGACTGAATGTGTAGTGGCGGCCATATCGCACATCAACACCCACACACAGCCTGAATAATTGCATGAACTGGTTTATGGGAAGGGGAATGTTGGCCAGGACACCTGAATGTCCCCTACTCTTTGCGAAGAGTGCCCTGGGTTCTTTTTACTTCCACCTGGACACCCACCAGGACAACACCAGGATGGTAGAAGGGACCTCGGTTTAACATCTCATCCGAAGGATGGCACACCCCAGCTTTACAGTACTCCCCAATACTGCACTCAGATGCCAGCATTTTAGGTGCAAGTTCAATCCTAGTGTGGGACAAGAACCAACAACCTTCTAGTCCAGAGGTGGATGTGCTACCAACTGAGCCACGCTGACACATTATGAACCTTGTATACTAGTGCAATATGAGTATGAGTTTTCTGTGAGTTGAGCAGAGTTGGGTATTCAATAAAAAGCTGCAATCACAATTTAGGATGCCTTTAATCAGATAATGGTGTTCAAAATAATTCTGCCAGTAAATGGCATCATCTGCTGTCATTTAAGAGGTCAGATTCTTATCTGCAGGGCTAGAGCACTCCTACAACCTGCAAAGGTTGACAGCATCTAACCTGGATGGCGAGAGACAAAGAGGGAAGGGGCTATAACAGCCACGCATTCACTTCTTCCCACATTTTAGGTATGAAAGAATATGACAGAGAGGCTTCGGCCCCCATCCACATACAGTTTTTCATCCAAAATACATAAGAATTTTAATAAATATCTATGCTATGCCTTTCCATGGCATACGTATTTGGGGTAGTCAACAGAGTGGGAGAGTTACGGAAAATGTTTAATTAAATGCCAGACGTATTTGACTTAAAAAAATATATTTATTTTTTTTTCTTTTATTTTATTGGATACAATCGGAATTACAATCCTTTGAGACACAGACTCTTTTGCAAAGACTCCACATCGGTTACAGAGGGTGGAGGGTAGACAAATACAGAGAGCGCACAGTAAACAGGTAGAAATTCGTAAAACAGTACTGCAAGTGCAGTCCAGGCATAATCTTAGTTAACTGGTGGTAGTAGCAGGCATCGATACAGGATAACCCTTGTCAGAGAGGTAAATGATGCTGACTCTTGGGATCTATCGAAACCCTGTGTCATTTTATTGGGGTATGAAAATACCAGAGGAGGGCAGGAAGTTAGCCACAGTCGCATTTTCTGACTCCAGGAGTTGTACTCTGAGGGCTGATTTGAATTGGGAGAGGCTAAGGGTCTGAGAGATAAGGGGGGGTAGAGTGTTTAGCCAAAGAGGGGCACGGTAGCGGAATGATCTTTGCCCAAGGGATGTTCTACAATGGGGGACCAGGAATAAGGAGGATGCTGCGAGTCTAGTGTTACGCCTGGGGAGGGCAACGCTGACTATTGGGAGAAGGCCGATGGGTACCAGCTGGAGATGGATCTTTTTTGCTAGAACGCAGGAGTGGTACTTAAGTCTTCCTTGGAAGTTTAGCCAACCAGCCAGAGCGTAGAGCTCACAGGTACGTGTTAATCTGTCATACCCGGTGATTAGGCGGCAAGCTTTATTCAAAGCAGTGTTAATGCTACGAAGGGCTGTAGGGTCCGCAGAATCGTATATCACTATCCCGTAGTCTGTTAGGGAGAGGTTAGAAGAGGTGACTGCAAGTTGCATGGCCTGGGTGGGTAAGCAGTGTTTAAGTCTGTAGAGGATACCCACTCTAGTGTTAACAGCGGAGGAGAGAAGTTGTATATGATGATTGTAGGAGAGGGAGGTGTCTAATGTAATTCCCAGGTATTTAAAACATGTAACATGTTCAAGTGGGGCGCCTTGTTTGTTTTTGATTAGGAGAACCGACTGGCTGTGTGGACTTTGTCGGTGTGCAAAGATAATGGATTTTGTTTTTTGATAGTTGATGATCAGGCGGTGTTCCGTGAACTAGGTTTCTAGCTCCCTGAAGAAACCCTGAAGAGCTCGTTGGAGGGTGCTGGGCTGTGGGTGTTTCCAAAACACTACCGCATCATCAGCGTAGAGTAGCAGGTTACCGCTACATGACTTGGGGAGACAGTTTAAAAAGAGGGTGAATAGTAGAGGGCCAAGAATAGACCCCTGTGGGACACCAGAGGAAACTGTTTTACAGGAGGAGAAGGTGGTATTTATCCTGACTTGCAGTGGCCGGTCTGTTAGGTAGTCCTTGAACCAGGCAGTAGCCTCTGGGACCACTTTAAGTTGTGGAAGGACATAAAGCAATAGCTCATGACTGACCGTGTCAAATGCCTTGGTCAGATCCACATAGATTGCCCCTGCTATAGAGCCTTGGTCGAGGGCCTCATGGATGAATGAGGTGAACTCAGTAAGAGCTGTGACGGTACTGTGGCCGGACCGGAATCCGTGCTGTTCTGGGCAGAGAAGGTTGTGTTTAGTCAGGTGTTCTGATAGTTGGTCTGACACTATTTTCTCCAGGGCCTTGGAGAGAGGAGGAAGTAACGAAATTGGTCTATAATTGGTTGTGTTGGTGGGGTCGCCGCTCTTCAGAATGGGAGTGATTATGGCTCTTTTCCAGGTTGTGGGGAACTGACCTAGGCATAAAGAGAGTTGAGAATTTTAGTGAGATGGGGTAGTGTAACATCCAGGGTCAGCCTAACGAGTTTTAGATCTAGGAATCATTTCTGTGCTGTGTATTGGCAATAGCTTTAGAAATGTAGTGTTTGCCTCGAGGCAGGAAATAACTCTCAGCGAAGGGTGTAATATTGTTGTTACTTGAGGTATCAGTGGGAGGGGTAGGGGATGGTGTGGAAATAGTTAGGGGGTAAATATGGGAGAGGTCCGAGAAGGCAGAGTTGAGGGCTTTGGCGATAGAGGAAGGATCCTGGGTGATCTCCCCATTTATTGTAAGCTGGGTGGTCTTGGTTGACAAGGATTTACCATTGAGTTCCTTTATATTGTTCCAAAATTTTTACCGTCTCCCAAGAGGTGGTGAGGGTATGTTGGTAGTAAGTGGCTTTCGCCTGTCTTAGGCCCAGGTACATTTGTTGCGGGCCTCACGGTAGAGAGTTGTCTATCCTGGGCGCTAGGGTAGTCAAGTGCCTTAAGCCATAGGTTATCCCTATGTCGGAGCTGGTTAAGTAGTGAGGTGGTGAGCCAGGGTGTGGTTCTGGTTTTCACTACTTGCTTGGAGAGGAGCAAAATGTCACAGGCCATGTTGAAAGTGGTTATAAAGTGGAAGAGCCAGATCTACAGACTGCGTGAGTGTAGATGGGGAGCCAATTGCTGGTAGCTAGGTGGGTTTTGAGCTTCTCTAAGCCTCCTCTTTTCAGTCGCCTCTGCCAGGTGATTATGGGGGGGGCATGGGGTAATTTTTCTGACCACCAGCAGGTCACTGGGGAGTGGCCACTGATAGCGTCTGGGAGCACAGTGGCTTTGGAGATGTTCCGTGGCCTGTTGGTGAAGATGAGGTCTAAAAGGGTGGATGTCCCTGTTCTATTGTCCCTTCCGGTAGGAGAGGTGACGAGTTGGGTAAGATCGTAAGACAGGGCAGTGTCTTTGAAGCTGGATGAGGCATTATTTGTGGTGGTATCCCCATAACAAGGACAGGCTCTCCCTTCGACAATCCTTGCCCCAACCCCTGATGAGGACATATGCCTCAGGTGGGGCAGTGACTACAGACTGGGGACAAAGATGGTCTGGTTTCACCAGTTTCTTCATGTGACATGTCAATTTGTCCCAATTTATACCATAGTTCATCCTTCCACTCAGTCAGAGACACCATGCCCATACTTGTCCCATTGTTTACACTTACCCAGAACAGCCCTGCTGGGATGTAATATTTTGCTGTTAGTGAGGGTCATGCTTCTTTGCCCACTTTTACAACAGGGAAGACAAAAGCATATAAGTCCATCAGGGCTATGCAGTGATGGTCAGGCCATGGAAGGACTTGGGCTTACTACTTTTTCCTTTGCTGCCCCCCCCCCCGATGCTCGTTCAGCTTTAAAACCGGCATCCAAAAACATGTCTTCTGTTTCTCTTCTATCCCCCACCCCAGCAAAAGCTTTTCACCTCTGCATCAGTGGGCATGCCCCATACAGCTGCAGTGCTGAAGCACTGAAGGCTCACTGCCACAAGGGGCTGCTGAAAAGATATTCAGGATGCAATTAATTAGATTTCCATGCTTTTTTTTCCAAAAAGGCAACTGTATTTGTTTCATACAGAACAGGAAAGGGTCTGCGCTTCAGCAGTGCTATCAACCTTGTGCCACCTTAGGGTGAGCAACCTTAGAAATATTAAACTAGGTAAGGAGAGGTGCACTCAAGACAAAGTCCAAGGTAAACACCAGAGGCAGAGCATTTACAGAGTTGCGGAGTGGCCTGGCTCTTCTACCAGTTAGGTCTTCGTCAGGGGGCCTGTATTTGTTATCTGGGATTTTGCAATTTTTTCAGCTTAAAGTTTAGCTGAAACATCTGGAAAACTGTTGAGAACATCTCATTTAGACACATCTCAGCTTTTATTTCATATATTTTCTAGAGTATTCGTCCCACTGTTCTTTACTACTGAGGATATTTTTGCCACTTATAGTTCGGTTAGTCCTACTGCGTATTCCTCACTTAGTCATAATCTTCTGCCTGTGACATCACAATCCATTACCATGGGAATGGCTGTAATGTTACAAGCAGGACATTATGACCTCAAGTAGCGACTAGGCAGCTGGGAAAGTTCAAACTATGAGACAAAGAACCTGTTTTTATGCAAATAACGTCAGTGATAAGGACAGGGGGCATCAAGTGCAGAAAAAAAAAGTGAATTATTCAAACAATTATATATGAATATTATATTTTTGGCTGAGCTATTCAATAGCTCATCTACAGTCTGGGGTAGTTGTGAGGATTGAGGACTGCAGACATGGTCCCACTCCATAATGGTAGGGATAGGTAAGATCTGAGCAATTACAGACCTGTCAGTTTTACCTCAACTTTAGGTAAACTGATGCAGACCCTAGTCAAGGGGAAGCCTGGTGATCTACCTTGAAGAAACAGGGAGGAAAAATTCACAGCACACTGCCTTTGCACTTGATCAAAATCACAAGAAGTTGTGTTGTTGCTGATAGGTGCAGCATTTAATTTCAGTAAGTTAAACATGTGTGCAAACACTCAACGTTTCATCCACCAACTGAGGGCTTTGAAGAAACTGGGCTACATGGCACTAAACAACACAGGTTTGTCGCAGGGAGGTCATGTCAGACCATCCTTCCAGTGTCCTTTGACTGGGCCATGATGATAGGAAAAGGTAGGCAGTAGATTTACTTCACTTTGACTTCAGCCAAGCCTTTGACTCAATACCACATAAGGGGCTGCTGAAGTGGCTAAAGGACGTGGGAGTGGAGAATGAGTTAGTCAGGTAGGTTGGGAGTTGGCTAGGGTTGAGACAACAGAGGGTGGTGGTTAACAGGGTAAAATCAAGAAAAGAGGGGTTATGAATTGAGTTCCGCAGGGCTCAGTCCTGCGACTTGTCCTTTTTAATATGTTTATTAGTGATAGGGAAAGTAATTTAGGGCAAGATGTGTCTCTCTGCAGAAGCTACAAAGGTTTGTGACAGTGTGGATAGTGAAGAGGGTTTGAGGGAGTTACAAACTGATCTGGAAAGACTAGACAGATGATCAAACATATGGCAGTTGAGATTCAGCACCTAGAAGGGAAAGGTAACACATAGGAGGAACCCAAAAATGGAGTATTGGATTGGAGGGGTTAGGCTGGAAAGAGACCTGGAAGTCACTTTTAGTAAGTCCCTCAAACAAACCAGTCAAGGCAACAAGAATGTTGGGATGTATTGAAAGAGGTTTAGACAGTTGGTGAAAGGAAGTGATATTACCCCTGTACAGGTCACTGGAGAGGCCCCATCTGGATTACAGTGCCCAGTTCTGAAGTCCACACCCAAGGAAGTACAGGGGCAGATCGAAGGCACTGCAGTGAAGGGTCATCAAGATGACCCAGGGCCAACACAGCAGTTCCTGAAAAGCACATGGAGGCCCTGAACATACACTCGCTGGGGACCGCAAGTGAGAGAGGTGACATGGTAGAGACCTATACGTTTCTAGGACAAATAAATAGCATGAACAGTGCAAAATTTGCAATCCTCCCGAGTCCATATTTGGACTATCTGATCCAAATATTCCAGAGAAGTAGCTTTTCCTAGAAATAGAGGACATGATGGAGCAAGAACCCTCTTACTACTTCCCCAGAGACAAATCAACAAATAGATCTGACTTATTGACTTTTCTCTAAATGAAACAATGACAATTGAAAAATGCTTCACTTCTGCTTTTCCTGAATAAACTTAAATAAAACCTTATTGCCAAGCATAATTTAAACTTAAAGTTGCTGATTGACTAATAATAAATTAATTGTGCCTTACTTTGAAATAGTTTAAAAATACATTTAAAGCAAGAATGATTATAGCTTCTTTGCAATATTTAGTTGTAACATTAACAGTTTACAGTTTAAATAATATTATCTTGTTTGGAACTAACTGTAGAAAGGGGAACATTTATTTGAGGAAGTAAAAAGAACACATTTCAGAAAGCTTCCTGTTTAAACAAAATGCAGACTAAACCACAATATACTTTCTCTATAGCAACAAGAGCCTTAAAGCTAGTTATAGAGGTTTAAAAGATGTTACAAAAACATTTTTCCAATTAAGTAAGAATCTGACATGACATTTCACTTCTAAAATAAGCATAATTTAACTTAACACACTTCTGAAAGAAATGTAACACAAGGTCCATCAGACCTTGCATAATTTGGAACACTTCTACAAGAAATGCAACGCGAGATACATCAGGTGCCTTCCATCCAAAAACATATACATTTAGACCCCATTTGAGCTAAAGGAGGGCAGAAGAGAGGAAGGAGCTGTGGCAGCACGTCCTTCTGCCTAGGACTTCACTTGAGACTTCAAGGTATGGCTCTGTGTGTTTTGAATTGCTTTTATTTATGATATAAAGAGCAGAGAAGGATGATCCTTGCATGTTATGTTAGTTTATCTTTATTTTTTGGATGGTTGTACCTAAAAGTAGGAGAGAGTTCCTCTCCAGTAAAGATACATTGTTTGCTTGCACTGCTGATCAAAATGATGTTAATTCTACATACCAGTTTTAAGTAAAAAATTAAGATAATGACATTTCCTGGTATTTCTTTCCAGTTAAATATTTTTACTTATAAAGTTGTTGACTTACAACACAGGAGTAAAACTTAATTGTGACTATTGGTATATATATATATATATATATATATATATATATATATATATATGTTGTATAAGAATAGGAAAAAAAAAACGATAAAGGTTTAGGATAAGGTAATTTTTATCAGACAAATAGATTAGACCATGACTGAGGTAGGGTGGTTATAATGGGACACACAGCCATGTGCATGTCATCTAGCACACCCGGTTAGACCACCCTATTCAAGCTAAATTTCTGAATGGGGTGGTTGTTCCCACCGATTCCAAGAGATTATTTCTGGACCACAGAACAATCTTTAGAAGTCAGGTCAGGGAACCGGACCCAATAATTACCCTGACCACATCAACAGTAAGGGCCTATCTAACAGGAATAAAGGGACAGTAACAAAGGGGCATGACTAGAAGGTGGTAGGAGGAAAGTTCAAGATAGATGTGAGGAAGTTCTACCTCACTGAGAGGGTGGTGGAGCTGTGGAACAGTGTACTGGCAGAGATGGTGGGGGCAGGGACTATAAATGGATTCAAGCATGGCTGGGACAGGGAAGGGGGACAGATGGTGCCACTGAGAGGAACATGGGAGGTGAGATATTAAGGGGGAGGAATGGGGGTAGAAATCCCATTAGAACTTTAGTTCAGGGGTGAGGTAAAGATACTTATTGGGAAGACTAGATGGACTCAGCCTTTTTCTGCAGGCAGTGACTATCTTTAGAAGTCAGGCCCAGGAACCGGACCCAATAATTACCCTGACCAGATCAGTTGGTGACCCCTGACAACATGATAAATGAATATTTATTATTGTATGTCACTATAACCAAACCCTTATATCAGTTATTAACACATTTTAGTTACACACACACAAAAAAAATAAATAAATAAAATTTCTATTACAAATACCACGTTATAGTACATCATAAGTTAATGCCTATCAATCTATCTTTCTCTCTCTTTCTATATATATATATATATATATATATATATAGTATATATATAATTATTGAATAGTTATCATGCCACCACATAACAACAAAATAAGTTAATCTCTTATTACACAGGGTCCTTTTATCATGCAACATTAATCTTTTCTCAACCACTTAAATCTTTGTTCCCTCTTCCTCAACCTCTTCAACAAGCACCCTCTTTATTGCATACACTGTCTATTTTAGTCTATGTAACAAATCCACACACTATAGCCTTGGCTGCAACCCCCCCCACACACACACACACACACTCCACCAAAAGTGTTTGTTCTGCAATGCATTGACTGTGCAGTGCTTCCTTATTGGTAATCTTAGTACAAAGTCAAACTTCATACAATGTTTGTATCTATCTAATATATGTATTAAGCAGTACAAATATTACATCAACAAATTTCACATGTTCTTTACAATGAGCGCTAACATCACAGTATCAAGTTTCACAGGCATAAGTGTTGTTTCTTTTTTTTCTCTTTCCTGTCTGTGCAAAACTGTGTAATACCTTCATACTAAATACTACACACACTCTCATAAAGTTTTTTTTATTGGTTTGGTTTATTCATTATAAATTGGTTATAATATTAGTATATAGATGTCATCTTACTTACAAAGCAATCTCTGCTTGTAACATGACTTTGTCTTAATCCAGCTTTGACTTTTTGAATGCTGCTTTGGCTTCTGCCAAACCGTCAGCAGACTGTCTACTTCCTTTTTTCTGTGATCCCCTTGTTTCTGCAACCCACTCTTTAAATTTAACCATTCACTGTCATTCCATAATTAATGTTTTTCTAATGCAGTTAACTGGTATTACATTATTTATTTAAAGTTATTTCACTTTACCACATTTACAAGTGGGTCCCAATGTTTCTGTTTTGTACCTTAATCTACTAAGTATTAAAACAAATATATTCATTAGTCATAAAATCTATTTATTTATTTTTATTTTAATCTTTGGTAACCGGGTAATGGTAATCTATTTTTATTTTCCTGTGTTTGACTGCTACATGTCTCATGTAACAATAATATAACTGTTAACTCACATATTTTGATTTTACTTCCTGTTTTTAAATCTAACCAGTTACCACTTTCACCCTGTGTAACCTTTAGCAAGTCACTTGACCTCCTTGTGAATTTCAGCACATTACTATTGCCTGGCTTCTCTTTCTCAATCAACACCTTTAGCACAAATGTGCTTATAGTTTTTTTTTTTTTAATATCTCATTGTTCATGGTTTTTAAGGTAAAAACCTTAACTATATAACACTGCATGTAAAGACATCTTACACTAAGCACTCTGCACTTCAGCATTCTTTTGGCATACACAAATGTAATATAGGTATGTATTACTGGATTGTATGTTATTTCTTATTAACGCATTTTCCTAACTAACTACTTCTCACCTATATGCATGTTTAATACAGGTCCTAATAACCCCCCACATTTGTAAACATCACTATGTTCACCATTCTGACAGTAAAATTAGTTAAATTTTAAGTATATTTCCCTGGCAACTATACAATATGGTAACACTGTCATATCTTCTAACAAATATGTACAACAGACAACACATATAAAAACTGTATTCCAAATAGGCATTATTACAGGTGTTAAAACACATCAAGGTAATAACATTTCAGTACACATCAACCATCCAAACACTCTAGTCCTTGTCAATAATCTGGTGTTAAGTCCACCCACGGCTTGCACCTTGCACCTCAGTACACTAAACAAGTAAATAAATAAATTGTTTTGTTCTAAATAAACAGCATTATACCCATAATACTCACAATTAGAGTAGCCCACCACATTTGGAATTCATATATTGGGCAAATATATCAAACATTACTACTGTTGTGTATTCAAATACAAGTGTACAACATATACAAGATTTAAAAAAAGTTAGTAATAGGTATCTATACATGTTACAAGACAGTGCAACAGTAATTTACTCCATTATTACCCTAGAAGTCATATCAGTGAAAGCTGTCTGCTCACCCTACTAAAGTCTTGGCACTTAAACAAGCATTAATCCACAAGCCTATTTTGGTATTCACTGACAGCAGTTATGTACTGTAGTTCAAACCACAGTTCACGTCCAAAACTTGGCACACAAAGTGAAGTCTTAACTCCTGCATACAAAGGTTTCCCACATCCAGAGGGCATGGAACAGACTATATTATTCCAAGTGATCATCCTAGCAATTCAGCTGCGAAACCTGTGTATACCATGTCGCTGCGCCACACAGTTAGTCAATCCTTGATGGAGGTCCGACAAGCTGAACAGGAGGTTGGCCACTTCCTGGACAGTAATGTAATCTGAAAACTTTTAGGAATGGGAGTCAGAAGGCCTAATACAAAAACTAACAAGAACAACTTACTTGGTAAACAATGATTCCTGCAGGCGGCAGTTACTCCATTTGGCACATACAGGCATTCAATATGTACACCTGGGTATCAAAGCAACTTCAATTGGCCTTCCATGACGTCAAACATTACTAATTACGTCAATAGTTGTGTAACCTGCCAACAATACGAGCAGGCCCAACCAGTTCCCACTCCCAACCTGCATGTAAGTTTTCATGTGCCCTGGGGGATACATGAGTATTTAGTGGGGCCATTATCCCTCAGTGAAGATAAAATAAATATATATATATATATTTTTTTTTTTTGGTTATTACAGATCATTTTACACAATCTGTGAAGGCATTCCCTGCAGTGGTGGACACAGCTAAATTGCCTGTGGACACATTAATCAAAGAGATTTTTCCTCATTGGGGAATCCCCTCTCACATCCACTCACTTCAAGGTTTCCATTTTAAAAATGTTCATGTTTTTGAATTGAAAGACCAGTATGGTATTATTTGGCACTATGGTACTCAGTATCACCCTCAATCCCAAGGTCTAGTTAAAATGTTAAACAGCGCTTACAATAAGCCTTGAGAATGAGGTACAGTAAATTTTAAACTAGAAGCATTTTCTTGGCACTTCTGTATCTCAAAAGTAAACCACTTACAAAACATGGTCTTTCACTTTATAAAATGCAAAGACAAACGGTCCTGGATACTAATACCAGGCACAACTGTCTTTATACAGAGCAATAAGTACAGTCTCCAGTAAACCCATATAACACTGGAAACTGGGTTTACTTACAATATACTAAACGCCCATGGGTCTTAAATATACCACGCTCATGCAAATAAAACAAATCTCTAATAATGTCGTACTTCTCAACCAACAAAGTTTAAGATCATGATCTCAGCAACTGCTGTCTGTTTTGCTTTTTTGCTTTTAATTTGTCTTGCCATTTGTCTGGTGTTTACACTAGCCAAATTGTTTATTGACATGTTTAAAAGGTTTTAAGTTTGTTGTAGAGTGGAAAAATCCCTAGGTGAAAACTACCACCAAGGGTAGTAGAAAGAAAGAGATTGTAAAAGCCAACCCTCCACTTCCTGTCTCCCTCAGTTCTTCCTAAAGCAGTCCAATGTGGCAATACTACAATAACTTGGGAACAAAAAACAATACTTTTAAAGCATATATGGCCATGAGGCCAGCCAACTATATACATTCTAGGAGGGAATCCGAAGCCTGGAAGCCAGCCGTCAGAGAAAGAAAATTTACAGGTATTTAAATTTCGATTTCTCTCTCCTAAGCTGGTCTCTGGGCTTCCTTATTCCTGGCATATACAAAAGCAGTATGTCCCCAGATGTACCGGGTGGGAAGAATGTCAAGTGCACTTAAGGGTCCACCACCGCTTGAAGCACTCTGCGGCCAAAGGATGCCTCCACTGAGGACATTACCTCCAGCAAATAAATTTTGAAAACGTGTGAATGGATGATCAAGTAGTGGCCGCTCTGCATAAGTGTGCTGTCGATGCTTCTCTGAAGTATACCCACAAAGGGGCCATAGCTCTGGTGGAATGGGCTTTCACTGGGCCAGGCAAGTTACTCTGGCCTGATCATAAGTCATGGAGGTGACGGATAGAATCTGTCTGGCTATAGAGCCTTTTGAATCCTTGTTATCCATAATTTTGGCCCGTAGCTGACATCAACAAACCTGAAGTTTTGCGAATAGCTTCCTCTCTCTTAATATACATTTTCCTCACTCTTCCCAGGTCTAGTGGATGAAATTCCCCTTCCTTATTGCTTTTAGGGAGTGGGCAGAAGGAAAGAAGAATGAACCCTTGATTGTAATGGAAGGGAGACATAACTTTTGGCAAAAAACCTGGAACTGTTCAAGCCTGATGAAAGACAGTGTACGGCTCTTGGGTAAACAATGCTTTTAGTTTGCTGATTCTCCTGGCTGAAGTAATAGCTATGAGAAAAAGGTGATCTTTATTTTGAGATGCGTGATGGATGTCTCCTTGAGAGGCTCTAAAGAGGACCCTGGTCACAGCCTTGAGAACCAGATTAAGACTCCAAGGTGGTAGCTTTGGTGGATTGGAAGGCGTTTTAATGTTGCTGCCTTTAGAAACCTCCAGACATGGGGATATGAGCCCAGTGATTCCCCTGAATCCATTAAAAAGTGTGCCCCCCACGCAGAAACTTGAACTTATAAGGTGGCTGGTTGCAGTCCTTTGTCCATCTATCTTAAAGGAACTGCAGTAGTACAGGCGATTATATTGGATAGTTCTATATGTGTTTGGAATGAAGCCAGAATCAGAATTTCCTTCAGATTCTATAATACACTTTGGAGGAAGAAGGGAGACATGAGTTCCCCATCATTTCAATAACAGGAGCTGTGTAGCCTAGCTCCTTGAAAGTTTTTCCACTCAATCTCCAGGCCTAGAGAGACAAGTTGTTTAAATGGGAAGCAGAACCAGACCTTGATGGAGAAGGTCCGGGCTGAACTTGAAAGTTAGAGGTAGTCACCTTGACCGATGAATGATAATCAGGAACTATGTGCGGAAAGGCCATTAGGGACAGACTAGAATCATGACTGTTCTGTCCAGAGCCACTTTGTGGAAGATTCCTGATAGAAGCGGTATTGGAGGAAAGGCATACAGGAGACCAAACTGATCCCAGTCTAGGGGAAAAGGTGTCCTGAGCCACTGCTGGTTCATCCTTGGTCAGGGAGCAGAATTGCTTTACCATGGAGTTCTGCCAGCAAGTGAAAAGATCTGTCTGAGGATTGCCCCACTGTTCTGTTAGGATGTGGGAAGCACTGTCCTTCAGCTCCCATTTTCCCGGTCGAACAATTTTGCGACTGAGCCAGTCTGCTGTGACATTTTCCTGTCCTGGTACATATAACGCTCAGTGGTGCTCAGCCCACTGAAAGAGAAGGGGTTCCCTTAGCACTTTGAGCTTCTTGTGCTGCCCTGATGGTTGGTGTATGCCAACGTTGACAGATTGTTATTTGGAATCAGACTATCCTGATTGAGGAACTGCTGTTCAGAGTGCCTCAGGGCATTGCCTACTGTTCACATCTCAGGAATGTTTATGCTATACCTTGTGTCTAACAGCGACCACCTGCCCGGTGCCAACAGCTGATGTAGGTGAGCCCTCCCCAGCTCACGAGGCTTGCATCGGTCGCGATTTAGATTTGGTGTGGATGGCCTAACTTGCGACCCTTCATTACCTCTGTCCTCCAAGACCGTCACTGGAGGGAGGGTTTAGTCTATCTCAATGAGCTGTATGAAAAAACAAGCAGGCAGCCGAGGAGCTTTGTGAAACTCCTTGATGAGCTTTAGCAGATCCCAAAATTTAGTTTTCAGGGTTAAAAACCTTGTGTCATGATGTCTGCCCCCAGGAGGATCAAGGTCTGATTTGGAATTAGGGAACTCTTTTTCCAGTTGATGAGAAAACCGTGTGCCGACGGCCACCAGACTACCTCTGCCACTGCTTGCAATGCTTGGTTGAGCTGAGGGGCCTTTATGTGGACTATGACAGCTACTAGCACCTTTAATACTGTCCGTGGGTCTGAGGAAGACCCCAATGACAGAGTTTTAAATTGGAAGTACTGCTCTCCCACTCTGAACCTGAGATAGTGCATGTGTTGTTACTGAGTGGGATTATGCAAACAGACATCTTGCAGATCTATGGATGCTGGAAAATCCCCTTTTTGCGACTCCCTGATGATTGATGACAAGGTTTCCACCTTGAAGGGTCTGCTGCAGACAAAACTATTCGAGAATTCGAGATCTAGGACTCGCCTGAATCCCCCTGTGCATTTTGGCACAATGAAGAATGGGGAGAAAAAAAACAATTGACCTTTGTAGGGGAAACTAGCCCATTTGCAGAAAGTCCGTAATGGCCTGTAGCATTGCCTGTCTTTCATATGGGTTGCCAGCTATGGGGGAGGGCACCACATGAGGTAGTGGGGGCTTGTATTAGGTAACCCATGCTGGTAATGTCTATGACCCCTCTGTCCAACTTAGTTTGGGCCCATTCCTCGAGAATTTTTAAAAACCTGCCCTTTACTGGGGGATGTGCCTGGATAGCATGTTCTTTTTCCTTGAGAAATTAGTGTTTTGACCCTTATTGTAACCTAGGTAATGAAAAATGCATCTGGGGCCTGAGGGTGAAGACTGGCCCCTGCCTCTTAATGTGGCATGTGCACCTTGGCACCTCCCCGGAATCCCTCACTGCCTCCTTCAGGGCTGAGCGAAACAGGAGATTACCATCAATGGGTGTGTTAACCGACTGGCTCTTGTAGAAGCGATTGCTTGCCAGACCCAAAGACAGAGGCTGCAGCGAGCCGAGGTTGGATACAACATGGTCCGAGTGGCGCACCTGACCACCTCCCCAAGAACTGTAGCTGATGAAGAATAGGTCTGTTTCTCTCTGGATCACCTAGAGGAAATCAAAAGGCTAACATTGGGACCCTGGACAGAGCGGTTTAGGTCAAAAAAGGATTGGCGGTTGTCGCCTTGAGACGTTGTTGATGCTTGGAGGACCCAGCTGAGTGAGGCATCCACTTCCCTATGCACTGGGTCTCTGACAGAAGTCCCTCCTTTGGCTGGGATGACCGACTTCTTGGTCAGGTCTGAAATTGGAGGGTCAATGCTGGGGCAGTCTAACCACTTTTTAGATTGCTTCTTGTCAGACTTGAGAAGCTTAGAGATCTGCCAGGCTACTGGATAGGTGCATTATGGACTTTGCCATTCCTCATTAGCAAGTCCCCAGTGGCTGGGGGAATATGGTAGGCTGAGGCCGGTTTGGTGTCAGCTGTAAGGCGAAAGCCTGTTTTGGCTGGGTGGGAACCTCTGGGGTAGATCTGAGGTAAATCCTGGCTATGACCTTTTTTATGAAAAGTACTGAGGCCCTCCAGGTCAAAGATTCTGGACAGTGAGAATTAGGGAACTCTTTCTCCTTGATAAGAGTCTGATGACAAGGCCCTTTAGCTCCCCCTCTTTGGGGGAAGATGAACTGAAGACTGAGGAGTCTGAGGACGTTCCCTGCAACAGTGATGTGAGGACTACTGCTCCTCTTCGAATGAGAATGTGGCTTTCTTTTGCCTTCTTGTGTGGTCTCCCATTTGGTGACCCCAGGGGTTGCCCATGAAGCATGCTGGGTCCAGGGCAAAGGCCCTAATTTACCTGTCAAAGAGGCCTGGTGCCAGAGAGGGGGCTGCAGACTCCTGGGTCTCCCGGTGGCTGCTGCTCTCTCAGACCTGGTGGTTGCTGCTCGTTCAGACCTAGTGGTTGTTGCTCATTCATATCTGTCTGTCTACTGGCTATCAATCTGAGTTGAGGAAAGGGCTGCCTCCTTCGAGACCTCAACATCTGCAGACGCTGCCGTCTCACATATTCGGCAAAGTGACCCAGCGAACATGATTAGAAGCGGGGACAAATCTGCACTGGCATGTTTTTGGCCCTGAAAGTTTTGATGGTCCTGTTCCCCTTTTAATCAGTGTAACTCCCCGGAGGTTTCCTGGTTATGCTGTTGAAGTGGCATGAATTGCTTCTGGCCCTTTAAGGACAAAATACTAAGCTGCTCCCCTTTAGACTGCTGAAAACAGAAATTTTACTAAATAAGATACATCTTGTCCTTTGATGCTATTGAGGGGCCCTGTCCAATGTTGAGTGGGAGCTCCATTGGTCCCTATAAGAGGGGGGTTCCCAAGTACTGTGCTCTTCATTCAGTAAGGATGCCTGCTTATTTTGTATCCCCAAGTGCTGTGCTCCTCGTTCTGCAGGGATGCCCCTACAGCACTACTGGCTGTTTTTGTGACTCCCTGATGATCCGCAGTGCTCCTCGAGGATGGAATTCTTCCAGCGCTAAAGCCTGTCAATGACTGGGACCACTGCTGAACATGGACGAGTGGCCCGGTGCTCTCCTTAGTGCTTGTCATCGACAAGGGGTCTAGCGCTCCCCTCAGTGCTCGTTGACGAGAGAGCTGATCATCAATGAGTGGCTTGACGCGCTGCTTGGATCCGCGTCGATGAGTTGCACTGTTGACGAGTGGCTGATATTTTCTCTGAGCTGCTCATCGCTAGACAGGCACTCGTCCCCAGAAAGCACTCCGGTGCTTAAATCAGGGGTCCTCCTAGCCTTGAGGGCTTATAGACGTGCATTGTGGGGGAGCCTAAAATCGCAGGAAATCTAGTAAGCCGTTGATAGGTGGGGCCAGTCTGTGCAGCTTGCAAGGCTGAGACTGGGTCCCACCACAGAGCATTTCCAGATCACTCCTAGCAATCCAAAGAATATACTTGATGCACATGTAAAGTAAACATTTATAACTTACAGTCTCTTCACCCCTGCCACGTATGACAGGGCTCTGCTGCAGAGTACCTGCTTCACTGAAGGCAGGAAGTAAACTGAGGAAGACAGGAAGTGGAGGGCTGGATGTCCCCTGCTGCAGAGGTCTGATTCCTGCCTACCTATCAGCATCAGGAGGTACAGCCCAGGAGTAAGGAAGTCTGGAGAGAGAAATTATCTTTTTTAGTGGGACAAGTGCACATCAAATATCACCGTCTGCTCTTAATTGGTGGCACAGGGATTGCCAGATATGCTGTACTGGGTTTCCTGATAGTGAATCATATTAGTAGATATCACTTGGGCCACAAGTTTTGCTACATAAAAACAAGTGTAGAGTAAAAAGACACAGAGATCGCCAGTCAGGCTTGGAATCCTCTGCCACACAATATCACTTTGGCTAGATGTCTGTGGAGTCTTTCCTTTATAACTTGTTGGACTAAATTTATTACAATTGCACTGCAAAATAGTTAAAAATCCCCCTCATATTACAAACTCCAATAGTTACTACCACACAACAAGGCCTCATTCAAGACTCTATATCCAAATTAAACACTGTTCTAGGCACTGTGCTGATTTTCAAGCTTACCTTAAAAAACAAAAACATGCAATTTCAACAAGCACTCAACTGCACAAAATACACAAAATCTCATTTTTCCACACCTAAACATTTTACAGCAGCACATAGTAGAGTCTCAGTTCCCTAATTACAGTTAAATCCACTAAATTAGATTAAAACATTGTATTCCTGGTTGTTATCCCCCTCACATACAATACTGGTGGTACTTGGTCTCACTATCGTTGCCTTACTGTTCTGTAGTTGCCAAAGATAGTGTGCACTTCTGCTGTCATCCTTTTTCTGTTGCCTTTCAGAGAGTGGCTATCAGCACAATAAAGTCCATGTGCCATTTTTTATATAGCCATAGCTATGCTGAGACATCACAGAGGGCAGGCAAACCCCATTGGCAGAAGGAGAAAAATTGTCTCTGCCACTGCCCTGTTTCTTCAACCATTCACCATCCCTCATGTCAGATGTATCCTATGTCCTGTCATCAACTGAGTGACCGCATCAATGTTCCTATGCTACCACAACATCCTGAATATAACCACTGCTTATCGCTTCAATGTAATGGACAAAGTTGTCTCATGGTTAATATCATCAAAACCTATGCTCTGCATAACCCAGCATATCCAGCATTTCATTCTCCAATATCTGTTTGTCAACTGAGTGGAAACTGCAAAATCTGCAATCCTCCCGAGTCCATATTTAGACTATCTGATCCAAATATTCCAGAGAAGCAGCTTTTCCTAGAAATAGAGGACATGATGGAGCAAGAACCCTCTGACTACTTCCCAGAGAAAAATCAACAAATAGATCCGACTTATTGACTCTTCTCTAAATTAAACAATGACAATTGAACAATGCTTTACTTCTGCTTTTCCTGAACAAAACTTAAATAAAACCTTATTGCCAAGCATAATTTAGACTTAAAGTTGCTGTTTGGCCAATAATAAATTGAGTGTGCCTTACTTTTAAATAGCTTAAAGATAAATTTAAGACAAGAATGATTATAGCTCCTTTACATTAATAAGTTGTATCACTGACATTTTAAAGTTGCACGCATAATTTAGACTTAAGTTGCTGTTTAATAATAAATTAAGTGTGCCTTACTTTGAAATAGTTTAAAGATACATTTAAAACAAGAATGATTATAGCTTCTTTGCAATATTTAGTTGTAACATTAACATTTTACAGTTTAATGACTATATCTTGTTTTGAACTATCTGTAGAATGGGGAACATTTATCTGAGGAAGTAAAAGGAACACATTTCAGAAAGCTTCCTGTTTAAACAGAATGCAGACTAAACCATAAGGTACTCTCTCTATAGCAACAAGCGCCTTATCTAGTTACAGAGGTTTAAAAGATGTTACAAAAACATTTTTCCAATAAAGTAAGAATCTGACATGACATTTCACTTCTAAAAAAAACATAATTTAACTTAACACACCTATTTATTTATTTACTGAAATGTTTCACCAGGAGGGCACACTGAACAATAAGTTGCTCATCTCATGGTGTGACCTGGGGGGGAGGGGTTACATAGGGTTGTGAAGGATGATCAACAATAGTATGTGGGTAGTATAAACAATACAACATTGTAAGATTATGCAACAGTTGGATCACAAGGTATTGTGCAATAAACAGTAGTGGAACATTGGGTAAATTACAATATATGTCCAAAATCGTACAAAAGAACATATAAACATACAAAACAGTAATAATGCAACAGAACCATTATAGTGCATGAATGTACCAGGAGCAGGCTCAAGGTAGTATGCAAGTGCTGATGGAGTAAAAAGGATGAGGTAGGTTGTGCACACAGGTGACCCAGAAGGGCAGGTGGAGAAGAGAGGGGGAGAGGAGTAGGGGTAGCCATTTCCTGATTCCCCCCTTCAGGATGTTGAGAACCCTGCAAGGGGGGGCAGGGTAGGAAGGCAGAAACTGGGGATAGGTATTAAGGAGGGTTAAAGCAGGAACAGCTGAGGGAGAGGTAATTGTGTAGGGCAGAGGTAAGGAGTAGTTGGAGGATGAGGATGGTGTTTCAGGGGGAAGCAAATTCCACATTTTAGGGAAGTGATGGGTGAAACCAGTCTGACCGATGAGGGTGGAGAGGCGAGGGACCGTCAAGGTGCGGGCATCATTAGATCTGACAAAGTGGGTGGGGAGAGGTGGAGTGGAGAGAGAGAGGATGAGAGATAGGGGGGAGCACTCCGAACCAGAATTTTAAGGAGGTTAGTTTGGCACAGTGTGAGATACGTCTGTGAGATAGTGGAAGGAAGGTTATAAGAAAGGTAAAACGAGGTCCATCAGACCTTGCATAATTTGGAATGACAACATAGCAGGATAAATATATAACACTGCTGCAAGAAGTGTGTCACAAGGTCCATCAGACCCTGCATAATTTGGAACACTTCTACAAGAAATGCAACACGAAATACATCAGGTGCCTTCCATCCAAAAACATATACATTTAGACCCCACTGGAGCTAAAGGTGGGCAGAAGAGAAGAAGGAGCTGTGACATCATGTCCTTCTGCCTAGGACTTCACTTGAGACTTCAAGGTATGGCTCTGTGTGTTTTGAATTGCTTTTATCTCTGATATAAGGAGCAGAGAAGGATGATCCTTGCATTTGTAATTACCTAGCACTCACTATATGTGTCTTGTTACTCGTACTTCCCTCCCTTACTGCATTGAGTCATCATGAATCCCCTGTACGACTGCACTGTATTACTATGTATGCATTGATTATCATGTATATTATGTTCCTGTCTCCGTACTGTACTATGCTTTGTTTTTGTACCATTTAAATATGTTGTTCATCCCACTTCCCCTTCCTCCAGGAGGTGCCGTGAGATGAGCATTAAGTTGCTCAGTGTACCCTTCCTGGTGAAACATTTCGATAAATAATATTTTGTTATTTTATTTTTAATTTTTGTATGATTGTATCTAAAAGTAGGAGACACTACCTCTCCAGTTAAAGATACACTGTTTGCTTGCACTGCTGATCAAAATGATGTTAATTCAGCATACCAGTTTTAAGTAAAGAATAAAGACAATAGGACATTTCCTGGTATTTCTTTTTGGTTAAATATTTTTACTTATACAGTTGTTGACTTACAATACAGGAGTAAAACTTAATTGTGGCTATTGGTATATATATATATATATATGTTGTATAAGAATATGAAAAAAACAATAAAGGTTTAGGATAAGGTTATTTTAATCAGACAAATAGATTAGACCATGATTGAGGTAGGGTGGTTGTAATGGGACACACAGCCATGTGCATGCCATCTAGCACACCCGGTTAGACTTCACCCTATTCAAGCTAAATTTCTGAATGGGGTGGTTGTTCCTGCCGGTTCCAAGAGATTATTTCTGGACCACAGAACAATCTTTAGAAGTCAGGTCAGGGAACCGGACCCAATAATTACCTTGACCACATCAACAGTAAGGGCCTATCTAACAGGAATAAGGGGACAGTAACAAAGGGGCATGACTAGAAGATGGTAGGAGGAAAGTTCAAGAGAGATGTGAGGAAGTTCTACTTCACTGAGAGGGTGGTGGAGCTGTGGAACAGTGTACTGGCAGAGATGGTGGGGGCAGGGACTATAAATGGATTCAGACATGGCTGGGACAGGGAAGGGGGACAGATGGTTCCACTGAGGGGAACATGGGAGGTGAGATATTAAGGGGGAGGAATGGGGGGTAGAAATCCCATAGAACTTTAATTCAGGGGTGAGGTAAAGATACCTGTTGGGAAGACTAGATGGACTCAGCCTTTTTCTGCAGGCAGTGTCTATGTTTCTCTTTTTAAAGACTGACCCTAAGGCATCACCAGCTCTTTAAGTATCATGGCATAAAAAGACATGTTAGTATGGCTTCCCTCGCGATGCTAGCTCAATAGGGCACAGCTATGTATTTAAGAAGTGATATTAACTGGCCAGCACACTGGTGCAGCAGTAGCACTACTACTTACAGCACCAACAACCTGGGTTCAAAAGCAAACTCAGGGCGTCGAAGGGCCAGCCAAGGGGAGGAGGATCGAGTGTCCAAAGGGCTGCTCTCCCCCTCCAAATGGAAGGGTCCGCAGAGTCTAGTAGTTGCCTCCCCCCTAGGGGAAGCTGGGGCAAAGGCACCCTGGACTGCCAGCCAGAGCAAGGGGGAGGTGTGGCAAGTGCTGACATGCGCTGCACAGGAGCACACAGCAGATATCATGGCATCACGGCACATCACACCTCATGGGGGAACCTTAGAAAAGGGAAAAATACCAACGGCAGGATGGCACCCAGACACCCACAGGCCCCGCACCTGACCAGCAGGGTCCATCAGCCAGAACTGGATCCTGAATGATGGCAAGGTTTGGGAACCCTGCTGACCCCAAGTTCTGATGGACATCATGGTGGCAAGGCTGGGGTGTTTAGCAGGTGGGGGCTGACTGGTAGGGAAGAAACAAATTAACAAAAAAAAAAGAAATGCTAGAAACCCTAAGACCACATTTCAAAACTTTTGTCACTTCCACTCCCAGCAGTCCATAACAGTATGCACGCATATTGTAAATGTTCCTTAAATAACACTGTAACAGTTTTAGTGGTATGTTGCACCATGACACTATAAATAGTGTTGGGATTATAAACATACCTACATTGGCATATGAATACGTAAATTTTCAAGCATGAAACTATAAATGTTGTTGTGCCACTATTTATAATATTGTGCCACCAAATAATGGCACAGTATCACAGTCGACTTAGCCTCATTCATATACATAAGTGTAGAGACATTGTAATTAACCCTCATCACCCTGTGCTCCCATCAGTCCATAACAGCACAGTATCACAGCTGCCTTAGCCACATTCATAAAAATTCCCCCCACAGTTGTAAACAAGGCCTGGAAACATGCACAACAGGTTAGTACACCTAAAGGTGTACTAAGCTTTGTTTCACAGTGAGTCTGTATCTCGAAGCGTTTTCGAGATATAGCTGCCGAAAATTACCCCGACCATTACAATGTTATCCTATGGGAAATTTTTAAATTTCAAAGTCTTATAACTACAGAGCAGATGAACATGTTCTGACTAAACCATTAAAAAGCACATCTGTGGGGCAAGCCCTTTGTACTCTGAAAATTTCAGCAGATAAGTGCAAGCCATTTGTTTGCAAGGAAGTGACAAAGAAATAGTCTTATCTGGCAAAGCAGTGTTGCAAATTTGTGGTACAACCCCGTATTTTCACGAAACAGTGCCACAGTTTGCAGCATTACCATGTGTGTTTCACAAAAGAGTGCCACAATCTGTGGCACCTTCGCAAAAGTAGTTCTGCAAATTGCGGCATAGTGCCGCAAATTTGCGACATTAAAACAGCCAATTAAAATAAAAATATTTCTGGCAACATTTTAAAAAGCTAATCACAGAATCGTTTTCCTTGGGTCCCGATTAGGTAAAGACAAGTGTTGGTGTTTACCAAGGGGCAGTAATTTTTAAATTATATCATTTTTCCACGTTGCTAACTGAAAACAAGATGGCAGAATCTTGGCAGTACTTTCCGCATTTGCAAAAGCAAAACCTGCTTTCATGAAAACAAAACAGTACTTTCACATGGAACATCTAATTTTTCCAATAGGAAATAATGGGAAACTGTGAATTTTAATAATTTTTGAACAGACAAATATTTTTTCACCAAACCTTCACAAGGCACACATATGACACAAGACCTAAAGGCACACATATGACCCAAGCAGTGTTGGGTAAGTTCCTTTTTCTGTTACTTACTATTTCTTTTAGAAACTTGATCCAGGAAGCTCTGTGTCGTCACTAGCAAGGATGGAGAAGTACTAGAAAAAATAATACACCTGACAGTTACAGTTACTTATTTCTTTTTATACAAAAACAATAAAAAACTATAATAGATGACATATATTTGAAAGTAATAGGTTAGTTACTAGTTACTTTCAAATAAATGTAATCAGTTACATGCTTTGTAAAAAATGACATAAGTAATTGTAACTGCAAGGTGTATTACTTTTTCCAGTACTTCTCCGTCATATGACTCAACTGCAAGGCTTTTCTGGAACAAGTTTCCAAAAGTAATAGAAAAAATAACTTACCCAGCACTGGACCCAAGACCTATATACCCTGAGGTTTTCAGACTAAAATCCCAAGCTGTTTTTGCACAGCAGCGTGATAGAGAATTTGACAGGGAAAAAAAACAGGTTACTCACCTGTAACAGTAGCTCTAGGAGTGGTGTATATTGTTCATCCACACAATCTGGCAGTGTCCTTTCCCTTTAAGATGTGCCAGGAAGTCTTCAAGCTAGTTCCTCCCACCCACCTGGGTGGTAACTCCCCAGGTACCATCCTGTGATGCCAGTTCTTGCCCACAGGAAGCATACCTGTGCGCCACTGCCAGGGGAAGTCGGGTAGGTCTGTGTGGATGAATATATACCACTCCTAGAACTACTGTTACAGGTGAGTAACCTTTTTTCCTAGGGACATGGATATGTTGTTCTATCCACACAATCTGGCAGACTCCTAGCTGTTCTCCAGGAGGAAGGAGGCAAGGCGCACACCCCCTACTTAGGAAACAGCAATTGCAGAACTGAGGCCCCAAAACCAGCATCCCGTCTTGACTCAAGGTCAATGGGAAATGAAGGTGTGTGCTGACCTCCACATAGCAGCCCTGCAGATTTCCTGGATAGAGACATCCCTGGAAGCAGCCACCGACGCAGTGGTATGGTGGGTGGAATGAGCCCTTTGCCCTCTAGGAGGCTCCCTGCCCACCAACCTAGAGAAGAGATCAATGCAGGATACTATCCACCCGCCAATCATCCGCTTGACTGCAGGCCAGCCACGTGCAGCTTCAGCGTAGGTGACAAACAGCTGGCGAACCTCTCCCTGAACTCCAGCTGTTCACTCTATGCAGTATGTGAGTGCTCACCTCAGGTTCAGAGTATGGAGCCTGTGCTCAGCCTCTATGGTGTGGTTGGTGAAATACACCAAGAGACTGATCACCTGGCTACAGTGGAAATCCAACACAACCTTCGGGAGGAACTCTGGGTTGAGGCGCAGGACAACCTTATCCTTGTGGAAGACCACATAAGGAGACTCTGCCGAGAGTGCCTAGAGCTTGCTGATCCTTCTGGCTGATGAGATAGCCACCAGGAAGGTGGTCTTCCACGACAGGTGTGATATCTCACATCTGTGCATCGACTCGAATGGCTTGCCCATGAGCTTTGCCAAAACCAGTAGTAGATCCCAAGGTGGTGGTTTACTCACAGGAGGGGAAATGTGACCCAGGCCTTTGAAGAAGTGCAAGACCACTTTCTCCTGCACCACTGACTGCTGACTGGCATACGTCCAGTAAGCAGAGATAGCTGCCAGGTGCACCTTGAAGGTCGTTGACTGGAGGCCCCCCTTAGACAGGGACCAAAGGTAGTCAAGAATGTCAGACACCAGACAAGCCTAAGGGTCCAGCCCTTTGCCCTGATACCAAATGAGAATCTCTTCCATTTGAAGGCATAACATTTTTGGGTCAGCTCCTTCCGAGATACCTCAACAATGTGGAGTACATCTTCTGAGAGACCCAAAGCCTGGAACGCTAGTCATTCAGGTACCAGGCTGTCAGGTGCAGAGATAGAAAGTCTCGGTGGAGTACTTTCCCCTGACTGACTGAGAGCAGGTCCAGACATAGTGGGAGACACCACGGGAGCTTGTTGCTGAGGCTGAGGAGATCGGGGTACCAGAACTGGCATGACCAGTCCGGTGCCACTAGAATCACCTTTGCCTTGTCCCTCCTGACCTTGAGCAGAACTTTGTGGATCAGGGCAAATGGAGGGAAGGCATAGAGAAGGTCCGGGGTCCAAGGCCTCAAGAAGGCATTCTCTTGCAGTGTTCCCTGCTGAGGGGGGCAGGCACAATACAGCCTCAGCTTGGCATTCTCCCTGGAGACAAACAGGTCCACCAGAGGTTTGCCCCAGTGGGAGAACAGGTTCTGCACTACCTCGGCATGAAGAGGTCACATGTGTGATGCCTCACCCAGCTGAATGAGGGCATCCACAAGCTGGTTGGAGGCACCAGCCAACTTGATAGCCAGAAGGTCTGCCTCCAGATTATGCATGAGTGTCCAGATGCAGAGGGCTTCCTTGCACAGCGGAAGGGAGTGTGTACCGCCCTGTTTGTTGACATAGTACATAGTCGTTGTGTTGTCCATCTGGACCTGCACTACTTGACCCCATAGATGTGGAGCAAAAGCGGTCTGTGCCAGCCAAGCCACCCTGAGCTCCAGCAGGTTGATGTGACATCGGGACTCCTCGGGGGACCACAGCCCGTGAACTCTACGATCCCTCAGGTGGACTCCCCAGCCCATGAGAGAAGCATCGGTCATCAGGATGACTGTGGGCTCCAGACAGACAAACGGGATACCCTCCTGCAGATGTTCCAGGATTAGCCACCACTGGAGCACAGCCCACATCCGCTGAGTTACCGTGACCAGCTGGTCGAAGTAACCCCTGCACTGTGACCACTGGCCAGCCAGCTCCCATTGCAGTGGGCACATCCTCCAGTGGGCCCATCAGACCATGCTGGTGCAGGCCACCATGTAGACCAAGAGGTGCAGGAGGTCCTGAGCAGGGTGCGATTGCCCAACTCTCTGCCCTGTCCTCTGGGAGCTAAGCCCTGGCTCTGAAAGAGTTGAGCTCTGCCCTGAGGAAGTGAATCACCAGTGAAGGCATGCGTTCCAATTTGGCCTCATTGACCAAGAGGCCCAGAGAGATGCAGGTCTGGAGGGCAAGGTCCCTGGACCGCTCCACTTCCTGCCTGGTGGGATCTGCTATGAGCCAGTTGTTCAGGTAGGGGTATACACAGACACCCCGGCACCTCAGGTGGGTAGCAACCACTGCGATGCACTTAGTGAAGACCCTGGGCACTGAGAACAGGCTGAATGGCATTGCCTGGAACTTGTATAGTGTGCCCACCACCCAAAAGCAGAGGAACCATCGGTGGGATGGATGGATTGAGATGTGGAAGAACATATACTGAAGATCCAGAGAGCAGAACCACATGTCCTGCTCCAGGGATGGTATGATATGAGCCAGAGTGACCATCCTGAAAGTGCAGGACCTGATGAATTTGTTCAGGTCATGCAGATCTAGAATGGGGTGCCAGTCCCCTGTCTGTTTGGAGACCAAGAAGTACCTGGAAATGAACCCTGGATGCTGTGGAGGGTCCGGGACTGGAGCTACCACCTCCTTGAGCAGGAGCTGGACAATGTCATCCCAAAGTGCTGACTGGTCACGACTGACAGCATGTCTTCCAATGGGGTGTGGGCTCGGCTGGGAGGATACTGCTTGAATTCCAGAGGCAGATCCTGGCTGACCACCTCGAGAACCCACCTGTCTGTTGTGAAAGCAGACCAGGCAGAAATGAAGTGGCAGAGCCGGCTCCCCATGGGAGGGCCCAGGGGTTTCAGAATGGGAGAGGGGAGGGCACCCTCTATCCCATCACTGGCCAGGCTTGAAAGCAGAGGAGGGTCCAGTCGAGGGACCACCAGATCCCCAGCTCCCTGGCTTCCAGACGACTGATGACACAGACTTGGGTCTCAGATGCTAGGCCTGCTGCTGACCAGCTTGGAGCTGGGCAGATTTGGCCCGCAGGGGCTGAAGAGAGCCAAAAAGGGATTTTCTTGGAGGACTTGGAGCCTTTCTGGTCCTTTTGAGCAGACGTCACCGAGTTCAGGGTGGCACTGGACTTTTCAGTCCTGGTGTGATGCCCCTCAACACTGGGACTGAACAAGTTTGTCCCCAAGAAGGGCATGTCTGCCAACTTGTGCAGCGTATCAGTGGTGAAAGTAGAGACGCAAAGCCAAACCCTGCGGTGCATGGCAACTGCTGTGGCAATGGACCAGGCACAGGAATCGCCAATATCCATGGCCGCCTGGAACTGTTGCTTCACTACAGCATGGTCTTGGTCTCATACTTGCTTGACAGTAGTGTGAAAGTCTGCAGGGAGGTGGGGAAGCACCTCGTCCAAGGACCCCAGAGGGGTGTGCGTAAACCATCAGAAGAGCCGAACTGGCCTGACTGAGGCTGAGCGAAGGGGCGGCATACACCGTCTTAGCCGAGTGGTTCAATATTTTGGACTCCTTGTCAGAGGGCTTGTCCATGTCCCCTACATTGCCCGTGTGCCGAAAGACAGAGTCAGCCACCAGCTCTTCAGTGGAGGGGTGCTCGGTAAATCCCAAGAGGGAACAGGTAGGGACCATGTACTTGTGGGTCATCTGGGCCGAAGGTGCTGGGCAAGAGGCTGGGTGTTGCCACAGATCCAGAGCAGGACTGAGGATAGCATCTTGGACTGGGAAGGCTCCACTGGAGTGGCACCCTGGTCCAAGATCTCGGTACCTTTCCCTTTTCTGAACGGGCTCCAGCTGGAGGCCCATGGACTCGGAGATCAAGTGGAGAAGGCCCATGAACAAAGTCGGGCCCTGCTCTGTAGAGAGATCCGTGGCTGACTCCACGTCCACCAGACAGAAGTGAAGAGACGAACTCTCTGATTCCAAGGATTCATGAAACAGAGGCCTACCACCCATATCACTGTTCATCTGCTGGGGGCGGTCGGGGGTGAGAGTAACTTTGAGCTGATGGGGAAGCCCTTTCTCAGGCTGAGCATCCTTGGTCAGGATGCCATCCTTCGGCACAGGGGGACAGTGGCTCCACCACTATCTCTAGAGAAGCCGGAGTGGGCCACACCAGGACTGTCCAGACAGGCTCCTGCCAGAGCGGGGTCTGTTGCGGCTCCAGTGATGGCAGTGCAGTTATGGCAAGGTTGGATGCCATGGGCGGCTTCACCTGGGAAAACAGAAGCTGCTGCAACATGAACTCCTTGTAGCATCATCACGGTGCCTCTCTTCACCCGAGGAGGACAAGGAGGAATAGCAGTGGTGCCACTTGCCCAAGCACTTAGAGCGCAAATGCTGAGATTGGCATGGGCTGCCTGAGTCTGGGTTAACTGAGCAGGACCTCAGCTCACATGGAGGGGACTGGCGTGGTCGATCAGAAAGAGTCGGCGACTGCTGACCCACCCCTTGGTCAGGAAGCTCTGGAGTGGGAGGTGGAGGGATAGTGGCTTGCCCTCCCCCCCCAGAGAACCAGAGTCCTTGAGAGAGAGGTGTCAACACCTCTGAAGAAAGGATTGGCTCCACCGGCTGAAAAAAGATTTCAGCCGGAGAGTTGGTCTGATCCTCAGCCAACTGGTCCAACTGGGGTACCATGGAGCCGGCGGCCAAAAACGAAGCCTTGGCCGAAGCCAGAAGCTCTGAAGAAATGTAGGAATCGGAGGCCTGAGAGTGCTCCTGTTCCCACGAGCACCGACAAGACCGTTTCTTGGTCTCTTTCTCCTTGGATTCCTTCGACTTTTTGGACTGGCACAGTTCCTGGAAAGCACCAGAGAACGGCGTGCCCAGCCAAAGCAGCATGAAGACCGAAGCTGAGGAGAAATGCGCCATGGCCCGAGCCGCTTCCTCCTCCATGGCCGCTGACTGCTCAGTGGAACCGCAGCTGCGGAACCTGCCTTCCATGCCTCCTTTGAGTGGATGGGCAGATCCCGTTCACTCAGTCTTCCAAGGAGCAAGCAGGTGAGGCGATCCTCCAGAGTTAAAGGCAAAAAGACACAACAAAAATTGCAGGAGATCATGCAGGCAGTATACGCATGAGAAGTGGAGGTCGGATCACGACATCTTCTGCTCACAACCGCAGAACTGGAAACCCAGAGCAGACTTTGCGTCATCCATCAGAGCAGCAAGAAGCAGTTGCTGAAAAACTCTCAGAAAGGGTTTTTAGGGCCTCAGTAATGCAGAGCAGTAAGGAGGGAACCTATACTTCAAGCAGAAAGGAAGAACTGGCATCACGGGGCGGTGCTAGGGGAGTTACCACCCAGGCAGGTGGGAGGAGCCAGCTTGAAGTCTTTCCGGCACATCTTAAAGGGAAAGGACACTGCCAGACTGTGTGGATAGAACATATCCACATCCATAGAATGGTAATTTACACATTTTTTGAGGCACCATATTTCCACACCTGCACATCCAACTGGAACAAAGCTTGCCAAATCAATGGACCATTAGTCCCGGATGGTGCATGCCGAATGTTATCCAAATTGCTTGAATGGTTGCAAAGTTATTAAAGCACAAACATTTCAGTTTAACATAGAAATGAAGAAAGAAGTTGACAAAAAACTATGATTTACACATTTTGGAACTCTATATCTCCACACCCACACATTCAACTGGGACGAAACTTACTATATCAAGAAATCTTTGGGTCTTCATGAGGCATGTCAAATGTCATGTAATTCACCTGAACGGCTGTGAAGTTATTAAAGCATAAAATATTCAGTTTAGCATAGAAGTGAAGAAAGATTCTGACAAAAAACTGCGAGTTGCACATTTTGGGATTGTATATCTCCACGCTCTCACATCCAACTGAAACAAAACTACCACTTCATGAGACTGCTGCTTCATGATGGAGTATGCTAAATTTCATGCATGTCACCTGAACTTTTTCAAAGTTATTAAAGGAAAATGGTACAAATCCCAGTCTCCCGCCCCAGCAAGGCTCACCCTGTGGTTTAACTTTGTAAAGTGCAAGCAACGTCTTTCTCACGCCGCAAGGTATTTTATTTTAACTCTGGAAAGTCCGCAACCCAGAAGTATGGTGGATGCAGGGGGCTCCATTATCTGTAAAGGTGCGGTGCTGCAATGCTCGCTTCAATACATTTTGGCTTTAAACAACTTTCCTACCTCTACCGCTAATCAAAAAAAGCATTGAAGAAAAGGGAAAATGACACAATAAGGAAATTGCTCAGACTTTCAAATAGAGCTCACACAAATCTTAACCCAGTTCGAAGAGGACACTGAACCTTTCACAGACCCACAAGAGCAAAGCGACCACCACTAGAGACAAACAGAAGAGGATCCGAGACCAAGTACCAGTGCTGCTGCCCTCATAGACAAAGAAGCCACTCAAAAGTACATCCAGGCAGCAAAAAATACAAATGCTGTAAAAAAGAGATCTATCGACATCAACACTTTCCAAAAACAGCTCACAGAAAATCACAACATTGACACTGCCCTGGAAAACATCTCACCGCAGACCTAGATAAATTGCTGTCTACATGTTTTATGAACTGTGCCAAAAAAGACAGAACAGCCTATGAACCCCTAACCCTGAGAGCTATGTTTCAGAACCTGGCAAGGTATCTTAAAGAGAAATGGTATCCAGAATCCTTATCAACATTGCCTACATTCCTAACAACCAGAGAAGGCTTACAATGCAAGCAAAAGCACTTAAAAAGCTATGGAAAAGGCAACAAACCAAAGGCTGCTGATGAGTTATCGATTCCCTAATAAACAAACTATATGAAACAAATCAACTAGGTCCACACACACACCCCAACAGCCTGCTAAATACTATGTGGATAATAGTCCACCTCTACTTTGGCGTCAGGGGAATAACAGAAATGAGAGCAGTAAAATGGGGAGACATTCTCCTGAAAAAACATGAAAATGACATAAACTACTTAGAATATGCAAGCAAAGTCAAACTAAAACAAGGCCAGGCTCCAACTTAAAAGAAACAAGAAAACTTACACCACGGGCATACTAAGTACAAGATGACCCTATCAGATGTCCAGTCACAAATTATAGAATCTACAGAAGCCACCGACCGGGACCAAAGCAACCACCCAGTAGCACCTTTCTTCCCTGCTGTCAAATACAATATACAGAAATGCAAAGCAGCAAAATGGTTTAAAAATCAACCTGTTGGAATCAATAAACTGTCCATCATTGTAAAGTCCATGATTAGCAATGCAGGCATACAAACTGACAAACAACTAACTAACCGTTCTGTAAGGAAGCACCTGGTTCAAAAACTGGTGGACAGTGGCTTTGTGCCTATAGAAATAATACAGATCTCAGGCCATAAACAGCTCCAGAGCCTGAATGAATACTCCAAGCTGAATGAGACGAAACAGCAAGAAATAAGTACCTTGCTAAGTGATAAACACCCCCAAAAAAGCAATCCAGACTACCCCCATGAACAAGTGACCACCATACCTACAAACCACAAAGAGCTACTAGGAACCTGCATTAGCAACCCTACCATTGACGCAAACTTTTTTTATTTATTTATTTATTTAGCTTTTGTTGACCGAGTAAGTGCACTAGACAAATCCTGCCTATTTTCAGGCACGACCCGGGGGAAGGGGATACAGATGAATGCCAACTGACCTTGAACCAGATTAAGCTGTTGGTGGTATTTTTAGTGAATGAGGGAAATTTGGCCAGGACACTGGGGAAATTCCCCTACTCTTTTCGATAAGTGCCATGGGATCTTTAACATCCACCTGAACTACCACCAATCCAGACAGATGGGACCTCGGTTTAACGTCTCATCCGAAAGACGGCACCTCAGAAGTGCAGCACCCCTCTCATGCTGCACTGCAGTGTCAGTACTGGGATATTAACCCAAGTGCCAGATGTGGGAACTGAACCCACAGCCCTCTGATCTCCCGGCCTCAGAGGCGAGTGTGCTACCTACTGAGCCACTGACACTGACACTTAAGTGACATTCAACATAATACAAGGTAAGCTAACTAGAACAAACTCTAATCTTCGTTATTTTTTTAAACCTCCCTCTTCCCACCCCATGCCTAACCATCAACACCATAAATCCTACCCTAATCTCCTCCCCCCATCTCAATAAAATGACACAAATACTAATCTTTCCTACCCCCCCCTTTACCACAGGCAACAAGTATGACAACTACATCAGAAAGAGACCAATGGTTACAGAATCAGGTAGTGACGACGAATGAAACAAAGTAAAACCCAGCATCTGCAACAGGATATCTACAAAGAAAATTCCACAACCCCAAGCAGAAAGAAGATCTGAAGACAACTGGACCTCCTTAAAATATAACTGGAAAATAAAGCTTCTCTGCTCCACAGACTGTCAAATGAACTCATGTACTAGCAGAAAAAAGATCTGACATTTAAAAAACAAAAATAAAAAGAACTGGCATGGTTTCCTGAAAAAAATAATTGCTGCCAACCTATGGACTATTATATTGAACACTTCTTGAACTGTTACTACAGAAAAATACTGCAATCCATTCTTTCTAACATAAACCTCACTACCCTTCCCCAAACACATCTCCTGTATCCCAATGCACTTGTTCAATACTTGTTAAAAATAATCATTTCTTAATAAAAATAGCTACAGAACCATAAAGCAAAATCAGTTTAAAGATCTACAAGTTCATAACAGCACAAAATTCCCTGTTCTGTTCTGTGTTTAATAAAAACTGCAAAATGTTACTACCATGTCAGTGTTCATTCCACGAAAATCCAAAGTGATGTAAAACCATAAAAAAAAGTCTAAACAAAAACATTTGACTCTTCAAAGTCATAATCCACAGAGGAGGTAAATATATCCACAGCATGAATTCAATCCAAGAAATCCCAAAAAATCCTGAAGAAGATCCAGTACTCCAAAACAGGAATCAAAAATGCACCGAAAGCCCCCCAAAATACCTCCAGATGTAAAAGAAACCTACCAAGTGAAAAACGAACTCCAGAAAACAGAGAAGAAATCCCTACTCTTCCATCGACAAAGAAAAGTCCAGTTCACTGACTCCACCATCGAAATCCACCACCTCCTTCACAAACTCCTCTTTAGTTCCATCGACCGATGCTCCAGTAGACCAACACCGAAAACAATACTCTTTTCCCAGAAGTGCAGACGACGAACTCTCGCTCTTCACCAGGCCCGCATCTTGAAGACACCAGCATGACACCCTCTTCGATCACCTCACTAACAAACTGCGCCACAAATCTAAGCCATGCCCACGGACCAATCAGAATACACGCTAACACCATACGCAACCAATCACAGCAACATACACAGCATGTCAATCCAACCCTCTCACCCCTAGCCACGCCCCTAACCAATGACAAATACTTCAACTAAAAACAAAATTGAATATTGTATTAAGACCTGGGTTCCAGAATCCGCAAAATACACCAAAAATAAAAATAGAGTTCCCCCATGGCTAAATGGAAAATTAAAAAGATTAATAAGGAAAAAGAAGGCATATAAAAAGTTTAAGAAAAATCCTACGAATGACAAAAAGCGTAAATTTACAGGAATATCAAACCTTTGTAAAAAAATGATTAGAAGTGCTAAGAAAAATTTTGAATTAAAATTAGCAACAGTAACGAAGGATAATAAAAATAAATTTTATAATTAAGTTGGTTCAATGAGGGGTAATCAACCAATCACTGGCCCATTAATAAAAGAAAACAGAATACGTGTAAATGAAACTGAAATGGGCCATGAATTTAATGAGTATTTTCTTAATGTTTTTAAGAGTAAAAATGTATTTAATTTGGAAAATATTAGAAATAAACAAGAAATTTCCTTGATTACTCCTGAAGAAGTTAAAAGGGCAATTCTTGCCACTAAAGTTAATTCAACAGCAGGCCCAGATGGAATTCCTACCAAGTTCATTAAAGAATTGACCTCTGAACTAGTGGATTTACTCACCTTATCATTTAATGGATCTCTTGATGAAGGATATACTCTAAGAGAATGGACACTAGCTACTGTGGTTCCTATACATAAAAAGGGAAATAAACAACTTGCTATAAATTATAGACCAATTAGTCTAACATCATGTATAGGAAAATTAATGGAGAGAATCCTAAAGGAAAAAATGCTAGACCATTTGCAAAAGATACATTTTAGTGATAAAAGTCAGTATGGTTTTGTAAGAGGTAGATTATGTCAACTTAACCTTGTCAATTTTTTTGAACCAGTGAGTGTGGCACTCGATCAGGGCCTTCCGATGGATGTAATTTTTTTGAATTTTGAGAAGGCCTTTGATTCCGTGCCTCATGGTATACTGATTAAAGAACTGGTTAAATCTGGTTTCAATACAAATATAGTAAATTGGATAAATTCCTGGCTTAATAGAAAACAACGGGTTTGTATTAAAGGACATTTTTCTGAATGGGGAGAGATAAGTAGCGGAGTTCCTCAGGGCTCTGTCCTGCACCCTTTGCTATTTAATCTACTAACTGCAAATATGCAGTCTTCAAAGGAAGTTTGGCTACATAAAAATGCTGATGACAGCAAACTTGGTTGCATTGTCGATAATCATGTTTCGGTTAGTATTTTACAGGAAAATCTTGATCGCCTAGTTAAATTGTCCATTGAAAATAAAATGACCTTTAACCCAGTAAAGTGTAAAGTAATGCATTTAGGGAAAAAAATATGCTTGCAATTTATAGGATTAATGGCCATAATTTAGAATCTATTACACAAGAAAAAGATCTGGGAATCACAATAACACAAGATCTTAAATTTGTTTCATACAATAATATTATAAAAAAAGGGCCATGGTATTCTGTCTTGCATTTTTAAACATATAAAGAGTAGAGAACCTGAAGTATTAATCCCTTTATATTCAAGTCTGGTAAGATCACAAATAGATTACTGTGCTCCCTTTTGTACGCTGACATCAGTAGGGGGAATTGCCTCAGTGGAAAAGATACAAAGGTGACTTACAAAAAAGATCAGAGGTTTAAAAGAACAAGATTATACTTCAAGGTTGAGATCTCTGGGTCTCTTTTCATTCGAATATAGGGTATTCAGAGGAGACATGTGTCTAGCATATAGATCTATTCATGATCAAGCCTTATGTGAGGCGCTTTGTCTTCAGAGATCTGAAATAGGGTATAATACAAGATTGCATAATTTGAAGTTTAGAATGGAAATAAATAATACATCAAAGAGAAAAAAACTTTTTAACACAGAGAATACTTCCTTTATGGAACTCTTTGCCAACAGAAGTTGTTGCCAGCAAAGATTTAGAACAATTTAAATCTGAATTAGATAGACATATGGGTGAGAAGAAATTTAAATTTCACCAATAGGCGATGAGTTCATAATGGGAACTTACCCCGAACTCGTAATACACCTATAAACCTATGAACCTATGAACATGTAGCTTCAACCAATCAAATGACTCTGACCACCCTCCATTCAGAAACATCACCCAATCAAAAACTACAACCTGACACCAATTCACGAAAACCAAGCCACATGGAATACCACCACAAAAACTAAACAGTCCACAAGAAAAACATTAAAAAACAACAAAAATAAAAACCAAACCACATAAAACTTTAAAAAAAAAACATTGCATATGTCAAACATGCAATGGGGGCTATGGGATAAACTATTTATTTTCACACGTCCCCGCTGACCTCAGGTAAATCACTCTTGGCTATGCTCGCTCCACCACTTGTGAAGTTACCTGGGGTCTCAGAAGACAGAGTGTACTTTATCCCACAGCCCCCCACATCACCCTTCCCTTATTTATACAACATGTGTGCGCCAATAAACAGTAAGATAAAAAGTGATATCTTGACCCAACATACAAAGATATATGAAGTTGTTCACTGAGCATGCTCAGAAACATATCTTCACATGTGAGATCACTTATATCTTTTGGTTGCCATTGCCATTGACTGTAAGCTTTGTATTCATCATTTCCTCCAATGCAGAACCACTGAGCAGAAGGGCACAGTTTATATTTTGTTTTTACCTTTTTTCCCATTTCTATTTCAAAATGACCAAAACGTGTTGTATAAACAGAACATGACATGGCCTGACTGAAGAGATCACAAATTTATCTTCATGAGAGGCCAATGATATCAAGATATCTCACTCGTGGCTTTGCCACTCATGATATATCATGATATCATTGGCCTCTCGTGAAAATAAATATGATATCTTCAGTCAGGCCATGTCATATCCCCTTTTTATAGAACACCAGTGGTGATGTAGCTGTGATGATAAATTTTGTTATCTTTGTTGGTGTCATATCCAACCTCAAAGATAACATGTTATCTTTGTTTTTGGGTATATCACAACTGATATCTTATAGGTTGGGTATCATACATCACAATGGAATGCTACTCAATCGGAGAACATCTTTAGCCCTGTGCAGTACGGTACTTACGCCAACAGCTTAAATCAAAAAGAAACAGTTAAATCTTTACACTTACAGAATTAAGGACATAACTAGATGATTTGAAGAGGCAATGGCTTGCCTCAAAATACGCTGTTTATTAGGGGTGGGCGAATACCTTATTTTGAATATTCGGCTGAATACTGTATTCGGGTCACCAAATATTAAAAATTCGTTATTCATGTTCTGGGGAAGGGTGGTAGTTAAAAACAGCCAGTCACCCTCCTCCCCAGCCCAACTGTTTAAATATACAAAAACACTGCCCCCATCTACTGTCCCACTCAGTCAGCACCCACAATTTAATGTTTGAAATTCAGTCCCGTGATTGGTGACCAGCATAACCCCAGCGCCTCTATGGCCAGATGCTGGGGGTGCTGGGGGGATAAGAGTGGGACTGAGGTGCTGCTGCTGCCGAAGATGGGAGGATTATTTATTTCTTTGAAAAAAATGAGGACCTAATTAAAAAAGGCACATGACATTAGTGCGACACGAGATGGCGGCAGGCCGTGGAGGAGGGGGAGGGGGTTGTGCCAGTCACCCATCATGGAAGTGGTTTTCAAATATTAAATTGGGGGTGCTGGGTGTGTAGGAAAGTGGGTGAGGTGAGAGGGGGTTGTGTATGTTTAAACAGTTGGGCTGGGGAGGAGGATGGGGCTGTTTTTTTCTTTTCTTAAATTGTTTCCCGAACACAAATAACAGAGCCACTATTCATAATTCAAATCAGAATAATGAGTACTGCATTACTCATGGTATTTAGGAAATACTATTTATCCCTTGCACACCCTACTCTTTATTGTCACTTGTGAGGTGGAAGGACCCGTATAAGTTACTTGTGGCTCTGGCACACTTGATTTAAGGTCTTGCTCCTCTGCACTTGGAAGATAAATTGCATATATTGTGTCAGGCTATTGCATATCTCATCTCTCACTCTCTCTGCCTATCTGTAAGGGATGCAGTATGCAAATGGTTTGGCTGAATGGTGACGCACAAGGCCTAGCCAAGTCCCTTTGCACCAGAGAAGTACACATACTGAAGTACGACAATGCATGACAGAGTGTGGTATCCTGTTTAGCGAAAGGGCAGATTCATTAGGTTAGATTATGTCAAATTTAAAAGAAAACATTATTTTTTAACTACATCATCTTTAGCCCTTTGCAGTACTTTAACCAGTGGCCAAAATTGAAGAGCAACAGTTAAACCTGTACACTAAAATATTCTAAGTTATAACTTAACAGGTGTTGTAGTTTGAAAATGCAATGGTATAATCCAAAATACACAGTGTATTATCACTTATGAGGTGGTAGGGCCTTCAGAAGTTACTCGTAGTTTCAGTGCACTTTAATTATGGTCTTGCTCATTTGCACATGAAGATAATTTGTATATGTTGTATCAGGCTATCGCATGTTCCATCTGTCTGTCTGTATGCCTATCTACTTGTAAGGGATAACACATAGGGTGGTGCACTAATCATTCTACAATATATGCATGCCTTGAGTACACTGTGAGCCATGTGACATAGCTCAATGCCTCTGCACTTGAGAAGCGTTTATACTGTACCATGACAGCACATGACACACTGTGGTATCCTGCCTATAAAATGGGCACATTCATTAGGTTAGGTTATGTTGAGTCCAGCTGTTGGTGCACTGGTAGCCCACCTCTTACAATGCCAGTGACCTGGATTCAGGAATGAGCCTGGATTGTCAGGGACCAACTGAAGGGGAAGGGGTTGGACTGAGCATCTCCTTGGGGGGAGGGGGGTAACAGTGGCCGCTGTGCGACTGTCACCTGGGTGACCACAGGTGGTGCTGCAGGCAGCACTGCTTGTGGAGGGATGACGTTGGCTGTTGCTGCACAGCATGAATGTGGGCGTATGCATGTGCACCAAGCTGCTGAAATCCTGTGGGAGTAGGACAAAAAAGGCCGTAAAAAAACCCAACTGTTGAAGGATGACCAGTGATACCCTACAGGCTCCACACACTGTCAACCTGGCTCCCTCTGATACACCTGAATTTGGATTCTAAGGGTGTTTGAGGCCCCACACAGACCAACCAGGATTGTCAACCCCTAGGTAGCTTGCCAAACAGATTTTTAAAATTGTGAAGGAATGTGCATAGAAAGTCCAGTGATGTGATGAGGCCAATGATTCTGGTGTATAGTTATACAGTGGTAATCGTGCAAAACCTGCTCAGTAGCGCGGTATACCAAGCAATGCACAAGCGCAGTACCCATTAAATAACGTATACCACTAATGCGCAATGACATGCAGTGCATAGTAGTGTGCAACTGTTCTGTGACTACCACTATATAAGAGAATCACATTATCCAATTGCTCAAATCCCTACAAAATCCTGAAATAATGGACCTGTATATAGTGTCTATTTGTATACATTGGAAATTATTACGTTAATGCATGTATTAGGTTTGAAGGAAAGCATAAAAAGTAGAGATATGAAAAAGTATGGGTAAAAAGCCCCTGGAATCTTGGTGAATCTGTGTTGATATGTTCTTTGGGGACTGAAGGATCATGCGAAGAAGTGTTGGCATTACCTTTATTTTGGCATCCTGTATGCGTGCATTGCTGCATCATACGAACATACGAAGAAGCCAGCAGAAGATGGCCATTTGGTCTATCAAGTCTTCTTGTATTGCAGAGTCCACAGCTTGAGCTAATGTCCCTGCCCTCCCTCCCCACTCCTCTCATCCTCTCTACCCATGATTCTTACCTTCCCCCTATGCCTATCCCAGCCCTCTTAAAGCTGCCCACTGTCTTCAACGAGATGACCTCTTCCAGCAGCGCATTCACATTAATATTTCACTTTGCCTGACAAGAGAGTGGCAAAATTAGGATAATGTCAACACTGCGTCACATGATGACTCAAAACCCAAAGAAAACCATGCCACATTTTAACAGACTTGTAAAAATTAAGGCCAGCGTTCAATTAACAAGGATTTCGTTAGTTGAACTCTGGCCTTGATTTTTACAACAAGACTGCTTAAATTTCTAAACAAGCCAGAACAAAAAAGGCATTTAAAAATATTCCCCGTAGGTTTCCATGCAGCATGCCCCTATGCTCCCCCTATACAAATGTCATGAGACTTCTGAGCGTAGGGGTATAGCCAGCAATACTGGAAGTGGAAAGGATCATTCAGGTTGCCCACTGAGGGCAAACAATGATCCTTTTCCTTCATAAGGGGCATTAACTGAAAATAATGTACTTATGCTAGATGAACTTCCAAGCAGGTAAGGGATCTCACCCTTTTGCTAAGATGGCACCAAAAGTGGTACTCTATAGGAACACTCCGACTTCACTGTGTCTGCACTACCAAAGCCTCTGGCTCGCTCACACAGAGTCATTATAAAGCTGTCGATACTTTAGGACATTGAAACTTATTTGGGGCACAAAGACAGTTATAACTCAGCTACTACTGCGAAAAGGGACTCATTAAGATTTTTGTATAATGCTTTGACAGAAGAGCATCTGCTCGGTCACACTAAGCAGACAAGATCAACCAGAAAAGTGATGGAAAAAAATAAAGAACACTAAAAAAGTAACCCTTTACTGTAAGAATCTGAAATGGCTAACTCAACCACATCAAAGGGCTACTCTGTTTTGAGCACAACTTATGATTAAAAGCAGGCACTACTTTTTCACCTGTTCACCAAATAAAAGTGGACATTTTATAAGACAGATAACACACTAAAGGGTGTGTGGTCATGCTCTGATATGCACATGTCTAGGGTGGCTAAATGACATACAGATTCAGTTTTTGATGTTTTGGTCCTTCTAAGAACAGATCCAGAAGCAAATGGTTTGATACCTTTCATAACATGGGCTAGGGACAGGGACATAGGCGATTGGCAGAAAGGCATCACCTGACCGTGCATTAAACCACCCTTATCGGCACAGTTAGGGTGAAAAGGTCTTAGTGAGAGTCCTGGGCAGACCTGCACTTCTTCCGTAGGGAAAACAAATTTTGCAACAGCAACCATTTGCATTCTCACTAAGCGACTGGTACAAGAAGTGAACAACACACAGCTGACTTTGCAAAGACTTACACAGATCAAGTGCAGCTGTACACATATGTCAGACAGCGGGTTTACTGGTGCGTACTGTTACTCTCTGTAGCCCATGTTACAATATTGTACTATCTGTGCTGTCCTCCCCATACACCCACGCAGCAGGATTCCGCAACATCAGCAAACTTTGATACTGTTCTGTCTCCCTTGTTGAGCTCACTGTTAGCAGGCATAGTGGGAGCAGTACATGAGAACAGGGATCGCTTTTTTCCCCATGGTACAGAACAGTGCTTAGCTGCAATCCTGCCGTGTGAATAATATGCACATGCAACAGATTCAAAACTGTTTTTTAAGGGAGGGGGGTTGCACAAGTCACAGAGATGCACTGTGCACATCTGTAACATTTATGACTGCGTAAATAGCAGGATATCTTGCTTCACACTGGGGATTATTTTACAATGCAGCAGGATACATCCATTTTTGTGCTCTTTTAAGAGACGATAATAAATATTTACGGCATTTTGTACGGTATTTCTGCATTGCCCATGTTATACATGCAATAACACACTCCAGGGTGTGCCGTTATTAGGGATTAACGCACACCCGGGTGCTGTGAGGACACTTGCCTGCGGCCTTGTGCCTCACAACGCACACAGGTGTGCATTAATCCCCAATTACAGCACACCTTGTCGTGTGTTATTGCTAACTTATTGGACCAACATAGATGTTACAGAAAGAACAAAGTGCTTAAGCTTTCAGACTAACAAAGTCCTTCCTCAGAAGCTTGTGACAGTTATTCAGAAATTCAGGTACTATTAACACACAGATCATACATAAAAAAAAAAACAGAAAGAATTCTCATTGGTTTAAAATACTTATTTAGACCATCACTGATGTTAGAAACAGTTGAACCAGACCTCACCAGTTTGCTTCAACCTGGGCAGATTGTTATCTTGTTCAGACGACATTTGACCTTGAAGGCATCTCAGCTAATAGCTTCCGAGGAAGGACTTTGTTAGTCCGAAAGCTTAAGCACTTTGTTCTTTTTGTAATATCTAGGGTGGTTGAAAGTGCTTTGCCTGCTGCATTAAGCCTTACAGTGCACACAAGGCTTATTTGTATAAGTACATAACTGCACACCCTTTAGTGTGTGATCTCTTACACACACACAAACAAACACACACACACACACGCATGTTTAGAGAGAGAATATATTGTTTTTCTGTACTAACATGCATCAACAATTTTACAGGTATTATTTATTTTTTATTTATTTATTTTATTTATTTATTTGTTCTAGGATTACAAATACCTTTGAGCCGAGGCTCTTTTACAAAGGTTCCACGTCATTATGCACAGTATTAATACACAGTATGATACATTTTCTAGAAGACGTGTATTTCACAGTCTAGTAGCTTTAGAAATCCTATCACTAGATTTACTGAACAAAATGGCATTTTCAAACTATTACTTTTCATGGCCTAAGTGTCTAATGGACAGAGACTTCTAAATTAGATTAGACAGAACTTGGCTGAAGTTTCAGATTATTTGTTTCTCCCAAAAGAAACAGAGAACATAGAAATTGTCAGCAGATAAGGACCGCTAGGCCCATCCAGTCTGCCCGTAATCCCTACACTTGTTTAAGGCCTCTGACCCTATCTGGTCAGTGGCTTTTAACCATTCCTTCCTACCTCCAAGCTTTCCTTATGCCTGTCCCAGGCATATTTAAAACCCTTCACTGTGCTCACTTCCACTACCTCCTGTGGCAGACTAGTCCATGTGTCAACCACCCTTTCTGTGAAGAAAAACTTCCTCACATTTCCCCTTAACCTACCACCTTCCAATTTCATATCATGCCCCCTTGTACTTGTACTCCTCCTATATTGGAAGATGTCTCCCCTTGCACTTTGATTATACCCTTAAGGTACTTGAATGTTTCTATTATGTCCCTCCAATCCCTCCTCTCCTCCAGTGAGTACACATTTGGTCTTTTAATTCCTCCTCATATGTTTTCTGGTGCAAGCCCTGCACCATCTTTGTTGCCCTTCTCTGGACTGCTTCCACTCTTTTGATATCTTTGCGAAGGTGCAGTCTCCAGAATTGCATGCAGTACTCCAGGTGAGGCCACACTAGTGTTTTATACAATGGCATCACTAACTCCCTCCTTCTGCTAGTGATACCTCTGCCTATACATCCGAGCATGCCACTGCCCTCCCTGCAGTCTTTTCACTCTGCTTAGACACTTTTAGGTTATCTGTAATGATAAGCCCTATGTCCCTTTTTTCCTTGGTGATTGTCAGCAGTCCCCCACCCCCCAATCCTGTAGCTCTCCCCAGGGTTCCTTCATACCAGGTGCATTATTAGCACTTCTTTGAATTAAACCTCAGTTGCCATACTTCTGACCATTTTTCAAGCTCCCTTAGGTCCCTCCTCATTTTCTCCATCCTGTCCTGAGTATCCACCCTGTTGCAGATCTTGGGTTCATGTGCAAACAGGCAGGCCTTACCCTCCAGTCCTTCCACAATGTCACTAATGAAGACATTAAACAGCACTGGCTTCAGGACTGATTCCTGAGGTACCTCGCTTGTCACCCACCTCTCCCTGGATTGGATTCCATTTACCACCACTCTCTGCCTCCTGTCTGTTAGCCAGTTCCTTACCCAGTTTACCACTTTGTGCCCCATTCCCAGGCTGCTCATCTTGTTAACAAGCCTTTTATGTGGAACGGTATTGAAGGCCTTGCTGAAATCGAGGCAGGGGACATCCACCCAACCCCCTGGTTTACTTCCTTCATCACCCATTCAAAAAATCAATCAGATTCATCTGACATGACTTTCATGCTGTAAATCTATGTTGCCTCAGATCCTGGGCCCCACTGGATTCCAAGTGTGCCACCATTCTTTCTTTAAGCAGTGCCTCCATGATCTTACCCACAACTGAGGTGAGGCTGACCAGCCTATAGTTCCCTGCCTCCTCCCTATTACCACTTTTGTGTAGAGGGACAACATGCACCCTCCTCCAGTCCTCTGGAACCACTCGGTGTTAAGTGATTCCGTGAAAATGGCTTCCAGAGGCATGGCTAGCTCTCTTTGCAGCTCCCTTAATATCCTTGGGTGTATGTCATCTGGTCTTGTTGCTTTGTTCACGTTCAGTTTTGTGAGTTCCTCCAGGATTCTCTCCACTGTGAATGGACTGGTGTCCACCCCCCCTTTGTTTTTGTTGCCCAACTGTGGTCCCTAACCCTCCCCCTCTCCAGTGAATAGTGAACAGAAGTATTTATTTAGTATTTCCACATTTTCTAGGTCTCCCTCCTTGCACTCTTCTTCATCCCCTTTGAGTCTTACAACCCCCCCAGCTTTTCTTCTTTCGCTGATGTACCTATAGAATGTCTTGTCCCCTTTCTTCACCATCTGTGCTAATCCTTCCTCCGTCCATGCCTTTACACTTCTATCAGCCTTCCCTGCTTCCCTTAGACACTCTAGGTACACCTCCATGTCTTCCTCCCTTTTGTGTCTCCATATATTTCCTGAAACCCACCCTTTTAGCCCTTACTCTGTCTGCCACCTCTTTTGAGAACCAAAGTGGCTTCCTCCATCTCTTGCCTTTGGATACTAACCTGATCCATTGGTCTGCTGCCTCCACTATGGCTTCTTTTAGGTGCCCCCACTGTTCTTCAACTCCCCTCTTACCTCCCTCTTTTCCAGTGCTACTTTGATACATCTCCACATTTCAGCGAAGTCTGCCTTTCTTCTGAAATCTAAAACCTTAACCTTTGTGTGACTTGACTGAGTCACTGTCCCCATGCTAAGCCACATTATGTGGTGGTCGCTGGTCCCCAGTTGCCCTTCTACCTGGATGTCTGCAGGTCTGTCCCCATTGGTTAGCACTAGGTCCAGAATCACCCACATCTCTGGTGGGATCAAGCACTAGCTGCCAAAGACCTGCCCCTGTAGGGAATCTAGGATGCATCTGCTTCCGGTTGAAGCAGCTGCCTGGGTGGTCCAATCCAAACCTGGCATAATGAAATCGTCCAGCAGTAGAACTTCACCTGTAGTTGCCATCTTGTGTATTTCATCCACCAGCTCCCTGTCCACTTCCTCCTCCTGTGCTGGAGGGCTGCAGATCACCCCTGTGCATATTGCTGTGCCATTGCCAGGTTCAAGGGTGACCCACAGTGCCTCGGCCTCCCCGTGTCTACCCTGCGTTTGTTGCCTTTATACCCTCCCCAATGTACTACATCATTGTGTGACTGCAGCAGTTTCATATGTTTCTAAATAACGTCAACAGTTTTTTTTTGGAAACATACATTATGCAGAGAAGAACAGCCTGAAAAACGTCTACAAGATTTCAAACGTTTCATACTCTGCAGTTTGAATGAAAGGCTTCATGCCAGTAATACTGTTACAGTATTATCACTGCAATAATATTATTGATGTATACTTTGATATCCTTCCTTCCACTCTTTAAGTCACTGAGCTACCTACCTACACTGGAATGGAGCGCTCTAAATGGCAGGGAGAGCTTCCTCGATCTATGATGCAACTAAAAACAGAGCAGTGAAATCAAACAAAAACAGTTAATTCTTCATTAAAAGAACTAATCTTACCAGAGAGGCACTGTCATTGTGTAAATGATGTATACCATGGGCTGTCTAAAAAAATATCACATTTATTTTTAACTACTGAGTTTTACCTCCAAAGACCTCACATGTGGCTCCACCACTCATGAGGTTGCAGAGATCAAAACCTGCAGATACAACATAAATGTGATATTTTTAGTCATCTTATGGCATATCCCATATATATCTCGATACATCACAGAAAATCCCATTAAAATGAATGTCATTTCCTGAGCTATATCGCAAAATATCTAGATGTATCTGGATATACCTACAACTTGTCACTAGCTACACTGTACCATACTGCTCCAACAGGGGAAGCCTCTTCTGGGTATGAGGGTAATCTAGCTGCCATGCTAGATTCAAGGCCTCTTTTTTTCACATGAAGACAGTCAAATGTATTAAATTCTGCATTGTTTTTTTTTTTATTTTTTCGCACAGTCAACTGTATTAAATTCTGTGTTTTCTTTTTTTTTCATTTATCACATAAAGACAATCAACTGTATTAAATTATGTGTTGTGTTTTTTTTTCCAGTGCACTTGTGCCCTTAGCCTGGCTTTTTAACAAACATCCAGCTGTTGAGGACTACTGCATTACTAATTGCATCGACTAGCCTTCTCTCTTTTGCTCAGTTATTTCTAGATATTAATAAATATTATGGTTGTCAAATGGTAACCAAAAAGTACATTTTTTTCAGATGAACTCATAAACAACATTGCAAGTTGATTTATAATACTTTGGGTTGGAGAGAATTTTACTATCTCTTGCGGCAGCCGCAGCTATGTGATGTCTAAGATAAGATTAAAGGTAGTATTCTAAACATCATAGCATAAAAGAGCTTGCTGGACTTGTAGTAATCAGAGGCCAAGCTTTTAATCTTGGCTTAAATAAAAGTTTTAATTTTATTTGTTAATTTGACGTTACTTGTGAAAAGATTTCATTTTCAAAAATGACAGCCATGCCTCTAAATGATCCAAATACAGCTGTGCCTGCATAAATATCAATGTGACAAACTATGTTGTGTTGCTTTATTTTTTTGGATAACATTCTATGCAGTTCTCGTCTTTAAATCAAGGATTTGGAATTTTAAGATATGGATCATTTTGGAGTATGACTATCATTTCTACTGTGTTTTTTAGTGTATTGTATTCTTCTGACCATGTCTCCTATTGGACCTCCTTCCGTCTACCCCAGTATACCCTGGCAAACTGCACTTCTGGAAGGGTAACTACTAGTTCCAGTTTACTCCTCCTCACTCTCTCTGAGCTCCTGAATGTAAATCTATTAAGCTAGGGTCTCTGATCTCCAGCTGGAAGGAGCCTTCCCCAGGGCCAGTCATCAGCTCCTAATATGACCTCTTAAGGAATGCTGCAATTAAGAGTAGAGAGAGGTAGGAGCCCAATGTCTGTGTGCCCCAACCAGGTGGCTCATGGGTAGGGTGGCTTAATCTGCTGGGAGGGGCCTCTTTTTTTCAGTTTGCGCTCCTGATGACGAAAACACATGCATCAAAAAGAGTAGCGCTTTCCATGAGCGTTCTGAGCTCTGGTCACCCAGGTGGTAGTATGTCAGCAGGAAGCACTGCCCTCTCTCCCTGCAGGAGAGGGTCATCTGGAATGCATAATCATCCTGCCATCCCTGGAGTGTGAACCTGGGTCACTGGCACTGATGGACGAGGCCTACTATGTTTAAAAACTGTAACATTACAAGCAGCTGCAAATTAGCACGTGTTTCCCCATCTCTTTTAAATAAATATCATCTGCGATTTTTACTAAGCACTTCTCTCCCAACACTACCTTCTAATTCTGTCTCAGCTCTTTTCTTCTACTGAATGGTGACTACTTGTCATAAATGCAAAATAAAATCCACTGGTACCAGCCTAGCTTTTATTAATCCATTGAAAGTTTATTAAAATCTTTCTCCCAGAATGACAAGTCAAGACCCAGTAGTGCAGTGCTTTGGTAGCTCATTACTACATTACAGTGAAAACAACTTTCTTTCTTGCAGTGTGTATGTCATACAAGCTGTGTCCCAAAATGCTGTAGAGGCTACACAATAAAAATACATCAGACAGCGCCAATGCAATAGTGTAGATCATTGATGAGGACACACCTGGAGTACTGTCTGGAGTCCCCATCTATGGAAAGACAAGGAAAGGCAGGAGAAGGTGTAGCGTAGGGTAACCAAAATGATTCGGAGCGAGCAGGGCAGATCCTATGAGGATGGGCTTAGGGCACTGAACATGTACTTACTCGAGGCCAGACGAGAGTAGTGATATGGTAGAGACCTTCAGGTATGTGCAAGGAATAAACACCGTGAACTGTGAGGAGCTATTCAACAGGAGCAGAGAATATAGCACATGAGGACACGAGTGGAAGTTGGTGGGAGGGGGCGGGGATCAGGAGAGATATGAGAATGTTGTATTTTACAGTGATAGTAGTTAAGCCATAGAAGAGTCTGCCAGCAGAGGCAGTGGGTGCCAAAACCATTAATGGTTTCAAGCAGGGTTGGGACAGTTGTAAGGGCTTTGCAGTTACTCAGGGGAATAGTAGTAAGATATGGAAAAGGGAGGACAAAAACTCCATATTAACAAAAGGCCTCAGGGTATTATAGGGCATTACAGAACAACTGTATGGACCATTGATCTTTTTCTGTTGCTGTTATCTATGTTTCTATGTACACTAACGTACTGTATATTGGTGCATAGAAATTATCAAAAGGACTTAACCATGTTCTTATGGGAGTCTTCCCAGTGCCCTGGCCAAATTTCACCCCATTCACTAAAAATTACCACCAACAGCTTAATCTGGTTCAAGGTCAGTTGGCATTCATCTGTATCCCCCCTCCTCCTGGGTCGTGCCTGAAAATATGCAAGAAATTGTCTAGTGCACTTTCCCGATCAACAAAAATTAAATAAATAAATGTTGACCTGACAACAAGCTTCCATTTGTAAGAAAAAAGCATCTAGCCCTAACATTTCCAAAGTTAGTTCATTCTACATATATATTTTCTGTGAAACTGATAAACCAAGAATTACATTTTTTATAGTTAAAGCTTGAAGTCACATGCGTCTGGCTGTGTACTGTCAATACCGTTTTGTTGTGTTGGGTACATATAGATTTCATTTCCATTATGTCCCCTAGCCTCTACTTACCCAGGATGCTCTACCTGGCTGCCAAAGTCATATGTTATTAACTTATATCAAGTATTCTTTGCAGTACTGTATTGTAGGTGTCACAATGTACAGATAATTTTCAAAATTCAGAATTGTAGAAACTATTTGATCTGCACTGCTTAATATATATGTGTTTAAAGTTCCAAAATGACTGCCTATTATGTAAGTGCATAATTTATCATATGATGTGTTGAAATAGGAGCAAGTCTTTTGATTAATTCTGTCTCTGCTCCACCCTCCCCCAATGAGTAACCCTGTTTGGTATAATGCTTGCATGCATTAGGTGAAATGGTGTTGGTGCTAAATCATTAAGTTGATGTTTTCTCTGATTGCCGATTAACTCGGTGGATGCCTTGCCAGCCTGAACTCTTAACTTAAAATATGAATTTGAAGTGAACTGATTGATTTTGTTACAACAATTGGGACTGACTGTTATTTATTTTTGATGCAACTAATGAGATCTTTCAAAGAAGTCACATTCTTTTGTATTATACATGTAGTTTTCTGTGATTGGCACAATGTTTATAGTAGCAAACTATTTAAGTGGGATAGTCTCAATGTATAGTCATTCTCTGATGAAGCCTTGAAGGCGAAATGTAAGATTTACCTGCTACGCTGTTTATACTGGATGGGTGAATAAAATTTTAAATGTTTATTCATCTCGTGTCCTTACTGCGAGGGTGAGTGCTGCACTTACTTTGTTCAATTTCCAAAATACCTTATTAGATATGTGTGTGTGGTGTGTCTGGGGGTTGTAGTGACCTCTGTAGTTTCAACAATAGTTGTGCTTTCCCCAGCCATGAAACAACCAGCATGTCATTAGTAAGGCATGAGACTTTTCTACTGCTTTAGTATTGCCACTTATAAATACGATGCCGTATGATCTTTGACTTTTAACAGCTTACCTGAATTTGTCCTTTTCTTTGGAGATTTGAGACTTCTGCATCTTCCACTGATGGAGCTACTATTCTCACTCATTGAATCCTGAGCTGAAGAGGCACTTCCTGTTGCCTCACTGTCTCTCATCATGCTCTCATAGCCACTGCTTCCACCACTGTGGTAAAATAAAGCTGTCTTTCCCATGGCAGGGGGAAGCTCTCCACTCAGTACACTACTATTGTCACTTCCGTGACCACTACTGCAACGATGAGGCTTCCTTGGAGGGGTAATTTTACTATATGGTGAGGGAAGTGTATGAACTACAGGCTTTTCATCTCCATGCAGAGTTCCTCGCTCATCCAAATCTGCTGATCCTCTGAGATGATTAGCTCTAGTACCTACAGTTCCTTGAAGTAATTCAGAAATGCGCCCATTGACAGCTCTCAGAGGCAGTTTTGAAGCCAGCCCAGATCCTCTGGTTCTGCTAAGTGACTGGGTTGACCATGACATGCTTTTCCCATTTGGAGGCAAACTTGAACTTCGTCCAACAGACTGTGGCAAAGATTTGGTAGAGAAGCTCAAAGTCTTAGTGCTGGAAGCTGACAAGCTGCGTGACTTTGGGCTTGCCAAAAGAAGCTTACTCACTGCAGATATTTTGGACTGGTTAGCCTTGGGGGAGCCTCCTACTGTTTGAGAAATACCAGAATTAGTTGGTGATGAAACAGATGAGCGGCTCAAGCTTCTTCCTGTTCTCGGCATAGTGCTGTCCCTACTGGGGCTCATCTTGGACCCCATGGAAGTCAAGCTTTCTGCCCTTTCCAAGGAAAAGCAGTCGTAGTGACTTGTGTTGGATCTGCCTAAAGAGTTTGTCCTGCTGGCCAGCTGCTCAAGCTTGGCACTGAAGAGTTTACTGCTGCTGTCTGTGTTACAGCACTTTATCTTCCCATTACAGATTAATTCATCTGAGGCACTGGCAAGGGAGGACATGGTTGTGTTTGATGGGCTACTGCTGCAAGCAGTATGTTGTGGGCTGGCTCTGTTTCTTTGATCCAAGCTTGATTTTCTCACTGGAGGCAAAGGTGGTGTTCCTTTAGGCCGTGTTAGAACACAATGCTTAGGTGAGGCAACTTTCCTTTCTAAAGTGGCTTTGGGACTACAAGGAGTGGAAGCCTGTGATGCGGCAGCTAAAATACTATTACTTTCTGACCCAAAGCAGAATGATCTAATAGAGATACCGTCAGGGTCGTCTTGTTTGTTTATTCTTTGAAGCCCTCTGGGCAGGCTTCCAGTTTTTGAAGCATCTGTTGAATGGACAGAGCTCTGGCTACCAGAACTAGAAAGGCCCATTTCACATCCATCAACAATCCTTTTTTGGTTATCAGAGTAAACAGGTGAGTTAGATGCCTCCCCACTGCTGCTGCTAAATCTGTCTGATGAGTTCTGTTTCTTGATCATCTCAGTACTAAATAACCTGGTTTCATTTTCTATTTTAGGCATGTCATCATGGTCTGTATTCTGTTTAGGAGCTTCTTCACGCTTTAGCCATGGGTCCACAAATTGTATTTCTCTTCCACTTGAAGCATCCTTGTTAATGTTCTGATGGACTTTTGTGGTTGCACTGACCGCCGGCAGGACGCTATTTGGACTTGGTGAACCAAGAGTATTTACTGCAATACATGGATAAACAGTGATGTTCGTCGTCATGGGGATGTAATTTTCAGAGCTGGTCAAACTTGAGATTGTGACAGTAGTTTTGCCCAGAGAAGAAATGTTACAGTTCTTTAGGGGTGAAACCTTGCTTAGAATATCATTTGCCTTTTCTGGCATAATATACAAGTTGTCTCGTAAAGCGTGCTTTTTATCATTTATGTACAATGTGCAATCATCCTGAATGGCACTCAAGAATTCAGCTACAGGTGGTTCTGCCAAAGCTTCACCTTGGCCATAACATGTCTGAGCTACAAAACTGTGACAGGACTGCTCGCCATCACTTCCTGTGCTCATTTCACTTAGCCAAGAGCTTATGGATGAACGCCTACTACCTGAATCTTGGCCCTTGTCATTATGTCCTGACTTACTAAGTGGTAAGAACTTTGTGATGCTGACTTCAGAAACTGCAGTCATGTTAGAATAGCACTCTAAGTCCTCACTGATGCTGCTAATAATACTAACAGGTCTGGAACCTGATGCCAGGGCCTGCACAGAACAGTCACTATTAAAGCTGATAATACTGGTTGGACGCCCATTATCCAGGATGCCACTAATGGTTAGCTCTTCAACCAGTGTAAAAACCAATTCGTCCTCTCCATTTAACTCCAAAGGTTGCTGCACAGTAACAGTGGTCGTGCTCATGACTTCCTTTTTAGACTCTGAAGGTCCATTTGAATGCTGGTCTTCAGACAGAATAGTTTCCATGGAACTCCCACTACATGAGGAAATTGATTTCTTCATTATCTGAGGACTCATTCCCACTGGGGGTGTCCTGATCTCTGGCTGGAGAAGAGATTCAACTGAGATGTTTCCAGAGCCACTACATAAGGTCTGAGGTGGGTGAGAAGCAGGACAGGGTAGTACCCCTTTTTGGGTGTAGACTTTGCATCTTTGAGATGGAGAACTTGGTGGCTTGTACTCTGAGGTTTTGGACAGACTAGCTATGCCAAGCCGTGGTGAACCCATAGGTCTAGGTTTGGTTTCCACGAACCCACTAGAAGAAAGTGACTCTCTACTGTTTTGCAGATTACTGTTATGTGTCAGTTGTGAGGAGCTGGATGGAGTACTGCAGCTGCCCGTTACACTCCTAGGTGAGGAAGGAGTTGATATGTCAGTTGTAGGTCCCGTCTGAGCAGGGTACAGACTGCTCTGTTTGCTGGGCATGGCATTTAAATTGTCTTTAACATTCTTATCAGTCAGCTGATGGTCTGGTATTGTATCTGTATTATTACTGTCTGATAAATGTTTGAATTCCACCAGAGGGGGCTGCATGCCGTCAAATTTTGACACCTGGTTTGTACCATACTGGACAGGGACTTCTTCAAAAGGAAATATATTTGTCTCCTCACTGCCATCAATGCAGTCCAATCTTTCCTGTAACTCTGCAAAAGTATTACATTTTAGACAGTCTTTCTCAGAACTGTTAGAAGACGCCTCATTAGTGTCATCTTGCTTTGCCTCCTGCTTCATCTTCTGCAAAGAAGGGATTATAGGGACAAAGTCAGGTGGGCCTTCATTGTCAGTAAGTTCCTTGTCAGAAAGAGCCGCACCATTTGGGCCTACGTAAATCACAGTGTCACATGACTGTTCACTGCTAGAGGAATAGTCAGGATCACTTGACAGGTTGAGCATTGGAAGGTCTGGATCAACCACATTTCTTGTATGAAATGGTCTCAGCTGGGTTGGCCTCCGCATCCTTCCTTCTTCACAGGAACTCTCTCCACCAGAAGAACTTGACGTGTACTATGGTGAAAAAAAAAAAAAACATGTATAGGTATCATATAATAGAAACACAAGAAAGGCAGACGTGACTATAAGAACAGTTTCCTCATTCTATTCTCTACATGGCCAAAATAGTATGAAAATTCTCACACCACTGGTACCCTGCACCTTTACGATTACCTCTGAGTTAAATCTTATCACATTAAAGGCAACTAAATGCATTTTTACAACTCAAAACATTCTGTAAGTTGGTAAATCTGTATTTTTCCTCACTATTTTTTTTTGCACATTTTCACCTTGCTTTTGATATGTAATTGTTGCTTTATTCTCTCCATGAAACCACGCCATAAGTTGCACCTGCTCCAGCTCAATGCTTCTACCCTGGGTCAACAAAGTTTTAATAAATAAACTTGGAACAATAGGAACAATAAAGTACAGTTACATAAGAACTTACCGAAACAGTAGATCTTCGAGAAAGGTTCCTGCAGTAGGTCATCACATACAGGACTGTGCCCCCTGGCATCGAGACCACATGGAAAACTCTAGCTAGCAATGTCTGTCGGGAGACTGCCCACCCAGTGTCATGTGATGACATCAATGTGAGCCTATATAGTGGGCGGTTCCCATGCCTGCCTTCCAGTTCTCCCGCCAGAGACCCAAACCAGGCACGGCCGGAGAAAAGGAGTAAGCTCCTGTAGTCCTAAGAAAACCAAGGCTCAGAAAAGAGAAAAGCAGAAGCTGGGGGAAGGAGGGAGGGAAAAAGGTGACCTACTGCAGGAACCTCCCTCAAAGATCTACTGTTCTGGTAAGTTCTAACATAATTGTACTGTCTTACTTTGAGAGGGTTCCTGGAGTAGATCATCACATGTAGGACTGAGCCCCATGCAGTAAGGAGCCAGCCAAGGGCTGAGATACGAGAGTCAGGAAGGCTCACATAAAGTAGGGAAAAAGAAAATGGGGCCCGAAAGGGCCATCGGACCTAATCCAGTCCCTAAAGGAAAAAAACACCTTAAATTTTCCCCATGAAGTGGGATATCTCATGTCTGTTAACCTCATAGACACAGACCTCCACCATGAGACATGAAGTAAGTAGAGGCAGCCACTCCCTAAAGATAGGGTATAAATAAAAGGGATGAAAGGCTGCTGAAAAGGAAGCAAGTAGCCAGAAGCCTCCCCCTGAGAAGGTCTCAGGAAGGGAAGGGAAGAGCCTTAGAATGGACTGACAAAACTGAAAGGTAAAAAATACCAAGAAAGGGGTACCCTCCTGACAATCGAGGAGAGGATCCCTAGTGCCGAGGTCAGGTCCTGCCATCCTGAAAAGTGGAAGGAATGGACCCCACCCCCCTACTAGCATTGCAAGAAGATTAGGTGGCAATAGGGGAATCTCTCACCAGCCAATCAGCCAAGGCCTGAGAGGACGTCGCTCACCCAGAATGCCTCCAAGATGCTACTGGGGGTTGGAGCCCTCTGACGCTGGAAGCCGACGCTTGTTCCTGTGTTTGCCAGGAGCCTGCTTTTTCTGAAAGGTCTGCCTACAATGAAAAGGTCGTTTGAAGTGTGAGCCCACCCGGTACCTGGGGTGGACTGATCGTAAGGCCGTGCCCCTGTTCTGGAATCTCATAAGGATGTCCCTAGAGTCTCCACCAAATAGTGCTGGCCCCAACAAAGAAGCGTCTAGTAAGGCCAACTGGACACTCTGTACCAACTCAGAAGACCGGAGCCATGAATATCTGCAAAGGCAAATGGCAGTGGCCGCAGACCGAGCTACCGAGTCTACGGAGTCATAGATGGCAAGGAGGGCATGAGGACAGGAGGTCCAGGCCATGTGCACAGCCTGAGCAATCTCAGTCCTGAGTCTGGAATCCAGAATGGCCTCAAGCCTTGATTCCAATGGACCCAGAGTGGCTTTCTGGAAAGAGACCAGATGTGCCACATACTTAAAGGATCAAAGGGTGCAGGTGGATGAAGAATAAATTCTGTGCCTCAACAGATCCAGCTGCCCAGATTCCTTATCCAGAGGCGAGGATGGGCCTGCAGGAAACGTCCCTCAGTCCTGGGCATTCACAAAGATGAATGCATCCACCACTGGATGAGAGGCCAAAAAAGGGGACCCTTTCTGGGGAGAGATATATCTTATCGACCTTTCTGGGGACCGAGGGGATGGAAAAGGGACATTGCCAAATGGTGGACATGGGTCCTCATGGGGGTGGTCCATGGCAGGACAGGCATAAGCGAGACTTCTGCCAGGCTGAGATGCTCCACCAGCCATTTCCTGTTGGGGTCCTGAGCCATACTAGCCCAGCCCTGAGCTTCCTGGATCATAGTGAGGAACTTCAAAAAGGAGGAATCTTCAGGAGGAGACTTAGGGGACTCCTTTCCTTGTGGTTCCTCCCAGGGAGTATGACCCCTGAGGTAACAGACGAGGGAGAGTCACACTCTGAATCCCACGAAAGATTCTTGTCTGGTGACAGAGCCCTGGGAAGGTGAATTTCCCGTGGACAGTGGAAGAGTGAGGAGACTGTCCCACCAGGGAAAGGTGGGAAATGAGAGGGGATGCTGACCCTTGAGCTTTCTTAGAGAGGGGTGGAGTTGAGATCATCCCTTGCTGACAACTCTCCAAGTCGGAGGCCAACCGAGCCCTAGCCTCTGGCCACCAGGACTGTAATACTGCTTGGAAATCAGCCTGAAGGGTAGAGGAAGGCTGAGGAAGTGGAGGAGGCTGGCAAAGTTGTCACCCAAGCATTTGACAGAGATGCATCAGATATCCCATCAAGAGATGGTGCCCCGAAGTCGGGTGCCCAGTGAAGTGAAAAGATACTAGGCAGCCTGGCGTCAAACATTCTTGCATCGGGCATGGCGGGAAACCCCGTTGGGGTATCTGGAAGGTGGACAGATCTGGAGGGCTGAGTGGGGGGGGCCTGAAGGGGGGAACCAAACCCCTTGACGTGGGACCCGCCAGGTCAGCCAATGAACCCGAAAAAGGGTCATGCAGCTGGAAGCCTGGTAAGAGACCAGGCGTTGAAACCCCAGACATCTGAGAAAAAACAGTACCAGAGGGGGGAATAACTAACATCTGAGCCATCCCAAACAGAGGGACCTCTGATGTCTGGGAATAGAAAGGTCCAGATGGAGGAAGTCAAAGGCTAATTGTCATGACACCCTGACGGAAGACCCCCTCCCCGGGAGGGGGCTCCGAAGGGCCAGTAGGCCAATCAGGCAGACCAGACTCTGGTGCAGGATCAGTAATCACCACATCCAGAGAAACAACTTTCTCCACTGGCCCTGGAGATATTGAAGGAATCAGGGGAACCACCCTAGGAGGTGGGGGTGGGGGAGAGGCCCAAGAGGTGGAGCCCTCCGGGGACAACTGCTGAAGGAGCGGCAATAGGCACTGCTCGATGTCAGGAGGAACGTTAGCCCCCGACGGAAGTACCTTAGCTGAGTGGTCATCTGATGAGCTGGCGAGCGACCCACTATCCGGGGCTAAGGAAACAGCCTTCTCTGTGCAGATGTCAGGAAAGCTGAAGCCCGACACAACAGCAGAGACCGTGCAGATGCCTGCCAAGCTGATGTCAGTCTTACTGCCTAGAACCGGGCAGGCACTGGCCATGCCAGCATCTGACTTACCGGCTGAAGCCAGGCAGGCATCAGTGGAACCGACGTCCGACTTACTGGCTGAAACCGGGCAGGCATCTGCAGTACCAACGTCCGACACATTGGTTACCACCATGTGGGTGTCAACAGAAGCAATGCCTGACTTACTGGTGTTAACCAGGCAGGCGTCGGCCAAGTCGATGTAAGAACCAATGCCTGACTTCCATGTGGGAGCCAAGCGGGCGCCGGCAAGGTCGACATCCGACTTACCAGCGATGACCGGGCGGACACCAGTGGAACTGGAGCCTGACTTACAAGTCGGGGCCGTGTGCACGCTGGAGAAATCAGTGAGTGACTTATCGGCCTTGCCTCCCTGGACAGGCCTTGACGCTTGATGAAGCCAAAGAGTGGCAATCACCCCAGCGTTGCCAGAGGAACCCGTCTGAACTGTGACTAGACCAGGCAGGGGGGCCAAAGCTTGATCTGCTGCAGCGGGAGGAGGCTTGGCCGGGGGCGTGCTCCCAAATCCAGTGGAAGACCCCTCGCCATTCACTGTCCCCAGAGGTGGCCATGGATAGGAGGGGGACCAATCCCGGTCCTTCTCTTTATCTTTCTTCTTCTTCTTTTTGTGCTCTGCAGTGAGGGAAGAAAAAGAACCCCTCAATCTCTGCAATTCTTTCTCCATGCTGACCATCTTGATCTTCATCAGATGGGCCTCCAAGGCCTGTTGCTAGCATTTCCACATGGCCTGGTTAAAGTCCTGGCAGGCCACGCAGCCCTCGATGTCATGGTCAGGGCCTAGGCAGAATAAGCAGTGGGTATGACCATCCTTGAGCGGAATTTGCATGCCGCATGAGCCGCCCTTCTTCTTCTTCTTTGGTGTAGTGGACGTCGGAGAAGACATAAGAAGCAAAGTTAACTTCTGAAATAAAGGAAAAAATAAAGAAAGGTGTTCAACACTAACCGGGTTCACCGCGAGGTACAACGCATACAGGTTGATGGCAGGAAAGAACTGGAAGGCAGGCGTGGGGACCTCTCACTATATAGGCTCATGCTGACATTACCATGTGATGTTGGGTGGGCGTTCCTGCACCAGACATTGCTAGCTAGAGTTTTCCATGTGGTCCAGACGCCGGGGGGGAGGGTGCAGTCTTATATATGATGACCTGCTGCAGGAACCCTGTTGAAGCAAGATTTTATATTAACAAATTGCAAATATGTTTAAGGTCTATGAACCAAGTGAGTAATGTGGAGTACAGAATTTATTTATTTATTTTATTTTATTTTACTGATATCTCGAATTAAACATAGAAACATAGACTTTGACTGCAGAAAAGGACCGCTAGGCCCGCCTAGTCTGCCCATTTCCCAACCTACTATAAACTGCAGATCCTCGTTAACCAACAGCCTATTTCTTCCTGCCCCCCACAAGAATTGCCTTATGTCTGTCCCATGCATTCTTGAATTCTCCCACAGTTTTAGACCCACAACCTCCTCAGGAAGGTGGTTCCATGCATCCACCATCCTCTCTGTGAAAAAATACTTCCTCACATTGCCCCGAGCCATCTCCCCTCTATCTTCAAATTGTGTCCCCTTGTTCTTGCACATCTCTTTTTCTGAAGATGCTACCCTCTTGGACTTTGTTGATTCCACTGAGGTACTTAAAAGTTTCAATCATGTCCCCCCTCTCCCTCCTTTCCTCAAGGGTATACATATTAAGCTCCTTTAGTCTCTCTTCATATGGCTTCTCTTGCAGACCCTGCACCATTTTAGCTGCCCTCCTCTGGACTGCCTCCATCCTGTCTATGTCCTTGCGGAGATGGGGTCTCCAGATCTGGACGCAGTACTACAGATGGGGTCTCACCAACTTTCTGTACAGAGGGATGACAACTTTCTGTTTTCTGCTGGCAATGCCTCTCCCTATACATCCCAGTATCCCCCAGCCCTCCCTAATACCTTCTCACATTACTTGCTAACTTTAAGGTCATCTGATATGATTACCCCCAGGTCCCTTTCCATTTTTGTTGTTACTACCTCCCCCCATTGTGTGCTCTTCCACTTGGTTTTTGTTTCCCAGGTGCATTATTTTGCACTTCTTTGCATTGAATCCAACCTGCCATACTTCTGACCATTCCTCCAACTTGCCAAGTCCCTTCTCATCCTTTCCATCCCCTCTTGTGTATCAACCCTGTTGCAGATCTTTGTGTCATCTGCAAAGAGGCATACTTTTCCTTCCCATCCCTCTGCAATGTCACTTATAAAGACATTAAAAATGACTGGACCCAGTACTGAACCCTGCGGTACCCCACTAGTAACCCCCCTTTCTTCAGAGTGGACTCCGTTTACTATTACCTTCTGTGTCCTGTTGTCCAGCCAATGTTTTACCCAGGCTACCACCCTGGGACCCACTCTCAGGCTAGCTAATCCATTTATTAATCTTTTGTGTAGGACTGTGTCAAATGTCTTGCTAAAGGCTGGCCTGGTGGCGCAGAGGGTTGAGGCACTGGATGCCACACCTCACGTCACGCCGGCGGCCCAGGTGCGGGAATGAGCCCAGGCCATTGGGAGTCAGCAGGGGAGGGAAGGCATCGAGTGTCTGGAGGATGGCTCTCCCTTCCCTGGGGAAGGCTTGGGGGTTTTGCCGCTCTGTAGCGGCACCTGGTAGCAGTCGGGTGCAGCACAAGCAGTGGTGGCACACATCTGGGATAGAAGCATGTGGGCGGCACATCGCCTTGGCCATGGTGCACCTAAGCTCCTCGGGGACCAGCAAAACAAGAAATCCCCATCCCCAGGGATAGGCGACAGCACCACCTCCTGCGGCCACACTCCACCGACCAGACCCGCTCCTCTCCTGGGCCAAGCCCAGCCTGGCCCGAATTGTCAGATAGAGCACCCTGGGTGGATAGGGCGGCCCTACTTCGGGGGTCTCAGAGCTGGGGGGATAGCTGGGCTGGTGACAGGAGAGTGGGGGTTTCAGGCCTGGAGGTAGAGTGGCAGGATCCAGTGGCTGCCTAAGACAGTTCCCCGGGTGGCGGTGAAAAACAGAGTTCGCAAAAAAAAAAAAAAAACACACCAAATGCCTTGCTAAAGTCTAGGTAGGCCCCTCCCTGGTCTACTACTTTGGTCACCCAGTCAAAGAACGCAATTAGATTCGTCTGACATGACCTTCCCGCTGTGAATCCATGCTGCCTTGGGTCCTGTGCTCCACTGGCCTCTATGTACTCAACAATTCTTTCCTTCAGAAGTGATTCCATCATTTTCCCTACCACAGATGTCAAACTGACAGATCTGTGGTTTTCTGCCTCTGTCTTGCTCCCACTTTTGTGTAGGGGAATCACATCTGCCCTCCTCCTCCAGTCCTCAGGTACGACACCATCCTCCCATGATTTGTTAACAAGGGTAGTCAGTGGTGTCACTAGTTCTCCCCTTAATTCTTTTAGAATTCTGGGATGAATCCAGTCAGGCCCCATTGCTTTGTCCACCTTCAGTTTTAGGAGTTCTTTCAGAACCCTTTCTTCTGTGAAAGGACTAGGATCGACAACCCTATCCAGAGTGCTTCTGTTAATAGGATTAGGTACCTCCCCCTCCTCCTCTTTTGTGAATACTGAGCAGGTATTTGTTTAGTATCCCTCCTTTTTCACTGTCCCTCTCTGCCTACCCATCGTCCATTCTATTCAGCCTCACTATTCCTCCCTTTGTCTTTCTATACTCCCGAATGTACCTATAAAAGGTTTTATTCCCCTTCTTAACCGAGTTGGCTATTACAAACACCTTTGAAGCAGTGGTTCTTTTACAAAGGTTCCACATCAAGAAAGTACAAACAGTTGACAAAATGAGAAGAAGAACCATAACATTACAATATCATTACAAAGTATAGTATCATATAAGGCACACCTCAATAGCAGTCAGTAAGTGACTTTGTCAAATTAACTTGTAAAAGGGGAGAAAAGTTAAGAGAACAGTTAGAAAATAATTTATTATACATAATGGTCTATTCATCTAAATGAAAGCAAAATGTAAAAACTGCTGGTATGCACTTAAATAGTGAATGAACAGAATGCATAAAACTGACTCCGAATGCCAGAGCTGCTGGCTTGTTTTGAGTAGCATACAATGCAGGAATGTAAGTGGGTATTGCAGAATACAAGAAAGGTGGCCAGATACAAGTACACTGGTGATTCTTTAGGTGTGTGATGGCAGCTGGACGGTTGGTGGGTTCTAAAGGCTGGAGTAGTCAATTTGTAACGGATTCTGGATTGAGGGCTTGGAAGCTAAATTGGCATTTCTGTAACACTCCACATTGTCAATGGGTAGTAATTACCACTGGGTATAGTACACCTCTACTAGGGGAAATGGCACAGCCCAAACCTTAGAATGTTGGGCATTGTAGATTTCCAGACAGCAGTCTCAGCTGTGCCACTGCAGGGGAAACATCTCTCAAGCTTCTCTGAAGAAACTTTCTTCTTCTAGGCCTTGGGACAGCAATTCTGCATAGCAGACTGAGGCTGCCTAGTGATAGGAGTGCTCCTAAATTAAAAGCGAGCCTGTTAAGCTGTCAGTATTTTTTCCACCATTTTTGGTGCTTCCTTCCTCCCCAATACATGACAGTACAGTAGCTCTCTAGCAGGCCTAGGCATGCACATAGGGATGCCCTGCAGATGAAGACAAGCTCCCTCAGCCCACCGCAGGGGGTCACTACAGTGGCAGAACCATCACCACCTCCCTCCCCCAATGGAAGTACTGACATGCGGCAGCGCACCCCAGTCCCCCCCCCCCACCTGACATGCATGCCTGACTCAGTTCCCTAACCTGGGTCCTTGGTGTGGAAGGCAGAGTGCTTCTGCTGGGCCATCAGGCAGATAAAATAACCTTTCTGAATGCCCTCAGTGTAGCGCAAGGGGCATGACTGTCCCATTAAAACAGAAAGGCTAGGCTTCAAAGTCAGCCCGGTGGCACTCAGGGTTGAGGCGCTAGATGCCATACCTCACACCACGCCGGCAACCTGAGTTCAGTAGCGAGCTCAGGTTGCTAT